>CM042478.1:10000-1293750 GCA_023621385.1 Quercus gilva | reverse complement strand
ACTTAAGGATTTGCCAGAGAAGCCGAATTAAATAAAACGCTTACGCGGTGGTGGTAATTGTTGATGATCTACTAGTTGTGGTCATTGTGAATGTAATTGCCGTCACTTTCCTCCGGGAAGTGTGTTGCGTATAGTTTATCTCCAAACAAGCTTTCTCTACGCAGAACAAACCAGTTCGCTTACTGTTCAGTACTCTATTACATAAACATATGTACAAATTGTTGTCATGTATATATAGTAGTACACGTTATATTTGATGACGATCGTGAGTATATGCCGCTTCGTTAGAGATATATGGGATCGAGCTATGGACCGATGTTACAACCTCTTTCCTTGTCTCTCGGATCCCGGTACCTTCTCTTCTTTCAATTTTTTCATTTTATGAGAAAAAAAATTAAAAATTTCTTGCAGGTTAAGTGTTTGTATAAAGTTCCAGCTGAGGAAAGTTTTTTTCTTTGGTTAAAAAAATCTATGGGTTTTTCTTTGGTTATTGTAATCATGACATTTATGGCGCAAAAAAGTTGATTTCTTTCCATTTTCAGCTACAAAATTAATGAACATATGTGGGGTTGTGTGTTTTAATTATGTATAATTTTTGAAAATTTGGGCTGGGTTTTGATATTTGGGAAGTGGGTTTCAGTTCGGAGATCTTCGCTGGGTCTGAAATTGGCGTTGGTGACGCTGCATCTGATATACGCTGGCATTCTCTTTCTGTTTGATGGAGGTTTGATAGAAAAGACAAAACAAGAGCCATGGTATGTTAGACTCTTAGCGTCTTTTTCTTAAAAATACAAATTTGAAATTGGGTTCGCTTGAGCTAAAAAGCTAGGTAATAGTTTTAGTACATAATAATAATGTATAATCTCGCTAAAGTGAAGTTAGCTTATAAAGAGTGAAATTTGAGATCACATGCGCCCAAATAAAAAGAACTTAATTGGGGCTTTTGGAATGTGCTTTTTGTGATTAATGTTTATGAAAACTAAAGGGAAAAGAGATTTAGATGTAGATTTGGCAATTTGAAACTTTGGAGGCTCACAATTGAGTCATAATGCTCATGCAACGATATATTAAATTGGAAAAGTTTTGCTAAATTGAAAACTTCAAATGCAGTCATTACATTGAGTGGTATTTCAAGATGGATTTTTTATTGATATTTATTCCAAAAAAAAAAAAAAGAAGAAAAAGAAGGGTTACATTTTAATTATTTAATGAGAGAGGAGCTGAAATTTGATTCTACCGAAAACCAAAAAAGGAGATTAAGGTGTTGTAAGTTGTGTAGTCAGTAGTCGACATTATGGTCTAATCTAAGTGCCATTCTCGGTGCAATGGGAAAACCTGGAGAGGCTGTTGGGCTGTTGTCAGGACTTAGGTTGAATTTTCTATCACCTCCTGGGGCTCTCTGGCCTTCTAAATAATAAAATTGTTTCTTCCCATTCTATAAGCATCAATTTGAATGCATTTAGGCAAGGATTTATTATTGTTACTGTTAATTCATATTGCATCTTGTTCACAGTGTCTGCTTCAACTTCTGAGCATGTAAAAAAGAAACGTTTAAGATCTCAGTTACATAAAGGAAATCTATGGCGTTGCATTATTTTACATGAAAATTTATTTAAAAGATTTTAAACTACCTCATAGGAGATGCTATTTTGTATTTTCTTTTCTTAGGCATGTAATTGTATGATAGCCTAAAAGCATTGGCAGAAAGAACATGGGCCACAATGTGTAATGGATGTAAATGAGACAATACTTGCAGGCACTTTCCTAATAGAATGGGAGCAATTATGTAATTTTAGAATTGCTTGCTTGGAATAATATACTTTTCAAGATGAGCTTATGCAGATGCACAAGCGATTAGTTCATCTGGTTTGCAATGGTTTTATAATGATTTCTATCATTTCCCTAGCCTTCCTAATATTCTTTTGTTTTCAGGTACACTTCTTTATATTTGTTTCTGTTTTTTGCTACACTGGTTCAATACTTCATTACCTCCAGTTCTTCTCCTGGGTAAACATTAATACTATTATATTGCCTCAATATTGAAATTCTGGGTGATGCACGATATGTGCATTTTATTTGCAGTCTAACACGATTCTTTTTCTTTTCCCCCCTGTTTTTATATATATAGCTATGTAATTGATGCAATGAGAACTATCAATGACGCAAATTCAAGAATGCAAAGGGCGGCAATGGCCTCAAAGTAAGCAATAAGTTGCATTCTACTTAAAGGTTTACCATTGAAAAAAAAGATCTTAAAATAATTGAAGTAAATTTACAATTCAACATCATCTTATTATTTATTTCGTTTTTATAATGTTTAAGCAAAGACAACCTGCTTCAAGCAACAATGGAAGCTTGGTTATTACTGTGGATGGAAGTCAGTCGGGAAGAAATCTTCTAGCAAGTAACTCCATGTCATGGTCGAAGCTGGTTATGGACATGTATCCCCCTGGAACATCTGCTAGGTAGGCAACAATTTTATAAGTGTCCGAAGAATATTTGATTGGTGATACATTATGAGCAATTATCTGGTGCCTGTATATTTATAAATTGTAAATTGCATTATTAGGGTATTAAAGGGACAGAAGCTTGTACCAACTTTTTTGTGAACTTTTAGATCTTAACCTCAAATCTTATTTGTGACAGACATAATCTTTGCCTGGTGCTTTGCATTAATTTGATAAATTACTTCTCTTTCAATGCTCATTAGTTTCATTTCAATATGGCATTTTATGAACAAATATAGAAAGAGAATGCTGACATATTTGACAATTTTCAAAATTTAAAATTAAAAATATTGCTACTAACTGCTTCCTCTTGGTTCTTGCAGAACTTGGACTTGTTCCTACTGTAATGTTGAGCAGGTATTACCATCTCATTTTTACATCTTCATTTTGTATCATACAATTAAGCTTAAATTAAGATCTGGTGCAACCTCTAGTATGCTTGTTTGTTTAACAATGCTGCATCTTTATCCGTAAGTGAGTTGTCTTTTTATTTCTATGGCATCATTTTCTTTATGATAATTTGATAGTTACAACACAACAATGGGACAAGGGGGATTTGAATCTAAGATATCTATATTGTAAACAACAAGAGGTTCCAGTTGAGATATAAGGCTCCTGACATTTCTATGGCATCATTAGAGTGCCTGACTAAGTACTTATTAGTACACAACTGAACATGGGAACCTCTTGTTGTTGTTGTCAACCATCATTGTAAATAGACTAGGTCGAACCTCGACACTGTCAATATTATAACACAGTAAACAACAGAAAAAGATTCTATGGAATCATCTAAAAGAAGACGACGACAACAACAACAAACCTTAATCCCAAATTTTTGGGTCGGGTATGGATCCGCATCAAATTAATTAGGGTCAAACACAGGTATTCTCTTCCTCCATCTTATTCGATCTTAAGTCATATTCTTTATTACTAAATCCTTTTTTATTACTTCTACTAATGCTATTTTGGGTCTTCCTCTACCTTTTTTCATTCTCTCAACTTGGATCAACTCACTTTTTCTTACCGGTGCATTAATTGATATCCTTTGAACATGACCAAGCCATTTTAGGTTACTCTCTATCATCTTTTCATCAATAGGAGCTACCCCTATTTTTAAGCAAATTTCCTCATTTCGGATCCTATCTTTCCGTGTGTTTCCACTTATCCATCTTAACATTCTCATTTCAGCTACACTAATGGAATTTCATTCCCCACCCCCCCCCCCCCCTCTTTTTATTCACTCCATTCTCTTTCCTCTTTATTTATTTATTTATTTTTAAAAAAGAGAGCATGATATAGATATCACAATGTTCAAGAATATCATTAACTAATTCACTGATTGGCATATAAGGTTTGAAAAACTTTAGCTATTTGCATGTAATGTGAGGGATGAACTATATTCTACCAGCCAGAAGTGTTGGACCAGTCAAAGACAGGGAAATTTACTTTTCCAACGTCCTACTTTGTCCATATTTTGGGCTTTTGTGTTGGAATAGTAGGCATTTACTCTTGCCATGTACTGAAAAAGATATGTAATTTGTTGCTAACCAGCAAACATTTTTGTGTTTATTAGTCTGATCTCTGTTAACCTTTAATCTAGTTTTTAGTGATTAATTTTTTGTTTGTGGCATATATGCAGCCTCCTCGAGCTAAGCATTGTCATGACTGTGACAAATGCGTTCTCCAATTTGATCATCATTGTGTTTGGCTGGGGACATGCATTGGCCAGGGTAATCATTGTCGATTTTGGTGAGTTTAATACTTTGTTGTATGTCATCCACAATAACTTGTGCCCTCGCATAAATTGCAATTTTTGATATTTCAATGACTGGTAATATGCCGTTGCTGAATTTTTTTCCCTTTCGCTAATTGATGTCTGCCCTTTGCATGCATTAATTCCATGCCATTGTATATTTTGATATTCTAAGATATGGTTCTTTTTGTTGAATTTATAAATGCACGTATTTAGATGTTCATCTTTTTGTCTTTAGTACATTAAAGTTCCGATTTACTGGGTTTGTAACTTGCCAATCAAAAAAAGAAATTACGTATTTCTATTGTTATCATATGATAATTGGACTAATATACATAAATGAGTGTGTGTGTATTTAATTTTTTAAAATTTGAAAGTAATTTACTATGAAGTTAATTTTTACTGCATTATGATCTGATTTTGGTCAAACAACCACCTTGTGTGTGGTTGTAGAATTGATAAATGAGAATATAGAGCTTTTTTCCAAGTCATCAAACTGATGTTCATATCCCACATAGAGCTCTATAGTTTAACCTTTAAATGGAAGAATATAAATTATATAGATGTATTTCTCATTTATGTTTATATGCAAAACAAATATTTTCCGAGCTAAGAATCTCTCTGTTTTTTGTCACAAAACATTAGGTGGTACATTTGTGAAGAGACAGCATTATGCCTTTGGACTGGCATTTTGTACATTTCTTACCTGAAAGCTAATATATCAAGGGCTTGGTATGTTTCTTTTTGAGCATCTTGTTTAATGAGAAAATTTCAGTTTCTTATGTCATGGTTGGTATCATATTGTTGATGGAATTACTGTCTTAGGCTGCTCCTCTGTCAAGATCACTACCTTGAGAGATAGGAAGTACCAATATTATAAGGATGTGGTGACATGTTAATTTTTAAAAATTTAGGATATGATACGGCATATCTTAAATTTTTCAAGGACTAAGGTTTTATTGTTGTTGTATATGGCATAGTAATTTAATTAATTAATATATGCTTAAAATATTTTTAAGTGCTCATTATGCTATTTTCAAGGTGAAAAGATAAAACAAAAAATATGGAAAAACACGGAATATGTCTTAACTAATAAAAATAATTAAAAAGCTATTAGTTTCATAAAGAGAAAGTGAGTGAGAGAGGGAGAGAAAAATAAAAGAGTTAAAGCATCCCACAGTAACAGAGAGTATCCATATCAGATATACATCCAATACAAATATGGCTGCTAGTTTGAAGTATCCGCGCTTCTTAGCTTGAGAAGAGAGGTGGAAAAATAGTCAAAATTTTGTAATGGTAGTGGTAACATTAATCTTCAATGTGACAATTGTGTTTTTGTGTTGAATTGAATCTGAACTTGGATCCTGGAATGATGTCATTGTCAGGTGGAAGGATGCAATCATGATAGTGCTTTTGATTACTTTGTCAATCTCCCTAATCTTTTTGCTTCTCCTACTGATATTTCATAGGTAAGGGTTGTGTTTCTATACTTGCATAGGTCTTTCCTGCATCAGTTTTCTTGTGTTCATCACTTTGCTTCCCCTGTTTGCCTGTGATCCTAATCTAAATTTGGAAGAATTTTTTTCCCTTTTTAATCTAGCTTTTTGCATCTAGATAGTTTTGTAAATTTACTTTTACACGTAGTCTGGTGTCAGGGTTCATAATGTAATGTTGGCTACAAAGTGACCATATCCTACTTTTTTCAGAAGACTACTAGTTCCATGTTATGCAAACTTTCTAAAGTTGTCATGCTATCTAATAAGAATGAAGAAGAGAAGATATGTGCTGAAAGTAATCCTGACTTAGGATTGGAAACATCAAGGATTACCTAGGATAGTCCAGGACTGAAAAGCTTCACCAGTTATTTGTTTATGAGAACATTACCGAGGCTAGGCAATCTGTGACATAATGATTAGATGTGAAGGAGAGGCTTCTTTTCCCCAGCCCGCTTCTGGCTTTCAAAGACTAATTCCTGCAAACTATTAGTGACCAAGCATGGTTAAGTCCTGAATCTAAAATAGTTGGCTGATTTTGTTACTTCTATGAATAATGAAAAATTGATTTCCAGTGTTGTTTAGGGAAACTTACCAAAACCCTGTAAAAGACTACACGGCTGACTACATTTCTCTGAAGTTTTAGTAGTAATATATGTTTAATATAAAACCTAATGAACCTTTTAAAAAAAAGGATAAAGGCCCAGCAGAAATTACTAGTTTTTTGAGACCCTGCTGTACGTTCTATCCAGATAATGTACTGATTGCCAATTATAATGATAGATTATAGTACGTTCTATCCAGATAATGTACTGATTGGCAATTATAATGATAGATTAGCTATAATCTATCATTATAATTGGCAATCAGTACATTAGCTATAATCAATCAGATTAGCTATACTTATCAAAAGAATAATAATGATAGATTAGCCATATGTATTTATGATATTAAACATATGCTATAACTGGGAGCTTAATTCTTCTGGTTTGGACTTCATTTTGCTGCAGCTATCTTATCTTAACAAATCAGACTACCTACGAACTTGTGAGACGTAGACGCATCCCATATCTAAGGTTGGTTGATTCCTTTTACACTTCTATTTTGTATTATTCATTTAAAAATGTTTGTTTCTTCCAAGTGTTTAGGGTTTAGCATTCAAGACATTAATGAGTTACATACTGAATCAAGTTGATATATACCAAGTACATGATTACTGGTTGGAGATATCAAAATTGAAGGCAAATAAGAAGACAATTTATTATTACACATCTTCAAGTTCTTTGCTAGTTCATTTGATACTTTGTGTCAAACTGCAGGGGTATTCCTGAAAGAGTGTATCCTTTTAGTAAAGGAGTTTGTACAAATTTGTACGACTTCTGCTGTGCTCGAGGCAGCATATACAAAATGGAATCACTGCCCACAGCCTCAGAAATTGAGGAAAAGTCAAAGCCCTACTCCTGCTTGGATGTCGTGACCTGTCGCTGCTGCTGACCATGCCAAGAATTTACAGTGCATTACACATTCGTTTCTACAAATTCATTGTGAGCACCCTGAAGTATGCCAGCGTTCCATTTGTTTGATTATCTAAAGGTCATGTTAAAGTTGGTTTATTGGTTTTTAGGTTTCTCTTTATTTTTGGCTAAGTTCATAGGTAAGTTATAGTGATACTTCGTGCTCATATGGTGTTTACAAATGAAGGAGGAGATATTTTTGTACTGATTATCATATTGGCTCTTAGCAATTAAACAACCCAACAAGATTGCTGCATACAATTTAGCAGTGTGGCCTTCTAGTTCTTGCTTTCTTCAATGTGAATTCATCAGTCATGCTTGTGACAAACTCTTGCATTTTGAACATCTTCTAGAGTGATTGTATACATGGAAGGATGTTTGTCAAAGCCCAAATGTCTTCTTTGACATTTTGACAGTGGACTATAAAAGATAAAGCTTTGGAAATCCTTAATATATATTTTTTGCTTAATATATGTTGGTGTTGAAGTGGTCAAAAGTCAAAAATAGACAGTATACAATGTAAGAGCTTTCGAAAAGTTAAAAAAAAAAAAAAAGTAAAAGTTGAGAGAAAAAAAGAAATACAAAGATTTTACGATCTTCTAGTTGCGACTTTGGACTTTATGTTAAGATGAGCTAATGTTGAAATAAGTAGAACTGTAGGGGTTTGGTATCACCAAATTTTCCACGGTCAGAAGCTATCCACACTTTGAAACGTGATATTCAAACGAATCAAACTTAGTGCGACAAAGGTGGCACCGCTGTCCAACTATGACCAGCAGGAAATGTACAAAATTTAGGCATGTTTTCCATGAAGTTTGGTGCACCACTATCGCACGACTTTTGTTATTCTTGTGTTTTGGTCCAGACAACAAGAATCAAGTTTTAATCTTATTATTAATGTTATTTTTGTATTTTTTTTTCTTTTTGGTAATAGGCAAATATTTTAAGAGTTAAGTTCTTACAGATCTACTCAGTGTTTGTTTGGGGGACTTTTTTTGAAAATACTATAAAACTCAAACTATTTTGTTAGTAAGGCAAGGTTTGAAACTATTTTTGTATCTAACAAATCGAGTATGTTAGACTCGATATTGTCCTTTGAAATTGCACTTGGAAATTGAGTGTGAGACACTCGAGTCACATATTGCCCTTTGAAATTGCACTTGGAAATTGAGTGTGAGACACTCGAGTTTGACTCGAGTGTCTCACACTCAATTTCCAAGTGCAATATCGAGTCTAACATACTCGATTTGTTAGATACAAAAATAGTTTCAAACCTTGCCTTGCTAATAAAATAGTTTGAGGGATTTGATTATTTTCAAAAAAAATCCCTATTTGGGAACAGTTTATTCAGCTGAAACTGAAATTTTTTGTTAGAAATACTGTACATAAAGTTAAAAAGTTATAGATAAAGTTAAAAAATAGCAAAAATAAGCTGAATAGTAAAAAAATCTTGCTTTTTAAGCTAATACCAAATGTACTCTCAACAGTGTCAGAGTTATCATACTTAATAAAAACTAATTCATTATGAGGAGGATTCTCATACAAAATAAAGTTAAGTCCTTTGAAAACAACCTCTACTGGCAAAAGCATCGTCATGTCTCATTCCCTCAATTTGAATTAATCAACTATTTCTCATTAATGTATGAATCGCTTATTGAACATGTCCAAACCCATTTTAAGTCACTCTCACTAGTGCTAGATTTTTATCGTTGTGGTTTAAAGAACAAAGTACACTTCCTAAAGCCTAGGGTTGATGAAATCTAAGGCTGTGGAAGCCCAAAGCTTAGAGAAATGGGTGCCAAGGCTGTCAACCAAGCGTAAGTGGTTAAAAATATCTATAGAAAGTGGTCGACACCGTGATTTATATGATTACATCTTTCATTAAATTCAAATGAGAGAAAGAGAGACAGAGAGATATTTTACGTTATATGGTAATTATAGACTTTTAGGTACAAGATTTCTATGTTGTCAACCATTACATTGCCACTCAAAAACGAAAAAAAGGGGGCAAATTGTGTCACCTTGCCCTCAATTTGAGGATGCAATGCAACACAACAGCAAACTACCAACTACATATACAACTTTCCTTCAACAAAAAAGAATGCGAAGATAACAAATAGATCTTGATTTGGCTTAACGTAATTCTCTAATTGGCTTGGTAAAGCTAATTAGTGAGGCTTGAAGAAACTCACTTCAACACCAGTATCAATCACAACATAAAGCCCAGCTGCGATCAATATGCCACTTAGACTCATGCCCAAAACCCCTAGGAACCAGTTGAGCCACCACATTGCTCCATACATCTTAGGCTTTCTAATCTTGAGCCACATGAAACATGGGTATGCCAATGTGACAGGCAGTGCTATCCCTCCTATCAAACCAGCAAGGCTTCCCAAGAATGGAATTGCCACCGCCACAAAGAAGCACCCATACCCAAACATAGCCCGGGAAATTGCTCGAAGCCACCATGGGCACGGCTGCTTCTTTCTCACTGTGTACTTGGACTCCATGTCATCAAACATTGGCATGCCATAGATTTGGAACGAGCTCAATGCATTAACTATGACAAACAAGCTAGTTAGGCCTAGTACAGCTTGTGACACATCGCGTGAATGGAATTGGTATAGAGCCGTAAGCATTCCTCCATTTGCTGGTATCTGTCAATTAAAAGAAACAAGTTTTCTTCTTTAGATCTAAAACAAGTAACATTTTTAGGTTTATAACTTTTTAACTTAAGCTACTGTCGTTTTTGAGAGAGAGTGCTTAATTGATAAATACCTCTTGGCCATAAGCCCAATAGCCTCCAATTGCAAGAGGGAATAAGCATGCAGATATGACTGTATAGGAAACCCTGACTCCTTGCCACATGGGCACACGCGAAGGGTGCTTTTCATCAGAAGGCATTGTGGCCTGCACCATAGGAATATTGAAATTTTGAATGTGAACCATTGAATGATACAGGGTAATATGACTTTTTTTCAAAGAAAATTTTCCTCCAAACTCGAACCAGTGTAAAATGGGGAAAAATGAAGCACACTGGCCCACTCTTTTAGTTAGAGCCTACATATCTTTAACAACAATGCGATCAAAGACTAGTCCAATGCCAAAAGTCTTCCCCCTGATTTTGACAGTACCATCATGTTCATATCTTAAGAGGACTGACTTTTTGTTAGGTATGATCTAATCAAATTCCTTTCATTAGTTTACGTCCAAAGACCTAGTAACTTAAAAATGCACTTTTTTAGGCACAATACTAGTAGTGTTGATGCATCTTGGCATTCAACTTTGTGGTTGAGGGTAACTAATTATCCTCAGGTGTAACATATGAGAATTCAACTAATAAACTACCACTAATTCTACAAGCCTAAATATGTAAAAAATAGTGAATTTAAACTAGGAATAGGCCTTTTGCGAATGGACTTGGTCGTTACCAAGTACTTGGAAAGCAAAACATAATAATAGCATTCATTTAGGAGGGAACTACTATATACCTGAATCTCAAGAATAAGATTATGGCCCCTAAAAGCAAAAGCAATGATCCCAAGTGCATTAAGCACATCAAAAATCCTTACAACCTGGGTGCTTCCCCTCTCAGGATTATAGGACACTCCCGGGAGACTGCCTTTTGCCACAGACACAACCCATATCATTGTGCAATACCCTACAGCAGTGATGGCCCCGATCAACGATAAACCTGCTATGGAATTCAAGTTGGGCAGCTGAGATAGCACAACGGCTGCACACGTAAAGACCAAGTACCATTCCACAGTGGTTAGCGGCTTTGCGCTGCATGTAGCCCCGCATACAATCTGGAAGAACAATTTACTGGTTGATCCACCAATAATGATCAATGCCACACATGTACCTCCCGAGAGATACATGATTGGGAACAAAGTTAGCCACTTTCCTAGCCTCTCACCTGTAACATTTGATTAGAACACCAGCAGTTAATAATATATACAAAAAGGAAAAGAAGTAACATAGAGCTATGCTAGAACGTTGATTAAATGATTAAATTCACAATTTATTATCTTCTTAAACTTTTGGGATAAATGATAATTTATTGTGGTATCAAAGCAGATAATCAGGAGTTTGAACTTACTCTACCTCCCACTAAAAATCAAAAAGATTAAAAATCTCACATATTGGACCCACTATTTATGGAGGAGTTTGAGTACACACTTGAGAAGAAGTGTTAGAAGTTAGAATATTCGTTAAGTGATTAAATTCTTCATTTAACTTAAGCTTTTAGGACAAGAATGATTTATTACTATGCATACTAACCAATGATTACAAAAAGATTAGATGTCATACCAAAGGTAGCACAGGAAAGTTGGAGGTAGCGGCTGTAACGCATCCCATTTTCAGTTGATTCGTGGAGCTGAACAAGTAACCATAAGGTATAAAGCTGCCATATGAATGCTAGAGTCAAGCCAATAATTCCCCATGTCCTGCAAGCAATCACAAAATATTTTAGAAACCACTAAAATAATGGTTATGTGATTATCATTTCTCATTAGCCTAAAATTTGAGTATAAACAGTTCTATATTGAACTCAGCTTAAAGCTAATGACAAGTCAAAAACAATTTAACTCGAGCTATTTAATGATAGTTTAGCATTATGAGTTTTGGTGGCTTACCAGCCAAGGATTGTGAAGGCCACAGGAAGCACAAGAGCCTGAACTCCAATCCCAGAACAAAGAGTATGAAAAGCAGCATAGTACTTGTTACCATTTCTTGACTCAGTGATTGGAAGCCAAGCATCCTGAGGGTCAAGCTTAGTCATCCTTAGAGCCTTTCTCACAGGGCTTCCAAGAGGAGTAATGAACCTTGGAGTCAAAGAGAGTCTTGGGGTTCTTGGGGTTTTGGGAGTCTTGCTTGGAGGTGGTGCCTGGTCTGCATGCTCTCCATTGAGAAGTGGTGACCTTGACAAAGATGGTGAGTGGTACTGAGAGGGTGGACATGACACTGGTGGTGATGACACAACAGGAGGCGTTGGTGCAGCTGATCTTGGCCTCGGCGTTAATGGTGCCGATCTAATTTCTTTCTGCTCGCTCATTTTTGTCCCTTATTTTTTAGATCAGTTATGAATCTTCAACAGATTAGTCTTACTCTCTCCCTCTCAATATCTTGCACAAATATCTCAGGCACTAGCATGTTATATATATGCTAGTGGTATTGGATGTTATACATGCCAACAAAGGTGGCTTCAATGGAAGTCAAGGAGGTTTAATTGTTAATTGTGATAGATAGGTGTGTAAGGAGACTAATTTCGTTTTTAGACAGCTTTCGGTGACTCATTATTTGTTGAAATAGTTAATGCAATTGTTGACGGACAATTTTGGCTGCTACGTGTTTGAATTAATAAAGAAATATGAAGAGAGAGTTAAAGCTCTATGTAGGGATGAATTTTTTTTAAAGCTATATGTAACATATATAAGTTCGAAGTTCATACTATATGCTATGCTAAACTAGGACTTAAAAGTTATGTTTGAATAACACTTATTTTGCTGAAAACTGAAAACACTGTAGCAAAATAATTTTTAAACTTGTAAATAGTATCGTAGAACCCATTTTTAATATTTTTAAATGCGTAAATACATAAATAATATGTAAACAGTTATTTTTGTCTCTACACAGTAACATCATGTGATGTTACTGTTCACGCACTGAAAAAACAAAAACAAAAAAAGGGAGGGAGAAAACGCAACTCAAAACATGCCGCAAGATTCAGTGCTATCCAAATGGACAATTAGTCAACGTAATACTCCGGGTGCCCAAGGGAACACCAGGGGGGTCCCTATTTAATTCCAAAAACTCAGTTGCAACGACCATGTGATAATATGACAATATAAGAAAATTGAGAAAGATAACAAAAGAGTGTGCAGCCTGTTTTAGAAGGTAGGTGCACATTTGTCAAAAGAGGTGTCCTTATTATGGCTTTTAACTTTAAAGCGAGTCTGTGGTCAGCCATGGGAACGTAGGGAGAGCATTAGAGCAAGAAAATCAAAGTTTGATCCAAAAGCAATGAAATTGGTAGATGGACTTGAATTAAAATAAATAAATCTCGGATGGACTGGCATGACCCATGATGAAACATAATTGTGGAAATAAACCTCCATTCTTTTTTTATTATTGGTTTTATTAATAAAATCCAATTTTTAAAGGACATTTTTTAATTAATGATTAAGCTTTACTTCAAATTTAAAATAATTTCAAATAAAGAAATTAACAGATGCCCTTAGGGCAATTGATAATAAATCATATTAGAAAAGTTTTTAACACCACTTTCATGAGAAATATAAAAAACTGTTAATTAATTGCTTTATTATTTCTTCGTAAAATTTTTTCTAAAAATAGTTTCTAAACCAATACCTTTAAAGCATTCATTAACATTTCCTAATTATTAAAATTGTATACATTAACTATCTTTTTTGGTCAAAAGATAGAACGTAAGTTTTGTATGATTTTTTGGAGAAATTTCCCAAACCAAAATGAGCTTTTAATATTAGTATTACTCTAGAATATGATGATGCTGACTTTTAAGTTTTTACGTGAAGAATTAGGAGAAAAATACAGCATGCCTCACAGTAAGTAATCCTAGGGTCCACGTTGCTATGAGAGACATGGTAACAACAATGATTTCTTATACGTCACATATAGTGCCTATCAACCATTAATGTAACTAGTTTATTACATAATTCTGTGTCTCTTTTTTTAAGTAAACAACTTTCCCTTATATTTCCTAAAAAAAAAAAACCTTTCCCTTATATTTACTCAACAATCTGTATTTTTTTAAACAGCTTTACACTTCCCCTTTAAATTTAAAATTTTGAATTTAATTTCAGTGCGGGGTATACTCATTTATATAACATTAAATATAGGGTGTTAAAATTAAAAAAGTCCAACTGATCATGAAGAACAAGGTGAAGTTGAGGCCAACATTGTGGGCTTGTAGTTGGCGTCCTATCTGGATTATTGAAATCTTTCTTTGTTAAAGACTAACATAATTTGCATTTCTAGACAGTAAACTTGACAAAATGACACATTCATTTACCCCAAAGGACAATACACAACAAAAAATGATCTCACATCTTTAGTATTTGGTATCTATATGATAGAATAGCATGCATAAAGCATCTATGTATGAATTATATAAAGGCCAAGAAAACTGATATATCCCCCCAAGCATGCCAGAAGTTTGTCATTTTCTATACTTCAGTGCTTCAAAGCGAGCGGAGAGAGCATCATAATCTGGCAATTTGGGGGTGAACATGAAAATTTGAATCTTGTTTATCATGAAATGAAGGTGCTGATGGAGGAGGCCGTTTGGGTGGCAGATTAATGCCACTAGGAGGAGGTTCTTCCATATCAATTTCTTCATCACAGTCTGATTCATCAAACTTTATATCTGAATGCCTAGAGGGTGCATTGTAGCTGTGTCTCCTATAAACCTGTCCACCATTCACATTGGTAGTTAGTGTCTCCTCACTGCTTGCAAAATGGGACGTTCCAAAACTTTGCGATGCATAAGTCCTCCCATGCGCTTCTTGTTGATGATCGGTGTTCTGTGAGTTAGCTGGGGAATGGTGATTTGGGATGGAGCCAGTAGAATTTCCATAAAGATTTCCAAATCCATTGTTGGTACTTGAATCATTCAACTTGTTATCAAGACTAGATGCTTGAGTGGCTTGATTAAAGTTTTTGTTGGCCAGATAGGCAGCAGCTTGTGCAGCAGCAATTGCTTTCTTGGCAGATTCTGCAGCTGCTGCAGCAGCTGAGACAGTGTCCTCAAAAAACATATTGCCATTTGCTCCACTGGTTGTTGATCTGGGTAAATAACCAGAAGAGACTATTAAGCAACAGATACAAAACTACTTAAGTTACCTAGTATCTATAATTAATCAAAGTCCGGTGAATAGATTGGATAACATACCTAGTAGTTGGCTTATTTGGCTCAGCAGATTGAGTTGGCTGAGGCTGCATGGGTAGGCTGGTAGCACTAACAAAAGTGCAAGGTCCTCCCTGATCAGTGAGAGAACTAAGATTCTTAGAAACACAAACTTATCAAATTGTGTGTGTGTGTGTGCGCGCGCGCGCATGATAGAGAGAGAGAGGAACCCACTATACGCTCTTCTGGAGGCTTGAGAAGCTCCATCTCGGATTCTGTTGTATCCCATTGAATCTGGAACTCCTTTGCTATTTCCTTCATGACTTTCAATTTTACTTCACCAGTAGGGGTTCTTACAGAGAGTTTGTCGATCAACTAAAAGAATTTTGGAGGGAAAACAATAACATTACTAGCTTACAGAGAATTTGTCAATTAACCAAAAGAATTTGGATGAAAAAACAATAATGTCACCAAAGAACATAATAACATTTAGAGTTCATAAGAAAAGATAACTGGTTCACAGGTATGCAAGACAAAGAGGCAATAAATAGGTTTTATTGTTACATATGATATGATTAACAAAAGGAAGATGGTAGTTACCATGCGGTTTACGCCACAGTTAGGTCGCAGATCTGTAGCTGCTGATACAAAATCTTTCCCATATTTTTTCTCAAAAACTTTCCGAAGTGATAAAAGTTCTGGAATTTCTGAGCACCTTGGGGATGCAAATATTAAGCTAGCAATACCTTCTTTCAGATCTGCTGGGCAATCCCTGGAATAATTCAACCCAGATCAGAATTTTATGTATCTAATAAACCATACAAAATAATAAAGATGTTTCATTTCTTTAACCTTTGCTTTGCAATGATTGCAAGTCTGGCCACAACTAATTCACAGAAGAGTTCAATGAACTCATTTGCAGCCAAAACATTCTGTTCCCTGATAACATGTTCAACCTACAAAATGAACAAAACAAATTACTTGGTTATATGAAAATTCATAATCACATATTTTGTGGAAAATATAACTACACCTGACAGTCAAATCAATTTATATCATTATCAACATTCCATCCCCTGCAGCCAATCCTCGATTGTAAGTTCCATATTTGATCACAGAAATAAGTTTAATGCCATTGGAAGGAGGCTTCCGAGCCTTCAATAACATAAAATTTTAGACACAAAACAATTCGAATAGGAGTTCATTCTATTGTGTCCTTATCTACATTATCACATTGAGGGCTACTCCATCTAGTTCTAACCACCTTTGTGATAATCTGATTTCTGTTCAATATGCTGATCATAAAATTGCATCAAAATGACTGCAAACCTATTTAAATTCTCACATATTTCTGTTTGAACTTCCCAAGGAAAGGGAATTCATCCGTTTTGCTTACTTGTATCTTACAATCATATCATTATCTAATTTAAGGACATGGTCACTTTGACCTCATCAAAGTAAAAAAAAAAAAAAATTTCATGTCGACTTAGTTCAGTTAAGCGCAGCCAGAAAAGGCAGTGGGTTCATTTCATATCCAATGTAAAACACCATAAAGTCACCAACTAGTAATTCAAACCTAACACCCAAACAATGTAGAACACTGACCCCCCCAAGCAACCCGAAATAAGACCATAGAAAGAAATCCAACTGCTTCCATTCCCTTTATGTATGTTATTTGTCGAACTATGTGCAGTTAAGTTCAGCCAGCAAAGGCAATGGGCTTATTTCATATCCAACGTAAAACACCACAAAGTCACCAACTAGTAATTCAAACCTAACACCCAAACAATGTAGAACACTGACCAAACAACCCAAAATAGGACCATAGAAGAAATCCAACTTCTTCCATACTTTTTATGTATGTTGTTATTCCTCTCAATAACACAATGTCAATACCACAATAAATGACAAAACAGATTCTACACCCAAAACCTTTCTGTATGATAAACTACCGTTTCTCCCAAAGTTTAGGCTGATAAGAAATGGTGAATTTGATCACAAACCATTATTCTAACATATCCCAACTCCAAAGAGAAAACCCCAAAACACATTTGTCCACAAATGTTAATCTACAACCCTCAAAATAGAAATTTAGACGGAAAATTACCCGGATGCGAGCAGTGGCATCTTGACCTGACTGTAGAAGCAAGGCAATGTCTCGCCTCATCTGCTTCACCACCACCTCTCTCTTGTTCCTCAGCAGCTTTATCCTCGCCACTGCCATCTTTGCCGCTGTCTTGCTGTTATATATACCCCACATTCACAGAAAAAGAAATATAATCAGTAATTTTACCACTGACTAGTCCTAGCTCTGTTTGGTAAACACGATTTTTTTTTTTGGGGGGCATCATTTAGGACTTGCAGAACAAGAAACCACAACACCCAGAATCTTAAAAGCTTCATTCACTTTCCAATTTATTTCAAAGAAATTGAAATACAAACACAATAATCAGACAGCTAAGGAATTAGTATTTTTACTAATTAGATCCTGTTCTGTTTGGTTTCCAAGAAAAATAAAAAAACTTGGTTGTTTTCGCATCATTTAGGCCTCCCATAATAAAAAACAAGAAGACCCAGAATCTAAAAAACTTCAACCATCTGCCAATTTATTCAAAAGAAATACTAATCAATAATCAAACAGACAGCTAAAGAACTAGTTTTTACTACTTATTAGCCCCCTTTGCTGTTTGGTTACCAAGAAAAATCAAATCTTTTGGTTGTTATTTCATCATTCAGGCCATGTAGAACAAGACCCAGAATTTTTTAAAAAAAAACTTCCATTTTGCTACACATTATCCTAGGCCACCAAAAATGTTCAAGGGGTGTGTGAATGTGACTAGGGTTTCTTGGAAAAAGAGAAAGAAGCAATAGAGAGGGAAAATAGAAAGAGAGAGAGAGAGAGAGGAAACAATGTACCATTTGGAGGAGTTGAAGCCACGGCGGAAGAGAGAGAGGCCGATCCTCATGATGGTCTTGGCGTGGCTAGTGGCTACACTTGCCGCAGTCATTGGCTGAGTCGTCGTGAGTTGTGAGCGTTAGTGTTGCAGTGTTTTTAGTGTAAGCGAAGAAGCTGTGAGAGAGAGAGAGAAAGAGAGAGAGTAACGGTCTCCTGAGATGGAAAGTGATACTTTTATTGGATCCTCGATCCTTTCCTTTTGGTTTGGTGCTTTCATTGATGGAGGGTCCAAGTGGGGCCCACTCCATGCACCGACCCGCTTTTGATTTTCTTGTAGATGGTTCATGTCGACGCTGTGCGTAAGGGAAAATATAGCCGTTAAGAAGATTTGACACGTGGAAAATGTTGGAGTATTTTATGACGATTGAGCGGAAGCATCCAATGTGTGCTACAAGCCTACAACTTGTGAGATATATATATATATATATATATATATTTGGATAAATAACTTAGCTACACTGCCTACACAGCTTTTTTAGTGTTACAATTTACCCCAAAAAAAATGGCTTTTTTCACAGTTGTTTTAGCCTTTTAGGACCACCGAATTTGTTGCATTATTGTAATTAAAAAATTATGGCTTTTACATGGACTTAATACTCTCCTTTTTGTATAAAAAAAAAAAATACACTACTTTTTTTTCATTATTTTTTATCCTAAATATTAGGAATGTGGCAAAAGTTGCAGCAAAGAAATTATGTCTACTAACTTGCTCCTAAATTCATTCATATATAAGGAAAAAATATAGTCATTAGGAGATTTGACACAAGGAAAAAAAAAATTGGAGGACTTGATGATGGAATGATAATCCCTTTATTCGTATATAATTTTGTATCGAGTGATAAGCAAAAAACATTTATTACATGAGGTTTATAAATTGATGGGTTACAAATCACCCAAAAAAAAAAAAAAAAATCAAATATTCGTTTATTAGGTTATTGAAGTTCACTTATCATATTCATTATAACATCAATTTGTGTTTCTCAAAAAAAAAAAAAATAACATCAATTTGTGAACATTTTGATTTTATAGTAAATTTCATAGCAGTTTAACATTTTCAACAAGTCTAATAACATAAATAAATAAAAGCTCCGATTAACGAACGCCCTTAAATATCAAATGTCTTAATAGCTATCAAAATAAAAGTCAATATTACATATTAATAGCTATCAAATGCTTGTTAACTGAACAATTTTAAGAAAATTTTGATACCATTTCTATGAAAAATATAAAAAAATTGTATAAAAAAACAATTAATTTTTATTTCTCCATAAAAAGTTTCTAAAAATATTCATAACTAATGCTAGCCCCTTAGAGTATCCATTAACATTTTGAGAAATGCTATGTCTATAACATTTTTACAATATTTTCATAGCAAATCCTATATGGCAGGTTGTTATGGATTGTCATTAGTGAGGTAGAAAAGTAATTTTAGTGGTAGGTTTAAATTAGAACTAATAATAACTAACCGCCTATAATTTGTTGTAAAAATGTTATGGAAGTAGTACCCCTCTAACATTTTTCATAAATATATAATATAAAAAATAATCCTAACCAACTATTTAAAATGAAATGTTGCTATTAATATATAATAAAATAGTATAAGCAATGAACCTGTGATGGTTGATGAATGGGGTTTGTAGATGGTGCTTAATAGTTATATTGCTATTTTTTAGCACCACTGATCACAAAATAGAGCTACAGTAGTGGAGCTATAGCCAATTTTTTTTGCTTCTTAGCTACAGTGCACATCTAAAGATAGATGTGCACTGTAGCTCAAAGGTAGAAAAAAAAAAATATATATATATATATATATATATTTTATTTTATTTTGTGTTCACTCTATGGATAGAATATTTTTTTTTTCTTTCTCCTCCTTCCCCATTTCTACTCGTTGCTTGTCGGTCCTCACACTCTTCATTTCTTCCCGTTGCAAGCTTCAATTCCTCCACTCGCTGCCGACCCAAGCCCCTGCCCAATGCCGACCTAAGCCCCTGCCTAGTGTCGACAACGCCGATTGATCTCTTCGTTCTCACCCCTATCTCTCTGCTATCTCATTTTTCCTCTACTCTGCCTCAATCTTTCTTCGTCTCAAACACCAAGGCCCATGATTGCCGGTGCTGGGTTTTGATTTTGTCGCCATGATTGACAAAACAACGTTGTCGTCGTGACTGGGTTTATGTTGATGGATTCTATTTTTATTTTGATGAATGAGTTTTGATTTTGTTAATGGTTGACGAATGGGGTTTGTTGATGGTTGATGAATGGTGGCTGGGTTTCTCTGGTTTCGTGGTGGCTTTTAGCTAATTTGATGGTTGATTATGGGTTCTATTTTTATTTTGATGAATGGGTTTTGATTTTGTTGATGGTTGATGAATGGTGGCTGGGTTTCTCTGGTTGATGAATGGTGGTGGCGGTGGTGGTGGTTGTGGCTGTGGTTGTGGTTGTGGCTGATGGTAGAGGTGGTTGTGGTTGGTGCTATGGATGTTTTTTGGATAGTGGGATATATTATTTTATTATAGGAGATATATTATTTTATTGTGATGTTTATATTATTTTATTATGTTAAAAGCTAAAATAGATAAAGTAACTTTTGGTGGAGCTAAAGTGAGCGTTTGGATTGTGCTTAAAGTCACGTTTGCGTTTTGTACTTCACGTTTCAGACTTTTTTTTTTTTTCAAACGCTTGAGGCTACTGTTCATGAACAGTAGCCGCATTTGTTGACTTTCTGTTCATGAACAGTGCACCCGTACACTGTTTACGAACCCACAAATTTCACTTTTCAGCAATTTTTTTATTAAAAATGGGTCTCACGGCACTATTTACACATTTAAAAATTATTTTGCTACAGTGTTTTCAGTTTTCAGTTTTCAATTGTATCCAAACAGACCCAAAAAACTAAATTTTACCTCCATTGTTGTAGATGCTCAAATCACAATTTGTCATTTTAAAAAGTCATGGGAAAAGATGTAACCAAATTTGTTAAAAAGTTTTTGTCTCTATTGCTCACCAGTTATATATAGCAACGTATCACTTCTAACTTGAACGGAAGGTACTTCTCAAAAAAAAAAAAAAAAAACTTGAACGGAAGGTTGTGAGCTATGAGCTGCTCTCCAGATTCACATACATAGAGAATCAAAAATATGAACAATGATTTCATGTTGACTTTTAATTTCTATTAACAAAGAAATGATACAAATTTAAAACACTTAAAAATATATGGTTATAGTCATAGTAGCTAATATACCCTCTAAAGCACATTTTCCTTATTTTAATGCAACCCATAGGATAAAACTACAAACTAATTCATTTAAATATAAACGTACACCTACGGTGTTAGGACTGGAAAGGCTCCTCAGTCCTCACCTATATTAGTGCACTACACGACAATTTTTTAGACTAGAAAGAAGAAAGTCAAGGTAAAAATATGTAAGAGTGATCGATTATAGACATCAACCTTAAAGCATAGTGACTTACTAGGCAAAGTCCCTTAAATTCCACAAGGAGCAATACAGAAAACTAGGACCACTCATCTATATTCATATTAATAGTATTTATTATTACTACACTTCTATTAAGTCACATTAACGTAACAATTCAATGTAATTCAATTCATTTTGGTTCACTTCAGTTCATTTCAACTCACTTCGGTCTATTCGGTCTACTATGGTCCATTTCAATTCACTTTGGTCTATTTGGTCAATTTCGGTTCACTTCAGTCCATTTTGGTACACTTATGTCCATTCGATCCATTTAGGTCCACTTCAGCCCAATTCAGTCCACTAGGTCCACTTTGGTGAACTTCGGTCCATTTCGCTCTATTTATCTCACTTCCGTCCATGTCAGTCCTTTCAGTCTATTTCAATTCATTTTAGTCTACTTCAATTTACTTTAGTCCACTTCAATGATGCTTTGGGAGAAGAAGTTTATGTAAAAAGATGAGTTGCTTCATTGACAATTATATCATATTTTCAACATAATGTTGATTTGTTCTTGATGAAATCACATTTGTCTTATATTATTAAAGTCTTGTATTTTTTTTTTTTTTAATATAAGTGATGAATTAGGTCTAGGAGTTCTAATATTAGTTAATACAATATATTAGGTTTATATATTAGGTTTAGGAGCTAGAATAAGCATCAACAACTCTATCAACTCTATGTATACTACTTGTATTTGTAATTCCTCAGTACCGTTTCAATTTTACTGGATCTCCTCGAATAGTCGAATGGACTATTTGTAATTCTTAGTTTTTTTACACTGTAAGTCATTTTTACTTTTTCTTTTATTTTATTTTATTTTTTAAAAAAGGGAGAGAGAGAAAGAAAGCAAGAGAAGAAAGAGGGCAATGTTGGAGAAAGAATTGTACTGGTTGCGGCCTTGCGGGCACCATTAATCTAGCTATCACACTAGCACTTACTCATGAGTACCTAGAAAACTGATTATGCTGGAAAAAGAAGAAGGAATATATGCAGTTTCTATTCAAAATGTCACATAATTAAGAGACAAAAAGGAAGGTTTGGGAGTTTGTACATACTTTTCCAAAACCTGCCGAATCAATTTTATATTCACAATGAGAAAATTGGTGAAATCACCATCCAGGTTGTTCTATTGTATACCTCTTTTGTTAATATATGGTACAAAGTAGATAGAGTGATTTTATTTTTATTTTAATACATGCATAGAACTTTAGTGCTACACATGTAACACATTAATTGACAGATTTGAGAGTCCATTGAAATTGAGATTTATAACAAAGATGGCTAAAGAAAAGGAAATAAAAGAAGAGCTGAGCATAACAACGCAAATCAGCAATTGCAAAGTGTATCTATACATTTTGATTCAGGTACATAAATATACATTAGAAAATATGTACTTTGGCAATCCGAATTTGTTAAAATGAATTATTGTGATTAAAAAATTATCGCTTTTACATGGATTTAATACTCTCCTTCTTTTATTAAAAAAAAAATACTCTCCTTTTTTTTCATTATTTTTTATCGCAAATATTAGAAATGTGGCAAAAGTTGCAGCAAAGAAATTATGTCTACTAACTTCCTCCTAAATTCATCCATATATAAGGAAAAATGTAGTCATTAGGAGATTTGACACAAGGAAAATTTTTTTGGAGGATTTGATGATGGAACGATAGTCCCTCTATTCATATACAATTTTGTATCCAGTGATACGCAAAAACCATTTATTACATGAGGTTTATAAAATTATGGGTTACGAATCACAAAAAAAATTAATTCAAACATTCGTTTATTATTTTTTTTTGAGAAGGAAACATTCGTTTATTAGGTTATTCAAGTTCATTAATCATATTCATTATAACATCAATTTTTGAACATTTTGATTTTATAGTAAATTTCGTAGCAATTTTAACATTTACAATAAGACTAATAACATAAATAAATAAAGGGTCTGATTAACGAACGCCCTTAAGTATCAAACTCCTTAATAGCCTATCAAAATAAAAGTTAATATTACGTATTAATAGCTATCAAATGCTCGTTAATTGGACAATTTTAAGAAAGTTTTTATATCACTTTTATGGAAAATATAAAAAAATTATATAAAAAACAATTAATTTTTATTTCTCTATAAAAAGTTTTTAAAAATATTCATAAACCAATGCTAGCCCTTTAGGGTATCCGTTAACATTTTTCATAAATAAATAATATTAAAAATAATCCCAATCAACTATTTAAAATGAAATGTTGCTATTAATATATAATAAAATAGTGTAAGAAATGAATCTGTGAATTCAACTAATCACAATTTGTCATTTTAAAAAGTCATGGGAAAAGATATAACCAAATTTGTTGAAAAGTTTTTGTCTCTATCTTGAATGGAAGGTTATGAGCTATGAGCTGCTCTCCAGATTCACATAGAGAATCAAAAATATGAACAATGATTTAATGTTGACTTTTAATTTCTATTCACAAAGAAATGATACAAATTTAAAACACTTGAAAATATATGGTTATGGTCACGGTAGCTAATATACCCTCTAAAGCACATTTTCCTTATTTTAATGCAACTCATAGGATCAAACTCCAAACTAATTCATTTAAATAAAAACGTACAGCTACGGTGTTAGGACTGGAAAGGCTCCTCAGTCCTCACCTACACTGGTGCACTAAACGACAATTTTTTAGACCAGAAAGAAGAAAGTCTGAGGTAAAAATATGTAAGAGTGATCGATTATAGACATCAACCTTGAAGCATAGTGACTTACTAGGCAAAGTCCCCAAGTCCTATTTAAATTCCTCAAGGAGCAATACAGAAAACTAAGACCACTAATCTATATTTATATAATTAATAATATTTATTATTACTATACTCCTACTAAGTCATATCAATGTAACAATTCAGCCTAATTCAGTCCATTTCAATTCACTTCAGTCCATTTTGATTCACTTCAGTCTATTCGGTCTACTATGGTCCATTCAGTCCATTTCAATTCACTTCAGTCTATTTGGTCATATTTGGTCAATTTCAATCAATTTCGGTTCATTTCGGTACATTAATATCCATTCGCTCCATTTAGGTCCACTTCAGTCCATTAGGTCCACTTTGGTCAACTTCAATCCATTTCAGTCTATTTGGCTCAATTCTGCCCATGTCAATCCTTTCAGTCTAAGTCAGTTCATTTTGGTCTACTTTAGTCCATTTTGGTCTACTTCGGTTTGTTATTCTACTTCAGTGATGCTTTAGGAGAAGAAGTTTGTGTAAAAAGAGGAGTTGCTTCATTGACAATTATGTCATATTTTTCGTTGTAATGTTGATATGTTCTTGATGAAGTTACATTTGTCTTATATTATTAAGGTCTTGTATTTTTTTATAAATATAAGTGATGAATTAGGTTTAGGAGTTCTAATATTAGTTTAGAACTCTATGTATACTACTCTATGAATACTATTTGTATTTGTAATTCCTCTGTACTATTTCAACTTTACTGGATCTCCTCGAAGGGCTATTTGTAATTCCTAGTTTTTATACACTGTAAGTCATTTTTACTTTTTCTTTTAATTTAAAAAAAAAAAAAAAAAAAAAAAAAAAAAAAAAAAGGGAAGAGAGAGAGAAAGAAAGCAAGAAAAGAAAGAGGGCAATGTTGGAGATAGAATATTTGTACTGGTTGCGGCCTTGCGGGCGCCATTAATCTAGTTATCACACTAGCACCTTACTCATGACTCATGAGTACCTAGAAAAATGATTATGCTGGAAAAAAGAAGAAGGAATATATGCAGTTTCTATTCAAAATGTCACATAATTGAGAGACAAAAGGGAAGGGTGTGGGAGTTTGTACATACTTTTCCAAAACCTGCCGAATCAATTTTATATTCACAATGAGAAATTGGTGAAATCACCGTCCAGGCTATTCTATTGTATACCTCTTTTGTTAATATATGGTACAAAGTAGATAGAGTGATTGTATTTTTATTTTAATACATGCATAGAACTTTAGTGATACACATGTAACACATTAATTGACAGATTTGAGATCCATTGAAATTGAGATTTATAACAAAGATGGCTAGAGAAAAGGAAATAAAAGAAGAGCTGAGCATAACAACGCAAATCAGCAATTGCAAAGTGTATCTATACATTTTGATTCAAGAACATAAATATACATTAGGAAATATGTAATTTGGCAATCCATGAGATTCGAGACAAAAATTGGAGATCACCTACTGAGAAATTATATTTAGGCCAAATACTCTTGTTTGGATCAAGTGCCTAAACAAGCACTCCAAGCCTTTCTCGTAGCCTTTCATGCTAACATCTAAAGCATCCAACTTAATCTGTGCTGACTTTATCTTTTGTGCCTCAATATCTTTGCTTGAATTGTGCAACAGCAGGCTGTTAAGTGCTAAATCCACACCTTCCAATTCATTCACGTTCTCATGTTGGTCTTTGCTCGCTAATTCATGTACCCCCTTTTGCACTAGTTTTGAAACCAATGACCATCTGCTTGGCTTTGGTTTCAACATAGGCACAGAAAGGATTAACAAGAATGAGTGAAAGATTGAACTAGTAATCAAGCTTGTTTCATTAAGTACTCTGACCACAGCTGAGAGGTGATGATCCAACTCTAACATGGGAAAGGCCTCAATTTCGTTGCCCAGTGGCTTCAATGATGCTAAAGACCTCGCTATCTCCTTTCTCATCTTCCTTCTTGAGCAATTGTAAGTAGTGACAATGCTTTCAATGCTCAAGTCTCCAACTTTTATTCTTCGAAGAGCGGATTGAAGTTCTCGAATAGTTTCTTGCATCAACAGAATAGCATCCCTGGTGTTGCCACATATATCCAAGTACATCAAGGAACTTTCAAGTAGTAAATCGTTAAACCATTTCTGATGTTGGTGTTGAGCAAGAGCCTGTCGGGTCAATGGCAAATTAAGAAGTTCTTCGATGCACCTGTACAACTCACTTAGACCTGATAGACCAGCGCATATTGTTTCTACCTTTGATGAAGATGATGCCTCCCAAGATTTAATCTTGTTTAGCTCCTCTTCAACTCTAAGTGTGGTTGGATGAGATCTAGCAGGCAAACTAATGGATCTAAGAGAGGCTTTTGAGGAGAAAGCTGCCATAGTTGGTTTCTTCATCCTGGTTCAGTTAGTACTATGATTTATCATAACATATTTATACCAGGCACTTAAGAGAAGATGGGAGGTGATAGAGAGCTATTGGTCATTGTGTCAATGTGATCAACATGTGAAAGCGGTGTGGGTATATTCTATGGTGTGGGTTATGTTGTCTTGTCTTCAAACCAACAAGAGCTCCTTTTTTTAATAGAAACCTTATGGTGTTATTTGGGTACGGGTGTATTTTTTTTTTTTTTTTTTTAGAGAGTTTCAACTTATGGTGTTTGCTCTTAATAATTGCTATTTATTATTAGACCAAGACACCAATCAGTTTTTGGTGTAGACGGGAATTGAACCCCAGATCTCTTATACAACTATCAGAGACTTTACCAGTTGAGCTAACTGGAACCCACGGGTGTATTTCATAATAGTGGTATTAATTTCTATTACACGAGACTAGATTCATTTGGCTTTTCTCCCTTCTCTTTTTACTCCTTCTCTTTCTGTAATGCACCACCTCATACATTCTCACATAAATGTGGGTTGCGTATCTAAACTCCTAGATGGGGTCTATTTTTATGTGAGTGGAAGATATAATATAATTGTGAATTCTAGTTAGCTTAATCATGGAATAGACGCCATCAGTTGAAATATTTCCATAAAAAATAAAAAAAGTAAAATATCATCTTCGAGTTAGAGATTTAGATTCAAATCTCGTCTATATCAAAAACCAATTAACGTCATGACTTAATAATCATTATAGAGTGAACGATATAGGATTATATTTTATCATTTCTATCAAAACAAAGAGACTACCGGTGCTCTGAACAATCTCACCAATCTATGCCTTATCCATGGTTCAAATTCATGGAAATTTGTAACCATTAAAGAAGTGTTGCCGTCCAAATTTGTCTGGATATCCAAAAGCTTTGGTTCTCTAGGAGTCAAGATTCGGGGAGATCCTGAACCATATTAATAAATTAATTTCAATTTTTAGATAGAGAGGATGGTTGTTAAAATAAGAAATGGATCAATTAAACATGGGTGCACGAGTGACATGTTGTTGTTGTTACCTTGTTCCCCTAAGGTGTACCCATTGGCATTTGCAACCTGTCAATCTAAGATATCACTTATCATTTAGTACCTCATTGTGCAATTATGAGGTACAGATCATATGTTAAATTATTGCTTGGTTCATGAATCCTACTACAGTAATGAATTAGTGAAAAGCAAAAGAGTGAGATAGGTAATGGATGATGATCACCTAATTTCTAATTTCTAATTCTACGAGGAGCAGAATCTGAGACGAGATAGGTGCTGTTTATGTTTTTGTCTTGATCTTATTTCTTGCCTTTATTTTCTTCTTTTTCCTTTTTTTTACAACAACTAGTAAGTTGCCCGTGCGATGCACGGATAATTTTGTTATATTTTATGTAAAATGGTTTTGGATAATATTGTGTATATATATTATAAAGAAAAAGTAAACTAAATTAGAGTAAAGAAACATATACATTTTAAGGTATTAAAAATTAGTTTTGTAGCTTCATTGCATATTTGTACCCTTCTTAAGGTAAGATATATATATATATATATATATTTTAAATCATGAAACCAAAAATAAATACAAAAGAGTAACGGGACCATGAAAATCAACTAATTTGTGTTGTGTTCACATATTTCATACCATGGAATGAAAGTTTGACCAACTCTCTGACTGTCTTCCACTTATCGATAATGCGACATTATAACATGGTTTAGACAAATGTGTATGCATGTGTCTTATAGATGATTTAAAATTGAACCATGGTAGAATATGGTTTTACATTGTGCACTAAATATTCTCTCTACTTATATACCCAAAACAAAAACTATCCAACCAAATTACCCACCCCTAATTTTAAAAAGAAAAAGGAAAAGAAAAAAAAAAACCCGTAGGGGTTTCAGTGTCTTGATGGTAGTGGGCGGCCTGTATAACAAAGGCGGTGACCCCTTAGATTCCTCTTTCTCTCTCTTTCAAATGTTTTGTCAGTTTCAGGTTTTTTATTTTGGTAATATATAGTGAAACAGTGCGTTTTATACAAAAATTCACAACATTTTTGTGTCTCTCTATCTTTCTTCAAAGCCTTATCTGGTTAGTTATTACTATTAGTCCTTAATTATTATTATTATTATTTTTGCTTTTTTTAAAATACTAAAATGGTGGGTGTGCTAAAAGACATGAAAAATAGAGAAATGTATGGTGTAAGTTTAGTAAATTAATGAGACATTAATAAGATAACAGTAAAATAAGTTAATATGAACTTTTGGGTAGCAGTAAAAAAACTTAATGAAAGAGTTAAAAAAAAAATGCTAAATGCAAAATTAGAGTGTTACTTGGCAAGATCTTGTGCGGGAGTGCATGAGATCTCTACTTTATATATATATATATATATATTGATGATTATTCCTTTATAACTCCTAATCATTAATTAGCATGAGTCTAAAAAAACTTTGTGATAGGACTTTATCATACGTACAAAATAAGCATAGATTTTTTTTTTTTATCTTTTTTTTTTTAAATGATATTGCTATTGTGTTCATCCTTATAAGAATTTAAGCATAGATTTTTTTTTATCTTTATTTAAATAAAAAAAAAAAAGGATATTGTTATTGTGTTCATTCTTATAAGAATTTAAGCATAGATTAAATTTTCATTATTTTTGACAATTTTTCTTTGATTCCTTTATAATTTATATATTGTGTTGGTCTAAATGATTTTTTTCTCAAGCTTTCAAAGGATGAACTTTAGATAAGATGTTCAACTTTTATACTCCAAGCATTGATTGTAAGTCTTGTACATGGAACAAATCAAGATAAGAAATTAAGAATATGGTCCATTTTGGTTCGCTTGATTTGTCTAAACATCAATTTTCTCTCTTGCCAAAAGTCCGACTTTTAGGCGGAAGTTTCCTTGATTATTACTTGCATACAAAATTCCAAGATCATTAAATTGGAACCGGTCCCTTATTGACCTAACCAATTGGAATAGGATGAAACTTCTTCCCATCCACACTAAACGTTGTGTACACTCCAAATTTTTTCTGCATCTCATAATGATACGTTGTGGAAAGGTGTCATCCAAGTCCAACATGATTGAGAGTTGTAGTTGAGACTATGGCCTAGAAGCTTTACTATTCAATACTTTGCGAGAAAAATTAAACACTCACTTGATGTAATAGGAGACTATGGAATTTGACACTGTATCAACTGGGGTTTGTTCTTGATGTTGTGAAATTGTTGTAGGTACTAAAAACTATAGGTTGATTAGTTGGCAAGTCATGTTCTCTAAGTGTGAAAAGTCTACGATGGAAAACTTTTATGTTCCTACAATAAATGTTTTGGAGAGAAAATTGTTAGCCCCCTTATGCCATTGGAACCCCCCTATTTATACAAAGGAAAAAGGGTCCAATATTTCTGAGTGTGACTTAGTTACATGAAATTTTTGTGCAATTGTGCCTACATTTCTTTTAAAAATTTAATTATAATTTTAAACTCTAATTTGGTGATTTTTATATGATTCTTGTGGTTTGATTTTGATTTAGTAAAGACATATTAGCTAAAAGAAACGAAGGTAAAGCTATTAAAGAAATCTATTCTTCATATTAGCAATTACCGGTGGCAAATGCTGCATTGTCATTTGTGGTTGTGGAATGAATAAGCGGTATGTTGTTTGGGCAACTAATTGAGGCAAAGCAATTAACCATATTAAAAGGGATTAGCAACTTTTTCTTTCTCCTTTGCCATTTGTGGTATGTATATGCCTTTTTCACATATGCTCAAGTGAAGTACCCATTAGGATTTCCCTTAATTATGATAAACATATTAATTTTTATTTAAAGAAAGTTCTATATTTATTGAATGAGATATATATATATATATATATATATATCGAAGGCCATGTAACTGAATTGGCACTTTCCCATGCACAAAGTGTCTAGGGTTTAAGGGAGAAAATGTTCAAATTGTGGGAGTCAAGGAGAAAAGGTTCAAGTTGCAGGGTTAGCGTAGATGCTGTAATTATTTCTAAATAAATAAAAAAAGATATATATATATATATATATATTGTTTTCCTTGAGCTAAAGTAGTTGCAATAGATGTGTGGAGTGGATGGCTTTATTTTTTAGTCCTTGAGTATTTTGGGTTGTTTCAAATGAGTAATGGCTCCTCTTAGGCTCCTAAAATTTTTGGTTTGTTGATTTTGCTATCTATAACTTGATTCTTCTTTACCTAATAAAGTTTGGAATTTTTTGTAAGTATATTTTTTCTTCAAGAAAATGAAAAGAAATCTACGTTCATGTTCATGCTCATGTTAATGTTCATATTTGTAAACCTAAATCATATTTAAGCCCCTAATTCTAAAAAGAAAAAGGAAAAAAAAAAAAAAAAAAAAAAAAAAACCCGTAGTGGTTTCAGTGTCTTGATGGTAATGGGTGACCTGTATAATAAAGGCGATGACCCCTTAGATTCCTCTTTCTCTCTCTTTCAAATGTTTTATCAGTCTTAGGTTTTTTATTTTGGTAATATATAGTGAAACAATGTGTTTTATATAACAATCCACAACATTTTTGTGTCTCTCTATCTTTCTTCAAGACCTTATCTGGTTAGTTATTATTATTAGTCCTTAATTATTATTTTTTTTCTTTTTTTAAAATACTAAAATGGTGGGTGTGCTAAAAGACATAAAGAATAGAGAAAGATATGGTGTAAGTTTAGTAAATTAATAAGACATTAATAAGCTAACAGTAAAATAAGTTAATATGAACTTTTGGATAACAGTAAAAACACTTAATGAAAGAGGTAAAAAAAAAATGCACAATGCAAAATTAGTGTGCCACTTGGCAGGACCTCATGCACTCCTGCATATGGTCTCTGCTTTTATATATATATTGATTTTTATCTTTTATAGGTAGGATTGAACCTAAAACAGTGTAAAGATTTCCTTCTTTCGAGAATTTTTTTTTTTTTTTTTTATAATCCTTTAATTTCGAGAAATTATTTAGTACTTTAAGACAGTTACCCGTTCATTTCAATCAATAAAGTGAAATTATTTATTTCTCATCAATTTTTAATCTTACGGAGACCATATTAAGCATTCAAAAACCCACAATCTAGCTAATCTTGGTAGTCAAAGGGTAGCTATAGTGTTAAAATCTTATTTAAAACAGAGCTTTCAAGTTCCTTCTAAGTTGACTATGTATGAACCTTTTAAGTCAGACATTAAACCGAGCTTGAATTGAATTAAAAGTATGAGATTGATATTAAATAATGGATCCGATTAAGTACATACATTAACAATTTATTTTAGGAAAATTTTTATGACGAATTGAAAAAGCTGTCAAAACAGTTAATTATTTTTTTATTTTTTCATAAAAAAGTTTCTAAAATGATTTACTAATGTAGATTATATATATGAGATGAGGGTTGAGATTTCGAGAACTTGGGTTCAATATATTAGAGGAGACCAAAAGTAAATTTTTTTTTTTTCACAATATTCAGCTTTTTATAAAATTCATTCAAAAATTTTAATCCAATAACCATTCGTAATTCTTGTGTTTTTTTTTTCCCCTTAAGTTTATTATTATATAAATTTATAAACCCTAGCAAATTAATGGGCTGTGAATTGTGAACCTTGGAATGACAAAAGGCATTAAGATTTTAGTATTGCTTGCAAGTAAAAAATAGAGAGTGCCTTTGCTTGGGAAATAAGCCAAAGAGAAAAGCCTAATGGTCGGCATGAGAGATCAAGATAGATAGAATCTTATTAACGTTGGAGTAAAGACCAAATCAAGAAAAATTAATTGAGCTTTCAAACTCAACTCTTCAATCCACACCGCACACGTATGAACCTATTAATAGCTTGTTCCATGCATCTTACCATTTCCTTGTCACACGTGGACGATGACAAAAGCCATGACATTCAAAACAAAAATTGTACGTACGTAGCATCTTATTTTGGAATAATCGAGACTCCAAACTTTAATAATGTCGAGTTTTATGTTTTTTAATAAACCTTTGGGCTACCTCAGTCGCTTTTTGACTCATATTAGAATTGTTAATCCATAATTTGTCATAATTGATTCTTAAAATAAAATTTATGTCACAATTTGACAAAATAATTGAGATTTACTATCCTTAGCCTTTTCCTTGTTTCCCAAAAAAAAATTAACAAATAAAACAAAACAAGATATGATCTCTGATGGTTGTATAAGAGATCTAGGGTTCAATCTCCACCTATACCAAAAACTGATTGGTGTCTTGGTCTGATAATAAAGAGTAATTATCAGGAGCGGACGCCATAGATTAAAACTCTCTTAAAAAAAAAAAAGATATGATTGATATGAGGTAGAATAGGACATAAGAAACCCAACAGAGGCTTACTACTAGGAGCTTGACATACTAACCAAGTTGGTTGTCAATCTTCTATCATAGCATTCTCTTGGTTTTCCTAAAATTTTCTCTTTATTTTATAAGAAGAAGTTACTTTTTCTATTTCAACCAACTATTTTTCAACAAAAAAAAACCTACATTATTCTCTATCTTATACTATATTACACTAAAGTATTATTTCTTTATTTATTTTTATATTATTTCTCTCACTTTTTAAATCACCAAATTTTCTTTATTTGGTTTACGAAGACACAAAATAGAATAAAACAAGTGTTTGGGAGAATGAACAATACTTCATTCCAAGATAAGCAATTGTATTAGTACAGGCCATACCGATAATATATACTATACCGGATATAAAATTAGTATCAACACTTCTCACAAATGTATCGGATAATATCAAGTTGTACCAAAAAAAATTTAGATGTGTTTCGACTAGTATGATAAAAACAATATTTTAAAAATAAAAAAATAATATGTTATTTAAGCTAATACATTAGATTTTTGTATTCAAGCTTATAAAATATGTATAAGTTTATTCAAGTTGTGAGAGTGAAAAAAGATAAGGGAAGACCAAAATAAATAAATAAATAAATAAATAATTACTAGAAATATTAAAAGTGACATGTTTATGTTTATTAAAAAAGTAATAGAGATTATAACTTTGGACAAAATGAGGAAATATATATACTTGATTACCTCCCTAACCAACCCTAAAGAATTTGAGATTAAGGTTTTATTGTCGTTATTACCACCCTAAAATGATATGAAATAAAAAATAATAATAATAATAATGTTTCTATTTCCTTTTCTTCCTGAATTTGGAATTTGAAATTCGCCTACACTTCCTTTATCCTTGTATGTAGTATGTACTACTTGTTTAGACACTATGCACAAGGAATTTGGAGGCACAGAAAATATTCAATTATTGGCCTTTTTTATATTTATTATAGCAACAGAGAAAAGAAGCATATTAGAATGTGGATCTTAACTCATATGTTTGTATTCATTCTATACCAATGACACTTGATACATGTACATAGGAAAATTCGAATCCTTCATCCTCTAAAAATTTGGATGGTCTTCCAGGATTTGAAAAGAAAAAAGACTTTTACATTAATTTTTTATTGAGAGATTATATTCAAAAAAGAGGCTCTTGTTTTGATCAAGCTCCTAAACACACATTCCAAACCATTCTCCATGTCTTCAACGCCAATCTCCAAATCCTCCAACTTTTTATGTGCACTTTGTATCTTCTCAGCATCAACCCCTTCACTTGAGGCATTTCTGCATAAAGTACTTAGTGCAGCATCAGCAACTTCCATCTCATTCACTTTCTCTAGCTTCTCTTCACATGCTATTACACCCTTGTGCATTAGCTTTGAGACCAGTGACCATTTAGTTGCCTTTGGCTTTGACAATGGCACTGTCAAGAACAGCAAGAGGGATTGGAAGACAGAAACATTCATTACACAAACTTCTCTAAGCACTCGAATCACTGCTGAGAGGTGGTGATCTTGAGCTAAGACCGGTGATATTGCCCCCCATTTGTTTTCCATTTGCTTTAATGCTGCGATCAACTTCTTCACATCTTTCTTTAATTTCTTTTTGAAGCAAGTGTAGTTGTTGATGTTGCTTTCAATGCTTGAATCACCCTTTCTCCTTCGTAGAGCAGATTGAAGAGCTCGAACATGTTCCTTAATCTCCAACATGGTATCCCTTTCAATGCCACAAATATCCAAAAGCCTTACAGAACCATCCAACAATTCCTCCACACATTTCTCATGTTGGTGTTGAGAAATGACTTGTTGAACTGATGTCATATTGAGAAGACCATTCATGCATTTGTACAACTCATCCAGACCAGTTAGACCTTTGCAAATCGACACTGATGTTGATGTTGACTCCCATGTTTTGAGCTTGTTAAGCTCTTCTTCGAGTTTAAGAGTGCTAGGATGAGATCTAGAAGGCAAGCTAATAGATCGAACATGGTATTTACCAGCCATGGTTGCTCTTTTTAATTTGTTTTGAGAGAAAGCTCAAGTTTGAGATGCTTCTACCAATTCTATGACTCTCCCTATATATAGAAACACACACAAAGACGAATAGGAGACAGGACTTTTCACGTCTACTTGACAAGCATGTGGTGCCAGAGTGGCATTTCCTTTGTGTTCGGTCACCTGTCACAGCTTTGTCCGGCATAGCTTCAATAATTTGTCGTTCATTTAGGCCAATAGAGTTGTGAAATGTTTAAAAGGTGTCCTGCTATTCAGTAATATAATGTCAGGGACCCAAAAAAGTTTATAATCTAACCTACAATTTAGGTGGTAAATTGTGATTGAAATCATTTCACATTCACATAAATATCACTTTTGTTATACAATCATAACATATTATAACAATTGAGGTGGTAAATTGTGATTGAAATCATTTCACTTTCACATATAGCTATAGCTAGGTTCATAACTTAACATCACGTTTTACTACAACAATCACAACATAATAAATTATCGGTTCTAAAAAAAAGGGATTGAAAAATTGTCTAAAATTATTGCCTACTATTTTGTCATTTGTGCATGTGTGATGCAAGTAATAAGAGTCATTAGTAATTGGCCCATTTTGCCTCCCCAACTGCCACATTACCCTCTAGTTTCAATTATAAAATTGAAGCTGCCACACCTTCAAAGATGTGCCTTCACTGCCCTGTCTGTGTTGTCTCAATTGTAACAACCTTACTCAGCACTTGTGTTAAACAAAAGCTTTAGAAAGATCGAGATCTAGATCTGTTCAGATTAAGAAAATGCATAACAATTGATTTATAGATAATGATTAGAATTTCAAGAACAATATCATAATTCAATTATCAATATGAAGGTTACTATTTTATTTTTTGCACGAATGGACTGTACTCCGTATGTCTCCATTGCATTTTTCTATTAGTTTTGTTTACAATATTATTGAAAACTTCACCAAAAGTAATATTCTTTTCCTCGATTCTCTTAGTAATCGAAAGTTACGCAAAGGTAGGACACGTAGCTTATACGTGTTTTGCTAACAATTTTTAGCTATAATAGAAATCCGTGCACCAGGATTTGGCATGTGGCTTTCTGGGACAGGTGTTGCACACTCATGGAGCAATAATGATATGACTAGGCTAGCTTCAAGAGTCAAAGCATGAAAGGGACACCAGCCATGGAAACAACTAGTAGAGTCATTGCGTAATGTAACCACTATACTCTTTTGGGGAGAAACATGAACTACAAGCATTAATGGCTGATGAAGAAAATCATAGAACTCATTTTGTCAATGCTTGGAACTAGCAATGCGATTTTAATAATAATGTTGAGTTACTATATGTGGACGTGAATTCTAGGCACATTTGTTTTCACATTTCACAGAGCTGCAAGCATGAATGTACATCTAATACTCCTCCATAATTCTTACTCTAATTCTTAGTTGTTATTCTTATGTTGATGTACATCTCAGTTCCTTGACGGCTCTCTTTGCCTGCATATGACACGTTCAGGTAAAAAAATATGTTGCTCATTATGTTGCCCGCAAGTGATAATGTAGTGTGTGTCTATATATATATTGAAGAGGAGAAAATAAGCTGACGGATCCAAGCAATGTTGATGGACGGGCCCATTATGTGCAAAACTCGATGAGAACGGATTTGCTGGCCACATGTCAGACAGAATCCCTATATGGGAATACTTGCGGCACACCCCCTAGATTCTAGGGATAATTAGAGTCCTAGTGTAATTAGGGTTCTAGAAGCTGCGTGCATCGATGGAGATCTTCTTTATAAGGAATATGACTTGTCCATCACGTTTGGGACTCCTCAAGAGGATTTCTACAAGGAAAGACTTCGACTCCAAGTAAAAAATGTCAGCTTTCGACTGCTATAAAAGCCCCAATACCCTCACAAATCGAGGTACGCATAATTAACCCCTCTCTAGCACTCTAGAGTTGTGAAAGTCTTTCTAACTTGACCTTCGGAGGGTATTCGGCCGGCACCACACCGGTGCTCTTCGCTAGGTTTTCTCTTCTTTTTGTTGTGCAGGTTTATATTCGAGCGCGTGGGGAGTGTGTGGCTCACTGGTGATTTTTTCGGCATCATCAGTTGGCGCCGTCTGTGGGAACTTTATGCGATTCGTAAGCCATATTATCGCTTCCCGGACAAAAGAGGTGCATGGTACTCACACGCTCAATGGCAACCACCAACGACGTTCAAGAAGAGGAACCACCCACAACTGCCCTCGAGAGACAAGTTCGAACTCTCGCTGCCGCCGTGGAACGTCTCACCAAACAAAACCACGATTTAGAAGAACAGTTGCGCCAGAAGAATGTAGCACCGAATGACCAACAAGAAGATCAAGAAGGGACCAGCGCTGCAAGAAAAAATAAGGAGAAACCTGAGGGCAGCCACGCCCCAAGCAGACTAGAGAGGCAAAATTTAAACATGCCATCCCTCACAGATGCAACTCCGCCACATATCGTCGCAGAGATGCAAGCGATGAAGGAGCAAATGGAGGTTATGATGAACGCGCTCAAAGGACGAGTGTCCAGTGACCTTGACGACTTAGTCAACCGCACCGACTCGCCTTTCACCGCGGCTGTCAACTCCTTCCCCCTACCCCATAAGTTCCGCATGCCGCATATAGACAGTTACGACGGGGTGAAGGATCCATTGGATCATCTAGAGACCTTCAAGACCCTGATGCATCTTCAAGGAATAGCAGACGAGATCATGTGTAGGGCCTTCCCTACAACACTGAAGGGCCCGGCGAGAATTTGGTTCAGCAGGCTGACGCCTAATTCCATCAGCACTTTCAAAGAACTGAGCGCCCAATTCACGTCGCACTTTATTGGAGGACACCGATACAAGAAGTCCACAGCATGCTTGATGAGTATCAAGCAACGAGAAGATGAAACACTCAGATCTTACATAGCTCGCTTTAATAAGGAAGCACTCTCAATCGATGAGGCCGACGATAAAATACTCGTAGCAGCATTTACGAATGGGCTGAGGAAGGGTAAGTTTTTGTTTTCACTATATAAAAATGACCCAAAAACTATGCCGGACGTGCTCTACAGGGCCACCAAATATATGAATGCCGAAGACGCTCTACTAGCTCGCGAGGAAAAGCCTAAGAAGAGGGAAAGGCAGGAAGATGCCCGAGAGGAAAGAGGGCGGAAGACGGCAAGAACCGGAGAGCGAAGGGATGATAGGCGCTCCGAGCCCCCTACGGGGAGATTCACAAGCTTCACTCCACTGACCGCCCCTATCGACCAAGTCCTCATGCAAATCAAGGATGAGGGGACATTAACTTTCCCTGGAAAGATGAAGGGAGATCCCAACAAACAGTCCAGAGATAGGTACTGTCGCTTCCATCGCGATCACGGACATGACACAGCTGACTGCTATGACCTGAAACAGCAGATTGAAGCCCTCATTAAACAGGGAAAGTTGCAGAAGTTCGTCAGCAAGGAAAGGACGGATCATCAACATCAAGAGCAGCCACCCCGCCGAGATAATGAGCACCCCAGACCACCTATAGGGGATATAAGAATGATCACAGGGGGCACGGCAACTATAGGGTCGTCCAAAAAGGCCAGAAAAACATACCTCAGGATGGTTCATAACGTCCAGCTAACGGGCTCCGTACCAAGAATAGCACGGATGGAAAGCCCGATCATAGGATTCTCAGAAGAGGATGCCCGACGTCTTCACCACCCTCATGAGGACGCGCTTGTTATCACCTTACAAGTGGGAGACTTCAACATGCACCGAGTGCTAATCGACAATGGTAGCTCAGCGGACATCTTATACTACCTGGCGTTCCAGCAGATGAGGATTGATAGAGAACGGTTAATACCGACAAATGCTCCGCTGATTGGCTTTGGAGGAACGAGGGTATTCCCATTAGGCGCGGTCACGCTTTCGGTAACAATAGGTGATTATCCTCAACAGATCACAAAGGAGATGACTTTCCTTGTGGTCGACTGCTCATCTGCTTACAATGCTATCATCGGACGACCCACCCTCAACTCATGGAAGGCAGTAACGTCAACATACCACATAATGATCAAATTTCCTACGGAGCACGGGGTGGGAGAGCTACGAGGAAATCAGCTGGCCGCACGAGAGTGCTACATTGCTACGATGGAGATGGAAGGGAACTTACCACTTCAAGACGCTGGACGGGCAAAAGCCGCAGCAACCATGGAACACGAAGCACCTACGGAGATACCACCAGTAGAGACGACATGAAGAGCATCAACGCCCCCCCCCCCCAGTTGCCAGTTTATTACTAAGTTTTTATTAGTTTTTTACTACGAACAATTTTTGCTATTATTTAGTTTTGCTATCGCAAGTTTTTTCTTCAAACGATTCTTTCTACAAGTGCCTTTTTAAGCCCAAGGGGGCAGGTACTTTTTTTGTTCTACATGGTTTTCTTTCAATAAGAGAAATAGTCAGACACGCTTGTGTTCTTCCTACTTGATAAACTAAATGGACGGATATCAACAAAGTCCACGGCCCCAAGTGGACGACTATCAAGGTGACGAGATAAAACTTAGTCACCTCAACAAGTCCACAACCTCAAGTGGACGACCATCAAGGTGACGAGATAACACTTAGTCACCTCAACAAGTCCACGACCCCAAGTGGACGACCATCAAGGTGACGAGGTAAAACTTAGTCACCTCAACAAAGTCCACGGCCCCAAGTGGACGACTATCAAGGTGACGAGATAAAACTTAGTCACCTCAACAAGTCCACGACCCCAAGTGGACGACCATCAAGGTGACGAGGTAAAACTTAGTCACCTCAACAAAGTCCACGGCCCCAAATGGACGACTATCAAGGTGACGAGATAAAATTTAGTCACCTCAACAAGTCCACGACCCCAAGTGGACGACCATCAAGGTGACGAGGTAAAACTTAGTCACCTCAACAAAGTCCACGGCCCCAAGTGGACGACTATCAAGGTGACGAGATAAAACTTAGTCACCTCAACAAGTCCACAACCTCAAGTGGACGACCATCAAGGTGACAAGATAACACTTAGTCACCTCAACAAGTCCACGACCCCAAGTGGACGACCATCAAGGTGACGAGGTAAAACTTAGTCACCTCAACAAAGTCCACGGCCCCAAGTGGACGACTATCAAGGTGACGAGATAAAACTTAGTCACCTCAACAAGTCCACAACCCCAAGTGGACGACCATCAAGGTGACGAGGTAAAACTTAGTCACCTTAACAAAGTCCACGACCCCAAATGGACGACCCACAAGGTGACGAAGTAACTCTTAGTCACCTCAATAAGTCCAGGACCCCAAGTGGACGACCATTAAGGTGACGAGGTAAAACTTAGTCACCTCAACAAAGTCCACAACCTCAAGTGGACGACCATCAAGGTGACAAGGTAACACTTAGTCACCTCAACAAGTCCACGACCCCAAGTGGACGACTATCAAGGTGACGAGGTAACACTTAGTCACCTCAACAAGTCTGCGACCCCAAGTGAACGACCAACAAGGTGACAAGGTAACACTTAGTCACCTCAACAAGTCCTAGATGGACCAAAAAATGAAGTCCATGGCGAAAAATGGACGGACAAAAAATGAGGTCCACGAACAAAGTGGACGGACAAGAAATGAATTGAACGGACAAAAAAATGATGAAGTCCTGGATGGACAAAAAAAAAAAAAAAAAAAAAAAAAAAAAAAAAAAAAAAAAATTGAAGAAGTCCTAGACGGACCAAAAAATGAAGTCCATAAACGAATTGGACGGACAAAAAAATGATGAAGTCCTGGATGGACAAAAAATTGAAGAAGTCCTAGACGGACCAAAAAATGAAGTCCATGACGAAAAATGGACGGACAAAAAATGAGGTCCATGAACAAAGTGGACGGACAAGAAATGAACTGGATGGACAAAAAATGAGGTCCATGAACAAAGTGGACGGACAAGAAATGAACTGGATGGACAAAAAAAAAAAAAAAAAAAAAAAAAAGGACGTCCATAAGTGGACGGAAGTCCACAACAACAAAAAAATGGACGGATGCATGTCCATGCATCCGTCCATAAAAAAAGGTGGACGGAGGTCCACATTAAAAAAAAAAAAAAAAAAAAAAAAAAAAAAAAAAAAAAGGGACATCCACAAGTGGACGGAGGTCCACAACAACAAGAAAATGGACGGATGCATGTCCATGCATCCATCCATAAAAAAGTGGACGGAGGTCCACATTAAAAAAAAAAAAAAAAAAAAAAAAAAAAAAGGGACGTCCACAAGTGGACGGAGGTCCACAACAACAAGAAAATGGACGGATGCATCCATGCATCCGTCCATAAAGAAAGTGGACGGAGGTCCACATTAAAAAAAAAAAAAAAAAAAAAAAAAAAAAGGGACGTCCACAAGTGGACGGAGGTCCACAACAACAAGAAAATGGACGGATGCATGTCCATGCATCCGTCCATAAAAAAGTGGACGGAGGTCCACATTAAAAGAAAAAAAAAAAAAAAAAGGGGTCGTCCACAAAGTAAGTGGACGGAGGTCCACAACAAAAAATGGACGGATGCATGGCATCCGTCCATAAAGAAGGTGGACGGAGGTTCACATTCAAAAAAAAAAAAAAAAAAAAAAAAAAAAAAAAAAAGGGGTCGTCCACAAAGTAAGTGGACAGAGGTCCACAACAACAAAAAAAAAAAAAAAAAAAAAAATGGACAGATGTAGGTGTTGAAATAACCATATGATGGACACGTAGAGGCTTGCATTAACATGCATGTGAAGAAAAGGACACGTAGAGGCTTGCATGTCCATTATCCAAACTTGGAAAACCATGTTTCAGCTTATTGGTTATTAGGCGTGGCATTGCAGTTCAAGGCTATAAGGAAACCATGTGTCCGCATGGGGGCATTGAAGCTTTAGGCGTGTATTTATTGTGCACCTTGGTTGTCACATGAAAATGTAGGCAGCGGCATAAAGTCTAAGAGGAAGGCAGCGGCACAAATTCTAAGAGGAAGGCAGCAGCACAAAGTCTAGGATGAAACCGCAGATGCTCAAATTTGCAAGACGCTGAAAGAAGAGGAGCGTACTTTAGAGATGAAGCAGAAATTTCACTGCAGTATTGCCTTCAAACGATAACAATTGGTGCTTGAATCCAATATGTGGCTCTCTCAATGCTTCAGCGCCAACAGCTGCGAAGTGGAAACGACGGACACGCGAACAAAGCTACGCACCTATGGTCGTGGAACAAGAGCAGTAAGTACGATCCGTTGGATACTTAGACGAAGGGCAGAACAAAGCTCTGGACTCAGCGCCGACTAAAGAAGGTTGATCAATGACGAAGCTCTTGCACTAATGATTGCGGGACGAAGGCAGTGGCAAAGGGAGTCAGAAGGATGCACCGACGAGGTTCTCGCACTAATGAATGGATGCGCGGACGAAGCTTACAAGCCTGGAATCTAGAGGTGACAAAAGGACCACTGTTGCTCGAATCCGTCGGACACCGAGACAAGAAAGACAGGATGCTAGCTTGCTTCAAAATTGATTCTTGGCTCACGCAGTACAAACTTCTATGACCTGCTACGGCTGAAAAAAAAAAAAAAAAAAAAAAAAAAAAAAAAAAAAAAAAAAAAAAAAAAAACGGCGCTCAATTTCCATGCTTCCCCATGGAAAATCAAAGCTTCAGGACGTGTTCAACATGTGACGGAAGTAATAACACGCAAAGATGACGGAATTAGTGCATGCATGTTTGTGGCTTTTGGGGCATACAAAGCTAGTACATGTCTGTTACTCTTGGGGGTGTCAAAGACTGACAAGTCTCTCAAGATTTAAATCAAACCATCACCCCACGGGTCCTTTCACTTCGAGGTCACAGACCCATAGGGTGAAGGGGGCAACTGAAGAGGAGAAAATAAGCTGACAGATCCAAGCAATGTTGATGGACGGGCCCATTATGTGCAAAACTCGATGAGAACGGATTTGCTGGCCACATGTCAGACAGAATCCCTATATGGGAATACTTGCGGCACACCCCCTAGATTCTAGGGGTAATTAGAGTCCTAGTGTAATTAGGGTTCTAGAAGCTGCGTGCATCGATGGAGATCTTCTTTATAAGGAATATGACTTGTCCATCACGTTTGGGACTCCTCAAGAGGATTTCTACAAGGAAAGACTTCGACTCCAAGTAAAAAATGTCAGCTTTCGACTGCTATAAAAGCCCCAATACCCTCACAAATCGAGGTACGCATAATTAACCCCTCTCTAGCACTCTAGAGTTGTGAAAGTCTTTCTAACTTGACCTTCGGAGGGTATTCGGCCGGCACCACACCGGTGCTCTTCGCTAGGTTTTCTCTTCTTTTTGTTGTGCAGGTTTATATTCGAGCGCGTGGGGAGTGTGTGGCTCACTGGTGATTTTTTCGGCATCATCATATATATATATATATAAAGTTATGCATTTTATCTTGGCACAGCTAGCAAAAGATTTCTCTCACGTACTGTTTTGTTTGAGTTCCAACTTAGGATCACCATGATAAACTACAACTATTTCAAAAAAGTTTATATTTAAAAAATAATGAATTTATCATTATTCTAACAATAATATACTGTGATGAAGTGAAAGATGTGCAAGTTTTGTTATTCTATTTACATTAAACTTTCTATTAATAGACTAGGTTCCGCTCTTATGCAGTTTTAAAAGCATTGTTGATTCTTAAATTTAGGGGAAATTGTAAAAATACTCCATAAATTTTGGGTTAAAATCAAACTAACCCCATGTAATCCATGTACAAATTTAATTTGAAGTTAGAAGCCCCTGGACTTAAAGATACCCAAATTAATATTTCTGTTATGATTATGTTGGATGGGTGGGATAGAAAATACACGTGTGCTCTAGGTTAATTAGCTAATAGTTTTGCCATTAGGGTCACTTTGATTTTGACACAGTTTTAGATGTTATCCCAAAGCTTAGAGCTATTATCACAACTTGCAAATTGGAAAATGGTTTATTTATATCATAACTTGCAAATTCTCAAATGTAATCTTTACAATGTCAAAGTATGCCTACTAATATCCCAAAAATAAATACCGTGGTTCAACTTACAAGTTTTACATCTTCCTTTTTTCTTCCTAGTTACATTTGAAACCCTAATAATATCTTTAGATTGGATTAGATAAGTATGTGTACACTTAGATCTAGTATTTATTAGGTCAAATTGAATTATATAAGTGAATATATGCAAGGAACTTCATTTATAAACTGATTTGTCCTTTTTTTGATATAGTGAAGATGTGGCTTGTGCTTCCTCAAATGATTACAAATGATATTAGAACTAATCTGGCCAAGGCCGCCCTTTATCATCAGACCCATTTGTACTAGTCTGCTAAACTTTGGATGAAAACCAGTCTCCCTAAGTTTTGAGGAATAATCAAATTGACCCACTAGTAGGGCACAAATGTCAAGTCACACGGAGAGCAAGCAAGTATATTTCCATACAGTCAATTTCACAGAATCATAATAGAATAGCCAATCTAAGCATTTTTTTGTAGTTCAAAGGCTTCCGATTTCAAATGGAGAAGATCGTTTCCCAAAATATGTTTGATTTGTAATCTAAGTTTAGGAACTGTTTTTGCATTTTTTTTTCCCATATTTATGCAAATATTGCGTATGCAATTCAATAGCAAAGATACAAATTTGGAAAAAAAAAACTAATAAGAAATAAGAGAATCAATTTGTGCTCTAAGTATACTATCTTATAAATGTATGTTCTTATACAAATGTTGGTTTGGAAAGTGTGGATACCAAACCGGCCATTTTTAGATGTACAAGGATTGATATCCTTAATAAGCAAGGATGTTCAAGAAAGACACTCTATTTTGGACTAAACTCCTAAATATACAATCTAATCCATGCTCAAGCCCCTCTACACTAAGATGGAGTGTCTCTAACATCCTTTGTGCCAATTGAACATCAGCGTTGGCATCATTATTTCTTAGATGTCCATGGAGGGAATAAAGAGCAATGTCAACGCTCCCCACCTCATTGATAATCTTCTGTCCTTTCTCAGAGGATAATAATCTCATGGACATCAATCTTGAAATCAATGACTTTGTCTTCATTGTAGGCATGGATAGGAACAACAAAAGAGATTTAAAAAAGGAGATGGTAATGGCACTTGCTTCTCTTAGAACACTTGCAACCATTGATAGATGGTGATCTGAAGCTGAGAGTAGTGGAGAGGAAAAATCAACTTTGCTTTCCGTTTGCTTCAATGCTTTAAAGCACTGAGCAATGTCCTTCTTCACCTTCTTTCTAAAGCACATGTAAGCATGAATATCATTGTCAATTCTTGAATCTACACGCTTTCTACGCAAAGTTGTCTGCAGGCTTTGTACATGTTCCTTCATTGTAAAAATGATGTCTCTTGCATTGCCACATGTGTCCAGCAATGTGACTGAACCGTCCAGAACTTTCTCCACTAGCTTTCCATCTTCATAGCGCAGAAGAGCTTGTTGGGTGAGAGGAGAGTGAATGAGTTCCTCCACACAATTGTACAACTCTGCAAGCCCCACTAGACCATTTTGAATGGTCACAGCTCCAAAAGAAGCAACTGTTGAAGTTGATGAAATTTGGATGGATTTTAAGAGGTTTAACACTGCTTCAACTCTAATAAAACTAGGGTGTACCCTAGCAGGCAAGCTAATTGACCTAACAGTCTGATGGACACCACAAAATTCAGAGGCGGATGCCATGTCAATATTTACTTTGTTCAAAATTGTAATTGCTCGTTCTAGTATAGAAGCTGAGTATTGAGCACTTAGGACTCTAATCGTTGAATCTCTATTTATAAGAAACACAATGAGGGAACTTAGGCTTGTACATGCTATAATGCACAGTGCCCATGTGATGGCATTGTGGTTGACCATACTGCTCCGATTCTCTTGTAACTTTTTTGGCCAACAATCTGCGACCCTCAATTGATTCTTTAATAGTGTATGGTCATGAGAAATGCAACGTATGGCTTTTGTATGAATTTGGTGTTATTCTAAAAATGTGAACATTAGGTACAGGCCATTAGGCTGTAATGAATGCCTCCTTGCCTCCCCAATCATCACTCTACGATTGTCTCAGACAAAATATAGTAATGTGTTATGCTTTGAATTATCTTGTGTAACAAAGAATTTCAATTTTCAAACTGAAGGTTCTTAAGTCACGTCTTATTTCAATGAACCATATATGAAGAGCCACATCCACTTTTTGGCTAGTTTAAAATGATTAGATGCTTAGCATTATGAATTTGTCGTAGGCCACGAATCTGGGCCTATGAGTTACATAATAATAATAATGTTTTATTATTCCAAATTGCCATTAATTTTTATCTTAAAACGGCACATGAATTGTAGGAAGCATATATGGTCGTGATGACAGTACGGTTGGTGTCCTTGGCCCTTGGGAGACAAAGAATCATTAGGATTAGATATTTCTTATACCTTGGAAATTGATGTTAGCCTAATACAAACAATGAGAGACAGAAAATTTGTAGGGTGGGCAGTAATTGTTGGAAGAATTGCAAGAACAATACTTACATACATACAAAAACACACGTTAGTATCACATGTTCAATTCTATATCCATGATTTAATGATTCTCGTTGTCCCCAACAGTTTTCTGCATGTATTTAGCTCAACTCATAAGCAAGCAGTACATGGGGCTGGATTGCAATGTACATACATTAACTGAATCCATATTCCCGGGCAGACAGAGTCAGATGGGTAGTAAAAATTCCCAATTTAAAACCAGAATCCATGCACATTAGCCACTATGATATGTTTCCAAAAAAATCAAGAGTGTTTATTGCTAATTATTAATTGAATAGTTTTGGGCTATTACAGTTGATAAAATATATTCATCCCTATTCCCATATGCAGTGAACTAAATTCCCATGCATGTAGCATACTAAGCTTCACATGTCCTGAACCAATACAACAATAAAAGTATCATAGCACTGGACCCTGTGAGGCACGAAGGGGACATGTGAAAGACGTTCATTCAGTCATTTTGTCGAAAATGTGCAGGAAACGAATAACCGCAGTGCATATGAAACTAACAAACTGCAAAAACCGTTGGTGAGTAGTGAGTATATTGAGTTGGCTGACACTATTATTGCACGCCATTGTTGTATCAACTAACTTACTAGTGAGGTTGTAAAATTAAATTCAATGACAATAATGAGCTCAATGCTCATGATTCATGATCCATTTCATGACTTCCAAATTATAAACAGCTATTAGCACTCATAATTGTAGCTCAGTGGTTAGGGTCTCAGTATGAATGGCCACATGATGCTAATTCAGCCAAACAACTATTGCCTCTTATTGCCTGAAACCACTAATGCTATAAGCATGATTAGATTATGACTCAACTCACATGATTAGATTATGACTCAACTCACATGAAGGAGCCTCTGCAACTCCTCATCCCAATTATTTACAGATAAAAGAGTTATTATGGTCACACCCAAATAGAATGGTCAAAAAGACTAGTTTGTCTCACTTTTATATTTTTTCAAAAAAAATATTATTGCATGATGTGAGGCCTACTCTACTCTACTCAACTATATTTTGATTAATTCTCATGAACCAAACCTTGAGACTCACTCTCTGGCCGGTCATGACTATTTTGGTTGAGAGGTGTGGCCATAATTGCCAGGTTGTGGTCACTTATTAATCATAGAAAACTCACTTATTATACACTAGGGCTGCCAACCTTTACATATGAATTGATATAAAAATGCCCCCCTGATTGGTGTGTGTTCTCACTTATTTCTTGAAATAGCTTCCCAAAAATTTATAAATACAATTCCTAGTTCTTATTTCTCAGACCAAAAATAAAATGACCAATTCTACAAGTTTCTTTGGGTGAGAATTCTTTCATATATATAAATATATATATATATATATGTCGCAGACCTCAAAGAGAACTTACATTGGACTTATAGATCGCTCACCAAAAAAGATTATTGGCAGCAAGACTCAAACCTAGACCTTTTAAGCGAAGCAATCGAGCCTTACCAACTGACTAACACCTCTTGGCAATTCTTTCATATATTCATATATAGGTTCGAGTAAATCTCTCTCTCTCTCTCTCTCTCAATTATGCAAGTTTTTTTTTTTTTGATATAAATCTCAATTATGCAAGTTAAGCTTAGCTATGTACCACCATGCGACCATAAAAAGCCAATTTTGTCGTTTATACACATTAACCGCCCCGAGCAAGCAATAAGCATCAATTTAGTATTTCGTTGTATAATATTAAAATCATTAACGTGCTCAATTATTTGTGTGGAATTTTTATATATATATTATTAATCGAGAATAAAAAAAGCTGATCAAATTAACTTGATGCGTATATATATACATATTCAAGGTAGAGTTTATTTCTGTGATCTATATATGGCTAATCATCATTGATAAAATTAATTCAAGGAATTATAATTGCATTGACATCAGAGTTACAACAATATAGCTACGTTTTGACAAACATATATTTATTCATTATATATTAATAAGTTATTCACGGACCTGTATAGGAATTTTTTTTAATAGAACATTTGACCAAAGTACCAAACCTCGGTACTCAATTTACTTGTCTCTGTTTAAAAATTAACATGACAAAGTTTGGACCACATATAACCATTTTTTTCTACAAATTCATTCTGTAGGGGAAAAAAGAATTAAGTATTTGTGATACTTTATTCCACAACTATTTTCACAATCTGTTGAGATAATAATTTGTGAGTAATGCATCAAAGTAATTTGTGAGTAATGAAAAATAGAAGTGAAATAAGTTGTGTAAACGGAAAAGTTAGAGTGAAGTAGTTATTTTTTTCTATTTTACCTTTTTTATTATTTCTTTTTAAAATAGAGTAGTTATTTTTTTCTATCCATTTTTGTCAAAATTTGTATTCATTTTCTCTAATTATCCATTAAATTTTCAATACATCAACAAGATTTTTTCCATAACTGAATATCTTTTATCACTTAAAGTTCTATATTTATGTAGTCTAGAGATATAAGTGAAGGGTTTTGTAACTCAATGCCATTACTTAACTCTCTCACATGGAAAGAACTTAGGGCACGTTTGGTAGACTGTAATAGCTACTGTAATGTAATAGATATTCCTATGGCATAATTATTTAGTTGTTTGGTTATGTTTTTATTACAATGAATAGTTATTCCTTATGAATAGCTATTCTTCAAAATGAGGAATAACTATTCCTTATCAAAAGTACTGAATATCTATTCCTTCACCTTCTGTAATAACTTTTTTTAAAAATTTCCTAAAAAGCCATTAGTTGCTACATCTTCAAAATGAAAGAAAATAAATTTTCCTTCTTGTTAATTATTAGCTCTATTTTAAACACCCTAAAATAAGTGTATTTTAGGAAATTTGATTTAAAAATGATTTAACTACACCTTCTTTTTATACTCTACTAAATTGTGAATGCATATTCAAAATTCTATTTCTAAATGGCCACCAAACTAATGATAGTAATACTTATTACATTCTAATTTAATATATTCCTTGTAATACTTATTCCTATTCTCATGTAATAATCATTACAGTGTACCAAACGTGCCCTTAGATTCAAATCCCTCCATCTCTACTTATTATAAGAAGACAAAAAAAGTTAGAGGTATAAACAATGGCCATAAAATTAATTGCCGATCATGCATCTACACTGCAAAAATGAAGGTGAAAAAACTAAATTGCACTTTTTTGAATTGCATTAAATTTAATTTACAAAGCTCTAACATCTTCAATATGTTAGGATATTTAACAGGGACACTCTATGTTGGATTAGGCACCTAAATAGACCATCTAATCCAGACTCAAGACTTTTGATGCCATCATCAAGTGTTTCTAATCTCTTCTGAGCCAATTGCACATGAACCTTGGTTCCATTTTTTGGGATCTGCCCCTGGAGGTAATAGAGAGCATGATCAACACTCCCTACCTCATTGAAAACCTTGTGGCTTGTCTCAGATTTTATGGACCCTGTGGACATCAATTTCTTCACCAGTGACCATCCTCTAGAGGTCTTCATTGCTGGACTCGACAGAAACAACATGAGGGACCTAAAGATAGAGATAGTGATGGTGCTTAATTCTCTAAGCACTTTAATCACCACATGTAAATAACTATCTCCATCCAATTGGGTAAAGGACCCAATATGGCTTTCTAGTCTCTTCAATGCTCCAAGGGACTTGACAACATCCTTTTTAACCTTCTTTCTAAAGCAGATATAAGCATTAATATTGCTTTCAATTCTTGATTCTCCACCTCTCCTACGTAGCGCCGATTGAAGTTCTTGCACATGTTCCTTCATGATCAAAAATAAGTCTCTAGCAGTGCCACACGCATCTAGCAATCCTATTGACAAATCTACTGCTTCTTCTACTAGCTTTCCATGATGATTGTGAAGAGCTTGTTCAGTGAGTGGACTGTGAATTAGCTCCTCAACACAATTATACAATTCTGCGAGCCTAACCAAGCCCATTTGCATGGTTTCAGCTCCCAAAGGAGTTGTTGCCGAAAGTGATGACAATTCCCAAGTCTTAAGCTTGTTTAGCTCTGCCCCAATCTTATGGGAATTGGGGTGTAGTCTAGACGGCAAGCTAATGGACCTTGTAGTATTTTGCATGCTATCCATTTTAGAGAAACCTGTTTGCAATAGCTCAAAATCACTATGTGAAAAATGAAGTTTGAACAACCGCTAGTCCCCAATCTATATATTACACTAAGATAAGGAACACCTTAGTCCCTCATGCCAACGGAGCAGAGTAGGCATGCTGTTAACAATCATAGCCAACAACCAGCAATCAAACGTTTCTTTAATCTTATGGCCATTAGATTGGCTACGTATAGCTACCATTAGTTTTAGCTTATGATGCTCAAATTGGAAACATGTATAGGTCAAGATAATCGTATGCCTCCTTGCCCCCCCCCCCCCCCCCCCCCCAATCATTACCAGCACCATACCATCCTCATGACCAAAATTCAATCAAATCATTCAAATCCTTGAAATTGTTTATGAACACCAAAGGCAGGCAATGTATGATTGTCTCATTTCAAATAACCAAAGAAAGGAAAACGACAAATTTCAGACAAGATTTAGCGTAAAACTAGCGACTAGACCTTAAGACCAAGAATCTAGGCTGATTAAGTAATTAGGATTGGTATAAAAAAATTAATTAAGATGAAACCATTTTGAATAGGCTGTGAATTCCGTATAGGCCTGTACCTAAAGGGGACAGGAGCCTTTGTTTATTGGATTGGAGACAAGATATTAAAGGAGTATATCCTTTGGCCATTGCATTGCATTTCTTAGAGGATAAAAGAGAAATTAAGCATGTCATTATAGGAAAACATTTTGGGTGGGAATAAGGTCGGCATTTTGTTTGCTCTAAGAGTCACAAAAGATCCTAATATAAAGGAAGCCCACAATCATATCACTTGCTTATTACATTGACCATGAGCACAGCCCATTATTCCCTCTCACCATGTTTCTACTACATTTGCATTTAGCAGCCTAAGATTAGAATTTATTCCCCAACAGAAGACTTATTGAATCATTCAGTTTTTACAGGAAATTAAAGGGAATGACATCTTCAATCTCTCACGGTGGAGAAGAGTGAATTAAAGAAAGAAAGAAAGGTAACCCAGCTATTCATTTTTTTGTCAAAGTCAAGATCATTCACGGGAATTTATAGCCTGCTAACAATATTCAGTTGTTTCCAACTATCAGACTTTTTTTTTAAAAGGCCAACAAACCAAGTTTTTTTTCTTTTTCTTTTTCTTTTTGTATGGTACTTTAATTTCAAGAAATCAAGTATTGGGTAAATTTTTTTCATTTTTTTTTTTATATTATTAAGTGGATTATAAATATTTAAGATAATAATTAGTATTTAGAGTGTGGACTGTGGAGTGTGGAGTGATTTTTCTTTTTCTTTTCTTTTTTTTTTTTTTGTATGGTACTTTACTTTCAATAAATAAAGTGCTGGGAAATTTTTTTTCTTTTGTAAATTTTATATTATTAAGTGGATAATATTTAAAATAGTTATTAGTATTTAAAGTATAGATTGTGGAATTATTTATCTTTTTCATTTTCTTTTTTCTTTTTCTTTTTGTATGATACTTTACTTTCAAGAAATCAAGTACTGGGTAAAAAAAATTTCACTTTTTTTTTTCTTTTATAAATTTTATATTTTTAAATAGATTATAAATATTTAAGATAATTATTAGTATTTAGAGTGTGGCTTGTGGAATAATTTATCTTTTATCTTTTTCTTTTTCTTTTTGTATGATACTTTACTTTCAAGAAATCAAGTAATGAATAAATAAAAAAATTCACTTTTTTTTTTCTTTTGTAAATTTTAAATTATTAAGTTGATTATAAATATTTAATATAGAAATTAGTATTTAGAATGCGGACTGTAGAGTGATTTATCTTTATCTTTTTTTTTTCTTTTTCTTTTTGTATAGTACTTTACTTTCAAGAAATCAAGTACTGGGTAAATTTTTTTTTCATTTTTTTTCTTTTGTAAATTTTATATTATTAAGTGGATTATAAATAGTTGTTATTGGTTCAAATTTGAATCTAACACTAAGATTATTTTTTTGCTCAAATAATAACAACCAGTAACAACCTGCCACTAAGGATTTGTTGTAAAAATGTTGTGAAAATGGTATGAACATATCATTTCTCTTTATTTTATACTCCACTATATGTCATTTTTTTTTTCTATTTTAAAAGGTATTTCATAAGGAAAGTAAAACATAATATATAGTAAGTTGTGATTGATGAAAAATTAAAGTGGAACAAAAAATTGGAATGAAAAAAAAAAAAAAAAAAAGATTTGTATTGTAACAATAGTTTTGGCAAAATATAAAAGTAGATATCAAATGTTTTTGTTCCAGTCGAACACATTTGACTTTTGATTAACCTCATAATATTATGAGGAATACAACATAAACCTTTAAAACCTTACAATTTTACTTGTCATGATTGTAATATATTTTTTAACTAACTTTGCATAAAATACATTACAAAATATAAATAAATTTAATGGGTTATTCTAAAAATGAATAATTCATAGGTATATAACTACACAACAGAGATATATAAAAGAAAACTAGATTACCCTCAAAAGAATAATACATGATATAACCTTTGAAATATGCTAGAAAGGTCCAAATATTGCAAAAAATAGCCCAACTATTCAGATGTTAAAAGTACCGGAAAGCCAAAAAAAATTTATAAAATCAAAAGATTCAAAGTCTAGGATTATTGAAACAATACAAAAAATGTATTACTGCACAACAAAGAAATATAAGAAAGAAAAAAAATCCGTTACCCTCCAAAGGAATAATCTGCAGTTTCAAATATTCAAAAGGAATAATTTTCAGATAGTTTCAAATATTGCATAGTAATATTATCTATAGGAGAAAAAGCCTATGGTTGCAATTGAAGGTAGTGTAGTTGTGAACCATGTAGTTGTGCATTCTATATATATTTATACACAAATTATTGGATTATTGGATTAGCGTACCAAACCAATTCAAAGAATTAAATAAAGAGTAAATATATAATTCTTTATCATATTTGTATAATTGTTCCTCAATTCAACAGGACAGTTGACTAAAACTAAAAGCGCATAAAAATGGTGATTGGTGACTTACTAAAAGGCTCCAAGAAAACTTCCCGTAAAAGGGCTCCATGAAAGCTTCAAGCTAAAGTGTGTTGCGTTTGTTTTCTGTTAGTTCACGTAGGGTTTTTATAAGGAAGAGATAAATCCTAACTTGACTCTGTTTATAAGTCCTAACGTGTTTTTTTTTTTTTTTTTTTTTTTTTTTTTTTTTTTTTTTTTAACAGAGTCCTAAGGTGTTTTGAAATCTAATTAAAAACAAAAACAAAAACAAAAAAATCTAATTCAAAAAATTTTAAAAATTTTTAAATTTTTAATGAGGTGTAAATTTGAGAGGCTTGCAAAGATGTGTCAAAATTTTTAAATGGTCAACAAAAAGTATAAAATATATAGATTAAAATATAATATATATATATATATATATATACTCTACATCATATTTTTCTTTAACTATTAGAATATACAAGTCCATATTTGGACGTAAATATAATCAATATTTTTTTTTGAAAAACAAACACACACACAAGGAAAAGGGAAAGACGTTCCAACACAAAGACATACTACAACTCCACTCAAAAGCCAAGGTAACTTAATGCTAGAATATATAATTCCATAATAAATACCTATTAATAATTATCAAACTATATATTTAAACAACAAAAAATATATAAAATAAGAAAAAATCATATTAAGTATTGCACAAATTGCCAACTAGCAATATATAAATCTGTCTCATGCAAACATATGAATAAAGTAATCGACTTTTTTATGAATAAACTGGTATGATAACTGATGGGTCAAGAAAATGAGTAATGTCGTCCTTCCTTAGAGAATGGACGAATGACCATGACGATCCCATTGCCAGCACGAGACGAAGGAGACTGCCCGAGCAAACCCAACCAAGACCAGCCGTTACGACTAGCAGCAATAAATAACAATACCGTTTAAGGCATGCTGGTCGAATTAACACCTGGCACAAGCGTTACGAACTCAGGCAATAACGCTCCCATAATGGCAGAACCAACGGCTAGAAAGGTATTGAGACAACCTATATATACCCATAAGCAAGATCCAAGAAGGGTACGAAAAATATTCATATAACTCTATTCCCATTTTAATTTTGATCCGTTTGTATCTTGATTAGCTTCTCTGACTTAATCATCGGAGGCGTTGTGGGCAACACCCCCACCGGTGATTCTCTTTTCATTGTTGTATTCCAGGACCGAAGTAAGCAAAGGACGATCTTGATCTGGACGAACATCTCGACTGACAATCTCAACATCATCAATAACAAGTATTCGGTAAAGTTTTTTTGAATATTAAAGTAATCGGTAAATTTTTTTATTTATCATATATATATATGATTCATGTCATATCATCATAATTTTCATCTTAATTTTGAATAGAAGTTTCTCTAATTAAGTCCATTATACGACAATACAAGCAAGCAACCAAGTGTGTTATTACCACTAAAGGGTGTGGTCTAGTGGTCTTGGGTGATGCAAAAGATGTGCTGAGTGTGAGGTCCAAGGTTCGAGTCTAAATATGGACTCATTTGGGTTACCTCCATCAGCAGCTCAAGGTTCACTAATGTCTCACGTGAGGTTAGAAAGCTATGGCTCACTGTAGTCTCCCTACACCCCAACAGGACCCCAGACCTAGCGGGTAGATTGCTATTATGGTCACACTTAAATAGGATTGTCATGTTGGTTCCCTTACCCATTTTTCATTCATAAAAAATAATAAATAAATAACCAAGTGTACTATTTTTTTTTTTTTTTTAGAGAGTTTCAACCTATGGTGTCCGCTTCTGATGATAGCTTTTTATTATCAGACCAAGACACCAATCAGTTTTTGCTGTAGGCAGGGATAGAATCTCAGATCTCTTATACAACTATCAAAGACTTTACTAGTTAAGTTAACTGGAACCCACAACTAAGTGTACTATTAATTTCTTCATAAAAAAGGTATACTATTAATTTTTTTGAAAAAAAAGTGTACTATTAATTAAGACTTTTTTAATAAATACGCAAATGTGATTTGTTTAAATAATTTAATAAGATATGCAATTTTTTTTATTAAAAAAGATAGATAATGAGGAGGGAAGGTGGGGTTAAATGACTGGAATTACATACAGAAGACATCACAACGAATACTATCACTACTTAACAATCACTCAAGTACATATCTTAACAATCACTCAAATACCTTCAATACTAAACAATCACTTGAGTCATGCGATCAACATATCTAATGAGTAATATTAATGTGATTAACACATGTTAATGCTTTTATGAACTGAATGGAATGAATGAAATCAGTGGTGGAGCTAAAGAGCTAATAGTAAAATTATACACACAAACAAAGCAAATTATCTTAACGATCTTAATGTACTTAATGAACCACATAATGGAAGCATGTCGTGAGCTACAAATAGGTAGCGTCCATTTATTTATTTTTAAGTAATGCTACAGCCACATACTAATTTACAATATTTTTATAAACTATTGGTGTAGCAAATTCTTATTAGTTTTAATATGAGTCCATCACTAACATCACATTTATGTTTACTAATAGTTATTTGAAAATTACTAAAATCACATCAGTAATTTATAAAAATATTGTAAATTAGTTTGTGTCTGTAGCATTACTCTTTATTTTTATAATGACTCATTAGCTAACATTCTTTAAAAAATAAAAATAAAAAAATAAAAAATGGCCAAGGGAGGGGATTTGAACAATGTTATCCTTATAAAGAAGATCAAGTAATGCCATTTAGCTAAAAATAACTCTTGGTTAAATAAGTTACATAAACATAATGCACAATACATAGTTTTTAATTAATTGACAATGTTTTCATTCACTAGGGGGACAATGTGGCCCCTAGGTTTTTAAAACTTTCCCTCCCCCTCTTATAATTGAAATCACCGACGTTCCAAGTAATTTTCAATACCATTCCAAGACTATGTTATAAAAAAAATTTAAAAAAAAAAAAGAAAAAAAAAAGGGAAGCCTTTAACCACAGTTTCAATTTTTAAACTATTTTAAAGATTTATTAAGGAATTTAATGAAAATAAATAAATATATAAATGATTGGAATATGGTTAAATAGAACTTAATTGGTAAGACCTTTGTAACTTAGTGTTATAGTCCACTATCTTTTAATAGATGAACTAGTTCGGTCCAACTTGGTGCATTAGGTCCATTTCAGACCATTTCCGTCCAATTTGGTCCCTTTGATCCAGTTCTGTCCTCTTCGGTCTTGTTCAGTTCAGTTTAGTCTAATTCTGTCCACTGTAGTCCATTTCAGGCCCATTTTGGTCCCATTAGAACACCTCCGTTCCAGTTTGGCTCAATTAGATCCATTTTGGTCCTCTTCGGTCCATTTTATCCCTTTGATCCTATTTGGTCCTCTTTAGTTCAATTTGATTTAGTTTGGTCCAATTCGATCATTTGGGACTGGGACCAAAGTTTTTGAAAATAAGAGATCAAAATTCAAATCGAAGAAGTGCTGAATTTGGGAGTTTAGTTTTTTTTTTTTTTTTTACTCATAATTTTTACTAGCTGAGGTAATCTGTAAAGTAAACTTTACCATACTAGTTGAGGTAATGGTAAAATAATAAATTAATGAACTTTACCCACTAGTTATATGTGAATAAACTTTCAAAAAATCAAGTATTGGGTAAAAAAATTCACTTTTTTTTTGTGAATTTTATATTATTAAGTAGATTATAAATATTTAAGATAATAATTAGTATTTAAAGTGTGGACTATAGAGTGATTTATCTTTTTTTTTTTCTTTTCTTTTTTTTGCATAGTACTTTACTTTCAAGAAATCAAGTATTAAGTAATTTTTTTTCACTTTTTTTTTCTTTTGTAAATTTTATATTATTAAATGGATTATAAATATTTAAGATAATAATTAGTTTTTGGAGTGTGGATAATGGAGTGATTTATCTTTATCCTTTTGTTTTCTTTTTCTTTTTGTATGGTACTTTATTTTCAAAAAATCAAGTACTGAATAAATTTTTTTTCACTTTTTTTTTCTATTGTAAATTTTTAATTATTAAGTGGATTATAAATATATAAGATAGTAATTATTTTTTAAAGTGTGAACCGTGGAGTGATTTATCATTTTTCTTTTTCTTTTTCTTTTCGTATGGTACTATACTTTCAAGAAATCAAGTATTGGGTAAACTTTTTTTTTCACTTTTTTTTTTGTTTGTAAATTTTATATTATTAAGTAGATTATAAATATTTAAGATGATAATTAGTATTTGAAGTATGGTCCATGAAGTGATTTATACTTTCAAGAAATCAAGTATAGGGTAAATTATTTTTTTTTCACTTTTTTTTTTCTTTTGTAAATTTTATATTATTTAGTGGATTATAAATATTTAAGATAATAATTAGTATTTAGAGTATGAAGTGTGGAATGATTTACCTTTATCTTTTCTTTTTCTTTTTGTATGGTACTTTATTTTCAATAAATAAAGTACTAAGTAAATTTATGAAATATAATTTTTGTCAATTGAGGTAATCAGTAAAGTAAACTTTACCATACTGGTTGAGGTAATCGGTAAAGTAATAAAGCAATAAACTTTACCCACTAGCTATATATATGAATAAACTCTTTTTTTTCCCGATTTCATTGTGTAGTAGTATTTTGTTTACAAAGTAATTGTTTGAATGTGAGAGTATTGAATGTTTCAATAGTTAAAACTATGAATAAAACATGGGCAATGAGGTTAACCATATTTAAGAGTTGTTTCAATGAATATATTACCTCTTATCTTTATATTTCATTTTAATTTATCTTTTAACCGTAAGTCAAGATGTGTTTTTATCTCTTTTTTTTTTTTAAGAAAGATGTGTTTTTACCCTTAATTTGTGTTTTTGAGATTTTTTTTTTTTTTAATAGATAATTACAACATGTTACTGATCCTACAGCTTAAAGCCTTAAACTCTTTCCTTCCTAAACCCACAAACGCTCTATGCATGAGAAGTTGCCAATTTAACTACAAGACCCTTAGCTTGAGAAATTAAATTTAAACTAAACATCAAAGGTAGTTTTGGAAATAAAGAAAAATGACATCAAAGAGTTAATAATATGTTCTTTTTTTGACATCAAAGAGTTAATAATATGTTCTAAATATATGCATCACCAAAACTGAGATCTTAACAATATTGTTCTTATTTTTCATAATCGAAAACAAGATCATGAGTTTTCCTAATAATAAATTGTTGTGTAAGGTTGAAAATATGAGCTTAATCAAGCCTCCTTAACAAAGCAAAAATTGCAGAGTTTTTGTTTTATTATGCATATTAGAATCAGTAGCGCATATTCTTAAAAGGGAGGCTGATTTGCCACCAGCTTAGTTTCTTCAGTACTGTGCTGGATTTACCAAATTTTCATTTTCTACTTAACAGTTTTCCAGCATTCAAAACAGGAATAAAAACTAGAGTAACTTCTCATCAAATAAAATTACCCAAAATGGGGAAAAAAATATAATACATGATGCAAAGAAACCTACTTAAACAAAGGGAAGCAAAAAACTCATGATCATTATCAAAGTGAAAAAAGAATACTCTTATCAAAGTGAAGAAAGAATCCTCTTTTTATTCTTTTTGAAAAAAAAGGAATCTGTACCCCTACACTCGTGTTTATAGCCATATTTCAAGCTAAAATGAAGCAATTCATTCCGTTAATAGGTAGAACCATATGTCAGCTGGGAGAAACCTTGTATTATATGAATGGCAGATAAATATGTTCAAAAAAGGCTGGAGATTAAATCTGCAATCCCTTCAACAACCTTAATTGAGAGATCTTATGTTTGTGCCAAAGATGACCGAGCAAGACAATTGGGGAACTTCAGAGGAACAGTTGTTACCGGCTGGTCATTAGATAATCCTTGGCAAGCCAAACCAAATGTGTATCCTAGTGCAAGAGCAACAGGAAAAGCTACAGCATTCCCAACTTGTATGTACCTGAAAAATGGAAATGGTAAAGACTAGCAAGAGAATGAACAAAACATTGTTGGAAAGTATATTTCACTTTCCATGTCAATGAAGACCAGAACCAGGCATTGATTGCTAAAGAAAATCTTGGGATTGAGACAATTAATATGAAATTCAAATTCACATTATTTTTCACATTTATATCAAATCCCGTTATAAATGTGGGGTTCCCTTGTAATGTGTTACCAATCAAGTGAATTCAAAATGTAATCTTTACCGTTCTTTCTTCCCCATATTTTATTTATGTTCCATACTATTTCAGATTTTCACAACACAAACCTTCAGAGTGATGAAGATAATGATAGCGGAGTATAGGAAAAACATTAATGAAACACAAAATATCTTAGAGTAAAACTCTGGCAAAGGCAATAAGAGACCTCAAAAACTTAAAACACTAGAACATCTAATAATCTCAACAAACAAAGATATAATATCTAATAATTCCCAAAGCTTATTCCAAAATAAAACTAAATTAAAAAATGAGAATAAAAACTGCAGCATTTTCCCTCGCTGAATACTGAACCAGAGGCAGATAACCAAGCCCAGCTTAGGAGAGAATAATACTGCACAAGATACCAAAACTTCCCTATCCTTATATACCAGGTAGAAATTTAGAGCATATTAAATATACCTCTCTTTGACAGGCCCAGAAAGTTGATAACAATCAGGGAATCCTTGTAGTCTAGCATTTTCACGTATTGTCAGCACTCGATCTTGCAAAGGGTGAAGAAGAGTCTACCAAAATAATGAGTATGAGCTAAGAGATTTCATAAAAATGGAGACACGCACACACGCTCACCCACAAAAATATGATATATATTATGAGAAGAAAAACCTTCTTGTGAGGTTCTGCCCTTGTCACAACTGTTGGGACAATTTCATCCCACCATAATCGACCAAATGGCCTGAATTCCAGCTCGTATATAAGAAATTTATAAATTAATATAAAGAGTGAAATTCAGAATTTATTTAAAACAACAACAAAAAAATGCATTTACTTTGTTGATATCCCACGCCTTTGGACAAAGCTCATAGCATATTCAGGAACCTGTATATATTAATACAAATTAGAGAAAATTTCAGGTTGGAGGTGAGATTTGAGTGTGGAAAGGGAGGGTAATGTGACAAAGAAGATGACTATGAAAAATTTATTACCAGAGGTTTACCAGAAGGAAGCATCACTCTTTCCATTGACGGATCCCATTCTACCTTATTATCTGGACCAACCAACACACCAGGTAGGTCCCTAAAATTTGCACCCTACGAGAAAACAAGTACAATGATTGAAGGCACTCAAACAATATGCATTGGAAGCATGTTTTTAAATTAAATCAAAAAGTTTTAAGCAATGTATCAACCTTCTTCTTTGGAATAAGGCAAACTCTATCCAAATCATCTTTGCTCAATTTCAAAGGTCGATGATCATACAGCATCGAAGTTTGTGGTACACTTTGAACGTCAGCCATGTAACTCACGATATCTTAGATCAGAGAAATTTATAATCAAACCACATTCATACTCCAAACTATGTAGATAAGAGACAGAGAACAATAAATAAACTATAAAAGCATGCTCTTTACTATCCATGAATCTATACTGATAGATAAATGCATGTGAATTAGTTTCACATAGTTTCTGATAATTATGACATTCAAAACATCAATAACCACCATGAGGGAGATACCATCACTGCAATCAACCACAACGAAAAGGCCATAGCAAAAGGCTGAAACAAAGAAAATCTGAAAATAGGGAAAAAGAATTTGCAACTAACCATTCTTATTTCAAAGGCATGGTATGGTTATCATTTCAGTAGGCAAATAGGGAGTAAAAAAAAAGAGTCTGGAAGAACCAGCCAGAAAAAACTACTCTGTCAAAGAATTTATGCATGAATAGTTTTCACAAATATCTGGACAATAATGCTGGAAATTACAAGGGGGAGAAGGACAAGAGAACGTGCATGGGAGAGAACATAAGTTTTGTCACAGCATCTTTGCATGAACCAAAATAACTACAGAATCAACAAATTTTTGAACCAAAGAGCTGGTTAGTGTTTATTTTACAAAAGATTTTTGCTGCATTCCAGCTACTATAATATATTGTAAAGAGCTATGTAGCACCGGACATGGCTAAAATTGCCAAATACCTACCTGTGTGGGTAGCCAGTTCAACTTAGGTGTTTAAATTATTTGCAACTCTTGGCTTGTACTTTAGACAACATTTCAGCAGTGTCACTGTACTTCTTTGCTATTTATTATTGCCTTTAAATTAATTTTACATATGTTTTCAAGAATTTTATTGTTGTTACTTAATTTTTAAACCTAAAATAAACATATTAGGTCTAAAAATATTAATTAATTATTTAATTAATTAATTGCCATACCCTAGACATGTCATACCTAGTTTTTCCAGAAATGTAGTACTCCCGTAGTTATAGCAGTATTGTACCCGTACCCATGTAAATACCGTGCAACTTAGGCAAAGAGAAACCAAAGCAAGATTACGAAAAAAAAAAAATCCAAAAAAATTATTTTATTGGTTAGATTTAGACAAGAAAATGCAATATAACTAGCTCGAGTAGAATAGAACAAAACATTGGGTTTAAGTCATAAATAATGTTATCAACCAAAAAGACTATTTTATACACAATCCACTATTGGCCCATGACTGGATAGTAAAGTAACAAGGACAAAGTAAAATATTTATTTAAAATAGGACTTGTCTATGTCAAAGCATAAGAATTTCAAGCTCACCATTTCTTTTCAATCTAATATATCTTTGGAACTCTGTACGAGCTGTTGTACCATACTTCCTTATATCCTCACTTTCATCATTTGTGACCTAGAAAGATGGGAAGAAAAATCAGTATAAAGTACATAAAATAACAACATATATGAATAAATGATTAACAGAATCACACGTACAGGTGGCAGATCAGATATTGCATTCTCAAGACAAAGAGCCTCTTGCAACATACAATGCTCATCAATAACAGAACCAACATGTATTTCCTGAGATTATGACAAACTCTGTAATTATTTACCACAGCTGAGAATACAAAGGCAAATTGAAATACCAAACTCACCTCAAATTCATTTGGAATGAATTTTCTCGCATTGACCTTGTGAGTTGGCAACGGATATTGAGGCAATTTCTGAACAATGAAAAATAATCATTAAAATCAAATATCTTATGACTTAATGATACACGTCACATCCAGATTAATTTGTTAAGAATCCATAACCAACCCCAGAATTTGGGACTAAGGTTTTGTTGTTGTTGTTTCTATATCTTACGATTTAATGATATAAAAATATTTATATATTTACTACCTCTGTAGGACAAGCACCCCACAAGAACACCCGCATCCGAAATTGTGGCAAACCATAAGATCCTGCAGCCATCATACCCAACCTTGCTTGATAATTCATGGAAACAAGACGTCCTATGGCGTAACGCCCCAAAAAACCACCTGCAAACTTCAATATATCAACAACATTCTCCATCAAAACATATCTTGGCTTCAAGTGCTCAATGATATCCATGAACACCAGCAACTGACGGTTCTTCACATCATCTAAGGGAGCCTCTTGATTTCTAAAGCGGTTAAAACCGCTTACTCCTTGACAAGGAGGGCCCCCACAAATGAAGTCAACATCACCCTGCATAAACAACCAAAAGTTAGTAACCTCATACAGAGAACATTAGTATATGGATAAAAATTATGAAGTTGACTACCACAAAAATGAAAATGCGAGCTAACAAAGATAAATTATAAATGAAGGAGAAAATAACTTACAGGAAGTGGCAATATTTTTGACTTATACCCTTTCATCACAAATTCTTTCAGTTTTTCTTTGCATTGGCTGGTGGAAATATAAGTGAATTTATAAATTACAAAGGTGGAAAAAATAAATTAAGCAAAACGATAATGATAATGATGGTGATGGTAAGCAAATGCACTACCTTAAGCCCTCAATAGGCTCCCAAGTGTCCTCACTAGAACCATAACCCTTCCAACGAACCTGAAGTATTTCATACATAAATGATAATTATTGATATATAAATGAACCCAAATTTTGCCAAACAAAGTTGCCTGTTATCATAAAGTAAGCAATCCTTGCAGATACGGGATTGAGCAGCAAGCCTTACAAGCAAAAGGACTGATTTCTGTGGCAGTTATATGTAATATTTAACCTCCTAACTTATTAGTTATTAAAACATTATGGAGAACAAAGAAAAAAGAAACAGACATTAAAATTTGTTTAATACAAGATACATAGCCGTGAAACTAATCAAGTATATGTCATGTATGCCTTTCAACAAATTTGAGGTTTACCATACCTTAAAGTATAATCCAGGCTTCTTTATCTTATTGGGATCACCATAGCAGACAGCTAATAAATTTTGCACTTCAAAGTCCACTTCTGGAACCATAGAGCCTTCATCACCATCATCATCCTCCTCTTCATCATTATCATTGTCATCAGCCCTTTCTAGATCAAAATTCTGTTCTGGTAACTGATCTGATCCAAACAATGAGAAATCCTCACACAGCTTTGTCCATGCTTTCAATAAAGCTAAAAAGTCTTCCGCTGCTTCATTTCTCACCTGATCAGCAGTTACAAAATATATATTTAAATTCACAAAGAAATAGATAAAAATATAAAGAACAAGAAAGAATACTAAGTATTACCTCGGTTTTAGCGTGATTCAACCTCAAACTTTCACAAGCATGAGGATTTATGTCAACAGCCCACCTCTTTATAGCCAAATACAGACTTATAGTGTTAATGAGCATGAATGAATAAAATAAAATCAAAATAATCCAAATGTTTCTTGAAAACTTACAGGGAGAAGTTTAACGCCTGATATAACTGCACCTATACTAAGGCCTGTAGACATGGCACCACAACCAGAGTATAGATCCAATAAAGTCATCTCTGACTTTTTTGACTCTTCAATGGCAACAATAGCATCACCAATTGGGTGGTTTGACTTGGTATCACTCGAAATTGATGATCTACTCCTCTCTGTTTTAGACTGCTCTAAGTTATCTAAGTGAGCAATCTAAATAAGTTAGTAAAAATCAAATTCCATTAAGAATAAAAACTATTGCTCTTTCAACTAATAATAAATAAAAAATGAACCAAAATAGTAATAAATTACCAATGACAATGTTTGCAAAAGTCAGATATGATAATGAGTATTTCATATCATAATAAAGGTCGCAAGGAGGGATTGTTTTCTCCTTAGTAACCAAGTCAACCTGTATGAAAATTAAATTTGATCATAAACTTTTTAACAAACATGCACAGTGATGAAGCCTAAGTTCGTCAGTAAAGTTCGTAAGTGAAAAAGAAAAAGTTTTAAACTAAGGTTCTGGGAAACTGAAAAACCAGCGGGAAGCCCAATAGTCCCACCAATTGAAGCATTAACTCCACCAGTTAGCACGTGCCACGTATGCCATGATCTGTGAAACGCCGCCACTTTGCACTTAATGCGGAGCGAAATCCCAAACGACACTCGTAAACTGTAAACTCTTCACATTCTATGATCGTCATTTAAATTACGAACACAGAATCGGGGGCAACTGACGGGACTGACGAGTCCATCCCACATGGACGATCCCATCAATATAGACGAGTATAACCTCTGGTCAGGCGAGATAATCGTCCATTCTACTGACGGAGACATCCAGCCCATTCAATGCAGACAATCAATTTCAAAGCGGTTACAAAGCCAACTATAAAGAACCGTTGGAGGGCATTGATGCCACATTACATAGCTCCAAACGTTACCAAGAGGAGTATTAAGACCTCCATAACCACTCCAACGGTTAGAGGCCCTGAAAACATATATAAAACCCACATATTGCCAAGAACAAGGTACATGGACATTTACATACAAAGAGATTTCTTTCATTCTGAAAATATATTTTGCTCTCAAAAGATCTTCTTATACTGACTTTGGCATCGGAGGCATTGTGGCAGGCACCACTCCGACGACCACCCTTGAGGGCTGAGGATTGCCTCCATCTGACGAACTTTACTGACGAACTTAGGCTTCATCACACAGGTTAACGGCTATTGTAGGAAAACAACTATGGTAGTTAATAAGCACCCTTACATTTGGGGAAACTAGAGCAATTTTCACTTTAGAGACGATGCAATTTAATGGATTTTCATCCTTTATATCGGATAAAAACACTCTTCTTTTGTCAATAAGTTCTGCATGGTCCTTGATAACCTATAAGCATCCAACATTTAAAGATCAATGAACTAGATAAATCCCATCCCTAAAAAGAAAAAAACATAGATATATTATATGAAATAGACAAGTAGAGTTTATCTTACAGTGTCTTCTGCCCTATAAAACCATTGAGCAGTAAAATATAGTTCTCTGTCAATTCCCTCAAACAACTCTATAATTCTTGCAATATAGTTAGGCTTTCCATCTTCAGCCTAAAAGCAGTAAAACCAACATATAGGCAAATAAATGATAGAAAGTAGAGACTAATGAGAAATTCAAACAACCAACTTTCAAGTAATCCATAGAATTTAGCATCATCAAAAGTTGACCATTGAGATGGAGTTATATCATCTACATTCCTTTAACCTTTTTTTTTTTAATAACCTCCATTGATTTCTCTTTATTAATTCCCCGCTTGATTGCTAAGAAATCTCAAAAATAAATACTTAGATCTTAGAATAAAAAGAATCTCATTGATTTCACTTCTGCTATTTTAATCATTAGAACTTAAATGTAGAAAGAAAGAGGAAAGCAAACCTCAACCAATTTTAACCGAGAATTTGTTGTACGTGTATTAAGCATTAATGCAGGATCTTCTTTTACAAGGTATCAAGTTAATTGAAACATTTGTGATTAACTTTAAGTTTTGTGTTCCTAGAATTTCTTTGAAACCAAACGGAGTTTGAACCTTTTGTTTAACTTTTTGATAAGTAATCTACTAATATCAACCCTTCTTTTGGGTGGCCCATAAATATCAATTTACAATCAAAGGTATGCATGCAATTCAAAAGTCACACTAAATCATAAATTAAGTCAAAACATACTGAAATTATGGGACGAAACTCATAATCTCATATAAATCAATTTAATGCAACACCGTATCTCCACATGGTAATTGAAGCCAAACAAGAGCAAACCAAATGCAATTCATTCCTCCATTTGAAAGGAATGGCAGCTCACTCAATCTTATCTCCTTTGTGTGCCAAGCCTATTGTAGTTTTACATATTTCTATGAACTCCATTAACATCCATTACCCATCTTCAAAACAATATACACAACCTAGAACCAAGAAAGCACGGACGCAGTTGGGAGGATGCCGCACCCGAGTCCGACGCGGCCAAACACGGGACGCGGCGTCTGACGCGGTTGACCGCGCATTGGTGCCGTGTCTGAGTTTTTTTTTTTTTTTTTTTTTTTCTCTGATTTGCGCCGACTCAACTCAATTCGTGCTGACGTGGCTCGATTCGGCCATAATCGGCTTCGATTCGGTCAGAATCAGGCCATATCGGATAGTATCAGCGGCGATCGATACGGCCAAAACATGCCGGAAACGGCCGAAACAGGCCGATATCGGCCTTGAAACTCGCCAGAACAGCCGAAATTCTGACCTCAGAGGCATAGTAATGTGTTTCTTGCCTTCTTCTTTCTTTGTTTTGTGAATCAAGACACAGCAATGTGTTTTTTAAGAATATTTTAATAGTGAAAATATATAGAAAATATAAATAAAAATATTTTTAATAATTTTTTAATCGCCGAGTCCCAGCGCACCAGCACCCTACTTTTTCAAAAATTGCCGAGTCCCGCACCCGCATCCAAGTCCCAAAACGCACCCGTGCTTCATAGCCTAGAACCAAAATGCTCACTAAAAATACCATTATCATGCAACAATTTCAACAACAGGATGAAAAAAATAAAGTTGGATCCCCCCTAGACCCATATCAAATCACTTCAAACAACCCTAAAATAGGCCATTTAACATCACATCCAAGCTTCCAAGACATAATTCATTGCAATAATTCACTGAAAGTTCAAATAAAGTGAAAAACATTATTTGCAAGCACAAACTTTTGGTTACAGGGTTTCACCACCAAGGCCAAGCCTCCCAAGGACATCCAAACCCTAAATTTCAACATCCAATCACCCCTAGATCATCAATACCCATCAACTCCAATTTACCATTTTTTGCAATGAGTAATTTCATTTATTAAAAGAGAATAGAATACAATTGAACCAACAAACAACAAAAGCAACACAAGTAGCAAAGATTGCTACAAACTTAACCTACTTTAGCCATTAGCCAAGCAATCTAGCACAAAGTAACCTTATTCCTTGCATAATATCAGACCAACTAGTTAGGCTCTTCCTAGAAAAACACAATCTCAAAACTTGCTGTCCAATTCCTTTAGTGAAATGTTAGTCAAAAATAAATTATCTCTACACTCTATCTTTTCTTGGCAAAATACATATATTTAATTTCCATTAGAGTCCCACTTCGCTAGCCTATCTGATTTGGTTAAGCTATACTTAACAAACAGCCTGCTTATAGGTGTCGAGGAATAGCATAAAAAAAAAAGATCATTCTTTCACCATTCAACAAGTATTCGTCGGGTTCAAAACTCATTCCAAGCTAAATTACCAATGAAATATTGGAGAAGAAATCTAATGAACTGTCATTTCACCCAAAGTTGCTTGATGCTAAGATATGCACCTTGCATAGTGACTAGACTTTTAGTCATCAACATCACAAATCATTAAAGTGCATTTGGATGAAACTTTTTGCAAAATATTTTATTTGCTGAAATTTGATTATAGTATAGTTGTACCTATAAAAAGTGAAACTTTAAAAAGTTGTACATAAGCAAAATAGCTAAAAGAAAAAAGAAAAAAAAAAACTAATGCCAAACAAACTCTAAATCATTTGCAAAATGTTAGGAATGCTATAAGCATATGAATAATAATTATTGTTTTGAGATTTAGTTAGTTAGTTAGTTAGTTACAATTCCAAGCATGTTAATCACATTTAGTACATGCTGGAATTATTAATGCAAATGAGAAATAATAGAACCAATAGGATGAGACCATGTGGACCAATGAGATTAGAGCTAGTCTTCTATAAATACATTATTGTAATTCAACATTAGATATTGTTGAGGACTCTTTTTTCGCCCCACGTGACACTACTTCATTGGCAACCCATTACCTCTCTCAAAGCACACAGCCCATATTATCTCTCTCATATTCATGGCAAGTAGCTTCTTTAACAAGAGTCCATATTTACACAAAATGACAACAAAACCCGAGGTACGTCATCTCATTTTCTGCTTATGATCCAAGCTCATAAGTCTTTTTGGGGAAATTTTGAAAGTCGTGGCTTGGAGGGCCAAGATGTATGTTCAGTAAAGCTCCAGAGGTTTAAAGTTGATAAAAGAGACATGTTGCTTGGCGTGTCTTCTCCAACTCTCTAAACTCTGTCGAATCCGTGTATAACGGGTAACATATGGTGAGCATCTCTTATCACATAGCCCTTTAGATGATAAAATTTCCCATTACTCTTTTCCTAAAACTTAATATTCATCATATAACAAATACTCAATATCTCCAACCATCTAAATGCTGAGAAAATAACTATTCATTCAATCCCTAACTATTGCTATACAAATGAAGTAATGCTATACAAATTTAGAAAATTTATTATATTATTCTACATAAATCTTATTACTACTTTAAGCTAAAATCCAACTCAAACACATGGCCTAATCTAATTGACTATCTTTAATCTCCAACTATATACAAAATAATCATGATATCTCTAATACCCAGCTGCTGTCTGCCATAATCAGACCATATATTTCTCTGCCAACTGCCAGAGCAGAGCATTAAATACTCTTCTTGCTCACCAAGTTTATGTCACAACACAATGAGACCTTGACTAAATCTCTAAAACTTCATTAACTTTCAACCAACCATTCTATTACTTACCAAAAACGTGTTGTAATGGAACCTTGGACCAAAAACACAAACACCGAAGAAAAAAAACATTTTCAGCAGAACCCTAACAGTGTATTCAACACTTGACACTTGGCTGAAAGTGATATCATCAGCCATTTAATGCTGAAATCCCAGCAACCAACTGCTACACCCAAAATAGCAAGATACCCTTGAAAGAGATCTTACCATTTTTAGCCAAATCCATGAAGTAAATGCTGAATGTTCTCTCCAGCAGTCTGATATCACCCAATTGACCTCACCTGCTTCTGCCCAAAGCAACAACTGTCTTATAACAACTATGACAGCTGTCTAATGATAGCTATCAACTTTTCTTGACAGTTGGGACAGCTTTTTCAGAAAAAATGTAACAACTAACCCAACAGCCTTAGCATTACTGATTTTTCACATTTGGCTAAAACCAAAACCAACTAAAGTAACTATCTTTCTTTTGTTAAAATACTTTCATTTTCTGCTACTCTTTCACCAACAGCTCTTACCCGAAACAACAAAAATACCTTAAAGCTAAACATACCATTTTTGGCCAAATTTTAAGATGGATTCTCTGAAGATTCATTGCTATTTAGGACAGATTTTGGCTAATATTCTTTGCTAAAATAACCCCTTAAATTCAACTCTAAAAAGAAAGAACCTTTATCAACAACTTAAAGGGAGGACACTAAGGGGGAAGAACAACTCTCTCATGAACTTATCTATTTTCTCTCCCTCTAATGATCTTCTTAAGCTCTCAATGAAGTACTGAGCTTCTGGGGTTTTTGGTTCCCAAATTAGAAACTAAACTCTCTAACCCTTAACCCATAAATGCCCTTCATAAGCCCTCATACATCCCCTAGCAGAAAATCCCAGCAATAAATCCCAGCAACATTGCTAAACACACTACAACACTATTACCCTCTTATACTCATTCCTCACTCTTCATATTCAAAAAATACAATTATCTTACTGCTCCTATCTCCAAATACCTAAACACATCTTCATACTCTTCTCTTACAAAATCTTTCCTCTTGGAAAGCAATCTCTACAACTCTAGCGGTTATAATCACATATTTTTACTATCTTTAACCTTCATATCTCTCATACTTCCATATATCATACATATTACAAATACTACATCCCACAAAATATCTACATCTTTTACCATCTCCACACTTCTCAAGAGATACCAAACACTTATACTAAAAGCCCTTCTCATGGAAGGCATAAACTTCTAATGCTAAAATTCTTCTTCTAGAAGGCACCAAGATCTCATATCAAAGCATTTCTCATCGAAGGCACAAATCCATCTTACATAAAGCCCTTCTCTTAAAAAGCACAAATACTCCATACAAAAGCCCTTCTCATGGAAGGCAACACTATTCATAACTTCACAACAACTAAAAGAGCATTGTCAAAGGGAAAGCTCATTTAAGTGCATGATAAGAGGGGCAAGCTTAATCAACCCCTACACACAGCTAGACATACTCTCTCTCCCTCTAGTTGCACCCATTTTTCCCCATCAATCTTGAAGTTATCATGGCAAACTGTTTCTCTAGAGTCACTCTGCTGGGATATTATCAACTCACACAAGTTGTACAACTAGGACTACAAACCATACGAAGATAAGTGACTTTACTTCCATATCTTTAAATATACATCATTGAGTACATGATTACTTCACATTTAAATACATATTGCTTTATTCTAACTACTATTACAACTATTAATTAAGGCTTAAACTCATTTAAATGCATGATAAAAAGGGCAAGCTTAATTAGCCTCTACTGTTAGCATTCTATTGGAATCCTATCAGCTCACTGATGCTACACAGCTGGAGCTATAAAACATACAAAGAAAAGTGACTTTGCTTTCATATCTTTAAATTTACATCATTGAATACATGATTACTTTGCCTCTAAATTAATACTACTTTATTTCAACTGTTATTACAACTACTAATCAAAGCTATCATATCAAACGCATATTGTATATTTATTCGACCATTATTATGATTCTTAGACTTTGACCTTAATAGTTTTGTAGGCTTAAAAATACGCCGATAGCCATTAGACCACGTGGCCCAATGTTGAGTTCCAAATGCAACTCTCCAAACAGAACTCGAGCCTAGCAAGGTCACTAATCCAACGGATAACACATGGCTGAGCAACTGAAAAAGGCCTCCGAACAAATATCAATTGAAGAATAAATTAATTTCTTAATGCATTAGTGTCTCTCTCTCTCTCTCTCTCTCTCTCTCTCTCTCTCTCTCTCTCTCTCTCTCTCTCTCTTAATCTCTTTCTTTCTCTATGGAGGGTAACTACCTCAAATTAAGTCAATTTCCCTACAATTCCCATCAATACCCCTATAATTCCTATCCAATCCCGTTAAGAACCACTAGGTTCCTAACATTTGGTATCAAAGCCAACCACCACCCCTAGTAATCAAGCATAGCTTATTGAGTATGGGATCAAATAAGTTGCAGCTTTGTGGTTGGATCCTAGAAGGGGCAACCTAGAGGCTAGTTTAAAATAACTGATAGGTGAGTAGAGCCACCAAAAGAAAAAGGACTACCATTGGGTCAATGTCGTTAAAGTGAGCTGTCATGGATGTCGGCTGCGAAACATGGTGGTATGTTATGATCCTAGTATCCTACATGAATTAAATGTAAACTTAACCATGTGTTTATAAGCTCTTGGGCACCCTCCCCTTGCAAGCCGGTTTTCAAGGGTGAGTTCTACCGATGGGTTCCTAACACAAAACATATATGAGATAGCTGCACCTTCCTTAGTACACTTTGCATGGAATTCAAGCATTTTTTGACCAAACATGAGATATTTCTCATGTGTCAATAGCTGTCAAACAGATCAGAACATAAACCTAATTCACGATTTCATATGCTTTGCATCAAGTTTACCTTAATGGTCCATTTAGCATGAGGAGAATCTCTATGGAAATTCTTTAGCACTTCTTGTGCAAGCAATAAGTTCTCTCCAAAGTTCAATGTTGTCAAAAGCGCACTTAAAGCTAAAATTTCAAAGCCCCAAGATTTAAGCACTTCACTAGGCCAAAGTAAAATTTAGTCACTTTATTATGAATGGATCCACTTGGCCAAAGCAAAGCTCATCCAATGAATGAGGCACCCTTCTCTGGTGCTTTTCGAACGCTTTTTTTTTTTTTTTTTTTTTTTGCTAAAAAAATATGAATCATAAAAAATTAACTGCTCAATCTTGACAAAGATGACATTTACCATTGATTAATTATACAAATATATTCCTAAGGTACTGTACTAGACAGCAATTTTTTTTTTACATGTCAAAAGACATGAGCAGGAATAATTTACTATTCTTTTGCTTTTTGGTCTTTACCTTTGGGACACAAGAATTATAAAAAATGTTATGTTTAAACTCTAAATTAGTGGACTAGTATCATATTATCTATTGATAGTCATTTCCAAATTTACTATAAGAAATTGAACTAGTTTTGCATAATAATTTGCAAGTGACATTATAGTTATCAAGATCCAATCCTATTCAAGACCTAAGTCTTTCATATAACTCCAATCAAGGTTTATTGTATCTAATCATACTTGAAGTGCAAGTAAAGTAATCTTAATCTTATTCTTAGTCTTTCAGATGTTTTATCTATTCTAATACAATCAAAATCATCCATATATGTCCACACGAAGAGAGAGAGAGAGAGAGAGGACCTGAACATAAGCATCATCATTAAGATTATAAATAGAGCCATCTATCATGGCTTGAGGATAGTGGCATATTGCCTGCAAAACCTCCTTCTCTTCACTCTTTGATCCCCTACACCAATGTCACCAACCAAAAATGTTTAAACCCATAATAATCCCATCAAATAATTCAAAATCCTCTTAACAAGGAAACTCACTCTTCTTTGCTCCCAGCTACCTCCTCTCTCTTCACCTTACTCTGAATCTAAAATTAGAAAACAACACATTAAGGAAAAAAAAAAACGAAGATTTTGAAAGCAATGAGGTAGTAGTGAAAGGGGAAAGGGAGAAGCCACCTTTGATTGGTAGCGGTGGGGCCATCTGTCACTGGCTTCGGAGGCGGAAAGGGGTTTTCCGACGAAACAAACGTCGGAATTTGTTGTGTCGCGGTTTGCATTTTTTCTCCGCTTAGTCGGTACCAAAGGAGAAATCAATTCGTCGTTCTCACGTTCTTTGGATTTCGTCGCCATTTGAGACTTCAGAGAGTTGAGAGAGAGAGTCTGGCAGAGTAGAGAGAGGAGAAGAAAAAACTAAAAAGAGCTGGAAATTGAGATGGGTTTTTTTGAAGTTTAAGCGGGCTTTTCAAATTTTTTATTAGTTTTTTTTTTTACTTTTCGTGAATTGGGCGGGAGCAGAGTTCCGGGAATTCAGGGGTCAGCTATGGAGCACGACCAACCAATTATGTTGTGACACGCATGAGACTTTCTTTTAAATTCTTTACCTCTAGTCTTTCAACATTTTGTTTAGACCAAGTTAATGTAAAACAGTAAAAACCGAATTGACAATTAGGCAAATTCATTTCATGATTTCATCTGCTAAGGTAAAATTCACTTTGTAATATTATTGCTTTTTGGAAGTAGTGAGGATAGTTTTGACCCAAAAAAAATAAAAGTGCATAATAAAGGTTGTGTTTGGATTTGCTATTTTCATCACTCATAATTCAAAAATAGTGGGACTCATGGCTGGGAAGTTTGTTGGTTTTTGTTTCCATCATTCAATTCTCTGATTTTTGAATGATAAGTTATAAAAACTGAAAACACATTTTAGGTGTTTTCAGTTTCTATAACTCTATTTTCAAGCATTTTCGTAATTAAAACTACATACTGAGTCTCACGATCAGGCCTTTTGCTCTCTCCAACACAAGTTACCTTTTTTTCTTCTTCTTTTTTTCTTTTTTTTGTCTTTCACGGGTTTGGGACACACCTTTCTCTATTCTCCTCTTTTTCTTCTCCTTCTTCTTTTTTTATTCTTTTCTTTCCTTTTCACGTTGGTTTCTGGGTTTGGTTGCATTTTTTTTTTCCCTTTTTTCCATTCCTTTTCACTGGGTTTCTAAGCTTGGGTTTTCTTTTTTTCTTTTTTCTTCTTTTCTTTCCTTTTCATTGGGTTTCCATTCCTTTTTTTTCTTCTCGAGTTTGTCGAGGTTGTCATCATTGTTAATGTTGATGTTGCTATTGTGGCTGTGGTGGGTTCGAAGTTTTTAACGAGCGGAACGTCGTCGTTTGTCACTGTGGGTTGTAGCAGCGACTGTGGCGGTGGTTTTTTTTTTTAGGTTTTTGGAAAAGAAAAATACTGGATAGCCTTTTTGGAAAAGAAAAATACTAGATAGCCTAATAAATTACTGGATAGCCATTTGGTTATATTGTACATTTGGGAAAAGCATGAAAATAAGGATCATGGTGGGCTTGATTAAAATATATGTTAACGTGGATGAAGAGAAAAGTAGAGAAAAACAGGGGAAAATGAAGAGAAAAAGCAAAGAAAAACGAAGGGGAGAGGCAGGGGGAAAAAAAAAAAAAAAAAAGAGAGAGAGAGAGAGAAAAGTCAACTGACATTAGATCAGTGTGTAGGTCCCAGTTTTTTTAATTTTTTGGTTGAAAACATAACTGAGTGATGGTGCCAAACGTGTGTGGTATAGGAAATTGAGGTATTTTAAGTGATAAGTGACGAAAATTGAGTGAGGAGTGATAACAAAAAAAAAAAAAAAAAAAAAACCAAACAACCCCAAATATCTCTTTTTCCAATTATATAAATTAGTCTCATGCACATATATAAGAGACTTAACTTTCTTTTTCCAGATTCATTTTGTAATATTCTATTTAAAATAAATAATTGTTTGCATATGAAAGTAGTGAATGTTGCAATAGTCATAAGTTAAAACTACGGATTAAATATTGGATATGAAGTTTTTTTTTTTTTTTGGTTGAGAAGCGGGATATGAAGTTAAAGTGTCTCGTGGACAAAAAATGTAATAGATTAAGTTAAAACTATAGATTAAATGTGGGATATGAAATTTTTTTTTTTTTTTTTTTTTTTTTTTTTTGAGAAGTAGGATATGAGTGACACTTTGACTGAGATCGTGACACCACTTTCTTATAATAATATTTTTATTTTAAAAAATAAATTGTTTCAATGTCTATTTTACCTATTTATCTTTTTATTTTCTTCCAATTTATCTTTTAACCATTAGTCAAAGTGTATTTGTCCTCAATTAGTGTTTTTGGGAAAATGAATTTCAACTAAACAATAAGGTATTGACATCAAAGAGTTAATAATTTGGTCTAAATACACGCATAACCAAAACAGATATCGACAATATTGTTGCTACTTTTCATGACCAAAAACGAGATCATAAGTACATGAGTTTTCCTTATATACAAATAGCAAATACGAGAACAGGTTAAATGAAAAAGTCAGGGTCAAATGGACACAAATCACAAATGAATAACTAAAATGTCTAATATTTTCCTTCCTCGTAGATCAGGTTTTGTCCAATTTCTATTGCATTTTGAACATTACTTCAGTACTTCCTCTTGCATAGCTGTAAAGCTCACTAATTAAATTTATATCGAACGCACCATTTATGTGAAAAGAGGAAACATTACTCTTAGAATATTAAATAATTTTAGAGGGGAGAGGGTGAGTTCGAAAAGATTATGATACAGCAGAGCTTGATTATTTCAAGCCATACAGAAAACATGTCCATACCAAAAAGCAGTTCCCCCGTTGAATTGAAATGAATACATCATTGCAGATACAAAAAGATGATTATTACATGAGCAGATGATCTTTTGCCACAGAAAAATCATGTACATAGTGATGAGCACAGTATGATATCAGATTAGCTAATCAACTAATGAGCCGAGAGTATGGTAGACTAATGCCAATAGATAAAAATACCATTAGAATGTCCGAGGAGTGAGGTGGTAGACTAATACCAAAAAATAAAATTATGTAATCTGATAGTTCTCCTGGCTCTACCTGCTTGAGGTGGCAATATTGCTCTCTCAATTCATTCACATATTGCCCTCTTAATTCATTCAGCTAAAATGCCAAAGGCCTTTTGCCGTACAGGGATGGTATTATAGATATCCTGGACAACAGCTTCGAGTTTGGGACCTTCCAATCAGGGCTTTATATTACCACCAGATGATTCTCGAAAGAGGAGTTGGGCTCGGATGCAGAGTGCCTGAAGGAATGCTCTAGTATAATATATGCATGCAATCTTCTCTGAACAAGAAGTGTTCATTGTCAACTCAAAACAACAACAGAACCTACATCAGGAAGTCAGGAGATGTCACTTCTGTAAGCACCATCCAGAAAGAGAAACATGCAACTCTTTTTTTCTATTTTTTTGATAAGAAGTTTTTAGTCCCAAGGGAAAGGGAGATTCCAAAAACAGGCAACAGCTCTATTTGTAGAGCTAGACAAATGATAAGATAGCCATACGTCTATGAGTGATGCATAGAAAGATGCAGGTCATTTTATTTCCAATGTTGAACAGAGAAGCATGATCAAACAAAATTTGATAAGAATACAGACAAAATCAGAGCAATGTGTATATTAATTAGCGACGCAATAAGTTCATGTTGACATATGTCAAGCATAATCATGATTCACGAAATCATTTTTATTTTCATAAATGACATATCATTTTGATTTTGGTTAGGACGCCAGAAAATGCCATTATGTTTAACGCTTTTAGGAAAAGAAACATATGCAACAGCTTTATAAACAAACCTAGTCATATATGGGTGTACAAATAGCCAAAAACCAGGTAGTTATCATGACTAAAGGAGTGGAAATAGCAACATTTAAGCATCAACATAGATAGGTGTTTCTTGTTAAACTTTAATTTGAAAGGGCACATACTCAGGGAAAAAGAGTGCAAAATCATGTCTAAACATAGAGAGATGGCATCCAAGCTTTTATTCACTCAGAACACCTAGATTTAAAGGAGGTAATATGCACACTACTCTCAAACACCATTCAATCTCTAGATCAACTCATTTGTCTATAATTGAAAAACATACCGGTTAGATAATATCGCCTTGTTCTTTAGCTTTCTTCGCCCACTTAAGTGTACTTTCCAACGTTGAGTAAGCAGCAACGTCTGTTAAACTCTTACTCTCAACTGCATAATCAAACACTTCGTAAGCCTCTGCTATCCTCCCTTCCCTACAAAGTGCCCTCACAAAGGTAGCATAAGCTGCAGTCTCAAGCTTCATATCCCCTGCTTTCATTACCCCATACAGCTCCTTCGCTTTCTCTAACAGTCTCGCCTTACACAATCCATGAAGCAACGTACTATAAGTACACGAATTCGGACTACACCCCCTCACTTCCATCTCCTCCAACAACGCCAACGCACCCAATGCATCCCCTTCCCGACACAACCCATTCATCAACGAAGTATACGTAACAGTATCTGGGAAATGACCCTTTTCCGTCATAACCCTTAAAATCTTCTTAGCTTCTTTAACCCGTCCAGACTTCGATAACCCAAAAATCAAAGTATTGTATGTAACCAAATCAGGTTCCACACCTTCCTCCTTCATTTCATTATAAACCCCAATTGCCTCACTCCCGTTACTCAACATACAATAACCCTTCATAATAGTATTATAAACAAAACAATCAGGCTTAAACCCTTCCTTCTTAAGCACTTTGACCAACCTCGTGGCCTCGCGTAGATTCTTCATATTACACACATTATCAATCAGTATTGTATAAGTAACAAGATCAGGCTTCAAATCAAAATTATCTCGCATATCTTCAATAAAATCATCAATCAAACTCAGAGACCTAGCCTTGCATAGATGCTTAATAATAAAATTATAAGTATAAGTATCCGGAACAGAGTGTTTTGACGAAAATTCTTTTACCAATTCGACAGCTTGGTCCACGCGACCGGCCAAACAGAGCGAGCGAATGGCAATATCAGCAGTGACCTTATCGGGTGCGAAGTTGTGGTTGAGCATGAGATTGAGGGCTTGGTGGACAGAGGAGAGGGAGGGATCAGGCGCTTTGCAGGATTGGGAGAGTAAGATGTGGAAGGTGGATCGGTCGGGAGAGAAAGAAGGGTGTGATTTGATCATGTGGTTGAGGAGAGCGATGGAGTCTTGGACGGTGGAGATTGAAGAGTAGGATTGAAGGAGAGAGTTGTGGAAACGGAGGTCAAGTGGGAATTTGGGGTTGGTGGAAATGATTGAGTTGAAGAGCTTTTTGGCGTCGGAGAGGTTCGGGGAACTGAAAAGGGTTTGGATTTGGGTTTGGGATTGGGTTTGGGTTTGAGGAGAGTCGTGGGATTTGGTTTTCTTGGTGGTTGGTTTTCTGGGAAAGTGGTGGGGATTGTGAGGTGGGGTTGTGGTTGTGGACTCTTTGGGAATGAGTGAAGAGGATTGCTTTTTCATGAGAGTTGTCGCGATTGCTGAACGGAGTGATGGTGGAACCTTTCCCATTTTCTTCTTCTTTCTTCTTCTTCTTCTTCTGCTTTTCTTTTCTCTGTTACTGGTGCTGGAGTGCTAGGGTTTTGGCAGGGTTTGAGATTTTGGGTGAAGTTCGAAGGTGCCTCACTGTATCCATTTCGTTTTCTTTTGGGCTTTACGCCTAGAAAACGGTCTGTCGTTTTAGGTCTAGTAAACCAGTTTAGCTCCCAACTTGGTTATAAGCAATAGCTGCAACTCTCACTGAAAGAAATTAAGGTGGTTATATATTCTGAAGATATCATCATTGGATTACACTTTTTTTTTTTATGTTTTTAATATACATGTCAAATTTTGTACCCACCGAATATTATTTACTATTCAATTCATAAACTTATTTCTTATGTATAATTTTATACTTGAAAAAGATTTGATTGATGACATAATTATTGATTTTTTGAAAATTTTACAAGTATAAAAAAAAAAAATATATATATATATATATATATGTATATAATTCAATAGTAGATTTATCAAAATCTATTAGATTAGATATGGAGTTGTAACTATTAGCAGTTGTAACAAGTGACACAATTAAAGATCTTAACAAGGATACTTTGGTCCTTCACTCAATATTCTCATCAAGCTCATGGTGGTCGAGTCCTTAGTTTTTCTCCATTCTTTGCATCTCATGGAGGCTTAATCTTCAAACTCATTTAAAATGGAGGTTCTATATGGTAGGTTTAATTCTAGTGTATCTTTCCACTCGTGGAGGGGTAAAGTCGATGAATTTCTTAAATAAATAAAATTAAATAAACTCCAAATTCTCAAACTCAGCACATCTTCAATTTGATCTCTTTTTTTTTTTTTTTAATTGATCTCCTCCCAAAAGACCAAATGGACTAAGGAGGACATAATTGGACCAAACTAGGCTGAAGATGACCGAACTAGACCAAGGTGGATTGAGTATGATCGAATTGGACCAAAATAGACCGAACAAGTTCATCTAATAAAAGATAGTAGAGCATAACACTAATTTACAAAGCTCTTAACCAATCAACTTCTATTTAACCATATTACAATCATTTATATCTTTATTTATTTTCACTATATTCCTTCAATAAATCTTAAAAATAGTTTAAAATTTGAAACTGTGGTTAAAGGCCTCCATTTTAGAAGCTTTCGGTTTTTATAATAGTTTATGTTTTTATCCTAATTTCTATAATAGTTATATTGCTTTCTTTCACATCAAAAAAAAAATATAACAGTTAAAAATTATATTTCATTTATTAAAGAAAAAAAATAAAAAAGTAAAAAAATACCCAAACTCTCAAACTCAGCACTTCTTCGATTTGAATTTTGATCTCTTATTTTCAAAAACTATGGTCCCCGTCCCAAAAGACCGAATTGGACAAACTAGATTGAATTGGGCTAAGAAGGACCAAATTGGATCAAAGGGACAGAATGGATCGAAGAGGACTAAATGGACCTGATTGGACCCAACTGGGATAGAGTGGATTGAACTGGACCAAAATCGGCCTGAGTGGACTGAAGAGGACCGAACTATACTAAAGAGGACAGAACCGGACAAAGGGACAAAGTGGATCAAAGGGACCAAGTTAGACCGAAGTACTTCATTATTAAAATGTAGTAGACTGTAATTCTGCAACACTAATAAAAGTTACAAAGCTCTATTTTCCTCCCAAAAAAAAAAAAAGTTACAAAGCTCTTGACCAATTATTAACTTCTATTTAACCATATTCCAATTGTATACATCTTTATTTATTTTCATTATATATATAATCCTTGAATAAATCTTAAAAATTGAAACCATGGTTAAAAACCTCCAATTTTTTTATAACAGTCTCAGAATTGTATCAAAAATTACTTGGAACGTTGGTAATTTCAATTATAAGGGGGGAGGGAAAGTTTTAAAAACCTAGGGGCCACATTGCCCCCCAGCGAATGAAATTCCTTAGATAGGATTTGAAGAAAAACTTTGTCAATTAATTAAAAGCTAGATATTGTGCATTATGTTTAAGTCACATCATTTAACTAAGAGTTTTGTAATTCAATGACGTTACTTGATCTTCTTTATAAGGATAATCATGGTTCAAATCCGCTCCCCTGTCTATTGTTTTTATTTATTTATTATTATTTAAAGAATGTTAGCTATTGCCAAATATCTTGTAGCTGAATTGACATCTTCCCATGCACAAAGTGCTTGGTGGTCTAGGGGAGAAAGGTTCGAGTTGCGAGGTTAGCAATATATTGTAATTATCTCTAAAAAAAAATGTTAGCTATTGAATTATAATAGAAATAAATAAATGCAAGCTAACTATTAGCAGTAGCACATGACATGCTTCCATTATGTGGTTCATTAAGTACATTAAAATCATTTAGATAATCTGCTTTGTTTGTGCATGTGTATAACTTTACTATTGGCCCTTTAGCTCCATCATTGATTTCATTCATTCCATTTTATGGCAGTTCATAAAAAGCATTGGCATATACGTTAATCACATTAATCATTAGATATGTAAATTGCATAACTCACGGGATTCTTGTAAGTAGTAATAGTATATATTGTGAAGTCTTCTGTATGTAATTCGACCCCACCTTCCACTCCCCATTATTTACCTATATTTAAAATTTAAAAAAAAAATTGCTTATCTTATTAAATTACTCACCTTCACGTATTTATTAAAAAGGTCTTATAATTAATAGTACACTTTTTTCAAATGTTTGTCAAAAAAAATTAATAGTACACTCTTTTTTAATAAAGAAATTAATAGTACACTTGGTTGCCCGCTTGTATTGTAGTGTAATGGATTTTATTAGAGAAACTTTTATTTGAAATTGAGATGAAAATTCTGATGATATATATATATATATATATATACAGTTTTTTAACCTTTCAAAATTATTATTCTTTATTATTAGGTTAAAATAATATCTAGTTTATGGTATAAGAGTATCCGCATCAGCTAATATAAAATTTTGCTATAGTAACTGTGGATATATATATATATATGGATACTGTAGATGTGTATCCAATTATTTTATTAATTTCACATTTTGATCATTTTTCTCTCTTTCTCTTCTCCATCTACAAAACCAACTCAGACTCATTATCTTCTTCTTCCTCTGATACACACAAGCACACCTACACTAATGCACAAAACCTGTAAGAGCACCACCACCAAAACGCAGATCCCACCATCCACCCAACACCGTCCAACCATCACCACCCAACCACCACCAACACCATCACCCGTTAAAACAACCACCACTACTTAAACCCTTTAAAACAACAGAAACCCAAAATACAATGAAAACCCAAATTACAACGAAAATCAAACCTGATCTACCTAAAATCCATAGAAAATCAACTTAAAATTAAATCATCAACTGAAAACCCATAACGCAAACCCAAAATCAGAATCAAAATACAAACCCAATGGTGGCAGAATGCTTGAAATCAAATGAGAGAGATTCAACAATGCAAGCTTCGACAAAGAGGGATTTCTTTAGATCTTTGAGATCGGTGCTTGTGGTGGAGAGTTGATCTGACCGTGAGACAAAGAAGAAAAAAGAAAAGGAAGAAAAAGAAGAAGAAGATGGTTGTGGTGGAAAGGTAATCTGATCGTGAGAGGAAGAGGAAAAATAAGAAGATGGTGAAAGCTATGAAGAGGAGAGGGACAAAATGGGTAAATAGCCATAAAATTCAAACTATGTAGTTAGTAGTCATTAGTTTCAAACTATATTTTTTACTAGCATCTCGAGTCTAAGAGGCTCGATATAGGGGCTATAAATCGAGTGTTTGAGGGTCGATTTTCATATTTTGATCAGGTATGAGTTGGCACTTTTTCCACGTGGTGTCCACATGGAAATCGAGTCTCTTAGACTCGATTTATAAGCCCATATATAATAGAAAAGAACAGCAGCACAACAAAAAAGAAATCAGAGCAGAAGAAAAAAAAAAAAAAAAAAAAAAAAAAAAAAAAAAAAAACCTGAAGAAGAAGGAAAGAACCCAGGCCGGCATACCCAGGCCAAGCAAGCCTAGGCCGCGCGACCCTGGGCTCGTGCGGCCCGGGTTCGCGTGACCCTGCGCTCGCGCGGCCTGGGTTCACACGAGCTCAGGCCACGCGGCCTAGGTCGCGCAGCCTGGGTCGCGCGAGCTCTCTCTCTCTCTCTCTGATCTGACTCTTTCTCTCTCTCTCTGATCTGATCTGATCCGGTGAGGTGAGGTAGCGCATGAGACTCGAAATTTTTTTAAATTTTTTTGGTTTGTAAATCGAGTCTTAAAGACTCAATTTTCAAGTCATCTCCATATGGAAAAAGATGCCACATCAGATGTGATTAGACTATGAAAATCGAGTCTCAAAGACTCATTTATAGGCCAAAATCGAGTCTAAAATACTCGAGATGCTAGTAAAAAATATGGTTTCAAAACCTTAACTACTAACTAGATAGTTAGAAAAATAAAATCAATTAACTATTTTCGCCAAGAGGAGAGTCTTGAGAATAAATAGCAGAGAAGAGTGAAGATGAGAGTGAAAAAATCAGATCAATTGAAATGAGATAAGTAAAAAAGAAAAAGAGATAAGGACAATAGAAAAGGATAAAATAATAATAAAAAATTATAAAAATATTATTATTTGAATAGAATAGATGGTAAAATAGATGAACTTATGTGAATATTTTGAAAAGTAATAGTGTAAAGTAGAAAAAAAAACAGATTCTAAGTGTAAAATAGACAAAAAAATTTGATCAAACTGATACAATTGCTCTATGTGAGTTTGAATTACAAATACCTTATTAGATATCGAAAGATTTTTTCAACCTTTAATGTGTGTGTATATATATATGTATATATATATATATATATATATAAAAAAAGCTTTTTAATGTATCTTTTGGGTGGAACGGTCATATTCTACCGACAAAACAAATATCATCAATATTTAAACATAGGCAGTAAAAAAGAAATGAATACAAGTTGTAATTATAGTCAATTCATAGGGTGGAGCCCTAGAGGTACTGGAATGGGTGCCAATAGTAACTAATTTGACGTTGTTTTCCATTTTTTATTTTAACCTTCCAAAATTATTATTCTTTGTCATTAGGTTAAGTCTTAAGATGATATCTAATTTATGGTTTAAGTGAGTTTGAATTACAAATATCTTATTCAATAACAAAAGATATTATCAACCTTTATTTTTTGAGAAATGATATCTCTACAACATTTTTACAATATTTTTACAACAAATCTTAAGTGGCAAGTTGTTACTGGTTGTTATTGTTGGGACAAAAAAGTAATCTTAGTGTTAGTTTTAAATTTGAATCAATAACAACTAACCACATGTGATTTGTTATAAAAATATTGTAAAATTGTTGTAGACGTAGCATCTCTCTTATTTTTTATTTTTTAGACATGATGGTTTTACAAACATATGATGCCAACGATTACTTGTTGGATGACAAGAAACTTACTGTTGATGCAGTTGAGACTTATAAATTTTTTACTAATTAAACTAATGAAATTTACTATCATAATTATGGTACTAACATATGCTCTAAAGACATATATTAATAAACTAATAAAACTTAGGGTCTGTTTGGTAAAAATTTTCTAGTAATATTGTTTAACTCTCCGCTTGTTTCGATATAAAATATTTTCAAATGTAAAATATTTTACATGTAAATATTTTACTTGTAAAATATTTTACTAAAAAATATTTGCAGGTGTTTGGCAAGTGTTGTGACCTAAATATTGCAAATATAAATTGGCCACCACTAACCTCCACATACCTAGCCACCCCTAACCATTGCAAAAATATACCCACTGTAATCCCATTTCATTGGCCACCATCATCTACCCAAACACCCAAGAGCCATCAAAATCACCACCAACCACCAAATCGCCACGAACCATTCAAAACACAACCATTAAAACCACCACTAGCCACCACCAAAGCTTCAAAAAACTGCCACCAACTACCAAAACAACAACCACCTATAATCCCATTCCATCGGCCACTATCATCTACCCAAACACCCAAGAGCCATCAGAATCACCACCAACCATTCAAAACACAGCCATTAAAAACCACCTTCGTCCACCACCAAAGCTTTAAAAAACTGCCACCAACTACCAAAAAAAAAAAAAACCCACCAACCACCAAATCATCACCAACCACCCAAAAAACAACCATCAACAACTGAAAAATCCATATTAGAAAAGCTAAAACACCCTTAAAACCAAATCAAAAACCTGAAAAGAAAATCCACGAACAAAGAATCTAACATGAAAATCCAACAACCCAGCAAATGTAGTGGCAGCAAGACTGAAATAGCCACCAGCAAGATCAAAGCAACCATTAAAAACCCAAGCCACCGCTTAGCAATCAGATCTCGACGAACTTCGCGAGAGAAACGAGAGGAGGGAGAAGTGTGGAGTCGGTCGGTGGTGGCGCCATAGGTGGGTGGCATCGCTGGTGGGTAGCACCGGTTGATGAGTGGCTCCGGTCGATGGGTGGCGCTGATATTGGGTTGCGTCAATCTATGGGTGGCGCCACTAGGTTTTGGGAGAGAAGGTACGGGTTGAGAGGGAGAAAAGAGATAGCGTGAAAGGGAGATAATAGATAGCCTGAGAATGTCAGGTGAGAGTTAGAGAGAAATTGTAAAATATTTTACCAATATTTTAAGCGTAAAATATTTCATACAAATTTGCTTAGATTGATTTGGTTGACTGAAAATAATTTACTTTTGACTAAATATTTTACTGCAAAACAAACACTATAAAATGAGAAAATATTTTCCTATAAATATTTTACGTCAAAACAAACAGAACGTAAGTTTTGTGAAAATATATGTAAGTAAAAAAATGTGTAGAAATACGTGTTGTGATGTTTAAACTGTTTAAACATTATTACCAAATGGGGCCATATTATTATAAGTCCGCTCTTATATAAAATAGGGTGTAGGTTTTGTCCAATGTCTTGTGACACTGGATCCGCTACACTCATAACTTGGTCGTACCCTATAAACTAAACTATTTTTAAAAAAATTTATGAAAGAATGAAAAAATATCTAACTAATGCGTGGACAAATTTTAAAAGAGTGAAACTTGGGGGAATCTGGGTAACTAACACTAATTATCTAACTATGTAGTTAGTTGGCTCAGTTTTGTAACAATATCACTTAGTAGCATCTTGAGACTTAAAGGCTCGATTTTCAGGCTGTAAATCGATTATTTGATACTCGATTTTTATGAGTTGTTCACGTCTGATGTGGCCATTTTTTCCACGTAATGACCACATGGAAATCGAGTTTCTAAGACTCGATTTACCAACCAAAGAAAACCAAAAAAAAATTCTAAGTCTCAACTCTCAGCCATTTCCAGAAATTAAAAAAAAAAAAAGAAATCCAAGAAACGCACACAGAGACCCAACAACAACAATCTCAGAAATACAAAAAAAGAAAAAAGAAATCCAAGATCACAGAGAGAAAGATCTAGATCTAGAGACCTGGGTCGCGCATGAAATCCAAGAAACGCACAGAGACACAACAACAATCTCAGTTCCAGAAATACAAAAAAAAAAAAAAAGAGAAATCCACCACCGCGGGACCCAAGCCGCGCGCGACCCAGGTCGCCGGGCGCGCGGCCCGGGTCTCCGCGCCGACCTGGCGACCCAGGTCGCCGCGCGACCCAGGTCGATGGGCGCGCGGCCCGGGTCGCCGAGCGACCCAGGTCGCCGGGCGCGGGGCCCGGGTTGCCGCGCCGACCTGGGTCTCGCGCGACCCGGGCCGCGCGCCCGGCGACCTGGGTCGCGCGCGGCCTGGGGTTTTTTTCCTCTCTCTCTCTCTGGGTTCTTTCTGGGTTTTTTTTTTCTCTCTCTTTGGGTTCTTCTTTCTGGGTTCTTTTCTCTCTTCTTTCTGGGTTTTTTTCTCTCTCTGGCTTCTTCGCGAATTATAAGGATTGGAAATCGAGTCTTAGAGACTCGATTTCTATGTAATCCACGTGCAAAACTATGCCACGTTGGAAGTAATTAGAACATAGAAATCGAGGCTTTGATGCTCGATTTATAAGCCAAAATCGAGCCTAAAACACTCGAGATGCTATTATATAATATAGTTTGAAACTGGAACTATTAACTAAATAGTTGGGAAATTATGGCTAATTACCCATTTCGTCCGTGAAACTTGTATCCAGTGACTAGTGTCACTGAACAAATTATGATGCAGCCACGTGTTTACAGATGAAGTGGCTACCGGCCACTTGGACATAAGCCGGACTCATTTTTCAATTCCTCGTAAAAAGATTTTCAAAATAAATAGTTAAGCTACCTAGATTCCTATCTATCGCGTAAGGTTCAGACTTCAGACTCCCTGTAATCAGCTGCTCTCCTCAAAAAACTCACTGTACAAAGTTCAAACTATGGACGAGTCAAAAACTCCCGACTCAGCTTCCCTACCCAGACCCTCTAAACCCACTATTTCCAAACAAAAAAGCTCATGGTCCACTTTCTTAGTCACAGTATTGGTCCCCGTTGTGGCGGCGACGTTGCTCTACCAACTCGACTCGTTCGACCCGGCTCCTATGCCACCTGACGTGTTGACTCGGCACGTCATAACCGTGCCAGCACGTAACGACCACATGCTCCGAGAGTCTGAGTTTGTGGGTGTTGGGAATTTGAAAGCTCCAGAAGATGTTGCTTATGATGCCAAGTCAGGAGTCATCTACACGGGCTGTGCTGACGGGTGGATCAGCCGAGTCACTGTAAACGACTCGGCGGCTGACTCGGTTGTGGAGAAATGGGTCAACACCGGTGGGAGACCCTTGGGAATAGCTTTTGGTCACAACAATGAACTTATCGTTGCTGATCCTGAAAAGGTCAGTGATCATTCATTCTTAGGCTAAATTATATTTTTCGACTAATTAATTATATGTTTTATTTAAAGTTTAAAATTTGAATGATTAATATTTTTTTTTTAAATTGAATAATAAATCTACCATAACCATAGATATAAGATACGTGTGTTAATTTTTCTCTCAGGATCAAAGTATGTGGTTAATTTTATTTTATAGATTACAATTTAGAAATTATTTTTTTCAAAAGGAAGTGAATAAATTACTGTATTTGATGTTGTTTTATTTTAGAAAATATATATTCAATTTAAAAATTTTAATCAACAAAGAAATGAAAATATATATTCAACTACCAAGATATGCTGAAAAAATTAAGACTCAGTTTATGCATGATTACTAACTTTGTGTATTATTATTATTAATTTTTTTTTTTTAAGGAGGAATTCTATGTAGACAAGATTTTTCAGTTAAGTTTACAAGTTTTAGCGCCTCTCAGAGTTTGCTCCTGTCATTACTTTTTTATTTAATACTAATAATTTGTCATATTTAACGGCCTTGCCAATCTGGTAGTGAAGTTTGAGGAGTGATATTTGTAATTTTTTGAAATATAAAAAGTAAAAAAAAAATGTGTAATATTATTTAAAAATTAAAAATAAGTGTTTAAAATACTCTATCAAACGGTTCTAAATTTTTTGTCAAACTTTTTGTGATGGTAGACTTTCTTATTTTTTATTTTTTTATAAAAAAATCTTTGTGTCAAAACATAATTTCTTTATCCTTTTATGTGTGTTTTTGTTTAGTGACCAATAAAAAGCATGGATCTCACAATAAAAAAAAAATGTTTGTCTACAAATTTTGAAATTTAGATTAGCGTGTAATTGATTGTCAGTCACTTCTCTTTTCTTTTTCGAGACAAAGGTAAGCGAAGTATTATTAGAAGAAAGACCAAAAAAAAAAAAAAAAAAAAAACACAAGATCAAGGCAAATTTGAGTGGAACACGACTTACACATCCTCGAGTAGAGATTCTACCCGTATAGTATCTACATATAAAACTGTTTTTTTTCTAAATAATGAGCTAATCTATTTCTCTCAACCAACATGTTAGAATAAACAGTTTTGTCTTCTTCTTTTTTCTTGATAAGAGCAATTGCATTATTTTAGGCAAATTTTTTCGACTATTTTACATTAAAAGTTTATTTTTTTATTTTACATTGTTACTTTTTTTTTTTTTAAGTACGTTAATTCATCTATTTTATAATCCCTTTATTTAAATAGTACTAATATTTTTTTTTATTTTTTTATTATTATTTTTCTTTTATGCTTGTCTCTTTTTTCAAAGTTCCTACTTCTTCTTTTGTACTTATCCCTTTTTCTTTGTTCTTATCTCATTTCTCATTCAGAAAAGTCTATGTCCTGCTGGCTTCTTCTACTTCTTTCTTTTTCTTTTACGGTAAACTCCTCCTCTTTCCTTTTCTCACGGTCAAATCACCTCCCTCCACAAGTATCTTCTTCTTCTTCCTTTTCCTCTCACTGTCAAATAATTTATCCACCACAAGAACCGCAAGAATAAAAACCCACCAGCACCACAAGAATCAAAACCCACAAGCACGGACTCCGTTGACCCACAAGCACCGATCCGTCTCTCTGTTGGTTTGTCTGCGTGGGTGTGTTTGTGTGTGGGTGTGTTTGTGTATCTTTGTGTTGATTTGTCTGTGTGTTTGTGTTTGTGTATATCTGGAGAAAAAGAAGATGAGAAGAGAAGTCAGTTTGTTTTGCATAAAGAAGGGAGGGAAAAAAAAAAAAAAAAAAAACGCAAAACGTGAAATTAATAAAATAATAGTATACACAAGTTATAGTAACCATTCATATATACATAATTAAGGATTGATATAAAAGATTTTTGGGGTAAAATGTATAAAATTTATTGCTTTTTGTATTTTTGTGGATCTCTAAGAACATTCACGTCTCATTCCTTTGGTACGTGAGGTTGTATTTTCTAAGTGCTTTACTACTATTTAAAGAAACTAATAAAACTTCGGAGAATGATAAACAATAAGTTTATTTATGGCGGCAGTTTTTTATTTTTATTTTTGAAAATTTGTTTTTAGAAATATAAAGAAAAAATAATTTTATTATATTTTTGAAATAAAAAACATGATAGGATGGGTGAAATAAATAAAAAAAATTGAAGAAAAAAAAAAACTAAAATATGTCATTTGAATTCTAATTCTAACTTATTAAATGAGATAGATATATTAAATTAAATATGTGTTTTTATTGACTTTTAAAAATTAAAAATTAAAAATAGTCTTTTGCATGTTTTTAGATTTTTTTACAAATTGAGTTTTGAAAATAATTTTTGCTTTTTGTCCATTTTGAGTGATTAAACAAGTTTTTTAGTCTCAAAAATAGAAAATTATTTGTGAAAAAATAATAGTAGGAACTAAGTAGTTTTTATATTTTCCATGAATAGTTTATTAACAATTACTTGCATTTGTTAACATTACCCTAACTACATTCGTTAACGTAACCTATAAAATTATAAAAGGATCATATGTGTGACTATAGAAGATCGAGTTCACATCACATGCTATTTATTTTCTTCGAGTAATTACAATGCTTATTGTACCGGGAGACAATTGGAGTCCATATGTGCTATATATATATATATATATATATATATATTTTTTTTTTTTCTTTTTGAGAAAGGTGTGTGCTATTTTCTAATACTCAATATCACACGTGTAAGTACAACAATATATATATATATATATACACACACAAAAAGGAATATGATAAAATACGAAGGTCACTTAACACCTTTTGAAAATTCCCTTACTCCTCATGCTTCTTTATCCATTTCTAGTTATTATTTTTTTATCATTGGTTACCCAAACACTCCATTGCCTATAATTTCCATGAGGCATGTGCAATTAATACAAGTGTTGGCACTACCTTATTTTAATCAAAATCTCATCTCAAGATGGTTTTTATATTTTACCCAAATCCCAAAATATTATGAAATATATCGTAGTGTTTTTTTTAAAGAATAAAATAAGGCATCACCTTTCTCAAATTGTTTAATGTTCCTATAGAAATTAAATTTTTTTTGTAAAAATATAAATTCTTCAGGTCCATATAACTTGTAAGGACAAAGTTACAGGGCTCATTAATGCCACAGTACTCCAAAAAAGCCAATCGCAATAACCACACAATAAGTTGTGATTAAGAAGATGGTATTGTATGTTTCGGGTGTATGTTTCTTCACCCTCCCTCATTCTTCACCCTCACATGAGGGTGTGCGAAGAAGTTTCTCGTGATTAAGAGCCTAGTAGTACAGTGGCATCGCCTAATTTTTTTTTATGAGAAGAAATCAGGTTTAAATCCTCCCTCTCTCCTTCTGTTGTTATAATAATTGATTATAAAAAATTATAAAAAAAATGGTTCTATCTATAACATTACTTAACAAATTAATGTAATTAATCTCTGTTTAGTAATTTTAGCACGAGTTACAGAAAAACTTCCCCGCTTGTTAAGTGCTCCTTAGTCCTCAGAAACCAATGGTTGTTAGGTGTTTTATATTAATGAAATGTGATGTATAAAAACAGGGCCTCCTAAATGTGACAGCAGACGGTGTGGTGGAGCTGTTGACAGATGAGGCTGAGGGACAAAAATTCAAAACGACTGACGCTGTGGATGTAGCACACAATGGCATAATTTATTTTTCAGATGCTTCACATAAATATAGGATAAGTAAGTTCAATTGGGACATTTTGGAAGGTAAACCCAATGGTAGACTTTTGAGTTATGATCCAGCAACTAAAACCACCAAGGTACTGGTCCGCAACCTCTACTTTGCCAATGGTGTAGTAGTCTCACCTGATCAGAATTATGTGCTCTTTTGCGAAACCCCAATGTATGTTTGCTGATTCTCAGTCTTGAAGAAATTGTTTTATTAGACCCCTTATATTTGCTTCTGATAAATTACCACCACTACTAAAAAGTTGTTAGATAAGTTGGAGACAGCGTTTGAACTCAATATACTACGATAAGTTACCACCACAACCGTTGTTAAAGCCTTTCTTCTACATGATCTACATAATGTTGCAGACTGTTGCAGCTGGTTTCAACATACATGTGGTGCTAGACTCCCTAGATTAGTGAGACCTAACACACAGAAGCTTAGATTACTTGTTCTGATACAATGATAAATCATTATCAGTCCCAAAAGCTTAAAGCCGTTAGAAAACAATGAATTTAATTGTTATTCTAACAACTTCTATTGTTCAAAGACTAAAATTAATGGCAGTTGAATTTTTGTTACGTACAGTGGGAGTTTTGATTATTCCAAATGGGTTGCTAATGCAGGAGAAGGTGTGGAAAATATCACATACAAGGCAAGGAAAAAGGAAAAGTAGACAAATTTATTGATAATCTGCCAGGCTTGCCAGATAACATTCGATATGATGGAGAAGGTCAATATTGGATTGCACTGAATAGGGTAAATCGATTCTTACTTCATACTTTCCGTGGAAAAATACTGGCTATATTTTTTAACTAGTACTAAGCTTGTGCAAAGCTTAATTTACTTAAGATTCATATGTAAACTAAAGAAAAAACTTCACTAATATCAATGAAAATAAACAATAAGATAGATAATGAAAAAAAAAAAAAAATACCTTCAAGTTATTTGAAAGTAGCAAATTGTATAAGACTGAAATTTTATCAAAGCCAAAAATTATGATAATTAAAATAACTTAAAATAAAATAAGGAAGCTTTTGGTAATAGAATTCTAATCAAAGCAGTGTTTTAAACATTTGTAATTGGCTAAATAGAATTTCATTTCAATTAAATTATCTTAATCATTTTAATGTATTTATTATATTAACCCACATGGGTAAACACAGTGTGTAAGACTCAGTTTTTAATTAATTTCTTGTGTTAATAATGCAAAAGATACAAAACTGAATTAGGATCCCTGCTTAATTTAGATTGATTATGCCAAGAGGATGGTGTTATAATTACTAGTATTCAAAGAAATAATACAATAGAGATATGAAATGTTTGCGGTTGATTGTAGGAATGTTGGTTCAAAGGAATTCTATAAGCATGACTAATTATTAATCTAGGCACCTATCAGTTGGGCATGCCAAGATCAATAGGAGCAGCACCCTAATTCACAAGGCTTGGGAGTAACACTTGAAGAGTTACTCCACAGATGATGTAACATTCAAGTGGTGTGATGCTTAGACATAACTCCTTGAATGGCCATCAATGGGGATTTGACTATGTATAGCCCCCCATCGAGAGCAATTGCAAGAGGGGGAAAAAAAGGTAAAAACAATTACCTTGAAAAGAAGTATCCCTCTCTCTCTCTCTCTCTTTCTCTCTCTTAGTGTGTTCCTCACTTACTTGAGTGTGTGAGGTTTTTATGCTGTTGAAATCAACCGAGACAAAGTTGGAGTCCCATTGTTCTTTGGAATATTGAAGTGAGTGGAGAATCACCCTAGACAACTTAAAACAACCATGGTTTAACGATATTTTGGAAGAACACTAATAATAATGCAAAGGTTTTTTTTTTTTTTTTAAATGTCTGATGGGCTTTATTCATTATTGTTTTCTGAATTGAGTAATGCAAATATTAAACTTTTTTTTATAGATGAATTGAAGTACTCCTAACATCTAGTGAGTATCTTTTTGTGTGCAATACTGGCAGGGACATACACTTGAATTCAATATAGCATTCAGATACCCTTTCATCAGGAAGATTTTAATAATCGTGGAGAAGTACATAGGACGACCACATATAGAGAAGAATGGTGGGGTTCTGGCCATTGATTTGGCAGGAAATCCCATTGCCCATTACTATGATCCTGGATTGGCAATGGTTTCAAGTGGGATCAAGATAGGAAATCATTTGTACTGTGGTTCATTTGTCCTTCCCTACATTATTCGCCTCAACCTGAAACAATATCCTGCCCAGGCCACCACATGAGAATTTGGTGAACAAGACCAAGTACTTCTTGCTGCAGCACCCGTGATGGTACCTTAAAATAATTGGGATATGCTGCCATAGATAAACTAAAACTCTATATGGTTTTTACTCTTGATATCGAGTAAGTATCACACGAAACCATCTTATGGAACAACCCTCTCTCATCTGGTGGATGAAACTCAAGAGGTTAGAGGCTATGTATGTTTGGCTTAATTGTCATTATTGTAAGAAGTAGAGATTACGTGTACCTGTTTGATATTATGTGTACCTGCGGTAGGAGATAGAGTTTTAACTATAAAAGCTTTTGTAACATAAAGTTTTAACTGAAAAACCCTGTAACAATTTGAGCGTTTTACAAATTAATAGTGAATAGTATTTTAAAATTTTGAATTTATAAATGATAAACAGTACTAAATTGTAGAGACTTTTTTTTTCCCCTCTCAAAGTCAAAATTTTAGTTTTAAGTTTTAACCTTAAGACTGTTTTCAACTTAAGGGACCCCTTTAAAGCTCTTTAGCGACTAAATAGAATTTTTTAGCATTTATTATAGAACAAATAATGAAAATTCACATTTCATGGAGATTAACATGCTACCTCACTTGCTGTATAATTTTTTTTTTCCCAAGAAAGGCAGCCCATAGCCATTTCTTTTTCTCTCAAAATAAACTTTTGTATCTTGCCTGCTGCTTTTTGCAAATCCTCAAAATGACAATCCGAGGAGCCATATAATGTGGTAAATGATCTTGACAAAACTTGATGATTTGTTGAGGATCAACATCATCATATCCCTCTTATAACTTCACAAATACTCAAGGCGTTTAGCCCCATGAGTTGCAGGATGACTAAACTAAATTGTTTCTACCTCAACTGTGTTTATGTATTCCCCACTAGAAATTATTACATCATTCAACCGGTCGTTTACTTCAATATAATTATCATCATATTTCACCGCTAAATGCCCACTTCGAAACCATTCGCCATTGAATGCTTCTTTACGTTGTTTTCAAATCCTTTGAGCATCCACTTGTCATTGTGTTTCCTTTAATCTAAAAAGCACATATACTCCATTTTTACTTTGAATACCTGTATTCAATACATGTCCGTGCTAGATACTTTAGATACTTTTGCTGTTTTGCATGCATGTCCTAGCATTTAAAAAAGAAAAAGAAAAAGAAGAAGAAGTGTCAAATGCACCTAGCACCCATGATACAACTTTGATATGGTTGTAACCCAAACCCCATATATTGTACGAGTTAGCCAAAACTTGGAAGGGTTTTAATTTATATTTTTCATATATTAGTTTCAATGTTGAACACTTATCTAGTTATCTTTTATTTAGTCTTTTGAATCTTGCCTTGTATTATAAACATCAATTAAAGGCCATGAATTCACTCTATTATTCACTATTAGTTGATATATGCTTAACAATATATGAAAAATAAATGCTTAGTGTTAGGTTCTAAGGAATTAGGAATTAATGTATTAGAACTTCATTTTGTAATGTTGACAAATCATGATCAAAACGTTTTAGTTTTGTTTAGACTTGCTCAAATGTTTTTATGTAAAGTTGGATTCGAGTTGCTGCAGGATTTACTATGTAAATTTGCCCGGCTCGATCGATCGAGAATTAGTCTCGACTGATTGAAAGTCGTGCAGATTGTTTTTTCTGTAGAATTTCCAACTCAGCTCAAGCCCGTTTGACGTGTAGGATTTTATGTTTTGTCTTAAGTATAAAAGGGAAAACCCTAGCCACGTTTTGAGATTGCTCTGTATGCTGTGTGTGTGAATCTTCTGTGAGATCTAGAGGTTGATAAAAATTTAGACCCCTTAAACCAATCAGATTAACCTAATTAATTAGCCAAGTGATTAACTTAGTCAAATTATGCAATTCTAGGTTATCATAAACATACAATCATATCAAAAATATAAAACAGCAAAAATATAAATAACATAATGATATGATCACCCAGGAAACCACATGGTAAAAACCTGAGGAGGATTTGACCTAACTATCCTTAAGGTAAACTGAATCCACTATACGAAAGAATCGAAGTTCATACAAAAGGACTTACAAACTCCCCGCTTGACTTCCTAATGCTACCCACCAGTAGAACTTACTGACACGACCACGTGCAAACTCCGAATCCACGGACTCCTTCTTTCTTGGATTCTCCAATCAGCTACAAGCACCCACGCTTGTTATTCTTTAAACTCCAATAGCAGCAACCGAGTTGATTATCAAGATGTTGATATTATATCTACCTTGAAAACCCTAAGTTTATGTGAATGAAAGTTCCTCAATGATCTCACAAGAGATTCACACAAACCGCAAATATGAGCAACAAGAGCATCCAAAGCTCTTCTAAAAACGTGGCTAGGGTTTCCTTTATATAGTGGGAGAAGTAGATCTGAAACCGTAATCCTTAATGGGCTTGGGCTGAGTTGGAAAATTCTGCAGAAAAACGTTCTGCTCGAGATTTGATCGATCGAGCCAGGCAGAAATGCACCAATGCATCTGCAGCCTCTCGATTCCAACTTTACATGAAAGACACAACTTTGAGTAAGTCTAAACAATACTAAACATATTGTTTTGATCATGATTTGCCAACATTACACATTAGAGTTCTAAATACATAAATTCCTAAATCTTTAGAACCTAACAGAGTTGATCATCAAGATGTTGATATTATCTCTACCTTGAAAACCTTAAGTTTATGTGAAGGAAAGCTCCTCAATGATCTCACAAGAGATTCACACAAACCGCAAATATAAGCAACAAGAGCATCCAAAGCTCTTCTAAAAACGTGACTAGGGTTTCCTTTATATAATAGAAGAAGTAAATCTGAAACCCTAATCCTTAATGGGCTTGGGTTGAGTTGGAAAATTCTGCAGAAAAACGTTTTGCCCGAGATTCGATCGATTGAGTCTTTCTTTCGATCGATCGAGCCAGGCCGAAATGCACCAATGCATCTGCAGCCTCTCGATTCCAACTTTACATGAAAGACACAACTTTGAGCAAGCCTAAACAAGACTAAATATATTGTTTTGATCATGGTTTGCCAACATTACATATTAGAGTTCTAAATACATAAATTCCTAAATCTTTAGAACCTAACAGAGGTGATTACTTTCACACATACTTAGGGTTTCCAAGGTTCAAGATTATGTCAAGAACTTGGTGATCATTCAGTTACAGATTCAAGAGCTTAAAGATACACAAGCGGGAGTGCTTGTACTTGCTAGAAATCCAAGAAAGAAGTAGCTTGTGGACTCAGAGCTATCATGGGGTCGTGGTAGTAAGTTTCCTACTCGAGTTAGCAATAGGATGTTAGTGATCTAAGTCGCTATTGTGTAAATTTCAATTCTTTCATAGTGGATTTAGTTTACCTTGAGGATAGCTAAGTTAAATCCTCCCCAGGTTTTTTACCGTTTGGTTTTCCTGGATCATTATATCTTTGTGTTCTTTATTTTTCGCACTTTACATTAATATGATATATTTGTGTTAACCTAGATCTGATAATTTGACTAAGTAATCACTTGGCTAATTAACTAGGTTAATCTGGTTGTGTTTTAAGGGATCTAAAAACAAACACTTAAGAATATATAAAAATATAAAAATAAAAATATATTTAATAATTAATTAATATACGTATTCCATCAGTATTGTATCCTAGTTTTTCAGAAATTTTCATATTGTCGATCGCCATAAGTACCGTATTGTACCCGTGCTTTTATTTCTCCTATAGTTTTACCATCAGCTATTGTAACTGGATCTTTTACATAACCATATCCAATTCAAGATGTTGCACTCCTTGTTAAGCTTTTAGTTGGTATCTTTTAACAAGAGGTAGAGAATCACTGAATCACATTCAGATTTCCATGTGCAAGAAGTTCCTGGACCATATGTTTCTGTTAGGCCATACAAGTGTTTAAGTGAGACACACCAAAACCCAATTCTTCCATTTTGATGAAAAGAATCTGTGGAGGTGGTAGTGAACATCCTAGCATTACTTCCACCTTCTAAGGGAGTGGCTTTCAATCACTGGTTGGTGAATTCACAATCATGTTTAGAATCCCATTCACTATTTAGTCGTCTTATCTCAAGTCTGTTGTGCCCATTTGCCAGAAGACTCTTTCAGAAGCAATGTGATGATCAGTGGTTAATGAGACATCAGATTCTGTTGGGTTCTAAGACTTTAGGTTAAATGTATTAGAACTTCATTTTGTAATGTTGGCAAATCATAATCAAAACGTTTAGTCTTATTTTAGACTTGCTCAAAGTGGGTTTATGTGTAAAGTTGGAATCAAGTGTACTGCAGGATTTATTGTGTAAATCTGCCTAGCTCGATCGATCGAAAATTAGAATTGATTGATTGAAGCTCATGCAGATTGTTTTTCTGCAGAATTTTCCAACTTAGCCCAAGCCCATATGACATGTAGGGTTTTATGTTTTGCTTCAAGTATAAAAGGAAAAACCCTAGCCAAGTTTTATTGTAGTTGTTGCAGTTGTTGTTTATGCTGTGTATGTGAATCTCTTGTGAGATCTAGAGGTGTTTGCCTTCACATATGCTTAGGGTTATTAAGAATCAAGATTATGTCAAGAGCTTGATGATCAGTTCGGTTGCTGCATAAAGAGCTTAAAGATACATAAGTGGGAGTACTTGTGCTTGCTGTGAATCCAAGAAAGAAGTAATCTGTGGACTCAGAGTTGTCACGTGGTCGTGGTCGTAAGTTTCCTACTCGAGGTAGCAATAGGATGTTAGTGGTCTAAGTCGCTATTGTGTAAACTTCAATTCTTTCATAGTGGATCTGTTTTACCTTGAGTATAGCTAGGTTAAATCCTCCCCAGTTTTTCATCAGTTTGGTTTTCCTGGATTATCATATTGTTGTGTTATTTATTTTCCGCACTTTACAATGATATGATATATTTGTGTTAACCTAGATCTGATAATTTAATTAAATAATCACTTGGTTAATAAACTAGGTTAATCTGGTTGTGTTTTAAGGGGTCTAAAAACATATAGATTCAGCTATCAAGACAAGGATTGGTGGCTTTCTTTCTGTCTTTGCAAGAAGCTTGAGTGATCCATAAGCAATATCAAGCAATTGGTAGTCTACAAATACGATCTTGGCTTCTAAATGTCTTTATAGGATTGATAACATTAGTGAATCATGGTGTGTGTTAGGGTTTTATACCTTGGTTGTTTAAATGTAAGTGAATTAATGAAGTTGTTCAATTAGGATCCAATTATGGCAAATATCAATTTGAGTGTAAGTAGATAAAGTATATAATGACAAATTAAATAAAGTGTCACCAATTACTAAAACTTTATCACAAGGAGACGGTGATATAATGATGAGGTGAAAATTCTAAAGAAAACTAACCAAGAGAAAAACTACTACAATAAAACTTTTTCCCAATGAAGTAAATTTACTATGATAAGAGAAGTTTTACAATTAAGGGAAATCATTTGCTTGGACTTTGTTGACTTGTATACAACTTAAAGGAAAAACATTTCATTGCACTAGAACATTTGGACTTTCCAACATGAATTGCTTCCATAGATGACGCACTTGTGACCATGACTAGAACTTCCGACATGACCTCCAAGAATCACTTGAAGGTTTTCTTCATAACAAGAAGTCTATGGTAGATAATGGTTCAACTTCTTCACCAACTAATCTTCAGGTCTACTTTAATATCTTCGGTACGGTGAAATTGAGATAATCTTGGTTACAAAATCCTAGACTCATAAACCCAGCTTTGTTGCCTTAAAAAAAAAAAAAAAAAAAAAAAAAAAAAAAAAAAAAAAAAAAAACTACTCTTAGGCCAACTTATATATAATGTTCTTTTTATATCCCAATAAATTGTGCTTGAATTGGTCCGAAACAAATATTAGGCCTTTTAGGAATCTAGTTCCATGAACCTTGATAGGTTGAGGCTAGATTCGAGGTTCATATTGAGACTCGATAGATTGAGGTTGGATTTTGGAGTCGTAATCACAAAAGATTTGCTTTTTAAAGTCGATCTTGGGTCTTCGTTTTGATTTTGAATTACAATTCCAAAACACAACAACACTCATAATTCGTCACAATGCCAACACTAATACATATGGAGTCCAACGTGTATCAAGAGTATAAAGAAGAGCTCCTACCATTGGAACTACGTAATAAAGTTCATGCATTGCTGGGACATTAAGGGCTAGGGCTGCAACCTACATAAATAAATCTAGAGTTTCAACCATGAAGTAGGCAATAAATTATTGTATCCTAGGGGGTTCAATAGCAAAATTCCATTATTTCTTGCTTTATCACTAATAGTCTTTTGATCATATCTCTTTTTTTCGTCGTTTCTCAAAAAACGAAAAATCTCTTTCTTTGTCATTTTATCAATTTATTAACAAAAAAATTGCCATGTATTCTGACTAGCTGTTAAAAGTTTCAAAAAGAGTTTAATATCACAAAAAAAGCATGATTTTTGTCGTAGCTCTTGACTTATTGTAATTGGCAAATAACCAAAAAAATGTATTCATTTAAAAGTGACAAAGTATGTCATATAAAAGAATTGTAGTAAAAATTATGAGTTTATTTATTATTTTTTTTTTTTGAGAAACTATTATGAGTTTATTTATAATACTATGGAATGCTATATTTTACCTAGTGATGAATATTTACCGCTTTTGAGTGCCATCCCCCATATTGGATCTAAGTAAATTCTATCTCTCTATATTTATCTATTGAGAAACTAAATATATTTTAAATTTTTAATCGTTAAATCTCGTCTACTTAACTGTATAAAAAACTTGTTTTAAAGTCTGGTCATTGTTACTAATTGTATAACTAAATTCAACTATATGTTTTTTCATTATAGATCTTATCTCATGCAATATGAAAAATTTCAAGAAATTCCACTTTCAACTTAGTGTCTCCAAAAAATAAGTCATGTACATTGGACTTGAAAGAAAAAGAACTACTGGTCTTGCCCAGTCATACCCTTATATTCTTACTACAAATAATTGGATTACTGGCTGTGTTTATTGTTGAGATGCAACCAAAAATAAAAAAGGCATACAACAACAACAAAATTAAAAATAAATAAAATCTCCAAATAGCATTATAATGACGTATTGTTTCCAAAAACCATATTTTTCAAATTCATATGGTTGCTTATTTTAATCCTCATACGGGATTTAAGTTTCATTTATACATTTGAATATTGATATTGTTAAATTCAATGGTTAGTTATGAAGCAAAAGAGTTGTTAACCGTAAAAAAAAATGTGAGATTATATTTAGAGAAACAATTAAGAGAGAGAGAGAGAGAGAGAGAGAGAGGAGCTTGGGAGTTTACATAGAAGTGTGCAGGTGAGATGTTCTTGTTTAGGTTATTTTTGTGGTCTTTTTGGTTTTTGTATTAGATGTTAATGTATTATTTATTTTGGTACAAATTTTTTTAAAATTTAGATAGGACACATGGCGCAAAATTGAGAATTCAATTAACTTACTTGACCCAAAAAAAAAAAAACACATAGCACAAAATTGAGAATTCAATTCAAATCTAATTAGATTTTCTCTCAGTTTCACCTATTATTATATATATATATATATATATATATATAGATATATAGATTAGATGAACTTGTTTAGTCCATTTTGGTCCAATTTGGTTATATTCGGTCCACCTTGGTCTAGTTCGGTACTCTTTAGTCTAATTTGGTCCAATTATGTCCTCTTTAGTCCATTTGGTCTTTTGGGAGGGGACCAAATTTTTAAAAAATAAGGGATCAAATTGAAGAAGTTCCGAGTTTGAGAGTTTGGAGTTTTTTTTTTTTCCCCTATTTTATTTATTTCTTTAAGAAATTCATCAACTTTACTGCTCCACAAGTGGAAAGATACACTAGAATTAAACCTACTACATAGAACCTCAATTTTAAATGAGTTTGAAGATTAAGCCTCCATGAGATGCAAAGAATGGAGCAAACACCACGGACATAACCGCCACGAGCTTGATGAGAATATTGAGTGAAGGACCAAAGTATCCTTGATTGGATTTCCAATTTGTGTCACTTATGAGTCACAGCTACTAATACTTACAACTTCATTTAATTTTATTTTTTATCGAATTTGGATTTGAAAAATCCACCATTGTATTACATTTTATTCTTATATCATCCATTATTGCAAAATTTTCATAAGATCAATTCTATGACATCAATCAAATATTTGTATAGTATAAAACTTATACATAAAAAAATAAGTTTATGAATAGAATAGTAAATAATATTCGATTGATATGAAATTTGACATGCATGTTTGTTGATGCCCACTTTGGCAAAAGGGCCCAATAACAAGAAGAAGCCCAACAATATAAAAGGGGTGAAGGAAGAAGAACTAGCAAAGTAAGAAAAACCATTAAGCCCAAATGACAGAAATAATAGTTCACAGGCCTATAAAGTAGTAAAAAAGGCCCCAAAGAAAGCAAACGGACCTGGGGGAGCCTAGAGAAGGAAGTAGTAAGCCCATGAGAATCATAAGAAGTAGAAAGTAAGCAGAGATGGGTTGGAGGAGCCCAAAGAAATGAATTAGTAAAGGGGGTTGGTGCAAAGGCCAACAAACCCTAAAAGTAAATGATATGATCATTAGGCCGGGGAAGCTCGAAAGATTTAGCAAAAGCCCATAGAAATGTAAAATGGAATGGGCCAAGGAAGCCCAAGATAACCTGAGAACTAACCCAGCAGAAATACTGGGCAACGCGAACTAAGTAAAGAAAATAAATACATGGCAGGCCCAAAGGAGACCCAGCAAGCATAGTTAAGTGATACATGGTAGAAACAATACAATGGCGTGGCAGAAGTATTAGTCGACCCACAAACCAGAAGTAAAAGGAGACAGGGGCTGAATTGAAGAAGAAAGGGCCCATACTTAAGCAAGACCCAGCTCAGAGAAGAAATGAGATGCAAAGAATGAAGACCTAGACTCATCCATGCCACAAAAGGTTAAAAATAAGCAGTAGAACGTGCAGTGAGACTAGACAAACCCACAAGTAATGGCAAACAAATGAACATCAGACAAGCCAAGGACTCACATAAGAGTGGAGCACGCATAAGGCTCAGGCACCACCTACTTGTACCATGCCAATACAAGTGCGATGGGCCAAAGGTCAGAGGTAAGAGAGGGTATAGTTTGGCGGTGGGGAGAAAGGAGAAGTCTATTTTGGGATTCCCACTCAGACAAGCCATGGACTCACATGAGAGTGGAGCACGCATAAGGCTCAGGCACCACCCACTTGTACCATGCCAATATAGGCGCGATGGGTCATGGGTCAGAGGTAAGAGAGGGTATGGTTTGGCGGTGGGGAGAAATGGAAAGTCTATTTTGGGATTCCCACTTAAGCTCTTTTGGGAGAAATGTCCTGTTGGGATGACATATCATTCAAAAGATGGAAAGATGAGCTGGAATCACTAGGTGCATGCCATAGGAGTTAGTAAGAGAGAATGCCCAACCCTTATCCAGATGGGAATGCCACGAAGAGTAAGAAAATAAAACAAAACTCCTTTTGTCTAGGAATGGAACGTGGTGCGGCTAGCACAGAGTAGTAGTGGTGGCTGAGCAACTAGCAGACTAGTGGGTGGCCCGGGAAGGACACCTACACTAGGCTAAAGTTAGTTGAGGGGTAAAATGGTAAACCTTATCATAGCAGATAGTATATAAAAAGGTCTTAGCTGTGCACAGTAAACAACAATGGAAAAACAAGGAAGAATGAAAACATAGAAAGAAATAGAAAGTAAAGAGAAAAACAGAGAGGATAAGCAAAAATGAAAGAAAAACAAGAGAGGAAGTGAAGTGAGAAAACATAAGTGTGATAAGGCATGCACCAATAGGCTTCTCTCTTCTCTCCCTCTCAACAACCTACTCTCTAGCCAGTTAAGAGATTTGAGAATAAGCCATTTAGGTCTGTTCTTTCAAAGTGGGCAATTTCTATGGCAGGATTTCCCTGTGAGATTACCCACATTAGAAATTGGTTCCCTTCTTGGTCTTAAATCTGCTAACGAGTCAAGTCCAACAGACTAACCCCCTTTTCCCCTCTTATATCATGATCAATTAAGCATTAACATTGTTCTTTTCTTCTTTGTTAACTTATTTCTGCCATACTCACACCATCGTGTTTTCCTATTGCGAAAATTGTTTTAATATTATCTTTGGATGGCAGCAAATGCTTTAGTTAGAATATCTTTCTTATTATCCTGTTATATTATGTGTTTCCTGCTATAACATTTTTGTGACAGCATCCCCTGCTATGGGCACGTGACCAAGATCTCTGTAAAGGGTTTCTAGCTTGTGCATAAGCTGGCTTGAGGTGATTTTCAATTGAGCCAGTCCCGACTCTCCTACCCTAGAACTATTGGGCCACAGTACAGCAGGAAACAGTCCAGTCCAGAATACAAAAAGGCCCACCACAATGTTAAGAATATATAAAAATGTGTAATCCAATGGTTAGTGAGAGTTGTAGTTATTGCCTACAACCAAGTTGGTAGCTGAATTGATTTCCTAGGCATAAAACGGCAGACCGTGTACTAGGCTTAGAGCATTCATATTGGGAATGACATATGCCATATGTAGGGAAAATTTAGCATAAAAGCTCAAAACCCCACAGCGTCCGGACTTGTAAAAGCCAACTATTGCAAAAAAATTTGCAATTGTGCTATAGTGTGATTCTAAATGTAGAATTGCACTGTAGCTCAACTGTAAAAGAAAATATTAATATTTTATTCATTTTTACTGTTTGCTTTATCAACTCCTCTCTCTCTCTCTCTCACCAGTCACTCTCATCTCCTCTCTCTCTCTTTTTTTTTTTTTTTTTCTTCTTTTTCAGTTTTGATTAGAGCATTCAATCCCTCCCCCTCTCTCATCTCTTTTTTTTTTTTTTTTTTTCCTTGAATCAAGGGTTTGATGTGGTGGCATATGGGTTTGATGGTGGGTTTGGATGTCATGGGTCATGTGGTGGCAGATGGGTTTGATGTGGTGGCAGATGGATTTGATGTGGGTTTGATATGGTGGAGCTCATGGGTTTGATGGTGGGTTTGGATGCCGTGGGTCATGTGGTGGCAGATGGGTTTGATGTGGGTTTGATGTGGTGGAGCTCATGGGTTTGATGGTGGGTTAGATGTCGTGGGTCATGTGGTGGGTTTAGAGGTGTGAAGTAGGTGGTGGGTTTGGATGCCATGGGTCAAGTGGTGGCGAGGTTGTTGGTGCTGTTGAGATCAGCGTGGTGGTTGGAGGTCAGCATTGAGGAGATTGGCGTGGAGATCGGCATAGAGACAGGCATTTGGTGGGTTTGGTAGTGGTGGCATGGTGGTCGGTTTTTGGTGGGTTTGGTGATTCTGTCATTTGATTCACACCGTGACTGTGACTAGTGTTTGGATTGGTTGGTTGGGTTTTTATGGGTTTGCTAGGTTTTTAGTGGGTACTTGGTGGGTTTTATTTTGTTTTATTTATTTATTTATTTTTTTTGGGTTTTTGGTTCTGGTGGGATTTTGTTGGGCAGAGGGTAGTGGTGGCATGGTGGGCATGGTGGTGGCATGGTGGTGATTGTTTGTTTAGTTGTGGCTGGTGTTAGAGGTTGAGGGAGAAAGAGAGGAAAAGGAAAAGAAAAAGAGAAATAGCAAAAAAAAGGAATAAAAAGGAATATTTAAATAAAATGGGGAAAAAAATAGAGTTTTGGGATGTTAGGTGTATTGTAAAATGATATAGTATAATTGATAAAGTAGCTTTTCGGGGTGGTAAAATAGAATGGGATGCAATTTTCGGATGTGAATGCTCTTAAGATTCCTATCTAACGTATTATAAGCATTGTTATTAATTTCGTTCTCGTACCAGTCACTTAGGCAGTACGAATCACCCCCTCGTTCCACCTTAGATTGAATTTCGGTTCATTCTGGCCTGTTTCGTTGAATTTCAGCCGATATATCAATTCCAGGCGGTACCGAAAAGAACATACCTTTTTATGTTTTAAAAAATTTTTGCTGAATGAAATGATCCCGTGGCAACAGTCACCAACACGTCGTTGTTTTCTTGAAGGAACCCACCTCCTCACAGCTGGTAGCTTCTCCTTTTTTTTGCTTCTTCTTCTACGTTTTTGTGTTCTCTGTTTCTTCTGTTCTTCTTTTTCAGTCCTTTGCGTGTAATCTGCCTTCACTGCCTTTGATTTATTGTTTAATAGTTAATACTTTAATTTCTTTTAGTTTTGTGAGCCCTTCACACGTGAGTCACTTATTGGGAAAGCTGAAAGTTTTAGCCTTTAGTCATTTGTGTTGACTTCTAAGACACCCGACTCCATGTGGCTAACCTATGTCTCACCATTTTTTTTTCATCTTTTAATTTTTATTTTAACATTACTCTTGTTATAATCTAAAAAATAATTATTAATTTATTATTGTTATTATTAATTATTATTATTGAGTGATATCTAGGATTTGGACTTAATAAGTTTAACATATTAGTTGAAATATGAACTTATAATTATAAAATTCTTAAAAATTTATATGGGTTTTGATGAATAACCTACAATATATAAAAAATAGCTATAATCCAAAATGGCAAACCAAAATAGATTGATATTAGATCGATACCAAAATATTTTGGCTACATTTGAATTGGGCGTAAACGATTTTAGGAAATCGTTTTCCACATTTTCCACGTGTTTGGCTGTTACGAAAAATAGAATTTTCCAGAAAATCACTTCCAATTTTCCCTTACACAACGGAAATGATTTTCACTACCTATTTTCACTTCAAAGTACTTCTAGAAAAGGGGAGAGAGAGAGAGAGAGAGAGAGAGAGAGAGAGAGAGAGAGAGAGAGAGAGAGAGAGAGAGAGAGCCCAGATCGCCGGTGCGAGTTCGCCGACGAACCCATCTTCACGATCGCCACGACCCACTGATCTTTGAACCAGAGCCGACGACCCACGAACCCAAAGCCTTTATTGTTCGACCCAAGCCCAGGCGTTCGATCCATCGCCTTCGATCGACGACCCAGACCTTTGACGACCTAGACCTTCAACCCAGATGTCATCGTCGACCCAGATCTCGTCGTCGACCCATCGCCGAGACCCAGACCCAGACCCATCTCAGTTTTGTTTTTTTAAAGTTTGATTGTTATAATTGTTGTTGTTGTTGTTGCCAGAATTTGCTGTTGTTGTTGTTGTTGTTGTTGTGTTGTTGTTGCCAGAATTTGTTGCCAGAATTTGTTGTTGAATTGGCTGTGATGTTGAAATTTTTTGTAATAAAATTTATTTGGATGCTGAGAAAATGTAAAAAAATTGTAGGAAAATAGCATTTTCTTAATAGAATCAAACACATGAAAATATTTTTCATAATAATTTTCATAATACAACCAAACAGTTCAAAATATTTTCTTTTTTCGAAAAATAGCATTTTCAAAAAATACCTATTTTTCAAAAAATATTTTACGGGAACCAAACAGACCCTTTGTTTTAATTAACAAACTGAAACTGGTTCGAACCGGTATTTAGAATATTGATTATAAAATCATTCCCATCGTTCAGACTTCCAACAATCAGTTGCTCTCCTCGAAAAACTCACTGTACAAAGTACAAACTATGGACGAATCAAAAACTCCCGACTCAGCTTCCCTACCCCGACCCTCTAAACCCACTATTTCCAAACAAAAAAGCTCATGGCCCTTCACTTTCTTAGTCACAGTATTGGTCCCCGTTGTGGCGGCGACGTTGCTTTACCAACTCGACTCGTTCGACCCGGCTCCTCTGCCACCTGACGTGTTGACTCGGCACGTCATAACCGTGCCAGCACGTAACGACCACATGCTCCGAGGGTCTGAGTTTGTGGGTGTTGGGAATTTGAAAGCTCCAGAAGATGTAGCTTATGATGCCAAGTCCGGAGTCATCTACACGGGCTGTGCTGACGGGTGGATCAGCCGAGTCACTGTAAACGACTCGGCGGCTGACTCGGTTGTGGAGAAATGGGTCAACACCGGTGGGAGACCCTTGGGAATCGCTTTTGGTCAAAACAATGAACTTATCGTTGCTGATCCTCAAAAGGTCAGTGGTCATTCATTCTTAGACTAAATTATATTTTTCGACTAAGTATATGTTTTATTTAAAATTTAAAATTTGAATGATAATATTTCTTTTTAAAAAGTTTCTCCAAAAAAAAATTTTTTTTTTTTTTAAATTGAATAATAAATCTACCATAACCATAGATATAAGATATGTGTGTTAATTTTTCTCTCAGGATCAAAGTATGTGGTTATTTTTATTTTATAGATTACAATTTAGAATTTTTTTTTTTCAAAAGGAAGTGAATAAATTATTGTATTTGATGTTGTTCTATTTTAGAAAATATATATTCAATTAAATTTTTTTTTTTGACATCACAATTTAAAAATTTTAATCAACAAAGAAATGAAAATATATATTCAACTACCAAGATATGCTGAAAAAATTAAGATTCAGTTTATGCATACAATGAATGATTACTAACATTGTGTATTATTATTATTTGTTTTAACGAGGAATTCTATGTAGACAAGATTTTTCAGTTGAGTTAACAAGTTTTAGCCGCCACTCAGAATTCAACATTATCTTTTTATTTAAAACTAAGAACTGGTCACATCTAATAAGTATAAATTTTTTTGTCAAATTTGTTGTGAATGTAGACTTTGTTTAAATTTTTTGTCAAATTTGTTGTGAATGTAGAATTTCTTATTTTCTATTTTTTTTTATAAAAAAATGTCTTTGCGTCAAAACATAATTTCTTTATCTGTGTTTTTGTTTCTTAAAACAAATGTAAATTATTCTTAAGAGAGTGATGTGTGAGTATAATTTAGTCCACCTAAACCTAATAGACGCAGCCATTTTAAAACTCAATCTCATAATTTATTAAATTGTGCAATTGTAAGTGACCGGCCTCACAATCAAAAAAAAAAATTAATAATAATAATAACGAGTGCCGTTGAGACATTGATTAAAAATTCATTTTTGACTAAAAAAAATGTTTGACTATAAATTTTGAAATTTAGCGTGTAATTGATTGTCAGGCACGTCTCTTTTCTTTTTTTGAGAACCTACCAGACACGTCTCTCTTTCTTTGTTTTCTTGATAAGACCATTCACGTCTCTTTGCTTTTGTACGTGAGGTTGTTCAGGTTGCTAGAAAATTAGAAATAAGAAAGAACAAACAGTCTTTTCAAAAAAAAAAAAAAAAAAAAAGAACAAACAGTCTTTGTTTTTTCTAGGTGCTACAGGCTTTCATAACGTTATTCTAGTAATGTTATTTAAGTGTTACAGAAATATATGTGAGCGAAAAAGTGTTGTAAAAATATATGTTACATCATTTAAATAACAAAAATTGTTGTTTAAACAACACAATCAAACATACTCTTATTACTGTTTAAAGAAACTAATAAAACTATGGAAAATGATAAAATAGTAAGGTTATGTTTAGTGACAGTTTTTGTTTTTTATTTTCAAAAACTTGCTTTTGAAAATATAAATAAAAAACAATTTTCTTGTATTTTTAAATTCAAAAACATGTTTGGTTGGTTAAAAAAAAAAAGTTTTTTGAAGAAAAAAAAGAAAAGAAAATACTTTATATACTAGGATTTGAACTCTAATGCTAATTCATTAAATGAAATAGATTTATTAAATTAACTACGTGTTTTTATTGACTTTTAAAAATTAGAAATTAAAAACAACCTTTTGCATTTTTTCAGTTTCCTTCATAAATTGAGTTTTGAAAACATTTTTTGTTTTCTGTCCATTTTAGGATACTAAACAAGTTTTTTAGTTTCAAAAATAAAAAATTATTTTTGAAAATAAAAAATAATAGGAAAAAACGATTACCAAACATTTTTTTTTTATTTACCATAAAAATGGTGTTAAAACTTTTATATTATAATTTATTAATAATTACTTTAAGATATCCGTTAACATAACCCATAAAACTATAAAAGGATCATACGTGTGACTATAGAAGATCGAGTACACATCACATGCTATATACTTTCACCGAGTAATGACAATGCTTATTGTACCGGGTGACAATTGGAGTCCATATGTGCTATTTTCTAATACTCAATATCACATGTGTAAGTACAACAAAAAATATATATATATATATATATAAGGAATATGATAAAATACAAAGTTCACTTGACACCGTTTGAAAATTCCCTTATTCATGCTTCTTTATCCATTTCTAGTTACTATTTATCTATCATTGGTTACCCAAACACTCCATTGCCTATAATTTCCATGAGGCATGAGCAATTAATACAAGTCTTGGCACTACCTTATTTTAATCAAAATCTCATCTCATAGATGGTTTTTATATTTTACCCAAATCCCAAAATATTGTGAAATATATCGTAGAATTTTTTTTTAAAATAAAATAAAATAAGGCATCACCTTTCTCAAATTGTTTAATTTTCCTATAGAAATTAAATTTTTTTGTTAAATATAAATTCTTTAGGTCCATATAACTCATAAGGACGAAGTTAGAGGGTTTATTAATGCCACGATACTCCAAAAAAGCCAAGCCCAATAACAACTCAATAAGTTGTGATTAAGAGCCTAGTAGTTCAGTGGCATTACCTAAATTTTTTTTTTATGAGAAGAACTTTGGTTTAAATCCTTCCTCCCTCAGTTGTTATAATAATTAATTATAAAAAAAATGGTTCTATCTATGACATTACTTAACAAATTAATGTAATTAATCTCTGTTTAGCAATTTTAGCACAAGTTACAGAAAAACTTCCACGCTTGTTAAGTGCTCCTTAGTCCCCAGAAACCAATGGTTGTTAGGTGTTTTATATTAATGAAATGTGATGTATGACAGGGCCTCCTAAATGTGACAGCAGACGGTGTGGTGGAGCTGTTGACAGATGAGGCCGAGGGACAAAAATTCAAAACGACAAACGCTGTAGATGTGGCACACAATGGCATAATTTATTTCACAGATGCTTCATATAAATATGGTGTAGGTAAGGCCAATCGGGACCTTTTGGAAGGTAAACCCAATGGTAGACTTTTGAGTTATGATCCAGCAACTAAAACCACCAAGGTACTGGTCCACAACCTCTACTTTGCCAATGGTGTAGTAGTCTCACCTGATCAGAATTATGTGATCTTTTGCGAAACCCCATTGTATGTTTGCTGATTCTCAGTCTTGAAGAAATTGTTTTATTAGACCCCATATGTTTGCTTCTGATAAATTACCACCACTACTAAAAAGTTATGGCTGTCAGATAAGTTGGGGACACAGTTTGAACTCAATATACTATGATAAGTTACCACCACAACCGTTGTTAAAGCCTTTCTTCTACATGATCTGCATAATGTTGCAGACTGTTGCAGCTGGTTTCAACATACGTGTGGTGCTAGACTCCCTAGATTAGTGAGACCTAACACATAGAAGCTTAGATTTCTTGTTCTGATACTATGATAAATCCTCATCAGTCCCAAAAGTTTAAAGCCATTAGAAAACAATGAATTTAATTTCTAATAACTTCTATTGTTCAAAGACTAAAATTAATGGCAGTTGAATTTTTGTTTCGCACGGTGGGAGTTTTGATTATTCCAAATGGGTTGCTAATGCAGGAGAAGGTGTGGAAAATATCACATACAAGGCAAGGAGAAAGGAAAAGTAGACAAATTTATTGATTATCTGCCAGGCTTGCCAGATAACATTCGATATGATGGAGAAGGTCAATATTGGATTGCATTGTATAGGGTAAATCGATTCTTACTTCATACTTTCCGTGGAAAAAAACTGGCTATATTTTTAAACTAGTACTAAGCTTGTGCAAAGCTTAATTTACTTAAGATTCATATGTAAATTAAAGAAAAAACTTCACTAATATCAATGAAAATAAACAATAAGATAGATAATGAAAAAAAAAAAATAAATAAAATAAACTTCAAGTTATTTGACAGTAGCAAATTGTATAAGACTGAAATTTTATCAAAGCCAAAAATTATGATAGATAATTAAAATAACTTAAAATAAAATAAGGAAACTTTTGGTAATAGAATTCTAATCAAATCAGTGTTTTAAACATTTGTAATTTGCTAAATAGAATTTCATTTCAATTAAATTATCTTAATCAATTTAATGTATTTATTATAGTAACCCACATGGGTAAACATAGCGTGTAAGACTCAGTTTTTAATTAATTTCTTGTGTTAATAATGCATAAGATACAAAACTGAATTAGGATCCTTGCTTAATTTAGATTGATTATGCCAAGAGGATGAAAAGGGATATTTTGGTGTTATAATTACTAGTATTCAAAGAAATAATACAACAGAGATATGAAATGCTCGCGGTTGATTGTAGGAATGTTGGTTCAAAGGAATTCTATAAGCATGACTAATTATTAATCTAGGCACCTATCAGTTGGGCATGCCAAGATCAATAGGAGCAGCACCCTAATTCACAAGGCTTGGGGGTAACACTTGAAGAGTTACTCCATAGATGATGTAACATTCAAGTGGTGTGATGCTTAGACATAACTCCTTGAATGGCCATCAATGGGGATTTGACTATGTATAGCCCCCCATCGAGAGCAATTGCGTGAGAGGAAAAAAAAAGGGCTAAGAACAATTACCTTGAAAAGAAGTATCCCTCTCTCTCTCTTAGTGTGTTCCCCACTTCCTTGAGTACGTGAGGTTCTTAGACTGTTGAAATCAACAGAGACAAAGTTGGAGTCCCATGGTTCTTTGGAATATTGAAGTGAGTGGAGAATAACCCTAGACAACATAAAACAACCATAGTTTAGCGATATTTCGGAACAGGAGAGCTATGCATATATGATATAACTCCTAATCTGAAAACTAATAATAATGCAAAGGTTTTTTTTTTTTTTTTTTTTTTTAAATGTTTGATGAGCTTTATTCATTATTGTTTTCCGAAGTGAGTAATGCAAATATTAATTTTTTTTATAGTCTTTTTTTTTTTTTATAGATGAATTTAAGTACTCCTAACATCTAGTGAGGACCTTTTGTGTGCAATACTGGCAGGGACATACACTTGAATTTGATATAGCATTCAGATACCCTTTCATCAGGAAGATTCTAATAATCGTGGAGAAGTATATAGGAAGACCACATATAGAGAAGAATGGTGGGGTTCTGGCCATTGATTTGGCAGGAAATCCCATTGCCCATTACTATGATCCTGGATTGGCAATGGTTTCAAGTGGGATCAAGATAGGAAATCATTTGTACTGCGGTTCAGTTGTCCTTCCCTACATTATTCGCCTCAACCTGAAACAATATCCTGCCCAGGCCACCACGTGAGAATTTGGTGAACAAGACCAAGTACTTGTTGCTGCAGAACCCTTGATGGTACCTTAAAATAATTGGGATATGCTGCCATAGATAAACTAAAACTCTATATGGTTTTTACTCTTGATATCGAGTATCTCATGAAACTGTCTTACGGAACAACCCTCTCTCATCTAGTGGATGAAACTCGAGAGGTTGGAGGCTATGTATGTTTGGCTTAATTGTCATTATTGTAAGAAGTAGAGATTATGTGTAACTGTTTGATATTATGTGTACCTGCGGTAGGAGATAGAGTTTTAACTGTAAAAGCTTTTTGTAACATAAAGTTTTAACTGAAAAGCCCTATAACAATTTGAGTGTTCTATGAATTAATAGTGAATACTGTTTTAAAGTTTTTTTTTTTTTTTTTTTTTTAGAGGAGAATAGTGTTTTAAAGTTTTGAATTTATAAATGATAAACAGTAAATTGTAGACTTTTTTTTCCCCCTAAAAGTCACAAATTTTAGTTTTAAGTTTTAACCTTAAGACTGTTTTCAACTTTAGGGACCCCTTTAAAGCTCTTTCGTGACTAAATAGAATTTTTTAGCATTTATTATAGAACAAATAATGAAATTTACATTTCGTAGAGATTAACATGCTACACCTTCTTTCTTTCTTAAAAAAAAAACATGTTACACCACTTGATATATAATTATTTTTTTTCCCAAGAAAGGCAGCCAATAGCCATTTCTTTTTCTCTCAAAATAAACTTTTGTATATTTCCTGCTGCTTTTCGCAAATCCTCAAAATGACAATCCGAGGAGCCATATAATGTGATAAATGATCTTGACAAAACTTGATTATTTCTTGAGGATCAACATCATCATATCCCTCTTATAACTTCACAAACGCTCAAGGCATTTAGCCCCATGAATTGCAGGATGACTAAACTAAATTGTTTCTACCTCAACTGTGTTTATGCATTCCATTATGTGGTTCATTAAGTACATTAAAATCATTTAGATAATCTGCTTTGTTTGTGCATGTGTATAACTTTACTATTGGCCCTTTAGCTCCATCTTTGATTTCATTCATTCCATTTTATGGCAGTTCATAAAAAGCATTGGCATATACGTTAATCACATTAATCATTAGATATGTAAATTGCATAACTCACGGGATTCTTGTAAGTAGTAATAGTATATAATGTGAAGTCTTCTGTATGTAATTCGACCCCACCTTCCACTCCCCATTATTTACCTATATTTAAAATTTTTAAAAAAAAATTGCTTATCTTATTAAATTACTCACCTTCACGTATTTATTAAAAAGGTCTTATAATTAATAGTACACTTTTTTCAAATGTTTGTCAAAAAAAATTAATAGTACACTCTTTTTTAATAAAGAAATTAATAGTACACTTGGTTGCCCGCTTGTATTGTAGTGTAATGGATTTTATTAGAGAAACTTTTATTTGAAATTGAGATGAAAATTCTGATGATATATATATATATATATACAGTTTTTTAACCTTTCAAAATTATTATTCTTTATTATTAGGTTAAAATAATATTTAGTTTATGGTATAAGAGTATCCGCATCAGCTAATGTGAAATTTTGCTATAGTAACTGTGCATATATATATATATATATATATGGATACTGTAGATGTGTATCCTATTATTTTATTAATTTCACATTTCAATCATTTTTCTCTCTCTCTCTTCTCCATCTACAAAACCAACTCAGACTCATTATCTTCTTCTTCCTCTGATACACACAAGCACACCTACACTAATGCACAAAACCTGTAAGAGCACCACCACCAAAACGCAGATCCCACCATCCACCCAACACCGTCCAACCATCACCACCCAACCACCACCACCACCATCACTCGTTAAAACAACCACCACTACTTAAACCCTTTAAAACAACAGAAACCCAAAATACAACAAAAACCCAAATTACAACGAAAATCAAACCTGATCTACCCAAAATCCACATAAAATCAACTTAAAATTAAATCATCAATTGAAAACCCATAACGCAAACCCAAAATCAGAATCAAAATACAAACCCAATGGTGGCAAAATGCTTGAAATCAAATGAGAGAGATTCAACAATGCAAGCTTCGACAAAGAGGGATTTCTTTAGATCTTTGAGATCGGTGCTTGTGGTGGAGAGTTGATTTGACTGTGAGACAAAGAAGAAAAAAGAAAAGGAAGAAAAAGAAGAAAAAGATGGTTGTGGTGGAAAGGTAATCTGATCGTGAGAGGAAGAGGAAAAATAAGAAGATGGTGAAAGCTTTGAAGAGGAGAGGGACAAAATGGGTAAATAGCCATAAAATTCAAACTATGTAGTTAGTAGTCATTAGTTTCAAACTATATTTTTTACTAGCATCTCGAGTCTAAGAGGCTCGACTTAGGGGCTATAAATCGAGTGTTTGAGGGTCGATTTTCATATTTTGATCGGGTCTGAGTTGACACTTTTTCCATGTGGTGTCTACATGGAAATCGAGTCTCTTAGACTCGATTTATAAGCCCATATATAAAAGAAAAGAACAGCAGCACAGCAAAAAAGAAATCGGAGCAGAAGAAGAAAAAAAAAAAAAAAAAAAAACCTGAAGAAGAAGGAAAGAACCCAGGCCGGCGCACCCAGGCCAGGCGAGCCTAGGCCGCACGACCCTGGGCTCGCGCGGCCCGGGTTCGGGTGACCCTGCACTCGTGCGGCCTAGGTTCACACGAGCTCGGGCCACGCGGCCTAGGTCGCGCAACCTAGGTCGCGCGAGCTCTTTCTCTCTCTCTCTCTGATCTGACTTTTTCTCTCTCTCTTTGATCTGATTTGATCCGGTGAGGTGAGGCAGTGCATGAGACTCGAAAATTTTTTAAATTTTTTTGGTTTGTAAATCGAGTCTTAAAGACTCAATTTTCAAGTCATCTCCATGTGGAAAAAGATGCCACATCAGATGTGATTAGACTATGAAAATCGAGTCTCAAAGACTCGATTTATAGGCCAAAATCGTGTCTAAAATACTCGAGATGCTAGTAAAAAATATAGTTTCAAAACCTTAACTACTAACTAGATAGTTAGAAAAATAAAATCAGTTAACTATTTTCGCCAAGAGGAGAGTCTTGAGAATAAACAGCAGAGAAGAGTGAAGATGAGAGTGAAAAAATCAGATCAATTGAAATGAGATAAGTAAAAAAGAAAAAGAGATAAGGACAATAGAGAAGGATAAAATAATAATAAAAAATTATAAAAATATTATTATTTAAATAGAATAGATGGTAAAATAGATGAACTGATGTGAATATTTTGAAAAGTAATAGTGTAAAGTAGAAAAAAAAACAGATTCTAAGTGTAAAATAGACAAAAAATTTTGGTCAAACTGATACAATTGCTCTATGTGAGTTTGAATTACAAATATCTTATTAGATATCGAAAGATTTTATCAACCTTTAATGTGTGTGTATATATATATATGTATATATATATATATATATAAAAAGCTTTTTAATGTACCTTTTGGGTGGAACGGTCATATTCTACTGACAAAACAAATATCATCAATATTTAAACATAGGCAGTAAAAAAGAAATGAATACAAGTTGTAATTATAGTCAATTCATAGGGTGGAGCCCTAGGGGTACTGGAATGGGTGCCAATAGTAACTAATTTGACGTTGTTTTCCATTTTTTATTTTAACCTTCCAAAATTATTATTCTTTGTTATTAGGTTAAGTCTTAAGATAATATCTAATTTATGGTTTAAGTGAGTTTGAATTACAAATATCTTATTCAATAACAAAAGATATTATCAACCTTTATTTTTTGGGAAATGATATCTCTACAATATTTTTACAATATTTTTACAATAAATCATAAGTGGCAAGTTGTTACTAGTTGTTATTGTTGGGGCAAAAAAGTAATCTTAGTGTTAGTTTCAAATTTGAACCAATAACAACTAACCACCTGTGATTTGTTATAAAAATATTGTAAAATTGTTGTAGACGTAGCATCTCTCTTATTTTTTATTTTTTAGACATGATGGTTATACAAACATATGATGCCAACAATTACTTGTTGGATGACAAGAAACTTACTATTGATGCAGTTGAGACTTATAAATTTTTTACTAATTAAACTAATGAAATTTACTATCATAATTAGGGTACTAACATATGCTCTAAAGACATATATTAATAAACTAATAAAACTTAGGGTTTGTTTGGTAAAAATTTTCTAGTAATATTGTTTAACTCTCCGCTTGTCTCGATATAAAATATTTTCAAATGTAAAATATTTTACATGTAAATATTTTACTTATAAAATATTTTACTGAAAAATATTTGCAGGTGTTTGGCAAGTGTTGTGACCTAAATATTGCAAATATAAATCGGCCACCACCAACCTCCACATACCTAGCCACCCCTAACCATTGCAAAAATATACCCACTGTAATCCCATTTCATTGGCCACCATCATCTACCCAAACACCCAAGAGCCATCAAAATCACTACCAACCACCAAATCGCCACGAACCATTCAAAACACAGCCATTAAAACCACCACCAGCCACCACCAAAGCTTCAAAAAACTGCCACCAACTACCAAAACAACAACCACCAACCACCTATAATCCCATTCCATCGGCCACTATCATCTACCCAAACACCCAAGAGCCATCAGAATCACCACCAACCACAAAATCACCACCAACCATTCAAAACACAGCCATTAAAAACCACCTTCGTCCACCACCAAAGCTTTAAAAAACCGCCACCAACTACCAAAAAAAAACCTCCAACCACCAAATCATCACCAACCACCCAAAAAACAACCATCAACAACTGAAAAATCCATATTAGAAAAGCTAAAACACCCTTAAAACCAGATCAAAAACCTGAAAAGAAAATCCACAAACAAATAATCTAACATGAAAATCCAACAACCCAGCAAATGTAGTGGCAGCAAGACCGAAATAGCCACATGCAAGATCAAAGCAACCATTAAAAACCCAAGCCACCGCTTAGCAATCAGATCTCGACGAACTTCGTGAGAGAAACGAGAGGAGGGAGAAGTGTGGAGTCGGTCGGTGGTGGCGCCATAGGTGGGTGGCATCGCTGGTGGGTAGCACCAGTCGATGAGTGGCTTCGGTCGATGGGTGGCGCTGATATTGGGTTGCGCCGGTCTATGGGTGGCGCCACTAGGTTTTGGGAGAGAAGGTACGGGTTGAGAGGGAGAAAAGAGATAGCGTGAAAGGGAGATAATAGATAGCCTGAGAATGTCGGGTGAGAGTTAGAGAGAAATTGTAAAATATTTTACCAATATTTTAAGCGTAAAATATTTCACACAAATTTGCTTAGATTGATTTGGTTGACTGAAAATAATTTACTTTTGACTAAATATTTTACTGCAAAACAAACACTGTAAAATGAGAAAATATTTCCCTATAAATATTTTACGTCAAAACAAACAGAACATAAGTTTTGTGAAAATATATGTAAGTGAAAAAATGTGTAGAAATACGTGTTGTAGTGTTTAAACTGTTTAAACATTATTACCAAACACTGCAGGGGCGGGGCCACATAGTGGCTTGAGGGGGCCGAGGCCCCTGCAAAAAAAAAAAATTTTCCCATTAGAGTAGGGAGAAAAAATAATTGAGCCCCCCCAACATTTCATAACCGGCCCCCCTACTCGTTTCTCACCCATTTTTCCAGCCCCCAATCAAAAATTAGGAACACCTCAAATTAAAAAAAAAATTTATATATCTGTTCTACTTTCAAGCAAAAAAAAAAAAAAAAAAGCACAAAACAAATTTGAACTAAAATCTGAAAAAAAAAAAAAAAAAAAATGTAACAGAGCAAACCAAGCCCACGGCAAGCCAAGCCTACGGCGAGCCCAAGCTCACTCACGGCCAGCCCACGGATTCTCAACCAAAAAGAAAAAAAAAAAAAAAAAAAATCCAGTACAGGCAAGTCGCGTCGTCGCTGGCAGTCGCAGAGAGTTAAAATCCATCCCATCAGATAAATCAATCCCCAAATCCCCAATACTAAAACTCATCAAACCCCCAATTCCCCAATACTACTCATCAAACTTAGCAAACTAAAACAAACAGAGTGTTTATCAAAAAAAAAAAAAAACCCCCAATACACAAACCAAACCCACTAACCCAGTAACCCACTTACCCACGGTCACGTTGACGTCGCCGTCTCTGCCTCTGCTCCAGTGCTCGGCCTCCCTCAGACGGTGCTCCCTCCGGCGGTCCGGCCCTCCCTCAAGGTATGTCTCACTTTTTCTCTCTGACTCTCTCAGTCTCTCTCTCTTTATCTCACTGAACATTTGAATCTTTCTTTTCGTAGATCGTAGCGGACCAGGCTAGCGGTCATCGCCTCATCGCCATCGGAGATCGCCTCATCGCCACGACGCCATCGGAGATCGGAGATCGCCTCATCGCCTCTACCTCTGCTCCGGTTTTTCTCTCTAACTCTCTCTCAGTCTCTCTCTCTTTATCTCACTGAACTGAAGGAAAAAATGAAAGAATATTTATGATGTCTCTCTAACTCTTTATTCTTATCTAGTTATCTGTGATCTCAGATTCTCGTGTCTCTCTCTTTTGAATTGTGCTTCACTGATTGGCTGATTTTGCCTTTTTCTGTTTTAATGTTTTTGTCTTTTTTTTTTTTTTTTTTTTTTTTTTTTTTTTTTAAATTTGGCTTTATGTTATTACTTTTTATTATTGGTCAGTCAGTGACTATTTTTTTTAATTTAGCTTTATCTTGTCACTTTTTGTTATTGGTCGGTGACTCATTGGTGTTTGGTGAAATATTAATTGGCATTTAGTGTAACGTGTGTTATGATTTGTGATTGGTATTGTGAAATTTTCTGATTGCAGCTAGCTATTGATTAAAGCAATGTAATGTGCAACACATTACATTGCTTTAATTATAACAAATAAATTAAAACAAATTAAAACAATATAATTAAATTAACCAATATAACAAATTAAAGTAGTATAATTAATAGCAAATAAATTAAAGCAATATAGTTTATTGTTAAACTAAACAATAATAATTAAAGCTATATAATTAAATTAACCAATACATTATAAAAGACAAATTAATTAAATTATTTTTGTTTTTGTTTGAAGGGTTATTATTAATTAAAGTTGTATTAAAAATGGGTTGACTATTTAAATTATAGTGAAAATTTTGTTTTTTTCTTGAGTATGAATAACATTCATATAACTAAATAAAAATTTCTAATTAAATTTTTTTTAAAATTCTTTTCAGGTTAATTTTTGAGTCATATTCTTAAAGCTAAAAGAATTATGAGCAAACGAAAAATAATTGATGCATTCTTTAAGAAAAAAGATGTTAGCAATTCAGAAATTAGGACACCTGTGGCTGTAGAAACAAATGTTAATACTTCAATGCCTGATGAACATCCCTCCAAATGTCCAAAACTTCAATTTGAAGAGATAGATCGTGATCCAGGATCACGTAAACAAATATGTGAATTTCCTATCAACAAACAAAATGAAATTCGACGAGCTTATCTCATAGAAGGTCCATATCAACCTGTAAATATAGAATATCCATACAATGATGATACTCATCGTCGTCGATTTCAACCTTCATGGTATAGTTCACATAAGGATTGGTTAGAATACTCACCTTCAATGGATGCGATATATTGTCTACCTTGCTACCTTTTTAGTAAGAAACCAAGAGGTCGTCCCGGACTAGATGTATTCATTTCAAGAGGTTTTAATAATTGGAAAAAAGTGAAAGATGGAATGAATTGTCCTTTAATTCGTCATGAAGGGAAAGAACCAAACTCCCCACATAATAATGCTATGAAATGTTGCGATGATTTAAAGAATTATTCACGGCATATTGACAAGCTGATTGAGAAACAAACGTCAAAAGAATTAGAGAATAATCGATTGCGGCTCAAAACCTCAGTAGAGTGTGCTCGATGGTTAGCATTCCAAGCTTGTGCTTTTAGAGGTCATGATGAAAGTCTTGATTTAAAAAATAGAGGTAATTTTATTGAATTGATAAAATTCACATCAATTTTCAATGACAAAATAGCTAGTGTTGTCTTGGAAAATGCACCAGGAAATGCCAAATATACATCACCCACAATTCAAAAAGAGATTTTGCATATTCTTGCTAGTAATGTGCAAAATGCTATTCGTGAAGAAATTGGGGATGCAAAATTTTGCATTCTTGTTGATGAAGCTCGGGATGAGTCGAAGAGAGAGCAAATGGCCATCATTTTAAGGTTTGTTGATAAAGAAGGTTTCATTAAAGAGCGTTTCTTTCATGTTGTGCATGTTAGAGACACTACTGCATTGACTTTAAAGAATGAGATATGTGCTGTCCTTTCTCATTACAACCTCCACATTGAAAATATTCGAGGTCAAGGATATGATGGGGCTAGTAACATGCGTGGTGAATGGAATGGATTACAAGCTCTTTTTCTTAAAGATTGCCCATATGCTTATTATGTACACTGTATGGCTCATAGGTTGCAATTAGCTCTAGTTACAGCATCTAGAGAAGTAAAAGTTGTTCATCAGTTCTTTGATCATTTGGTTAATATTATCAATATTGTTGTTGGTTCTAGTAAGCGTAATGATGAATTACAACATGCTCAATCAGAACAAGTTGAGAATATGATTGCTTCTAATGAAATTGAGACTGGAAGAGGGGCAAACCAGATTGGTACTTTGCAACGAGCTGGAGATACTAGGTGGGGATCTCATTTTCAATCTATTTGTAATTTGATTAACATGTTTGATGCTACTTGCAAAGTTATCAACACTATCTCTGAGAAAGGCGCTAACTATAAACAACGCGGTGATGCCGATGGAGCTTATCAGATATTAACATCATTTGAATTTATTTTAATCTTGCATTTGATGAAAGAGTTAATGGGAATTACTAATGTTCTTTGTCAAGCTTTGCAACAACGTTCTCAAGACCTTTTAAATGCCATGCATTTAGTTTCAACTACAAAATCACTTATTCAAAAGTTGAGAGATGATGGATGGGAGCCTTTACTTGCTAGTGTTATAGCATTTTGTGAGCAACATGAAATTGATATTCCTGATATGAATGCTCATTACACTAAAGGTCGAGGTAGATATTGTCGTCAAGATGAAGATTTAACAATGGAACATCATTTTAGAATTTGCATATTTACAGTTGCAATAGACTTTCAATTGCAAGAATTGAAAAGTAGATTTGGTGAGTTAACAACGGAACTTGTCATTCTTAGTTCAGCTTTAAATCCCAAAGATACTTTTAGATTATTCAAAATTACTCATATATGCAATTTAGTTAAGAAATATTATCCTCAAGATTTTACTGAACATGAACAAGAACTTTTGGAGTCTCAATTGCAACATTATGAGCTTGATATGATAAAACATCCAGATTTTCAGAATATGAGTACAATTTCCGAGCTATGTAGGGGATTAAAAATTTCAGAAAAGTCTAATGTCTATTTTTTGATTGATAGACTTATTCGTCTTGTGTTGACCCTTCCAGTTTCTACAGCAACTACAGAACGAGCTTTCTCAGCTATGAAGTTGTTAAAAACAAGACTTCGCAATAGAATGGAGGATGAGTTTTTGGCAGATAATATGATAGTTTATATATAGAAGGAAATTGCAGGGAATTTCACTATAGAGATGATAATGGATGAATTTTATTCCATGAAAAATCGTCGTCAGGCATGATTTGATCCGGTTGATGACCCGACCTGACTTGAATAATGTTGCATGGTTTTTAATGGGAGATTTACTGAGGCTTAGTCCATGGAGTGGAGGCTTGGGTAGACAAAAAATTTTTGGCCCGTTTTGTAGCCCATTGTGAATCCTGTGCGCAGGATATAAAAGCCTTTTTTTTGTGATTAGAGTTTTGTCTTTTTGTTGTTTTTGAGAAAGAAAAACACTGTAGCAGCACATTGTAATTTTCTTTGATAATAGTGAAATTCCTGCAACTCTGTGGACGTAGGTAAATTGCCGAACCACGTAAATACTGTCTTGTGCGTGTGATTGTTTTTCTTTTGGCATTTAGTATATTTATGTTACAACTCGGCCCCTCCATGTATTTATTCCTAGTTACGCCCCTGCCAAGCAGGGCTCTATTATTATAAGTACGCTCTTATATAAAATAGGGTGTAGGTTTTGTCAAATGTCTTGTGACACTGGATCCGCTACACTCATAACTTGGTGGCACCCTATAAACTAAACTATTTTTAAAAAAGTTTACGAGAGAATGAAAAAATATCTAACTAATGCGTTGACAAATTTTAAAAGAGGGAAACTTATATCCAGTGGTAGTGACATTAAACATATTATGATGCAGCCACGTGTTTACAGATGCAGTGGCTACCTGCCACTTGGACATAAGCCGGACCCATTTTTCAATTCCTCGTAAAAAGATTTTCAAAATAAATAGTTAAGCTACCTAGATTCCTATCTATCGCGTAAGGTTCCGACTTCAGACTCCCTGTAATCAGCTGCTCTCCTCAAAAAACTCACTGTACAAAGTTCAAACTATGGACGAGTCAAAAACTCCCGACTCAGCTTCCCTACCCAGACCCTCTAAACCCACTATTTCCAAACAAAAAAGCTCATGGTCCACTTTCTTAGTCACAGTATTGGTCCCCGTTGTGGCGGCGACGTTGCTCTACCAACTCGACTCGTTCGACCCGGCTCCTATGCCACCTGACGTGTTGACTCGGCACGTCATAACCGTGCCAGCACGTAACGACCACATGCTCCGAGAGTCTGAATTCGTGGGTGTTGGGAATTTGAAAGCTCCAGAAGATGTTGCTTATGATGCCAAGTCAGGAGTCATCTACACGGGCTGTGCTGACGGGTGGATCAGCCGAGTCACTGTAAACGACTCGGCGGCTGACTCGGTTGTGGAGAAATGGGTCAACACCGGTGGGAGACCCTTGGGAATCGCTTTTGGTCACAACAATGAACTTATCGTTGCTGATGCTGAAAAGGTCAGTGATCATTCATTCTTAGATTAAATTATATTATTTGACTAAGTATATGTTTTATTTAAAATTTAAAATTTGAATGATTAATATCTCTTTAAAAAAAATTGAATAATAAATCTACCATAACCATAGATATAAGATACGTGTGTTAAATTTTCTCTCGGGATCAAAGTATGTGGTTAAATTTATTTTATAGATTACAATTTAGAATTTTTTTTTTCAAAAGGAAGTGAATAAATTATTGTATTTGATGTTGTTTTATTTTAGCAAACATATATTCAATTTAAAAATTTTAATCAACAAAGAAATGAAAATATATATTCAACTACCAAGATATGCTGAAAAAATTAAGATTCAGTTTATGCATGATTACTAACGTTGTGTATTATTATTTTTTTTTTAACGAGGAATTCTATGTAGACAAGATTTTTCAGTTAAGTTTACAAGTTTTAGCCGCCTCTCAGAGCTCGTTACTGGCATTATTTTTTATTTAATACTAATAATTTGTCATATCTAACGAGTTTAAACTTTTTGTCAAATTTGTTGTGACGGTAGACTTTCTTATTTTTTATTTTTTTATAAAAAAAATCTGTGTGTCAAAACATAATTTCATTATCCTTTTATGTGTGTTTTTGTTTAGTGACCAATAAAAAGCATGGATCTCACAGTTAAAAAAAAAAAATGTTTGACTACAAATTTTGAAATTTAGATTAGCGTGTAATTGATTGTCAGCCACGTCTCTTTTCTTTTTTAGAAAATTTTTTTTTGGAGACAAAGGTGAGTGAAGTATTATTAAGAAATACCCAACCAAAAAAAAGAAAAAAAAAAAAAATACAAGATCAAGGCAAATCCAAGTAGAACACATCTTCCATATTCTCATTCTACATATACAATAGTATCGTAAGATAAAACTGTTTTTTTTTTTTTTTCCTAAACAATGAGCTAACCTATTCCCCTCTCACTGAACATGCTGGAACAAATAGCTCCTCAACAGCCCTTCTTTTTTTAGAGTTGTTTTCTTGATAAGAGCAATTGCATTCGTCTGGCAAAATTTTTTCGTCATTTTACGCTGTCACTTTTTTTAAAGTACCGACATTAATTCATTTATTTTACAATTCCTTTATTTAAACTAGTCTCATCTCGCGCGAAGAGGTTTTTTTTAGTCAAAAAAACTGTGTTTTTATTTTATATATATAATTTTTATTTTGAAAATATAATTTATAAGTAAATAAAATAATTTAAAAATTAATAAGAGAGTGATTTTATTTTTTAGATAATATTTTAGTGAAAATTAGAGTTGTATTTTTATCAGATTATCTTTTAATTTTATATTTACTTAAATATAGAAATGTAGGGATATTTTTGATCTAAAAAATAAAGAATTCAAATAGAAAAACTCTTTAAATAATTGTATATAATGAGTGCTGCTTGTATTTAATGAAAGTTATCACTGTACACGTTAGATTACAGACGCGGGTATGCTCTTAAATACATGTTCAAATCCTAACATGCCCGGGATAACTTCAGCCCTTTCCTTAAAATAATAATATTTTTTTAATTTTTAATTATTATTTTTCTTTTGTACTTATCCCTTTTTCTGAAGTTCCTATTTTTTCTTTTGTACTTATTTCCTTTTTCTTTGTCCTTATCTCATTTCTCACTCAGACCGATCTTTGTCCTTCTGGCTTCTTCTACTTCTTTCTTCTTCCTTTCACGGGAAACTCCTTCTTCCTTTCCTCACGGTCAAATCACCTCCATCCACAAGCATCTTCTTCTTCCTTTTCCTCTCATGGTCAAATAATTTATCTACCACAAGCACCAATCTCCACCACATGAATTAAAACCCACTAGCACCACAAGAATCAAAACCCACAAGCACGGACTTCGCCGATCTCCGTTGCCAACACCGATCTGTCTCTCTGTTGGTTTGTCTGCGTGGGTGTGTTTGTGTGTGGGTGTGTTTGTGTATCTCTGTGTTGATTTGTCTGTGTGTTTGTGTTTGTGTGTGGGTGTGTTTGTGTGTATCTGAAGAAAAAGACGACGAGGAGAGAAGTCAGTTTGTTTTGCACAAAAAAGGGAGAGAAAAAAAGGAAAAGAAAAAAAAGCGCAAAACATGAAATTAATAAAATAATAGTATACACAAGCTACCGTAATCGTGTATATATACACGAGTAGTGTAGCAAATGTATAAATATATACAGTTTTAGAAAGATTAATATAAAAGATTTTTGGGATAAATGTATAAAATTTGTTGCTTTTTATAAATGTTTACATTCGCTAATGTGAATGCTATAAGAACATTCACGTCTCTTTCCTTTGGTACGCGAGGTTGTATTTTCTAAGTGCTTTACTACTATTTAAAGAATCTAATAAAACTTTGGAGAAAGGTAAACAATAAGTTTATGTTTGGTGACAATTTTTTATTTCTATTTTCAAAAATTCGTTTTTGAGAGTATAAAGAAAAATAATTTTATTGTATTTTTGAAATAAAAAATATAATTGGTTAGTTGAAATTAAAAAAATTGAAGAAAAAAATAGAAAATAATATAATATGTTATTAGAATTTGACTTTTAATGTTTACTTATTAAATGAGATAAATTTATTAAATTAAATGTGAATTTTTATTGATTTTTAAAAATTAAAAATTAAAAACAGCCAACCTTTTATATGGTTTCAATTTTCTTTTCAAATTAAGTTTTGAGGACAATTTTTACTTTCTGCTTATTTTGGATTGCTAAACAAGTTTTTTAGTCTCAAAAATAATTTTTTTAAAAAATAGAAAATAATGAGAAAAAATAATTATCAAATAGTTTTTTATACTTCTCATGAATAGTTTATTAACAATTGTTTTAAAAGCATTCGTTAACATAACCTATAAAACTGTAAAAGGATCATATGTGTGACTCTTGAAGATCGAGTTCACATCACATGCTATTTATTTTCTCAGAGTAATGACAATGCTTATTGTATCGGGAGACCATTGGAGTCTGTGGGGCCCTAATTGTCAACGTTCATGGCCCACTCCACAGCCGGCCCAAGAACCGCGCTGAGGAGAGTACCGAGGCTGAAAATGGAAAGGACGGACCCAGAGCCTCAAAAGGGCCCGTCCGAAGACGCCCATATCCTCGGCAAACTGACGTTGATAAAGGGAAAATATCCCTCACCCACCAAAACGTATCCCACCAACATTCTGGCCTCTTTAAATGATGATATGACTAGCAAACCCAGAGGCTTTAATCACTTCAACTTTTAGAGTGTGCCAAGACGTCTAGGAACTAACATAAAACCTGAAAAAGTAGACGATGGGACATGCCCTAATGCACAACGTTCAGATAACCGACAAATGAACGGTTAAGATCAATAACAAGGAGGCTATATAACAAAAAAGGAGCTCCCATAAAAAGGGGAGGAGCGAGTTTTAAGGGCATGGACTCCTCGGACTAAGCCGAAGAGGAAGAAACACTCAAAAACGCTTAGCCAAGATCTTCACTGGGACTCAATGAAGGTCATGATTGTGATTCTCAAAGAACTCTTGACCTTTACCAAAAATACATAAGAGCTTTAACATTAACCAGTCATTGTTCCGTTAGCGCCTAATTTTTCTTTACCCATGCTCTACAAATTCTATTGTTTAGGGTCCATTACAAATTTTGGCCTTACAATTGGCGCCGTTTGTGGGGAGAGACTTGGGCGCTAGCAAATGCGACCGTCGGTGTAAAAAAAAAGTCAATCAAGAACAACACAGTTTACAGTAACAGCATTCGTTCAGAAGTCTACAATTACAAGAAACAAGAGTATGCGAAAAGCAAAAAATATATACACACATAATGCAAAACAAGTCTACTTCTTTATTAATATATGAAGAAAGGGTTACATCTTTTACAAGTGATGCCCGTGGGGCTTGTTCTAAAAGCTAACTACAAGATCGAAAACGAAGCTGGCAGAGGAGCAAAAGATCGAAAAGAAAGTTGGCAGAGGCACAAAAGAGAAAAAATAAAAGGGGCTGGGGGTGAAGGAAGAGAAGAGGAAACAGAAGAGATAAAAGGGAAAAGAGGGAAGAAGAGCTACGTTGAAGGCGGAAGAGGCCGCGGCACAGGACGTATCCATTTCTGGGTCCCGCCTGGTTTCCCTCCCACCCCCATCGTAGCTGGCTTGGGGGGTCAGTGACCCAAACCCAAGGGAGGGAAGTTACGTTCTCTATGGATCCTCCCCCAGACAGCGAGGAGGGCTCCGTCTTCGATTAGGTTGAAAAGAAGGAGAATCTTCGAATCTCTCTTACCCCAACCCCAACTTGACGTCCAGGGTGGGAGTGCTATCCTCGGCCTCAACCCCAACTTGACGTCCAGGGTGGGAGTGCTATCCTCGGCCCCTGAGGGGGGTTGTATACCCTAGGGATTGCCCTTTCCCAGGGCCAATTCATTTGGAAGGGCTCAAATGGCTGTGTCTTGCAGAATTTTCGGGCAGTATTTTTGGGTGGAATTTAGGGCGAGAGTTTGTCGTGTGAAGAAGAGGGTTGCCCTAGAAGCGCCTTATATAGAAGGCGGAATATTGGTGAGAGCCGGTTTGCAATAAATCCCAAGGTGAGATTTCCGGAGGCAATAATGCCGCCTCAAGTTCCAAGGGGCTGGTCAGCCGTTAGATCCTCGTAGATCCACGATTGACATTAATGAGGCGGCGCCTCATTAAAGAGAGGGCACCGAAGCGTCACAACGCTTTACTCGGACGACCCAGAAGACGCCTCGTAATCAGGAGTCCCATCAAACTAAGAGGCGGAACAGGGCAGGGTCTTATCCTTCACCAACTCCAGAGCGCATTTTTTATTATTTTGCTTAAAAGTGTATTTATTTAATGCTTATTGTAGATTGTAGCAATGTAAAATTAAACGGCTACGGATAAATATATAAAATTATAAATAAGATGAGAAAACTGGGTATTGGACAGAACCTAGGCATTGCATGGTCTTCGGACTCAAGCCTCAGGGGAAACCAGCTACTTCGAAAATTGGGTACTGGATAGAACCTAGGCATTGCATGGTCTTCGGACTCAAGCCTCAGGGGAGACCAGCTACTTCGAAAACTGGGTACTGGACAGAACCTAGGCATTGCATGGTCTTCGGACTCAAGCCTCTGGGGAAACTAGCTACTTCGAACTGGGTACTGGACAGAACCTAGGTATTGCATGGTCTTCGGACTCAAGCCTCTGGGAAAACCAGCTACTTCGAATCAGGTACTGGACAAAACCTAGGCATTGTATGGTCCTCGGACACCAGCCTCAGGTGAAACCAGTTACGTCCAATAAGTAATTTAAGTGTTAGACAGAACCAAGGCATTGTATGGTCTTCGGACACCAGCCTCTGGGGAAACTAACAGGCTCAAAAGAGGAAAATTAGGTACTAGACAGAACCTAGGCATTGTATGGTCCTCGGACACCAGCCTCAGGTGAAACCAGCTACGTCCAATAAGTAATTTAAGTGTTAGACAGAACCAAGGCATTGTATGGTCTTCGGACACCAGCCTTTGGGGAAACTAACAAGCTCAAAAGAGGAAAATCAGGTACTGGACAGAACCTAGGCATTGTATGGTCCTCGGACACCAGCCTCAGGTGAAACCAACTACGTCCAATAAGTAATTTAAGTGTTAGACAGAACCAAGGTATTGTATGGTCTTCGGACACTAGCCTCTGGGGAAACTAACAAGCTCAAAAGAGGAAATCAGGTACTGGACAGAACCTAGGCATTGTATGGTCCTCGGACACTAGCCTCAGGTGAAACCAGTTACGTCCAATAAGTAAATTAAGTGTTAGACAGACTCTGTGCACTACATGGTCCAAGAACCCAGGCCGATGGGAGGACCACTCTACTATATACTGAGCGCTAGAAAAGCTAAGGTCTTGTATGAACTCCGAGTCCAAACCTATACCAAACTAGTCACCATAGGGCAGTATAAGCGCAGGGCAAAACTAGGGTTTTTAAATTGACCAAGAACCCAAATCTATGGCTACGCTCACCCCCTTTATTATGCTAACTAGCCCTATTAGCGACGAAAATCACAAGGAACCGGGTGCCGAAAGAAGGATCACAAAAGCCGCTGAAAATAACGATAAAACTGACGGAGTGGTAAAGCTCAGCGGGACACGAAAATACGCTGGGCAAGTCAAAATTCTCCTCCCCGCCCAAGGGGACAGGCAGCAGAATTTGGAGGGGCTATTGTGGGGCCCTAATTGTCAACGTTCATGGCCCACTCCACAGCCGGCCCAAGGCCTGCGCTGAGGAGAGTACCGAGGCTGAAAATGGAAAGGATGGGCCCAGAGCCTCAAAAGGGCCCGTTCGAAGACGCCCATATCCTCGGCAAACTGACGTTGATAAAGGGAAAATATCCCTCACCCACCAAAATGTATCCCACCAACATTCTGGCCTCTTTAAATGATGATATGACTAGCAAACCCAGAGGCTTCAATCACTTCAACTTTTAGAGTGTGCTAAGACGTCTGGGAACTAACATAAAACCTGAAAAAGTAGACGATGGGACATGCCCTAATGCACAACGTTCAGATAACCGACAAATGGACGGTTAAGATCAATAACAAGGAGGCTATATAACAAAAAAGGAACTCCCATAAAAAGGGGAGGAGCGAGTTTTGAGGGCATGGACTCCTCGGACTAAGCCGAAGAGGAAGAAACACTAAAAAACGCTTAGCCAAGATCTTCACTGGGACTCAATGAAGATCATGATTGTGATTCTCAAAGAACTCTTGACCTTTACCAAAAATACATAAGAGCTTTGACATTAACCAGTCATTGTTCCGTTAGCGCCTAATTTTTCTTTACCCATGCTCTACAAATTCTATTGTTTAAGATCCATTACAAATTTTGGCCTTACAGAGTCCATATATGCTTTTTTTTTTTTTTTTTTTTTTTTAAAGAAAGGTATGTGCTATTTTCTAATACTCGATATCACATGTTTAAGTACAAAAATATATATATATACACACACATATAAAGGAATATGATAAAATACAAAGTTCACTTAACACCTTTTGAAAATTCCTTACTCCTCATGCTTCTTTATCCATTTCTAGTTATTATTTATTTATCATTGGTTACCCAAACACTCCATTGCCTGTAATGTCCATGAGGCATGTGCAATTAATACAAGTCTTGGCACTACCTTATTTTAATCAAAATCTCATCTCATGATGGTTTTTATATGTTACCCAAATCCCAAAATATTATGAAATATATCATAGTATTTTTTTTTTAAAGAATAAAATAAAATAAGGCATCTCCTTTCTCAAATTGTTTAATGTTCCTATAGAAATTAAATTTTTTTGTTAAAATATAAATTCTTTAGGTCCATATAACTTATAAGGACAAAGTTAGAGGGCTCAATAATGCCACAGTACTCCAAAAAAGCCAAGCCCAATAACAACTCAATAAGTTGTGATTAAGAGCTTAGTAGTTCAGTGGCATCGCTTAATTTTATTTATGAGAAGAAATTGGGTTTAAATCCTCCCTCCCTCAGTTGTTATAATAATTGATTATAAAAAATGGTTTTATGTATAACATTACTTAACAAATTAATGTAATTAATCTCTGTTTAGTAATTTTAGCACAAGTTACAGAAAAACTTCCACGCTTGTTAAGTGCTCCCTAGTCCTCAGAAACCAATGGTTCTTAGGTGTTTTATATTAATGAAATGTGATGTATAACAGGGCCTCCTAATTGTGACAGCAGACGGTGTGGTGGAGCTGTTGACAGATGAGGCTGATGGACAAAAATTCAAATTGACAAACGCTGTAGATGTGGCACACAATGGCATAATTTATTTCACAGATGCTTCATATAAATATAGTGTAAGTAAGGCCAATTGGGACATTTCGGAAGGTAAACCCAATGGTAGACTTTTGAGTTATGATCCAGCAACTAAAACCACCAAGGTACTGGTCCACAACCTCTACTTTGCCAATGGTGTAGTAGTCTCACCTGATCAGAATTATGTGATCTTTTGCGAATCCCCAATGTATGTTTGCTGATTCTCAGTCTTGAAGAAATTGTTTTATTAGACCCCATATGTTTGCTTCTGATAAATTACCACCACTACTAAAAAGTTATGGCTGTCAGATAAGTTGGGGACAGAATTTGAACTCAATATACTATGATAAGTTACCACCACAACCATTGTTAAAGCCTTTCTTCTACATGATCTGCATAATGTTGCAGGCTGTTGCAGCTGGTTTCAACATACATGTGGTGCTAGACTCCCTAGATTAGTGAGACCTAACACATAGAAGCTTAGATTACTTGTTCTGTTGCTCAAAAAAAAAAAAAAGATTACTTGTTCTGATACTATGATAAATCATTATCAGTCCCAAAAGCTTAAAGCCGTTAGAAAACAATGAATTTAATTGTTATTCTAAAAACTTCTATTGTTCAAAGACTAAAATTAAAGACAGTTGAATTTTTGTTTTGCACAGTGGGAGTTTTGATTATTCCAAATGGGTTGCTAATGCAGGAGAAGGTGTGGAAAATATCACATACAAGGCAAGGAAAAAGGAAAAGTAGACAAATTTATTGATTATCTGCCAGGCTTGCCAGATAACATTCGATATGATGGAGAAGGTCAATATTGGATTGCACTGGCAATGGTAAATCAGTTCTTACTTCATACTTTCCGTGGAAAAATTGGCTATATTTTTTAACTAGTAGTAAGCTTGTGCAAAGCATAATTTACTTAAGATTCATATGTAAATTTAAGAAAAAACTTCACTAATATCCATGAAAATAAACAATAAGATAGATAATGAAAAAAAAAAAAAAAAAAACCTTCCAAGTTATTTGACAGTAGCAAATTGTATAAGACTGAAATTTTATCAAAGCCAAAAATTATGATAGATAATTAAAATAACTTAAAATAAAATAAGGAAACTTTTGGTAATAGAATTCTAATCAAAGCAGTGTTTTAAACATTTGTAATTTGCTAAATATAATTTCATTTCAATTAAATTATCATAATCATTTTAATGTATTTATCATAATAACCCACATGGGTAAACATAGTGTGTGAGACTCAGTTTTTAATTAATTTCTTGTGTTAATAATGCATTAGATACAAAACTGAATTAGGATCCTTGCTTAATTTAGATTGATTATGCCAAGAGGATGAAAAGGGATATTTTGGTATTATAATTACTAGTATTCAAAGAAATAATACAATAGAGATACGAAATGTTTGCGGTTGATTGTAGGAATGTTGGTTCAAAGGAATTCTGTAAGCATGACTAATTATTAATCTAGGCACCTATCAGTTGGGCATGCCAAGATCAATAGGAGCAGCACCCTAATTCACAAGGCTTGGGAGTAACACTTGAAGAGTTGCTCCATAGATGATGTAACATTCAAGTGGTGTGATGCTTAGACATAACTCCTTGAATGGCCATCAATGGGGATTTGACTATGTATAGCCCCCCATCGAGAGCAATTGCGTGAGAGGAAAAAAAAAGGGCTAAGAACAATTACCTTGAAAAGAAGTATCCCTCTCTCTCTCTTAGTGTGTTCCCCACTTCCTTGAGTACGTGAGGTTCTTAGACTGTTGAAATCAACAGAGACAAAGTTGGAGTCCCATGGTTCTTTGGAATATTGAAGTGAGTGGAGAATAACCCTAGACAACATAAAACAACCATAGTTTAGTGATATTTCGGAACAGGAGAGCTATGCATATATGATATAACTCCTACTCTGAAAACTAATAATAATGCAAAGGTTTTTTTTTTTTTTTTTTTAATGTTTGATGAGCTTTATTCATTATTGTTTACCGAATTGAGTAATGCAAATATTAATTTTTTTTATAGTCTTTTTTTTTTTTTTATAGATGAATTTAAGTACTCCTAACATCTAGTGAGGACCTTTTTGTGTGCAATACTGGCAGGGACATACACTTGAATTTGATATAGCATTCAGATACCCTTTCATCAGGAAGATTCTAATAATCGTGGAGAAGTATATAGGAAGACCACATATAGAGAAGAATGGTGGGGTTCTGGCCATTGATTTGGCAGGAAATCCCATTGCCCATTACTATGATCCTGGATTGGCAATGGTTTCAAGTGGGATCAAGATAGGAAATCATTTGTACTGTGGTTCAGCTGTCCTTCCCTACATTATTCGCCTCAACCTGAAACAATATCCTGCCCAGGCCACCACATGAGAATTTGGTGAACAAGACCGAGTACTTGTTGCTGCAGCACCCTTGATGGTACCTTAAAATAATTGGGATATGCTGCCATAGATAAACTAAAACTCTATATGGTTTTTACTCTTGATATCGAGGAGTAAGTATCTCATGAAACTGTCTTATGGAACAACCCTCTCTCATCTGGTGGATGAAACTCGAGAGGTTGGAGGCTATGTATGTTTGGCTTAATTGTCATTATTGTAAGAAGTAGAGATTACGTGTACCTATTTGATATTATGCGTACCTGCAGTAGGAGATAGAGTTTTAACTGTAAAAGCTTTTGTAACATAAAGTTTTAACTGAAAAACCTGTAACAATTTGAGTGTTTTACAAATTAATAGTGAATAGTGTTTTAAAGTTTTGAATTTATAAATGATAAACAGTAAATTGTAGAGACTTTTTTTTTTTCCCCTAAAAGTCAAAAATTCTAGTTTTAAGTTTTAACCTTAAGACTGTTTTCAACTTTAGGGACCCCTTTAATGCTCTTTAGTGACTAAATAGAATTTTTTAGCATTTATTATAGAACAAATAATGAAAATTTACATTTCGTGGAGATTAACATGCTACACCACTTGCTATATAATTTTTTTTTTCCCAAGAAAGGCAGCCCATAGCCATTTCTTTTTCTCTCAAAATAAACTTTTGTATATTTCCTGCTGCTTTTCGCAAATTCCCAAAATGACAATCCGAGGAGCCATATAATGTGGTAAATGATCTTGACAAAACTTGATTATTTCTTGAGGATCAACATCATCATATCCCTCTTATAATTCACAAATGCTCAAGGCGTTTAGTCCCATGAATTGCGGGATGACTAAACTAAATTGTTTCTACCTCAACTGTGTTTATGCATTCCCCACTAGAAATTATTACATCATTCAACTAGTCGTTTACTTCAATATAATTTTCATCATATTTCACCGCTAAATGCCCACTTCGAAACCATTCGCCATTGAATGCTTCTTTATGTTGTTTTCAAATCCTTGTATCCACTTGTCATTGTGTTTCCTTTAATCTAAAAAGCACACATACTTCATTTTTACTTTGAATACCTGTATTCAATACATGTCCGTACTAGATACTTTAGATACTTTTGCTGTTTTGCATGCATGTCCTAGCATTTAAAAAAAGAAGAAAAAAAAGAAGTGTCAATGCACCTAGTAACCCAAACCCCATATATATAGTAAGAGTTAGCCAAAACTTGGAAGGGTTTTAATTTATATTTTTCATATATTAGTTTCAATGTTGAACACTTATCTAGTTATCTTTTATTTAGTCTTTTGAATCTTGCCTTGTATTATAAACATCAATTAATGGCCATGAATTCACTCTATTATTCACTATTAGTTGATATATGCTTAACAATATATGAAAAATAAATGCTAAGAAATATATAAAAATATAAAAATAAAAATATATTTAATAATTAATTAATATGTGTATTCCATCAGTATTGTATCTTAGTTTTTCAGAAATTTTTCATATTGCCGATCGCCATAAGTACCGTACCGTACCCGTGCTTCTATTTCCCCTATAGTTTTACCATCAGCTATTGTAACCGGATCTCTTACATAACCATATCCAATTCAAGATGTTGCACTCCTTGTTGAGCTTTTAGTTGGTATCTTTCAACAAGGGGTAGAGAATCACTGAATCACATTCAGATTTCCATGTGCAAGAAGTTCCTGGACCATAAGTTTCTGTTAGGCCATACAAGTGATTAAGTGAGACACACCAAAACCCAATTCTTCCATTTTGATGAAAAGAATCTGTGGAGGAGGTGGTGAACCTCCTAGCATTACTTCCACCTTCTAAGGGAGCGGCTTTCAATCACTGGTTGGTGAATTCACAATCATGTTTAGAATCCCATTCACTATTTAGTCGCCTTATCTCAAATCCGTTGTGCACATTTGCCAGAAGACTCTTTCAGAAGCCATGTAATGATCAGTGGTTAATGAGACATCAGATTCAGCTATCAAGACTAGGATTGGTGGCTTTCTTTCTGTCTTTGCAAGAAGCTTGGGTGATCCATAAGCAATATCAAGCAATTGGTAGTCTACAAATACGATCTTGGCTTCTGAATGTCTTTGCAGGACTGCTAACATTAGTGAAACATGGTGTGCGTTAAGGTTTTAGACCTTGGTTGTTTAAATGTAAGTGAATTAATCAAGTTGTTCAATTAGGATCCAATTATGCCAAATATCAATTTGAGTGTAAATAGATAAATCATATAATGACAAATTAAATAATGTGTCACCAATTGCTAAAAATTAATCACAAGGAGACTGTGATATAATGATGAGGTGAAAAGTCTAAAGAAAATTAATCAAGAGAAAAACTACTACAATAAAACTTTTTCCCAATGAAGTAAATTTACTATGATAAGAGAAGTTTTACAATTAAGGGAAATCATTTGCTTGAACTTTATAACTTAAAGAAAAAACATTTTATTGCACTAGAACATTTGGACTTTTCAACATTAATTGCTTCCATAGATGATGCACTTGTGACCACGACTAGAACTTCCGACATGACCTCCAAGAATCACTTGAAGGTTTTCTTCACAACAAGAAGTCTGTGATAGATAATGGTTCAACTTCTTCACCTACTAATCTTCAGGTCTACTTTAATATCTTTGATATGGTGAAATTGAGATGATCTTGGTTACAAAATCCTAGACTCATAAACATAGCTTTGTTGCCTTAAACCAAAAAAAATAAAAAATAAAAAGAACTCTTAGGCCAACTTATATATAATGTTCTTTTTATATCCCAACAAGTTGTGCTTGAATTGGTTTGAAACAAATATTAGGCCTTTTAGGAATCTAGTTCCATGAACCTTGATAGGTTGAGGCTAGAATCGAGGTTCATATCGAGACTTGATAGATCGAGGTTGGACTTTGGAGTCGTAATCACAAAAGATTTGCTTTTTAAAGTTGATCTTGGGTCTTCGTTTTGATTTTGAATTACAATTCCAAAACACAACACTCATAGTTTGTCACAATGCCAACACTAATACATATGGAGTCCAGCGTGTATCTAGTGTATAGAGAAGAGCTCCTACCATTGGAACTGCGAAATACAGCTCATGCATTGCTGGGACATAAAGGGCTAGGGCTGCAACCTGCATAAACAAATTTAGAGTTTCAACCATGAAGTAGGCAATAAATTATTGTATCCTACTATCCTAGGGGGTTCAATAGCAAAATTCCATTATGTCTTGCTTTATCTCTAATAGTCTTTTGATCATATCTCTTTTTTTTGTCGTTTCTCAAAAAACGAAAAATCTCTTTCTTTGTCCTTTTATCAATTTATTAACAAAAAAAATTGCCATATATTCTGACTAGTTGTTAAAAGTTTCAAAAAGAGTTTAATATCACAAGAAAAGCACGATTTTTGTCGTAGCTCTTGACTTATTGTAGTTGACAAAGAACAAAAAAAAAAATGTATTCATTTAAAAGTGACAAAATAAGTCGCAGACTCCCAGTTTGTCATATAAAAGAATTGTAGTAAAAATTATGAGTTTATTTATAATACTAAAAGAAATTCAAAAGGTTAAATAAACTATATTGACGTGGTTTTCAATGTTTCTAAGAGCATCTCCAACTGTGTAGGCAAAAGCATAAAATTCTCTGTAATAGAAAATGGGACCATAAAAACAATCTCTAATGGATTCTCTATACCCAGATTTTTTTTTTGTGCTCATGAACAGTAGCTCATCAAATCTGATGGGCTACTGTTCATTCTTCAAATGTTTTTTTTCTATTATAATAATCAGGTATTGAATAAAAAATGTTGGAAGATGTGTAGTTGTTAAAAAAAGAATAAATAATGAATGAAGAAATAATATTTAAATGAGATAGAAAATTGGATAGAGAATCTGTTGGAAAGTGTATTTAAAAAAGTGGGTAACTAAAAGGTAAAAGTCATTGTTCATTCTCCAAACAGTACAAAAATTTGAGGAATTTGCTGGAGATGCTTTAATCTTCTAATTATTTTAATAGTTTATGGAAATTTAGTTATTTTAATTGATACTTTTTTTTGCTGAATTATTTTAATTGATACATATAGGGTTCGAACCAATCAGATTATTATTTCTTACATTAACAACATTATATTATTTTTATTTGCACAGAGAATTTAAATAACCACCTTGACATTGACAAAGTGGAAAACGATATGAATTTACAGTTGAGTAGTCCATTCCTCCTCGTGGGCCCTGGCATTGAAGTTTCAACAACCATGGCGGAGACCAAAAAACGCTGACTCAACTACCCTACCCAAACCCTTTAAAAGCCACTATTAGCGAACGAAAAAGCTCATGGGCCATGGCCCTCTACTTTTTAGATTTTGTTTTTTGTCACTATGTTGCATTGGTCCCCCAAAACCAAAGCTCTACCGACTACCGACTACCGACCTGACTCGTTCGACCCGAGTCCTCTGCAACTTGACGAGTTAACTTGGAATTTATGTAAATGTGTAAGTCAGTTTCTTAAGCAATACAAAAAATAAAAAATTAAGAATCATTTGATGGTATTATATTTGTATAAGTGATAGCGTTTTATTAGTTATGAGCACCACTTCAGCATTCCTTTGATAAACTTAATAATTTCTACTATGAGTTCCACGTCAGTTTAGAGTGACCTTTTTCTTGTGTTTATATAAACCACTTTGAACATTTTTTATATCTCAAAATATGGGGCATATTGTGAGCTTAAGTCTTATCTATAGTATACATGCGTTCCACCTACTCTTTTGTGGGTCCAAATAAGTTTTAATTATCTTGGGTCTTTTGTTTTTTTTTGTTTTTTGTTTGTTTTTTTTTTTTTTTTTTCCAATTATTTTCCAAACTTTTGAGCTTTTATAACTGTTTGTGTATGAATTAGGCAGTTGGAGACTAGCTTTATTTGGAGGGAAAAGTTAATAAATGGTTTAAGGCTAGGGCATTAGTTTATAAACTATTTTTATAAACTTTTTATGGAAAAAGAAAAAAACCAATGCTCTATTTGTTTCGACATTAATATTTTTTATAAATTGTATCATTTTTCAAAAAGTATTTTCTTGAAAATTATCTCATTTTTCTATGTTTGGTAGAAATCTTAAAATGAATTGAAAAACTATTTCTTAACTTTCTTTATTTAGCCTTGCATGAGATATAACTATTTTTCTTATTTAGTTTCATGTGAGATAGTGTTTTTTTCCAAAAACATTTTAGTGAAAAACAATTTTATCACATGCGAAGTTAAATAAGGGAAGTTTGAGAGATAGTTTTCCTTTAACCATTTTTTTTTTTTTTTTTTGATATGATTTAACCAATTTTTTCTGATACTACCAAATTTAGGAAAATGCATAAAATTAACTATATTCGCAAAAGATTTTCCATTGAAATAAACAGCTTTTTATACTTCCATGAAAGTAGTATTAAAATTTTCCTAAAATTGTCCATTAACAAACGCTTTAAGGGCACCTATTATTTGTAATCTAAGTTATTATTTTATTGTTGTATAATCAACTCATTGGCTTATTTAATACATCATCAAAAAACTCTCATAAGTTCAACTAAGAATTAATTGTTCTCTATCTTGATCAGAATAATAACACTATTCTTTCTTCTCCTAAAAGTGTTCTTCCTCTTCCACATTTTTTTTTCTTGTGCAAATGGTATTTGTGCTTGTGTGATGGTAAAGGAAATGCATTATTAGAAGATTGTTCTTGAACTTTTGTGTGTGGAATTGCTTCCAACACAAAAGTTATTAATATAGTCTAATTCTAGAGAGTTGTTCGACCTAAGAACCAGTGGTACTGAGGTTTACTCCAGTTAGCACAAATCCTAGAGAGTTGTCAAGATTGAATTTTCTCTAAGTATTGGTTTAGAATATATATATATATATATATATGTATGTATGTATATATTACTTAGTTAGTAATAAACTCCTCACTTTCTACACTGAATTAACTTATTTGACACAAAAATTAAAAAACTCAAATTAGATAGAACACGTGGTGCAAAATTAAACTTTAATTGAAATCCGATTTTTATACTGAATTGATTCATTTGGCACAAAAATTTAAAAGTTTAGATTAGATGGGACATGTGGCGTAAAATTAGACTCTGATTGAATTTCAATTTGAAATCTAATTGAATTTTCTCCCAACTTTAGCTATATATATATGAGTTGGGTTTAAGTTATACTTGGTGTAACTTTCAATGTTACACCACCTAATATTTTTTAATTATATGTGAATTTTAATAAATCCACTATTGAATTACATTATCTTCACATATTCTCTATGCTTACAAAATTTAAAGATAATCATAGATCAATAGTCATGTCAATATGTTATCAATCAATTGTTTAAATTCAAGTTTTTGTAGTTTAAAATAATATATAAAAGATGAGTTTATGGATCGAATGGTAAATTACATCCGATTGACATGAAAATTGGCATGTATGTTAAGAACATATAGAACATGTAATTCAACAGTTGTATTTTCAAAATATAAATTTAATAAAGTTATTAGATGGTGTAACATTACTTAGAGTTACACAAGGTGTAACTTAAACCCAACCCTATATATATATATATATATATACAAGTCTTAATTAATAGTACACTTTTTTCAAATGTTTGTCAAAAAAATTATTAGTACACTTTTTTTTAATGAAGAAATTAATAGCACAGTTGGTTGCTCGCTTGTATTGTCGTGTAATGGATTTAATTAGAGAAACTTCTATTCAAAATTAAGATGAAGATTTTGATGATATGACATGAATCATATGATAAATATGAAGCTTTTTTATGAACCTTTTGGCTGCAACGGTCATATTCAACAAACAAAACAAATATCATCAATATTTAAACAAAGGGTAATGCTAACAGGTACCCTTAGGGCACCCATTTAGAATTACTGAAATGCCATTATATAATGGCAAGCCACAAAAATCTATGCAATGAAATCGCATGTGTCAGTTTGCTTAGAAGAAAACAAATGTTTTACGATAAACCCAAAATACCCTTCAGCTTTCAATTTTCTCCATTTAATGTCTCATCCACATGCAGTCCCACCCAACCCAAAAAGTCCACCCACACGTGAGATAAATAAAGAAGCAGACTAAAATAATATTTGTTAATTTTTCCCTCCATTTCACCTTTTTTTTTTTTTACTTTTTTCCCTCCAATCAACTATTTCACCTTTTCATCTCCTACTTTTCTGCAGTCAAATTTTTTTTTTTTTTCCATCACTCTTCCATGGACCACAAGCAAACATGTAGATATTGAATTTAATCCGCAAACTCAATTGAAATCACTAATATATTAATAAAAATCCTATTATATATACAATTACTGATTATATATATATATATATATATTCTTTTTCCTTCCATTTTTCATTAATGTGGCTCTAAATTTTTCATCATTTTTATCTTTCTAGTCTTTTTATTTTATTTTTTTAATAATTAAGAGAATTTGCATTTTGAGAATACAAAAATAGTTAACGTACCACCAATTCATTACTATTAGACCGAAAGTTTCATAAACAACATACTGTGAGTGGGAGTGATCAAAATAGAGATAAAAATGAACACAAATTTTAAAATCAAATGGGACAATAAAAGTATCACACCAAAATAACATATCCTTAATAATTAAAAAGCAACATATACTTAACATTTAAACCAACGATCAAGCAAAAGCAAAAGTTCAATAAGTAAATTCTATCAAATCTTCTCAAAAACATGTTGTCAAAATGACAACATTAACAAAATATGTGCCATAATTTTTCTTTCACAATCTCAAAAAGCTTTCACCTAACACTTCAAACAAAATACCGAGTTCAATCCAATATCTGTTGATGTTGTTTTCTTTTTCTTGTTTGCACAATTTGAGGAAGTACTACTATTCTTCTCCGGACATGTAGAGATGTTATGGCCAATATGCTTACAAAGTCTACAAGACTTCTTTTGCTTTCCCAACTCTCTTCCACCTTTCATTCATTTTTGCTTTGGACGACCTTTTGTCTTCGACATTGGACAACAAGAAATAAAACAGTCTTCATCAATCACATCATTAACATCACCATCGATATTGGTTTCCTTGTCCACTAAATCTTCATCATTCAAAACTAACAATTCTTTTCCCTTTAGTGATGCTTCACAACTCCAACGTGATAATAAATACATATGTGGAATTTGGTGGGAATCTTTGTGAAGAAATATCCTAAGTATGTAACGACAAAGTATACCCCAAAATTCAAAATGTTTGCAACTACAATTAGTCATTTCACCATCCCACAAAACTTTGTGTTTTTGACTAGTTTTGTCTTTGTAATATTGCAACACAAATTCGCTACCATTTTCTTGAAGCACGGAATATAGTGTAGCACTCCCAAACTCCACTTGAAATAATTTGAAAGTATAAGGTGTCAACACACTATGGGCTTGGTCTTCTAATGGTGAAAGGCTTCTTAAAGAAGAACTCCTAAACGTCTCCAACATTGTATCATGTGATTGTATTTGTTCAACATCTTCAATGGCAAGGTCAATCTAAAATTAAAAAATGACAACAAATTATAAGCATTTAAATGACACACCAAGGCTTAAAAAAATAATATAAAAAAATACTAACATTGACAAATATAAACATAAATAAAATAAATTATAAGGGTAAATAATGACTTACTTGTTTAACAAATTGGATCAAGCTTATGTGGGAACTAACAAATTGTTTGATAAAGGCATTTATGCTTTCAGATCTTCCCATTGTTGTCATTCCTCCAAAAAAATCTCCACGAAGGTAACATGGTATCCAAAAGTGCTTAATTTGGTATAATCCAATCACATGCTTATTCATACACATGTCATATTTTGCAATAACTTGTAGCCATTGGTGCTCAAATTCTTCACATGAGTCCAACTTATATAACTTGTAAAAATCCTTGCACCAACTCGAATATTGACTACTAAGAATTGATGTAAACCAACCACTAAATTTAGCGGTAATATGCCATATACAAAATGCATGTTTTGTGAGTGGCAATTCTTTTGAAATTGCCTCTGTGATCCATGGATCTTGATCAGTCAAAATAGACTTGGGTGACTTCTTCATCAATGATACAAAAGTTTGCCAATCAAACATAAAATTGTTACAATGCAAAAAAATTCAAATACTATCCAAATTAAAAAATAATTGTGAATCTTTACAAGATTGAAAATTTACCTTCATTAACCATTGAAATGTACTAGTTGTTTCGTTGCGAAGAAGTGCACAACCAAAGAGAATTATCTTTCCATGATTATTGACACTCACAAAGACACCGAAAGGCATATCATAAGCATTCACCTTATAAGTAGTGTAAAAAACAACTACATCACCATATTTTTGGTACCAATCAATATAAAGATAAGGTGCCCAAAAAATATGCTCCAACTTTCTCTCATTGTCTATTTTAAAAGCATATTGAAACTTTGAATTCTCCTCTTTTGCATCTTTGCAATATTGTAAGAGGCTCATGGCATCACTCGTTGCATGCTCCCTTCTCATTTTCTCAAAAAGGTTACGAATATCTTTTTGAAAAAATGGAAGATGTCCATGTTCCACTTTTTTCTTAAGTTCCATAATACGCATTATTTGTCTAATCGAAAGATTAGCTTCTTTCAACAATTGAATGCGGTCTTCATCTTCTTTAGTGATAATTCGATTACTAGGTAGAAACCGCACTTCCGAAGGAGCCAACAATTCATAATTGTGATCTATAATAAACTTAGTGACATGCCATTCTTGTGGAAAAATATCAAATGACTTTCGTAAGGCAATCCTTAGATGAGCTTTGCATCTACATTGACTCTCTATTTCTTTGCTCCTTATATGGATCCACAATTTTTAATGGGGGTTTACCAGCTCGATGACAAAAGAAATCCTGCCTTACTATTTCTTTATTTTTTGTGACAAACCGACCTTTTCGAATAGAAAAACCATGTTGTCTTGCATAAGTTGTATAGAAAATAAAAGCCTCTTCTTCACTAAGAAAACATTGACCAACAAAAGACTCAAAATTATATTCTTCAAGAACTTTCTCTCCACAGTTGTCACTATTTTTTTCATTATTTGAAGTCTAAGACTCATCCAACTCAATATAATTTCTTCAATCACTTTGATGAGTTTCATTAGCAATAAAATCCTCATCCATTTGTGCTATATTGTTACAAGAATTCAAAAAAAAAAAAAAAATCAACACCACATTTGAATATAAAAAATAAAAATAAATAGTCATTTTTCAAATAAAATAATAGTACCTTCTTTAGGAAGCTCATTCAAGTCAAAATAATTCCTTGAAATGCATAGTTGAGTCCCATTTGAACTTAAATCCTCATCCATTTGAACTATAATAATATAACAAGAATAAATAAATAAATAAAACAAAATCATTTTTTTAATATAAATAAATGAATAATTGAAAGTACCTTCTTAATTCTGATTAAGTTCTTTGAGCCCTCCCCTCTCTTAATTTGCTTCAACGTGTGTCAATATTTTTCTTCAGTGTGTATAAATATTTTTCTAAGTACTTAAAAGTGAGTAAAAAGAAGAGTGATGATAAAAAAAAGAAAAAAAATGACTACAGGACGGTGGGAGATAAAAAGGTGAAATAGTAAGTTGGAGGGAAAAAGTTAAAAAAAAAAAAAAAGAAAAGAAAAGAAAAGAAGGTGAAATTGAGGAAAAAATTAACAAGTATTATTTTAGTCTGCTTCTTTATTTATCTCACGTGTGGATGGACTTTTTGGGTTGGGTGGGACTGCATGTGGATGAGACATTAAATGGAGAAAACTGAAAGGTGAAGGATATTTTGGGTTTATCATAAAATATTTGTTTTCTTCCAAGCAAACTAACACACGCGATTTCATTGCATAGATTTTTACAGCTTGCCATTATACAATAGCATTTCAGTAATTCTAAACGAGTGCCTGATAGCATTAGCCACTTAAAGAAAAGCAGGAAAAAAAGAATGAATACAAGTTGATATTGTAGTCAATTCATCGGGTGGAACCCTAGATGTACTCGAAAGGCTGCCAATAAATGTTACTTTGGATGAAGCCAACCATGTTACTACAAAGCCAAGTTTATGATTTTTAAATGGGGTTGAGGACTGACAGCAAAGCCAACCATGTTACTAATTTGACGTTGTTTTCCATGTTTTTATTTTAACCTTCCAAAATGATTATCATTAGGTTAAGATAGTAAATGAGTTTGAATTATAAATATATTATTCAATAACAAGAAATTAACCAGTTTTTTTTTTAATTTAAAAAAAAAAAAAAAACTTTTTAGACATGATAGTGTTACAATTTACAAACATATGATGCCAATGATTATTTGTTGGAGCACAATAATAACCTTATCATTTGAAGTAATATTTTCAAAAACTTTATCGATTTCCCATAAAAAAAAAAAAAAAAACTTTATCGATTAAACTGAGTAATATATGGTATTACAAGGTTTAGATCTAAGGTCAGTTCTTCTCCAAAAAAACTCTCACACACTACTGAAAAGTACTACTACTATCTTCTGAAATAGAACAAAGTCAATCACCGAGTTCCACAAACTATGGACGAGTCAAAAAACCCCGACTCAGCTTCCCTACCCAGACCCTCTAAAGCCACTTTTACCAAACAAAAAAGCTCATGGCCCTTCACTTTCTTAGTCACAGTATTGGTCCCCGTTGTGGCGGCGACATTGCTCTACCAACTCGACTCGTTCGACCCGGCTCCTCTGCCACCTGACGAGTTGACTCGGCACGTCATAGCCGTGCCAGCGCGTAACGACCACATGCTCAGAGTGTCTGAGTTTGTGGGTGTGGGGAATTTGATAGCTCCAGAAGATGTAGCTTATGATGCCAAGTCAGGAGTCATCTACACGGGCTGTGCTGACGGGTGGATCAGCCGAGTCACTGTGAACGACTCGGCGGCTGACTCGGTTGTGGAGAAATGGGTCAACACCGGTGGGAGACCCTTGGGAATCGCTTTTGGTCACAACAATGAACTTATCGTTGCTGATCCTCAAAAGGTGGGTGATCATTTATTCTTAGACTAAGTATATAATGTTTTATTTTAAATTTTAAATTTTAATGATTAATATTTCTTTAGAAAAAAAATTGAATAATAAATCTACCATAACCATAAATATAAGATATGTGTGTTAATTTTTCTCTCTGAATCAAAGTATGTGATTAATTTTATTACAATTTAGATTTTTTTTTTCAAAAGGAAGTGAATAAATTATTATATTTGATGTTGTTTTATTTTAGAAATATATATATATATATATATATATATTCAATTTAAAAATTTTAATCAACAAAGAAATGAAACCAAGAAATGCTGAAAAAATTAAGATTCAGTTTATGCATGCAATGCAATGAATGATTACTAACATTGTGTGTGTGTGTTTTTTTTAAATGAAAAATACTACGTACAAAACATTTTCCACACTAGTTGAATTAACATAACAATCTATCATATGAGTGTAAATTTTTTTTTTTCAAATTTGTTGTAAATGTAGATTTTCTTATTTATATATATATTTTTAAAAATCTGTATTTGTGTTAGAACATAATTCTTCATCCTTTTATGCATGTTACTAAAAAGGAAATTATAATTATCATGTTTAATTATGCAGTAATTTCATCACTCAATCTCACAACTTGATAAATTATGCAACTGTGAATGACCAATAAAAGTTGTGGGTCACACAATAAAGAAAATGTGGACTACTCACACCGCACAAGTTGACAAATTTTGAAATTTAGTTTAGCTTTTAATTGATCGTCACCAATACACACCAGACACGTCTCTCTTTTTTGTTTTTGGATAAGATCATAAGACCTCACGTCTCTTTGCTTTGGTATGTGAGGTTGTTCAGGTATTGCTAGAAAAATAGAAAATTAGAAAGTCAAATTTTAACAAAACTGTGCCGTGTTGAATAATGTGGCTCTTACACTCGTTCTTAATATAAAAATTGAATAAATAAGATAAATTGTATAGAGCTGACCCTAAAACCTATAAAACTAATAAAATCCTGATATAAAGACAATAACTTTGACACAAAGTACAAAAATTCTAACTCAAAATTTGGTGCCCATTAACATACACTTCTAAAACGCAATATCACGTAAGTAAAATAATATATATATATATATACACACACATGCACAAAAGGAATATAATAAAATACAAAACTACAATAAGGTTTGGATTAATTAAATACCAGGTGTTACATATTTTTTTAATACAAAAATTGTTTCATTAGCATAATTGACACTTAACACCATTTGAAAAAAAATTATCATGGATTTTGAGTGGAGTTGTAGTATGCCTTTGTATTAGAATCTCTTTCTCCCTTCCCTGTGTATGTGTTTGTTTCTCAACCAAAAAAAAAAAAAAAAAAAAAAAACCAAACACCTTATGAAAATTCCCTTACTGCTCGTACCTTTTTTTCATCTCTAGTTACTATTTATCTATTATTGGTTTCCCAAACACTCCAGGGCGCATAATTTCCAGGAGGCAGTCATTATGATGTGTGTGCAACTAATACAAGGTGTTAGAAGGGATTAACAGACGTGTAGGGTATTAAGTATTGTTTGTACTTGGGAAATAAACTGGATATTTTTTAAAAGTCTTAGCAGTATCTTATTTTAATCAAAATCTCATAAATGGTTTTTAGATTTTATCCAAATCCCAAAACAGTACGAAATATATCATAATGTTTTTTCTTTTTAAGAATAAAATAAAAGAAGGCATCACCTTTCTCATATTGTTTAATGTTCCTACAGAAATTAATTTTTTTTGTTAAAATATAAATTCTTTTGGTCCATATAACTTATAAGGACGAAGTTTTTTTTTTTTTTTTTTTTGAAGAGTATGAGGACGAAGTTAGAGGGTTATTAGCGGCATTGCCTAATCTTTTTAATGAGAAAAACCCGGGTTAATGAAATGTGATGTATAACAGGGCCTCCTAAATGTGACAGCAGACGGTGTGGTGGAGCTGCTGACAGATGAGGCTGACGGACAAAAATTCAAATTGACAGACGCTGTAGATGTAGCACACAATGGCATAATTTATTTCACAGATGCTTCATGTAAATATAGTTTAAGTAAGGCCTATTGGGACATTTTGGAAGGTGAGCCCAATGGTAGACTTTTGAGTTATGATCCAGCAACCAAAACTACCAAGGTACTGGTCCACAACCTCTACTTTGCCAATGGTGTAGTAGTCTCACCTGATCAGAATTATGTGATCTTTTGCGAAACTCCAATGTATGTTTGCTGATTCTCAGTCTTGAAGAAATTGTTTTATTAGACCTCTCATGTTTGCTTCTGATAAGTTATCACTGCTTCTAAAATATTTTGTCTATTAGATAAGTTGGAGATAGAGTCTGAACTCAATAGACTATAATAAGATGCCACCACGACTGTCGTTAAGCCGTTCTTCTTCATGATCTGCATAATGTTGCAGACTATTGAAGCTTAGATTACTTGTTTTGATACTATGATAAATCATTAATTGATAATCCAAAAAAGATTAAAGCCGTAGAAAACAATGAATTTAGTTGTTATTCTAACAACTTTTATTGTTCGAAGACTAAAATTAATGACAGTTGAATTTTTGTTCCGCACAGTGGAAGTTTTGATTATTCCAAATGGGTTGCTAATGCAGAGAAGGTGTGGAAAATATCACATACAAGGCAAGGAAAAAGGAAGAGTGGAAAAATTTATTGATCATCTGCCAGGCTTGCCTGATAACATTCGATATGATGGAGAAGGTCAATATTGGATTGCACTGGCAATGGTAAATCAGTTCTTACTTCATACTTTCCGTGGAAAAATTGGCTATATTTTTTAACTAGTAGTAAGCTTGTGCAAAGCATAATTTAATTAAGATTCATATGTAAATTAAAGAAAAAACTTCACTAATATCAATGAAATTAAACAATAAGATAGATAATGGAAAAAAAATACCTTCAAGTTATTTGACAGTAGCAAATTGAATAAGACTGAAATTTTATCAAAGCCAAAAATTATGATAGATAATTAAATATAACTTAAAATTAAACAAGGAAACCTTTGGTAATAGAATTCTAATCAAAGCAGTGTTTTAAACATTTGTAATTTGCTAAATAGAATTTCATTTCAAATGAATTATCTTAATCATTTTAATGTATTTATTATATTAACCCACGTTATGGAAGAACTTTGTACGACGAATAATTTTTATATCAAATTACATGGGTAAACATAGTGTGTAAGACTCAATTTTTAATTAATTGCTTGTGTTAATAATGTATACAATACAAAACTTAATTAGGAACCTTGCTTAATTTAGATTGATTATGCCAAGAGGATGAAAAAGGATATTTTGGTGTTTTAATTACTAGTATTCAAAGAAATAATACAATAGAGATATGAAATGTTTGCGGTTGATTCAAAGGAATTCTATAAGCATGACTAATTATTAATCTAGGCACCTATCAGTTGGGCATGCCAAGATTAATTGGAGCAGCACCCTACTTCACTAGTCTTGGGAGTAACACTTGAAGAGTTACTCCATTGCATGGCCATCAATGGGGGTGTGACTATGTATAGCTCCCCATGCATTGAGAGCAAATGCATGAGAGAAGAAAAAAAGAAGGTAAAAACAATTACTATAAAAAGAAGTATCCCTCTCTCTCTTAGTGTGTTTCTCACATCCTTGAGTGTGTGAGGTTCTTAGATTGTTGAAATCATGTGTATCACTTTTGTAGTGTGAAGTATGAACCATCCCTTAGAGAAATCAACTGAGACAAAGTTGGAGTCCCATGGTTCTTTGGAATATTGAAGTGAGTGGAGAATCACCATAGACAACGTAAAACAACCATGGTTTTGTGATATTTCGGAACAGGAAAGTTGTGCATATATATAACTCCTTTTCCTAACATAATAATAATGCGAAGGGTTTTTTTTTTTTTTTTTTTTTTTTTTTTTTTTTTTTTAATTGTCTGATGAGCTTTATTCACTATTGTTTTCCGAATTGAGTAATGCAAATATTAATTTTTTTATTTTTTTTATAGATGAATTTAAGTACTCCTAACATCTTTTTCATCTGTTCCTTTCTGTGTGCAATACTGGTAGGAACATACACTTGAATTTTATATAGCGTTCAGATACCCTTTCATCCGGAAGATTCTAATAATCATGGAGAAGTACATAGGAAAACCCCTTATGCAGAAGAATGGTGGGGTTCTAGCCATTGATTTGACAGGAAATCCGATTGCCCATTACTATGATCCGGGATTGACATTTGTTTCAAGTGGGATCAAGATAGGAAATAATTTGTACTGTGGTTCATTGGTCCTTCCCTACATTGTTCGCCTCAACCTGAAACAATATCCTGCTCGGGCCACCACATGAGAATTTGATAACAAGACCAAGTACTTGTTGCTGCAGCACCCCTTGATAGTACCTTAAAATAAATGGCATATACTGATTCTATATGGTTCTCACTCCTGGTATTGAATAAGTATCTTATGAGACCGTCTTATGAAACAATCCTCTCTCATGTGGTGGATGAGATTCAAGAGGTTGGAGGTTTTGTATGATTGGCTTAATTGGCATTGTTGTAGGAAGTAGAAATTACGTGTACCTATTTGATGTTATGCTTTCATGTTGTAGGAAATGGAGTTTTAACTATAAAAGCTTTTGTAACATAAAGTTTTAACTAAAAAACTCTATAACAATTTGAGTGCTTAGCGAATTAATAGTGAATAGTGTTTTAAAGTTCTGAATTTATAAACAATAAATAGTAAGTTGAAGAGACTTTTTTCTAGAAGTCACAAATTTAGATTTAACCTTTAGACTATTTTAAACTTTGGGGACCCTTTAAAGCTCTTTAGTGACTAAATAGAATTTTTCTAGCATTTATCATAGAACAAATAATGAAAATTTACATTTCGTGAAGGTTAACATGCTACAACTACAAGCATACAACACTTGCTATATAATTTTTTTTCCCCCAAGAAAGGCTGCCCATAGCCATTTCTTTTTCTCTCAAAATAAACTGTTGTATCTTTCCTGTTGTTTTTCGCAAATCTTCAAAATGACAGTTCAAGGAGCCATATTATGTGGTAAATGATCTTGACAAAACTTGATTATTTCTTGAGGATCAACATCATCATATCGCTCTTTTAACTTCGCAAATGCTCAAGGCGTTTATACCCCAGTGTGTTGCAGGATGACTAAACAAAATTGTTTCTACCTCAGCTGTCTTTATGTTTTCCCCACTGGAAATTATTAAATCATTCAACCGGTCATTTGCTTCGATATAATTATTGCTCAAAATCAATCGCAATGGAGACAATGATATAATAGTGAAGTGAAAAACTTAAAAGAAAATTAACCAAGAGAAAAGCTACTACAAGTAAACTTTTTTTCCCAATGAAGTAAATTCACAATGATAAAAGAAGTTTTACAATCAAGAGAAATCATTTGCTTGGACTCTATTGACCCATAGACAACTTAAAGGGAAAACATTTCATTGCACTGGAACATTTGGACTTTTCAACGTATGAATTGCTTCCATATATGACATACTCGTGACCACGACTAGAACTTCCGACACGACTCCAAGGACCACTTGAAGGTTTTCTTTACAACAAGAAGTCTATGATTGATAACAGTTCAACTTCTTCACCAACTAATTTTCAAATCTACTTTGATATCTTTGAAATGGTGAAATTAGGATAATCTTGGTTACAAAATCCTATACTCACAAACATAGCTTTCTCTCCTTTAAAAAAATAATAAAATACTCTCTTACACCAACTTATATATAATGTTCTTTTTATATCCCATGTTTGAATTGGGCTGAAACATATATTGGGCCTTTTACAAATCTAGTTCCATGAACCTTGATAGGTTGAGGCTAGAATCGAGGTTGATATCGAGACTCGATCGAAGTCACCAAAAATTTGGTTTTTTAAGCTGATCTTGGGCCATTGTTTTGATCTTGAATTACAATTCCAAAACACAACACTCATAATTCGTCACAATGCCAACACTAATACATATGGTATGGACCTAACAAAGTGTATCAAATGTATAGAGAAGAGCTCCTATCACTGGAACTGCGAAATGTAGCTCATGCATTGCTGGGACATTAAGGGCTAGGATTGCAACCTGCATAAACAAATCTAGAGTTTCAACCATGAAGTCGGCAATAAATTATTGTATCTTAGGGGGTTCAATAGCAAAATTCCATTATTTCTTGCTTTATCACTAATAGTCTTTTGATCATATCTCTTTCTTTGTCGTTTCTCACAGAACAAAAAAAATTTCTTTCTTTGATCAAATCTCTTTTTTTGCCGTCTATTCTGACTAGTTGTTAAAACTTAAAAGTTATAAAAAAAATTTTGTCTTAACTCTTGGCTGACTGTGATTGATCGAGAAAAAGAATAGTGGATTTATTTGAAAATTAATAACAGAGCTAGTTGTAATTAATCTACCACGTAAAAGAATTGTAGAAGAAATTGTGAATTTATTTATAAAACTATAACTCTAAAAGTTAAACTAAAATTGTATATATTGACATACGAGTCACTTTAGGAACATGAAACTGAAATTTTTTTACTAAAAATATTGTAAATAAAACTAAAAAGTAACTAAAATAATACAATGAAACTCATAAATAATATTAAAAAATACAATTAGACTTATAAATAGTAACAAAAATAAGTTACATACAAAAATAAAATAAAATAAAAAAGGCAATGTCAAACCCAAGCTTTCAATGTTTCTATTCTAATTATTTAAATATTTTATGAAAATTTAATTATTTTAATTGATACATGAGATATGAATCGATCAGATTATTATTTCTTACGTTAACAACATTATATTATATTTATTTGCAGAGAATTTATTTAAATAACTACCTTGACAGCTGACACTGACAAAGTGGAAAACTATATATAATAGTTGAATAGTCCATCTCGTGGCTTTTTTTTTTTTTTTTTTTTTGTTTAAAAAGAGACTAGCACACACAAGAAAAGGAAAATGGATTCTAAATTTTAATACAAATTCAAAAGGCACGTCACAACTCTACTAAAAAAGCAATAGTAGAATGAGTCAAGTTAAAAGCTGTAACAACTAACAAGTACCAACCTGACTTGTTCGACCCGGCTTCTCTGCCACTTGACGAGTTGACTCGGATCATGTGTATATATGATACATGGGAGTCAATTTTCTAACCACCATAAAAAAATAAATAAATAATCATAGGATAATGTCGCATTTGAATAAAGTGATAATATCAAATAACGTCAAATTAAATAATCATTGAATAATGTTACATTTGCATAAATGATAACGTTTTATAAGTTGGGAGAATTACTTCAATATTTCTTTATTTTTAACCTAATAATTTCTGTTTTAATTCCTACGTTGGTTTTGAAGTGAACTTTTTCTTGTATTATAAGCCACTTTGAACCTTCTCTATATGTCTCAAAATGTAGGGTCTAGTATGAGCTTAAGGGTCCGTTTAGATATAGCTTATTTTACTGAAAATTAAAAATTAAAAATATTGTAATAAAATAATTTTTAAATATGTATATAGTGCCGTGGGACCCATTTTTAATATATATTTTTTGAATAAAGTAGTTGTCAGTCTCATGAATAGTGCATAAATACTGCGTGAACAATAACTTTGTGTGCGTGAATAGTAACTTTGTCTTATACTCAAAAATGCGTACATCCAAAAAAAAAAAAAAGGGAAAACGCCAAATGCAGACGAGCTGGCTTTTTTAGTCAGATCCAAACAGTCACTAAGTCTTATTTGTGTTACACATGCATCCCACCTCGTCTTGTGTGGATCCAAATAAGTATTAATTATCTTGGGTTTTTTGTTTTTTTTTTTTCCCTATTATTTTCCACACTTTTGAGCTTTTATAACTATTTGTGTTTGGATTAGATTGTTGTAGATTAGCTTTATTTTTAGAAACTTTTTATGTGAAAAAAATAAAAATCTATTTGTTTTGACATTAACATTTTTTAGAAAATGAATCATTTTCCAAAAAGTATTTTCATGAAAATTATCTCATTTTCTTATATTTGGTAGCAACTTCAAAACAAGTTGAAAAACACAAAACTATCTCTTAACTTCCCTTATTTAGCTTTGCATGACATATAACTATTTTTCTTCTTTAATTTTGTGTGAGATAGGGTTGTTATCCATAAAATTTTAGTGAAAAACAATTTTCTCACATGCCAAGCTAAATGAGGAAAGTTTAAAAGATAGTTGTGGGTGAGAAAGCCCAACGACATATGTTGGGCCTGGGGCCCAAATTAGGTATCACTTTCTGTCCGAAGAGGTCAAAATGATCAGCGCTTTGCCACCCTGGTGAAAATGCAACCAAGAAGGGACGAATGTTGCTTCTGAAGACAACCTGGCTGGTCCGAAGAGGTTCCACTCATTGGATCTCCGGAGAACTTGATCAAGTAGATATACTGAAGATTCCTCGGTAAGGAGTGAGTTCTGGGCACGTCTAAGTGCGAGAAGATCATGAAATATCTTAAAAATAAAGCTGCTGCCACCGCATTTAATGCACTGCAGCAACTTTCCTGGCCGCATTTATGTGGAGAAGACACCTGAACAGTGCAACCTCAACCACTACCACTCACTGCAGGCTAAAGCAAACTTCTGATGTGATTAGTACTCAAGTGGACGCTTAGATGAAGAACAAGTATACGGTGAAGATGAAGTGAAAAGTGTATATATAAAGGAAATAGATCTCACAGAAAAGGGGGAGTTTTTGTCATTTTAAGTCTGTAAACTTTAAGCCTCTTCGGATTAAAAAGGATCCCTACTGAATACTAGTCTGAACATCACTTTTGTTCCTTGTTTTGTCTATCTGAACCGTTGTTGAATCCATTTTTAGCCCAGTTGTTCAACACATTCTCTACAAATTTATTGTTCAGGGTTTCATTGGGCTGAGTCCATAAAGTCCATACTTGGCCCAACAAAAATTGACCCTACAATAGTTATCCTTTGACTAATTTTCTCTGATTTTATAAAAAATAGGAAAATGCAAAAAACTATCTTCATAGGAAGTTTTCTATTTAAATAAAAAGCATTTTATAATTCCCATGGAAGTAGTATTAAAATTTTTCTAAAATTTTCTATTAACAAATGTTTTAAGGGCATACGTTATCTATAAGCTAATTTATTATTTTATTGCTATATAATCAACTCAGTGGCTTATTTAATACATCATCAAAACACTTTCTCAGAAGTTCAACTAAGAATTAATTTCTCTCTGTCTTGATCTGAACAATAACACTATTCTTTCTTCTCCTAAAAGTGTTCTTCCCCTCCCGCGTATTTTTTTTCTTGTGCAAATGGTATTTTTGCTTGTGTGATCGATGGTAAAGGAAATGCATTATTAAAAGATTGTTCTTGAGCTTCTCTGTGTGGAAGTGCTTCCAACACAGACATCAACAATATGATCTAATCCTAGAGGGCTGTTCGACCTAAGAACTAGTTATTGCACAAGTTTTACTTTAGTTAGCACAAATCAACATTTTGAAGACAATTCTCTTGTGTGAATCTATAGCACCAAGAGATTGTTCTTAAATTCAATTTTAATTTTTGTTCATGTTATTTATTTGGGATACACTCATTTTGTCAATGCAAGTTCCATTATTTGGCAGCTCAGAAGACCATCAATGTATATGTTAATCACATGACTCGTGTGATTCAGGTGATAACCTAATGGTAATTATATCATTTATGGTTTTTCATCTCAATGGTTCAAACATTGCCTCTCCTTCCCTCACTATTTACCTTTAAAAAAAATAAAAAAAATATCTCATGACTCATTAAATTATTCGAACAAGTCACAACGTTATTAAATAAGTCATATAATTAATAATACACTTGGTTGCTCATTTGTATTGTGTCGTAATGGATTTAGAGAAACTTATCTAGGAATCCATTGAGAAGAAAATTCTTATGATATGATATGATTTATGATTAAAAAAAAAATCTTTTTATCTAGCTGTTCGAACGATGGATCAGAATTTACAAAGAAACAAAACAAAAAAACACATCAATATTTAAACATAAGCAAGGAAGAATGAATACAGGCTATTAATGTCACTATGGTGGAGCGGTGGACGTCCCTTTGGGCGCCAACCAATGTTACCACAAAGCTGAGTTTACCAATGAGAAATGAGTTATATACATGTACAACAATTTTCACAACAAATTTCACAATTATTAAGTTAATAAGATATTATTGATTCTCATATAGATTTATCATTGACGCTTATTTATTGTCCACTATTAATAATTTGCCACCTCAAATAGTTGTGAATTATGTTATAATAATGCTAGACTTATTACTTTAATGAGAAATCTATAATGATTTTTGGTGGGCTTTGAGGCTTGACTGAATAATCTATTTTGATTTGATAGTTTTCTTTATTTGTTGATTTCTTAAATGGCTTTTGTTATTTTTCAAATATGACGAAATTTAAAATTAAACCTATAACATCCACGACTTGATAATTATATTTTATTACCAGGTTCATACATTAATTGGTTTTCGGTGTAACAAGCTGAAATATTCCAAACCTATATTTCTTATATATTTCAAACTACAAATATTATCAGGTCAATAGATTTAACCGAACCTTTATTTTATTAAATGACCAACTAGGAGCCGAAGATGGTACTGAGTGCATGCAGCATGCCATTGGGGCGTGGACAGTGCATGTTTGCCCATTTGGTCATTTGGGTACGAGATAGTTTCCACCTAAATCATCGTTAAACAACAAAGATTTGAACCAATAATCATATTTCTTATTTTCTTACATTAACAACATTGTATTAGCACAGAGAGTTTATCACCTTGACATTGACAATGTCTCTTATCCGACAATGCGGAAACTAAGGTTTATGTTTTCAAAGGTCTGTAGCTCTCTCTGGGCTGTATCTCTCCATAAAAAGCTCTCTTTCACACATTCACTCTAGTAATATATATACACTATCTTCTGAGGCACAACAGAATCAGTTACGTACCGAGTTCCGCAGCCATGGACGAGTCGAAAAAGCCCGACTCAGCTTCCCTACCCAGACCCTCTAACGCCGCTATTAACAAACAAAAAGGCTCATGGCCCTTTACTCTTTTTGTCACGGTATTGGTCCCCGTTGTAGCTGTGACAATGCTCTATCAACTAGACTCGTTCGACCCGGCTCCTCTGCCACCTTCCGAGTTGAATAGTCACGTCATAACCGTGCCAACACGTAGCGACCAAATGCTCTGAGTGTCTTTGAGTTTGTTGGTCTGGGGAATTTGATAGGCCCAGAAGATATGGCGTACGATGCCAAGTCAGGAGTCATCTACACTGGCTGTCATGACGGGTGGATCAGCCGAGTCACTGTAAACGACTCGGCGGCTGACTCGGTTGTGGAGAAATGGGTCAACACCGGTGGGAGACCCTTGGGAATCGCTTTTGGTCACAACAATGAACTTATCGTTGCTGATCCTGAAAAGGTAAGTATTTCATTTATTCTACATTTGTAATTTTGTATGGGATTTTGTTTACTACCGGACATTTTCTGTTGTTTTAAATATATAATAGCAAGTAGCAGTAAATTTTAATCTTTATATTTTATTTAATTAGTAAGTAATGTAGCAGTTTTTTATTAAAATAAAAGAAAATTTCAGTTAAAAAAGTATTAGAAGTAAACCAAACCATTTTGTATAAATAGTTGCAAAATGACTTTTTAGATTCATGATTTTAGGCTCTCAAATTGCCTAATCAAACCACTATTCTTAAATTTAAAAAAAAAAATACTCTAAAATATAATTCAAGAGATCTATAGCTAAAATAATATTTATATATTTTTTTGAGAAGAAATATTTATATATTTTTTATGGAGACATCTAATATGTTTTATTTTATTTTATGATTACACTTCTAATACACTTCCCTTAGCTCTTTCTTTTATTATTATAACCACAATATATCTACTCAAAGCAATTAAAACAAAATATGTGTGCATTTGGAAATAATTATAAGCTTGTTTTTTTTGCTTATTTTATGTACGGTTCATTGGTTCCATACTACTTTTTGTTTTAGCTTTATTTCAAATAATTTAAGATTTATTTTTTAAAAAATAAACTAATTTTTATCTTTTTATCTCACACTATGCAAATTAACTACTGAAAATAATCAATTTCCAAATTGAACACTCATTTCTCCGCATCTAATTATTTATAAAAGGAAGTTTATGCACACAACTCTTCTTATAATTTAATGAAAAACTATGGTTAATAGGCAATTAGAGTTAGATAGTGGAGGATCTATATAATAAGTGTTAGATGTATAATGCATGAATCATAATTTGTTACCATAAAACAGTTCTTTAAAAAGAATAATGCTACAGTCACAAATTATTTTACAATATTTTTACAAAATATTGATGTGACAAGCTCTTATTGGTTTTCATTTAAGCTCATCATTAATATCATTTTTTTTATTTACTAATAATCACTCACCACATCAGTAGTTTGTAAATTTTTTTGTAAAATAGTTTATATTTTTGGCATTTTTCTTTAAAAAATTATGAAAATGATTCTGTCTTTAGTGGAATTAAATATGAATTTAAATTCCATAAGATATAGATAAGACCAAGGCTGTAAGAGTAAGACATTTTTTTTTTTTTGAGTCGAAACTAATAGAAAGACTAAGAACAAGAAGTCTTTGTTTTTCTAGAGTATTATGGCAATACTATATACTACTATTTAAAGAAACTAATTGAAAGGACAATGTGATAGAGATCCCAACTGATTGCACAGGATCCAAATCTGGCTGTAATAGATCGCGATCACGATTCACATGCTATTTTCTCTGACTACTGACAATGGATACAATTTTAGAGTCCATCCATATCATATGTGCTATTTTTTCTAAGAGTCCATATCATATATGCGTTATTTTTTCTACGAGTCCATATCACCGTGTAAGTACCGCTAACAGATTCAGATTAAAAAAAAATACCACTAACATATAAAAAGAATTAATGGGTAACCCGTGCAAAAAATTGTCATCCCATCATCCAGATCCTTACTTGTTATAAAAATTGAATTATTAAAAAATAATAATTAGTAAGTTGTGAAAAATTATGAAAAAAGAGACAACAAATTAATCAAATAATTTTCTCTTTAATAATTTTAGCACAAATTACAGAAAAGCTGCCACACTTGTAAAGTCCCCCCCCCCCCCTCCATTTTTCTGTTATTTTCAATAGATGACCTTATCGATCTGAAAATAGTTTTTCGCATTTTTCTTTGTATTTGATTGTATTGAAAAATGAGATAACTTTCTAAAAAATACTTTTTAGAAAATGATTCGTTTTTATTTTTATTTTATTTTTTTATACAAAATAGAAATTCTATTCTGATCTAACATAATCTAAATGCATATATATATGAAGTTTCTTTTTGTAGACTTGAACTCTGAACCCTGTCCTCTGCACCCTACAAGCACTTATGTTTATGATATTTTTTTGAAAAATGTTAATGTTGAAACAAATAGAACCTTAAAAACCAATGGTTGGTAGGTGTTATATATTAATGAAATGTGATGAATAACAGGGCCTCCTAAATGTGACAGCAGACGGTGTGGTGGAGCTGTTGACAGATGATGCTGAGGGACAAAAATTCAAAACGACAGACGCTGTGGATGTAGCACACAATGGCATAATTTATTTTTCAGATGCTTCACATAAATATATAGTTTAAGTAAGTTCATTTATGACATCTTGGAGGGTAGGCCCAATGGTAGACTTTTGAGTTATGATCCAGCAACCAAAACCACCAAGGTTCTGGTCCGTGACCTCTACTTTGCTAATGGTGTAATGGTCACACCTGATCAGAATTATGTGGTCTTTTGCGAAACTCCAGTGTATGTTTGCTATTTCCAAGCTTGAAAATGTTAAAATTATTATCAATTTTATTACAATAACCATACAAACGAACGTAAAAATAAATATAATTGATGTCGCATCAATAATATAATAATTTATTTATTTAGTATTATTTTTTAATTACTTAAAACCATAAGTTTGATTCTATAAGACTAAAATTACCGACAGGTTGAGTTTTTGTTTGACATAGTGGAAGTTTTGATGATTCAAATGGGTTGCTATTAATACAGGAGAAGATGTAGAAAATATCACATACAAGGCAAGGAAAAAGGAAAAGTAGAATAGTTTATTGAATATCTGCCAGGCATGCCTGATAACATCCGATATGATGGAGACGGCCAATATTGGATTGGATTGTCGACGGTACGTAACTTCTTTGTTTTTGTTCGAAAATTGGGTTTCTCTCTCTCTCTCTCTCTCTCTCTCTCTCTCTTCACTGATATGTTGAAATGCTTAAGTTAATTAAGAACCACATGTAAATTTAAGAAAAAAAGTTTCACCAATATATATAATTAAAAGATAATAGAGATAATCAACTAGAAAGAGAGAGGGAAAAGAAAAACAAAGCATCCTTTAAATTAGAGAAATGCTATGTCCATAATAATTTTACAACATTTTTCACAACAAATCTTAAGTAGCAAGTTGTTACTAGTTGTTATTGTTGAGGTTAAAAAGTAATCTTATTGGTAGGTTCAAATTTGAACTAATAATAACTAAACACCTATGATTTGTAGTGAAAATATTATAGACGTAACATTTCTCTTTTAAATTACATGACGAAAGCACATTGTGTAAGATTTAATTGTTATCAAATCCGAAAAATTTTATAGATGATTAATATAACTTTTAAAAAAAAAATTCTTGGAAATTTTTGGTAATAAAATTTTAGTTGAAATATAGTATTTAATTTAAACTTTTGAATTTGGTGGTAGAATTTTATTTAGTTGAAGTATAGTATTTAATTTAAACTTTTGAAATTTGGTGGTAGAATTTTATTTAAAATAAATTATCTTTTTACTTTTTATTTATTTATAACAAACTACATTTCAAAATAATAGTGTATTGACTTGTAACACTTACATTCAGTTATATAGGGAAAACACATTGCGCATGTAAGAGCCAAATTTTATTTAATTAGTTGCCTGTTAGCAATGCATAAAATACAAATTTTAATTAGGATCGTTGCTTAACTTAGTATTCAAAGATATCATCCTTTTTCCTATACATGTGTGTCTTAGTTAGTATTGTTTAAAATATATATATATATATATATATATTCAAAGATATAATATGAATTTTTTGCAACTTGCGGTTGATGCCATGAATGTTCGTTGCAAGGAAATTCTGTAAGCATGTTTAAAATAATAATTTTTATTTTGAATTGAGTGATGTTAGGGATATTAGCATTTATTAATTTTACTACATAACGCACATATCACTATTTAAAATAATAATAAAAAATTCAAATATTCTTATATTATGTCTTAGAGTAACATTAATTATATTTATTATCACCACCAAATATAAGTTTTTTTATAGTAAAATTTATAATAACTTCAATATTTCCCTTTTGACTTTTTGACATCTACGATAGTTCTTATTATTATTATTATTGATAACAAAGTTTCTATTCAACTGCAACACTATCTAGTGTATTAAACTATTAATTGTGGAAGAGGTAGTGTTAATGGGCACGGCAAGGTACCCGTTAAGAAACAACTTTATGTCAATAAAGTCAATTTTTTGTCATATTTTTGACCAATTTTATAAGGTATAGAGCCAATGAAGCCAACCTTTCAAGTTGCACCTATTACTTCAACACTAGTTTCAATCATTTTTATTAATTTATACCTTTTTTTTATTAAATGGACCCCACAATAAATCATCCTTAATAAACACTTTACCATACTCATTAACATTTTCCTTGTGGTAGAGGAGACTGATAAGCTTCATTTATGAACTTAAGTACTCCCAAGTCCTAACATTTTCATGTGTACCTTTTTGTGCAATACTGGCAGTCACGTTTAGCTCTATGGGATATAGCATTCAGACACCCTTTCATCCGAAAGATTCTAATAATCATGGAAAAGTACAATAGAAGACCACGAATGGAGAAGGATAGTGGGGTTATGGTCATTGATTTGGCAGGAAATCCCATTGCCCATTACCATGATCCTGAATTGTCACTGATTTCAAGTGGGATGAAGATAGGAAATTATTTGTACTGTGGTTCAGTTTATTATCCCTACATTCTTCGCCTCAACCTGAAGCAATATCCTGAACGAGGCACCGAATGAGCTTGATATCCATGAGAGAATAAGACCAGTGTGCTTGTTGCTGCAGCACTCTTGATGGTACCTCTAAAATAACTGGGATGCAGTGCCCTGGATAAACTAAAACTCTACATGGTTCTCGCTCTCTGTGTTACTCAGAATTTGTATGGGTGAGACTTGAGAGCCATGTGAGTGTTTGGCATTTTTGTAAGAATTATACTTTCATCGTATCTAAAATTGTTTGGCCTATATTTCATTTTGAAATGTCCCAAAATTAAGTTATTTTTGTAAAGTCAATCCTCATTATTTTATTAACATTCCTATTATGCATGTCTATGTGTATGGTTGAGATAATAGAGAGATGGGAGACTGTGTGCGCATTTGCATTTTTGTAAGAAATAGGTTTGGTAATAAAACTTTTGCAATATAGAACTTTAACTAAAAGGGAAAAAGACTTTTTAATGTTTTGAGTATATAACAAATTACAGTGAATAATACTTTTTAAAGTTTTGAATTTATAAAACATGACTAGTGAATTGTAGAACTTTTTCTTAAAAGTTACAAATTTGCATGCTTGTTTGGTCTTGTTGTAGAGGAGTATTTGCCATATAGAGCTTAAAATGAAAAACTCTTTTTAGTGTTTTTAGTATTTAACAAGTTGTAGGATAGCACTGCCCACGTTAGGCAGAAAGGTACTTCCTCAAGCCTTAAAAGCTTGTGGGGTTTGAGGACCCAAGTTCAAGTGATCCTGAGTGAGGAGGAGTGGAGGTAGTATATTAGGTTCATTAGATTAGGATTTCTATTTGAGCTCAAGAACGAGTTATACAGAATAGTGCTTGCTTAACGTGAAAAACTCTTTAGTGTTTTGAGTATTTAACCAGTTATAGGGAACACTACTTTAATTTTGGATTTATAAAGAATGAATAGTGAATTTTAGATTTTTGGAAAGCAAGACAATTTGGTGTACAATAATTGATTTTCAGTGTGGGCGAGATTCGAATATTATATTTCCTATTCGATAATAAAAAAACTTTATTAATTGCGTTAATTAAGTGAAAGCCATAAAATGACTTCTGTTAATAGGTGCATTCGTACATTCGTTAAGAAAGTATATATCGGGCTTATTACATTGAGAAGCAACAAAAACAAATAAACTATATATATACATATTATAGAATTTCAAACTATAATTATTATCATACTAATAGACTTCATCAATTAAGTTAATTGAAATTTAAAAATAAAATATTTGTTTAACTATATTTTAAAAAATATTTGTTTAACTAACTCATAAGCATCTCCGGGCCAGGGCGGCGCTACGTTGTAGTCAGGGGGTTCATTTGAACCCCCTAACCCAAAAAAAAAAAAAAAAAAAATTTATATATAGTATTTAAAAAAAAATTGTTTTGTACAACCTAAAAGCCCAGTTGAATTCTACTATAAACATTTGCACAACCTGAAAGCTCAGTTGAATTAAGCTTTTAACTCCAAAAAAAAATAATAATAATAAACAAGTGCAACAGAAAATTTTTGGTCTTTAATCTCAAGAAAAAAAAAAAAAAAAAGCCCATAAATCAAATTTAAGAAAATCATTAAAAAAGGGCTAAACCAAACCTAAGAGGGAAAAATGTAGTCCTCTCCCACAATCCCTTTTCACTCTCCAAAACTAAAGAAAAAAGGTAGTCACTGTAGACGACTAAATTTCTTAATTCGAAATAAATCAAACAAGTAAAATAGTTGCACAAATGCGAATTTGTATTGATGATTGTGTGATACAATTCTCTGTGATTACAAAAGAGTGATCCTCTGATTCAATCTCCTTGCAAGACTTATTGATTTGGATTTGTGGTAATGTGATTTTGACTTGAACACAAAATATCCTTCAATTTGGTTGAGGGATGGATCGAAAATCGCTGAAACAGAATTATAATGAATCTCTGGCTATGAGCTTGTTAGAAATTCTTTGTTCTTCACGTTCTTCGTGTTCTTCGTGTGTTCTTCGTCTTCAAAGGTTTGTGGTGGAAGTTCTTCGGGGCTTTAGAAGCTTGGATTCATAGAGCTTCACTGATTTGTGATTTGTTGATGTTTTCGGACACTTTAGGCTTGATTCCCGCAAACTTTTGGATCTAGGCAGATGGTTTGGATGATTCTGCTTCAAATGTTCTTCGATTTTGAGGTTGAAGTTCTTGAAGTTGTCGAAAGCTTTGAGGCTTGATTCTTACAGAGCTTCTCTACTTCTGTGCTTCAGATAGCTTTGTCCTTTTCAAATGTCTTAGGAAGGCTTCTATTTATAGAAATTTGGGGGTGGATGAGCGACACGTGGCGGCGTCTGATTGGTGACACATGTCACAGCCTGATTGGTTCGCCTGTGTCATCGCTTACACGCGCTGGATTGATTAAGTCATCGCTTACACGTGCGAGGTTGCTTGTGTCATCGCTTACACGTGCGCTGATGCATAATTGGTTTTTTTGCTTGACACTTGGCAAATTTTCATTGGCTTCTGTGTAGTAATAGTAAACCCTAGCAGCAATACGTGACACTTTGTAATTGACTGTATTTTGTGGACTTGGTAGTGTGACGTGTCAACTTGTGATAGGTCGGGAATTTTCCCTCTCTATAGTCACTTCACCCACAAACAATCTACTGCTATCTTACTCAGATTTGCTGCCACATCACCAACACTTGGACTGTCCCTGATTTGCTGCCGCCACCGCTGCTTAATATGGTATTTTTATCTCTCTTTCATTGACTGTTAGAGTTTGTGTTTATAATGTTTTGATAGACTTCTTTCATTGAATCACGGTGTGTGTGTGGGGTTACAATGTTTTGATACTTTATTTTTGAGTTTTGAGTCTTTGACTAGTTGACTATTCCTGCTATGTGTCTGTACTACTAAGTTTTTGTAGTGTTTGATGTGAAGTATTGAGTTATGAGTTTTGTCTTTTGCTTTGTTTGAGTCTTTGACTGAAGTGTATGGGAGTGATTGTTGCTACGTGGGTGGATCAGTACTTTAAATGAAGAGTTGTAAAGAAAATATAAAATAATTTATCAAAATGTCTTGCAAATTCATAAAAATTTGGTAAAGAGTAAAAAGAAAAAAACTAATAAATAAATTAAAGTTCACTTACAACAATAATTAATATGTTATTGTATTAGAAAAAAAGATGTCAAATGAACTTATAATGTTTTTTTAATAGATTTTGTATAATTTATATTTTTTATTGACCCCTGAACAAAAATTCTAGAACCGTCATTACGACTCTCCCAAAAAATATGATCCATTAAAATAAAATAAAAATAAAAATAAAAATAACCTCAGTCTTAAACAATATTACGAGACACTCGATAACCAGTCCTTTATTTTATTAAATTATTAACTAGGACCCGTGGATACTGCACAGTGCATGCCTATGGGCCTTTTTTCTTTTTTTTCTTTTTTTTTTGCTGAATATGCCATTTGGGCATTTGGGTACGAAATGGTTTCCCCCTATATCATTGTTAAGCTTCAAAGATTCTAACCAATCGTATTATTATTTCTTAACAACAAATAAATAATTACGACCTTGACATTGACAATGTGGAAAACTTTTCTTAAAAAAAGAAGAAGACAATGTGAAAACCATATACATAATAAGGTATTGTTAATGGTCACTACAATTGTTATTAAATTATTTTAGAAAACTTTCAAAACTATTTTCATAAAAAATATTTAAAGTAATTATTTTTTTTCTTATAAAAAAGTTATTTAAAATAGTTCTTATACAAATACTCTAAAGCATCTATTAAATTCTTCCCAAAAGAAAAAAAAGGAAAAAAAAAGAGCATCCATTAAATAATATAATAAGTTGAATAATGCATGCCTCGATGTCAAACCTTGCATCATACACTATCAAATAAGATTAAAAAATATCCATCCTTGCGTTATAAAATTCCAAACCAAAAGTAAATAACTTAAATTTTAACTAAGTTTAAGTAGATAAAATGTCAAATTTTAAACCATATGAAAGTAATTTAAATTTCAACCCAACCACTAAATTATTTATTATTATCGGTCATTTTCTTAAAATTTGATAAGGTTTACATTTCCAACGGTCTGTAGCTCTCCATAAAAAGCTCTCTCACACATTCACCCTGGCACCATCATTTGCTCAAAAAAAAAAAAAAAGCACCATCATTTGCTCAAAAAAAAAAAAAAAAAAAAAAAAAAAAAGGGGAATACGCACTCTCTTCTCTTCTGAGACAAAAGAATCAGTCACTGAGTTCCACAACCATGGACGAGTCAAAAAACCCCGACTCATCTTCCTTACCCAGACCCTCTAAAGCCACTATTTCAAAACAAAAAAGCTCATGGCCCTTTGCTTTTTTTGTCATAGTATTGGTCCCCGTTGTAGCTGCGACACTGCTCTACCAACTCGACTCGTTCGACCCGGCTCCTCTGCCACCTTCCGAGTTGACTCGGCACGTCATAACCGTGCCAACACAAAACGACCACATGCTTCGAGTGTCTGAGTTTGTGGGTGTAGGGAATTTGATAGGCCCAGAAGATATAGCGTATGATGCCAAGTCAGGAGTCATCTACACGGGCTGTGCTGACGGGTGGATCAGCCGAGTCACTGTAAACGACTCGGCGGCTGACTCGATTGTGGAGAAATGGGTCAACACCGGTGGGAGACCCTTGGGAATCGCTTTTGGTCACAACAATGAACTCATCGTTGCTGATCCTGAAAAGGTGAGAAATCATTTGTTCAGATTAAATTTCTACTTTCTTTTTTTTTTAGTCTGAATTATTAAAATTTTTTCTAGTAATAATAATTATTGCTAGAATTTTTTTTTTTTCTTTTAGCCTTTCTTGATAAAGTATTATGTTTTTTTCCAAACTAGTTTGGAGAAGAACTCTTCAAACTTTTCATATATTTCTTTTTTAAATGTGAATTTTGAAAATCTAACCATTGAATTTTATGTTTTTTATGTTTTTAACATGCATATCAAATTTCGTTCAAATTTCGTTCAAATCGGATATTATTTACTATTTGATCAATCAACTTATTTTTTATATACAACTTTATATTATAAAAACTTAAAATTATAATATTTATATGATGACATAGCAATTAATCTTATTTTTACTTAAATTTCAAACGGTCATCTTTCAGAAGAAGGAAAAAAAAAATTATTAAGAGCCCTATAGTGCCCTATAGTGGAGATATATATTATGTTTAATTTTATTTTACGATTACACTTTGATACCCTTTCCTTAGTTCTTTCTTTTATTATTATAACCACAATCTTTTAAGTAATTAAAAAAACACGCACACACACATTATATACTGCTACTTTTTTCTTAGCTTTATTTCAAATAATTTAATATTTAATTTTTTTAAAATAAATTATCTTTTAACTTTTTATTTCATATTATGTAAATTAACTGCTGAAAATAAGCTATTCTCAAATTAAACACACATTTATTCATGTTTAATTATTTATAAAATAAAGTTTTTTATGCACACAACTTTTTTTAATAATTTAAAGAAAAATTATGATAAATAGGCAATAAAAGTTATGATAGTTGAGGATCTATATATAAAAGGTGTTAGATTTATCATGCATGAATCATAATTTGTTATTATAGAAAAGGTTTTAAAAAAATTATAAAAATGATTGTGTCTTTAGTCGGATTACAATGTGAATTTGAATTCCATAAAATAAAAATAAAAAAAGTATGTTTGAATTATTTTTATTCCTTTAATTTATTTAATAATTACTGTTTTTCAAAGTTTCATGTTTTATTTTTTATTTTATCAACTTGATAAATAAGTAAAAATAAGATTTCAAGCATTGTTTTTTTTTTTTTTTTTTTTGAGAATTGTGTGGAAAATAATACAATCACAATCACAATCACAATCACAATCACGCTAAAATAGACACCAGTCACGTCGCTTTGGCTTGCACGTGGAGGTGTTGCTTGCAAGAAATAGATCAGAATAAACGGTACTAATTGAAAGGATCATGAATGGCTGTAAATTTGGATTGAGATCCTAAATGATTGAATAGGATCCAAATCTGGCAAAGGTACTAATTGAAAGGATCACGTAGCTTCACATGCTATGTTATCCCGACAATGGGTTACACTATATATTTTGGATTGAGATTCATTGAGATCCATGGCTTTAAATGTGTGTCAGCAAAATAAAAAAAAAACAGAGTCCATACATGTGCTATTTTTTCTGAGTCCATATCAAGCGTGTAAGTACAGCTAACATATTCAAGAAAAGAAAAGTACCAATAACGTGATAGGAAGTTGCGTCTGGCGTTTTTTTTTTTTTTTTTTTTTTTTTTTTTTTTTTTTTTTTTTTTTTACGTGTTTTTAGACTGTTCAAAGACAAATTTTACTGTTTATAAACAGTAAATATACTATTTATATACTATGTATATACTGTTTACGTATTTAAAAATATTAAAAATAAATCCCACGATACTATTTACATATTTAAAAATTATTTTACTACAGTATTTTCAGTTTTCAGTTCAGCAAGATAAGTTGTATCCAAACAGACCTTAAGTTGTGAAATTGTCATCCGATCCAGACTCTTAATTACTTGTTATAATAATTGAATTATGAAAAAAAAAAAAAAAAAAAAAAAAAAAAAAAAAACCCTAAGTTGTGAAAAATTATGAAAAGAGAAGAAGAAGCTATGTCTATAAAATTACTCAACAAATGAAACTAATGTAAGTCTCTCTTATGTGAGTATAGTTTTTTCTTTTTTCTTTTGCATTTTTTTGTATTTAGTAGTATTAGGAAAAAAAAAATGACAAAAATGTAAAACTGACCTTCTAATTTTCAGTTTTTTTCATTTCAGTCTTTTAACTTTCAGTTTTACCATTTCAATCCTCTAACTTTCAATTTTTGTCAATTTAGTATTTTGTTAAACCTCAGTGATATCCTGCCGTTAATTGAGCCAAAACGACATTTTGGCACTTTTTTTTTTTTTTAAATAAATTTCGGAATTAAAAGAAAATTTAAAAAAAAAAAAAAAACATTTCAGAACCAAGTAGCTCTAAACTGCATTCTCAAAAAAAAAAAAAAAGTAGCTCTAAACTAAATACCATTTCACCAAAAATCAAATCCAAATTAACCAAAACCAAAGAGAGAAAGAGAGAGGATAGAGAATCGAACCTCGAAGGAGACGACAACGACGAGTCTCGCCGCCGAGCATTGTGATCATTACCACCAGCTCCCGCCGCCGCCGCCGCCGACGATGACGAAGACGATGCAGCCGATGGAGACGAAGAAGAAGAAGTAGCAGACGATGGAGATTGAGTTAAACCGACCTTCTCTTTGATATACTTAAGCAATGTAACCCATTTCATCGTTTTCTTCCCTTTCGATCTCTGAAACATATGCGCCTCTCTCTCTCATCCGCCGATTCGATTTTCAGATACGAAACCCTTCCAGAACAACCCAGAAGGATCTCTCTCATCCGTCGTTGTCGTCTCCTTCGAGGTTCGATCCTCTATCCCCTCTCTTTATCTCTTTGGTTTTGGTTAATTTGGATTTGATTTTTGATGAAATGGTGTTTAGTTTAGAGCTGCATTGCGTTGATTGTGTTGAATTTTCTGATGTGTTGGTTCTGAAATGGTTTTTCTTTTTTTTTTAATATCAGTTTTTTTTTCTTTTAATTCGGAAATAAATAAAATAAAATAAAATAAAAAAGTGCCAAAACGACGTGGTTTGGCTCAATCAACGGAAGAATCTAATTGGGGTTTAACAGAATACCAAATTGACAAAAATTGAAAGTTAGGGGACTGAAATGAAAAAGACCGAAAGTTAGAGGTCAGTTTTGCATTTTTGTCAAAAAATATTTAAAAGAAAACTATCTTTTTAACTTCTCTTATTTAGCATTGTTTTATATTTAGATTTTCTAGATAACAACTCTATTTTATATAAAGTTAAATAAGAAAAACACCTATATCTCATGCAAAACTAAATAAGAGAAGTTAAGCGATAATTGTCTAATTCATTTTAAGGTCGCTATCTAATATAAGAAAATGAGGTAATGTTCTATAAAATACTTTTTGAGAAGGATTCATATTTTGAAAATATTAGTGTGGAAACAAACAATGTGTAGAAAGTAATGGTTGTTAGGTGTTATATATTAATGAAATGTGATGTATAACATTAACAGGGCCTCCTAAATGTGACCGCAGACGGTTTGGTGGAGCTGTTGACAGATGAGGCTGATGGACAAAAATTCAAAACAACAGATGCTGTGGATGTAGCACACAATGGCATAATTTATTTTACAGATGCTTCATATAAATATGGTTTAAGTAAGTTTATTTGGGACATCTTGGAGGGTAAGCCCCTTGGTAGACTTTTGAGTTATGATCCAGCAACCAAAACCACCAAGGTCCTGGTCCGTGACCTCTACTTTGCTAATGGTGTAGTAGTCACACCTGATCAGAATTATGTGATCTTTTGCGAAACCCCAGTGTATGTTTGCTAATTTCCAAGATTGCAAATGTTAAAATTATTATCAATTTTATTACGAGAATCATACAAACTAACGTATCAATAAATATAACTGATGTCATATCAATAATATATATATTTTGTTTAAAACTTTGACACATTTGTTTGTAAACGCTGTGGTTTTAATTACTTAAACCATAGGTTTGCTTCTATTGTCCAAAGAGTAAATTAAAATTACAGCTGAAAGCGAGTTTTTGTTTGACATGGTGGAAGTTTTGATGATTCCAAATGGGTTGCTTATATTACAGGAGAAGGTGTAGAAAATATCACATACAGGGCAAGGAAAAAGGAAGAGTAGAGAAGTTTATTGATTATCTGCCAGGCATGCCTGATAACATCAGATATGATGGAGACGGCCAGTATTGGATTGGATTGGCAACGGTAAATTAGCTCTTACTTCTTACTTTTTTTTTCCTTTTTTTTTTTTTTCAAAAAATCGGGTTTTTATGTTTTTTCTTAGAAGAAAAAACGTCTCGCCTAATATATATATATATATATATATATATATATATAATTCAAAGATAAGAGAGAGAACGAAACTAATTTGTTTTAATTAAAAAAAAAAAAAAAACTATTTGACGGAAGCGCATTGAGCAAGATTGAATTTTTATCGAAACAAAAAATTATTGTAGATGATTAATGTAACTTTTAAAAAAATTCTTAAAAGTTTTGGTAATTAAATTTGAGTTGAAAATAGGATTTTAAACTTTTAAAATTTTGTAATAAAATTTTATTTAAAGTAAGTTATCTTTTTTTCTTTAATTATTTATAATGAACCACATTTAAAGAGAATTGTGTATGACGTGTAATACTTACATTCAGTTATATAGCTAGGAAAAACAGATTGTTCATGTAAGACCCAAATTTTATTTAGTTGCCTGTTAACAATGCATGAAATACAAAACTTAATTAGGATCCTTGCTTATCTTGGTATTCAATGATATAATATGAACTGTTTGCAACTTGTGGTTGATGCCATGAATGTTCTTTGCAAGGAAATTCTATAAGCATGACTAAAATAATAAGGGTTTTTCAATTGCCGTGATGTTAGGGATATTAATAATTTTACTACATAATAAAAAATATTCAAACATTCTTATATATATATATATATAGTGGGTTTCAATTAATTTAACTAGTAAAATTTTTTATAATTATATAAGAAATCTGCGGTTCAATCCCCAGATATCATAGGTTGAAATTTTCTATTAAAAAAAAAAAAAACATTCTTATATTATGTCTTAAATTAACATCAATTACGTACATTTCTCAATTTGTAAGTTTTGTTTTATAGTAAAATTTGTAATAACTTTAATATTTACCGTAGTTCTTATTCGATTGCAACACTATCTTGTGTATTAATTATGAGAGCGGAGACCGATAAGCTTCACTTGTGAATTTAAGTTTACTCCTAAAATCTTTTTCATGAATCATGAGTACCTTTTTTGTGTGCAATATACTGGCAGTCACGTACTCTTCAATGGGATATAGCATTTAGATACCCTTTCATCCGAAAGATTCTACTGATCATGGAGAAGTACATAGGAAGACCACCAATGGAGAAGAATGGTGGGCTTGTGGCCATTGATTTGGCAGGAAATCCCATTGCTCATTACTATGATCCTGGATTGGCACTGGTTTCAAGTGGGATGAAGATAGGAAATCATTTGTACATTGGTTCAGTTTTCTATCCCTACATTCTTCGCCTCAACCTGAAACAATATCCTGCCCAGGCCGCCACATGAGCCTAATCCTTGAGAAAATAAGACTGTTGTGCTGCAAACACTCTTGATGGATGGTACCTCTAAAATAACTCGGATGAAGTGCCTTAGATAAACTGCACTCTACGTGGTTCTTGCTAACTGTGTTGCTGTGCATGTATGAGACTTAAGAGACTGAGTGTTGGCATCAAAATATATATATATATATATATATATATAAATTCTATAAGGATGTGTAAAACTCATATTTTACCTTTCCAATCTCAACATATCATATCATCTTATTACATATTTAAGAATAGAGATTAAATTCTATAAGGACGTGGTGTAAAACTCATGTTTTACCCCTCAAATTTCAATATGCCACATCATCTTATCACATATTTAAGAATAAACATAATCACGCTCAATCAATTCTAATACCCATATATAAATCCAACCAAATTGGGAATTTATTGGGATGTTAATATGTTATTAGATGTGGTAAGATGTATTGAATTTTAAATAAAATGCTGATGTGACAATTACTTATTGGATGGTGTAAAACATGAGTTTTACACCCCATCTTTATAGAATTTAATATATATATATATATATAGGTAAAATTCAAAAAAAGTTCACTTAGAATTTGAAATTAGAATTCAATTTTGCGTCATGTGTCCAAATTTATGTGGGGATCACACTATATATATATATATATATATACATATAGGTAAAATTTAAAATAAAAAAAAAAATTCACTACGTTTGGTACACTGAATGTAGATTACATTAAAAATAGTAATCTTTATTATTGGGAATAGAAGGCATTGTAATGGAATAACTATTACTATTCATAAGTTTGATTGTTACATATAGAAAGCTTGTAAAAGATGATGTATAAGGAAACTTTATATTTTTGGAAATATATTAATTTTAAAACCTGTTATATGTACTAAAGAATAGCTATTACATCTATTTTAAAGAGAAATAACTAGTCTTCAATTTAAAGAATAGTTATTCCAATGTAATAACTAATCCATGTAATAAAGATGTAACCAAATGACCGAATTGATATTACACATGAATAATTATTTCATTACATGAGCTATTACAGCGTACCAAAGGTAGAATTTGAAATTAAAATTCAATTTTGCATCATGTGTCCAAATTTATGTGGGGACCACACTATAATTATTCACTTAAGTTTGTGTCATGTGTCTACTTAAGTTTTTAAATCTTTTTGTCAAGTGAGTTAATGAGTGCAAAATACTAAAAATCAAATATTAATGAACTTTTATTGAGTAAATAATATGAATGAGCTATAAAAAAAAAAATTCACATGTACTTAATAAAAATCGCTAAAGAACAAAGATTACCACACGTTTTATCTTATTAAAAATTAGAAAATAAATTGTCATAATTAGTATTAAATTAGGTAAAAATTTTAATATGTGACTAATTACGTTTACTTTTTTTTAATAATTTGACTAATTATTTATATTTTATGAAAAAATTGTGTTTAATTTTAAATGTATCTTTACATATGAATGTGTTACATGCTATTTTATTTTAATAACTTGACTAATTATTTATATTTTTATAATAAAAATTGTGTTTAATTTTAAATACTTCTATGCGTTTGCATGGATTACATGCTAGTTCTTGTAAGAAATAGCTTTCTCGTAGTCTTGTAGAAGTTTTGCAACATAGAGCTTTTAACTGAAAAGCTCTTAAATGTTTTGAGTATTTGACAAATTTCAGTGAATAGTACTTTAATGTTTTGAATTTATAAAATATGAGTAATGAACTATATAAACTTTTCAATGTTTGTTTGGTCTTGTTGTAGGAAGTAAAGCTTCAACAGTAGAGCTTTAGTAGGGGAGTATTTGCAATGTAGAGCTTTAAGTGAAAAACTCTTTAGTGTTTTGAGTATTAACAAATTAAAGTAAATAGTGTTTTAGTTTTGGATTTATAAAACAGGTGAATTGTAGATTTTTTTTTTTTTTTTTCAAAAAAGAAATCCCCCTAAAAACTTCAAATTTCTGCTTTAGCCTTAAAGTTGTTTTCAATTTTAAGAACCCTCTAAAGCACTTTTAAGACAATTTCAGCTATAACAACTTTAACCCTTTAAATAACTTTTCATTTGAATTCTCCAAAAGCAAAATCCCTTCGCTTTTAAAGTTGTTTTCACTTATAACTCTTAAGTGACTATTAGTGACTAAAAGAGAAATTTCTTGCAATCGTTATAGAACAAAGAATGAAAATTTACATCCCGAGGAGATTAAAATGCTTCAACAATTGCAAAACTACGTTTTGGTCAAGAAAGGCTTCCCAGAGCCTTTGCTTTCTCTCTCAGAATAAACTTTTGTATCTTTCCAGTTGAAGTTTTTGGCAAATCCTCAAAAATGACAGTTCGAGGAGCCATATAATGTGGTAAATGATCCCTACAAAACTTGATTATTTCTTGGGAATCAACATCATATCCTTCCTTTAACTTCACAAAGGCACAAGGAGTTTGGCCCCAATGATTATCTGGCCTTGCAACCACTGCAGCCTCAAGAACCGCTGGATGACCAAACAAAACTGTTTCCACCTCAACTGTGCTTATGTTTTCCCCACCAGAAATTATTACATCCTTCGATCGGTCCTTTACTTCTATATAATTATCAGGATGTTTCACAGCTAAATCCCCACTTCGAAACCAGCCACCACTGAATGCTTCTTCTGTTGCTTTCAAATCTTTCAAGTATCCACTCATTACTGTGTTTCCTCTAAACATGATCTCCCCCATTGTTTTACCATCAGCTGGTACACTTGCCATTGTAACAGGATCTTTCACATCAACCTCCTCCAATCCATGATGTTGCACTCCTTGTCGAGCTTTTAGTTTGTATCGTTTATCGAGAGGTAGAGAATCCCATTCAGGTTTCCATATGCAAGAAGTTCCTGGACCATATGTTTCTGTTAGGCCATATAAGTGAGACACACCAAAACCCAATTCTTCCATTTTGGAAAGAATCTGTGGAGGCGGTGGTGAACCTCCTGTCATTACTTCCACCTTGTGAGGAAGCGGCTTTCGATCACTGATTGGTGAATTTACAATCATGTTTAGGACAGTTGGTGCCCCTCCCATGTGTGTGACATTATGCAGAGCAATGTTATCAAATATATCCTTTGGAGTAACTTTTCCAAGGCATATATTGGTGCCACCTTGAGCTGCCAATCCCCAAATGAGGCACCACCCATTGCAGTGAAACATAGGCACAGTCCAAAGGTAAACCGGCGTTGAGCCAATCCCATGTAGAAGAATTGTTGCCAGAGTATTGAGGTAGGCACCTCTGTGACTATACACCACTCCTTTTGGTCTAGATGTTGTGCCGGAAGTGTAATTTACACTAATAGGATCCCATTCGCTATTTGGTCGTCTTATCTCAAATCCGTTGTGCCCATTTGCCAGGAGACTCTCATATTCATAAGTTTCAGAAGCAATGTGGTGATCGGTGGGTAACGAGCCATCAGATTCAGCTATTAAGACTAAGATTGGTGGCTTTCTTTCTGTCTTGGCAAGAAGCTTGAGTGCTCCATTAGCAATATCAAGTAACTGGTAGTCTACAAATATGATCTTGGCTTCTGAATGTCTTAGTAGGATTGACAACATCGCTGAATCATGGCGTGTATTAAGTGTACAGAGAAGAGCTCCTGCCATTGGAACTGCAAAATGAAGTTCATGCATTGCTGGGACATTAGGAGCCAGGGTTGCAACCTGCATAAACAACTCTAGAGTTTCAACCATGAGGTGGGCAAGAATTTACTGCATCCTAGAGAGTTTCAATGGCAAATTTCCTTTATTTCTTGCTATAAATTTTTTTAAGTAGGCACGGAATCTAAGTGGCAAGCTTACATCAAGCAAGTGGATCAATTTGAAAATCAACTTTTCATGAATTTCAAAATAGAAAAAGCATATCAAGAAACTAAAGGAGTAAAATTATGACACGCTTATCAGTTATCACTAATAGTCTTAATCGTATCTCTTTTTTATCCAATCATCAATTAATTAATTTTTATTTTTAAAAAATAAAAAGAAAAACCATTTCGTTGCAAGAAAAATTCACAGCAAAGTAACCCTTCTCATTCTGGTAGGTAGAGCAAGTAATGATAAAAGACCAAATCAATTCATTTGCTTAGCCCAAAACGAAATCATTCTATACCAAAACAGATATGACATTGGAAAATCTTGAATCCCCAAACAAAAATGATAGATAAATTATAAATACTACAAATACCAAATAAAGATTTTGACATCTATTCAAGAAGAGTAAACTTTACAGTGCTGCTGTTCCTTAGTTCAGAATTTAATTCAATCACATGGGCATTGATCAATGCAACATAAACAATGTAATCTTTTGCCAAGGATAATAAATTCAATCACATGGTTCATTGCTTAATGCAATTAGGCACGTTAAGTTCACAATTAAATTCAACTACATGGCATTGTCCAATCCAACATTTAAGAGCACTGGCATTGGGGGTGTAAACACCCATGTTGCTATTTTACAACCCAAGACAACCAAAACCCACTTAATTCGGGTTTGTAAACTTAAAAAAAATTGCCACCTTGCTACAATAAGGTTGCATATACTGTTCAAGGGTTGTAAAGAAAAAATTATTTTTTAATCTTGTGGTCGTGGGTGAAGAGAAAAAAAGAGTGGAAGGAAAGTGAGAGAAGAGTATTTTTTATTATTTTATTAGGTAATTTATCTCTATATATTAAGAAGATTCAGAAAGTCAGTTATTGTTTTTTTAACTTTCAAAAATACCTCTAATTAAATTAACTTATCCTTATTCCTAAAACATAAAAATGAGGTTAAAATTGTAAATTGACAAAAATTAAAAACAAAATACCTAACTACTGGGAGTGGAACAATCTCTATTCGGATTTAGAGCCCAGGAAGTTACTAGGCCATGGGAAAGTAGTTGGGCTTAGCCTTTGTGCTGAGGGGAAAGCTCAAAAAGAGATAATCCGTGAAAGAGTTGAAGGCTGGATCGTCCAGGATGTTGAAGACAAAGTTGAATACCATGGTCAACCCATTCCCGTGGAAAAGGAAAGCATTAGCTTGTTTGGGGCATGGATAATCAATGTACGACATCCAAAAGATAATGGTGACCACGGGAAACTTCTGAAGTATGAAAGAAGAAAGAAGATCTTTTACCTCCGCATTAGTGAAGGGGTTTTACCTAACGTTTGCCGCATTAATTGCGCATAAAACAACCTGAACAGTACACGCAACCTCTGGGCAGTCAGAATTCTAAGATAAGAAGGAAAGGAAACGATAAGCTAAGGAAAAATATCCCTTAGACTCTAAAAAGGAACAGGACAGTTGTAATGATCAAGAACAAAGACTGAAGCTATAAAAGGGAAAGGGCAAAAGGTGAAAGGATCCAAGAAAAAGAAAGAGAAAAATCAGTCTGAAAGGAAAAAGAGAGGAAGAGTGAAAAACATTAAATGTGATACCATGGGAACAAAGATAAAAACTTCCAATAGTCATCCTAGCCTTTGTAATACATATTAATAGTCAATGAAATCCACTGTTTGTGTTTCTCATTGTAGAGTGTTTATTTCCTGTTGTTTATCCGTATCTTGATTGTGTGGGTCATTGTAAAGAGAATTCTGAGGAGTTTTCTTCGAGGACTAATTTCAATGTCCCTACAATTTATGTGGATCATTAAAAAGAGAATTCCGAGGAGCGTTCTTCGGGGACTAATTTCAATGTCCCTACACTACCCATGTTTATAAAACTACCCTATGTTCTATAAAACTTCTCACTACCCATCTACACAACCAAAATTACCCCATGTTTCTATAATAAAAAAAACTACTCCATGTTCTTAAAAATAAAAAATAAAAAATACCCAAGTTCCTATTAAAAAAAAAAAAAACTATCTAAAAAAAGAGCCTTATTACATGCACGGAGCCATGTGATGAGGCTAATCTCTATATATCTTTATTCTATATATTAAGAAGATTTAGAAAGTTAGTTATGACTTCAAAAAATGTTAAAATACCTTTAATCTAATTAGATAAACATTATTCTTAAAAAATAAAAAATGGGGTTAAAATTGTAATTTAACAAAATTTTAAAATTAAAATTAAAAAAAAAAAAAAACTACTAGAGAAACTTTTTTTCCTAAAAATTATTATACTCTCTGTTTAAATATATCCCATGCACATTTGATGCATTTTTTCCTAAAAATTAGCAAATACTAAACAAGCAGTTTACTCCATTTTAAATCCTAAATTTTAGTTTCTTAAAAATTTCATCCTGTGTAATCTCACTAACAATAGATAAATTCAAATTGAAAAATTACATTAAACTCAAAATAAATAAATAAAAGATCCTCATCACACGTGTGAAGCGCATGTGACGAGGCTAGTATTATTTTATTGGGTTGAATGTAAAAATAAGAACCGGGATATTAGGTGAATTGTGAAATAGATTGGTAAAATAAATAAAGTAGTATTTGAGAATATAAAATACATGTTTTTTTTTTTTTTCTTCGCATGCACCGGATGTTAGTGCTTAAACTATGTCATCTTGTTCAAAGGAAATAAAATCCAATCACGCAGTTCACCGATCAATACCAATATTATTATGTAGTTGAATTGAATTGAAGACCTCTTTAAGGGTACAGGAAAGTTTTGGCCGTTCAGAAAGGATATGAATCAAGGAAGCATAACATGTAACAAGTCAAAGTAAATATGGACTACACAGAACAATGATCAAAACCCAAAATCAAATCAAGGAATCATGAACAAAATATATATATATACATATATATATATATATCCAATAAACCAACTCAAATAAAAATATATATATATCAAATGAACCAACTCACCACATCTCCACGGGAAATTCCCAACTGGGTCAGAGCAGAAGCTAGTTTCAGACACCGTTCATGCGTGTCCCCCCAAGTATACTTCACAGAACCATACACAACAGAGGTTGTGTCTCTGTAAGCCTTTGCTGCTCGCTCCAAGAAGCTTATGGGAGTCAAAGGAACGTAATTTGCAGAGCAACGAATCAGACCCTCCATTGATCTCCATGATTCTGGCTCAGAAAAGTGAGAGAATTTGCGAGAGCTTTGGGTGAAAGAAAAGTGGAAGTGATTTAAGCTGCAAATGAAGCGAGTCAACGAGTTCTTGAAGAAGTGATTCATGGTGACGGAGAAACAGATGTGAACATGTGAGAGTGAGATATTAATGAGCATAAACAAGACTTGAGCTTTTTAAGGACTTTGTCATCAAATCTTGATATATTAAGAAAAAACAATCTGTGATATCATGTGGAGCAGGTCATGAGTCATGACTGCAGGAAAGTAAAGGATATGTTCAAAAAATTGAGATTGAGAATCGGTGGATGCAATAGCTGCATATTTAAAACGAGTTTAAATTGACTTTTTAATCTAAACTCTTGGAATTTTAAAAAAAAAAAAATTATATGTATATATATATATTTTAACTTTCTACCTTTTGATTTTGAATTTTTTTTTTTTTTATTATCTTGTCAACTTTTTCCTCTCACATCAAAATGATAATGCCAAGATTATTGCATTGGATTCCAATTTTTTTTTTTTTTTAAATGATAGAAGTGGGTTGCCTTGCCTCAGATTAGATTGGTTTTCATGGAAGACAGATATATTTTTTAAGTGAGAGGAAAAAGTTAACAAGTTAAATCAAAAGATAGAAAGTTAAAATATATTATTAAAAAAAAAGATATTTTTTTATTTAATTTTAGAAGACAAGATTAGTTTTGATTACAACCTTACTTTCTCCTTAAAATTGCTCAATTTTAGCAGTGGTCCTAGTGGAGTTATAGATAAATAATTAAAATCGCTCAATTTACTTTCTTCTTTTTTTTTTTATATCAAGTCGCTCAATTTACTGATATGTCTTCCTTATAATTATTCTTAAAAAAAAAAAAAATCTTTTTAACTATTTAGTGGGATATATATAGATGATAGCCAAGCTTTCTCCCTCTCTCTCATGAAATTATTCAGTCTTCTCCCTATCTGTTTATTCACAAATTCATTGTTATAAAACAATGAAAAAAAAAAAAAAAAAAAAAGGAGGTGATGTCCATAAGTCATTGTTATTAGTTGATATTTAAAATAAAATTTCTCCATCCTTACTACTAGTTTGTGTTATAGGATGATGTGACATTTCCTCAGTGGTACGACAAGAAATTTTTTTTTTTTGGGAAAGGGGTATGACAAGAAATTTTTTCTTGATTTATATGAAATACTATTAACCTTTCCTTGTTACCTATTCTATATATCACATTCACAGCCAGTGACTTTTGGACTCAGCTGGTACCGTTATTCAACGAAAACAATGATATACACATCATATTTTTAATAATAAATGAGTTAATAGATTTTTATTAATTCTCATGAGCAGGGCAGCTGTTGCCTTAGGCAAGTAAGGCGACCGCTGAAGACCCTCAAAATGTGAAATGTCCCAATTTTTAAGTAATTAAGTTAGTTCTTTGATTCTTAAAAGTAAAATAAAACAAATTATATTTTTTATAGAGTTTCAATTTATGGTGTTCACTCCTGATGATAATATTATCATCAGATCAAGACACCAATTAATTTTTGGTGTAGGCGAAAATTGAACCCCAAATTTCTTATTAAAAAAAATATATTTATGTAAAAATGAATAAATTGTATCTCCTACTAGAGCCAAAAATGAAAAAACTAGGAAACAAAAATGACAAAGAAAAAAAAAATGGGGAAAGATGTCCCAATCTAGGAGTAATAAATTATACCCATAATATAATTTTTTTTAAGGAAGATTGACCTAGAAGCTGAAATCAATCAATCAATCAATCTCTCTCTCTCTTAACAAGAGAGAATAAAACATAAAAATCCCCCACAAAAAAAAAAAAAAAAAAAAAAAGCTCAAACCTCATTTTTTTTTAGTACACATTGGTGAAAGAATTTTTTTTTTTTTTTTTTAATCTTTCTTTGTATTTGTTTTAACTGAATTTTATTTAGTAGTCGTGCATTGATTTGTTAGTTTATTGCTTCCTTTAGGTCCTTTTGAGAATTTGAGATATTTTCCTAAGTTTGTTTGCTGTAGAGTTTATATTGTTTTTATTTGTTTCTTTAATACTGATGAGTGATGTGTCTAGTCTGCCTTGGGTCTTCCTATCTATGGAAGATGGGTACCCAAAAAAAAAAATATATATATATATATATATTAATGGTTATATTTGTTTATTTACCTATTTGGATTTTTTTTTTCTTCTTATACTTTGGTCCCCCAGCTTGAAATCTTAGGTCTGTCCCTGCCTTCACACCCTTCTCCACAAACCACACGTTTCATCGTATTAAAATATTTTTTTGGGGTTCAAGCAAAATCCTTTGTCCTTTTAATTTTTTGAAAAATAAATTAAGTTATGTAAAAAATGAAAAATGAAATAAATATATAATTAAATACTACTAAATAAATTTATAGTTATATAATAGATTGATAAAATACCTGTTACAATTGATTTTGTAACAAAAGAAATTCAAAAAATATAAAATAAAATCATATCTATAATCGATAATGTCACAATAAAAATTAAGTGAATTAACTATATTATCTATTAAAAAATATGTTAAAAGAAATTGAATACAAAATTTTAATAATTTATTTTGCATCTAAAAAAAGAAGAATATATTTTAAATAAAAAAATTATTTAAGAAATATTTAAATATATAAAATATCTCGTTCTAATTTTTCCCTTAGTCCCAAAATGCCTAAAGCTGCTCTACTCATAAGGATAACTACAATAGACACATTCTAAGGATAGGGTACGGCTAAAAGGATAAGGTACAGCTATATGTTATGTATTAATTATTTGCTAGGACCAGTGGACCACTGAATAAGAAGTCCAATTCCCATAAAAAAAAAAAATAAATAAAATAAAAAAAGAGAATAAGAAGTCCAATTATTGAATATTTGGGCCTAATTAATGTATATTTTTAGAGCACGTATTAACTATCTATTTTAAGAAATTTTTTTATGAAAAAACTAACGAAAAAGTTTATCATTTTTTTATTTTCTTATAAAAAATTTCTTAAAATTATTTACTAATATATGTCTTAAATAAACACAACAATAAAAGCCTTATTAAAATTGTTGCTATTCTACTTATGGGAGAAAATACACCCTGTTACAAGTATGTGTTTCTCTCCTCTCACAGCTGGTGGGACCCATTAGCTTGTGAGAGGGAGGAAGCATACACCTGTAACAGGGTGTACTTCCTCCTACTGATTGAGGATCTATGTGATAAAGTACAGCTATGGCCAGGGGCGGAGCAGGGGGGTTGAGAGGGGCAGTCGCCCCCCAGACCCACCCAAAAAATACCTTTAGCTATTTTCCAAATATCTGTTTGTTATATTAATTACTTTCCAATTATATTTGTAGATGAACTTGTGTTTTGTTGTACCTGACATTTATTCCTGTTAAGCATTTTAACTATTTATTTCGATTAGGTGCGGAGCTAGGGGGGTCGAGAGGGGGCAATTGCCCCCCCTGACCTCACCAAAACTCACACCCCCTTTATATAAATATATATCTCCCTATATTTTCTTTGTGTATGTTTCTGTTTGCTTTAAGTTTATATTTTGCAACTCTGCATGTAATATTGTGCTACGGGGCTGTCACTTTTGGCTCCACTTGTAATGTACTTTTCTTGGCTGATGATTACCAAGAAGCTCATTATATTCCCCTATAAATATCATTTTTAGTAATAATAGCTTTGACCTGAAATTTTATTTTGAAAATATTTCGAACTCGTCTAATGTAATGAAGAGAAAAATTCTTGTATGTACTCTATGTAATCTTGAAATTAAAAAATAATATATTATCACAATATCTCCAACCAATATGCCAAAAATTTTATGTTGCTTTCTTTAATTCTTCTATAATGGTTTTACGATAAACACAATATAGCATAGAATTAATAAACATCAGTACTTTTATGATTTAAAAATAAAAAAATGCCATACAATCTATTTATTAAAAAAAAAAAAAAAAATCTAATGCTATGCACGAGGAAAAAAAAAAGAAACATCTTAACACTTACATTATATTTTATATGCTAATCAAATTTTTTGATTAATTAGTTAAGTATTTTTTTAATTATACTCATTAAAAAAAATTGAAATTGATTTGTTTTCAACTCTTTACTTCATCTTGCCCCCCCTAAACTAGAATCCTAGCTCCGCCACTGATTTCGATCATTGGACTTGATCAAGTAAACTCACAAAATAGTCAATCAACCATTTTTGTTCAGTAACTTGGCTTTTAAATTGACCTACATGTTAAAAAGGTCAATTAATTTATCATCTACCTAATGTTTTAAAGGGAGGGGTAAATAATGTTAGGAGTTATGCTTTGTTTCTTAGTCCAAAAACAGAGTGTTTTTTAAGCCAGTCAAAACGTTTTTTTTTTTTTTCATATCACTTCTGTAGGGGCATTGGGCACTGGAGCCCGCTATTTATATATATATAAATATATATATATATATATATATATATATATTTTAATGGAACTAAAGCCCAAGCTAAGGACTAAAGGCGTCCGAGGGGGGTAAGCACTGTCAAAAGAGCCCATGTTGGCAAACGGAGAAGTCAGTTTAGATCATAATGGCCCAAGGAGTTGTGCCGAGGATAAGATCCTCCTCGGCTAGTCGAAGCCGAGGTCCGTAGAGGTGGTCTGCCGTTCGAGGGAACGTCATAGAAGCACTCAGTTGATATGGATAAGCACTATGAGAGCTCAAGACAGGGAAATGTCCTAAAATATCTAAAAAAAAAGCTGCTACTTCCGCATTAAATGCATTGTAGCTAACTCCCTGACTACATTAATGTGGAGGTAATACTTGAACAGTGTATTTCAGCCTTACAGCTACTACATGAAGACTTATAGGAGGTGTTGATGAAACAAGTATCAACATCAACCATCTGGCATGCACATGGAAGGTAGGGATGAAAAGGAAAGACAGCATAAAAGAAGGAGGTGGCAACAAGACTGAGGGATCGCGAAATCAAAAGAAGAACACTGTAGCAATCTAGAACCATACTTGTAACCATATATGAGTGCATTATACAAGAACCAGTATCCTCGGACTTTGCCAAGGACATTTTTTCTTCAATACAAACTTGTCTATTTTCATTCTTTTGTCTCCAACCTACTTCACTTGTTGTTTGATTAACTAAATCTTAGTTTACTAACCCATTTCTCTGCAAATTCATTGTTTTGGGTTTTTTGGGCCTAAATCCATTCATATTTTGGGTAGAGGAATTCAAATTTGGTCCTTACAACTTCATTTCTAAATTAAGTCATTTTTTAATTAAAATAATCTTCTACTAAACTAAGTTTAAAATTTCTCACCACTTTAGCTTAAAGCAACAGGTGTATAGCAGATGCCCTAATGAGTCATTATACAAACATTTTAAATATGTTGTTGTAATTTTTACACTTTTATATTGAGTTAATCTCATAGTTTATTTTGAGTACATTGATTAATTTCTTGAATTGTAGATAAATACATTGATTAATCTCTTCAATTAATTTTTATTTAATATGAATTGATTACCTTTATTTATTTATTATATAGTTATTTATTTATTTTTTATTAATATAGACTAACTTTTTTAGATTAATTTTGCTTTCAATCATAACCTTGCCCCCCCAAACTAAAATCTTGACTTCGCCACTGGCTATGGTCTATGTGCTCTATATTAATTGATTGCTAGGGTCATCGGATAAGAAAACCTACCAACTTGTGAAAAGGATGAAGCATTTTAAATATATTGTTATAATTTTTACACTTTTATATTGAGTTAATCTCATAGCTTATTTTGAGTACATTGATTAATTTCTTGAATTGTAGATAAATACATTGATTAATCTCTTCAATTAATTTTTATTTAATATGAATTGATTGCCTTTATTTATTTATTATATAGTTATTTATTTATTTTTATTAATACAGACTAATTTTTTTAGATTAATTTTGCTTTCAATCATAACCTTACCCCCCTAAACTAAAATCTTGACTTTGCCACTGGCTATGGTCTATGTGCTCTATATTAATTGATTGATAGGGTCATCGGATAAGAAAACGTACCAACTTAATGAAAAGGATGAAGCATATACTCATAATAGGATGTACTTCCTCCTACTGATTGAGGATCTATGTGATAAAGTACAGCTATAACCTATGTGCTCTATACTAATTGACTGCTAGGGCCACCGGCTAAGAAGAGAAGGCCTAAAACGGTGTACTTCAAAAGTCCATCAGTGCTATCTCTTAAGTTTTGTCTTATTCGTAAGTGGAAAATGGAAATTACATCGGACCTACTCCAAGTATTTTTTTAAAGATGATTGATTGTTACAGTCACTCTGTAGGCCACGACCACAAACTCGCGGCTGAAAGACCAACACACACTCAAAAGTGAGAATGCAACAGTGGCTTTAATTTGAGAAAAAGCCAATCCTCCCTCCTAGTGATACATACAATGATTTTATCCCTATAGAACTCTCACGTCTTATTATGGTTGAAATATTCCGTATTACCAGCGGAAAAAAATGAGTAGTTAATATAATATATTTAATTTTAAATATTTAAATTTAAGTTTTTTGGTTCAAGTGGCTGATCATATACAATATTTAAAATTAAGTATTTAATTGGAGACTTTCCAAGGTGTTATTTTTTTCAATAAATACTATTATTAATAACTTTTGCTCATTCAAACCAAGTTAAGCACCATATCTTATAGAAATAATGTATTTTATTCTCAAATGACAACCCCCTGTCAGAAAGAGAATATAAATACCAATGAATGAAAAGATATTTAAGTCATCAAAACTAGTTGATATTTTTTGGTGTTTTGTAAAGAGATATTCATTATTCAAATCTTTCATTTCCCAACTATTTAATTAAAAAAAAAAAAAATTCCCGCGTTGATTGCCTTTTGTGCATCCAATCCATGCAGCCACGCAACCCATGGTCATAACATTGATCAACCGCACCGAACAAGGATTTCTTAGGTAAGCCAAACCTCGCGAATTGCAATCCTACACAATCATCTAACAGTGACATCTTAACCGATCACATTGACAAATGACAAGATTATATGAATCCCAAAGAAGAACAAAAATGGTGGGAAAGAGAGGGCCTTGATGGAAAGTCTAGTCACTTGTGAGTAGCTGGTTCCATTTGTTGCAAGCATGATGTTAGATTTTGGACTTAAAAAACACTTATTATTTGATGAGATCCCTATTTCTTAGCTGGACTGTTCAATCAATCAGTTTAGTTTGATTAAATTAATGTCCATTAGGTTTAGAGAGGATAACCTTAATTACTAGTTAAATTTTTCTTCTTAAAATAAATGATTTTATTGAAAAGAGAATAAATCAAAGTACCTTACCAATGTTACCATACCCATTATCCACTCAACTTTGAAGAGTAGACGGGGAGAGAAAGAGAGATGAGAAAATGGGCCGGATCCAGTTACAAAAAAGGGGCCCAAATAGTGGAAGCAAAGCATAGATAGTAAAACTATAAATCTCTTCTAATCTGAACAGCGTGAAGAGATACCATTTTGTTTTATTAATGTTATATATGAGTTAGGCAGGCCCACCCATTTGGCAAAGAGCTCACAACGGCAAAATAACAAGGCCCATTCATTATGACCGTATAAAATTTTGGAGTATTCACTGCCGGATGTGGGGCACGGACAAGTGTACTGCATCCGATGTCACATCTTTTCCTCGTGATTCATCAAAATCACTTTTGAAAATGAAAAATACTAACGAGTACCGTTAAGACACTGATTAATAATTTATTTTTAAAAAATTTATAAAAAATAAAAAAAATTAATATTTTGACAAATTTTTTCATTTTCCATAAAAGTAGTATCAAAACTTTTTAAAAATTGATTATTAATAAGTGTCCAAAAAGCACTCGTTAGTATGACCCATAATTTAAAATTGTAACATATTTCTATCTTTAACTTCAAAGAGTGTAATATATTAAACAATTTAAAGTAACAAATTAAACAAGGATGTTTGGATGGATAGCAAATTAAATTCTTGGTCCATATTAAACCACAAATGAAAATGTTGTTTCACGATTTAATTTGTTGATATTGATTGAGGGTTTAATATGGGTTAAATGATTAATTTGTTATTTTGAAACTGCATTGTATAATTTGTTACACTCCTAAACTATATCCGTTAGGATGATTCCAAGATATTAGCTATTAAAGTTGAATAAAGACCTTATGAACCACATTAAATGCTTCCAAAATGTTAGCTATCAAAGTTGAATAAAGACCTCATGAATCACATTAGATGATTCCAAGATGTTTCAATACCTTTACTCATAGCCCATTAGTTGCGGATTGGTCTATCTGGACTTTAATAGGTAATATTGTTGGTCTTGCCAAGTCTTTTACTAGGGTTTTTTTTTTTTTTTTTTTTTTTCGGTCAAGAGAATTTGTAACAACTCTGCACATCTCACGGCTAAGTTGGCTTTAGTTTCTTTACAAGCTTTATGTTTCAATAATAGCATACTATCATCTACCTTGCAGATGGCATGTAAGGTGGATTACCTTTCTTTAAATGTCTAGTCTCATCTATGAAATATCGCAGCTTATCAACAAAAAAAGGGACCTCATGAATCACACGAGGTCTCAAAATCAGTAGACTAACTCTTTTGAATTTTTTTTTTTTTGGTAACTTTTCATCCTTTATCATAGGAGAGAGTGTTTTTATGGTGTGAAGTTTATTTGTGTAATTTATTTAATATTTGTAGTATTTTGTTATTTTCTGCAATGCTAAACACAAGAAAATGTGATTTTTTAATATTTGTTTTCAAAGAAATAAAGGTTTTTTTTTCTTTCTTTTTTTGAAGTCAAAGCAATAGGATTGGGGGATGGAAGAAAGTGACTTATTAGTTTTCCAACTTGAACGGTGATAGGGTTTTGGGAGAACAACAAGAAATCAAAGTTTTTTTTTTTTTTTTTTTGGGATGACGGTGGTGGTTTAAGCAAATTTTATAAAATAGTCTCTTTTTAATATTAATTATTTAATTTGTTGCTATTTTGAAGTTGATAGGGGATAGAGCATTTTCTATGAAATTGTGTTTTACAAATGCGATTTCAACAATTAAAAATATTATTTTCAAAACATAATTTTAAAAAGAAAAATTAAATCCCCAAATAATTTCAAAACAAAATAAATTTAAATAAATAATAATTATTAAATTTATCATTTATGTATTTTCGTTTTCTTTATTCTGTTGGTGATAAAGTTGATACTAAAACCCCTACTTTCTGCTTACACTGTCCTTGAAAAGAGTCCAGTTGGGTGGGCCTCGATCTCAAGCTCCTTATTGCTTTAACATCATTCCTCTCCTCTCCCTCTCTCTCTCTCTCTCTCTCTTCTGTCTGTGGTTTCCTGTGTCTCTTCTCTTTGTTCTCATCCCCAAAGTTCCCAACTTTCCCAGAAATTTCTTTCTCCTTAAAGACACCAAACCACTCTTCCTGTGGCACTTCGTAACCTCTCAATGGCCAAAAGACCGTTCAAGAAAGAAGAAGAACAAGAACAAGAATGTTCTGACCCTTATGAAGATGGTGAAGAAGAAGTAGAGTACACTAGGAAGAAAGTGATGATAAGGGTAGTCTCAGCTGGGCAGAGAATGAGCTCATTGGTACCCTTAATGAGTTATAGTAGTGATAGCAGTAGTAGTAGTAGCAGCACTAGTACTAGTACTTGTTATGGTAATATTATTGGTGGTAGAGATAGCATTGGCTCATTACGTTGCCAAGCTGATGAGTGTGGTGTGGACTTGAAAATGGCCAAGACGTACCACAAGCGTCACAAGGTTTGTGAGCGTCACGCCAAGGCTGCTGTCGTTTTAGTCACTGGTATTCGCCAGAGGTTTTGCCAACAGTGTAGCAAGTAAGTATATATTGTTATATTATTATATTAAATTTATTTCAAAGTTTGCACTTAGAAATTAAGAAAAGCATGGTTAATGTGTTTTTTTAATGCAAATGTCAAATGGGTATATGTTATTTTTCCTTCTTTTTTGTTGAATTGCTATTTGTAGTGAATTGGGTGCTCCTTTTTTCTTTTTCTTTTTTTTTGAATCTTATGTGTTTGATTATTTAGTTTTATTGACCTTTTCTGGTTTGTGATTTTTTAGTTATATTGAGGCATTAAAAGGATGACAATGTGATAACTCGGTCTGATGATTTAATAAAAAGTTAATTGATCTGCTTGGTAGTTAATCACAAAGCTTGCAATTTTAGTCGTGGGGTTTGAGTTTTTAGTTTAAGTAAGTTATGAATTGTTGGTGTCTTTTGCTGAGCTATTTACCTTGTGTTATAGATAGTGTAAAATTACCAGACCTGATTATTTTGAACAAGTTTTGGGATTTCACCATAACTATTACTCTAATTCATGCTTAAACTGAAACCTTGCTGGGGTTATGAAGCAAATGTTGTGAGCCTTTAGAATGAAGGTAACAATGGATTTTCTTCTGAAACCATTAAAAATAAAATATGTTACTTTCAGATAACAAGTAATTTTTATTTTAATAAAAGTTGTCAGCAGTTGCAACGCAACAGCCTGAGTCCTTCATTTGAACAATTGAGCATCAAAGTTGTGTAACCTTTTATCTTAACAAGAACTATTTGAAGAATTTGTATCATACTTACAATTTCCGTGACAAAAAAAGGAAGTACCAAATGGCGTCTTATATGTTTCAAGATCATTTATGACAGCTTGATCTGCAACTCAAGAATCTGTACTACTGCTTCTTCTTTTTTCTTTTAATCTTGGCTGAGGGTGCGAATAGGTTGGTTGTGTTCAACAAATAGAAATAATAGATTATAAGCCGATGTTAATCTAACTGGTTGTCATGTAGATTCCAGTAGTAGTGTTAATTTTTGTTTTTCAGTTTGTTTCCCTGGTTAATTACCTTAGTATTTCTGCTATCCATGTCACAGCGTTTTTGTGAAATTCAAATCACTTCAAGAAGCTGGATCATAAGTTCAATCTTTCCTTCATGTGTCAGAATAATAGAAGCATCTGCCTTTTGATTTTCCCTCAATAAAGAGCATGACTTAAGATCAGAATAGAATGGAATAAAGGAATTCATGTGGCAAATCCTAACTAATTTATCGAGGATCAAGAGCTGACCCCGAAAATTTGGGATGAAGGCTTTGTTGTTGTTGCTTTTTGCTTTTCTTTTTTCCCCCTACAGTTAAGTATATGATTGGGGTTTGAATGTGGTCCAGGTTTCATGAAATTTCACAATTCGATGATAACAAAAAGAGTTGTCGGGAAAAGTTGGCTGGTCACAATGAGCGGCGGAGGAAAACCTATGCAGACCTTCAGGCAGAGAATAAACAAAAACCTCCAACTTCAATTATGGGTGGTGGCTTGCTGAAAGCCATGAGGTATTCGAATTATGGTGAAAAGAGTCTTCCAGGGAGCCCCAATATGAAGCATTGTCGAATTAATTTTAAATGACTGCAATTAGCCTTTAACTTTGTATTGATAAATGCATCAACCATTCCTCGTGTATTCTCAATAACAACAACCACGAAGCCTTTTAGTGCCAAAATTTTGGGGTTAGCTATGGATTCTCGTGTGTTCTCTTTGATTGGAAAAATGATTATTTTATGCCTCAAGGTATTGAGCCTACTCAAAGTCAAAGGATACCAATATGTACTTTGAGCCTAGAATTGCAGTTAAGGTTTATGCCATAGAATAGTTAGTCTTTCTGTCTATCTCGTTATTGCCTCCTGTACAAAGTTAGTTTATGATGGCATCTTGGGTTGATATTTTTAATGGGTAATTGATGTTCTTTCCTTTAGAATCAAGTTGGTTGTTTATATAATTAGAACCATTTTGCTTTCTTTGTAGTGGCTTCTGCGGAGCAGGCAGCGCCTGTGGCATTGTAATGTAATGTGAAAAGTACTATGGTAGATCTTTGCATGTATTCGTGATTTATAACAATCATTTTTGTTTATCTTGCACTCAATGGCTTGATTTTAAGTCAGAATACTTATTAAAACAATCAATCGTTTCGATATTCCCCCCCCCAGCCTAGGCTGAACTTCTGCATCATTCCAATTTCATGGTATGTCCTCAAACTTTCATTTTTCAACTGGAGACTTTGCCTTCATGTCCCTTGTTTATGCGCAATCCAATCAATTATGAGTCCAATTATATTCTATTCAATCTAACCAGTCCTATCTTGCATGTCAAATGAGCCCTAAGACTCTGTTTTAGGGATCAGAAAACCTACATATCAGGCAAGGAGGCTCTTCTTTTTTTTAGATGGTCATTAAGGCCACTTCCACTTGCAGATGCTTCAATTATTATGTTAATAATTTGATAGTTCAGGTGGAGGATTTGAACCTTGGACCAAAACGTGCCAGTTGAACTCCAGTACTCTTGTTACCGCACAGTTAAAATTTGAATGCAAAGAAAGCTGTCCCTTCGAATGGCACAGTAGCATCCAGATGTGGAAACCTCATTATTGGAAAAATATCCATTTCCATCAAAACAAAAGAATCTATATCTTCATTCTCCTGTTGAAGTTTCATCTTTGATGAAATGATAATAATACCCGCATCAAACAGCCCTTACTCCAACTGCACATCAATAATTATAGAGAAATAACTAATTCGTTTGATATTTTCAAGAACAAACTAAATAAACTTCTCCTGTACTTGAGAATATTATCAGATTCTCCATAAATCAAACAAAGACGTCACTACATTCTCAGGCATTCCCTTCTTATAAAACTGGACTGGAAAGAATTTGGACCTCACAAACCAAACACCACGTAAATACAATTAGAACACACAGCAGCTTTTAACATTCTCTATATAGTGATTCATTCGATCATATCTTACCTTGCACTTTCAATTATTTCAAGAACTAGAGAACTTGTAAACAATAAATTTAGCAGATGTGTGTCATGAACAAGATTAGCAAATTTAATAGAACCATTTCTCCAGTCAACTTTTCCCAGATACCATACTTGGCCCTGGTATATTAAAATTAGAATACGCCTGAGTTCATCACATCAGAGAATTAAGTGAATGATCAGATTCTGATTATTTTCCCCTCCAAATAACACCATTTTTCATGTTAAAATTGCTATTATTTAGACCAAAAAAATCATTTTAATAGTGATTAAGAGGAAAATGAATCTAAAATATTTATGAAGATGAGAAATAAAGAATACACGCAGGCAAGAATTCCCTGCTAAATCGCAAAACTGTTTAGCAGCGGTGGAAACAAGTATATTCTCAGTCAGTCCAAGGCAGAGGTGGACATGAGTATGTTCTCAATCAGTCCAAGGCAGCTAGGACTGCATCAACAACCTCCTGGGTAGTGCTCTGTCCACCAAGGTCTCTTGTTCGGTACTTGCCCTCTTTAATTACTTGTTCTACAGCATTTTCTAATCGATCAGCAAATGAAGGAAACTGGAGATGTCTCAGCATCATGGCAGACGAAAGAAGCAAGGCCACTGGGTTTGCTTTCTTTTGCTCCACTAGTTTGTCATTGCCCACGTTTCCTGCTGAAGCACCTTGCTCAAAAATAGCATGATCAGCCCCAACATTGCCTGCAACAGTATCCATAATTGGTCAATCACAAGTAGGCATGCAGCAAAATAATATAGGAACACGTGATGTAATATTTGTTTTTCTGCATGTGTGGATTGATTGGTCCAAAGCTTCTTGGTATAGGGTTTCACTCTTATAACCACACTGATATAAATGGCACTTTCTCCTCCAACAATAATGGGATAGAGGGTGAGGTCGTTACCTCAAGATCCATTTGGTGTGTTTATTAACTTACCTATTAAAAGAACTTCAAAAAGAACAGGACGACAAAATTCATCTCTTTTAATGCACAAACAAATGAACAAAGAATTTGACATAACTAGAGTTTAAAAAAGAAGATAATCAGCCAGAATCATTTTTTTCCTTTACTTCACATTTTAGTAGGCCTACAAGAAATAAGTACATATTGCATGAATATGCTCATGTTTTACTCGACTAACAAACTTGAATAGTATTTTCCCTTATCATTAAAAGGGTTCATTTGCTCCACTCGCTGTCTACTAAACAAGCTTAAGAAAATATTACAGAGTGTAGGTGGCTCTAAGAGTCAAACTAGGGTTTTGGTTTTTTCCAAATACAAGTTGAGCTGGAAGAGCTTCCAAGTACAGTTTGGTAAGCATTATCATATGTTTTTGAGCAATTGCAAAAGGAACAATATTTTTCAAAATAAACCTTTGGTTTAGAGAAAGGGAGGGAGGGATGAGAGAAACTCCAATATCATGCTTTTGTTTCTGTTCGTTTCTTTTCTTTGTCTCGTGAGTAAATGATAATTTCCATGTATAAGTATCTAAAACAAATGCCAAGGAGTATACAGCCTATACATGTATTAAGAAAACACTGTCTATACATAATCTACACCTTCGAAAGCAGTTACTTCCTACAATGTTCAGGTGCTGGCACATTACATTTTTATATTCTCTCTCTCTCTCTCTCTCTCTCTCTCTCACACACACACACACACACACACACACAAGAAAAAAAATTAACTTGACGTGGTTTGTAGGCAGCCTCACCCCCAATTTAATTGAACAAATTCAACATTATGATTGAAAAGCAGAAGGCAACATATAAGAATATGTGCTCTGAAAATTTTAAAATATACACGGACTTACCTCCTGGCATGACTCCTGTGCCACCAGCAATACCAGCTGCTGTATTTGCTACTAGATTACCATAAAGATTGGGTGTCACCTGCAAAATTTAAACCAACCTGCTTCACCTACAGAATCTGAATCCTTTTTGCTCGTCGATTAAAAAAAAAAAAAAAAAAGGGGAACGACTAAAAAGTGTCAAGATAATCAGACAACATTTGCAGAGCATAAGAAAACCATAGTCAATTTAGTACTTACACTCCCGCTGCATTAATTCTTCTCATTTGACAACAATTTAAAAAACACCTAGAGTTCTTTTCCCCTTCTATAACCACTATGTGACACACTAACTCTTTTGAAAACATTAATAGATTTCATGATCTAAACACCACCCCCCCCCCCCCCCCCCCCCCCAAAAAAAAAAAAAAAAACTTCACAACTCACAATCTTATGGCTTCCTTGATGGCTCAAAAGATGCTCTGTTTTAGAGGGAACCAGAAGACCTGAGTAGAAAAGTAATAAATCACACCAGCATATCCCTACACATAACAGTACATCCCTATCTTTTCCACCAGATTTAATTTTCAGTTAATTTCTCTTGCATAATTACCTTGATCACATATCACCAATTAAACATATACAATAAACATGAAATTCTACACCAATACGATTTAGCCAAGGACATGGGCTTCTTACAGCAGGTTTACAATTAAAGAATGCCAATAGACATATACAGCAAACAAGCATAGACGTATTGCACACTGTTCTATAAATATTTATAAGAATATGAAGAGGGTATCCAAGCAAGCCCCATCTAGTATTATGTGAATGTAGTAGCTTCACATACCATGACATCAAATTGCTCAGGCTTTGAAACAAGTTGCATGCAGCAGTTATCCACAATAATCTCATTGTACTGGATCCCGGGATATTTTGTGGCAACCTCTCGGCAAGATTCTAAAAATAGACCATCAGCAAGCTTCATAATGTTTGCTTTGTGCACAGCAGTCACTTTCTTTCTATTGTTCAAGTAAGCATACTCAAACGCATACTGTGCAATTCGCTCCGAACAGAACTTCGTTATCACCTAGCAAAAAAATTAGCATGAGGTGACACAAACATAACTCCCAACTATTTAAAAATAAAGCAATGCCAGGGAGGCAGGGACAAAGTTTTTCACAACTTCTTGAGGTGACAAGTTGTAATCAGTGCAACATCTTTTCACATGGGCACACCACTAACAACAATTTTCTCAAGAGTTGGGACACAACATTTTTCACAACTACTATTATGGACTATTGTGATTAGAACAACATCACTTTTATCTGGGTTTATGACCGACACCACTTTTATTATGGCCCAATCATAATTGGTGCTATGTCAGCAATTATGACAAGAATAGGGAAAACATGTTTTGTTCTTATACTAATTGAAAGTTTTGTGTCACAAGGCTTATTGTCCTATAGTCAAAAAAGTCAAAATTTCAAAATCAAACTATTAGTATAGGTTTCTATCATAAAAACCTATACTTGAAAATGAAATAACTCTCAACTAAGCTCAACACAGCCAAAATAAAACCAACAAGAACTACTATGAATCAAATTCAAACAATCAAAACCTAGAGAGCTAAAAAGCATTAAACGAAAATACCTTAAGGCTTTCAACAACGCCAGGAACGACCTCGTGTTCGAGCCCTGAGTACTCGCCCTCAGTGTTTTCCCTAATAACAACGATATCGACGTTCTCGTGGCGCGTGGGGAGTCCAGGTAGGTTGAAGCAATTGACGAGCGAAGCGTAGAGATCGAGCTCCTTCCTCAGCTGCATGTTCAGCGAGTTGACTCCACCGCCCATCGGAGTAGCCAGTCCTCCTTTCAAGCACACCTTGTTCTTCCTGATCGAGTCCATGACTTCCACGGGGACTCTCTTCATGTCGCCGTGCACGTCGTAGCGCTCGAAGTAGATCGGCGCGTGCATCGCCTCCATTACCTGCTCCACCGCTCCGGTCACCAGAGGTCCGATCCCGTCGCCCGGGATCAACGTCACGGCGCGCGGAGCTCCGTCGCCGGGTCGGGGCATGTAGGTCACGGATCGGGTCTGGTTGAGGATCGGTGAGTTCGAGAGGAGTTGTTTTAGAACGGGTACGGATCTTCGGGCCATTTTGGGTCCACGGGTTCGGGTTCTCTCTCTGTTTGAGTTTTTGTAAGGCTGCGCCAAATGTAAGCAGAGAAGAAAGAAACAAAGAAAGAGAGAGCGACGAGCTTACTACGAATTACGACACTGAGCGAAACTTTTAATGAAATTTATTAGGAGTATCTATTTTCAGAAAAATTAAAATTCACGAGAAAAAAATGGAAAGCAAAAATGTCCCCAGAAATATAGGACATCAATGCTACTTTTTGGAATTTCAAATGTGTATGGTGGTCCAATTATTGACTTTTTTTTTTTTTTTTGTCTATTTAAAAAAATAAGGAACCTTTGAAATTAGGGGCTAAAAAAAAAAAAAAAAAAACTTATGTTGGTTACTTATGTTTGAGCCTTTGAGGTTTTTTTTTCAAAGTATTCATCTTGTATATTCTTGTGGTCATTAAATACTACCATTCAAATTCAAAATTATTACGAAATTATTTCAATTTATAAAACTATGTCATTTTGAAGATTGTTTAGTCCATGTCAATTAAGTTTTATTATAAATTTTTATCTTTTTCTCCTTTTTTTTAATTTATTTTATTTTTCTATATCAAAATACTTTACATTGTATATAAAACTTACCTTCATTGAAATCCAAGCATACCTTCGAATGCTACCAATTTGTGATGAAAACTTGTTGCTGGCACAATCTCAAAGATATAATAAGTGGTGACTTTGAATTTTGGACAATGATATGAGTGGTAATTGGAATTCGCAGGTAGTTGGCTGGTTGCCACTATCATCTTTGAACACTTTCACTTTGTAGTCTTGCATTGTGGAGAATGAGCGTATTTTTTTCCCTTAAAATATGTTTGTTTGCTTACTTTTTTATGGTATTTGATCATTTTATGGGCATTTGAGAATGTTATTATAGAATGTGTTTGGAGTAGTATTTGGTTGATTTGATAAGTGGTTTTGGTGGGCTGAGGAAGATTGGTAGGTTCATTTTTTTTAAGAGGGAATGTGTGGTCAATTGCAATGGCGACAAAGATTCAAATGGAAATTAAATATAAAAATACCGGTTTCACTAATGTCACTAATGAAGATTGACATGAGGACAAAATTGAAAACAATACCATGCTTGATGGATGAAAGTGAAAATTTTTATACACAAGAGACCAGAATTTAAGCACCTCAAAACATAAAGAGTCAAAAATATAATTTGATGTACTTTTATGTTATTTTTAAGTCTGGTAGAGTACATCTAAAGTCCATTATAGCTATTGATTTACCTAAAAGCAATGCTAGAGATACAAAAAATTTTACTTCTTTTTTTGTAATTCGATAGGACGGCGAGTTGTCGTGTTTGAAGTTTTTAACAACAATACTTCTAGACCAACTCATGACACTACAACATCAGCAATAGTTAGTGAAAATTGTGTCATAAATAGTTACTACTAGTAAGTCTATTGTAGGCAACTTACTAATAAAAAATGGGAAATGTTAACGAATGCCGTTGAGGCATTGGTTAAGAATCTATTTTAAGAAAATTTTGATATCACTTTTATGGGAAATGAAAAATACTATCAAAACATTAATTTTTTTTTTCCTCATAAAAACTTTTTTTAATTGAATTGTTAACCAATGGCCTATAACACTTGTTAGTTGTTAACATGACCCATAAAAAATTACACTTTTTAAGTTTTAACAAAATCATTAATTAGTCATCAACCTGGCACCTCCCAAAATAGTAGTTGCTTCCCATGTCGAACTTGAGATTTGATTGGATAGGAAATCCATGCAAATCTTTCGAGTCCCTTTCCACTCTTTAAATGTATCTATCTTCCATGTCTTTTTGCTCTGCTTCGACTCTTCGAGGACCTCAAGGCTCAATCAACAGATTCCCACCCCCACTCACGAACTCATTGTGAACATACTTTTTACGGGACAAAAGCTAGGCATAATATGTATAAATTACTCGCCAAATCATTAAATTATAGTCACTGAAGACTTGAAAAAGTTGAAAAGGTTCCTTTATAGTTTATCATTCACTTTATTGTCACTATTGTGAGGTCAAGATTTTACATATGTTAAAACGACAATTATAAATTAAAATCATGGTAAGAGGGTGTCACTGTCACGTCACGCATGCTGCATGCAACAAAAAATCACATGTTGTTGAAGATGAGACCTCACTTTAAGGTTAAACTGTAAAAATAAAAATAAAAATATATTTGGCTTTCGTTTTATTTTATTTTTTTTTTTGATAGGAGGATCTAGGTTTTTAGGGAGTTTATTTATTTTATCTAATTTTATACTACAATAGGTTTTTTAATTATTTCTTTCGATTCTGAAGAAAATAATTATTGCCTTCAATGATGAGAGAGGGAGAGAGAGAGAGAGCTTAATTTAGCAAAGTTGAAGAGCACAGCAGCAGAATCATATTCGTTTGGATTAATGAGTTTAGGTCTAATTTTGAGCTTTGTTGATAGGTTGGTCCCAAAGTTGGTTGGGCCGGACAGCAAAGTTTGTCCATTTTCTTGAGTGGACAAGGATTGGGAGTTCATACAAGCTGACCAAGTAAGAAACTTCAAGGCTTTTTTTTTTTTTGTTGGTTGTAACATGTAAATAAACTAGGAGATGGGTTCAAGTTTGTTGTACACATTTTTCTAACCAATGGTTTTAATAAGATTTATTTGGGAAAATATTAGATATATAATTATAATAATGGTTAATAAATATGTATTATGATTGTATTTATATATGAAAAATTATTTATTTTTTTCATTTAAAAAAATGATATAGTAAGATTCTAATTGAGTGTTTAAATATATAATATATTTTAAACAGGATTAAAAAAAATTAAAATATTAATGTGTAGCCTACTCATTAATTTAATAGTTTCTAGTCATTTTTTCTTTGAAGGAATATTGTGTTAAATATTTTAGTCTTTTTTTTAGGTAGGATCTAGGATTCAGGTAATTTTTTTTAATAATAACAAATGTGTTTTTTTAATTATTCCCTTCGACTTCAATGATGGAAGACAGAGAGAGAGAGAGAGTTCTTAATTTAAGCATCATATAGCGGTAGAATCTTTTGGATTCTGATGAGTTCAGGCCTAATTTGGAGCCTTGTTGTTGACAGGTTGGTTGGGCCGGGCAGCAGAGTGTGTCCATTATTTGAATGGACAAGGATTGAGAGTTCATTCTTGTGGACCAGGCGTGGCTAAACTTCAGGCCTTGTTCCTTTTTGGCAGGGTGTGCGTGTATAATAAATATTACCCACATTTATAAATTCCATAATATTCAATAAACAATTCCCATCTGCAGAATATAATACAATGAAAGATCTGAATCCATATAATAATAACATAATTATTCAGGTGCCACGTTAATTAAATTCAAACCCAGTCAATTTGATTATGACAATTTTGTCTATTATGTCACTATTTGCTGACATCAAGGACAAGCGTTTACTTGAATAATTCATCACCTTTAGAATTCTAATTAAATATGGTATCCACCGAAGCACAATGAATATCCAATTATTTTGTTCTTCTCAACTCAAAAAAAAAAAAAAAAAAAACCTCCTGTTCTTTCCAAAGGGTTAACAATGTTAGAAAATTGACTTATTACCATCCCCCAACTTAGAAAAGTACTAAATAGAATAAGAAAAAAACATCATAGGGTAGAAAATAACTAGGTTGATCTAGGGACGGACCTAGGTGGGGCCCAAAGGACCCGGCCCCCTATGGTCCAAATTTTTTTTTTAGTTATAATATATTTTATTTTTGTAGTTTTGGTTATTTTTTTTAATAAGCCTAACTAACTTTACTCGATTAGCAACTATCCAATCTAAAAAGTCAAAAACTTAACAAATATAATAAAAATATTCACAATAGTGACTGTATTTTAGCAAATATATATATATATATATATTTTACCATCAAATAATCAAAAAATCATATGTTATTGGAGAAGTTAAAGTTACAATAAATTGGTATAAAAAGCAATTGACTATAACAAGTTGTTAAAAATAAAATACAATATTTTATTAAGATTATAACTCTTCCTTCAATTAAAAAACTCAAATTCTCTCACTTTCCTTTATTATTTTAATGAGTTATTTAATTATTTAAAATGAAGTGATAAAAAAAAATAGAACAATTGATATTGGATGTATTGTTAAAGTAAGGTGTAAAATAGATAAATTGGCTTTTTGAGGTGCTAAAAGCTAAAAGTTTTAATACGACCACGGTAACTACTCTAACTTAAAATAATAATAATAATAACTAGTCGCTAACCCGTGCGATGCACGGGATAGTTAAATAAAATGACAATTAACTAACATCACGTTAAGGTAAAAGAATTAGTGAGAGACTGATTTGCCCACCAAGAATTTAAAAAAAAAAATTGATATAATAAAATCTAAGAAATTTAGAAATAGAAAATTGGGTTAATAATATACATATTATAGAATCCCCAAATTCTACTTCAAAACCAAACAAAACCCTTCAAATTCTAAAAATTCATATATAATATACCAAATAAAAATTTACCACACCTTGGATTGGAAGACATAGGTTGCAGTTTTGATTTTTCTCAAAAAAATAGAGATGCTTCATCTGCTGTATACAATATAAAATAATTATTAGAAATTTCAACCCAAAAACCAAACCCACAAAAACACTATCAAAATATAGAGATTAACCCAAATAATTAGAAGAAAATAAATTCTAAACATAACAAAACAATAAGATAGAATGAAAATTTCAGGCACATATGAAAGCAAATAAAAAAGACAAAACCTACGTTTTTTTTTTTTTTTTTTTTTAGTTGAGTCTCTCTCCTTCTTATTTTTTTAATTTTAAAGTGAAATTAAGTTTAGGATTTTGAGATGGTAATTGCTAGGGTTTTAAGGAGAGAAGAGAGAGTCCTACCAGGAGTCTAAATAATATAAACAATTCAAAACATGGAACATTATCAAATTTATAACACCTAATTCCATTATCTTCTACATTGAATCCAAACAAATAATTAATTGAAATTAATCCAAACAAATAATTAATCAACAAAAATCAAAACTTTAATAAAAAAACAAAAAATCACATGAACCCAAATAAAAATTCTCAATAAAGCAAGAACATATAAAAATTTACCACACCTTGGGCTGGAAGATATAGGTTGCAGCTTTGATTTTTCTCCAAAAAATAGAGATGCTTCATCTGCTATATACAATATAAAATAATTATTAAAATTTCAACCCAAAAACCAAACCCATAAAAATACTATCAAAATATAGAGATTAACCCAAATACTTATAAGAAAACCAATTCTAAACATAATAAAACAATAAGATAGAATGAAAATTTCAGGCACATATGAAAGCAAATAAAAAATTTAAGATGGTAATTGCTAGGGTTTTAAGGAGAGAAGAGATTTTGGTATTTTTATGCAAAAACGTTATTTTAGGTCTAGGTGATTTATTTCCTTGTTTTTAGGCTCTTTTAATGTTTTTTTAGGTCAAATTTGGTTCCTATTATGGTTAGATATTAATTAGGGCTTATTTTAGAATATATTTTCTTGTCAATCAAGTTTTATGGAGCTCTTAAATAGGCCTCCAAGTTTGTATACGTTTTTCAATAATATTGTTATAAGATATAAAATCAAAAATAAAAAGAATCAAAAATAAAAATAAAAAGAATATAGTGATGATGTGGAAAATTGTGAGAGCTTCAAAAGTTTCGGTTATATATATATATATGAGAGGCATTCTACCAAATCCCTTATCTCACCACACCCACGTCTGTGAGAAGGTTCATTTGGTGCTGTTGGGAAGCAGTTAGGAAGGAACCTTTCTTGTCAATCAAGTTTTATGGAGCTCTTAAATAGGCCTCCAAGTTTGTATACGTTTTTCAATAATATTGTTATAAGATATAAAATCAAAAATAAAAAGAATCAAAAATAAAAATAAAAAGAATATAGTGATGATGTGGAAAATTGTGAGAGCTTCAAAAGTTTCGGTTATATATATATATATAGATAATAATAATAATAATAATAATAATAATAATAAAAAATACTAACCAGCCTAGTATAAAAAAAAAACCATTATTTTGTTTCAGTTTTTATCCTTGTTGGTAAATGATTACATCTTAATATATTTATAAACAACAATTTTGAGTATTTATAAATTTTTAATACAATATGGATGCCTATTTGGAGTTTTTTTTTTTTTTCCGGCTCCCGCTAGCTTAAAATCTTGGGTTCGTACTTGAGTTGATCTTGGATGCACAAACCATAGCAATATAACATAGGATTGAACTACATTTAAGGGTAAGACTTTCATTCACTGCTTCAATGTATTGAATGGGATACAAGACTAACATGTGATTATTTTTAGACACATGTCATGTTTGTATCATATTCAATGTAACTGATGCAAGCTAAACCGTAAATGCATTCATGTGATTACAATGACAAATAAAATATACAATTGAATATAATTTTAATTAGGAAATATAATAATGTTTGTGTTGCATTGCATTATGCGTGTGAATATGTAAATAACAACAACAAATAAAGTCTTAATCACAAAATTTGAGATCAACTATGGAATCTCAACTAATAAGTGATTTATGTAAATAAACTGCACATGAAATTTGTCAATCAGGTTAATATTACCTTTTTTGGATAGTGGGTTTGAAAATTCAAACCTAATATTTTACACTAAATGGTAACAAATTTGAGTATTGGGGCTTAATTATGAGAACCCCACCATCAAGGAGGCAAAAAGCAGCCAAGAAATAAGATACACAGCAAAGGGCCCAATTTAAAAGCACCGAGCCTAATGTGAACCGTCCATAATGCATGTTCATCATGACAGTCGCAAAGTATATCATTTTCTGTCTTTTTTTGTTGAAAGTTGAGACTATAAGAAACGCAGCCGTTGGAGAAGCCATACCCCAAAATAAGGACCACTCACAGTCTCACACTATCTTCAAACTCCATAAAGTCTTTTCCATGTTTCTGAGACCATAGAGGCTGTTTTTATTTTAGCTCTGACTCTTTTTTTGGTTTAACATGGCTTGTCTGAGCGATGAGAGCTGGGTTTCTCTTCCCAAAATGCTCTCAGAGCGGTTAACTCTTAGAGGTGCTGATCAAGATGAAGAGGAGGAGCTGAAAAGGAAGAGCTTTGTTGAATCTAAGAGGACCCAATACCAAATAGAGAAAGTTTTTCCGGTTTATGCATTGGGGATATCGGAGCCTGAGTCTGACTCGGTTGTTAATTCGGGTGACCCGATTGCTGACCCAATTTGGGACGCTGTGAAAGAAGAGGCTAAGTTGGAGGTACTACTGAGCTTTTAGTTTTAACCAATATTTCTTTTTGTTCATTTTGTTTTTGTCTTTGTTGGGTTCTGAGTGATGGGTGTTCAATGGTTTATGGTTTAAGAAATTGGCAAAACTTAGGTACCCAAATAAATTCAACTGATTAATGTAACAGAAACAGAAACAGAAACAGAAACAGAAACAGAAACATATTAGTTTTTTGTTTTTGGAAGGAAAATTAAATTCAACCATATATTTCATTGGTCAATACAACCACATGGTTGAAAAAGGAACAATACAAGGAATAGTAGTTAAGGAACTCTACCTAAAACTATGTTTGTTTCATTTTGAAGAGAATATACAGCTTTTTTAAAGCATCAAAATTTTCAAGTTCTCTTATACAATAAACAAAATAAGCCGAATTAATGTTTGACCCTAAGAAATTTGGAGCTGTTACATTTGGTTTGAAACTTTAGTTTTATTTTTCTAAATTTTTTGTTGAGTAGGATTGGTGTTACTTTAGAAACTGACTTTTTTTTAGTACAGAAAGTGATTTTTTTTAAGGTTGTCATTTGGTTATACCATCTGTTTGACTTTGGCTGGAGATATCGTTTTAGGTTGAATTTTATGGTATTTGGATAGCCTGGTTTATGTTCACCAATTTGTTTAACTAAAACATGGGTAGTGATTTTTTCAATGATGGGGTAATAGCACTGATTTGAAACTGGGTTCTCTGAAATCTTACTTATATGGCCTATAGTAAGATTTGATTCCTAATTAGATTGTAGACACACATAGAAACATTGATAATTAGGATTTGAAACAGTGCTTTGCTTAATCCATCCTCATATATTTGCTGACACACATTACTGCAGGCAGAGAAGGAGCCGATTTTGAGTAGCTTCTTATATGCCAGTATAATGTCACATGATTGCTTAGAGCAAGCCTTGGGGTTTGTTCTTGCCAATAGACTGCAGAACCCTACACTGTTGGCGACTCAACTGATGGATATATTTTTTGATGTGATATTGCATGACACAGGTATTCAACATTCAATCCGCCTAGATATGCAGGTAACTCAATCAGGGTTCCAAAGTATATGAGTAATCTTTGTTATGGAATAGTAGAATATGTCTTAGCATCTGGAAATCTTCTTTCTACAGGCATTTAAAGATCGGGATCCTGCTTGTTTGTCATATTGCTCAGTTCTGTTGTATCTTAAGGTACTTCTAGAAAAGACCCTTATTTTGTTGCAATCATTTGTTGATCTTGGTTGTGAGCTATGTTGAGAGAAAAAGAAAAAGGGGCACACTTGATGTTGTGAACTATGTTTTATTGCAGGGATATCATTCTCTGCAAGTGCATCGAGTAGCACATGCATTGTGGAGCAAAGGACGCAAAGTATTGGCGTTGGCACTACAAAGCCGAATCAGTGAGGTAGTTTGTACTTTCTTTGATGATACTTGATGAGTTATTTACAAACAGAGAGTAAATAAGGATATTTTCTTAACTCCACGACCTTACCCTCCACCTCATTATTGAGGAAGGAGGAAGTACCATTTGAGCTAAAGCTCATTGGCAAGAAAAATGAGTAAGAGAAAAGAAAAAGAAAAAGAAATGGATAATCTTTGATGAGCATCATCCTGTTTTAAGATTCAACCCCCCCTCTCACACCTTTATCTTATTTTCTGTCTATCCTCGTTTAATTTGTCAACTGCTTTTCCTCCTCAGGTTTTTGGAGTTGACATACATCCAGGTATGTTTATTTCTACTACACTTTCTATGCTATTCAAAATTATTGAGTTTGGCAGTATTATTTAATTGTAAAGGGATTTTAAGGTTTTGCTGTTTTGGACAGCTGCAAAAATTGGAGAGGGAATATTATTGGATCATGGTACGGGTGTGGTTATTGGTGAAACTGCTGTTGTGGGAAATAGAGTTTCATTGATGCATGTAAGTCAGTTTCATTCTCTGTTGTGTTCCCATTATTTGATGGGAAGAAATTCAGTTATCTTTGTTGCAAGCAACCTAGTAGTTTATGAAAACACATTCCTAGGTGTACTTTTTTTTTGTTTTTTTTTTTGGTGTTGTTTGTTTACTTTCTAAACAATTATTTCATCAGAACTTCTTGTGAAGAATTGGGAGATAAAAGAAGGTAATATAAGCTTTAATATTTTCACATATAGAAATGTCTGTTGAATGACTTCTTGAGCATATCATGCTTGAAATGAATAGTCATGACTTAGGTAATAACATTTTTTTTATGAATAACTCAAGAATTCAATAATGCTTGAATCATTAAGAAGATCTAAATTTGGGAGTTTTTTTGCCATGAAGCAAGGAAATTATGTTGAATTTTTGTGAAGAAAATATTAAAATTTATTTAACAAAGGATATGTCAAAAGTTTTGAATGCCCCAAAAATTTTAACTTTGTTCCAATTAAATTGCAATTTTTGAAATTTCCTAGTTAAAATTTCAATTTGTAACTAATTCCTAGAAAATGATCAAAATAAATCTTTGTCCCAAGCCAATGTATCTTCATGTGGTTGCATAAGATATATACTTTAATTTAAGTAGCTAAAAAAATTTATTTGTCAAGAGCCTTATAGTTTAGTGGTATTGTTTGTTCTCCTTTATGAGGAGAACTAGAGTTCAAATTCCCCCTCCCCCTTGTTGTAACAATTCAATTATTTTATATATATATATGTGTGTGTGTGTGTGAGAAAAAGGGGCATAGCCGTGGTACACAGGAGGTATATTAGAGATACACAAAAGAAAAGAACAAAATGAAAGCTTAGATTCTAAGATGAAAAAAAATCCAAGAACTGCAATAAGGATACAGAAGTGAAACCCCTTATAGTCCATATCAATGGAAAGAGAGTTGAGGAATAAAGACTTCAACCCCATTACTGTGAATTCATTTGCATCAAATACTTTGGAAATTGCATTTCAAGATCAAATTATTCTTATTATAGAAAAATGTTTTCAGGGTGTAACTTTAGGAGGAACAGGGAAAGAAGTTGGTGATCGTCATCCAAAAGTAAGTGATGGTGCACTAATTGGTGCCAGTGCAACTATTCTTGGGAACATAAAAATAGGTAAAGGTGCAATGGTAGCTGCTGGTTCCCTTGTGTTAAAAGATGTCCCTCCACACAGGTAGAAAATAATTTCTGATAATCTGCAGTGTAGTTCTTCTAATCATTATATTGCCATTACATTAGTTTTGTAATAAATATATAACTGATGTTTTTTTTTTTGGGATTCCCAAGCATGGTGGCAGGAATTCCGGCCAAAGTGATTGGATATGTAGATGAACAAGATCCGTCATTGACAATGAAGCATGGTAAGTTATTCATATGTGCAAAACTTGGATGTATTTTTATCTTAGAAGACATGAGCAACCTTATTTAAACAATTATATTATCAGGCAGCTCCAATTATCTGTTTCAATGCTTGTCCTAGAATCTGGAAGTCCTATTGTTGAAGACTAGTTGCTTTGTGCTAAGCAAACTTAAAGGAACCTTTAATTACCTTTCTCACTAAAAAAAAGAAAATCTTTATCAAGGGATTAGTTTGGTACGAAAACCTCGCCTGGTCCAAAAGATTGACTTCATAAGTATTTCTGATTCTTCTAAAGCAATATATTTGTGTCCCATGTTTGATTCTGAGAGGTATAGAAACAATTTCCATCAATAAAGTGACTTTTGCATCCATTTTTGAATGGATAATACACGAATGTCCTGCTTTAATAACCTTGGCTTTCTAATTTTTTTGTTGTCAAATTTAACATTTTCTATGAGAAAAAAGATGGGCTAATTTTACTTTTTAAATTTTTTTTTTATTTATAATATGTACCTGTCCCGTATCATGTATTATTATGCTTGTTGCTATGCGCAGATGCTACCAAAGATTTTTTCGAACATGTTGCTGATAATTTTAAGGATGGAAGATCAACTGGTTAGTACTCCTTACTGTAGTTTCTTAGTTCTGAAGAAACTTCAAATCTAAAGCAGACAATTTCAAATTGTAGGCTTTGCCTTTTCATGTGTCCTCTGATTTGGTTTTATGCTAATAAAACAATGGTGGCACTCCTATAACGGGTTTGGCTTACCTCCAATGTTATTGTGTATTGGAGGCGGGCACAAAATGTGTGTGCATTTTCTCAAAATGTATTATTAAATTATTGTGTATGATTTTTCAGGAGGGCAGGGGTCAGGATCGGGAAAGAAATGATGCAAGCACTTAAGAGATGTGGCTAGGCGTAAATGTCATTTGCCAATGGCAATGCAATTCATGGTCTGCGAAGAAGCAGGGGGACAGGGACAAGGGTTTATCATTTCCAGAATGTTAGATACAAACAAAATATAATGCTCCTATAACTTTGAAATGCGATGAGCAATTTGTAGTCCATTGTAATTTATGCTGACACATTGTTGAGGTTCCCAATATTGCAAAATTTACATATCTGAAAGTGAAGTTTCTTTTATCCTCCCCCCACCACCCTCCTCCGGTAAAAGAGGGCCCGTTTGTTACCGTTGTTTAAACAATAATTTTTAATGTTTAAACAATATTACATGTATTTTCATACATGTTTTTACTTACACGTATTTCTAAAAAATACAAACAACGTTATCAAAACAATATTGCCAAACGGTAAAGCACCTGGCATTCAATTCTTGTTTCCCATGCATAAAATCGGGGAGAACTAGAAGTTTCAGATGCATGTAAAACAAACCATGCCAATAGCTTTCAGATTAGATTAGAGAAAATAAACTTGATATGCTCCATGGTCAGACTTCAAATTGCATTTATGAAAGTGATGTGTACCAGAATCCTTAAATTAACAGTCAGCATCTTATGTGGGGATAAAGGGTGACCAAAGTCACCGATGACCAAATGATTCTAAATGGCTCCTGTAATTTAGGGAGTGGATCCCACCTGTCTTCATAAATTATGCTTTTATTTTCTTTTATAGATGTGGATGGAGATTTTGAATCGAGACATTATAATTGAAGACACCAAAATATGCTAATTGAGTTATAAAGATATGCTAATTGAACTATAAGATTTTTAGCATAAATTATGCTGTTACAAATATATATAAGGATGTTTTCTCAACAAAAAAAAAAATATATATATATATATATATATATAAAAGGATTATCTGTCCCACTTTGTATTTTAATTTATGCTCTATTAATCACAACTTGACATATGTTTGACTTATTTTTTTTCTTTAAAATTTGATTATTTTATAAGGGAAGTCAAACAAATTATGTAACAAGCTGTGATTGATAGAATATAAAGTTTTTTTTATTTTTTTTTTATTTTTTTTTATTTTTTTTTTTATTTTATGAAGAAAGATAGAGTATAAAGTTAAACACACAAAGTAGAGTAGATAATTTTTATTCTAAAGTAACCATGAAACTTATTGGCAAAGCTGCTGATTCATTTATTAATGGAGATAAGTTTAATTTCATGATAAAGATTTGTGTTTTATGAATTAAAAAAGAAAAAAATGATGTCATGTTGATTAAAATTAGTTATCGTTTTTTATTTGGTGTAATGAAATTTAAAACCAAGTGATAGTATATGTAGACATGACTCTTGAAAAATAAAATCTTCAACATGAATTGGACAAAAGAAGAGGATGGACCATTATGGGTTCTTTTTTGGATAGTACCCAGGCCCAAATAATGATAAGGATCCTGGGCCTCCAAAGAAATAATGTCTAATAATTGGTGGATTGGGCTTGGTTCACCGTAGCTATATTGGGCTTATTACAAACTAATTTGTGCACAAGACATAGGTCCTACAACACATAAACATTTATGCATGCAAACATATACGTATTGTAAAATAAGTGGCTGAAGAACAATAAAAAAATTATTAAGAAAATGCAAGTAAGAACGTCAGGGATCCTCAGAAAATAGAGTGATAGGTCATTATATTATGTTTTTAAGTATATTGGTCCCTATTTCTCACTGGGATATTCCACGAGGTTTAAATAAGTTTAAAAGTCACATACTTGGATAGCTCTTTCTAGGCTTTCAAGACTTGTGAGGTTTGAATCCTCTTGAATCCAAATGTATTCTCAAGCATTTGTTAGATGATCCTTCACAATGCCTTTCTTTTCTCTTTATTTTCTGAAGCTTAGTGAGTCTTTTTAATGCTCTTTTTACTCTGATTGATAATTGCTGAATGCCTTTTACTGATGACTTAATGCTCCTTTTATAGTACCTTTCTAGGGTTTTTGGTATGTCATTGATTCTCTCCTTTTGCTGTCTTGGATAGCAAAACCAATTTTATGTCAGCAACATTGGTGGCTGGTCTTTTCCTTATTTTCTCATTGCATTCTTCTTTTGAGGTTACCTTCCAAAAAGTTTCCAGCTGACCTTCCTCTTTCGGGGGGTCTTGATGGGGCTGATTTCCATTTCTTTTCCCAAAGTTTCTAAAGAGACTTTTCAGAGCCCCTTTTTGACTACCCCACCCTTTGTCATTTTTCTTCAAATAAGTAGATTTCTCTCTATCATGTTGAAAGATCCTAGTCACCTTATTCATGGTTCACCTTCCTGCTTTTCCTGAGGTACTAGGCTCCCTTCATCAGGTGCTGATTCCTAAGTCACCATTTGTTTCCAAAACTTTTCTTCTGAGTTGTGGGCTGTTGATGGGACATGACTTTCTTCATTCCTTGTGCCTATGAGCATGCCTCCTTGAGCTGTTCAAATCCTAGCAGATTCTTTCATGCACTTCCTAATGATCCCCTCCCTGGCTTTGGCAGTTCTAAGGTATCCTGGTCCAGTCCCTTTCTTCTCCTTAGGCTCCCTCGGAGTTCCTTTTACAGAGGGCTGAGCCAAAATTCCTTTGCCTCTCTCTCTCTCTCTTTTTTATTTTTTATTTTATTTTCCCCCTAAGGCCTAGGGCTTACCCATTCATTGGCTTGGGCTTCCTTTTGCCCATTTTAAATGGGCCTTGGCTCATGGATTGAGCTTTCCTCATTTTTGAGGGCCCATTTGCTTTGGATCTTGATACTTGTAACATTTTGATCCTCAACAAGCATTCACCAATTCATAGTTCCTAAAAGGTCAATACGTAGAACTCAAAAGAAATTGGACCATTGTAATTTCAAACTTTTTATCTAATAGGGGATATGATATGATTTGAACTTATAAAGTCTTTTTCATAATATTGTTTTCACCATTAATTAAGATACTACTAGGTTTTCCCATCAAAAAAAAAAAAAAAAAAAAAAAAAAAAAAAAAAAAAAAAAAAAAAAAAAAAAAAAAAAAAAAGAGGAAGGAAGAAGAAGATACTATTAGGTTTCTTTTAATTTTTTTATGTAGGTGACATTCAATCTTAGGTTCCCTATTTGACAACAAACTGTATTAATCTTTCTTCTTTTTATTAGGCCTTTTTTTTTTTTTTTTATAAAATCAAATTTTCTTTTAAATTAATAGGCTACACACAATAGAGACCAGTGCTCTCCTTCCAACAATTTCTCCTCTTTTTTTGTTTGTTGATGAATAGAAAAATTTTATTAGCAACAAAAAGACAAATTACAAAAGGACAGAGTCCTCAACAAGAGCAAACTCCAAACAAGGACACCAACCAATACCAACCCTCCCAAAATTTCTCCTAGTTATAATGCAGGACTATCATATGATAAAGTTAAACAGATTTCGTCATAAAATTATTAGTAATGCTAAGACCATAACTTGCTCATGTGGCAAGTCATGAATGATGGAGTCGTGAATTCACAACTTTTACTCTATCACTCACAATTTACTACATAAGCAAATTTTGACAAAAGTTGTGGCCTTAAAATTCCTCTCAAATCATGCATCACTAATTGGAACGAGCAGTGGGCCTAGTAGCCTGCTTCGGCCCTTTTGGGCCCAAAACAGGTAAAGAAAGCAAGCACTAAATTCAAACGGAGCCCTAAAAAGAAAAAAGGAAAAAGAAAAATGAAAAATGAAGCATAGAAAATGACTAAAAAACCCTTGGAAAAGTGGCGTAATCCGGAGTCGGAACCATATTGATTTCTCAGCTAGTCTCTCTCCCCTTGTCCCTGACTCTCTCTGTTAGTTAAAAAAAAAAAACACAGCAGCAGGAGGTACAAAGGGCCCCCCAAAACGACGTCGTCTCCCATATCCAATTCTAACACCGACGAATCGAAGATCTCATTCCCTCCAAATTTGATAGATCCCCCAAACTGCCCATTATAGAAAGGTACATACATACTCATTGCCAAACCCTTCAATCTTACTCCTTATTTTTATCACAATTCCAATTAATTTTACTTATCAGTATAATTGTCAAGTGTTTCTAATTTTTCGTGATTTTTGAATCTCGGATCTGACAGTTTTTTTTTTTTTTTTTGAATGAGAATTCTCTAATAATGAGATCCACTTAAATTATTGTTACTATTAACTAAAATTTGCAAACCTATGAATTTTGTGGTATATTGATGCTTGGCATAATTGTATCATAATTCTGTGAATTTGAGCTTGTATCAGTAATAGCTCTAGTTTGAAATTTCCTAGTCGGTCCGAAATTGATGTAGTAGTGTGGTTCTTACTAGTCTATTTGTCTTGCTTAGCTTCGATAGCATTTAGGTAGTAACGAGTTATAACTTCGCGGCACCATCTTGGATGTGTTATGTGTAATATTGATGTTTAGTGGGGAGACAGTTGATCATCTATCGTTACATTGTGCGAAAAGGTCATTGACCTTTTGTTTGGCTGGAGGAATTGGGTTGGCAAACATTCTTCAGATATTTGGAACTTAGTCCCTTTATGTTTGATGTGGACATTGTGTGGAGGGAATGGAATCGCTGCACTTTTTTCAGAGCACTTTTGTAAATGATTCCTCTATGTACATTGAGTAGTCTTTTTTTTCAATAATATTTGATTACGTAATGTTTAGCTCCTTTTCTTAAGTTGTGTGATGTTGCAGGTGATGTGGACGGAAGAGTGAAACTGAATAGTGCATAGATGGAGGCGGAAGGAGGTGATTCCGCTGGAGTGCTGGAATTGGAAAGTCATGCTTCTGATGATTTAAAATCTGAGAAACAGTTGCCCGACACAAATTACGTGAGCAATGGAAATATTGCCGTGGAAAATGGGTTGACTGGGGATGTCAACCCAAGTTTGGATGATACTCATGATCAGTTTGTTCAAATGGTTACCGAGCTGAAGTTTCAGAATGAATTCTTGAAGTCCCAATTTGAGGATTTGAAAAATAGTCAATCAGAATGTAGTGTGTCTAATCAACAGACAAAGGCAAATGAGATCGAAGGTGGGGAATCTGAAGATGTGAAAGAACTTCGTGAAAGGATAGAATCTTTGAAGAGAGAACTTTTGGAGGAAAAACAGACTAGGAACGCAGCAGAGGAGGCTTTGAAGCATCTTACAGTGGCATACTCAGAGGCAGATGCAAAAGCCCAAGAGCTCTCTGCAAAGCTTGCTGAAGGTCAGATTTTAATCTGTTCGAACTCTTTCATCTGTGTTATAAGATTTGTTTAAGTATATAAGTTGGCAAACTGTGGAGCAGATATATATTTGCATTTTTTTTAATACTAGAAATTCACCCTCTATTTATTTATTTTTAAGAAATCAATTAATAAAACAGAATCTCTACATTATATCTTTGAAACCAGTTCTGCATCTTAAATTTTTTTTTTTTTTTTTATAGCTGTAGAGTGGAGGCTGAGGACTGGTTTATCTATTTATTTATTTATTTTTGGTGGGCATTTCGAAAGAGAAAATTTGTAGTTTCATCTTTCACCAAAGTCACAGAGTCATCTTTATAAAACCTTTTATCTTAGTCTGAATGCATAGCATCATTTCATTACATAGCTCAACAGAAGTTGGATCAAGAAATAAAAGACCGTGAAGAGAAGTACTCCGAACTTGACTCAAAATTTAGCAGGCTTCACAAACGAGCAAAACAACGGATACAAGATGTTCAAAAGGTAAATTGCCTTTTGGCCTTTCTGCCTTGGTTTGCAACTTCATGATACTGTTCATCTTGCCATGTTTTAGGATGAACTTGTTCTGACGCACATTAATTGTTAAATGTTAAGCTTCTAAGCCAGTTCTTTGGTTTTGTCCGCTTTTCCCATATTTGGAATGCTTGTGACTGGGTTCCATATTCAGACACATTATCTTTGAGAGGCCTTTAGTAAAGCACATCCTTGAAATAATGCACTCTAATATGACTTTGCTCTTAAAACTGCATCTTTTTGGGGACCGAATCTCCTGTGATATTTTCAGATAATTATATTATTGTGGTGTCTGTATTAAATATCCTATGTGAGTTCCAAACGTTTCCATAGAAATGGTGCTATTGTTAGAGCGTGTCAACTTTTGTGCCTGTTCTTTTTAATGGGCAGTGCACTTTGTGTCTCCTGATTTGGTAAAATGCTGGTTCACGGAACCTTGACGGGCACTTTTATATTGTCAAAGGTCCTGTTGTAGACTTAAAATTTAAAGAAGTAAAAAAATCTTATGCTTTGACAGGAAATATTACTAGAAAAAAAATATTCCATTGAAATTTATTGAGGTTTTACTTACCTTGATGTAGCCAGTGAAAAATTTAGGTTTGTGTAAGTATCTCTCTCTGCTATGGAATTTTATTTTTCCTGGAATAGTTTTGTGGTTAATATTTCATTAAAACAGATAGACGAGACCCATTGTAAACGGATATAGAGGCTTTAGAGTTCATGCATTTATTTATTTTTGTCATGGCCATTTTTGGAGTGACATGTATGGGTGATTTTATAATAATGCATTTGAGCTGAAACTGATAATTGTCACTAAGTTGCCTCACTTGAAAAAAATGAACAAAGAACTTAGAGAAAAGCTAAAAGAATATACACACACACTCGCACACACATAACATTGAATACTATATTCCTCTTCTTTTATTTAAAGTAGTAAAAGAAATAATCATATTTTGCCCGAAATTAAGTGACAAGTGTTATTTGGAGATTGTCAATTTCAGGAAAAAGATGATCTTGAGGTCCGGTTTCGTGAAGTGAGTGAAACAGCTGAGCGAGCATCATCGCAACAGTCAGCATTGCAACAAGAGCTGGAGCGGACACGGCAACAAGCAAATGATGCATTGAAAGCAATGGATGCAGAGAGACAACAATTGAGGAGTACAAACAACAAGTAAAATCCCTAACTATGTATTAAATTGAGAAACTTGTGCATGTTTGTATATTTTTGCAGGTGGGTTGGGTACATGGGTGGGTGTGGTGATATATTTGATGGGAGAAACAATAGCATCATTTGTTCTTTTTGTATCATAGATCTGTTTTTCCGTTAACCACCCCCACTCCTCCCAAAAAAAAAAAACAGTGTCTTGTAAATGGAAATTACTTGAAGTTTTGTACCATAAGCTCAAGTCTTTCCGCAGTTCCATAAAGCAGTATCAAAATTTGAGAATTTATATTTACAGTCCTGTTTTCATTCTTCTCATGATTGAAATCTAGACTCCGAGACACCATTGAGGAATTGCGGCGTTCAGTGGAACCAAAAGAAAGTGCTCTTGAGGCCTTGCAACAGTCACTAATGGAGAAGGAGCAGGTATGCAGATCTTTAACAAGGCTGGCTTTTGGCTTTCAAAACTTTGCTTTGATGCTTATAGAATCCCTTGCTTGTTCATGCACGTGGAGATACCTACCCTGTTTATGGATGTTATGCTTGTATACCTTGGTTACTGTTCTTGTTTTGGCCAAATAGTGGATCTTCTGAGGGTATAACCTTAATTTTATGCTTCAGATGTTCAAGTGCTTTATAAAATATACTGCCTCAATTTTAAGATTTAATTTTATTGCATCAATATATTTTGAAAAAGCATACAATTCTTGGTGACTTAACAAGAAGCTTCTGTTAATGACAATTGAATCACCATATTGCATCAATATAAAGTGTTTTGACCGGCTTTTGTATCTCTTTGACTTGATTTGATATATTATTGTTTCGCTCTTCCATGTTGAAAATTTTCTAGCATTGATATGCGTTTGCTTTCTTAATTGTTGCTTGTATGAAGAGAATTAATAGTGAGTCTTAACTTGCTTATATTTTAGATGTTGGAAGACATGCGGGGATTGTTACAAGCTGCAGATGAAAAAAGGCAAGCTTCAATAGCTGAGCTCTCTGCTAAACATCAGAAGGTAAATTTGCATTCAGATGGCTAAACATTAAGAACTTTTATTGTTACTTATCCAAAAAAAAAAAAAAAACATTGAGAATTTTTTGTTTTTCTTTACTGCTCCATGCAACATTTTGTGCCCTAGCTTCAGAACTGTCCTCTGTTTTTCTTTAGAATTTGGAGAGTTTGGAAGCTCAACTTGCTGATGCACTATCTGATAGAAGCAAAGCTACTGAAACTATTTCTTCACTACAGGTAGGAGTTATTCAAATGAGGTTCATTTTATTATTGACTCGTGTTGAGTAAAAGAGAAGTGGCAATGTAGTGAATTATTTTCTTGTTCTGCCAATGCGCTCTAGCTCAAATGGCCCCTCCTTACCTATAACAATAAGATAGGGGTGAGGTTGTAGTTGTTTTTTTGTTCCTTGAACATCTAGCTAAACTGCTAGAGATATGAGTCAAGTTTTTTTTTGATAGGTAATAAAAATTTTATTCATAAAGGCTACTTCATGCAACAAGAATGAGGTAGCTAAAAAAAAAATATACAAAAGCACAAAAGAAAGAAAACTATATACAAATAAGAAGGGAATCTAAGAACAAAGGAATGGAATCAGTAGAAGTGAATCCCCAAGAACAAGACCAGTCAAACAACATCCCCGTAAATAATGCTATGAGCTGATCCGCCGAATGCTCCTAATATGACACTCTTCTAATTAGGATGACATTTTTTTTTTGGGTGTGCGCGCTTGCGTGCATGCATGTGTAAGGGCATCAACAAAATGGAAATAGTATAGGGCATTGCTTGTTTTAAATTGTAATTTCTTTAACTCAATAGCATATTTTTATGGCTTAGTGCTGTTGAATTTCTTAAAAAAATTCACATGATGAGTTGGACTAAGTGTTGAAGACATATTACCAGGTGCTAATTGCAGAGAAAGAGTCTAAGATTGCAGAGATGGATGCAGCTTCAACTGGTGAGGCAGTGCGGTTTAGAGCTTCTGTGGAAAGTGTAAAGGGAGAGCTTGCTCACCTGAAACGTGAGCATGTATGAATCAAACATTCAGAATGAGTAAAATTTATCTTCTGCAAATGACATTGATGGTCTTTGTGATGTGAATATTATTATTCCTTCCTCCCATGTTGTTGGTCTCTATTTCTTTTTGGGATGCCCAAAATGTCTTCTTTGATTTTTGAAATGTTAATGAATACAATATTGAAGAATCAAGAGTTTGTTTGGTTAGAGTATTTAAAATGTGTTTCCACCACTTAGAAACAAAAAAATATTGTGTCCCACATAAAAAAGGTTTTTTGGTGTATATGGGTTTTTAGACAACGCCTTTTAGATGTTTTCAGGATTAGGTTTTTGTTTTCAAAAGGGGAGGTGGCTTTTATGGTTAATCTTAGGTCTCCCTCCCTCTCTCTCTCTCTCTCTCTCTCTCTCTCTCTCTCTCTCTCTCTCCTTCATTAGCCACTGCCTCTTGGATGATAATGGCTGTGTGGAAGAGAATTAGGTATGGATTCGGTGATGGCCATGGGTACTGGCTTTGCTGATGGATGTGTGCAATTCATCTTGAGATGAACTCAGTCTAGTTATAGTTCCGATTTGGTTCAGTGGTTTCCATGAGGTGGCTTTCTGGTCTTCTCAATGGCGGCACAGTATAGTTGGCTCCAGTTGTCGACGCCCAACAAGCCTTGCCCTGGTGTTCGACAAAGTCTTGTTTTTGTTATTATGGCGTCCAATAGGGGTTTTTGCTATCTGGACCTTGATGGAGGTGGGATTTTGGGGTTTGCCAATTGGTTTTTGTGGGATTGGGGGGTTGTGTACCATTGTGGATGGTGGCTCTTATGGGTGGATTGTGATGGCGACTTTGAGGAGGTGTTGCTGGTTTGTGGGGTTATGCTTCACCATGGATGGTTGCTCTTGTATTGGATTATTGCTGGTTGTGCACCAATGACTTTTTTTTAGAGGCTTTTTTACCAAACAAGTGTTTTTTGGTTTTGCTTTTCTCAAAAAAAATTAATAATAATAAATTTTTCCAAACACATTTTTGATTTAAAAACATCCAAAAAAAAAAAAGGTTTACATTTAAATAAATTCTTTAGAATTGCTACCAAACAGCCTCCAATATTGAGGTTTATATAAAGAGGGTAATTTTGGAAACTTGTATCTTTTGAAAGAAAATGATTAAATTATGTTCCTTTCAAAAGTTGAGAAGTTGGATTTACTCAACAGGACCAATAATACAGGATGGAGGGAGTATTTATTAGCTGAACACAAGTTCTGGATTTCCCTTTGTGCTTCTTTAGGATGGGGTGGGCTTCCATTAAAATGAAAAGAATTAGAAGAAAGGATACTACATGGCAATTTATTTCAGGACAAAACTTTGTGAAGTTGTTACGACTGTCTCATTTATATAGCTAGAGACATGCATATGTATTTCTTTTCTATGCTCATATGGCATTTATTGTTATTCAGGACAAAGAAAAGGAGAGCTGGGAAGCTGCCTCCCAGGCACTTAAGACTAAACTGGAACTTGCTGAGAGTAATTGCATACGTGCTGAAATTGAAGTTGCAAAAATGAGAAGTATATTTGCATCCATTATTTTCCTTTTATCAGATTACTCATATATGTGAAGTGAATGTTCATGCTTTTCTTATTGGGCAGGTCAGCTGGAATCTGATGTGTCTGCACAAGCCCAGATCCTAAATGCTAAAGATGCAGAATTAGTGGCTGCCAAAAAGGAGGTATCAATTTATTCTTATTTCCCTCCATGATTTCTGAACTCATTCTTAATGTGTGTGTGTGAGAGAGAGAGGATGAAATATAGCTCCAATCCTGCAGGTAAGGAAAAGAATAACAATATGTTTTACATCTTTGTTGTTCAAAATGTTTTTCATTTTTCCTTTATATGTCTGTGATGACTGATGAGGGCCCAATTATTTTAATCTTAAAGGCATGTTCTCTTTCTCTTGGCCATTGAGTCACAGTTCCCTGAAATTTGCATATGCAATACAGATTTTGGGGTATGCTCTGGCCTGCCAACTGCTGGAGAGTATTCCGGTGCTTATGATACAGGAAAGTATTCCTGTATCATTAGCACCGGTTCCAGAGGAAAATAGTTGTATGTCTCATTGATATTGTGCTTTAACAGAAGTAGAATAAGTATTGATGGATTGGGAGTATGGCTCTACACCATTTATATATTGGTGCTACAGTTCCTTGCATATCCAACTTCCATTATCTTCTGGCTGAAGGCACTTGTTACTAGCATTGGTTTAAAAAATTTAAAGAAACCAGTCTCTCTTACTGGGGCCTTGAAATAGTGATACACCCAACCCTCTACCTTCTGATAAGTGGCATTTTTTACTTCTATTCTGGTTAGGAGTTGGCAATGTACATTTTTTGGACAAAGATTCTGACAGAAACTTTTATTCTTGCATTGGATTCCTGGATCTCATCTTGGGAAATTGTTCACCTAGTTATCAAACTGGTGGTTTTGGGTTGTATGTTCTGCAAACCAGGAACCTTTCCCCACCAGAGACAAATTACACACAGTCACACACATGTGCTGATGATAGTATTCTTGCTTAGCTACCCTGTGAAATTACTGCTCAATTTTGTGAAGCTTCATAGCTTTAAGTATTTTCTTATTTATAGCCTGACCTCAATATAAATCTTTGCAGATCAGCCGCCTTGAAAGTGAATTTTCTTCCTACAAGGTTCGTGCTCATGCACTTCTCCAAAAGAAGGATGCAGAGCTAGCTGCAGCTAAAGACTCTGAACAGCTTAAAGTTCTTGAGGAAGCACTAAAAGTACATGGTTATACTTTATCTTATAATATGAAGTAAAGACTGGATCATTATAGACATATGTTAAAATCACTGGCATTTGTTGATCCTGTAGGAGGCTGAAAAAGAAGTATTATCTGTATCTGCAGAAAGGGATAGGGTCCTTCAAGATCTTCAGGATGCCTTGGCCAATCATGATAAAGAACTCAAAGAAAGGTGCTGATACTGTCTTGCTGGCTCTTTTTTTTTTCCCTTTGCTTTATTCTATATGGAATTGGATAGAAGGCTTTATTGAGCTGATTTTTTTTTTTGGGGGGGGGGGGGGGGGGGGGGTGGTGGTGTGATCATTAGTTCAGTTTATTTCTTTATATGGGAAACTTTCCTTACTTTTTTACCTACAGTTTGGTTTACTTATATATAAATAAAACTCTCCTACTTTATCTACCGATAATGCTGGTATAAAATATTTTCCAAAGCATGAAATAAATGATGAGCACTTGATCCAAAGCTGACTAAATTTTACATTAGCTGTCAACCTACCTCAACTCTCCTCCTTTTTCAGGGCTTGGGACCAGCTGTGAACAAAATATATGACACTAAGCACAAACTCAAGCAGAGTTAAATGATGAATAGATGATGTGTGAGAAAGATATGCATGTTGTCGCTAGTCAGGCTATTACTTTTATTGTGATTAGAACTTTTATTAATTTATATGTTATATTCGTTTCAGAACTCCCACATTTGAAAATTTTAATTTACCAGTATTTTTTGCTTAAAGTATATTGAATTTTGGTTTACGTACTAAGAAGTCTGATTTGACTCTTCAATTACATATTTATTCCAGAGAGTTGGTCCTTGACAATGCCAAGCAGCAGATCAAGAGCTTAGAAATAAAGCTGAATTCTGCTAATGCTAGCCACCAATCAGATAAGGAAACATGGGAAATGAACCTTCAAAATATAGAAGAAACATGGCGAAGTAAGACATCCATGCTAAGTCGAATAAAGATGATTCTTACCATCTTTTCCTTCCTTTTCTCCAATCCATAGAAATATGGATACCAGTTAAGTATTCAAAAAGGTTATACTTAATTTTACAGTCAGATGTGAGGGACTGAAGGCTCAAAATGAAGCATCGTCTGGACAGGCTGTACAAAAAGAATTGGATGAGCTTAAATTATGTTATAAAAGATTGAAGGTACCTTATATCTTGTATCTTGCTGCATTTGGGCTTGGATTAATTGTCAGTATATTTATATTTTTGTTCTTGTGTTAATTGGATGCATAACTTGTAGGAAGAGCTTGATACATTTCGTGATCTTGCTGATCGAATGATTGAGGAGAAGGACAAAGAAATCTATAAACTTCTTGATGACAATAAGGATCTTCATCAATCTTTAGAATCAAGGCCACCTGTCCGTTTCATTCTTTTGTCTTCTTAAAATATTTGTTAAATTTCACCTGATATTTTTAATACTTCCCATGACTTAGGTTTTAATATTTTAGTCCTTGGCCTGACAATGTGATTAATAATCTCAGGTTGATCACAATGGAAATCACTACACAGGTATGAACCCATTCCTGCTACCACTTGTCAGCACCTGTATTAGTTAAATATAAGTTGAAAGCTTTTCTCAATCTATAACAAATTTAACCCTTGGGGTAGCTGGTGAGGTTTTAACATATCCTTTTTCTCTAACTGGTATTATCAGCCATGCAAAAGCAGGATGCACAGAATTTAAGCACTTCTGCAGCAGAACAGCAGATTCTGGTATAAACATTTCTCTCAAAAAATCTGTTCTCATTTAAAATGTACTTTGTTGAGTCTCCAAATGCATTTATTATGACAATTTAGCAGGTAGCCAATTATATCATAGAGCTGCAATTTTTAACCAGCTCTGATGGAAAAATTTATGTGCCTGAAGAAGTGAGCTGGTGTAGATAAAGTCCACACAAACTAGAAATATTTATTTATTTTGTCACCAGTTTGTATGCTAATCTTGTGTTCTTTACATTTTCCCTCACAACTTTCCTGCTTCCACCTAGGCTTTATATCTTGATGAACTTTTGTATTCATTAGTTAATTGAAGATTTTGTGGATAATGTTCAAGTAGCTGTTGTTTATGCTTTTGAATAATGATGGATATCACAATAGCCTTTGTTTAAAAAAAAAAAAAAAAACTGTATCACTATAATTCTCCAATGAAGATGGACAATTTCCTGGGAAACTAGTATCAAATACACAAAGTTCTCTTTAATATGAATGAATGCTTGCTAATTGGTTCATCTTTGGAATAATTTGTTTCATGCATTGCATGCAAGTAGAATTTTGGTTGATGGTGATTTTTCTTTTGAAATTCAGCTTTTGGCAAGGCAGCAAGCTCAGAGAGAGGAAGAGCTAGCACAATCACAACGGCATATTTTAGCACTTCAAGTATGTCAGATGAAATCTAAATTAAATGGTTTTTTTCCCCCAGTTTAGTTTCTGATTTTTGTTTCAATTTAGGAGGAAATTGAAGAGCTTGAACGTGAGAATCGTCTCCATAGCCAACAGGTATACAGTTGTCTGATTTTTTGCAGATGCAATTGTTTGTGAATTTAATGACAGCAAAGAAATGCTGGCTACCAAGAAACATTTTTATGAGACTAGTGCAGCTGAAATGAAAATGTGAGGTTGATAAAATGGAAGTACAGGATTATTACATGTCTATGAATATATGTAGGGAAGTTGAAAAAAAAAAGTGTTTTCCATGTGTGCAATTTTGCCTTCTTCTTTATTCGGAAGTGGGGGGAGGGGAGCAGAGCTTCTCATTAGTTTATAATAGAAGTTTGAACATAATGAGTGCAGGAAGCGATGCTAAAGACTGAGCTTCGCAACATGGAAAGAATGCAGAAGAGGGAAGGGGTAGATATGACGTATTTGAAAAATGTTATCTTAAAGCTTCTTGAAACAGGTATCTCTACTGAAGATTAGCTGTTATAATCACGAAAGTAATTTTTGAATTTTATTCACTTTTGCTGATGAAGTATGTATGTTGGTGATGCCAGAAAACTTGGTAGTTTTAATTATAATGATTTTTGTCACAACAGGTGAAGTGGAGGCGCTACTACCTGTGATTGGAATGCTGCTTCAATTTAGTCCTGAAGAGGTAAAATTCTCGGTTTGTATTAGATGCTCCAGTTTTATAGGGTATTCTGGTTTAAGTCACGGTTTCTATTCTATTTTGTATAATGAAATAAGTCATGGTAAGCTGCCCCTTAACATAGTATAGTATGTTAATATGAATAGCCAGGCAAAGATGGTAGCCTAGGGCCATAAAATAGCATTATGAGTAATCATTCCAAACCTGTCAATCCACTATGTTTCCTTGGAAGAAAACTTGCATAAAACTTCAGAAGTGCATTTAGATAAAATGAGCAAGTCCCTATTTGTTGACCTTTTTGAAGTCATGTATGTCTTTTCTGACATGGTTTCAAGCTGTGATGCTGCATTGCAGTTCAGTACATTATTCTAGGATGTGTTCAAGCATATATTAGAAATTGCTCTCTTAAAAGTGTACAGTATTTTCAACCATCTGTTAATTACTGCATGTTGCATGCAAATGCAGATTCACAAGTGTCAGCAAGCATACCGTGCCTCTACAGATGTTCCACCAAGTCCAGCAAGCGATGGTCCAGGATCCCATTCTCTTTTCTCAAGATTCTCATTTTCTTAAAAGTGGATAATAAGTAAGGATTCTTTTATTGCACGAGGATTATCTGCTACTGCAACTCAGCAGCAATGGTGTTGGCTGCTCACTGCAGGTGTGGTCTCAGTATACTTGTATTCTTTTTGTAAAAACACTACATTGGTTCGGGAAAAGGTTCAGATATTGTAAAGAATGATTAAAAGAGAGAATGATATACCTCAATATCAAGAGGGAGGATAAACATTTTGGCAGTGTTCAGTTACTCTTCCTAGAAGAGTTGCATGCAGCCACACAAGCCCTTTTTTATTTATTTATTTTCTTTTTTCCCAGTCTCTTTTTTCTTTTTTACAATTCAATGTAGAGTATATGTGAGAATTATATCATGGAGAAACAAGAAGGCAATTTCCAGGAGGTTTCTGTCAATACCAATGGAATGAGGTCAATAGCAATTTCTGGTAATATTTACAATTCATGTACTTATTTATTTGACCCCTTTTTTTTATAGTTATTATTTGTGTCTTCTTTTATTGTTTTCATCATTGTGATTTGTATCATTCAACGAATGGCCTGGGTTGATGGGTGAAAGACAAGTTACGGAGCTCATGGTATTACGTCATACACGTCATGACATTAGCCAATTTCGTCAAAAGCTAGTAAGCTTGAGCCATTTATACTACAAAGTTTATTTATATTTAGTCATTATAAGTTTCAACTTTCAATTTTAAAATTCCTCTGAAAACTTTGGCTGGTACCTGCGGTGGACTCGTTAAGATTCAGAGGGCGGTGATTTATGGCTTGCACAAGGACAAATTAGGGCTCACATGCTTGTGGGAGACACGTTCTATAGGACGGGCGCATAACATAGCGTCTCATATAAATTGATCACAGTGTGGTGAATCTGGTGATTAAAAAAGCATGAGGGGGCTTGGATCTAATTAACACACACATGGGTCCCTGCTCTGATAGATTATTACTGGTTTTGATGTGAACCTCTTATTACTTGATGCTGGCTGTTCCATGCTTACTGGACAATACTTGGTCAGTAAAAGAGTGCGTGAAAAAAAGGAGTTTGTTCCACTGGTTTTTGTTTGTTGAAATAACTTCTGCTCTGTTAATGGTCCAAATGAATGCCATATTGCATTTTGCTAGTTAGAAAAATCTTCCGACATCAACATTTAAAGTTATAAACGACTGTAAAGTTCAGATGCTATTCTTACATTATATGAATCGTGCCTAAATTATTCAATGACCGTGTTAAGATAACAAAAGCCTTCAAAGTTACCACATGATTGGTCCCATTTGACGAAATTTATAACACATATCCTTGGTTCATCAAGTGTATAACTATTAAATTATAAGTCATAAGTAATAATCATTTTTATCTTCAATATTAAAACGTCAAGTCTTCTAAGATTCTCTGCTGTCTCTGTTTTCCCTGAATAAAATTAGAGCAGTCTTATTACACGAAGTACATATCTCAATTTTTGAATTGACAAGTCCTGATTTCAATTCAAAAGGTTTTTGTGTGTATTGTGTGTGCAAATAATTTTATGTCGATGTCTCTAGTACCCCAACCACCCAACAAATCTCTTTGACCATGTCTTGTATTACCCACAAATAATTTTACATAGTTTATATTTCAAAATGTATAGTATCACCTTTATTTTTCCTTTGCAATATCAATAAATATATACAAACAAAACAAAACAAGAATAAGACATTAAAAGAATGATTAGTTTATAAAACTTGCAAAGTTTGACAAGTTTTTTATTTGTTTAATTTTTTATACTTAATAGTAGCATAACTAAATACCAAAATAAACAAGGTAATGACAAGATAGAAACAATAAGAGAAAGGCTAAGAGCTAGACAAAGACAACTCCAATCACATATGAGAGATTACAAAAATCTGGTTGGACCAAATGGTGCACATGCTCCTCTACAACAAAATCTGAAAAGTTTAGAAACACCTTAACAACAAAATCCTTGCACAAAAAGGTTATATGACTAGTGTGCTACATTGCAACAATATTCCCCAATTACTCTTCTCTTGACGTCGAATGAGTTCTAGGCAAAGTTGGCTAATGCATTGTTGCTGCTCTGGATCCAAGTTTGTAGTATCCATCATGGTAATTTCCCATTCTTTCGTCATTTGTTCTAATTGAAGCCTCTCTCTCTTAACACGAATCAACTCTTCAACCTCAATTTTCTTTATCTCCACCAGTTCTTTAGTTTGTGAATATGCCCTCTCATGAACATCATTTTTCTCATCATATTTTGTGCTCTTCTTTTCTGCCATGTCATTCAGTATCCCTTCAAGATTCAAAATCAAACTATCATCACTTTTTCATTTATTTAATCGTTCTTTTCAGCCTTCCTACCAGGTGGTCTCTCCAAGTCTACAAAGCAAGCATGGGAGACCTCATCTTCCCCTAGATGTATTGATTCCAGAGTAGAAGGAGAAGATGTTGCAGTTGATCTTCTTATCGTTTGAGGCTTCTGAGGCTTCGCTACAAGTTCCAACCATTTTGGTTGATGCCTCAAGATATTCCAACAATGATCAAATTTGAATGGAACAACTTGGACCTTTAGATACGCTTCCTTTGCCTTAATAATCTGAAAAGTTGACAAATAAAAATTGGATTAGTGAATAGACAATAATGGTTCATTAATGCATTGACACTACTTTGAGCAACAATTTTTTACCTTGTTTTGCTCATTCACACTTGGATTAGCCATCTCAATTGATGCTAAGATCCCAACAAACTTATTAGTTTGGAGTTGAATTGTTGACCAACGATTCATTGGAGAGTTTGCATTACGAGTAGATGTAAATGTCTTTTTATTGAAGTACTCCCAAACTCTATTCCAATATGTTTTGTGTTTTTGTTCATTCCCTTGCACTGCATCTAATGAAGTACTAAGCCATGCAGACACAATGAGACAGTCTTCTTCTAGACCAAAATTACCACCCCATTGTGTCTTCTTAGTAATGGATTCCCTTTGAACTTCATGTGGAGACTATTGGGTATGCACTTCATCTTGTGGAGAGTCCATCATAAATTCAATTTTCATGATAGACCCCTCTTCTAAGAGCTGTGTGAAGTTACAATCACCATGCATTTGCGAATCCATTCCTTAATAACAATAACATAAAAAGCAGCAATATGATAAGAAGTTAGGCAAATCAACTTTACATACAGCAGCAAAAGGATCACAAGGATAGGCAAATTAGTAGGGGACATAAATACAACCAAACATTAAAGCTTTTTGTTGAAGTTTAACTAAAGAAGTTTAGAACAAATCAACAATTGAAGCTGCTTCAGAATTGAAGTTACTGCAGAATGAAGAAGACATTCTGTCTAAACTACAGGTTGTTCTCTTGTAATGACACTAAAAGACATGTATAAAGCTTAGATGAAGTTAGTTACTAGATTAGTGGATATAGTTACTAGATGTCATTCTTTCTCTTTCTTACCTCTGACTCTCATCTATAAGGACAGAGCCTCTTGTAACTAAATTAATTCAATATAATGCACATACAGATTGAAAAACAATCAAACATTAAAGCTGAGTTCATCTTAAACCTAGTCATCAAAAAAGAGAATAAAAGCACAAACATACAAACCAACACACCCATATACACAAACAAACCCACAAACCCAATTGAAGTTAATGGGTAATGTAGTATGATTTATTTCCAGGTTGCAACTAGTAATGCTTATAATTCGTAAGTACTGGATGAGGTTGAGAACCAATTCACCAACACCTCTACAAACATACAAACCCACACACCCATCTTACTTTTCAAGATTTCTTAGTGTACATTGGATTCAATCCCAGGTCTGTTACTCAAAATGGAAAAGCTTCATTTATTGATCCAACACCCACCAAATTTCTAATTCAATTTGACACCTAACAGACTTTATTATCTAACCCTCTGTTAGGAACGAAGGGAGATGGCATAGGGAAGCTCCTATATAGCTGTTGGCTAACAAGGTTCTTCTGATAATTAATTCTAGATATACAATTCTGTAGCGGCTCCAAAAAGGGGTTTCTTCTCAAATATATTCCTATTTACAAGCAATGATATTTGATTTTTAAGTGTTGGATAAAGGCTAGAATGTTGTTGTTGGTTCAGAAACTTCATAAAGCTACCCAACAAATCAAAATTCAGAAACTTCACAAGGCTACTCAACAACTCAAATTCAGATCTAATAAACTCATCAATTAAAACTACCTGACAACTCAAAGTTCAGAAACTTCACAAAGCTACCCAACAACTCAAAATTCAGAATTGATAAACCCATCAATTAAAACTATGCAACAACTCAAAATTCAAAAACTTCACAAAGCAAGCAAGAATTTCCAACCAAAATCCAGAAATTCAATTACCAAAAGAGCCCCCAACAACTCTCAAAATTGAAAAATACCAACAAGGATAGAGATTATAAAATATACCTCTCAAAGCCAATAATCAGTCATCAAAAAAGAAAAATTAAAAGTTGCAAGTCCACCACTTCCAACAAACTCCTCCAAACATACCTGTTTCCTTCGTATCCCCAAGTGAAAAAGCAAGCAAAGAAAGAAAGAAAGAAAGAGAAAAATAAATGTGGTTTGATTTTTTTTGTCTAGTGAGTGAAAAAGCATCGCCAGGTTTGGCGAGGGTAAATTCCCATGTTAAAATTGTGGGATAAAATATTGAGACTGATGCGAAAGTTTTTTTGAGCCTTTAGCTATATGTTTGCTGAAATATTAAAATAGCTACACTGATATAAACACTCTTATTTCCTAAAACGGAAATGAATAACAGTGATGAACGTATGCTTCAAATTGAAACAATTCATAAAATTTGATATCTCAATTGACAAAATTAAAAATGTGAAATTTTGATATGAAACAAGTATAACACTTTGATTCTAGCATATAGAGACAACTAAGGCATTGAAGACCTAAGAAGTGGCGGAAATGCCAAAAGAGGTTGTTGCAAGAAACTTCTTGCGCGTGAACGAACAATGAGATCATTCACATTCTTGAAATGCTAACAAAAACAAGGATGGAGCTATGAAGAATAGGATCTTTCCTTATTGAATTGAACATCAAAACTTGAAAACTAGATATCCATATAACCAATTTGGCAATCACCAAATCATAACTCTCATGAACTTATGAATCTGCAAATTGCATGACAGAATCATCTAAAAAAGCCTAAACCACTATAATAAACTTCTCATGCTGGACATCAACATCAATACTATTATTCATCATTCTTGCAATACAATCAAAACTACCAGCTAGCACCACCCACCCACCATCAATAACAAACATGTTACAAAAACACCAAAAAGAAAAAGAAAAGGGTGCTTCAATCTTTAATATAAATCAAGCATACCTTGCCTGGAAATCCTTCATGAAAGCAACCAATTAATCAACCCCAGTCAATGGCTTAGCATTGTACATAGAAGCATGCATACCCCCAACTGACTTATGCCGCTTGAGCTGAACCATATTCTCCTTAGCTGCTTCCTTAATAAACTCAATCTCCAACCCTGACTTCTCCAAAGTGAAAGGCACATTCATCAATGACCTCACAGACTTCTCCACAGGGCACCTATAGAACCCATTGCTCCCATCGCAAGCATCATACAGAATCTCAACTGTCTTCTTGTTCTTCTTCTCCACCTCAACCAACACTCCTTGATCCAACAAATCCTTAAACGCCAAACCACACATGTAAATCCCATTATTCCCAATAAGATCTTTCTTGATAATCACAATGGTGACTCCAGATGGCCCCACATTCTTCTGGGCTCCAACATATATGAAACCAAACTTGTTTACATTTGTGAATCTGCATTTGCATGCAACATGCAGTAATTAACAGATGGTTGAAGATGCTGTACTGAACCTCATTGCCACTTTTGAGAGAGCAGTTTCTAATATATGCTTGAACACATTCTAGCATGATGTACCGAGCTGCAATGTAGCATCATCACTTGAAACCATGTCAAAAAAGACATACATGACTTCCAAAAGGTCAATGAATAGGTACTTGCTCATCTAATCTAAATGCACTTCTGAAGTTTTATGCAAGTTTTCTTCCAAGGAAACATAGTGGACTGACAGGTTTGGCCCTCGGCTACCATCTTTGCCTGCTAGCCAGGCATTCAATGTTAAGGGGCAGCTTACCATGACTTATTTCGTTATGCAAAATAAAATAGAGACCATGACTTAAATCAGAATACCCAATAAAAATGGAGCATCCAATACAAACTGGGAATTTTACCTCTTCAGGACTAAATTGAAGCAGCATTCCAATCATGGGTAGTAGAGCCTCCACTTCACCTGTTGTGGCAAAAATCATTAAATTAAAACTACCACGTTTTCTGGCATTACCAAAATACATACTTCTTCGGCAAAAGGGAATAAAATTCAAAATTTACTTTTGTGATTATAAAAGCTAGTCTTCAGTAGAGATACCTGTTTCAAAAAGCTTTAAGATAACATTTTTCAAATATGTCATATCTACCCCATCTCTCTTCTGCACTCTTTCCATGTTGTGAAGCTCAGACTTCAGCATGGCTTCTTACACTCATTATGTTCAAATTTCTATTATAAACTAATGAGAAGCTCTGCACCCCTCCCCCCACTTTCCAATAAAGAAGAAAGAAGGCAAAATTGCCAAAGAGACTTATAATATGAGTAGTACTTGGTTTTGAGGCACATGGAAAACACTTTTTTTAAAAATACTTCCCTACATATATTCAGACATGTGATAATCCTGTACTTCCATTTCATCAACAGCTGATCTTCAGTAGATATACCTGTTCAAGATACTTTAAGATAAAAATTTTCAAAAATACGTCATATCTACCTTTCCCTCTTCTGCATTCTTTCCATCTTGCAAAGCTCAGCCTTCAGCATGGCTTCCTGCACTCATTATGTTCAAATTTCTATTATAAAATAATGAGAAGCTCTGCTCCCCTTCCTCCACTTCCGAAAAAAGAAGAAAGAAGGTAAAATTGCACACAAAGACTTATAATATGAGTAGTACTTGGTTTTGAGACACATGGAAAACACTTTTTTTTAAAAAAAATACTTTCCTACATATATTCATAGACATGTAATAGTCCTGTACTTTCATTTCATCAACAGCTAATCTTCAGTAGAGATACCTGTTTCAAGAAGCTTTAAGAAAAAAATTTCAAATACGTATCTATCCTTCCCTCTTCTGCATTCTTTCCATGCTGCAAAGCATAGCCTTTAGCATGGCTTCCTTTACTCATTATGTTCAAATTTCTATTATAAACTAATGAGAAACTCTGCTCCCCTCCCCTACTCCCGAATAAATAAGAAAGAAGGCAAAATTGCACACAAAGACTTATAAAAAGAAAAAGACAAGTACTTGGTTTTGAGGCACATGGAAAACACTTTTTTAAAAAAAGCTATTCTGGTACTATTTTTATGAAAATAAAGGCTATTGTGATATTGATCATTATTCAAAAGCATAAACAAAAACTACTTGAACATTATCCACGAAAACTTCAATTAACAAATGAATACAAAAGTTCATCAAGATATAAAGCCTAGGTACAAGCAATAAAGTTTTGGGGGAATAATCAAAGAACACATGATTAGATATACAAACTAGTGCCAAAATATATATTTCTAGTTTGTGTGGGTTTTCATCAACAGAGCTCACTTAATCAGGCACTTAAATTTTTCCATCAGAGCTGGTTGAAACTTGCAGCTGAATGATAAAATCAGCTACCTGCTGAACCATCATAATAAATGCATTGGGAGACTCAACAAAGTGCATTTTAAATGAGAACGGATTTTTTGAGAGAAATGTTTATACTAGAATCTACTGTTCTGCCGCAGAAGTGCTTAAATTCTGTGCATCCTGCTTCTACATAGCTGATAATTCCAATTAGAGAAAAAGGATATGTTAAGACCTCACCAGCTACCCCAAGGGTTTGGTCTTTTATAGATTGAGAAAAGCTTTCAACTTATATTTAACTAATACAGGTGCTAACAAGTGTAACAGGAATAGCTTCATACCTGTGTAGTGATTTCCATTGTGATCAACCTGAGATTATTAATCATTGTCAGGCCAAGTACTAGAACATTAAATCTAAGTCATGGGAAAGTGTTAAGTATCAGGTGAAATTTAACAAATATTTAAGAAGACAAAAGAAGGAAACGGACGAGTGGTTTTGATTCCAAAGATTGATGAAGATCCTTATTGTCATCAAGAAGTTTAGAGATTTCTTTGTCCTTCTCCTCAATCATTTGATCTGCAAGATCATGAAACCTAGAATGATCTTCCTACAATTTATGTATCCAATTAACACAAGAACAACAATATAAATATTCTGACAATTAATAGAAACCCAAAAACAACAAGATACAAGGTACCTTCAATCTTTCATATCGTAATTCGAGCTCATCCAATTCTTTTTGTACATCCTACCCAGAAGATGCATCATTTTGAGCCTTCAATCCCCCATAGACGACTGTAAAGATGAAACTACAAATTTTATCTTTCGAAATGCCCACCAAAAAAAAAAAAAAAAAAAAACCCCAGTCCTCAGCCTCCACTCTACAGCTATAAATGTTTTTTTTTTTTTTTTTTTTTTTTAATTTATTTATTTATTTATTTATAAAAGAAGCAGAATTGGTTTCAAAGATATAAGAAGTGGCAGAAATGACAAAAGAGGTTGTTGCAAGAAACTTCTTGAATGTGAACGAACAATAAGATCATTCACATTCTTGAAATGCAAACAAAAACAAGGAAGGAGCAATGAAGAACAGGATCTTTCTTCATTGAATTGAACATCAAAACTTGAAAACTAGATATCCATATAACCAATTTGGCAATCACCAAATCATAACTGTCATACACTTATGAATTTGCAAATTGCATGACAGAGTCATAAAAAAATGCCTAAACCACTATAATAAACTTCCCTTGCTGGACATCAAAACCAATACTATCATTCATCATTCTTGCAATAAAATCAGAACTACCAGATAGCACCACCCACCCACCTTCAATTACAAACATGCTACAAAATCACCAAAAAAGAAAAATAAATCTTTAATATAAATCAAGCATACCTTGCCTAGAAATCCTTCATGAAAGCAACCAATTTCTCAACTCCAGCCAATGGCATAGCGTTGTATATAGAAGCACACATACAACCAATTGACTTATGCGGCTTGAGCTGAACCATATTCTCCTTAGCTGCTTCCTTAATAAACTCAATCTCCAACCCTGACTTCTCCAAAGTGAAAGGCACATTCATCAATGACCTCACAGACTTCTCCACAGGACACCTATAGAACCCATTGCCCCCATCATAAGCATTGTACAGAATCTCAGCTTTCTTCTTGTTCTTCTCCTCCACCTCAACCAACCCTCCTTGATCCAACAAATCCTCAAAAGCCAAACCACACATGTAAATCCCATCATTCCCAATCAGATCTTTCTTGATGATCACAATGGTGACTCCAGATGGCCCCACATTCCTCTGGGCTCCAGCATATATGAAGCCAAACTTAGACAGGTCGACTGGCTTGGAACAGAAATTTGAAGACATATCAGCCACCAGGATACCGTTTTTAGGAATTGGGTAGTCCTTGTATTCCACACCATGAATGGTTTCATTAGCACAAATATGCAAGAATTTGGCATCTGCTTTTTGCTCCAAATCATGAAAAGATGGAATCTTTGTGTGTTTTTCAGATTTCCCAGACCAAATAAGACTTGGTTTTGAGTACTTTTGTGCCTCCTTGAATGCCTGCAGATTTATGAAGAGCAGGAGGTCAATAATTTATTATAAGATATATCTTATAGAGTTGGCATAATCACGACCAAAGTAAAGTACCATTTCCAAAACCTCCTTCCTTGTGTACGCTTTATCTGATATAAAAATCAAATCCCCAACTACAGAAACAAAAACCAAGCCAACCAACTGAAGTTTCTTTCTTACTACTGATTGCTTGGATAAAAATCTATCAATTAAATTAACTGTAAGGAACAATGTCTCATTCATGACTTCAAACTTGTCATGGACCTATTAATTCAAACAATCAAATAAGAGAAAGTATAGGAAGTTTGTTTCAGATTGACTAACCAGCGGATTGGTATGATACTACATAAACTTCAAGATGCCATTAGTTGGATGACATAACTTTCTATTTTTATTAAATGTGGAAAATCTTGGACCACTTGGGCTCTTTTCCCTTGGTACATCCTTCCTTTCAATGGGGACAACTGGAGAAATAATAAATTTGTAGTTTCCGTTATATGGTGAGCATTGCATCAGCCTTTCGCAATCGTAAGAACTGTATGCAGGTCTTGAATCGAGCCTTCCTTTTTCTACTTGAGCAGATATTAGCACCATTAATAACAGTTAAAATTACTTTTAACTCTAGAAATGCTAAAGAGACATTTCAACTATGTACGAAGTGTAATACTATGCAATGATCAATGATGATTCTAAATAACTATCTAATATAAGAAACAACGCAACAACATAGAACCTGGCAAACACAGAAGATTCATGTCTTCACCATTATAAATTGCACGTGGCCAGGTATTAATATTCAGAAAATTTGGTGAAGTTTTTTTGTTGATGTAAATTTCAAATCAAATCTCCACAATATGGAAGAGTATAAGGCCAAACAAGTATTTCAAAACTTGAACCAGATGTGAAGAACAATCTACTCCAAATGCAAGTATCACTCTAAAATCAAGCAAAAGAGAAGTAGTTTCTTCCATTGACTTGAAAAAGTCCTACTCTTTTTATGCCTCTTAAAATCTCAAATTCTCCATTTAATTAGTTGGATTTTCAATGGGAAAAGGCTTAATGTATGCCAGTGAATGATTGGTATAATCGAATCACAAATATTAGTTGAACCCAGTACCAACACTAATCTTGGCAAAATAATTTTATAGAAAAACTATAGATAACAATTTTTTTTTCTTGTTTTGTTAAGTAACAGATGAGTAGCGGGAAATTACTTAGTGTGTTATGTGTAGTATAAGTGTATAACTAGCATCATCCTTCCTTAAAATTTAGTGGACTTTGTGGTGTGCCTTTGTTTTAAAACCCATCCCTCTCCCCCTGTGTATGTGTGTGTTTGTTTCTAAAGAAAAAAAAGTGTCAAAGTGAGAGGGAAGATAGATTTGAGAAAACTAACCAGCTCTATAATGAACTTCAATTAGCTGAGAGTCGATTGTTTGATTGTTCTTCCAGCTAATGCCTACACATCAAACAAATTTGGGGAATATAATCTTAGGTTAGGTTGACTTAAATCAGAAGTGAGATTGTTGAGAAGAGAATAGAGGAGGACATGAGTAAACTTACTGCCCAACTCTTCTCCGTCAGATACAACGAATGAAGAGGCATGCGACGTGTAACCCACTTAGAAATAGTTCTCTCTGATGTACATCCATACATTGACAGATGTTTGAGGCCAGTGAAGCGTAGAATTTCGTCCGGAGGAGTATTGAATTTATCGCACCCAAACAAATCTAGTTGTTCAAGGGATGTCTGCAAGTGTTGGATGGAACGGAGAATTGTGGAAACATCCAGCTCCTCGCAAAACTCACCAATCCCCAAACGCTTCAAGCGGGTGAGGCAGTCTAAGCCATCTGGTAGATGCCTCAACTTTTGGCAATGGATAATTCCTAAGTGGTTAAGAGAATGCAATTCTCGTAGATCTGCAATTGATATCAGATTAGGACAATCCCAGATATTTAATCGGATAAGAGAATGTAATTCTCGCATATCTGGAATTGATTTCAGATTAGGACATGACGCTATCCTCAATTCCAAAAGAAATGTACAGGATTGCAGCCCAGACGGGACAACTTCATCACCACATGATATCACTAGAGTTCGAAGAAAAGGTGCCACACCTTGTCGACTTGGAAAATACATCACATTGGGACAACTGATTACTTCAAATTTCTCAAGGGAAATAAGGGTTTGCAGTGTCTTTGGCAAATGACTCAATTTTGCACATCCTATAATACGGAGTGATTGGAGAGACGTGCAAGGCGCACATACATCATCCTCATGCAGCGGCATGATGGACACCAAATCAGCACAATACCATATATTCAAAGACATTAGACTCGTAGTATTATTTTGCCATAAATGCTCTGGCAGACAAGCAAGTTCTGAAATATCAAAAATCTGAAGGGACATAAGTGTGGTAAGCTTGCTGATAATGTTTTTGAATGTCGTACTGCGAGTGTTCTGAATATCTAATTTCTTAAGAGAAGGAAAATGACTTGGAGCACTTTTCAGTTTTCTACATTCTTTAATGGTTAACTCCTCAAGGCAAGGAAACACCATTCCTGTTGTTGTTGGGTCCATTGCGTCCTTCCATTCCACTAGATTGTGCATACGCTGCAAATCAAGCCTTTTCAAAGCTGGGAACAACGCATTTCTACCACTGCCACCTCTACCAGTACTTGATCCCACACCATTATAACTGTTGTAAAATTCTGTTCCTATACATGTCACATTATCCATTCCCTTTATTTGAAGAAACTTGAGACATGGTAAATGCCCAAGTGTAGGGATTTTTTTGCACTTGTTACATTCTTCTAAACAGATTTCCAACAGATAGTTCAAAAGAAACAAACCGCCACTACTACTATCACCCGCTAATATCCATGAAGGGAACTTCTCACCCCCAAAATTTTCTATCTTTAAGCTTTTCAAATGTGGGTGAGGTTGAAGGCCTTCCAATACATCCTCATCTTTGTTGTTGCCTACTCTTTCACGACTCCAATGGAATTCCAGCTTGTGTACTCTTGTCTTGCCCACTAAATTTGCAGTTTTGGCTTCTTCTTTATCTCTCACATGCTCCAAATTGAAGATATTTAATCCTCCTCTGAGCTGGCTTAAGCATCCTAGTTCTTCAATTCGATGACCAGTTTTCTGTCCGATGACAAAGAAAGGCAATGTTTGAAGGCTAGTCAACTGCCCCATATTGATCGGCATTTGTTTTATGTCCGCATGGCTAATTTTAATATGTCTCAAGTTAGTCAAATTTCTTAGACTTTTTGGAAGCTTTTTTAGAAAACGACACTCCTTGATTACTAGAGTTTGTAAGTTGTAGAGCTTGGTGATAGAATTGGGTAATGCACGGATGGAGGTCTTCAGGACGTGAAGAAGCCTTAAATGTCTAAAGTCACAAATTGACTTGATAAACTTTTCTTCATACATCACAGATAACGTCAAACAACGTACAAATTTTAAGTCCAATAACTTTTGCCCATAACTAGGATAAATTAAAAAAACTGTGCGCAATCTATTCACACGATCTCTAGATAGTGGGATTGTTGGTGTTGCCCAGTCTTTAGATATGAGAGATAAACGTCGAATATGAGACATGTCAATGACATTTACCACGTTGCCCCCTAAATGCAAGGTTTCCCATTTTGAAATTGAGAGGGCAAGATCATGTACAAGATCATGCATCTTACAACTTACTATATCACCCAAATCATCCCTTTTTATATCTTGGAATAAGGAATTTGCCAACAAAATATCAAAATACTTGTTACCAATGTCTTCCATCTCTAAAGAATTTCCTTGCGATGGTTGAAGGAACCCTTCAGCCATCCAATGTTGAATTAGTTCTTCCTTTCCCATTTCATAATCTTTAGGAAATATTGCACAATATGTAAAACAACTTTTTAGAGATGGTGAAAGATGATTGAAGCTTAATTTTAGTGTTGGTAAGATTTCATTTTTACCATTCAAGGAACTCCAAACCTCACTGTTTTGAATTGTTAGCCATTCACTTTCCTCAATATTATTAGACATTGTCCCTCCTAAAACCCTTGCAACTAATGGAATCCCTTGACATCTTTTAGCAATCTCCCTTCCAATATTCTCTAGATCTTGACTAAGTGGAATTCTTTCTTTTGTAGATACTCTTTTCTTGATTATGGACCAACATTCATCGTCAGAGAGCTTTTCCAGGTGATGTTGATGAAATGTCTTCATGATCTTCGCCACAGCATCACTACGAGTTGTTACAATAATATTACTTCCTGCAGATGAGTTAATTCCTAACAAACAACTCCTTAAAGTATCCCATTTCACAGGATTGTCATTCCAAACATCATCAAGAATGAGAAGATATCTTTTTTCTAGCAACTCTTTTTTTAGGCTTTTGAGTATTGCTTCCTTCGTTTCCAACGCACATGAGTTCTGGGTAAGGGATACAAGAATCTCTCTCAAAATCTTCTTATCATCAAAATCATTGGAGACGCATATCCATATTGTTTTATCAAAAATCCTCTGTACTTGCTCATGATTATACACTAGTTTTGCCAAAGTTGTCTTCCCCAAACCTGGCATTCCCACTATAGGAATGACTGATAGCTGTTCATTGGTTGCATTAAGCACCAAGTCTACTATTTTTGAGACATGATCTCCCATTCCTACAATCTCTGTATCCTCAAGAGAGGAGTGAGTCTCTCGGTCCGGAATGACCTCAGGATTTGCACTTAATGATCCCGCGCTAGCAAATTCAAATTCTTTTGCTTTATTACTAATCTTTTCCAAAGATTTGAGCATAGTCTTAATTTTGTTGGCCATGTTGACTCGGAATGCAATAGGGTTTGAAAATGAAAAGAAGAAGAATACCTTTCTCATCATTTGGTTTCGGATCTCTATCTTTCGTCGGAGAATCTCATAAGCAAACTCGTCCAGCACATCATCAACATCATAAGCAACGTCTTTAAGCCTCTGCATCCAAAGCTTCACACGCTCTTCTTTCACTTGCCTTCTCTCCGCATCAGTCAGTACAGCTCGAATCGTTGTCAATGAGTCTTGAAGTTCTTTCAGCTGCTCCTCGAATCCCCAAACAAGGCTGATCTGCTCAGTAGCAACTGGAATTAGCTTGCCTAGCACAGCACTAAGGACAGTCTCCGCCATCTTTGGTTTGGCGCTGCTATTAGTTAGATACAAGCTCAGAGTATTTGGAAACAATACAAGAATTGCGATGTTAAAGACAACAGCAACAATGATAAAAGCAGGAGGGAACACAAACCATCAACTTGCACTTTCAACGCGTGAAGATAAGGTTCATTGATTCATTGGTGTATTTTCAACAAACGTGTAATTGGGACCCGCGAACGGAACGCGGAATTGTGTCCGTTCAAAAGTAAAGTGTTTGGAATTGGGATTGATGTAATTGCTATTAATGGCAGATTCAATCTCAACCGTTTAATAAAAATATTTTTAAAAATTACAAATTAAAAGTTAAATAGTAAAGTGGTAAAAATTGTTTGTGAGAGAAAATGAGTAAAGTGTGATTTTTTTTTTAAGAGTACCGAATTAGCTCATTGGTGGTAAAAATTGTTTGTGAGAGAGAAAATGAGTAAAGTGTGATTTTTTTTTAAGAGTACCGAATTAGAAAATGAGTAAAGTGTGATTTTTTTTTTAAGAGTACCGAATTAGCTCATTGGTGGTAAAAATTGTTTGTGAGAGAGAAAATGAGTAAAGTGTGATTTTTTTTTTAAGAGTACTGAATTAGCACATTGGTGTTTCCAACCAGGAAATGATGTGTCCAGCACTTTTACAATAAACTAGTAAGTTGCCCGTGCGATGCACGGATAATATTGTAATAATTAATGCAATTTTTTATGAAGAATATTATACATATATTATACTAACACATTTGTTATAAAACTTTGTTAGTACTGAGTTTATCATAAGAAGTAACAATTATAAATTACAAACATATATTCATTATAATTATTTTGTTGAAGTAATCAGCAAAAAAGAATCAACTTTAGAGTAATATTGTATAATAAAAGTTGATAAAAGCATGGTAACATTCCATATTATTGATATTTATTTTATGATGTAATAAAGAGCTTTATAAAAGTTGATAAAAGCATGGTAATTCATTCCATATTATTGATATTTATTTTGTGATGTAATAAAGAACTTTATTGCGAAATTTTGTTTTTCATATTTAGCCCAAATGTCTCAATCAAAACCAAACAAATACGTAAACATAAACAATAGCTATTGCAAGTTTTTGTTATTTAATTATAAAAAATCAAAATACAAAGAAAGCAATTTAAAAAAAAAAAAATCACCTGGTGACAATTCTAGAAGTATAGTGGTGACGGAAGTCAGTTTGTTGGTGGTGCTAGCCTGAGATGTCACTTGGCTTCCCCTGCATGAGATGTTTTTGTTTTTACATTCCTCTCCAAATGGTAGAAAAATGGCAGAATGAATGGTTTTGTTTCTTTGGGGGTGGCATTTCAATTTTATTTTTGATGTCACTGTTGCAGAGAAGGGATGGGGCCACAGTAATTAAAACAAAACATCCAAGAAAGAGATTAATCGACCCATCAATTAATAATAATAATTTAAGAAGAACCCTCGCTAATTCAGCAGTTTTTAAAAAAAAAATATAGACATACTAAAAAGGTTAGATGATAATTTGAATAGAAAAAGCAACCATGGTAAAGCTATGCTGACATTGTAAAAAGAGTAAAATATATGCAACATTAGAACCTTAAATCATATAAAGATCACTAAACACCTAGAACATAGTAGTCCAAGTATTCAAGATACACCATTCAAAGATTAGGTTGTAAATAATATGCTCAAGAATTAATGAATATAGAAATTAGCATCAATCAAAACCAAATGTCAAGAAAGCATGCAATACCAATTTATCATTAGCTTGCATCCACAATCAAGATATCATTATTAAAGTAAGTGATCATGCAGATCATAACCATTCAACAAAAATTTAATTGCAACTTATATTCTCTAAAGCAACATGTATATAACCAAATTGAAATCTTTCTAGGATAGAGCAATGCAAACTGCATGGTGATTAGCTCTTTCCACTCTACCTAATTCTTGATAATTAGACATTCTAATGTGCATGAAAAACCATTGAACTTTTATAATAGAGGTTTATAGTTCATCAAAATAATAATAATAACAATAATAGAGGTTTATAGTTACATATCTTTTAAGTAAATCAAACACAAAAAATAACTTTGTTGTAAGCATATAGTACTGCTATCAAATGTTGAAACACCAATGTAACACACACACACAAAGATAAATAAAGAATTTGAATAATGTTCAATATTCACCTAGTGTGAGTAGCAACACTTAGAGCTTTGGTGTGATCCCTAATTGACCAAGTCATCTATTAAATCTAATGCTTTTCTAACATAAATCATGAATGCCAATTTTTAAGTCAATTACCAAACTGTTGATACTATTTTTACTAAAAGAACTCAAGTTTCATTATAATACAATATGAATTATTGCCTACCAATAATTTAGGAACATACCTATTTTGCAATGAATTGTCTAGGTCTTCACTTCCTTTGCCTTTGCCCTCAACTTCACCCACCACATCTTTCTACATAAAAGAGAGAACCAATTGTGGTAGAATATAGATGCAAAAATAAAAACTACAATGAAAAAAAAAAATTAAAATATTGACCGTACGTATGAGGATTCTGTAAAAGTGTAAATAATTGATAAATAACATGATAGAGTTGAAATATTAAATAAAGGAAAAAAGTTTACATGCAAAAGAAATGAAGTTATTGTAATCAGTAGATAGATACCCAAAGTACCAATCCATTAAAACTACAAACTTTGAAACATAAATTGAAAGAGATTCAATAAAGGGAAAAATAGACCTAACCGTACCCATTCTTCTTCGACTTTGGGTTGCCTCAAAGGCTTCGCCTTTCCACCTACAAACCTAGAAATAAATAAAGAAACATTAACAAATGAACCTACCCAATAATGGCTCTGGTGGTGCGACGGTAGAAGAAATAAAGTTTCCTTGTGATTGGAGGCCGACGGTAACAACAAATCAATAAACAAACTATTGAAGAGAAACATGAAATTAACAACGAATGTGAAATGAGATGTAAGATTATGGTGGCATAACCCCAAAAAGCTGACCCTATGAGATTGATTTGAGAAGATACTTTTAGTGCTTGCAAACATAAAAAGAAACATCCTAGCTCTCAACAAATTAAGACGCAGTCTTTTCTTTTGTAACATCAAATGCAGAAAGGGTCATCACTACTCAGTCTAGAATAAAGTAAGTGTTATAGCAAATCTAAAAACCTATACACGAAACTTACTACAATTTTGGTTAAATAAAAAAAAATTACAAATTACCACATATATAGATGTAGCACTCTAAGAAGTTGAATCAAAGGATTACAAATCACCTTTCTTAGAGAAATTTAATTAAACACATTACATGCAACAACTTTTTCTGTTCATAAAGTTGATCTTTCAAATAAAATAAACAAACGAAGGGATTAAAAAAATTGCATAAATATAGAGACACTATATTCGTATTAAAAAGAAGAAGAATGATTAACCTTCAATTAAAAGTAGGTTAGGTCTGGCCTTTGAAGTTTGCTCCTTTTGTATTTGTGAATGTCTTATTTAGCCTTGAAGTTCGTTCTCTCTTTCTACTTGAGTAGCAATCATCTTTCTTTCTCCTTTTTTTGGGCACAGTGTCATTGACGGGTTTAACGTTGATGAAGAGAAGACGTAAGGGAGAGATAGTAATTGAATTTAAATATATTATGGCAATGACCCTTAGGTTCATTTCACTTATAATGGATGAAAACAGAAACGTAAGAACAACCATGTTAATTATGAGGGAAGACGTGAGAGAGAGAGAGATAGTAATTGAATTTAAATAAATTATGGCAATGACCTTTAGGTTCATTTCACTTATAATAGATGAAAACAGAAACGTAAGAACAGCCATGTTAATTATGAGAAAGACAAAGAGGTTGGCAATTTGAAACGACTAAATCTTGTAGAAGAAGAGGAAACAACAGCTAAGCTTTTGAAGAGATGACAGAGAATGGAGTCTTACGTAGCACTATACAACATAAATGTTAACAGTGTAAAAAAAAAAAAAAAAAATTAACACAATCTTTTGGGTAATCGTGGTCAATATTTATGGGCTTGAGCTTTTTATCTACTTTGACAACGTAGTTTTATTTTTTAGAAGATTACAATTGTTTGGTCATTGTCAACCTTAGGTCATACATGTAACAGTAAAAATAAGTTACTATAAATTATTGGGATATAGTTAAAAAATTTAATGTAAAAAAGGTTAAAAAGACTAAATGGAAGATTAGAGTGCCACATGATAGGACCTCATGCATTTCCGCATGAGGTCTCTGCTTTTATATATATATTAATTTTAAGTGTAGATTGTTATTGGCCATTATTAGTAGATAAAAAAAAAAAAAAAAAAAATTTAGTGGTGCGTTCAAATTAGAACTAATAACAATTTATCACCTAAGATTTGTTGTGAAAGTATTGTGAAAATATTGTGAACAGAACACTTCTCTTCCAACAAATACATCAAAAGTTCAAATATTAGTCAACTAGTTAAATTAATCCAATTACATCAATTTCCAAAACATAATTGTATGTAAAATAATGTGTCACGGATTGCACAAAATCAATGGGAAATAGCAATGAAGAACACTCCAAAGAAAAAACCATTGAGGTACATTATCCCCAACAAAGCACTCAACTAATTATAATTTAGTGTAAAACCTTTACTTATACTCTACACAAAATTAATAAATTAGCAACCAAGGAAAATGCATAAAATAAATTTTTATTAAAGACATTGCAACGTAATTATCTATCAAAGTAGAATGAGATCATTCACATTCTTGAAATGCTAACAAAAACAAGGATGGAGTTATGAAGAACAGGATCTTTCTTTATTGAATTGAACATCAAAGCTTGAAAATTAGATATCCATATAACCAATTTGGCAATCACAAAATCATAACTTTCATACACTTATGAATTTGCAAATTGCATGACAGAATCATCTAAAAACACCTAAACCACTATAATAAACTTCTCTTACTGGACATCAAAACCAATTCTATCATTCATCATTCTTGCAATACAATCAAAACTACCAGCTAGCACCACCCACCTACCTTCAATTACAAACATGCTACAAAATCACCAAAAAAGAAAAATAAATCTTTAATATAAATCAAGCATGCCTTGCAAGAAATCCTTCATGAAAGCAACCAATTTCTCAACCCCAGACAATGGCATAGCATTGTATATAGAAGCACACATACCCCCAAATGACTTATGCTGCTTGAGCTGAACCATATTCTCCTTAGCTGCTTCCTCAATAAACTCAATCTCCAACCCTGACTTCTCCAAAGTGAAAGGCACATTCGTCAATGACCTCACAGACTTCTCCACAGGACACCTATAGAACCCATTGCTCCCATCGTAAGCATTGTATAGAATCTCAGCTTTCTTCTTGTTCTTCTTCTCCACCTCAACCAACCCTCTTTGATCCAACAAATCCTCAAACGCCATACCACACATGTAAATCCCATCATTCCCAATTAGATATTTCTTGATGATCACAATGGTGACTCCAAATGGCCCCACATTCTTCTGGGCTCCAGCACATATGAAACCAAACTTAGACACATCCACTGGCTTGGAACAGAAATTTGAAGACATAGCAGCCACCAAGATACTGTTTTTAGGACTTGGGTTGTCCTTGTATTCCACATCCTGAATGGTTTCATTAGCACAAATATGCAAGAATTTGGCATCTGCATTTTGCTCCAAATCATGAAAAGATGGAATCTTTGTGTGTTTTTCAAATTTCCCAGACCTAATAAGGCTTGGTTTTGAGTACTTTTGTGCCACCTTGAATGCCTGTAGATTTATGAAGAGTAGGAGGTCAATAATTTATTACAAGATATATCTTATAGTGTTGGCATAATCACAACCAATGAAAAGTACCATTTCTAGAAAACCCTTCCTTGTGTACGCTTTATCTGATATTAGAATCAAATCCTCAACTACAGAAACATAAACCTCCTCATACTTGCATGCTAAGAGCATGGAAACCAAGCCAACCAACTGAAGTTTCTTTCTTACTACTGATTGCTTGGATAAAAATCTGTCAATTGAATTAATTGTAAGGAAAAATGTCTTGTTCATGACTTCAAACTTATCATGGACCTGTTAATTCAAACAATCAAACAAGAGAAAGGGTCAAAATGGGAAATAACCCTGATTTTCAAACATTATAATTAGTAGGCCACGTTTTAAAACTATATTTTTTACTAGCATCTCGAGTCTAAGAGGCTCGATTTAGGACCTATAAATCGAGTCTCAAAGACTCGATTTTCATGAGTCGATCACGTCTGATGTGGCATTTTTTTCACGTGGCAACCACCTGGAAATTAAGTCTCTAACACTCGATTTACATTCTCTTTTCCAATTCCCAACACGTGTCTGATGGGTTCCATTCCTTATTATTATCTTCATCATCTCACATTTTCTTACCCAGCAAAACATTTCTTGGTGCTACTATCAGAGCAGGAGCCACCTTCCAAGAACATCAAGCCTTGTACGACAAGATCTGGCCTGAACATCAAGCCTTCCAAGAGTAGGGCTGGCCTGGGTCGCGTGAGTCGCAGCAGCGCAACCCAGGTCGCACCCAGGTCGCAGCGCGCGACCCAGGTCTTTTTATCTCTGATCTGATGGGTTCTTTCTCTAATCTGTGTTTGTGTTTTGTACTTGCTAAAATTTCATGAAATTTCATCTTTTCAGTCTGATTATTTAAAGAACAAATCGAGTCTTTGAGCATTGATATATAAATCAAGTTTCTAAGACTCAATTTCTAGGTGGACAAGCTGCCACCTCGAACCCTATCAGAACATAAAAACCGACCTTCAAAGACTCGATTTATAGTCCAAAATCGAGCCTCTTAGACTCGAGATGCTAATAAAAAATATAGTTTGAAAACGTAGCCTACTAATTATAATGTTTGAAAATCAAGGTTAATTTCCCGTTTTGGTCAAGAGAAAGTACAGGAAGTTTGTTTCGGATTTTCTTACCAGTGGATTTGTATGATATTACATAAACTTCAAGATGCTATAAGTTAGATGACATAACTTTCTATTTTTATTAAATGTGGAAAATCTTGGACTACTTGGGCTCTTTTCCCTTGGTACATCCTTCCTTTCAACGGGGACAACTGGAGAAATAATAAATCTGTAGTTTCCGTTATATGGTGAGCATTGCATCAGCCTTTCACAATCGTAAGTACTGCATGCAGGCCTTGAATCGAGCCTTCCTTTTTCTACTTGAGTAGATATTAGCACTGTTAATAACAGTTAAAATTACTTTTAATTCTAGAAGTGCTAAAGAGATATTTAAACTATGTACGAAATGTAATACTATGCAATGATCAATGGTGATTCTGAATAACTATCTAATATGAGAAAACATGCAACAACATAGAACCAGGCAAACACAAAAGATTCATGTGTTCACCATTATTAATTGTATGTGGCCAGGAATTAATATTCAGAAAATTTGGTGAATTTTTTTTGTTGATGTAAATTCAAATCAAATCTCCACAATATGCAAGAGTATAAAGCCAAACAAGTATTCAAAATTTGAACTCGATGTGAAGAAATTTCTACTCCAAATGCAAGTATCACTCTAAAATCAAGCAAAAGAAAAGTAGTTTCTTCCATTGACTTGAAAAAGTCCTACACTTTAAATGCCTCTTAAAATCTCAAAATCTCAATTTAATTAGTTGGATTTTCAATGGTAAAAAGCTTAATATATGCCAATGAATGATTGGTATAATCAAATCACAAAATAATAGTTGAACACACTACCAATACTAATCATGGCAAAATAATTTTATAAAAAAACTATAGATAACAAATTTTTTTTCTTGTTTTGTTAAGTAACAGATGATCCTCCCTTCAAATTTATCATAGTATTTGAGTGGATTTTGTGGTGTTCCTTTGTTTTAAAACCCATCTCTCTCCCCCTGTGTATGTGTGTTTGTTTCTAAAGAAACAAAAATTTGTCAAAGTGAGAGGGAAGATAGATTTGAGAAAACTAACCAGCTCTATAATGAACTTCCATTAGCTGAGAGTGGATTATTTAATTGATTATTCTTCCAGCGGAACATAATTGATATGACATGCTAATATGGTCAATCCCTACACATCAAACAAATCTGGGGAAACGAAATGGAATATAATCTTAGGTTAGGTTGATTTAAATCAGAAGTGAGACTGTTGAGAAGAGAGTAGAAGAGGATATAATTGTGATGTTAAAGAGTGACGAGCAAAGATTAGAACGAGCTCTCTCACTCTCCGTATTTGGAAACAAGAGAATAATAACTGTGATGTTAAAGAGTAAGAGTAAAGAGATTAATGAGGGCGGTCTTTGGACAGCTATGGGCCCGCCTATGGTCTATCAAAATACTAATCACAAGTTCCTCAAAAAAATGAAAAAAACTAATAACAAAATCAACCCAAAATCCATTAAAATTAGCCCATGTGCAAGTTAATTCAATTTGGGCTCACAATACAGCTCACAAAAATAGCCCTAAGCCCATTACTAAAACCCACTACTGGTGATGAATGCCAAACAACTGAAATTGGGTTAAGATGGGCCCACTAAGCTAATCTCCAAGAAATAATGCTAGGGACACCGGCACTCCAATTCTCTCTTCCAAATCAACACCTTTTAACTTGTGATTGGTGCATAAATTAACTTTAATATGCTCTGCAATGATGTTGATTGCTTGCAGCAAGTGTGATCTCAGTACATCTTGTATTCTTTTTGTAACATTACATTTGTCTCATGAAAAGTAGTGCCATAAATAATTAAAGTCGTTCATAAATAATTAAGGTATTTGATAAAAAGTAGTACTTTTTTCCGAGCACTTCTGCAAATGATTCCTCTATGTACAATGAGTAGTCTCTTTTTTTTTTCAATAATATCTGATTACGTAATGTTTAGCTTCTTTTCATATGTTGTGTGATGTTGCAAGTGATGTGGACAGAAGAGTGGAACTGAATAGTGCATAGATGGAAGCGGAAGGAGGTGATACCACTGGAGTGCTGGAATTGGAAAGTCATGCTTCTGATGATTTAAAATCTGAGAAACAGTTGCCCGACACAAATTACGTGAGCAATGGAAATATTGCCGTGGAAAATGGGTTGCCTAAGGATGTCAACCCAAGTTCGGATGATACTCATGATCAGTTCGTTCAAATGGTTACCGAGCTGAAGTTTCAGAATGAATTCTTGAAGTCCCAATTTGAGGATTTGAAAAATAGTCAATCAGAATGTAGTGTGTCTAATCAACAGACAAAGGCAAATGAGACAGAAGGTGGGGGAATCTGAAGATGTGAAAGAACTTCGTGAAAGGATAGAATCTTTGAAGAGAGAACTTTGGAAGAAAAACGGACTAGGAATGCAGCAGAGGCTTTGAAGCATCTTACAGTGGCATACTCAGATGCAGATGCAAAAGCCCAAGAGCTCTCTGCAAAGCTTGCTGAAGGTCAGATTTTTATCTGTTCGAACTCTTTCATCTGTGTTATAAGACTTGTTTAAGTATATAAGTTGGCAAACTGTCGAGCAGATATATATTTACATTTTTTTTAATACTAGAAATTCACCCTCTATTTATTTATTTTTAAGAAATCAATTAATAAAACAGAATCTCTACATTATATCTTTGAAACCAGTTCTGCATCTTAAAAAAAAAAATTATTGCTGTAGAGTGGAGGCTGAGGACTGGTTTTATTTATTTATTTTTTTTGGTGGGCATTTCGAAAGAGAAAATTTGTAGTTTCATCTTTCACCAAAGTCACAGAGTCATCTTTATAGAACCTTTTATCTTTTAGTCTGAACGCATAGCATCATTTCATTACATAGCTCAACAGAAGTTGGATCAAGAAATAAAAGACTGTGAAGAGAAGTACTCCGAACTTGACTCAAAATTTAGCAGGCTTCGCAAACGAGCAAAACAACGGATACAAGATGTTCAAAAGGTAAATTGCCTTTTGGCCTTTCTGCCTTGGTTTGCAACTTCATGATACTGTTCAACTTGCCATGTTTTAGGATGAACTTGTTCTGACGCACATTAATTGTTAAATGTTAAGCTTCTAAGCCAGTTCTTTGATTTTCTCCGCTTTTCCCATATTTGGAATGCTTGTATCTTTTTGAATGCTTGTGACTGGTTTCCATATTCAGACACATTATCTTTGAGAGGCCTTTAGTAAAGCACATCCTTGAAATAATGCCCTCTAATATGACTTTGCCCTTAAAACTACATCTTTTTGGGGACCGAATCTCCTGTGATATTTTCAGATAATTATATTATTGTGGTGTCTGTATTAAATATCCTATTTGAGTTCCAAAAGTTCCCATAGAAATGGTGCTATTGTTAGAGCGTGTCAGCCTTTGTGCCTTTCCTTTTTAATGGGCAGTGCACTGTGTCTCCTGATTTGGTAAAATGCTGGTTCACGGAACCTTGACGGGCACTTTTATATTGTCAAAGGTCCTGTTGTAGACTTAAAATTTAAAGAAGTAAAAAAACCTTATGCTTTGACAGGAAATATTACTAGAAAAAAATCTTCCATTGAAATTTATTGAGGTTTTACTTACCTTGATGTAGCCAGTGAAAAATTTAGGTTTGTGTAAGTATCTCTCTCTGCTATGGAATTTTATTTTTCCTGGAATAGTTTTGTGGTTAATATTTCATTAAAACAGATAGACCCATTGTAAACGGATATAAAGGATTAAGAGTTCATGCAATTTTTTATTTTTGTCATGGCCATTTTTGGAGTGACATGTATGGGTGATTTTATAATAATGCATTTGAGCTGAAACTGATAATTGTCACTAAGTTTCCTTACTTGAAAAAAATGAACAAAGAACTTAGAGAAAAGCTAAAAGAATATATATATACACACACACACACTACATTGACTACTATATTCCTCTTCTTTTATTTAAAGTAGTAAAAGAAATAATCATATTTTGCCCGAAATTAAGTGACAAAGTGTTATTTGGAGATTGTCAATTTCAGGAAAAAGATGATCTTGAGGTCCGGTTTCATGAAGTGAGTGAAACAGCTGAGAGAGCATCATCGCAACAGTCAGCATTGCAACAAGAGCTGGAGCGGACACGGCAACAAGCAAATGATGCATTGAAAGCAATGGATGCAGAGAGACAACAATTGAGGAGTACAAACAATAAGTAAAATCCCTAACTATATATTAAGTTGAGAAACTTGTGCATGTTTGTATATTTTTGCAGGTGGGTTGGGTACATGTGTGGGTGTGGTGATATATTTGATGGGAGAAACAATAGCATTATTTGTTTTTTTTGCATCATAGATCTGTTTTCTGTTAACCACCCCCACTCCTTCCAAAAAAAAAAAAAAACAGTGTCTGGAAATTAATTGAAGTTTTGTACCATAAGCTCAAGTCTTTCCGCAGTTCCATAAAGCAGTTTCAAAATTTGAGAATTTATATTTACAGTCCTGTTTTCATTCTTCTCATGATTGAAATCTAGACTCCGAGACACCATTGAGGAATTGCGGCATTCATTGGAACCAAAAGAAAGTGCTCTTGAGGCCTTGCAACAGTCACTAATGGAGAAGGAGCAGGTATGCAGATCTTTAACAAGGCTGGTTTTTGGCTTTCAAAACTTTGCTTTGATGCTTATAGAATCCCCTGCTTGTTCATGCACGTGGTGATACCTACCCTGTTTATGGATGTTATGCTTGTATACCTTGGTTACTGTTCTTTTTTTTGGCCAAATAATGGATCTTCTGAGGGTATAACCTCAATTTTATGCTTCAGATGTTCAAGTGCTTTATAAAATATACTGCCTCAGTATTAAGATTTAATTTTATTGCATCAATATATTTTGACCAAGCTTACAATTCTTGGTGACTTTACAAGAAACTTCTGTTAATGACAATTGAATCACCATACATAACAAAGTGTTTTGACCGGCTTTTGTATCTCTTTGACTTGATTTGATATATTATTGTTTCACTCTTCCATGTTGAAAATTTTCTAGCATTGATATGTCTTTGCTGTCTTAATTGTTGCTTGTATGAGGACAATTGATAGTGAGTCTTAACTGGCTTATATTTTAGATGTTGGAAGACATGCGGGGATTGTAACAAGCCGCAGATGAAAAAAGGCAAGCTTCAATAGCTGAGCTCTCTGCTAAACATCAGAAGGTAAATTTGCATTCAGATGGCTAAACATTAAGAACTTTTATTGTTACTTATCCAAAAAAAAACATTGAGAATTTTTTGTTTTTCTTTACTGCTCCATGCAACATTTTGTGCCCTAGCTTCAGAACTGTCCTCTGTTTTTCTTTAGAATTTGGAGAGTTTGGAAGCTCAACTTGCTGATGCACTATCTGATAGAAGCAAAGCTACTGAAACTATTTCTTCACTACAGGTAGGAGTTATTCAAATGAGGTTCATTCTATTATTGACTCGTGTTGAGTAAAAGAGAAGCGGCAGTGTAGTGAATTATTTTCTTGTTCTGCCAATGCGCTCTAGCTCAAATGGCCCCTCCTTCCCTATAACAATAAGATAGGGGCAAGGTTGTAGTTGTTTTTTTGTTCCATGAATGTCTTGCTAAGCTGCTGGAGATCTGAGTCAAATGTTTTTTGATAGGTAATAAAAATTTTATTCATAAAGGCTACTTCATGCAACAAGAATGAAGTAGCTAAAAAATATATACAAAAGCACAAAAGAAAGAAAACTGTGTACAAATAAGAAGGGAATCTAAGAACAACGGAACGGAATCAGTAGAAGTGAATCCCCAAGAACAAGACCAGTCAAACAACATCCCCGTAAATAATGCTATGAGCTGACCAAATGCTCCTAATATGACACTCTTCTAATTAGTATGACATTTTTTTTTTTTTTTTTGGGTGTGTGTGCGCGCTTGCGTGCATGCATGTGTAAGGGTATCAACAAAACAGAAATAGTATAGGGCAATGCTTGTTTTAAATTGTAATTTCTTTAACTCAATAGCATATTTTTATAGCTTAGTGCTGTTGGATTTCTTAAAAAATTTCACATGATGAGTTGGACTAAGTGTTGAAGACATATTACCAGGTGCTAATTGCAGAGAAAGAGCCTAAGATTGCAGAGATGGATGCAGCTTCAACTGGTGAGGCAGCACAGTTTAGAGCTTCTGTGGAAAGTGTAAAGGGAGAGCTTGCTTACCTGAAACGTGAGCATGTATGAATCAAACATTCAGAATGAGTAAAATTTATCTTCTTCAAATGACATTGATGGTCTTTGTGATGTGAATATTATTACTCCTTCCGCCCATGTTGTTGGTCTCTATTTCTTTTTGGGATGCCCAAAAATGTCTTCTTTGATTTTTGAAATGTTAATGAACACAATATTGAAGAATCAAGAGTTTGTTTGGTTAGAGTTTTTAAAATGTGTTTCCACCACTTAAAAACAAAAAATAGTGTCCCACAAAAAGTTTTTTTGGTGTATATGTGTTTTTAGACAACACCTTTTAGATGTTTTCAGGATTAGGTTTTTGTTTTCTAAAAGGGGAGGTGGCTTTTATGGTTAATTTTAGGTCTCCCTCTCCCTTTCTCTCTATCTCTCTGTCTCCTTCATTAGCCACTGTCTCTTGGATGATAATGGCTTCGGCGATGGCCATGTGTACTGGCTTTGCTGATGGATGTATGCAATTCGTCTTGAGATGAACTCAGTCTAGTTATAGTTGCCGATTTGGTTCAGTGGTTTCCATGAGGCGGCTTTCTGGTGTTCTCAATGGTGGCATAGTATAGTTGGCTCCAGTTGTTGACGCCCAACAAGCCTTGCCCTGGAGTTCGACAAAGTCTTGTTTTTGTTATTATGGTGTCCAATTGGGGTTTTTGCTATCTGGACCTTGATGGAGGTGGGATTTTGGGGTTTGCCAATTGGTTTTTGTGGGATTGGGGGGTTGTGTACCACTGTGGATGGTGGCTCTTATGGGTGGATTGTGATGGCGACTTTGAGGAGGTGTTGCTGGTTTGTGTTGTTATGCTTCACCATGGATGGTTGCTCTTGTATTGGATTATTGCTGGTTGTGCACCAATAAATTTTTTTTAGAGGCTTTTTTACTAAACAAGTTTTTTTGGTTTTGCTTATCTAAAAAAAAAATTAATAATAATAAATTTTTCCAAACACATTTTTGTTTTAAAAACATCCAAAAAAAAAAAAAAGGTTTACTTTTAAATAAATACTTTAGAATTGCTACCAAACAGCCTCCAATATTGAGGTTTTTATAAAGAGGGTAATTTTGGAAATTTGTGTCTTTTGAAAGAAAATGATTAAAATTATGTTCCTTTCAAAAGTTGGCAAGTTGGATTTACTCAACAGGACCAATGATACAGGATGGAGGGAGTATTTATTAGCTGAACACAAGTTCTGGGTTTCCCTTTGTGCTTCTTTAGGATGGGGTGGGCTTCCATTAAAATGAAAAGAATTAGAAGAAAGGATTTACATACTACATGGCAATTTATTTCAGGACAAAACTTTGTGAAGTTGTTATGACTATCTCATTTATATAGCTAGAGGCATGCATATGTATTTCTTTTCTAGGCTCATATGGCATTTATTGTTATTCAGGACAAAGAAAAGGAGAGCTGGGAAGCTGCCTCCCAGGCACTTAAGACTAAACTGGAACTTGCTGAGAGTAATTGCATCACCGCTGAAATTGAAATTGCAAAAATGAGAAGTATATTTGCATCTCTTATTTTCCTTTTATCAGATTATTCATATATGTGAAGTGAATGTTCATGCTTTTCTTCTTGGGCAGGTCAGCTGGAATCTGACATGTCTGCACAAGCCCAGATTCTATATACTAAAGATGCAGAATTAGTGGCTGCCAAAGAGGAGGTATCAATTTATTCTTATTTCCCTCCATGATTTCTGAACTCATTCTTAATGTGTGTGTGTGAGAGAGAGAGGATGAAATATAGCTCCAATCCTGCAGGTAAGGAAATGAATAACAATGTATTTTACATCTTTATTGTTGAAAATGTTTTTCATTTTACCTTTATATGTCTGTGATGACTGATGAGGGCCCAATTATTTTAATCTTAGGTATGTTCTCTTTCTCTTGGCCATTGAGTTGCAGTTCCCTGAAATTTGCATATGCAATGCAGATTTTGGGGTATGCTCTGGCCTGCCAACTGCTGGAAAGCATTCCTGTGCTTATGATACAGGAAAGTATTCCTGTATCATAAGCACCGGTTCCAGAGGACAATAGTTGTATGTCTCATTGATATTGTGCTTTAACAGAAGTAGAATAAGTATTGATGCATTGGGAGTGTGGCTCTACACCATTAATATATTGGTGCTACAGTTCCTTGCATATCCAACTTCCATTGTCTTCTGGCTGAAAGCACTTGTTACTATCATTGGTTTAAAAAATTTACAAAAACTTGTCTCTTTTACTGGGGCCTTGACACAGTGATACACCCAACCCTCTACCTTCTGATAAGTGGCATTTTTTACTTCTATTCTCGGTAGGAGTTGGCATTGTACATTTTTTGGACAAAGATACTGACAGAAACTTTTGTTCACCTCGTTATCAAACTGGTGGTTTTGGGTTGTATGTTCAGCAAACCAGGAACCTTTCCCCACTAGAGGCAAATCACACATAGTCACACACGTGTGCTGATGATAGTATTCTTGCTTAGCTACCCTGTGAAATTACTACTCAATTTTGTGAAGCTTCATAGCTTTAAATATCTTCTTATTAATGGCCTGACCTCAATATAAATCTTGCAGATCAGCCACCTAGAAAGTGAATTTTCTTCCTACAAGGTTCGTGCTCATTCACTTTTCCAAAAGAAGGATGTGGAGCTACCTGCAGCTAAAGACTCTGAACAGCTTAAAGTTCTTGAGGAAGCACTAAAAGTACATGGTTATACTTTATCTTATAATATGAAGTAAAGACTGGATCATTATAGACATATGTTAAAATCACTGGCATTTGTTGATCCTGTAGGAGGCTGAAAAAGAAGTATTATCTGTATCTGCAGAAAGGGATAGGGTCCTTCAAGATCTTCAGGATGCCTTGGCTAATCATAATAAAGAACTCAAAGAAAGGTGCTGATACTGTCTTGCCGGCTCTTTTTTTTTCCTTTGCTTTATTCTCTATGGAATTGGATAGAAGGCTTTATTGAGCTGATCTTTTTTTTTTTTTTTGGGGGGGTGGGGAAGGGGGTGGTGTGGTCATTAGCTCAGTTTATTTCTTTATATGGGAAATTTTCCTTGCTTTTTTACCTACAGTTTGGTTTACTTATATATAAATAAATAAATAAAACTCTTCTTACTTTATCTGCCGATAATGCTGGTATAAAATATTTTCCAAAGCATGAAATAAATGATGAGCAATTGATCCAAAGCTGACTAAATTTTATATTAGCTGTCAACCTACCTCAACTGTCCTCCTTTTTCGGGGCTTGGGACCAGCTGTGAACAAAATATATGACACTAAGCAGAGACTCAAGCAGAGTTATATGATGAACAGATGATGTGTGAGAAAGATATGCACGTTTTCGCTAGTCAGGCTGTTACTTTTATTGTGATTAGAACTTTTACTAATTTATATGTTATATTCGTTTCAGAACTCCCACATTTGAAAATTTTAATTTACCAGTATTTTTTGCTTAAAATATATTGAATTTTGGTTTACATACTAAGAGGTCTGATTTGACTCTTCAATTACATATTTATTCCGGAGAGTTGGTCCTTGACAATGCCAAGCAGCAGATCAAGAGCTTAGAAATAAAGCTGAATTCATCAGATAAGGAAACATGGGAAATGAACCTTCAAAATATAGAAGAAACATGGCGAAGTAAGACATCCATGCTAAGTCAAATAAAGATGATTCTTACCATCTTTTCCTTCCTTTTCTCCAATCCATAGAAATATGGATACCAGTTAAGTATTCAACAAGGTTATACTTAATTTTACAGTCAGAAGTGAGGGACCGAAGGCTCAAAATGAAGCATCGTCTGGACAGGATGTACAAAAAGAATTGGATGAGCTCAAATTAATTTATAAAAGATTGAAGGTACCTTATATCTTGTATCTAGTTGCATTTGGGCTTGGATTAATTGTCAGTATATTTATATTGTTGTTCTAATGTTCTTGTGTTAATTGGATGCATAACTTGTAGGAAGAGCATGATACATTTCGTGATCTTGCTGATCGAATGATTGAGGAGAAGGACAAAGAAATCTATAAACTTCTTGATGACAATAAGGATCTTCATTAATCTTTAGAATCAAGACCACCTATCCGTTTCCTTCTTTTGTCTTCTTAAAATATTTATTAAATTTCACCTGATACTTTTAATACTTCCCATGACTTAGGTTTTAATATTTTAGTCCTTGGCTTGACAATGTGATAAATAATCTCAAGTTGATCACAATGGAAATCACTACACAGGTATGAAGCCATTCCTGCTACCACTTGTCAGCACCTGTGTTAGTTAAATATAAGTTGAAAGCTTTTCTCAATCTATAACAAATTTAACCCTTGGGGTAGCTGGTGAGGTTTTAACATATCCTTTTTCTCTAACTGGTAGTATCAGCCATGCTAAAGCAGGATGCATAGAATTTAAGCACTTCTGCAGTAGAACAGCAGATTCTGGTATAAACATATTTCTCAAAAAATCTGTTCTCATTTAAAATATACTTTGTTGAGTCTCCAAATGCATCTATTATGACAATTTAGTAGGTAGCCAATTATATCATAGAGCTGCAATTTTTAACCAGCTGCGATGGAAAAATTTATGTGCCTGAAGAAGTGAGCTGGTGTAGATAAAATCCACACAAACTAGAAATATTTATTTATTTTGTCCCCAGTTTGTATGCTAATCTTGTGTTCTTTACATTTTTCCTCACAACTTTCCTGCTTCCACCTAGGCTTTATATCTTGATTTACTTTTGTATTCATTAGTTAATTGAAGATTTTGTGGATAATGTTCAAGTAGCCGTTGTTTATGCTTTTGAATAATGATGGATATCACAATAGCCTTTGTTTAAAAAAAAAAAAACTGTATCACTATTGTTCTCCAATGAAGATGGACAATTTCCTGGGAAACTCGTATCGAATACCTTAAGTTCTCTTTAATATGAATGGATGCTTGCTAATTGGTACATCTTTGGAATAATTTGTTTCATGCATTGCATGCAAGTAGAATTTTGGTTGATGATGATTTTTCTTTTGAAATTCAGCTTTTGGCAAGGCAGCAAGCTCAAAGAGAGGAAGAGCTAGCACAATCACAACGGCATATTTTAGCACTTCAAGTATGTCAGATGAAATCTAAATTAAATGGTTTCCCCCCCCCCCCCCCCCCCTCCCAGTTTTTTTTTTTGATAAGTAAGAATGTTATATATACGAACGGCTACTCTATGCATGAAAAACATAGAGCAAACCCAAAAAAGACAAGAAGAAAAACCAGAGTGAAAACATAAAAGGAAACCAAACAACAAATTAATTACAAAAGAGAAAGAGAACTAAGAAAAGAAGAGAGAGAATCACTAGTCGTGAGTCTCCATGCCCGAGACCAATTAAAAAGAGTCCCACTAAAAGAAGCAAGCATTTGATTACCGAAACTGTCCAAATCTTCGAAAGTCCGCCGATTTCGTTCCTTCCAAATACACCATAGGATGCACAACGGAACTAAGTTCCAAATTTGAGACAAGTGCTTCCCCAACCAATTCCACCAGCCAAAAAGCAAATTTGGGATCGATTTAGGTATAACCCAAGCCAAACCAAAAGTTATTAAGGCAAAGCACCATAATCGATGAGCCATCTCACAATGAAGAAGTAAGTGATCTACAGTTTCTCCACAATGTCGACACATAATGCACCAGTCTACAAAATCTAATCTCCTCAATCTCAGGTTATCACCCCTTAGGATCTTATTCCAAGCTACACACCAAACAAAAAAAGAAACCCATCTAGGTGCCTTTACTCTCCATGTACCTTTCCAAGGAAAGACAATTAAGAAGGAATCTTGCAATTTGTTATACTACGACCGGATGTCAAACTCCCCATTAGGTTTCAACTTCCATCTCATCCGGTCTCTAACATCCAGAGGAGTAATAGCTCCCAATATACAAAGAAAATGTAGCCCTTCATCCATCTCCCAATCATTAAATTCTCGACTAAAACGAACATCCCAGATTCTTCTATCCTCCGCCCCCTGCCTTGACAAAGAAGTTTCTACAGATGCCTCCTTATCAATGACAATACCATGCAGCCTTGGGAAAGCCAATTGGAAAGGTTGATCCCCATATGACCCATCTTGCCAAAATCTCACTCTGTTCCCTAACCCAACAACAAACTGACAATTTTTGCTAAAATCCTCCCATCCCATACGAATACATCTCTACAAACCACACCCATGAACTCCCCTACCTAGCTTTGAGGTCCATCTCCCCCATTCTTCTCCATATTTTGAAACTACCACCCTCCTCCATAACCGATCCTCTTCCTTCCCAAACCGCCACAACCATTTCCCCAATAAAGCCTTATTGAAAGTAGTAAGTTTTCTTATCCCCAAGCTACCGTTAGCTATAGGTGCAAAAACTTTATCTCATCCTACCAGATGAGTCTTGCTATCACCCCAAAGAAAATCCCTTTGCAACTTCTCAATTTTATTAGCCACATAAGTAGGAATGGTGAATAGAGATAGAAAATAGGTAGGGAGACTAGATAACGTATTCTTGAGTAACATCAATCGACTCCCTTTAGACAAGTACAACTTCTTCCATTCGGCTAATTTCCCCCCCAGTTTAGTTTCTGATTTTCGTTTCAATTCAGGAGGAAATTGAAGAGCTTGAACGTGAGAATCATCTCCATAGCCAACAGGTATGCAGTTGTCTTAATTTTTGTAGATTCAATTGTTTGTGTATTTAATGACAGCAAAGAAATGCTAGCTACCAAGAAACATTTTTATGAGACTAGTGCAGCTGAAATGAAAATGTGAGGTTGATAAAATGGAAGTACAGGATTATTACATGTCTATGAATATATGTAGGGAAGTTGAAAAAAAGAAGAAGAGAGTTTTCCATGTGTGCAATTTTGCCTTCTTTCTTCTTTATTCGGAAGTGGGGGGAGGGGAGCAGAGCTTCTTGTTAGTTTATAATAGAAGTTTGAACATAATGAGTGCAGGAAGCCATGCTGAAGACTGAGCTTCGCAACTTGGAAAGAATGCAGAAGAGGGAAGGGTTAGATATGACGTATTTGAAAAATGTTATCTTAAAGCTTCTTGAAACAGGTATCTCTATTGAAGATTAGCTGTTATAATCACAAAAGTAATTTTTGAATTTTATTCACTTTTGCCGATGAAGTATATGTATGTTGGTGATGCCAGAAAACTTGGTAGTTTTAATTATAATGATTTTTGCCACAACAGGTGAAGTAGAGGCGCTGCTACCCGTGATTGGAATGCTGCTTCAATTTAGTCCTGAAGAGGTAAAATTCTCAGTTTGTATTAGATGCTCCAGTTTTATAGGGTATTCCGATTTAAGTCATGGTCTCTATTTTATTTTGTATAATGAAATAAGTCATGGTAAGCTGCCCCTTAACATAGTATAGTATGTTAATATGAATGCCTGGCTAGCAGGCAAAGATGGTAGCCTAGGGCCATAGAATAGCATTACGAGTAATCATTCCAAACCTGTCAATCCACTATGTTTCCTTGGAAGAAAACTTGCATAAAACTTTAGAAGTGCATTTAGATAAGATGAGCAAGTACCTATCTGTTGACCTTTTTGAAGTCATGTATGTATTTTCTGACATGGTTTCAAGCTGTGAGGCTGCATTGCAGTTCAGTACATTATTCTAGGATGTGTTCAAGCATATATTAGAAATTGCTCTCTTAAAAGTGGCAGTGAGGTTCAGTACAGTATCTTCAACCATCTGTTAATTACTGCATGTTGCATGCAAATGCAGATTCACAAGTGTCAACAAGCATACCATGCCTCTACAGATGTTCCACCTAGCCCAGCAAGCGATGGTCCAGGATCCCATTCTCTTTTCTCAAGATTCTCATTTTCTTAAAAGTGGATAATAAGTATTCTTTTATTGCATGAGGATTATCTGCTACTGCAACTCAGCAGCAATGGTGTTGGCTGCTCACCGCAGGTGTGGTCTCAGTATATCTTGTATTCTTTTTTGTAAAAACACTACATTGGTCCATGAAAAGGTTCAGATATTGTAAAGAACGATTAAAAGAGAGAATGATATACCTAAATATCAAGAGGGAGGAGAAACATTTTGGCAGTATTCAGTTACTCTTCCTGGAACAGTTGCATGCAGCCACACAAGCCCTTAGGCTTTGTTTGGATGGCAACATTTGAATTTGGATTTGGATTTGAAATCTATCGATTTAAAATGCCTTGATTTGAAATCCCTTGATTTTAAAATTCCTTGTTTGGGTCTTTTTTAACAAAGAAGGATTTGAAATTCATCATTTCAAATTCTATTGTTTGGATACCTAAATTTAGATTTGGATTTGAATTTGGATTTAAGATCAATAAAATACATTTTTTAATTATTATTTTTCTTAATCATTCTACATTTTAATTTTAAATACATGAGGTAATATTAATAATCCAATTAACAAGATGATGATTAAAAATTTTTAGTCATAGTCGACTAAAAAAATATCTTGCCAACTATTAACAGCTAAAATATTTTATATCAACTAGAGAGGACACCCAAATGCATGGGGAATTTTTTTTTTTTTTTTTTTTTCACAACATTCAAAATCACAAACTAAAAAATTACTCTAAAGTTATTAACAAATAAAAAGTTATATATCAAGAGAGACAGATTAAATACTCAAAATATGTGTCTTTCACACAACTTCCAAAAGAACAAATTAACGAGGACTAAGCAAAAGTCGTATCCACTCCTTTTTATCATCATCATTTGAAAGACTTTTCAAAAACTTAAAGTCCTATGCACCTCCATGCATTAACTTCTCAACTATTTTGAATATTTTGAGCCGTGTGAGTCTAGACACTTTTGAAACCATTGCATGTATCTCTTCATTGGAAGGTTGTGGTTGCTCTTGATTTTTCTTTGCTGTAAAGTACTCTTTTACAGAGGAACAATACTCTTTAAGAGAGGAACATTTGAATAGTATTATGTTTTTCCATACAAATAGAAATGATGGATTAATTTCTTCCCTGTTGTAGATTTTTTTGAGTGTCCTAAAAATCAATTTAATTCTTCAGGATTCAGGTATATTCCTTAGAACATAGTGAAAATATAGATAGATAGCATGTGTTCTTAGCCTTCAATAGAGTACACTTACAATCTCCTTTATCCCACAAAGAACCTCCGCTTTGAGCTCTGTTTTTTTTACCCCAATTAAGATGTTCTTTCACAAGCCTCAAACAACCTGTGCATGAGCAATAAATTCACAAACTAGGAAAGGTTAACTGAGACAGCAAACAGAATTTATGGGGCTGTGGTACTTATGGGATGGCTAAATAGAGACAAAATTCATTTCCATTCCAAATATAAGATCAAACCTTCTGCTTGACTTTGTCATCATCTAATTCTAGCTTCAATACAATCTTCTGGAAGAACAAATACACAGATCTAGTTTAGATTCAATCAAATCCGTTGATAAACTCTTTAACTACTAAAGAATCAAACATAACTGAAACTTGATATTCTAAATCTAGACACAGCTAGAAGTACTTTCAAACAACCTGGTCAAGTGTATGATTATGGGATTGGTGTCATCTAATCTAATGTAACTGGCCTCCTCACCTACCACTGCATGATGCTTTTACCAAAGCACCATCTCAGTTGTACAGCCTCACTGAAAAAATTCAACAAATAGCTGCAAGAACTATTTACACACACACACAATGATTATGTTTTCAAACCTCTTACCTCTTAACAATTCAACTACATACCTTTTCACGCCCTTCGAAGTTTCTTCCCAATCCAGATAATTAGAACAACTTAACAAACTCTATGTGCAATTTTTTTTTACTTACTGGTTGTGATTGTCTTTGTTGAGTTTCAAAGCATAATTTTCCCACAAGTTTTCCCCACAACTCATAAACAGTTTATTGAAGCATTTCATTGAACACATAATTTGCATTACAAACCCACTAATGAAAATAAAAATAGAAAATAAAAACAAACCCAAAACATATTATTGAAAATACCATGAAACAAGATGCACAAACAAATCAAACAAAACCTACAAACAATCAAATTAAACCCAAACAAACCCACAAATAAATCAAATAAAACCCACCGGAAAAACCCACATCCCTTTTGAATTTAGATTTAGTAGAAAGAGAGAATTAGAGAGATTAAAGAGGAAGATAAGAGTTGAGAGAACAAACCTGAAGCTGCCTTGCCGAGAGAGAGGGGGAAGAAGAGTTTGTGAGTTACGGCTAGGAAGAGAGACATGGAGAGCCCAGAGAGAAACAGCGTGCGTGAGAGTGAGGGATTCTAAATTCCTGGGTTTTTGAGGGTATTTCAAATCCATGGATTTGGACTACTGAAATCCAAGATGGATTTGGGCCAAATCCAAATCCAATTCTTTTAAGTTATCCAAACAAATGATTTGGATTTGGCTCCCTCAAATCCAAATCCAAATCTAAATTTATGTCATTCAAACAGACCATTATTTATTTATTTATTTTCTTTTTTCCCAGTCTCTTTTTTCTTTTTTACAATTCAATGTAGAGTATATGTGAGAATTATATCATGGAGAAACAAGAAGGCAATTTGCAATGAGGTTTCTGTCAATACCAATGGAATAAGGTCAACAGCAATTTCTAGTAATTTTTACAATTCATGTACTTATTTATTTGACCCCCTAGTCTTCTTTTATTGTCGTCGTCATTGTGATTTGTATCATTCAACGAATGGCCTCGTGGATTGGTGGGTGAAAGATAAGTTACGGAGCTCATGGTATTAAGTCATACACGTCATGACATCAGCCAATTTCGTCAAAAGCTAGTAAGCTTGAGCCATTTATACTACAAATTTTATTTATATTTAGAGTCATTATAAGTTTCAACTTTCAATTTTAAAATTCCTCTGAAATCTTTGGCTGGTACCTGCAGTGGACTCGTTAATATTCAGAGGGCGGTGATTATGGCTTCCAAGAGAGTGGAAACTAATGTGCAGCCTAGGTCACGAGCCTTAGCTAGCTATAAGGAAATATTAGGGCCCATAAGCTTGTGAGAGACACGTTCTATAGGACGAGTGCATCACATACCGTCTCATATAAATTGATCACAGTGTGGTGAATCTGGTTATTAAAAAAGCATGAGGGGGCTTGGAACTAATTAACACACACTTGGGTCCCTGCCCTGATAGATTATTACTGGTTTTGATGTTAACCTCTTATTTCTTGATGTTGTCTGTTCCATGCTTACCGGACAATAATTGGTCAGTAAAAGAGTGCGTGAAAAAAAGGAGATTGTTCCACTGGTTTTTGTTTGTTGAAATAACTTCTGCTCTGTTAATGGTCCAAATGAATGGCATATTGCATTTTGCTAGTTAAAGAAATCTTCCGACATCAACATTTAAAGTTTTAAACGACTGTAAAGTTCAGATGCTATTCTTACATTATAGGAATCGTGCCTAAATTATTCAATGACCATAACAAAAGCCTTCAAAGATACCACATGATTGGTCCCATCTGACGAAATTTATAACACATATCCTTGGTTCATCAAGTGTATAACTATTAAATTAGAAGTCATAAGTAATAATCCTTTTTATCTTCAATATTAAAATGTCAAGTCTTCTAAGATTCTCTTCTCTCTCTGTTTTCCCTAAATAAAATTAGGGCAGTCTTATTACACAAAGTACACATCTCAGTTTTTGAATTGACAAGTCCTGATTTCAATTCAAAAGGTTTTTGTGTGTATTGTGTGCAAATAATTTTATGTCGATGTCTCTAGTACCCCAACCACCCAACAAATCCCTTTGACCATGTCTTGTATTACCCACAAATAATTTTACATAGTTTATATTTCAAAATGTATTGTATCACCTTTATTTCTCCTTTCCAATATCAATAAATATATACAAACAAAACAAAACAAGAATAAGACATTAAAAGAATGATTAGATTATAAAACTTGCAAAGTTTGACAAGTTTTTTATTTGTTTAATTTTTTATACTTAATAGTAGCATAACTAAATACCAAAATAAACAAGGTAATGACAAGATAGAAACAATAAGAGAAAAGGCTAAGAGCTAGACAAAGACAACTCCAATCACATATGAGAGATTACAAAAATCTGGATGGACCAAATGGTGCACATGCTCCTCTACAACAAAATCTGAAAAGTTTAGAAACACCTTAACAACAAAATCCTTGCACAAAGAGGTTATATGACTAGCGTGCTACATTGCAACAATATTCCCCAATTACTCTTCTCTTGACGTTGAATGAGTTCTTGGCAAAGTTGGCTAATGCATTGTTACTGCTCTGGATCCAAGTTTGTAGTATCCATCATGGTAATTTCCAATTCTTTCGTCATTCGTTCTAATTGAAGCTTCTCTCTCTTAACACGAATCAACTCTTCAACCTCCATTTTCTTTATCTCCACCAGTTCTTGATGCTTCATTTTCTTAATCTCTACGAGTTATTGAGTTTGTGAATATTCCCTCTCATGAACTTCATTTTTCTAATCATATTTTTTGCTCTTCTTTTCTGCCATGTCATTTAGTATCCCTTCAAGATTCAAAATCAAACTATCATTACTTTTTCATTTATTTAATCGTTCTTTTCAGCCTTCCAACCAGTTGGTCTCTCCAAGTCTACAAAGGAAGCATGGGAGACCTCATCTTCCCCTAGATGTATTGATTCCAGGGTAGAAGGAGAAGATGTTGCAGTTGATCTTCTTATCGTTTGAGGCTTTTGAGGCTTCGCTACAAGTTCCAACCATTTTGGTTGATGCCTCAAGATATTCCAACAATGATCAAATTTGAATGGAACAGCTTGGACCTTTAGATACGTTTCCTTTGCCTTAATAATCTGAAAAATTGACAAATAAAAATTGGATTAGTGAATAGACAGTAATGGTGCATTAATGCATTGACACTACTTTGAGCAACAATTTTTTACCTTGTTTTGCTCATTCACACCACTTGGATTAGCCATCTCAATTGATGCTAAGATCCCAACAAACTTATTAGTTTGGAGTTGAATTGTTGACCAACGATTCATTGGAGAGTTTGCATTACGAGTAGATATAAATGTCTTATTATTGAAGTACTCCCAAACCCTATTCCAATATGTTTTGTGTTTTTGTTCATTCCCTTGCACTGCATCTAATGAAGTATTGAGCCATGCAGACACAATGAAACAGTCTTCTTCTAGACCAAAATTACCACCCCATTGTGTCTTCTTAGTAATGGATTCCATTTGAACTTCATGTGGAGACTATTGGAAATGCACTTCATCTTGTGGAGGGTCCATCATAAATTCAATTTTCATGATAGACCCCTCTTCTAAGAGCTGTGTAAGTTACAATCACCATGCATTTGCGAATCCATTCCTTAATAACAATAACATAAAAAGCAGCAATATGATAAGAAGTCAGGCAAATCAACTTTACATACAGCAGCAAAAGGATCACAAGGATAGGCAAATTAGTAGAGGACAAAAATACAACCAAACATTAAAGCCTTTTGTTGAAGTTTAACTAAAGAAGTTTAGAACAAATCAACAATTGAAGCTGCTTCAGAATTGAAGTTACTGCAGAATGAAGAAGAAGACATTCTGTCTAAACTATAGGTTGTTCTCTTGTAATGACACTAAAAGACATGTATAAAGCTTAGATGCAGTTAGTTACTAGATTAGTGGATATAGTTACTAGATGTCATTCTTTCTCTTTTTTACCTCTGATTCTCATCTATAAGGACAGAGCCTCTTGTAACTAAATTAATTCAATATAATGCACAGACAGATTTTTCTCTCAACTTTTATGATCTTTGTGTGCAATCTTGATACCTTTTTATTTTTTGAAAAACAATCAAACATTAAAGCTGAGTTCATCTTAAACCTAGTCATCAAAAAAGAGAAAATAAAAGCACAAACATACAAACCCACAAACCTTTTTTTTTTTTTTTTGAGAAACAGCCCACAAGCAGGGGCAGCAACTATTCATTTATAAAACCAAGATCATGGCTGTAAACATCCATAATGTCAGGAGGAACTTCCTCCATCCATACCAACAGAGGGTTACAAAATGATCTACGGGCTAGGCTATGCGCTACTCTATTACCTGAGCGCTTTACATGAAGGAAAGAAATGCTGCAAAAGGCAGAAGAAAGAGCATGGATGTCTCTTAATATGTGGCCCCAGTCCGAACAGAGAAGAGACTTCTCTTTGATGGCATTGATTACAACTTCAGAGTCACCTTCCACCATAACACGCACAAAACCCAGCTCTCTGGCAAACAAGAGAGCCCTTCTCGCTGCTATCACTTCCACTGTCTCCACCGAAGTAGGCAGGGGAATTTCTTGTGATAGGGCAGCCAAAACCATACCAGCCTGATCACGGATTATCAAGCCGAGACCTGCTGTAGAATGGGTAGAGAAAAAAGCGCCATCAAAGTTCACTTTCACCATATCGGAGGGAGGAGGTTTCCAGCGGACTGAACGAGCAGTTCGTGGGATTTTTGCATGGACAGGCCGGATTTTATGGAATTCATGCACCAAGGCACGGGCTTGCTCAGGAATTTTACCAAGGTTCGAAGCCGCAGCATCAAAGGCAGCTCTGTTTCGGCACATCCAAATCAGAGATATGGAGTTTGCAAACACCTCCACACAGCAGGGGTCTCGAAGGGCAAGGTACATGATTTCAGAGAAGGCCGAGAGTGGAGAGGCAGCTGCTTTGAGCTTTGCAAACTGAGGGAGCCACACAGGATCGAGTTTTCGGCAAGACCATAATGCATGCGTTACGGTCTCAGGCTCCATGTTGCAATTGGGACAAGTATCAACTTGGAGGAGTTTTCTGCGCACCAGATTAGCCTTCGTGGGGAGAGAGTCATTGCAAGCACGCCAGAGCAGGGAGCGGATTCGGTTTGGAACATGGAGGTTCCAGATTTTTTTCCAGGTGATATTCCCCTCGGTTTGGTCAGAAACACCCGGAGCAGCAAGTTCGTCCCTGTCACTTTCAAGTTTGTACCCCGATTTGACCGAGTACACACCACTCCGGTTCTTTGGCCAGTATAACCAGTCCGGGGTGTCCGTAAGACTCAAAGGGATTGCTTTGATCACAAGAGCCTCACATGGGATGAAAATAGCATCAACCCGCTCAGAAATCCAGCAGTGCAAATCATGATTGATTAGCTCAGCTACCTTCATTTCAGGGTCATGGTCACGGGAAGGAGAGATGACTTTTCCCGAGCCACCACCAGGCAGCCAGAGGTCTTTGAAAACCTTAATATTCTGACCATTACCAACCCCCCATTTAGCACCCCCACTGATGATGTACCTCCCCTTTAAGATGCTTTTCCAAGCAAAAGAGCCCATGTTGTGTTTCGCCTCAAAGATAGATCCCTGTGGGAAGAATTTAGATTTGAAGAATCTATAGAACAGAGAGTTTTGGTTTGTGGCTAGCCTCCAAACTTGCTTAGCCAAAAGAGCATCATTGAACTTTTGAAACTCTCTAAAGCCCATGCCCCCACTTTGTTTAGGACGGCATAAAGTACGCCATTTTATCCAATGGACTTTCCTCCGGCTGCCGCGTTGACCCCACCAGAATTTTCGGACCAGCACCTCAATATCATGGCAAAGCGTGGAAGGTAATTTAAAACAACTCATGGCAAAGGACGGAAGCGCTTGGATTACAGCTTTTATGAGAACCTCTCTCCCGGCCTGAGAGAGGAGTTTTTCCTTCCAACCTTTTAACTTGGACCATACCCTTTCTTTTATGAAAGCGAAACTCGCCTTTTTTCCTCTCCCCACAAACGAGGGAAGGCCAAGATATTTCTCATAATGCTTCACTTCCGGAACCCCAAGAAGGTTAACAATGCTTTCCTGAATACTCGGGGAGGTTGCTTTGCTGAAGAAGAGAGTGGTTTTTTCCCTATTGAGTTTTTGCCCCGAGGCAGCCTCAAAATCAGAGAGAATGGCCTGGATGTGGATGCATTCCTGAACTGAAGCCCTGCAGAAGAGAAGACTATCGTCTGCAAAAAACAAATGCGTTAATCTCGGCCCATTTCTACATATAGAGATGCCCCTAATAAGACCATCATGGGCTGCCTTCTCAATCATAGCATGTAGTCCCTCAGAACAAAGGAGGAACAAGTAGGGGGAGATCGGGTCACCCTGTCTGAGACCCCTAGAGGGGACAAATTTTTCTGAAGGTTCCCCATTGATCAAAAGGGAGTAGGAGACCGTTGTAATGCACAACATCAACAGATCGACCCACTTCTTATGGAAGCCCATTCTAAGCAAAAGAACCCGAAGGAAAGACCATTCTACTCGGTCATATGCTTTGCTCATATCTAATTTCAAGGCCAAAAAACCCGCTTTGCCCGGTTGGTTTTTCATGTAATGGAGAGTTTCATAGGCAATCAAAATATTATCAGAAATAAGCCTCCCGGCTTGAAAAGCACTTTGATTTTCTGCGATTATATCAGGAAGAAACTTCTTGAGTCTATTAGCTAGAACTTTAGAAACCAATTTATAAATCACGTTACAAAGGCTAATTGGTCTAAATTCAGAAATTCGTTCCGGACTCTTAACCTTTGGAATGAGGGTTATAAAAGTGTGGTTTATAGCAGCAGGCATAGAGCAGTTATTAAGACAATTTAAAACAGCCGAGGACACGTCATCACCAACAACAGACCAATAATTTTGGAAGAAAGTAGGAGGCATACCATCCGGGCCGGGGGCCGAAAGAGGTTCCATAGAGTTGAGAGCAGCTTCCACCTCCTGTCTAGTGAAGCAGCGAGTAAGTTCGCTATTCATGCACTCTGTAACCACAGGCTGAATAAGATCAAAAATCTGGTGGTTTTCCTCAGGGCGACAAGAAGTGAAAAGCTCCGTAAAGAAAGAGGTCGCAATCTCATTTATTTGGTGATCAGAGGTGCACCAAATATTCTGGTTATTTTTCAGACCAAGGATAGAGTTTTTCTTATATCTTTGAGAGGCCCGATTGTGAAAAAAGCGGGTGTTGCTATCACCCGATTGCAAAAACATGGCGCGAGCCCTCTGGAACCACATCAAGCTCTCCTTATCAAGGAGCTCATTAATTTCCAAATTTAAAATTCTGACCTGGTCTAAAGAACCCCCTTTTGCAGCAGCCTCCTCGGCTAAAACAAGCGATTTTGACTTCTCCGCTAATTGCCTTTTAATACTCCCAAAAGAGGACCGACTCCATTCCACCAATTTCTCACCGCAATGTTTAATTTTTGAGGCAGCCATGATCAAGTCACTCTCGTATGATGGGAGACCCCAAGCATCAGTAATCGTGGTCCTGCACCCAGAATCCTTCATCCACATACACTCAAAACGAAACGGTTTTTTTTTGCACTGCACAACACCATCGGGTTTGATTACAATAGGATTATGGTCAGAGGCATTTGAATGTAAATGGAGAACCCGAGTGGCTGGGAAGAGTTCCAGCCATGTGGGGGTGGCAAAGGCACGGTCCAGCCTTTCCAAAATCATTGCCTCACCTCTTTTTCCTCTCCAGGTAAATTTTTTCCCAGAGTAACCAAGGTCAACTAAGCCAAGCTCATCAACCACATCCCTGAAAGCTTCCATCTCCACTTCCCTTCTTGGTGAGCCCCCAAGCTTCTCATGCCCCCTTAGGATCTCATTAAAATCCCCCGCACAAACCCAAGGGAGGGTGAACTTATTATTGAGATCACGTATCAGTTGCCACGTCTCAAATTTACGCCTAGCTTCCGGGAAGCCATAGATACCAGTAAACCTCCAGGAATCCTCCTGGCCATCATTGACAATAGCATCAATATAATTAAGAGATGAGCCAACTACTTTGATACTAACTGAGTTTTTCCAGAGAAGAGCTAAGCCACCCGCTCTAGTAATTCTGTCCACTACCCATTTCTCATCAAAATTCAAGTCATCACACAATTTATCTAGCCTTGATTTATCTGCCCAGGTTTCGGCTAGGAACAGGACAGAGGGGTCTTGTGCTCGCACTAGGTTTGCAAGCTCTCGAATCGTACGGTGGTTCCCAAGCCCCCGCACATTCCAACATAGGCAACTCATTGATCTCGGCGGGGCTGGGAACCAGCCTCCACCGATGATAAAATGTTTTCCTTCTGCACAGGAGTATGCATGCTTCTACGTTTTGATGGTTTTGATTCAAAAAGAGGGAGATGAGCCACTCTTTTGCCCAGAGCAGCGTTGAGTTCAGTAGGGTCTTCACTTAAGCCCGCTTGTCTTGTAATCCTTGTCCACTTAGGAGATGTGTTGGGCTTTGGAGACACAAGAGAAGGGCTTGAGTTTGTTATGTTGGCTAGTGGCCTAGTTTGGTTGGGATGAAGGCCAGCGAAATTTGGGCCGGGCGTGGGAGGGCCCAAGGGGGTTAAAGAAACTTTAGGAGCTAAATGAGAATAGTCAAACCTTTCAATTTCCTTGTCCAACGTTTCCAGCGTCACCTCAAATTTGTTTCCCGCTTTGGCTACATCATCCATCGTCACTGCACTATCTAACACGTTTCCTGCTCCAGTCAAATCAGCCTGAGAGGCCCCTGGCAGCGCCGAATCTGGCTGCTGGAAAACCGGCTTCATTGTGACAGGTGAGTTTGAATCTTGGCCTTGGTTTTCGGGCCAGATTACCTCTGGTGAGGGGTTGTCGGTTCGGAGCACCACCACTGGTAGTTTGCTGCCCTGAACTGCATTTGGAGGAGGAAAAACTTTCTTCTTTAGATCATTGGTACCCGGTACCAAAACCATCTTGGACTTTGACGGCACAAAAGGGGGAGCTTTTATCCATGGCCCATACTGGGGACTATCCTCATCCATGTCCCCTGCACTGGAGGACCCAAACTCACAGTTTCCCTCCGCATGAGAGAGGCAACCACACCGATAGCAAAGGATTGGAAGCCGTTCATACTTAAAGGGAATCCAAAGATCCTTCCCATCATCCAGAGTAATCACTCTACCCCTGCATAGCGGTTTTGAAATCTGCAAAGAGACCCTAACCCGCACAAACCGTTCTCCAATCATGGTTGTTTCTTCCTCGTCATGGCTTACTGTTCCCAGGGTTTCACAGAGTTTTTCAGCTACCAAACGATTTCTAAATCTAAGTGGGAGGTCATGCACTTGAACCCAGAAGGAGGCTTGGTCGAAGCACATGTCTCTCACATCCTTAGTGCCATCAAACACTTTCAATATCACCAAATATTTATCAAAACTCCAAGGTACCCCTGCAAGGACTCTCTGCATATCGGTTTGGTCCTTGAAGGTAAAGAGGATAATATGTTCACCCTCCTTCCTGACTTTGAAACCCTTTTTTGCTCTCCACAGGGGGGAGAAAGTTTTTGCAATAGCTTCTAGATTAAGTGCGCGCCGGGTCAGAAATTTGGCTGCCAGCACCCACTCTGTTTCGGCTTGTTCTTCCATTAGCCTCACGTTAGATCCCTCACACTCCGACAACTTAAGTTTACTCCAGGTTTTGGTAAGGTCATCCATCTGGTGATTCAACAAGAAAAAATAGATAAAAGAAAAAGATAAGGAAAAGGGTAAAAAACTGCAGAGGAAGAAGAAGTTGGCAGCGAGGGAAAGGAGAAAAAGGAAAAGGAGAACTGTTTCCCAGTAACCCAAGGAGAAAAAACCCCACAATCCTCTAGGTGACCTTGTCACTGAGAGGTACAGACAAACACCTTCAAGGGAAGGGACAAAATGTTCTACACTCGCAGAGAAGATGGGAGCCACCTAACTCAAACGAGAGAGAAACCTTGCGTGATATCATATATCTAGCACAAACCCACAAACCTAATTGAAGTTAATGAGTAATGTAGTATGATTTATTTCCAGGTTGCAACTAGTAATGCTTATAATTGGTGAGTACTGGATGAGGTTGAGAACCAATTCACCAACACCTCTACAAACATACAAACCCACACACCCATCTTACTTTTCAAGATTTCTTAGTGTACATTGGATTCAATCCCAGGTCTGTTACTCAAAATGGAAAAGCTTCATTTATTGATCCAACACCCACCAAATTTCTAATTCAATTTGACACTTAACAGACTTTATTATCTAACCCTCTGTTAGGAACGAAGGGAGATGCCGTAGGGAAGCTCCTGTATAGCTGTTGGCTAACAAGGTTCTTCTGATAATTAATTCTAAATATACAAATCTGTAGTGGCTCCAAAAAGGGGTTTCTTCTCAAATATATTCCTATTTACAAGCAAAGATATTTGATTTTTAAGTGTTGGATAAAGGCTAGAATGTTGTTGTTGGTTCAGAAACTTCACAAAGCTACCCAACAAATCAAAATTCAGAAACTTCACAAAGCTACCCAACAACTCAAATTCAGAACTAATAAACTCATCAATTAAAACTACCTAACAACTCAAAATTCAGAAGCTTCACAAAGCTACCCAACAACTCAAAATTCAGAATTGATAAACCCATCAATTAAAACTATCCAATAACTCAAAATTCGAAAACTTCACAAAGCAAGAAGAATTTCCAAACAAAACCCAGAAATTCAGTTACCAAGATAGCCTCCAACAACTATCAAAATTGAAAAATACCAACAAAGATTACAGAGATTATAAAACATACCACTCAAAGCCAATAATCAGTCATCAGAAAAGAAAATTAAAAGATGCAAGTCCACCACTTGCAACAAACTCCGACAAACATACCTATTTCCTTCATATCCCTAAAGCAACGATAACCCATCTCTTCTTTCTAAGTCTCTGCGGCACACCCACACCACTTTTGTCCGCAGCCCACCAAACACACACCCGTAGACACAAACCCACAAGCCGCAGGCCATCTCCTCCTTGCTAAAATCAATAAAATTTGGGAAAGAGAGAGAGAAAGGCATCATACGAGTCTGTGGGTCAATCTCTGCCATCCAAAAATCTCCTTCTTGGCACTGGTGAGATCAACCACCTCTTCTTGCTAAAATTTGCGCAAACTCGAGAGCTCCAAAACTACATTGAGCCGAGAGAGAGAGGCGGAGAGTGAGTGAAGAGAGAGAAAGAAAGAAAGAGAAAAATAAATGCGGTTTGATTTTTTTTGTCTAGCGAGTGAAAAAGCATCGCCAAGTCTGGCGAGGGTACATTCCCATGTTAAAATTGTGGGATTAACTATTGAGACTGATGCGTGAGTATGTTTGTTGAAATATTAAAATAGTTACACTGATGTAAACACACTTACTACCTAAAATGGAATTGAATAACAATGATGAACATATGCTTCAAATTGAAGCAATTCATAAAATTTGATATCTCAATTGACAAAATTAAAATTTTGAAATTTTGATATGAAACAGATATAACACTTTGATTCTGGCATATAGAGACATCTGAGTAATTGAAGACCTAAGAAGTGGCAAAAATGCCAAAAGAGGTTGTTGCAAGAAACTTCTTGCGTGTGAACGAACAATGAGATCATTCACATTCTTGAAATGCTAACAAAAACAAGGATGGAGCTATGAAGAACAGGATCTTTCCTTATTTAATTGAACACCAAAAATTGAAAACTAGATATCCATATAACCAATTTGGCAATCACCAAATCATAACTCTCATGAACTTATAAATTTGCAAATTGCATGACAGAATCATCTAAAAAAGCCTAAACCACTATAATAAACTTCTCATGCCGGACATCAACATCAATACTATCATTCATCATTCTTGCAATACAATCAAAACTACCAGCTAGCACCACCTATCCACCTTCAATAACAAACATGTTACAAGAACACCAAAAAAGAAAAAGAAAAGGGTGCTTCAATCTTTAATATAAATCAAGCATACCTTGCCTGGAAATCCTTCATGAAAGCAACTGATTTCTCAACCCCAGTCAATGGCTTAGCATTGCATATAGAAGCATGCATACCCCCAACTAACTTATGCTGCTTGAGCTGAACCATATTCTCCTTAGCTGCTTCCTTAATAAACTCAATCTCCAACCCTGACTTCTCCAAAGTGAAAGGCACATTCATCAATGACCTCACAGACTTCTCCACAGGGCACCTATAGAACCCATTGCTCCCATCGCAAGCATTGTATAGAATCTCAGCTTTCTTCTTGTTCTTCTTCTCCACCTCAACCAACCCTCCTTGATCCAACAAACCCTCAAACGCCAAACCACACATGTAAATCCCATCATTCCCAATTAGATCTTTCTTGATGATCACAATGGTGACTCCAGATGGCTCCACATTCTTCTAGGCTCCAACATATATGAAACCAAACTTGTTGACATTGCGAATCTGCATTTGCATGCAACATGCAGTAATTAACATATGGTTGAAGATGCTGTACTGACCCTCATTGCCACTTTTGAGAGAGCAGTTTCTAATATATGCTTGAACACATTCTAGCATAATGTACCGAGCGGCAATGCAGCATCATCACTTGAAACCATGTCAGAAAAGACATGCATGACATCCAAAAGGTCAATGAATAGGTACTTGCACATCTGATCTAAATGCACTTCTGAAGTTTTTTGCAAGTTTTCTCCCAAGGAAACATAGTGGACTGACAGGTTTGGCCCTAGGCTACCATCTTTGCCTGCTAGCCAAGCATTCAATGTTAAGGGGCAGCTTACCATGACTTATTTCATTATGCAGAATAAAATAGAGACCATGACTTAAATCAAAATACCCAATAAAAATGGAGCATCTAATACAAACTGAGAATTTTACCTCCTCAGGATTAAATTGAAGCAGCATTCCAATCACGGGTAGTAAAGCCTTCACTTTACCTGTTGTGGCAAAAATCATTATAATTAAAACTACCACGTTTTCTAGCATTACCAAAATACATACTTTTTCGGCAAAAGGGAATAAAATCCAAAATTTACTTTTGGTGCTACAATCTTTAATATAAATCAAGCATGCCTTGCTTGGAAATCCTTCATGAAAGCAACCAATTTCTCAACACCAGCCAAAGGCATGGCATTTTATATAGAAGCACGCATTCCCCTAACTTACCTATGCCCTTGAGCTGAACCATATTCTTCTTAGCTACTTCCTTAATAAACTCAACCTCCAACTCTGACTTCTCCAAAGTGAAAAGCACATTCATCAATGACCTCACATAGGGCTGTCCACGGGTCGGTCCGGGTCGGGTTTGTGCCCAACCCGGAACCGACCCGATCACTTCGGGTCTCCAAAAACTGGACCCGCCGCCGACCCGCCGGAGGTAGTGGTTCGGGTGGTCGGATGTCGTCGGTTTCCGGTCGGGTATCGGTCGGTTTCGCACTGTGTGAATATCGCCGGATTTTGCAGAAATCGTCGCCGGATTTTGCCAAAATATCTAGTTTTTGCTGGATCTGACCGGATCTCAAAGAGATCTTGGCGGATCTCAACGAGATTAGGCCGGATCTCAACGAGATCAGGCCAAATCTCAAAGAGATCCGGTGAGATCCGGTGAGATTTCAGTGTAAGCAGAAGAGATCGGGCGAGATCTCGAAGAGATCAGGCCAGATCTCGACGAGATCTCACCGGATCTCGACAGATCGGACAAAATGAGGCCGGCTAACCACTCCAATCGGCGGAGAACTGAAATTCCGATGCGTTTTCCGGTCGGGTCGGTTGAATATCGGTTTTTCAGGTTCAAACCCGTCAACCGACCCGCCGGTCTCGGGTTTTCTGGACGGAGACCCGCTGCCGACCGTCGCCGGCGTCGGGTTGGTCGGTTTTCGGGCCGGGTCGGCCGGATTGGGCGGGTCCCGGGTCTGGTTGGACACCCCTAACCTCACAGACTTCTCCACAGGGCACCTATAGAACCCGTTGCTCCCATCAATAGCATTGTAAAGAATCTCAGCCTTCTCTAACTGGTATTATCAACCATGCAAAAGCAGGATGCACATAATTTAAGCACTTTTGCAGCAGAACAGCAGATTCTGGTATAAATATTTCTCTCAAAAAATTTGTTCTCATTGCAAATGTACTTTGTTGAGTCTCCAAATGCATTTATTATGCCAATTTAGCAGGTAGCCAATTATATCATAGAGCTGCAAGTTTTAACCAGCTCTAATGGACAAATTTAAAAGGGTGTAAGTGCCTGAATAAGTGAGCTGGTGGAGATAAAAACCACACAAACTAGAAATATTTATTTATTTTGTCAGCAGTTTGTACGCTAATATTGTGTTCTTCAAATTTTCCCTCAAAACTTTCTTGCTTCCGCCTAGGCTTTATATCTTGATGAACTTTTGTATTCATTAGTTAATTGAAGATTTTGGATGATGTTCAAGTAGCCGTTGTTTATACTTTGGAATATTGATGGATATCACAATAGCCTTTATCTTCAAAAAAAATTGTATCACTATAGTTCTCCAATGAAGATGGACAATTTCCTGTGAAACTCAGTATCAATTACACAAAGTTCTCTTTAATATGAATGGATGCTTGCTAATTGGTACATCTTTGGATTAATTTGTTTCATGCATGCATGCAAGTAGAATTTTGGTTGATGATGATTTTTCTTTTGAAACTCAGCTTTTGGCAAGGCAGCAAGCTCAGAGAGAGGAAGAGCTAGCACAGTCCCCCAGTTTAGTTTCTGATTTTTGTTTCAATTCAGGAGGAAATTGAAGAGCTTGAACGTGAGAATCATCTCCATAGCCAACAGGTATACAGTTGTCTGAATTTTTGCAGATTTAATTGTTTATGTATTTAAATGACAGCAAAGAAATGTCGGTTACCAAGAAACATTTTTATGAGACTAGTGCAGCTGAAATGAAAATGTGAGGTTGATAAAATGGAAGTACAGGATTGTTACATGTCTATGAATATATGTAGGGAAGTTGAAAAGGAAAAAAAGTGTTTTCCATGTGCCTCAAACCCAAGGACTACTCATATTATAACTGTGCATTTGGGTAGGAATGAAAAATGAAAATTATTTCACTATTTAGCTTATTTTTCTATTATTTATGGGCCCCACTGCATTTTTTGATACTATTCATAGGTCCCATTGTACTATTTCAACTAACTTTACCTTTATCTACAGTACTTTCAGCAATAATTTTTCAGTTTCAGCAAAATAAGCGGTATCTAAACACACCTTAAGTCTTTGTTTGCAATTTTGCCTTCTTTTTTCTTTATTCGGAAGTGGGGGGAGGGGAGCAGAGCTTCTCATTAGTTTATAATAGAAGTTTGAACATAATGAGGCAAGAAGCCATGCTGAAGACTGAGCTTTGCAACATGAAAAGATTGCAGAAGAAGGAAGGGGTAGATATGACATATTTGAAAAATGTTACCTTAAAGCTTCTTGAAACAGGAATCTCTACGAAAGATTAGCTGTTATAATCACGAAAGTAATTTTTGAATTTTATTTCCTTTTGCCGATGAAGTATGTATGTTGGTGAAGCCAGAAAAATTGGTATTTTTAATTATAATGAATTTTTCCACAACAGGTGAAGTGGAGGCTCTACTACCCGTGATTGGAATGCTGCTTCAATTTAGTCCTAAAGAGGTAGAATTCTCAGTTTGCATTAGATGCTCCATTTTTATTGGGTATTCTGATTGAAGTCATGGTCTCTATTTTATTCTGCATAATGATATAAGTCATGGTAAGCTGCCCCTTAACACAGTATGTTAATATGAATGCCTGGCTAGCAGGCAAAGATGGTAGCCTAGGGCCATAAAATAGCAGTACAAGTAATCATTCCAAACGTGTCAATCCACTATGTTTCCTTGGAAGAAAACTTGCATAAAACTTCAGAAGTGCATTAAGATAAGATGAGCAAGTACCTATTTGTGACCTTTTTGAAGTCGTATGTATTTTCTGACATGGTTTCAAGCTAATGCTGCATTGCAGTTCAGTACATTATTCTAGGATGTGTCCAAGCATATATTAGAAACTGCTCTCTCTAAAGTGGCAATGAGGTTCAGTACAGCATCTTCAACCATCTGTTAATTACAGCATGTTGCATGCAAATGCAGATTCGCAAGCGTCAACAAGCATACCACGCCTCTACCGATGTTCCACCAAGCCCAGCAAGCGACGGTCCAGGATCCCGTCTTCTTTTCTCAAGATTCTCATTTTCCTAAGAGTGGAAAACAAGTCAAAAGGATTCTTTTATTGCGTGAGGATTATATGCTACTGCAACTCAGCAGCAATGGTGTTGGCTGCTTGCTGCAGGCGGGGTCTTAATATATCTTGTATTCTTTTTGTAAAAACGCTACATTGGTAACAAAAAGGTTCAGATATTGTAAAGAACGATTAAAAGAGAGAATGATATACCTCAATATCAAGAGGGAGGAGAAACATTTCAGCAGCATTCAGTTACTCTTCCTGGAAGAGTTGCATGCAGCCACACAAGCCCTTTTTTGTTTTTTCTTTGTTTTTTCCCAGTCTCTTTTTTCTTTTTCACAATTCAATAGAGTATATGTGAAAATTATATCATGGAGAAACAAGAAGGCAATTTCCAGTGAGGTTTCTGTCAATACCGATGGAATAAGGTCAATAGCAATTTCTAGTAATTTTTAAAATTTCCAGTGATGTTTCTGCCAATACCGATGGTATAAGGTCAGTAGCAATTTCTAGTACTTATTTATTTGACCCTTTTATTTATTTATTTATTTATAGTTATTATTTTAGCCTTCTTTTGTTGTTGTCATCATCGTGATTTGTATCATTCAACGAATGGCCTTGTGGGTTGGTGTAGGTTGGTGGGTGAAAGATAAGTTATGGAGCTCATTGTATTAGGTCATACACGTCATGACATAAGCCAATTTCGTCAAAAGCTAGTAGGCTTGAGCCATTTTATACTGCAAAGTTTCTTTATATTTGGAGTCAATTTAAGTTTCAATTTGAAATTTCATCTGAAAATTTTGGCTGGTACCTGCGGTGGATTCGTCAAGATTCAGAGGCTGGTGATTTATGGCTTTCAAGAGAGTGGGAAGTGGGAACTGATGTGCAGGCTGGGTCAAGAACCTTAGCTTGGAAAAATTAGGGCTCACATAATGCTTGTGAGAGACGTTCTTATAGGACGGGTGCATTAGGAGAAATTATAAGGTCCTCATGATAGACAATTGATGTGATCCATCATTTCATTAAAAGCCTCCCACTTGTTTAAAATTGTTGAGTCAGTATTCAGTTTTTATTTAAAATTCCACAATTTTAAACAAGTGAAAGGTTTTTAATGAAATTATAGACCACATCACTTGTCTACCATGAGGACCTTATAATTTCTTGTACATTAGATGCTATCTCAACCATAAGCGGGTGATATAAATTAATCAGTGTGGTGAATCTGGTGATCAAAAAAACAAGGATGAGGGGGCTTGGATCTAATTAACACCCACTTGGGTCCCTGCCATCATTGATTATTACAGGTTTTGATGTGAAACTCTTGTTACTTGGTGCTGTCTGTTCCACGCTTTACCGGACAATAATTGGTCAGCAAAAGAGTGCGTGAAAACAAGGAGATTGTTCCATTTTCTTTGTTAAATATAACTTCTGCTCAGTTGATGATTAATGGTCCAAACGAATGGCATATTGCATTTTGCAAGTTAAAAGAACCTTCCGACATTAACATTTAAAGTTATACGGCTGCAAGTTTAAATGCTATTCTTACATTATAGAGATAGTGCCTAATCATTCAATGACCATGTTAGATTGTTATCCTAACAAAAGCCTTCGAAGTTACTACAGGATTGGTCCCATCCATGATCTAACAAAATTTATAACCCCATACCCTTGATTCATCAAGTATAACTGTCAAATCAGAAGCCACAAGTAATAACCCTTTTTATCTTCAATATTAAAACGTCGAGTCTTGTAAGATTCTCTTCTCTCTCTGTTTTCCCCTGAATAAAATTAGGGCAGTCCTATTACATGCGAAGTACAAATTTCAGTTTATGAACTGACAAGTCATGATTTCAATTCAAAAGGTTTTTTGTATGTATTGTGTGTGCAACAAGCTGTGTCACGTGTCTGTGGACATTTTCCATAAAATTATTAAACTTTAACTCAATTGACAAAATTAAGAAATCTGAAACTTTGATATGAAACAGGTATAACACTTTTGATTCTGGCATAGTGGCATACCTTGGCATATAGAGACAACTGAGTCATTGAAGACCTAAAAGTGGCAGAAATGCCAAAAGAGGTTGTTGCATGTGAACGAAGAATGAGATCATTCACATTCTTGAAATGCTAACAAAAACAAGGATGAAGCTATGAAGAACAGGATCTTTCTTTATTCAATTGAACATCAAAACTTGAAAACTAGATATCTATATAACCAATTTGGCAATCACCAAATAATAACTGTCATACACTTATGAATTTGCAAATTGCATGACAGAATCATCTAAAAACGCCTAAACCACTAGAATAAACTTCTCTTGCTGGACATCAACACCAATACCATCATTCATCATTCTTGCAATACAATCAAAATTCGAAACTACCAGCTAGCCCCACCCACCCACCTTCAACAACAAACATTTTACAAAAACACCAAAAAAACGAAAAGGGTGCTACAATCTTTAATATAAATCAAGCATTCCTTGCCTGGAAATCCTTCATGAAAGCAACCAATTTCTCAACCCCAGCCAAAGGCATGGCATTGTATATAGAAGCACGCATACCCCCAACTGACCTATGCCCCTTGAGCTGAACCATATTCTCCTTAGCTGCTTCCTTAATAAACTCAGCCTCCAACTCTGACTTCTCCAAAGTGAAAGGCACATTCATCAATGACCTCACAGACTTCTCCACAGGGCACCTATAGAACCCGTTGCTCCCATCAATAGCATTGTACAGAATCTCAGCCTTCTTCTTGTTCTTCTTCTCCACTTCAACCAACCCTCCTTGATCCAACAAATCCTCAAACACCAAACCACACATGTAAATCCCATAACAAGGTGGTGTATTATAGAGTGAGTTATTGTCAGCATGGATCTTATAGTCAAGCATAACAGGAGTGATCTCCTGTGCATTCCCGATCAGATCTTTCTTGATGATCACAATAGTGACCCCGGATGGCCCCACATTCTTCTGGGCCCCGGCATATATGAGACCAAACTTAGAAACATCTACTGGCTTGGAGCAGAAATTTGAAGACATATCCGCCACCAAGAGACCATTTTTGGGACTTGGGTAGTCCTTGTATTCAACACCATGAATGGTTTCATTGGCACAAATATGCAAGAATTTGGCATCTGGGTTTTGCTCCAAATCATGAAAAGATGGAATCTTTGTGTATTTTTCAGATTTCCCAGACCAAATAATGCTTGGTTTAGAGTACTTCTGAGCCTCCTTGAATGCCTTGTCACTCCAAGACCCAGTAACAATGAAATCAACAGTGTCGTTTGGGTTAACAAGGTTGAGAGGTATAGCTGCAAATTGTGTGGTGGCACCACCTTGAAGGAAGAGAACAGTGAAATCATCAGAAATATTCAAAAGGGTTCTGAGATCAGACTCAGCCTTTTGGATAATAGAGAGGAATTCTTTGCCTCTGTGGCTCATTTCCATGACACTCATACCAGATCCACGCCAGTTGTAGAGCTCTGATTGGGCCTTGAGGAGGACTTTCTCTGGAAGAGTGGCGGGTCCAGCTGCAAAGTTAAAGACTCGATCTTGGTGAGATTGGGTCTGTAGGGGAGCTTGGATTGGGGTTTGGGTTTGAGATGTGGCGGCGCATTTGATTGATATGGGCTTGGCGGTGAGGTTGAAACGGGTGTTGGTGGTGGTGATGGGGTTGTTAAAGTTTGGGTTTTTGAGAGGTGTAAGGTTGGGGTTTTTGAGTAGGAGGGCGTGGGGTGAAGTTGCCATAGCCATGGTGCTTGGTTTCGAATTTGAGATCTCAAACACAGAGAGAGAGAGAGAGAGGGAGAGAGAGGGAGAGTTGGGGTTGGTGCAAATAATGAATATTGGTATGATATTTAAAGGGGATATTAGATACGAATCAGATGAAGGAGTGTTGTATTTGTACGGTATATTGAATTATATACTGGAGCATATATTATTGGGTTAAATTATAATTATTTTTGATATGCTTTTATTTAGTTTTTTAAGTTTTATTTATTTTTTATTGAATATTGAAATCTTTGAAATTTAATTAGTTTTTTTTTATCTAATTCTATTGAATCTTACCATTAGTTTACTTTTCAAACAAACGAAGTTTGGTGGAGCCCCCAAACTTTATTTATTTATTTATTTATTTTTGATAAATTCAGTAGTTATTATATCATATCATATCATATCATATCATATATAATAAAAATTGAGCTTAAACGTCGTGGTTACTACAAATGAAAGTACCAAATTATAGAAATTTTATTAGATTTTTAGATTTTAAAAAAAATATATATATAAATTTTCTTCAATTATAATTTTTAAGTAGATAAAAATATAGCAACATAGTGTTTAATTTGTTATTTTCAAATCACGTTTGAAAACGTAAATAGAATTATATGATATATATATATATATATATATTTAGTATTCTAGATATATCATATATGCAGACCACGGTTTGTGATGAATGAGTTATAGTCACATTGCAATTCTTATTTAAACTGAAATTTCAAATACCACTTCCAAAAACTAAATTATCTAAGACACATAAATAAATGAATAAAACTAAATAGACAATCCTAAGAAAAATAAATAAATAAAAAAGAAGAAGAATTTGATAACAATTGGAAAACTAAACCCAGCAGTATTGGAAGACCAGTAGACACACAGTGATAAAAAGAAGGATTTTGATAACAAGACTTCTTAATGAATATATATATCCACCCTCACTACTGTGTGTATGTACATATATATATATATATATATCCACCACCCCTTACACATTTTTATTCCGTGATGTCATGGTTTTGAAATTTGAATGGGTAGTGCGACGGTTTGGTTTACGCAAAATGGGAAAGGTGAGGGGAAGGGGATGATGTTCCAGTTCCACAATGCTGTTGCTACTGACTGAGAAAGGGTTTAACGAAACGAATTGCTGCTATTGGTGATCATTTCAGGTAACAAACGCTCAGCAGTCAAATAAATTTGCTTATCAACACGCTCTTTATTTTGCACAATGGATAAATGTCACATAACATCATTGTAGAATCTACTCTATACGTTTGGGTTTAGGCATCGATTATAGGCAGTAGGCTGTTTGTTGCAAAAATTTTAATAAATTTTTAGATTTTAAAAATAGATATATACATATTTTTTGGATAAATATGACAAATTAAGTAATGAAAGAAAGTAGTATTTGATTTACAACTATAATTGTTTATCAAAATGTTATCAATAAAGCCTAAAATCAACAGAATAGAATTACCTAAGGATAGAACTTAAATAAAAAAGAGAGAGAAAAAAAAACTTAAATGAAAAAAAAAAAAAGATCAAATTTGCATTTTTTTTTCCTACATTTCTTTAAAAAAAGTAAAAGCAAAAAAGGAAGAACTTGCATTTTTTTTTCTTAAGTTTTTTTTTTTAAGTGGATAAATTTGCATCTTATGTCATCTTTTTCCTAATAGTAAAGTAAAAAAAAAAAAAAAGTATTTGAGTTTTACCTAAACTACTTTTTTTTGTTCATATCATCTTCTTCACAACCTAAAATTCTTACTATATATACACACAATTTTTTGGTATTTCATTATTTCTACTATGTACTTTACACTTATTCTCCTCTCTGCCTTACCTACAACCTTGCAGGTAATTTTTATTTCTTTCATCAAATTGAATAGATTTTGTGTATTTGTTGCCTTTTATTATATATGTAAGGCCAAAAAATAGGTGGCTGACCTTAGACAATAGAATTTGTAGAGTGTGGATAAAAAAGGGGTAGGCACTCACGAAACAGTGGCGCAGCCAGTGTCCAAACCTCTTATGTAATTTTTGGTAAGGATCAAAGGTTCCCTGGGGAATCACCGTTGTGATCTTTCTCGGGCCTCAGTGAGGATATTGGCCGTGTTTTTGGGTGTTTCTTTCTCTTCGGCTTAGTCCGAAGAGTTCAAACCCTCCCCTCTGGCTTCTTTCCCCCCCCAAGATAGGAGATCATTTTTCGTTATATAGTCTCCTTTTTACTAATCTTAACCGTCCATTTTTTAGTTATCCGGACGTTGTGCATTAGGGTCTGTCCTATCGCCTACTTTTTCAGGTTTTATGTCGGTTTCCAGACGTTCTGGCATACTCTAAAAGTTGAAGTGATTGAAGTCTACAGGTTTATTAGTCAAATCATCATTTAAAGAGGTCAGGGTGTTGGTGAGACACTTTTCAGTGGGGGAAGGATATTTTCCCTTCATCCACGTAACCTGGCCGAGGATATGGGCGTCTTCGGACAGGCCCTTTTGAAGCTCAGGACCCATCCTCTGTTTTCGGCCCGTCCTTTCCTTGGTGCGGGCTTTGGGCCGGCTGTGGATTGGGCCATGCACGTTGACACTTAGGGCCCCACAATATATAATATGATTTTTATCAACAAGTTTTATAGATAGATTGAAATTCTATGTTTGATCACACATTTTAATATATTTTTTTTAGAAGTCAATATAGCAAGCAATATATTTGTATTTTTTTTCTTATAACATGATTGTTTGTTGTTGACATTAATATTTTATAATGGATTTAATTTGTTATGGCTTTTGTTTGGTGCTTTGTTCCATGTAATCTATATTCTTTAATTAAAAGAAAAATTTGCTATCAAGTATGAAATTGGATATGAGAGAATCTATCTGTCCAAATTTCTATGTAAGTCTATCTTTACTTAACTCAGGTTTTTTTTTTTTTTTTTAGTTCAAAATTTTGGATATTTTTTCATTAATGGATCGAGGTTTTGGCTTAATTTTGTTTTTAACTGTTTCAATTATTGAATTCATTATTTTTTCATCTATAATATTAATATCTCTATTTTTTAATGATAAAAAAAAATAATATATGTGTTCTTAAAGGCTAAAACACAATACAATTACAAACATTACTTTAAATTAGGGTGTTATATTTATTTCTTAGTAAGTTAGAACGTTACATTAAGTTAGAGTATTATATTTTTATTTATTATTAATTTAGAATGTTATATATGGATACATATGCTGGTTTAGAGTTGATATAACTTATAACCATTTGCATGAAATCAACACTAAAAAAAATTATTTAAATATCAAAATAAGAAATAAAAATTAAATTTCTTTTAAGTCTACAAGTACAATTTATTTTTTAATCTTAAATTTTGAATTAATTATTTTTTTATTTTATTTTTTATTAAATTTAATTATATTATCAAAATATTTTTTATTAAAGAGTGCATCGCACGGGCATAATACTAGTATATTGAATAAGAGAGTCATCCATACCATTTGAAACTTTTTTTAAAGGATATTAATTTGATTTTATAAGAAAATATTTACATTCATTTAAATAGGATTACAATCCTATTAGTGCCGACACAAAAATATAATTCCTTCTAATGATAAATTTTGTATATATCAACAACCTAATGATAAACACAAGATTATTTTAACAATAATCTCAACAACAAAAAATGAAAAAAAAAATTCAAATTTTTACTTAATCCTCTTTCAAAAACCTTACTTACTCTGGAATTTACTGTGAAAAAGTCTCTTCTTCTTCCTTAATAAATTACAACACTTTACAAATGAGTCTTCAAAAGGTTTGCATCTATAGATGAGTTTTTTGACTCTCTCTCTCTCTCTCTTTTGGGTTGAGTCTTGTCTGGTTCAATGGTTTGCTGTTTTAATTTTTTTTTTTCTTGATTTACTCTTCGGGTCTGTTTGGATACCGCTTATTGCTAAAAATTAAAAACTGAAAATACTGTAGTAAAATAATTTTTAAATGTGTGAATAGTGCTGTGAGACCCAGTTTTAAAGTTGATTTTGTTAAAATCCATACTTGGGGGTCTGTGAACAATGTACCGGACCCACACAAAAAAACACAAACGCACCGTGAGACACTATCCAAACCCAACCTTCATCTCCATGGGCCGCGCTAGATCTATTTCAGGGGTTCAAATGAAACCCCTGACTTTTTATTAAAAAAATATTATATATAATATTTTTTTACCTGTTTAATTTATTATTAAAAATAGTTTTGCACACTGTGGCTTAAATCTTGCACAGCTTGATCACATATTAACTTAAACTATTTTTTTTTCCTCAAATCACCAGCTTTATAACTAAAAATTGTTATAACATGATAACTGTAGGGTCAATTTTTGTTGGGCCAAGTATGGACTTTATAGACTCAGCCCAATGAAACCCTTAACAATAAATTTGTAGAGAGTGGGTTGAACAACTGGGCTAAAAATGGATTCAACAGCGGTTCAAACAGACAAAACAAGGAACAAAAGTGATGTTCAGATTAGTATTCAGTAAGGATCCTCTTGAACCTGAAGAGGCTTAAAGTTTACAGACTTAAATGACCAAAACTTTTTTCTCCCCCCTTTCTGTGAGACCTATTTCCTTTATATATACACTTTTCACTTCATCTTCACCGTACACTTATTCTTCATCTAAGCGTCCACTTGAGTACTAATCACATCAGAAGTTTGCTTTAGCCTGCAGTGAGTGGTAGTGGTTGAGGTTGAGGTTGCACTGTTCAGGTGTCTTCTCCACATAAATGTGGCCAGGAAAGTTGTTGCAGTGCATTAAATGCGGTGGCAGCAGCTTTATTTTTAAGATATTTCATGATCTTCTCACACTTAGGCGTGCCCAGAACTCACTCCTTACCGAGGAATCTTCAGTATATCTACTTGATCAAGTTCTCCGGAGATCCGATGAGTGGAACCTCTTCAGACCAGCCAGGTTGTCTTCAGACGCAACATTCGTCCCTTCTTGGTTGCATTTTCACCAGGGTGGCAAAGCGCTGATCACTTTAACCTCTTCGGACATCAAGTGATACTCAAATTGGGCCCCAGGCCCAACATATGGCGTTGGGCTTTCTCACCCACAATAACAATACTAATGCATGTATCAAGCCCTCTGTATTTTCTAATTCTTGCATATATTCACACACATCACAATTCACACAAATTATTTTATAACAAAAAAATAATAATAATGCGCATATCAAACACATACGCATAACTAACAAACACTCACTCTTTACTCTTAGAATCAGAGATATCGAGAAAGTCAAATAGAGAATAGAGATGAGATGAGATTCATGAGAAATAAGTCATACAATGCAAGTGGGATGAGTTTTGCCATTTAGTTTAAAACATTTTTATAAAAACAATGACAAATAGATAGTGACAATTGCATAACAATAAAAATGTTATACAAACTCAATAATATAAAATGGTCATATCTACCCACATTGACAATAGATAATAATAATTTTTTTTTTTTTAAAAATATAGATAATAATAATTGATAATAAATTATCATGTAATGATTTCAAAATATAAAAATTCATAGAATGATATTATAACATTTTATGTATTTACGACTTTTTTTATTTTATCAATAACTAAATATATTTAATTTTTCTTTTTATTAAATTTTGTTTAATTTAACTTTCCAAATGACCCTGTAAAAAAAATTTCTGAGCCGCAACAGTTCATCTCCCACAGTCTTAGTGTGTGTTTGAATACCGCTTATTTTGCTGAAAAAAAAAAAAAGACAAAAATGCAAAACTGACCCTCTAACTTTTATTGTTTTTCATTTCAGTCCTTTAACTTTCAGTTTTGTTAATTCAGTCCTCTAACTTTCAATTTTTGTCAATTCAATGCTCCGTTACAACTCAGTTAGTGTTGCCGTTAGATATGCTTGAAACAACGCCGTTTTGCTCATTTTTTTTTTCTTTTTATTTTTTTTTAATAAATTCGGAATTAAAATAAAAAAATCTTAAAAAATTCTGAAAAAAAAAACATTAAGGGATCCACGTCGTCGTTCCCCTTCCCTGAATCAAAACAAATGCCAATAACATTTTGCAAACAAAACAAGAACAAATGCACCAAAATCAAGCAAACCAAACTATGCCACGTTAAGCCACAAATAACAAAACAACCAATCAAGTCAGAAATGAACAATTTCAGTACCAAACTTATCACTAAACAGGGAGCTATATATAGGGATAATAATTACATGTTAATTCTCAATTGGGATTTTAATAATATGACTCATTAGGACCATACTATCTTGAAATCAATATACCACGAAGAGGATGAATAGCACTAGTACTGTACCCAGAAATTTGACAATCCAAAAGTCCTAATTCCATTAGCATATAAAACGAAAATGAAAAGGTATACAGTATTGGATTATTGATCCGATTCAAACAGATATAGATCCGAAACTCACAGATATGTTAAATTAACGAAGATAAGATATGGATCCTGAGCTGAAAATGAACACAGAGAGAGAGAGAGAGCTTACTGGAATTGGCCATGGAGATTTCGCTGACTTCATTGGGGAAGGGGAACGACAACGTTGTTCCCTTAATGTTTTTTTTTTTTTTTTTTTTTTTTTTTCAGATTTTTCTTATTTATTTTAATTCCGAATTTATAAAAAAAAAAAAAAAAAAAAAAAAAAGCAAAACGGCGTCGTTTCAAGCATATTTAACGGTAGCACTAACTAAATTGTAACGAAGCCTTGAATGGACAAAAATTGAAAGTTAGATGATTGAATTGACAAAACTGAAAGTTAGAAGACTGAAATGAAAAATAGTGAAAGTTAAAAGGTCAGTTTTGCATTTTTACCAAAAAAAATTTCTTAGTTATTATTCTTTGCTGAAAATACTGTACTGTTGCCTTAATTTACTGTTCATGTCTCATGAATAGTGCAAAAGGTGCTGGTAAAAAAAAAAAAAAAAAAAAAAAAAAAAAGACAAATGCCGAAACGCAAACGTGTAGACATGATCCAAACGGAGCTTTGCTATGCAAGATTTGAAGTCGGCTGTCCAAGATCAGATTTTTTTTACAGTTTTGAGATTACAATTTACTCCAAGTCTTACACGTGTCACGTGTATAGTTGTCTTTAAATGCAAAAGCAAATTAAAGAACTCAAAATAAAATCAAATAAACTAAATTAAAAAGAGAGATGCTACGTCTACAACAATTTTATAACATTTTTACAACAAATCACAGGTGGTTAGTTGTTATTGGTTCAAATTTGAAACTAACACTAAGATTACTTTTTTGCCCCAACAATAACAACCAGTAACAACCTGCCACTTAGGATTTGTTGTAAAAATATTGTAGAAATGTTGTAGACATATCATTTCTCAACTAAAAACATGATGAAGTTAGAGAGTAAATTTATTATTTAACTATAATATCGTTTGTTTTTTAGAAATTAACTATAATATCATTTAAAATTTAAATTTTGGTGACACTTTAAAAGAAATAGGCAGCACTCTTTACCTTTAAAAGGAAATGGAGAAGATCTTGAAAATGATATTCAGGGCCCGTTTGATAAAAAATTTCTAATAATATTGTTTAAGTTTTGTGAAAATATATATGAATAAAAAAATGTGTAAAAATACGTATTGTAGTATTTAAATAACAGTTTTCATTATTTACACACTATTACTAAACAGCGCCTCAATTATTTATATTCCAAGTGGGAAGTGAAAGTGCCAAGTGCCAACGGACATTGAAAGTTTACACGTGTACATATTTTGTTTGACGTTGGTGGTTGGTGGAATGGAAACTACGTCCTCTCAGATTTGGATACACTGGTCTTCTTTGCTTGGTTTGTTTACTTGTCTTGCACTCCCAGTTAATTAATTTTTTAGGGTGCTGGCTGTTCAAATAAGGTTGATAAAGACGTTGGGTTTGGTAGGCTAAAAAATCACAACTCAAAAAGAACTTTTCCTATGTTTTTGACAGCTCTACAGTACCACGTCACAAGCCTTGCTGAGTTTGCAGATACCAATTCGAACTTGGGCAGTGACATGTATCTAATTATGTGTACCGAACTCATCTAGATGGTAACATGTATTTGCATTTAATTATGTGTCGTTTTACCATGGTATGTCCTTAGATAATAACATGTGTCTACGTTTAATTATATGTACTGAACTCATTAAGATAGTAATATGTATCTACATTCAATTATGTAAGATTTTATAGTAAACCATTTACCCAATTATGTGTATTGAACTCGTTAAGATGATAACATGTGTCTATGTTTAATCATGTGGCATCATCCTTACGGTCCAATATTCCCCAATATTTACCCATAACAACCATGGTGATCACCAATTCATCTAGCGCCATCAACATAGCTAATGATCGTCTCTGCCAAAAGGGCCATTTGCTTTCTTTCTCGGCAGGCCCAAGCCAATTTTGATAGAATGCCACAAACTAATACTTGGACCATTTTTTTACTACCTTATTGCCTTTATGGAAAATGAGCCAACTTTTCTTCACGGCAGCCCAAGACCTTGAAATGTTGGACTGTGTCCATCAATGAGGACCATGGCCCACAAATCCCTTGTTCTCCATTCGCCAATTATGTTCGGTTAGAACTTAGAAGTGCAAGCATACTGGGCTTGGTGGAGAATAGGCCCACCCTACATGCTTTGAGTTTTATGACAATTACTCTCTCCTCTCACATTCATGGTGGACCCTACCATGAATGTGAGAGGAGGGAGCACCATTCTCTATACTCCGGAAATACCTAAGAATTACTCTAATACAACATTTACAAAAGTAAACCAGATCTTATGTGTCAGGTTCTAAGATGTTAGTACAGATAAAACCCATTTTGAGTAAACTTCTAAATTAACATGCATGTATCCTAAGTGCCTAACCATAGCTACTTCTTTGCAAACAGCCCAAAGTTCAGCTCAATTAAAGTCCTAGGGATGGCTGTAACTGTAACTAAATCTTTTGCAATGAAGAAATAATATTCATTAGCTAAGTGGATTATGTGTGACATGATTTTCTCTCTAAAAATAAGGGCATTCCTGGCTAGTGGCTAGCCAGATTTTCCAAAGAGTATTTTCATAATGATATACAAGGAGCCATAGACGGTCTATTTTGAAATGAGATTTTTAGCAATTGATGGAGCTAGTCCTGCATGGTCCAAATAGGTTTTGCCCATCGGCAACCCTTTAGAACATGGTGATATCGCCAAATGAACATTTTAATCCAAGTCCCGTTTCCCAGGCCCCCCGCGGGGGGTGGGGGTGGGGCGAATTTCATTAGAGGAAGTGGCTCATTGACTTGCAGTCGATGGCCAAGTCAACTTATCAGAAGCTTGTTGGTTTAAAAGGAGTATATAAGATTCCAACAAATCCCCATGGAAAACGTCAGATACTAAATTCAGCGGAAATGCAGCATTTTCCAACCCTTAGGTCTCTTTGAATTCTCTCATTTTCCATTTCTATTGTTGTGACAAAGTTGGAAAGCTTTAAACACAAAGAACAAAGAGGGAATGAAATGATATGAAATTGTAATAGTACTAGGCCATCCAGATGTTAAAAATAGCTACTATATTGAAAAATGAAACATTTAAATTGTCATCACATTTATTGTTGAAAGGGAACAACAATAGAAGTACAATTTTAAAGGGGAAAAGAATGAATTATGTTCAATTAGAACTTAGGAAAACAACCCTGGCTGTATGAAATTAACAACCAAGGCTGCGACTTATCTAGCAAATTAAACTCCCCAGTGCAACCCAAGTTGCTTGTATGAGTATTCCCCACCCAATCACAACCCAAAGTCATGTAATGTTGTTAGTAACTGTGCATAGCCTGCTATAGTTGGGTCTCCAAAAGAAAATGAGCTGGTTCCTGTTTTGCAGTATGGCCAAACTTAGATGTACAGTATTTCCTATGTACCCCTGTGAGTTTTCCTGTTGCTGCCCTTTGGTGGAAAGCTACCATTAGTCTTGAGCATTCTCTGTGAGCAAGCAAATCGAAAGGAATCTCCATTAGTAAAATTTTAATTCATATATGGATTTGAGGTAGAACTTAGGTACAGTTTTTTAAATGTTGTATTTTAGGGTTCCTCAATGCAACCATTTTGGCACATCTTTCTATAAAGACAATTAAATTCAACCATGTTTATGGTCAATGCAACACGTGGTTGAATTTAATTGGGAACCCCCTAAGTTAAAATGGTAAGAAAAAACCCACAAGAGCTGATCTTCTGAGTAGCTGGTGTGCCATTCACAGGTCTTATTCCACTGCTTGAATCCATAAAGGGCACATTGAGCGGTATAGACTGCAGCAGCTGCTAATACAGATGGTTGGAATTTAAGCATCTCATACTCCACTAGTGAAAGCTCAATCAAGAAGAACGACAGTTGCTCAATCTGTTTCATAAAGTTGTAATTTAAGTACACAATACTACAGTAATAACATGCCTTTACAATTTTCACTGAAAAGAGTACCAAGTACTAACCTTTTTGTCTGATTGAGCAGCCTTGAAGAACCTTTGCATGAAAACATAAGGGGTTGGAACCGACATGTTGAACTGCAGTGTGTTGAGCATCAAGCTCTCCTGCAGATTTATGAAGAGCAGGAGGTCAATAATTTGTTATCAGATATATCTTATAGCCTTGGCATAATCACAACCAAAGAAAAGTACCATTTCCAGAACCTCCTTCCTTGTGTACGCTTTATCTGATATAAGAATCAAATCCCCAACTACAGGAACAGAAACCTCCTCATACTTGCATGCTAAGAGCATGGCAACCAAGCCAACCAACTGAAGTTTCTTTCTTACTACTGATTGCTTGGATAAAAATCTGTCTATTAGATTTACCGTAAGGAACAGTGTCTCTTTCATGAGTTCAAACTTATCGTGGACCTGTTAAATTCAAACAATTAACACCCTTGCTCAAATTTGACAAATAAGAAAAAATCCATTTGAACTGGAAAGCCTAATTTTAGGCATTGGTTCAGTAGGAGAAAATTGTATATACCTCAATAAGCCAGTCAATCAGTATAGCTCTCATCCTCTCATTAATGTCAAATTGTTGTGCCATGTAGTCTGGTGAAACACAGCTAAAACACTGCATAAAATTACTGGTGTTCAGTAACCAAACATAGGTAAAAATTGATGGTTTCCTTGTTAGTTACTACAAGCATTTGAGGCTTAGAAAAAAAAAACCAACGGAAAACTTAAGCCAAGCAAAAATACTTGCCATTTGTACAAAATACAGTGGTATCATTAGTAAATAGATAATGGAAAACAACTTATAACTAGTATGACAACTTTCAAATACCTAACATAAATGCTGGAATTGCTGAGTTGTTACAACCATAATAGCTTAGGCCATATTTAGATTGAGGTCTGCTTACGTGTACTTGTCACACAAATACAGGTAACTAATAAACCTGCACGCGCGCGCAAATGCACCTAGCTAATAAACCCACGTGCGCATATCTAATGTACCCGCAAAATACAATTAAATACATATTCCCTCTATTATACAATAGATAGTAACCTTTTCCTTTTTGAGTTGTATCATAATATATGAAACTTTTCAAATTGTGCCATTTCCTTTTTTTTCCTGTTTGAAAAACATGCTACCTCTAATTTATTAAATTGAACTATATAAGTATTTGAGGCCAAAGAGAAAAGGAAGGGGGAAAAAAACAACTAAAAACTTAAGCCAAGCAAAAGTACTTGCCATTTGTTCAAAATACAGAAGTATCAAAACCTTATATGGTAAATAAATAATGGAAAACCATAATTAATTAGTATGACAAACATTTCAAAATACCTAACATAAATGATGAAATCACCAGAATTGTTACAACCATTAGGCCATATCAGTAACTTCTTAAATTGAGGTCTCCTTACACCATGTAATTGGTGTGCAAATGCGTGTATCTAACAAACCTGCAAGCTCGTATCTAACGAACCTGTGTGAGCATACCTAATGAACCCGCGCACGCATATCTAATGTGCTTGCAAAATACAATTGACTGCATATTCCCGCCATCCTATAGATGGTAACCTTTCCTTTTTGAGTTGTATTACAATATATGAGACTTTTCAAAAGTGGAAATTTGATTTTATATATTACCCTCGCCCTTTTTCTTAAAACAAACAATTGGTGCCATCTCTTTTTTTACTTTTAAAAAATCCGTGCCATCTCTAATTCAAACTAAAAGACATTTTAGGAAGATCATACTTTTACATTTTTATAATAATAGTACCATTTCAAAACGTTTTATTATGGATCTTCAAATAGTTTCAATGTTGCACAAGGTTACACACATAAAAGAAATGTATATTTTAAACTGAACGTGATTCAATAATTTAGCAATTTAAAAGGAAAAAAAGTAAGGTGTGCACCTAATGAGTTTTCTTTGATAGTTTCACTAATTTTATTAAATTACAATTGATAGAAGAGTCCAAAACCACTCATTATGGATTAATCTAAGACTTCTTTACACAAAGTATGTAAATTTCAAGTTGAACTTATAGGAGGGATTTGGGGGTGTGTGTGTGTGTGTGGTAGGGAAAACATTTTATACCAAAAGGATTAGGTTTAAGGGTAAAGGAAGAAAGGTTTAGATCCCTAAACACACAACACCTATCAATTGAAGAAGATAGACACTATGAAAACTATTATACATATAAATTTAGTCAGTGAAACAGTTACCAGCTAAAAACAAGTTCAATTTACCTCCATTTTTCTGTAGTAGGCATAGAGATCTTCAATGTAGTCAACAACTGCTAGTGGATTCTTTGCATCACAGCTATCAATATCCATTACGGGCTCTTCAACTATATCCTCCATTTCAACTTCCTCCTAAAAGATTTAACCAGTGGATTAACAATCTTATAAATTGATTAACATAATTTTCAATTAACTGTTAACCCACACACACAAAGATACAATCTTATAAATTGATTAACATAATTTTCAATAAACTGTTAACCCACACACACAAAGATACCATCTCATCAGTTTCACTAGGCATTGCTTCTGGTTGTTCTAAAAACATGGGCACTGGGTGGTCTTCTTTAGGGGCCTTGTGTTCCTCATCTATAAAGATGAAATCTCCAAATCCATTTGACGTTGATGCTGATGGGTTTGCCTTCTTAATTTCCTATTCATAGTTAGAGCCAAAAAATCAATCCCAGCACCACCAAAAACAAAAAAGAGCACATATACAGTTTGGATCCATGTTTTCTCTCAGAATGAGAGAGAGAGAGAGAGAGAGTAGTAGTGATACCTGGGGACAAGGTGGCTGTGTGTTTGCAATTTGTGCAGCAAATTTCCTAAATAACACAGCAGATCAAAATTTAACCACAAAGAATTTGAAGACAAGTTTTGATAAAAATTCAAAAAAATTCCTTTTGGATGATTAGAAAACTGAGGATGAAGAAAAAAAGAGTTTGGATCATATATCTGTCTCATCTTGATTATTGGTTCAGTATTGGAGGGTTTGTTTTCTTTAAAAGGGAACAAAGATCTGAAATTCAAAATTTGAATTTTTTTTTCTTTCTAGTACGTAACACCTTTTGTTTGGAGCTAAAAACCCACAAAAGAAAAATGAAGAAATTAAGGTCTGAAGGTCCAAATTTTAAATTTCTTACCTCGTAATTGGTCGGTGCACTGGATCAGCCTGTTTCTTTTCAAAGAATTGATGTTTTCTAAACAAGAAAAAAAAATATAAACAAAAATCAATTCCCAAAAAAAAAAAAAAAACAAGGAACAAGCATGCACAAAAAGAAAAAATTAAAAATTTAAACTTTATGGCATCAAGAAGTTACTCTGACAAGCCTCTCTTATTAACAATGGGGTATGCTTGATTGCTCACTAAACTCTGATTAATGACGCTTAAAGCCCTCCTGTTGTGCCTAATCTCCTGCCCGAACTTTCTATTACCCATCTCTAACCCTCCTCCTACTATATATCATTCAAAAAACAAAAACCCATGTCAGATCTTGGTGTTTTATAGCCATGTTCAATGTTAAATCATTCAAAATCTGAGACTTTGTAGCATATAATCAAATGGGTTTACCTTGAATATTTGTGGGTTTGTTCAAAGTAGGATTGTTCTCGTCAGTAATAACCATTTTTGCTTTGATTATCTGAAAGAAAGAGACAATCACACACCAAACCCCACTAAGCCTAAGACAAAAAATCAGAAGCTTTAGAGCATCTAAAACTCTAAAGCCTGAGCCTTTGCAAGAATGTATATATCTATGTATGTACGAAAAAAAAAGGTAGATGAAATATAGAGAGAGAGAGAGAGAGAGTGAAAGCTAAAGACACGAAAATAATGGGTATTTGTCTGGAATAGCCCTCGTGGCGCTTTTACTTTTTTCAAATGCAACGGCTAGTGAATTATGACCGTTGGATGAAGAGGGTTTTTGTCAAATGGTACTTTCTCAGTTTGTCGCAGCAACGGTCACCTGGGTCTGGTATAGGCATGTGGGTGTGAGTTTGCAACATCTGATTTCAAAAATTGGACAAAGATTACTTTTTTTATTTTTTGAGTTTATCTTCTATTGAATAATGATTGGTTCCTTTTGCTACACTTTGCCTTTTACGGTAAGTCTAAAATGCGCTCCTTTCAATTTTTGTTTTTTGTTTTTTTTTTTCCACACTTGGATTGCTAATAAATTTCATGATCCCCAACTTGGATTGTTGTTGTTGTTTAAATTAAAAGTCTAGCAATGAAATCCTAATTAAGGAGTTTGGTGCAGTTTTTGGTTATTACAGCATGACTTGTGCAATAATTTCGAGTGTGTGGATACTTTCAATTATAGATTTAGTTCTTGTAGATTTGTGCCTGCAACCACTTGTTAAGGATATTAATGTTAATGACTTCAATAATTTGGAATGGCATTGAATTCGTATTGTAATAATATTCCATAAATCGATCGTTTCAGGGCGTCCATTAAATTTTTCCTTTGTGATTTTTATAATATTAAATTTATAAAAATTCTTAAACATGATTAGTTTGACTTTTTGAAATTTTCATCACTAATATTATATTTAATCTTTTTATAAGAAAAGATAGATTTTAAATATATTATAGTTGAAGGATATGACAAATTAAATCCTATAGTTTCAAAATAACAAAATAAATAATGAAGTAATTAAACTATTAGCTTATACTAAAACTTAAACGATCCACTTAAATGGATTGGCGTTCAATTAGTTACTTTCGAAACTATAAAGTTTAATTTGTTAATCTTCGTATCTTAAGATTTAAAATATAGTTATTCTGATTTTATTTTGATCAAGATTGTAATGTAATCACCAAGCAATGGTTCCCGAAAATTTGGAGGCTCTTTAAATTTATTAGTCTGTTATTTTTTTTTCTCTCCCAAACACCACCCCCCCCCCCCCCCCCCCCCGCCAAAACTAATATAGTTGTCTACATGTGAGATTTTTCGTTTATGCTTACCTCTTAATTCTTATTTAGTTGAGTAAAAAATGCCTCCCAAGCTTAGCCAGCTTGAGACTAAATTTTGCATTGCAAACACTATGAGCCTATTTGGTATAATATTTTTAAAACGGTTTTTTATTTATAAATATAGAAATATAGAAAAAAAAATGGGCCCTATAATTTTTTATTAAAAAATTTATAAAAAGAAAATATTTCGCAACTATTTTCTAAAAATTGATTTTAGAAAACTTTTCTCCAAAAATCACTATGGAGACGGAATAACTTTTTGAATGTTCTTGTTCTCTATTTCAAGCCACTGTTCATTGTTGTTAAGTTTGGCTAGGTTGTCCCCTTTTTTTTAAGAGAAATATAGATATATAGAAAGCAAATGCCAAATAACTTTGTAGGTTGGGAAAACACTAAAAATTTGTTTTTGAGAACAATTTCTCATAACACCTTAAAAACAATTTTTTGAAAATAAGGACCAAACAGGCCCGATGGTTTTTACACCTTCCAAAATATAAAACGCATCAACCAAACTTCGAAAAGAAAGGGCCCACTTCATCACCACAACTTCCATTTCTTTCCCGATTTTGATCGTGAGTTCTCACTTATTTGCAGTTACTATTACCCTTCCCTTCTCATCTTAAATGATGGCACCTACTCTTGTATATATTTTATTTTAGTTTTTGATAACGAGTGTCCTTTATAGGAACATTAAATATTGTTTGCCTCACATAAATACCAGAAAAGACTGATTGGCAGGTTATTGGTAATCAAAACTAACAAAAATTGTTCAATATACTGGTAGGGTATACATTTCTCTCACATAAATAAAAATCTCATGTGTAAAGTCTGCCTTTATGTGAAAGAAAAAATGTATTCCAATTATATTGAATAATTTCACAAAAACTAACTCATTATGTATACAAGTCAAAATGTCAATTGTTAAATATATTATTAGACAAACAAGATAGCCAATTAGAAATGTCACAAAATCTCTCACCCGGGGTGATGACCTCAACAACAAGGACATGTAGTATGGTGTATATGTGACTTATTTATGGTATGGACTGAAAAGTCCAGAAAAAATGAAGTCAATACCAATTTCATAACAAACTTTACATCGTATATCTTCTTAGACAACAATAAAAGTTCCTTCAACAATGCCCTTCTCCTCCTTGAATGTTGATATTATCTTCTTTTTCTCCCAAAATTTTGGGAATTTGAAAGAAAAATAATAGAAATTCATATCATACTAATCAATGATCATCATGATTTTCTTGTACCATATAATTTTATCATATTTTATGGATTCACCTTTTGTGCCCATCTTGGATTAATGGAATAACATTGTAGACGACTAAATTTCTAGGGTTGGTGGCACAGTTGCTTTGAACAATATGCTACTCTTTGCCAGCCTAGAACTTCATCCATGGTCTAGTACAATAGTTTCTTTTAAATGACATGTTACTCGTTGCAGACATATAAACTCTTTCTGAGGTCTAGTGCAATAATTTATTTCTGACAACATGATCCTTCTATGGGTACTTACCCCTTTTTTTCAAGGTTTGGTGCAGTATTTTAACCGTTTACACCTTTTTTTCCTTTTGTCTGTTAGTTTCCAAAGATCTTTATATAAGGCCACCCGAGGCATGCATTAAGTTGTACAAACATAGTCTCCAGTGGTAGCATAATACTTTAAGTGTAAAGAAATTATGCATTTTCACTCATAGGTCGGAAATTTTCCTTCTTTACAAACATAAATCAAACTTTTTAATATTTAAATAATCAAGTATTTTATCTTTATTCCTTCATCGGTAGGCCCTCGCCCCACTTGAAAATAGAGATCATAGATCTGCTAATGTGATTTTAACCTTTGGAGATAACACAATAGAGATCAGATCATACATTTGCTAATGTGATTTTAGCCTTTGATGGAGCCTTAAAGAAAACATGAAACATCACCAAGGTTGATAAAAATGTTTTCCTTCTTAAGACAAAGGCCAAGAGCCTTAAAATAGTGTTGAACTAGCTTGAACTTTGAAGGAGCGTGACCTCTTACATCAGGAATTGTCTCCTGTCCCCGCTCCGTGGTGCGGGCCTGCCTCTCACAGCCTGTGAGCCCCACTCACAAGCCTCGGGAAAGTCAGTGACTTATTAGTCAAAACTACTTTTTTAAGCCCGACTAGTTTCAAGGACTATGGCCCATAGTTTAAATTGTTTAATTCATTCTCCGTCTGATTCACCTTATTTATTTTTTAAATAAAATTATCTGGATAAAGATAAAGAGTCAAATAATCAGGACCTTTCCATTTGTATACGCAAAGTACCAAAATCATTACACAAAGTTTACATTTGGCAACACTTATTTTTGTTAATTTATTTTATTATTCAGCTTATTTTTGCTATTATTTATAGACTCTACTATACTTTTTGATATTATTCATAGATCTCACTGTATTATTTCAGCTAACTTTTACATTTATTTATAGTAATTTCAGCAAAAAAATTTCAGTTTCAGCAAAATAAGCCGATCCCAAATAAGTGGCAAACTGCATGCTTATAAAAATGACCCCAAACTCTAAATTACTTTCATTTATATCCCTTACTTTTGGCCTCTAATATGGTGAAAATTTTGGTTCTCTCAGAATACCTGCAACAATCATAATGCGATTGATCTGAATAGACCTGGCGAAAAGTTCATTTACACTTGATATGAAGAGAAGAAAAAGATGAAGAAAACATGAAAAGTTAAGGACATGCTATGATGCTGAAGAGCTAATTCACATCAGTCATTGGTGCTACCAACTTTCCTGAAACATAACCGAAATAAAATAGGTACGGCAGTATGACAAACCTAATCAAGTCAACATATTGAACCAAATGCCGATACTACTCATGATCTCAAGAAATCAAAATTGATTACTAATCCGATAAAAAAAAAATGGAGCATAATCTTACAATGAGTATAACCTTTAGTAAATAAGACCATACTTCTATCAGCTCTAATGATTCTAATGTACACCTGCAAAGAAATCATAGAGAAAGGTGGAAGAATGCCTCGTGCCTGTCAATTATAACTTTGGTGATGCTGTCCCAAACTGGCAAGTGATTTTATAACATACAATGACGATTCACTTGAAAAGGCTTGACAGTAGAGGTCGACTGCCTTTCTCCTTAACTAGTTCTTTATCATGTTTCTCCCTGACAACCTCTTGGTGTGAGAAAGGTAACTCTTTCTTCTCTAACACCTTTCTATGCTTAAGCTTTGCCTCCCAACTGGAACTACACTCATCAACTACATTTTTCACATGCTTCTTAGTTACCTCATCTTGTGATAACCGACGCTTCACCTTCTCTAATGTCTTCAAATGCCTCTCATTATTCTTGTACTTATCATTCTCAACACCCTCTTGCATTTCCAAAGTAACCTGCTGCTCTTGTAGATGATAATTTTCCTTCTCTGACATTATGCCTTGCATCATCTTTGTTTCTTCCTGGGGTAACCAACACGTCTCAATTATTTTGTTGTGTTTCTTAGCCATCTTATGGAAATTCACTTTCTCAACCACCCCTGAATTCATTGTAGCCCCCAACTGCTCAGGACGACTGAGTTTCTCCACCAACTTCTGTTTCTTCACCCCCGTTTGCTTTACTTCAGGATCCGATGTTGATAGGCCGAGTTTACAATTTCTATCCTTGAATGCAACCTTCACGAGATCTGAAAGCTCCAGATCACAATTTTCCTCAGAGATATCTGGCTGCACCTCAGTTCTCCCCTCCTTGACAACCTTCCTCTCTTCATCAACAACTTCACCACTCATAGTTTCCAAAATAATCTTGCCGAGAACAAATCTTGCCTCATACAGATTTCCCTTCCCAAGCAAGTGGTAATCAATCTCAAAAAACTCTCTTCCATTATTGTAGGACTCAATATCATCCACAAGCACTTGGAAAATTTCCAAAACATCTTTCTCCACTTTGTTCGAAATAAATACCTAAAGAACCACTTTTTTATCAGATCAGGTGCATATATGAACTATATTCAAGTAATATACATATGTTAACTACAAGAAACCATGGGAATAAGTAAATCATTGGACAGCCATCCTCTCTAGCAGGAAATAGTGAGACATAACTGGGTAACATGCCTAACCAATCACAGAGCTGCAGCGGAAATCCCCAGTGTATTAATCATTAAAGATAAGGTCAAAATTTGGGCCAGATTAGGTTGAGGTTCATGGTCAAACTATGTTGTGAGCTTGCCCACTCAATTTGTATTTTAATAGTTTGAGCTTGCCCATTCAATAATTTGTCTGAGCACTGTTCTTCACATAACATGATATCTCGGCATAGAGTTAAGGCATAAGGTCTGCTAGCAACAGTTGTGAACATCAGTGCAAACCAGTCAAATGAGCCCCATATACCACACAGGGCCTTTGGCTTTGTGTAGATGCACAGGTGGACCCTGCACATTACATTTGGTACATTTGAAACTATCAAGGTCAGGTTCAAATTTGAATTTGATTTAATTTTAACCTAATATTATCAACTTACCTCAAGATGAGGTTTGTATGTTGATAATTCAGATAAGGTTGGGGTCATATTGGATTGGATTAGATTTCAAGAGTGAAAATCATGATTTGAGTCGGAATCATTATATAACACAGACTAGATCACCCAGGTTGCAGCCCTATGTTTTTGTCCCTTTTTATCTGAAGAATTGACAGATCAATATAGTAGTTTCTGCAGTCAAAATTTTAACCCAGATGTGCCACAAGGGCACCTTACAATGTTGATTAAAATAACCACAAATGAGTGACGTAACATTTTGAACATTTATTCTTTGGTTAATTATACTGTTGAGGTTATTAGCAATGTAAAGTACAAAGAGAAATGTACTTACAAAACCAGAGCATGGAGAAAATGGGTATCTGGACATTGATTTGAAAAGACTTTCTGTCTCAGCCAAAGTAGACATGGAATCTTGGACCAAAGATGCTAACAAAGTTACTTCTTTAGCAAGTTCTTCATCCGATTTAATGTTAGAGGACCCCAAGATCTCAGGTACAAAATCAACATGCATTTCAGCATGTTCTTTTGCAAATTTGACACCTTCCTCCCAGTTTCCATGGTACAGAGCAGAAGCAAATGCCCAAATCACGATAGCTTCTTGAGGGTTATTTACTAATGCCAAGTGAAAAGCCAACAGTCCAACCCTGTCCCATACACAAAATATGACATCAAATTAAAACTACGATTGCAAAGATACAAAAACATATAAAACTCCAGCTATCTACAGTAAGGTGATAAATGAGTTTCTTATCATGCATCTATGATTGAAATGGGAAATAAAAACATTTGACAGGAAGCTAGAAACCCTCTGGAAAAGATCTGCTTAGTGGACCTATCAGTTGCAGAGTCATTCACGAAGGTCGGATGTTTGCGATACATATGCTATACATATGAAGAGGCGAGACCTTTATTGGTAACATATGATTACAGGACACAGGTTTCCAAAGTGTTGAGGAAGTATCTGATGCCAAACTAATATAGCTTATAATGTCAGCTAAAGATTGTACTACAGGGTGGTACTGAAAACTCTACCAGAGCTTGATCAACTTCTTCACCATCACATATTACTTCCTTACCAGACCCAAAACCCCCACACTTAAGGCCTCCATCAGTTCATTTTGCTTTGATGTTCCCACTAAGTGGGTTTGTAGAATCAATCAAATCACATTATTCAATGTATCATTAACTGTGGCTTTTTAAAGGTTGAACTGAAAACATATTTGAACACAATGATTCAAATTTCCTCAAATTAAAGAAAACTCAAGAAGTCTAGCAACTATGTCCACTAATCAAGTTTTTGATGATCCTTTCATGATATATTATGTTTACACTTATAACAGAGGAAATAAATCATTGGCTTACCACAGGCTGCAGTCAGAAGGTCGATCACAAGTAACTAATTTATCCAAATGTGAGAAAAGCTTCTGTCCAAAAAAACGAAGAGAAAATATTAAGAAAGTAAGACCATGAAAAAACAGAAAAACAAAAACAAAATATGTGCTTGACACAGGATCAGTTCAATATATTTTGAGGCCTAAGGCGATAATTTTAGTGCAGTTTTTAATATTTAATATCAATTAGATATTATTTATTCTCTAATTTTTTATTAGTAATGCAATCTTTATTGATATAAAAAATAGTCACCCCGTATACAAAGACTATACAGCAGGGGACCATACAATCACACATGCAAATTACATGAATCCAGTTTCTCTGTAATTCCAGCTTTACTTCTTAATTTTAATGCAATTCTAGTTCAAATTCTCAATCAATTGATCTTGATTCCCATCAGTATGACTGACACCCGATCCAATAAGATTCTAAGGAAAAATAATTAAGGTTAGGCATAGTCCTCTCCGTGTCCTAAAAGCTCCTATTGTCCCTCTCCCTCTATATGCACCACATCAAACAATGTGGAGCAGCCATCCACAAAAGTCCATTCCAATAGCGTCTAAAGCAACCTGGCCAAGAAGCTAATAAATCCACAAAAATCTTCAGCATCACCCAATAAACTCCAAATAAACCCAAAATCATAGCCCATAATTCTATAGCAACAGGGCAATGCAATAAAAGGTGATTAACTGATTCCCCATTGCATTCAAACGTATAGCACCAATCCAAAAGAAACATTTTCTTTTTCCATAAATTGTGAATTGTCAAGATTTTCCCCAAAGCGGCAGTCCAGCTAAAGAAAGCAACTCTAGATGGAATCTTTGATTTCCATATGCTCTTCCAAGGGAAAGATTGGTCACCATTGCCAAGTAGAATCCTGTAATAACCCCTCACTGTGAGGCCCTTACTTATTCTATATTATATATTGTGTATTTTTTTTTTTTGGGTGTAAAAACCATTCTTCTTGTTCTTTGAGATGCAAATTGCTATTAAGTTTTAGTATTTAGGTTTTATTAATATCTCTTTTACAAGTTGGTAGGAAAATAGATTATCAATGATTATTCGGCACATTCATAACAATTTTTATTGGTGAAACAATTTAGGGTTTAGATTGAGTTAGATTTTATTGGCTCAATATTTAGAGGGCCTTCTTCAAGGCGGAGAAAGAATGCAAAATCCACCTATATTTTCTTTCTTTAAAAAAAAAAATAATAATCATTCTACAATTTTGGGCCTTTTTTTTTAGAACTTTGGGGGTCTATTGTTTATATAACTGGAGGCCTTAGGACCCTTTATAAATTTTTTGGAGAGATGGGGCCTTAGGCCTAGAGCCAGCCTTGGCTTGACATATTATAAGCCACTTTAAGCTCAAACGTACACTCAACAGATCATTTGCAAGCAGATGCAGTTACACTTATCAGAACAGACTATGTTCCTACAATGACCTTGTAACAGATTCTTTTTTTTTTTTTTTTTTTTGGTGATAAGCAAGTTTTGTAGCCAACCCCAAAGAATTCAGGACTAAGGCTTGGTTGTTGTTCTTTGATACCTAAGTTTTATAACAGCTTTTGTTACATCTCTCTCTCTCTCTCTCTCTCTCTCTCTCTCTCTCTCTCTCTGTTGTTATCAAAAGTTCCAAATTATTCCTACATCTCATATAGGAATTTTCAATTACTTACAAAATTCTAGAATCAATACAAAAACTTAGAATGGAAGATCCTTTTATATTTCTTAACAAACATTGTTGTCCTCTTAACTCAATATTGTGCCTTCGGTAATCTCCCAGTATATCCATTACTTCCTGTCTAACTTCATTACATTAAATAATTCCATGATTTAATCAAGTTCATTCCTACATTCCATACCATAGTTGCATGTTTATCACTAAGTGTGCGTTTGGGAAGCAATGAAAATTATAAATTATTTCACCATTCAGCTTATTTTTGCTACTATTCATAGGCCCCATTATACTATTTCAACTAACTTTTACTTTTATCTATAGTATTTTTAGTAATAAGTTTTCAGTTTCAGCAAAATAAGTAATATCCAAATAGACTTTAATAATAAATAATGCATAGATTGCTTTACTACTTCCTTGTAAAGGTAATCTTACCATCAACATAATTGGACGCTTAGAAGATTGCTTAGCCTCTTGAAGGTATGCTGCCTGTAATCCAAACATCATATCAGATATAATCTCTGAATCAAAACATTAAGATTTTGTGAGTCAGATACTGGAAAATCACTTACATGAAATGGAAGAAGAATTTCAAGCAGATTAAATCTCTGAAGCAAGCAGAGAGAAGGTTCAGCGGCTCCATAAGAAAACATATAGTTCAACTCCATCATTATCCTTGACTGAATATATAAACAATGTTATTTTGGTAAGGAATAGGATGAAGAAGTTGATAACTTAAATTACATTTGCTTGGAAATCTAAAGAGCTAAAATAATAAAGCAGTCCTTATGAGAAACACCCACAACACAAGTTATGTGAAACAGTGAATTTAAAAAAATAAGAACAATAAAAGGTGGTTAACAAGAAAGGGAGAAGGTACTAAAAAATGCAAAAAACACCCAATAATTTTTTAATAACATAATTCATTGGGGATAGTGTCATATATTTTGTTCATAGCCAGTCCCACATCCAGGAAAAGGAGGGTTGCAATAGATTGACAGCCAGCATAAATTTTAATCACTCTATTATGAATGGATCCATTACGAATACTTGTTGGGGAGTCCCTTACTAGAAAACATGTGGTTGACCCTAATTTGTTAAGAATTCATAGCTGACCCTCAAAAATTAGGGACTAAGGCTTTGTTGTTGTTGTTGTTGTTGTTGTTGTATAATTCATTGAGGAAAGTGATCTCATTTAAATCCTTAGCAACTACCTTGCCTAAACTCTGAACAGATGAAGAAAGATCATGAATTGCGGTCTCAGTGTCCTTTGATAATGACAAGCCCAAACGAGCAGCAATTCTTAAGCCACGCAAAATTCTTGCTGCATGATGGATTGCATATAATTGGTCAGATTCAGCCAATGGCTCCAAATATCATGATGCTAAAAGAGTTTACAGAAAATTAATGAAATAAACATATACCACAATCCTCTCTGAATGACAATTGAGCAGGGATCAACGTTCGCAGCTGTGTCCAACAATATCAAAACTAAGTAATCTTCAAATGAAAAATTTTGAAATAAATTAATATAAACTGAAACTTGACTTGTATTAACAAAGCAAAAGAAGAGTCACCTTCAAGGAACTTAAGTCCACCATTCCATTAGCATAATCATAGATTTTTTTGGCAAACGGGTCAAAGAATAAGCTGCTTCCACAATATCAAATTAAGATTTTAAGCCACATAGTAAATAAGCAACGAGGGCAAAAAAGCTTCAGAACCCAAAACCCACTCACATGGACTATAAAGAACATTTTCCTTTTTTGATAAGTTGACTGTAAAGAACATTTTCTACCAAAGTAACTTAAAAAAGGGCTATAAATGCATATTACCACCCTAAATTATGGGGGTACTTGCAATGAGCACCCCAAATTTTAATTAGAGTAATTATGACAATTAGCATCCTGCCACCCAGGTCAAAAGTGAATAAAGAATTGGCAAAAAGACAGAAAAATCCACACCTCCACTCCCAAGCTCAATGCCATTGCCTTCCCAAGCCTTCATTTCCACCACTGCCCCACTGATCCCCTCATCTCACCAATCATTAACCTTAACTCCAAATCGTCGCCATTTCCATCTTTACCAACAATAGTCCCTATTAAAAAAAATACAAATTCCCCAAAAGAAATAGGATTTTCTCCATCTGAACCTCTTAGAGGTCCAAAAGACATTGGCTTTAAAAACCCCAATCTTGTTGGTAAATTGAGAATAAGAGGAGGAAGGAAGAGGAACAAGGAGAAGAAACCTCATCTTGATTCAGATTTGATAGTTGAAGCTTTGGAGACCCCTTTGGAAACAAAGAAATTGAAGAAAGAAAAAGCCTGAAACCCTATTCTTGGATCTAAATAAAAACCCATAACCAATTCCAAAATTTAAAATTTCTACCAACTTCTAAACCCTAAACTCAGATCAAGCCAAGAAGTACAATATCAAATCTATACATAATGGAAAAAGTTTGGCCCCAAACATATTTGGAGCCTTAAGCTTCAACCTCCAATAGGAAGACAATGTATCCATGTCATATGCAATGCACATGACTCACTTGGTTGGTTGGATTACAAGGACACATGTCATCTTCCTATTAAGGGTTGAAGCCTAAGGCTCCAAACATGTTTGGAGCAACAATTTGTGCATACATCAATCCAGGTGCCCAAACATTGTAAAAATGCAGTCAAAATCTTTGACACCAACATTGGTAGTGGGTTTGTGTCAGCAACATAGTTGTTGGGCTTGTTAGCAACATAGTTGTTGGGCTTTGAGTTAATTTGGGTTCGGTTGATTGATTTGGAATGGTGGTGAGTCTTTGAGTCTTCAATTTGTTAAGCGTGGGTGAAGAAGTTGCATTTTAAGGGAGGCTATTATGGTGTCTGTGCATCGGGTTTGGTTTTCTTAGAAATATTGGTTAAATGATTAAATTAATCATATCTTAATAGTTTAAACTTTTGGGACAATCAGTAATTTGACATGGTATTAGAGCATGAGATCCTGAGTTCGATCCTTGTCTCCTTCACTCTACCTCCCATTTAAAATCCACGTGTTGGTTTTCACCTATTAAAAGGTCGTTCCGGCCCACACGTGAGGGGGAGTGTTAAAATTGTCTGGTTAAATAATTAAATTTATCATATCCCAATAGCTTAAACTTTTGGGACAATCAGTAATTTAACAGGTTTGGTCCTACGCTTGGTTGTGCTTGGGTTAAACACCTCATGCCCTTTGTATGGTTTAAGAGTTTTAAGAGTTGTGTCTGTGGTGGTTTTGAGTGGTTAGGTCGTGGATCTGTGCAATTCCAAGCTTCAAGTTGGATGTTGGCGAGGCTGTGATCAATCACCAACGCAACACCAGAAACAAAAATTGACAAATACTGCATCAGAGATTGTTTTGGTTTAGAAAATATTTCAGTAGTGTTTGATACCAGTGTACCATTTTAGGATTACCAGTATGTATATTATGATGAGCATGGAATCAAGTTTGGATTGGATGTGGGCTTTGTTTTGGTTGAGTTAAACACATCACAACTGTTTTTTGCTTTAAGAGTCACACTTGTGGTGGTTTTGAGCAACTGGGTTGTGGATCTATGCAGTTCCAAGCTTCCAACTGGGTGTTGGTGAGGCTATGTCCAGTCACCAACACAACAACGAAAACCAAAGCTATCAACACTGCACCGAAGGTTGTTTAAGTTTTGGTCAAGAGAACAAAATATTTTGGTACCGATTGATATTGATTTACTGTTTCAAGATTACTGCTATACGTACACACCCATAATAGTATTTCTATATAAACGAAGAATAGTTAGGTTAATACATAAATTATAAATATAGACAAATTTAGGAAAATAATATAAATCTATATAATAATTACGAATATTCATTTTTGTGGTATGAGGGGCACTGATTTAGAAACAAAAATTATATTATATTGTTTCAAAGATAATCTTTGGAAATAGCACAATTTAAGAGGGGGGGGGGGGGGGGAACTCAATTTAAATGATGGCTGAAAACCAAAAAGTATAAACCAAAACTAAAGCCAAGGCTTTATTACACATTTATTCAGTTCACTGGGTCCACAAACTAAATTAAGTTCCCATCTCCATCAAACTTCAAAAGAATAAAGACAGTGCAGTTTGGAAGTTGGAACCTATAGCTTCAAATTCTTCAAGATCTTGGACCAGTAACCATCCCCATCAAACTTAAAAATTCAATCAAATCTCACATTTCTTTCTGTCTCTTGGTTTGTTCAGTCTATTCTTTCTTTGGCTTTCCCTGTGTTAACTTCTTTTCCTTTTCAAATCTTTGCTTAACTGAACATCTATTTATTAGTAGATCAGGTTGTTGCATGTGTGCCAAGAGCTTTGTAACCCAATTGGCACTTTCTAATATTTCTAACGGAAATGTCTAGGGTTTAAATCGCTCCTCCCCCAACTATCAACTTATCAAAAAGGTGGTTGCATGTGTTAGTTCAACTATTTTCAATTTTGTGCTTAGTTCTTCCCTCCCATGCTTGCCGTAAATGTTCTCCTCTCCACTGCAGATATGGACAAGTGTCATTACAACTGCCAGCACCTTGTAGTGCTAGTCCCTTGTTTTCAAAAATTATAGAAAAACTGCCAATTTTGTATTGGACCAGATTACGTTTACCGGCCAAAACAGCCAAAATTGTCCAGTATAATAGCTGATACATTTTAGAGGAGGAATATGCACTGGTTCACTTGCCAGTACAAAAATGCTATGGTATTAAATAACTTTGACAGAAATGTTAAGTTCTTTTCAGAAAGGGGCTCTGTAGTTAAGATCTTGTATAGGGATGATAGCAAGGCTTGTGTTTATTGTCAACATGCCAACCAACCTGATCACGGGTTTAAAGATATTATAAACCCTGTCAACCATGGACAAGGAGGTGTCAACTGATCCATTAAGATTAATTCAACGGTTCTATCGGTCGAGCATGTGGGTTGTCTCGTTGATGTTGACGATCTGGGTGGTGTCACACTGGGCAAGCAAGAAAGAAGATGGAGATCTCAAGATTCCTGTCAAAGCTCATGAAAAGATCAAGTCACAGAAGGGAGGGCGAGGAACTATGGCACCCTAAGTGGAGACAAGGAGATGAGTGGCAACACAACAGTGACCAGCGAATCAAGGTACTAGGCTAAGCACTCAGGCCAGGCTCAGTTTATCAGATTTACATATAGGAAACCTAATACTTGACCCAATCTGATCGTATTTCACTAGTGCCAATCTGCTGCCAATCAAACCAGCTTTTGAAGTCGACTTTTTGGATCGGATGGCTCCATGTCAGATAGGTTTTGTTGGGTGCAGGTGTGGCTGATTGATCAGCCCTAATCTTGTACATCTAGATAAGCATGCATCTAGATAAGCATGGTGGAAATGGAGATTTGTGGAGGTAATGACTAATGACTAACACAAAATTTGCATCTTTTTGCCAAAATTGCCTACATTTTTAGTTAACTTTGACACTGATTTGGAGGTGAAGTGTTGATTTAAACTTTTTAAAGTTTGAGGTACATATCCAATTACATAGTCTTGTGGAGGCAATGACTAACACAACATTTGCATCTTTTTGCCAAATTTGCCTTCATATTTAGTTAACTTTGACACTGATTTGGAGGTGAAGTGCTGATTGAATCTTTTTAAAGTTTGAGGTACATATCCAATTACATAGTTTAGTGTGGTAATATCCATTTAACCCAAGATAAAATAATTTCATTACTTTATTAAAAAAATAAAAAACATGCCTGTTAATAGTGAAGTCTCGACACATGGAGTTTCTCCAGCGGATGAAGTCTTTTTCATTACAGTCTTTTGGCATTTGCAAGGAAAGAAATTTTTCTTTTTCTTCATCATGTTTTGCCACTGTATCAAAACTGGATACCTGTCTCAAAAGAATCACCCAAAATAAACAACGAAATTAAGATAAAATAAAAGCAGTAAATGAATATATGCACCAGTAAATTATATATCAGAGAGTCAAATAGAACAATATTATATCTCAGCATATATATATATATATATATCTTACTTAGTTACTAAATGCACCAACGAACCTCAATTACAGTCCCTTTTATGTGAACCATGCAGATAGGAAATCGTTGTCCAACAATATAAGATCGATGAAACTGCTTCTTGATCTGTAATAAGATTTACAAAACCACCAGAAACCTTTGCAGGTCATCACACATGCACATCATTGTTACTATAGTAACCACAGGAAGAACCAAATCAGTGTCACAAAACCTGCTTAAGTTTGGCTGTGGTGATCACGTCAAAATCTTTTGGTGTTCTATTTAGGAGTAAATCTCTCACACATCCTCCCACTAGATAGGTTTCAAACCCTGCATGTCATAAGGAAACTATCTAGTTAAAGAGTAAAGACATTCATACACAACAAGACAAATATGGTAGAAGCAGCATGCTATATAACATTGGAGTGGAATTGACCAAACTAACACCAACAAAAAGGCCAGCACTACGTCAAGGTCAGTGAATATAATAACTACTCTTCCTTTGAATAATATAAATGTTCTTTCAAAAACACGTTTAGTCCAAAAATCCACTTTGCTCAGCAGCTACTCTTTTAAGCATTGCATTTTTCCTGTCCATAGGCCGCATGTCAAGCATCAATGTATCACTAACATTTAGATATTTATTCATTCGCCAATGAAGCTAACACAAATGCTAAAATCTAATACAGAATCGAAACAATACTCAAAACTTATGGTAAAAAAAGCAGTACGTAAAAATGGAAGTATGAATTATGAAATAAAAAAGTCACCTTTACTCTTAAGAATGTTCAACACATTCCAAGTGGGTAGCGAAATCATCGAATTGGTTATTCCCAATATCTTCGAATTTACCTTTCTCCATTTCGACATATCAACATAGCCTAATTCATCATTGAAACCAAGCATTTCTAAGACATCACAAGCTGTGTATCTGACTAATAACAAGTAGAATACGAAAAACAATGCTAGCACTAAAATGCATGCCATGTCAAGCTCTATAAATGGAATTACACTGTGAACCTTGTTGAGCCTTTGAATCAGAAGCGATTTCTGGGTAGAGTGGAGCTTCCAATCCCTCTTTAGCCAACGTGTGGTCGAATCTCTGCAGGTGAAACATTAATCAAAGTGAAATAAATAATAGGTGTCCAAGTGTTCGATGAAATGCTTAAAAGAAACCAATGCATAAGATAGAAGCAGAGTGAGAGAGAGAGAGAGACCTTTACGTTAATTAGAGCTTTGAGGCGAGATAACAGGCCACTATTGGCGTTGCCTTTGACGTTGCTTCTCATGGATAGAGTAATAGCCATGGAAATATGAGAATCATGGCGCACTATGTGCTACTGCTGTTGTTTGATCGCGGGACATTCTATTCTAATTCTTATTACTAAACACTAGTAAAAACTCAGCTGAAGGGCGGGGCCGCGGGCATGCTCAGACCTAAGTGCTACACAACCCGTTGGCTGTGAACATTGACATTCAAAACCTCATCTCCCACTCTCAATTTCCATTTTAAAATAATAATAATTTCTCTCTTTTCTATTTTTGTGCCTAACTATGTTTTGGTTAGATTTTATAAACGAATTAAGTTTATCTTTTTATAAAATAAATATATCATTTTTTTTAGAATACTAAATATTTTTAATACACACAGAGAAAGAATAGAAGGTTTTTTAAAGAAACTTACAGATGTTTTTTAAAGAAACTTACAATGATGTATATTCAAAATGACCTAACTCTTAGATACAGCACAACAAATTTATTATATATCATTCTTTTTATTGTATACATTACAGTTTATTTGTTTTTTTTTAACACAATAAAATCGGTATTTTACCCACAATTTTTTTTTTATGAGATGTATTTTATTCACATTACATTAATGAATGTGATAATTAAATCTAATGGGTATTCTCTTATATTCCATTCATTCCTACTAATGGGTGCAGAAAGTGACACTAGTCAATGGATTTGATCCTATTGAGTTTGAAGGAATTCCATCTATTGTTGATCAAGAACATACAAATTGTTGATTGATCTCATAAGGTAAAATCAACAGTTGGATTAGTCGATTCTGTATATTGTCTCGTAGACAATGTTGATGTGGTGTGACATCGAGGCCGACGAGTTGTGAGCTAATGGAGACTGAAAATTTTGTCTAATTTTATTGGGATCTCAAAATTTTTAACAGAGCTTGGTGGGTGAACCTCTACATGACAAACTATCTCCATCTCCCTCTTCGGGGAAAACTCCGCAACAAAATCAGCGAGAATCTGATCCTTCTCTAAAATATTTAAATATTGACCTACAAGAAAAGAAATAAATAAATAAAATTCATGCCCCTTTAACTATAAAAACAAATTAAAAAAATAAATATGGACTAAACAAAAATCGTGCACAAAATAATAAACATTTATTTTGTATGTTATACTTTGTTGATGTGTTTTATAATATGAAATATTTAAGAAATACTTATTTTGTATATAATTTTTTGTTGAATATGAAATAGATGTTAGTTTTTATTTTCATAAAAAAAATTTTGGTTTTAAGCTTTGGCCCCCCTCAAGTATGAATTCTGGTTCCGTCCCTGGTCAAAAGAGCCCAGCCGAGTTCCCCACTTGGCTATCCTACCTGTGAAATCATATCTCTTCAACAATGACTGCAAGGGGTGCTCGGTTAATACATAGACGGTATGAGCTTGAAACTAATGGGGCAACTTCCTTGTAGTATGTACTAATGCTAACACCCACTTCTCCAAGGACAAATATCTCATCTTGGCATCAACCAAAGTTTTATTGACATAATATATTGGCTGTTGCACATCTCGATCCCTTAGTAGCACGGCACTTACGACATGCTCAGACACCGAAAGATACATGAATAAATCCTTACCGGGTTTTGGAGCTGACAACATAGGTGCTCGTACCAAATATTCCTTTAAATCCTGAAAATCCTTTTCACATTCTTCGTTCCATTAGAATCCCTTCCATTTTTTCAGAAGTTGGTAAAATGGACAACACTGGTCTGTAAATTTGGAAATGAACCGGTTTAAGGTCGCTAGCATGCCGGTTAGCACCTGGACTTCCTTTCAATTACTTGGCGGCTTGAGGCGCTCTATAGCTTTAATCTGATCGGGATTAACCTTTATTCCTTAGTAAGTAATCATATACCCAAGGAACTTGCCAGCCCCTACTCCAAAAGCACACTTGTCAGCATTGAGACGCAGCTTATGCCGCCAGAGTACTTTGAACACTTGTTTAAAATCATCAATGTGCCCTTCTCCTATTTGCTTTTAACCACCATATCATCAATATACACCTCCACCGTACGCCCAATCTTATCCCTGAACATCCTCATCATCATCTGTTAATAGATAGCTCTAGAGTTCTTTAGACCAAACGGCATCACGATATAGTGGTAATTGGCATCAGGAGAGATGAATGCTGTCTTTTCCTGATCCTCGGTAGCCAGGGCAATTTAATGATAACCCTGGAAAGCATCTAGAAAACTTATCCTCGGGTGCTCGTACATAGCATCTACCAGTTGATTGATCTTCGGCATGGGGAAAGGGTCTTTTGGACATGCCCGGTTCAAATCAATAAAATCTACACAAACCCTTAATTTCCCATTCTTCTTTTTTACCACCACAGTTTTTGCAAGCCATTCTGGAAAGAAAGCCTTCTTTATTGCCCCTGCTTCTTTCAACCTCTTAACTTCTTGCTTGATTGCCTCGACATGCGCTTTAGTTGACCTCCTTGGCTTTGCTTCTTGGGAGGAAATAATGGATCTACATTAAACTTGTGAACTATAAATTCAGGGTCTAACCCGGGCACTTCGTACGGGTTCCAAGCAAATACATCTACATTATGTATAAGCAATAACACCCTATCTTCGTCTTTCATACCTGCTTCTATCTGAAAACTCCTATCCTCGTCCTGCAGTATCTTCTCTCTTATTAAGTCCTCGACACAGCTAGCCCTCATTCCTTCCTGGGGTTCTTGTAATTGCTATAAGGGAACCTTCTCGGTTGATTCCATTTGTTAAATCTCCCAGTTAATAGCGGCCACCAACCATTGCCTGGCCACTTGCTGGTTTCCCCTTACTATAGCAATACCATACTCAGTGTGGAATTTGACCTTAACATGCAATGTAGACAAAAATGCCCTCATCGCATAAATTTATGGCCTTCCGAGAATTGCCGTATATGGAAAAAATGAATTGACTACTATAAAGGTTATCATTACTTCCTTGCCTTCCATGTTTAAGGGGAGCAAAATCTGCCCCTTCAGGACCACCATCCCACCTACCAGGGGTGTATCGTACTTAGACAGGTCCTCATTCTTCAAGTTAAGCCCCCTGAATAGGTTAGGATATATCACTTTGGCACCACTTCCTTGGTCTACCAACACCCTATTTACTATTAAACCATTTATTCGGACCGTAACTACCAAAGCTTCATCGTGCGTCTAGATCGTTCCTTCCAGATTGTCATCATTAAAGGCAATGGGCTCCGGAGTAAACTTCATATTCTTCTCGGAGGGTTGTTTGCCCTAACAACCTTCTACCGAGACCACTGCCAGTACCGCTCTCCTCCTGATCACTAGGGTACCCCTTGAAGCTGCATGGATGACCTTTATCACTCCTAAAGGGGGTGGAAGAGGATTCCCCTGAGGTCTGGTACCCTGCTCGGCCTCTTGATTTCTTGGGTCTACAATAAACTCTTTTAAGTACCCCGCCCTTACTAATTCCTCTAAATGATCTTTTAACACTCTGCATTGTTCGGTGGTATGCCCCTTATCCCTATGATAAATGCAGTATAAGTTCTGATTTTTTCTCGATGGGTCACCCCCCATCTTGTTTGGGCACCGGATGTATGGTTCGTTTTGAATTCGATCCACAATTATGTGCACTGGCTCCTTGAATGTCACGTTTACTTCCCCCGCTTGTGCGCCCGGTTCCTAGATCCTCAAATCCTTCCGGGGCCTTCACTAAAAACCCCTTTGTTGGGGCTGACTCGTGATTGGGACCTTGCCTTTATTCTGCTGCCGATCATCCTCTAACCTTTTATACTCTTCAATACACCTCATCAATTGCCTTATATTCTTGGGAGGCCTTCTTGTCAACAAATCTCGTAATTCGGAATCCTCGGGCAATCCCAACCAAAAAGTGCTTGTTGCAATTTTTTCATTACCCCCACCGATCTCGTTGTACAGTTCCCAGTACCGGCTAGTGTAGCTGCGAAGAGTTTCCCCGGCTTCCATCTTCATAGACAGCAGCGTGTCCATTGGTTGTGGCACCCGGCTGCAGGTCATAAACTGGACCTTGAACTCTTGAATCAGGTAAGCAAAACTATGAATCGAACCCTTCCTCAACCCATTGAACCACCTCAAAGCGTTGGGCCCAAGACTTGAAGGAAATACCTTACACATCAACGCATCGTTATGACTGTGCAAAGACACCATCTGGATATAATGGCTTACATGCTTTACCGGATCCGTTTTCTCGTCATAAGAGTTAAATGAAGGTCTAGTAAATCTACTCAGCATTGGTACCCATTCGATATCTCCCAAGAACGGTGATCGAGCAGCTCTATGCAATGCTCGGCTTATAGCATCCATGGTGGCATTCCGGGGTCGTCGCCCCTTCGGGGAAATTGAGTCTGAGTCTGCATACTCTTGAGATTGATCCCGGTGTTGATGGGAACCGAATTGATGGGATGCTCTCCATAGCCACCCCCTACACTAGCCGACCCCTCTGCACGCTCTTCGCGGTCTCTTCTCCGACGCCTACCTCTTGCCTCCGACTCCAAATCCCTTACCAATCTACGCAAGCGTTCGAATTTCTCATCCCTCCTGTCAAAACGCTCATGCCCCGAGGCGCCTGATAATATCCGGTGTGTTTGAAACGACCTTTCTCCAAGACTAGACTGCTCTTCCCCCTGCTCATACTCCCTGTCTTCACACCTCTTCTACCTTATTTCCCGCCAACTAGATCCCTAAGAAGATCTCCCAAAGCCACTTTCAGCGTAACTCCCTGATTGTCTTTCGAACATTTTCCCCGCACGAATCTCGGCAGAATTACAGCTACGTAGGAGATTCCCACAAACGACGCCAATTGTGCACACCCAACTTCAGCTTAATGGATTAGGCTTAAAATTGGGCTCACAACTTATTTGTAAAGTGGGTTTGGAATTTACTACTAAGGGTAGTTTCCCTCCAAATGTCCTAATTACACTTCTCAACCTTCACAAACTCCCCCCCTCCTTTTAAGTTCCTCTCTTTAGATAGTGTCCTCTTTTCATCACTCTCTACTTCTCCACCCAGCACCAACCAACCCTCTTCTTTACTTGCTCCTTCTATTTATAGATTGAGATTGATGGGGTGCCCATGATTAGCTTCTGGCTTCACTTGTGTGGGTGGGGTCCAATTTGATTATTCCTGACAAGGAATATGCCCCATTGGAAACAGTGGTAATGGCATTGGAACTGATTTTCGCCTCCAAAAGATCGTCTGGCAGCGATACTCCCCAAGGCAATATCGAGCTACCGAGGATGTGGGTTGTTCCGAGCAAACACACGCCCGAGCAAGTCATAATGGGCCGGACATGGGCTTGTCTATCATGCATCCAAAATGATATGGACTTACCATGAGGTTTAGGCTCAGTTTTGGTCCTTATGAATGTTCGGGCCAAGGCCCAATGGGCCTGATGCCATACCCCGTACAATCACAATGAACGATTCCTTGTTTCGCATCTTGATAGGAACCTTTGGATCTTATACAACATTGGTCCACGGAGCCGTTATGTGCAATTACATTTTTATCTTTTATATTTTATTTACTTATATATAAAAAGAAGAAGATCACAATGAGGCTTGGGCCAAGGGATTTCAGTTAGAGCACATGTTTTGTCATTAATGTGTTAGCTAAACTATATGACATTTAGAAATTGGCTCAAATTACTACCGCGTATTCTTGGTGTGACGGTCACTCTATAAGTATAAGTGCTTATGGCAATGTAAAGGGTAAGAGTTGGAATTCAAATCTCTAGAAATAAGCTTTACACATATATCCAATTAGATTGAGGTAGAGTAGAATTCCATCACAAAAAAAAGGGCTCCAAGTAGGCATTGACATGGGCATCAAATAATGTAAATTGCATATTGAAACTAACCAAATCTAAGAATTGCCAATTTCATGGCATAAAAATGAAAGGAAGAGGGATGATTGGTTTCTATTTATCATGTTTCATATCTTAAAAAAAAAAAAAAGAAAAAAAAAAGAAAAAAAAGGAGTGACGCGTATCAAAAAGAGAGTGCTAGAATATAAACCCACAGGCCACAGACACTTTAAAAACAGTTAAAAAGGTTCAGAAGCTAAAAACGAAGAAGACCTTCTCGCTTTCTCTCACAAGACAACGCACCCACCCTATTGTCTCAAAGACACATCCCCTCCGAAGCGGGAGAGTGTCTGTGTGTGTATGATACAAGTCGCGCCTCACCCTCAGCTCGTGGGTCTCTTTATTCCTTCTCTCTGTCTCTCAAACAAACACCAAACACTTTATACTTTCCCGGCTTAGGTGGCCTCAAGTCACCTCCGATTCTCTCACCCTTTATTACAACACATAAATATAAAATAAATTCCCACATTTACACTTTCACTACCTCTCTTTCTGTCACAATTACTCACCTTTCACCTTCTTTCTCTTCCTTCCTATTCAATACCACAACAATTTTTAGGGTTTCAATTTCCGATTCCTCTCTTTCTCTCTCTCTCTCTCTCTCATAGATCTGTAATTTTTTTTTTTTTTTTTGGAATTTGAGAGAGATAGTGGGGAGTGGAGGAGGAGAGAATATGGGAGGTGATGGAGCTGTGGACGATGCGAACGAATCCAACGGCGGAGATGGAGTCAATATCAACATCCGTTGCTCCAACGGTTCTAAGTTTTCCGTTCAGATAAGCCTCGATTCCTCCGTTGGATCCTTCAAAAGCATTCTCGCTGAGAAATCCGATACGCCGACCGATCAACAGAGGCTCATTTACAAGGGTCGGATCCTCAAGGACGATCAAACTCTTCAAAGCTACGGTACTCATTTCATTTCCGATTTATTTTTTATTTATTAATATCTAATTCAGAATTTCAGAATTTTTTTTTTTTTTTTTGCTTATTAGTTAAATAGTGTTAATTTTTGGATCGATTATTATTATTATTATTTTTTGGTTTGTTTCTTAGAAATGAAGCTTTGATATGATATTAGGGCAACGAAGAATGATTATGCGATGCTTCATTGTTAATTGCTATTTTTGATGATTCTAGAAGCATCTAGATAGATCTCATTAGGAAATGGAATGTTATTGTTGTTTAGATTAGAAAGAGATAAAATGTTATTTTAGAATATTGGTTTATTTATTTATATATTCATGAGAATGTTAATGTGAATGATTCTATAAAAGTCGAGGAACGATGGAAGGCTCAGACCTAAAAATAAGTAGAAGTGCTAAAAAAAAGTCAATTAAGGAGGTAATAGAGAATATGGATTTGGATGGAATAGAATGGCAAAAGAGAATACATGTGTCGATTAGTCTGTTTAGGTTCCGTAGCAATCCACAAAATTTTGGGACTGAGACTTGGTTGTTGCTTTTTTGTAATGTGAATGATTCTCAAGCGAGCATGGTGTTGTTTTGATAATTAGTTTTGGCTGTGGGTTAACCGACTTAACCTCAGCATTGAATTACAGTGAGTTCAATGTCCTATTGTCACCTTGGAGTGGCATGCTTGCTATTTTTCAGCCATGTTTAGGCAACTGCCTTATATGTAACCTGGCGTTTATCAGATTTCCTAGTGCACTCTCTCTTTTTTTTTTTTTTTTTTTTAAAAAGAAAATAAAAAGTGCCCGTTTGGATTTTCATCTTTGCTAGCCAAGTATTTTGGGTAAATCCTAGGTGTTTTATATGACATACATATTTGATTGTATTCCGAATGGAAATGTAGGTGTATCATATCCATTTTTAAAAAAAAGGAGATATAATTGCCGGCCATTGAGTGTTTTTTGCTCTTGAGATAGGTTTAGTCATATTGACCATCTTTTTTGTCTGTGGTTTATAGGTTTGGAGGCAGATCACACCGTCCACTTAGTTCGTGGATTTTCTCCAGCTGCAGCATCCAATCCTGCTGGTGGAACCAATCCTGGAGTTCCAACTACCACTCAAAGTAATACCAGAAGTGTTGGTTCAAATGAAGGTGAAGCGTTAGGAGGAGCTGGTTTTGGAGCTTCACTATTTCCTGGACTTGGTATTAATGGTATGGGTGGTGGTGGCAATGGTGGAGGTATTGGTGGCAACGGTTTGTTCGGAGCTGGGCTTCCAGATTTTGAACAAGTGCAACAGCAATTGACTCGGAACCCTAACATAATGAGAGAAATAATGAATATGCCTGTTGTTCAGAACCTAATGAATAACCCTGATGTAATGCGTAACTTGATTATGAATAATCCTCAAATGCGTGAAATCATTGATCGAAACCCTGAGCTAGCACACATACTTAATGATCCCAGCACACTTCGTCAGACACTTGAAGCTGCAAGAAACCCAGAACTCATGCGTGAGATGATGCGCAATACTGATAGAGCAATGAGCAATATTGAGTCTTCTCCTGAGGGGTTCAATATGTTGAGGCGAATGTATGAAAATGTTCAAGAGCCATTCCTGAATGCCACAACAATGGCTGGGAATGCTGGAAATGATAATGCGAACCCATTTGCTGCACTTTTGGGGACCCAAGGTGGGGACCAAGCAAGAAATCCGTCAACTACACCCTCAACCACTAGTTCTGAGACAACTGCTGGCTCTCCTGCTCCCAATACAAACCCACTACCAAATCCTTGGACTGCAACTGCTGGTAAGATTTCACTCTCTTACTTCTGCTCTTCTTCTGGATGCTTTAATCGTCTTTTGGGGTAATTTTAGTGTTGCAGCATATAAGATTAACATGTATTCTTCCTTCAGATAATATGTCATATCCTAATGCAATGCAGAAGTTTAGTTTAACTGATCTACAAAGAGGAGAAAAAGATACATTTTGTATCTTTTCCGTAAAGCTATGAACTTCAGTGTTTTTCCCTAATATCCACAGTACTAATTGAATATGTTGTTTTGAATTATCCCTTTGACAAATTTGTTACCAATGTCTAAGGAAAATGGGAAATGTCACATGGTTTCTAAGAATCTAATTTCTTTGTGATTTAAATTGCTGCCCCTTAAAGGTTATTGATAAAATAAAAGTACTGTAGATATTTTTGTTGCCATTGAGCTCTAGCTCAATTGGTATCTCTTCCCCTTGTAAGAGTAAGGTGGAGGGTGGGTACCCTCACGTCGTGGCCCACCAGTGCATGTGTAGTTTACCAATAAAAAATACTCTAAATCTTTTCTTCCTCTGACTTGAAAATAGGAATTTTTTTTCTTCTAATTTGTTTTCTGCTGTTTGAAGATGTTAACCAGAATATTGTTAATAAATTGTCACCAATAAATAGTTAACTCAATTATGTGAAACTAGCAGCTGGAGGTGCACCAACTAGCACCATGAGGTCAAGTCCTACTGGGGATGCTAGATCGCAGACACCTGCTGGCTTAGGTGGACTTGGTCTTCCAGGGCTTGAAGGCATGTTTGGTGCCATGCAGGATACCACTTTAGTCAATCAGATGATGCAAAATCCAGCTATGTCACAGATGATGCAAAGCCTCCTTTCAAATCCTCAATATATGAACCAGGTATTTAATTATTATATAGTTCAGGATCTTACTAGATCAGCACCAAAGACATTATTATTTGCATCAGCATGTTATACAATTCACTTATTAAGTATAAGTTGTACTTGAGGTCAACTTGTGTCTCTAACATTACTCAACTTTCAGATTCTTGGTCTCAATCCCCAGCTACGCAGCATGCTTGATTCCAATTCTCAACTAAGGGAAATGATGCAAAACCCAGAATTTCTTCGTCAGTTAACTTCTCCTGAAACAATGCAGGTACATTAGTATAAAGTCCTTCAGCAGTTGACACGTGCCCTTGCACAGTTTCTTTCTTGTTCATACACGCATACACAGACACACACCCTCATGCTGTGCAAACATGTCTACCCAGCAGTTCCCTTCTTAGACACATCGTCATATGCTCATCTCTGTGAACAGTGAACACGTTTATGTATAGTGTTGGTATGCATTCAAAGTTGCTAGTTATTACTTACAATAAAAAGTCTTGGTTTGCATGAATGATGGTTGACTTGGGAAATAGTTCTTGTATTATTTACTTCGGTAATTTGGCATATAAATTCCTTCTGGTGATAAGCTGAAGCCAATTCCATGGTTTTTTTTTTTTTTTGCTTCTTATATTTGTGTTGATCTCTCTCTGCCTCTCTCTCTCTCACAGCAACTCTTGACTTTTCAACAAGCTCTTATGTCTCAGCTTGGTCGGCAACAGTCAACCCAGTAAGTGGTGACATAATCTTTGCCTGTTTTCCTTTCTGTAGAACAGCGACAACATTTAAAAAGTCCAAAAAGTAGGTGCAAGATGGGTAACTTCTAAAATGGAAAATCAATGATGGCTAGGATTATCTAAGAAATATGAAAAAAAAGACCCAAAGTAGTAGAAGGCAATCCTCGAAGCCGTAAGAATATGATCTTCTAAAACATGCTTCAAATATACTTATTAAAAAAAAGTGCTTCAAATATGCACAGATTGTTCATTACCTTTTAAAAATTCTCCTAGTTTTCTTTTTATTTTCTAATTGCTCCATACTATGCAAAGTTGTGGAGCTTGCCGAACTTAAAGCTTCTCTCTTCACAAATTGTAGTAGTTGTTAGTATTGTATGATATGTGACACGTATCATATTGTGTGTGAAAAGTTTCATATCGTATTGACGTATCGTAAGAATTCATAAATCGTACGATACAATGTGCGTATTGTATGAATTGTATTGTATTGTAAAATCGTACGATGAATAGACAAATGTTTTAAAATGAGTTTTTTGTTAAAATTTGTACTTTTATTTGAATCTAACAAGTTGCTAGACTTGTTTTTAACACAAAATTATTAGGTTACTTAATTTAGCCTAATTAAATAACATATTTATAAGTTTTTTCCCCCTCTTTCTTTTACAAAATTTGGACTACACGGTACACACTTACACTTCACTTTAATATTTACAATTTATTTTCTGTACTATGAATAAGATGTTAATTGACAATATAATTATTTTTGTCATCATTGTTATTAGTCCAAAAAACTAGAATTCCAAGAAGAATTTTTTTTTTTAAATTATTAAAATAAAAAGAACAAGAAGAGATAGTAAATGTTAATGATGATGAAGAAAATTTTAATGAAGAAATAAGTCTGCAAAATGATAAATATGATGATAGCATTGACTTAGATGGAGTTGATTAGGCAATATGATGAATATAAATTATTATTTTTGGGTAATTTATAATATATTATCACTTTTGAATTTAAGCTATTTGAATGTGTATGTTACATTGTTATTAATACCATTCTGTTCCGGCTTGAACGGCTGGAAAATTTTGTACCAGTCTTTAAACCGGTACGAATCACCCTCTTGTTCCACCTCGGACCAAATTTCGGTTCGTTCCGGCCATTTCGGCCTGTTTCGGTGAATTTCGGCTGGTAAACATATTTCGGCCGGTACTGAATCTACTGATAAATGCAGAAAATTTTTACCTTTTCAAGTTTTAATAGCTATTACCTAAATAGAGCCACCCATTGCAATTCATCTGACTTCGTCAGTAGCCTCAGCAACTTGGCCTTCTTTAGTTCTTCTTTTCTTCTGCACTTCGTTCTCTCCATTTTCTTCTTTTCTTTGTACATTTTCTTGGTTGTCCGCCCATTTGTTTACTCAGTTACCCTCCACTTTTGGCATTTCTGTTCCAATTTTTTTAGTTTTGTGAGCCACTACACGTGACTAGCATTTAAGATAATACAATTCAAAAAGGAGAGTTAATAGGTTGCAGGCTTTGTGTCTTTTCCATCCTCTGTAAAATTTTTTTTTTTTTTTTTTTTGGGTCTATTAGATATTATTGTCATTATATTTTAAAAAACTTGTTAGTTATTATAGTAATAATTATTAATATTAAATATGGGCTTATAACTTTAAGATTAGGGTAATTTTTACAGGTTTGACCAAAAATATATATCAAAATGGTAAATATATATATTATGATAGTATTTCCGAAATAGTATACCGGTATTTACCAGTACCGAAATATTCCGTTCCAATGAACAAACTGAAACAGGGTCCGAAACGGTATTCATAACATTGGTATGTTATAAACACATGCTAGTTTGATTTATTTAGTTGGCTTGTTTATTATCACATAAGTGATGAATAAATTAGTCATTAGTTGAATATATTCAAAATTTATAATAAACATATCATTTATATATGTATATTTATAATTTTTTATAAATTTTATTAAGTATTTGTGTATCTTACGATACACGATACAATACGATATACAATACAGAAAAATCAAAAATTGATTCACGATACGATTCACGTTTTGACAACTATGAATTGTACATGCTTCGCTATGTGATAGTGTCACTGCTTTTCCTGATTAGTTCTTGTCATTAGTTTCTTCACTTAGCTTCTATTAACTTGTTGCATAATGCAGGGAACAGGGTCAGACTGCTGGTGGAGGTACAGGTATGCAAGTCAATCTTTGACATTTGGTCTAAGAAAAAAACCTTTGAACTTCTGTTTGCTTCTTTGGCCAATCTTCTATTATTATCATTGGTAAAATCTAGCGGCATAGTGCCTGCAAGGGCATGTCTTCTAGATGTTGGTTCCTGCTAGAAACCTCCAACATATAATTACTGGATTGCATCATTTGGGACATCTGCGTACAATAGGTGCTCTCAGTTATAAATGGGGTGGCTCTTAGCTAAACATCTCTATACGTTAATTTTGAGTGAGTGGAAAGTTCTATATCTTTATAGTAAGAAGGAATTGGTTCATTTTTTTGCTAGTTGGGGGGGTGGTTGGAGGATATTTAGGATTTTTCTGCCGTAATAGAGGGATTTATTTTTGTCATTTTCTTGAGGAAGGCCTTTGTGTCAAACCACTGGAAAAATGGCAAAAATTATTTATGATGGAAAATATTTGTTCTTCCCTTTCCCCTCAAATTATTTATTTTTTACAATGGGTTGTTTGTTTATGTTTTCACGGGGTCATTGAACAATGTAGGATTGGAGATGTTGATGAACATGTTTGGTGGACTTGGAACTGGCAGCCTGGCTGTTCCCAACAGATCTAACGGTTACTATACTCTCCTGTCTTTTCTTTTCTTTCTAATTCCTTTTCTCAATGGATATCTTGTTGCTTACGTTTGTTTGGTACTTATTCTGTTTATCTTCCCAGCGCCACCGGAAGAACTCTACGCCACCCAGCTGTCACAGCTTCAAGAAATGGGTTTCTTTGACACACAAGAGAATATACGGGCATTGATTGCCACTGCTGGAAATGTTCATGCAGCAGTAGAGCGACTGTTGGGGAACTCTGGTCAGTAGTTTCTTGTTATTATCCAATTTTATCTGATGATGTTGCCTGCTGGCTTGCTGAAATCGGTTGCTTTGGACCTGAGTTGTATTCAAGCCTCATATATTTGTTGCAAATAAGTCCAAAGTATGTTAGCAAGAGTTGCAAAGTTGGTGTAGGTTATCATCCTTGGGCTGTTCTCTCTCTCTTTCTCTAGAGGTATGGCCGGCAGGAGTTTCTTGTACATACTTAATATTAAGATGCGACATGTGATCATATGAATTGTTTGCCACATTATTAACTAAATTGGAATTTGTGACATTTTTGTTATATTTCCTTTTCAATTTCATTTTATCTTTAGTAGTATGTAGTGTTTTAACAAAATTTATCTAACAACTGCTGATTGGTATTTTGCAATACCTATTTTTAGCTCTCTCCTTGGATGTATTTTATCCTCTTATTGCTTGGTAATTTTCTGGACTATGTGGGAATGAGGTAGAGAAAGAAAAGGAAATAAACTTTTTTATTTTTATTTTTGAGAAACAAAAGGAAAGAAACTTAAATTAACGAAGGCAGTACCATAATTTTATATGTAAGTGTCTTCTAACATTGACTCTGTTGTTTTTTAACGGTCCATTTGGATTGAGGGAGAGGGAGAGGGAGAGGGAGAGGGAGAGGGAGTAGAGTAGAGTAGAGTTGAGTTGACTCAAAATTAATATATTTTTAGTAAACTCTACACTACTCCTCCTCTTTCCCCCCTTCAATCCAAACAGGGCCCTAAAAGTCCCATGGCCATGGGATGGCATTGCAAATGAGTTGGTCCTTCTCTCTTCCTTTGTATTTATTTTTTGCCTTCTATCTTTCTTCTCTCTTCATTAGGGGAAGGGGTGGTTGAAACTTGACAGCATTGGCCATATATAGCCCAATGATGGGTCTTCTTAAGTTTCAATATCACCATGTGGTTTACCAAAAAAAAATATCACCATGTGTTTTGAAGTTTGGTGAATTGGTGTGGTGCGAAAAGCTACTTAATATATATATACACATGTTATTTAATAAATAAATAAAAAATAAAAAAAATATGAAATTTGTTTGGTCGTTTTATTCAAAATGACATTGAATTATGTTTAGTTTAACTTGAAATAATTTAATATTGTCTATAATTCTTAAAAGACTTAAAATAAAATTGGAAAAAAATAGGCACACACACATATATATATATATATATATATATTATAATAATAAAGTCATGGGACAATTGAAGTGCTTTTAAAATTTATGTGACGATGTTTGAAGAAGTCAACAAAAATTAAATAATTTTCATTTTATCTATATTATAGAACTTTCTTACATTTTAAAGATCAAATTTAATTTAATTAGAATTTGGGTTTTCAATATAAATATGTTTGAATGACTTTGACTATGACTTTAATTTAATTAGAATTTAGGTTTTCCTTACCATAGTTTTGTGTTTTAATTATGTTTGAGTGACTTTGATTAGTATGTACTGCAAATTGTATGGAATTGTATGTACTGCAAATTTAATAATAATACTATTGTGTGCAGCTGGTGCGAAGTAATAAATTGATTAGTTTGAGGTTGAATCCACGTAGAAGGGTATTGATTAGTAACTCAAAATACAAAATTAAATTTAAAAAAAAATTAATTGAAGAGAATTATTTATTTATTTATTTAATATCTTTGTTGGATAGGAGAAGAGAATTTGTAATTGTTGGTTGTTTTGTTGGCAAAGATAAACTAAAGGGTAAATTGCAAATTGTATTCCTAAAGTTTGAAGGTGTTTGGATTTTACACTTTGAAGTTTCAAATTTTGGATTTTACTCTCTAAAATTTGAGGTGTTTGGATTATACTGACGTTTCATACTTTATATTTTACCCCCTAAAATTTGGAAGTGTGTGGATTTTACATCCCAAATTTTGAAACTTTATGGTGTAAAATCTAAACATTCTTAAACTTTAGGGAGTAAAATCCAATCACCCTTAAAATATAGAGAGTAAAATTTAAAATTTGAAATGTCAGGGGGTAAAATTTAAATTTTAAAAGTTCAGGATGTAAAATGCAATCACTCTTAAACTTTAGGGGTGTAATTTGCAATTTATCCTAATCGAAATTATGGAAAAAATTAATATCTTAAAACACGGTAGGATCTACAATTCTACACATAACACATGTTCAAAAATAAACTAAATTTCGGAGAAATTAATATCTTAAACTATGCCTTATGGATCTACACATAACACATGTAAAGGTTGTTTTAACAATTTTATTTTATAACTAAATCAGAATATATATGAAGAATGACCTTCATCGGATGATTTAGTAATGATTAATTTTGATTAATTTTCTAAAGACGGTATTGTGAATTTAATTCATTAAAGTAAAGACAAAATTATAGAATCTTAAGTTTTTAATGCATTCAAAGTCTACGTTAAATTAATGAATCAAATAGAAAAATAAAATTTCTAACAACATAAATCAATAAAAAAAGAACATAAAAATAATCGTTAATAACGTACTTAGAAAGTTAGGGCTTCACCGTTGGTAAGGAAAGGCTCCTAGCAAAGCCATTACATCAAATAAATCCTATAAATTGAAAAAATAACTTTTAAATTATTTTTATTTTATTTTATTTTATTGAAAACTTGAACCTTGACTTTTACCCCTATCTCCTCTCATCTCACAAAAACTTATAATTGTGAAGTGACTATTACATCAAGAATGCGCTTTACACCTGTGGTATCTTCTTCTTCTTTTTTTATTTTTATTTTTTTAAGATAGATAAAATTCTACTCTAATATAATATAAGAATACTTGTGGTATCTTAATTTTGTTATTAAGGCTGTCAATGTTGTACATTTTAAAGTTGTCATAATGAACCCTTAAATAACTCTAAAAATCCTATTACAAGTATAATTTTTATATGAAAAAAAAAAAATCTACGATTTCCTGCCTCTAATTGACCACCTCCTTTTAACTTCCTCAAATGTCAAAATTTGGAAGTCCTTGTAAAATTATAATTATAAAATAAAGAGAAATTTTTGACCAAACCAATAAAAATGCACTAACATGCTTGTATTAGATAATGATAAAGAAAGTGCTTCCAATGATGAGACATGATAATTTTTGTTTTAAACTTTTTTTTCCCGGCCAATAGTTTGTCTCTCATCTTAAGTGGATAAATAGTCCATTATTTTGCTTTCTAATTGTCAATCTAAGAATGTAGTAGCTATTTAATGTTCTTGTCATGCAATATTGTTAAGAACTTTATGAAGAATATGCTCCTCACATAAAAGGAAGCTACATTTATTTTCCTTGATTACAACTTAGTATTTAGATTGGTAAAGAAACCTATGATCCACTATTGCTCTAAGCACATAAATAAAAGACATTACTTTCTTAGTAAATGATTTACAAAATAAGGAGGTGCAGTTTAAGTTTTTGAAGTAATAAGATCAAATTGCTAATACTTTTACCAACTCACTCAACAATATTAGTTCCATAAATTAAAAGTTTGTATGAGCTTATTTTGATTAGCTTATTTTTGTTTATTTGTAAAAATACAAATTTACTTTAAAAATGTGATGTGTTAAAAATTTGTTCATTCCATCTTAAGATGAAAAACAAGTTTAACCAAACATACATAGTTTAAAAATAGTTTAGGTAAAATACATTGAATACATATGATTATAATAATATATAGCATGATTTGTGTATATAAATAATGAACTATGTATGAGAGTATCAGAGAATGCAAATGCCCATTATTAATGCAATAAAATTAAGTCATTCTTGGTATCCCTCCTAATTTCCTTTTATGTACTTGTGTGTGCCTATAAATTCCAACACCCTCCCTTGAGAAGTCTCATATGAGACAATTTATCTCACACAGTTTTAATTTCTTTCTTCTTGTTTCCCATCACCATGAGTAACTCTAAAGACTCCTCATCCGACAAGCCCTTCTCCGATGGCCAACAAGACCATCATGATAGGCCTCAAAATGCTAGTGATGACACCACCATGCATGAGGCTGAAAATGTCACAGCAGGGACTAATGTTGAGATTGAAGGAGACTCATCTTCTGTTACACCTTTTATGACTCAAGAAACTGGTGATCATCATGAGGGTGGTGATGCTGATGATATTGTTATAGAACCCCAAGAAGGTTCTTCTAAGAAGCAAGGAGGCCAGGGAGACGAATCGGGTGCAATAAGCAGTGGTGTACACAAACCTAAGAGGAAGGTGGAGTTGGTGGATCCTCCAACACTACGCGATCCAGTTTGTATTGTATGTAGCAAGCAGTTTGGGTCGTGGAAGGCTGTATTTGGACACATGAGATCTCATCCTGGGCGTCATTGGAGGGGGGTGTTTCCTCCCCCAACTGGAATATGGGACCCTTTACGAGATATAGACCAAAAAGCAAGCGGGCCTAATATAGATCCTAACATAGGTCCTCAAGCTCAAGAAGAAATCGCTACGACTCTTCTTAATGTGGCTCAAGGTGTGTTACAGAGATTGAATGATAGTGACAAAAATGAGGGTGTAATTGCCATCAGTGAGGCTTCCTCTTCATCACTCGGGAGAGGACTGGGGATTGATTTGAACCAACCACAAGAGAAAAGTCCTAGTACTGCTCCTGTTTTGGATCTCAACAAGCCTGCAAAAGAGAAGGATGATGACAGTACTTCAGACGATGGGAAATGAGAAGTGTTGTTTTGGATCTCAACATGCCTGCAGAGAAGAGATGAAGAAAATCTTTTAGAGCATGAGAAATAAGAAGTGTTATTATTATTTTTTTTTTAGTGTTTCTTTTAATTGAGTTTTTGTGTGCTCACTTTGTTAAAAGTGGATCATGCATGCAAAATGTTTATGTTGTATGTTTGTTTGTTTGTTTCTTTTAATTGAGTTCTCGGTGTGCCCACTTTGTCAAAAGTGGACATGCATGCATATTTTTTATGTTGCATGAATTAAGATAAATATTAATAGATTTTTTTTTGGCATTCAACGTGGCCTATTTATTAAAACTTTAAAAAAATATTGTTAAGAAATTACAAATTTTACTACATCAACGAATATTAAGGATAAAAACCGATAGCGGATATTAACGATACAAACTGATAACAAATATTAGCCATACAAATTGATGTGTTAAGTTAAACACAATTAAAAAAAAAAAAAAAAATAGTTAACAGGTGGTTGATATTGTACTAATTTTATTGTTACCATATCAATTTGTATACATCTTGTGATAAATTTAGTAGCAACTTAAGTATTTTCCTTATTAGAATAACAGATAAAATTATTGTTTATGGGTTGTAGTTCTCATTACAACCAATAAAAATGTTATATTTGGTTGATTACCTTTTATTTTAAAAAAATTTTCCTTTTTTTTGAAAAATATATAATTTTTTATTAATCTAAAAATCAATAGTGATGTTTGATAGTTGACGAGGATTTCTATTTATTGCCTAACCTATCATAATTAGTTATTATATATGAGAAATGATATGTTCACAATATTTTTATAATATTTTTATAATGAATTTTAAATGGCAGGTTGTTACTGGTTTAAATTTAAACCAATAACAACTAACCACCTATGATTTGTTATGAAAATATTGTAAAAATATTGTAAACTTAGCACCTCTCATCACATATACACAAATTAATATATATATATATATATTATCCAAGTTTTAACAGTGGATCATAATGATTTCGACGTGGTTTGTTATTAAAACAATGATGTTAGGGCTATACAAACTTTACTACATTAACGACATAAATTGATAATAGATATATTTGTGGCCAGTTCTCCTCGTTACAACCAATAGTAGTGATATATTTGATTGATTACAATTTTAATCAAATCACATATTTTCAAATTTTCATTAATTTTTAGATATCAACGATGGTGTTTGATAGACAGAGTAGTATTAAAAGAAAAACTAATACTAGTCCAAGTTTTAATGCATTAATGCATTAAATTTGACCTATTTAATATTCGTTAACGATACTATTTGATAACGAATATTGACCATGAAAACTGATGTGTTAACTTTAAAATGTAAAAACAAATAAGATATTTATTTTAATATGTGTTGATGTCAAACTAATTCTAATTGTTATAATTTCAAGTTGTAAATATAAGTAATCAAATATATAGTAATTTTAATATTTTCCTTATTAGCAGAAGAACACATAGTTTTCTGTTTGTGGGCAGCGGTTCTCATTACTGCCAATACTAATACTATTTGGTTGATTACCTATTACTCTAGTCTTAGCAAAGTTATGTGTTTTCATTAATTTTAAAAATCAATGGTGATGTTTAATAATCAACTAGGGTTTTTATTTGTTAACCGCGAGATCCTCATAATTTATTTGACTTGGTTTGTTTATTAAAGTAGTTATGTTAAATTTATTACAAAATTTATAACACTAACGATATAACAGTACAAATGGATAACAAATATTATCATTTTAAATTGATGCGGTATAAACACAAGATAAAAATAATTAATAAATTTCCCACCACACATCTTTGGTGCGATGGTCATCCTACAAATATAAATGTTTATGGGGTGTGGGGGGTAAGGGCCAAGACTTAGGTTTCTAAGAAAAAGATTTACATGCATATACATTTAAATTATTCTAGAGTAAAATTTTATCTTGCATAAAAAAAAAAAAAAAATTTATTCAATACGTGATTGCTTAGTTTTGGCATTTTGAGTACTACACCTAGCTTCTATCTATTTATTTATTTATTTTTTCTTTTTTGGGAGAAGAAACCTAGCTTCTATCTTCAAGTAAAAAAAAAAAAAAATAAAAATTAAAAAAAAAAAAAACAAACACCTAGCTTGCTTTTTGTGGACAATAGCTTTGTCACATTCCATAATAATTTTACATTTTTGGCTTTTTTTTTTTTTATAAGTATCTTTTAAGTAATTATAGGGTAAAGACTAAATTTTTTTTAGAAATAATTACAATATATTGTTAATTTAGCAGCTCGAACCTTTTACCCCAGACCTACAAGTAATTTGTGGATGGAGATGTAAGCCTTGTATGTTTAATTCCTAACCCAAATAATACCATATTTATTTGGTCTATAACTTTTTTCTTTTTTTTGGATGAAGAAAAATTGAAAATAGTGGATTATATGTGAGTGTATATAGTATATATATATATATATATATATACACACACACCTGGAGAGATCGTAGCCAGCAGAGAGAGGAGAGCCTCTGGAAGGCAAAACAGCTTTCTCAGAAAGCTTTTTCACTCTGAGTAGTGAAATGGGGTCCCTCGAGATTTCAGCAGCGACGCCGTTTTGGCCAAGCTTTGGGATCTTCAGCGATGATTCTTTGATTTCGGGGCTGGGGTTTTGGAGATCTGGCTGAGCCATGGTGAGGGCTTTAGAGAAGGAACGGTTGAGAAATGGGTATTTGCAAAAGCTGAGATTTAGGAACTGAGGAGAAGATGGGTTGGGTTTAAATAGAGGGGTTGCCACCAAAAATGGAGTTTCGCGGGTTTTGGCGCCAAGCTTTTCCGCCATTTGCTTGTAGCGACATCTGACGGTTCTTAGAGGTTCAACCAAGTCAGATTTTTTTTTTTTTTTTAATGCTTACAGCCATTGTTTTCAACCACGGTGAGATGTTGTCAGATCTTGAGCTTGCATCTCCATTTCTTCTTCTTTTTTGCTGTTTCTGCATTTTTGCTCTTGATGAACTTTTTTCCTATTTGGTCTATAACTTGATTTTTCTCTTTTATGGCAAAGTTATCATTCTTCATTAATATTTTTTTAAATCAAGGGTATTCTGTTTTTAATTTTTAATTTTTAACTTTAAAAGAGCCACACATAATGAAGTAACCAATCTTGAGTCTTGATTAATTCTAAAAATGAACTTACAACCAATAGGAATTAAATATATTTGGTAGATGAAGTTTTTTTTTATCTTTTATGGCAAAGTTACCAATTTTGAAAAATTTTTAACTACTTTTATAAGTAATTAATAGCATGCATTTTCTGCCTTTCTGTATTTTCCGTTTTGGGCATATAATATTCGAGCTGTCAAAGTTGATCACGGGGTATTTAGATCCAACGGTCGAGATCCTTCAAAAAGACAATCTCCCGTTGACTATGCATTGGGACCCACAAACCCCATTAACGAATAAAAACATGCCACGTGTAACAAAACAGATTCTTCAGGTGCGAGCGAGGAGCAGGGAAATTCGTTGGGCTTGGGCTGGGCCCAGCATCACTTTAGCCAAAATTCGCGCTTGCTCTGATTGAAAAAAATTATTAGCGAAATCCAAATTCCGCGAAAACTAAAAATCCTCTTTCCTTACATTCATTTTCCAAATCTCGATTTGGATCTCCTTTTTTTCCTTTTACGGAAAGTAGTTTAAGTTTTCACGTGCGATCTCCGATCGGTTTCGTCGTCCAGGTATCGTATCCAACACTCTCTCTTCTTCGTAATTAAGGCTTTGTTTGGCTGCTGATAATGTATTTCACCGGAATTGTATAAGATTTCTTGGCTGCCAAGTAGGAAATCAGAGATGAATTGAATTTGATTGTTAGTTATCAGGAGCTCCGAGAAAATTTGAATTTATTTAATTAGCTATTCATTTGAATTTTGTTATTGTTGTTTGTTAGTGAAATTCAAACATTTCTTGGCTGCCAAGCAGAAATCAGAGATGATCAGATGAATTTGAATTTGATGAAATGAAATGAAAAAAATAAAGATAAAACAGTTTCTGTTGTGTAGGTGAGAGGGAATTTGAATTTATTTAATTGGCTATGCAATTGAATTTTTGTTGTTGTTGTTGTTGTTTGGAAGTGGATTTAGGTTTCGATAATGATGGAGAGGGCTGATTCTAGTAAAAAGCTATATTCACGTCTGCGTCTATGGGAGTTTCCGGATCAGTATATTGTTGAGCCCACTGATGGCTCTTGTGGTTCCTCCTTGGTGATTAGTCGGAAGGACGGCTCAATGAGTCTGATTGGTGAGTTGATAATGATTGTTATTGATGTTCGAGTAATGTTAGGGACTCGATTATTTTTCACAACTTGTTTTGACAGCGAATTATGATTGGAGTTATCACTTTCACATGGCCTACTACTAACACTGCTTTTATTAGGAAAAAGTGTTGTTAGTTGTGGCCTATGTGATGATTGAAGAGACCATTCTATGTGTAGTTTTAGTCACACGACATTTTTAACAAGTCATGAACTTGCGTAAATATACACATGGATAGTCTTATAAATTGCCATGTAGTGGGTTGGAGGAGATAGCTCTAAACAAATTTGGAGCTAAACTTTGTCCCTTTTATTATAGATGCCAACAGTTATTGAAAAATTTTGTGCCTCTAGACTTATTGTTAGTATTTCTCAGTTTCTATTTCTGTTACTTGTGCGTTGTTTAGAGCGTTAATGGTGAATATTTTAGTTGATGGTTCTTTCTTTGATCACCCTACAGATGAGCTTCCAGAATCCAGCTCTGTTCCTAAAGTTCGGCCAATTTTTGGTGTTGTTGGGATGCTAAAGCTCTTGGCAGGTAAAATATCTTTTCAAACGCTCAAAACATGTTCTTGTGTGTTTTAGGATAGAGAACCTTGACTTACTACTTTAAATTCATTTTTCCCTAATTAGTTGCTTGCATAAGATTTTTGTCCCTTTTCAATTTACGATATCGTACATTAACTATAGTGGCTTATAGAGCATTGGTGCCATTTGTTACAGCTTAATTTATAAATTAAGCCAGCTTATTTTCTTAGGTACAGCTTAAGTCAAACCTAGTTTGTTTTTATCTCACCAAAATGTGCTATACACCAAACGATGCTTGATGGCTATTTATGTTCTCAGTAGTTGTTTTCAGTTCATTGATTGTTATTGATGCTGATATATGGTTTTATTTCATTTTTAATTCTTAAAAATGGTAGTTGGGTAGTAATTTCATGGTTGGGAAGATTAATTACATATTACAGTGTGCATAAATTTTTGGTAATAAGAGACAGATGAACCAAAAAAATGCATAAAGGCACATTGAAACATGATTCCTGAATGTTGGGGATATGACACATTTGATTGGCAGAATTGTGGTGCCATGTAAGACCAGTGGAGTAAATAGAACCTAAAACAGAGGAAGGAAAGATTAAATCAAATGTATACATCTAGTTTCTTATTCTAATATAATTATTGCGCTGGAGTTGCAGCTTGTTTGATTATATTGATTTTTTAATATTCTTCTATGCTTTTAGGTTCGTATTTAATAGTAATAACCGAGCGTGAATGTGTTGGATCTTACTTGGGGCATCCTATCTTTAAAGTTTCATCCCTGAAGATTTTTCCCTGTAATCATTCTCTTGAAAATTCCCCTGCAGAGCAGGTAAGTTATTGCCTTAATGTTTATTTGTCTTATATGGATGGAATTTGATTTCAATTCTGTAATTGTTATATGAACTTCCTCGCAGAAAAAGATGGAGACTGAGTTTTCTGGGCTGCTAAATATTGCAGAGAAGACTTCTGGTCTGTACTTCTCATACGAAACCAATTTAACACTGAGGTCAGCATTTTTTTTATCTTTTGTGGCATTTGTCCATTCTTAATTGTGCCTGGGAAACAAACAAATGTTCTTACCTAAAGTGGATTGGCAACAAAGAGCTGGCCCCCCCTCCCCTTCCAAAAAAGTTTAATACTTCTTTATTTGGCCTTTGCACGTAAGGTCAATTCTTAGATTTGTTCATGCTCAAACCAAATCAAGATGTAATTATCTAGAAGGGGATTAATCTTACAACACAGAATATTGTACTTGTAACTGAATGAAACACAAAATTTTATTTATGTTCACAACTGATGCAAATGATGGCCTTCACACAACATATGATTTTTTTTTGGGGTGCTGCAGTGCACAGCGATTAAATGATCTGGGTGATGAGTCAAAATTGCTTCCTCTTTGGAGACAAGTAAGCCTTGATCTTAGAAGTAGTTGCTTTTCTTTTGTTTTTTGATTTTTTCTTTAAGATATTAGTATATGCTGGGTCTGAAGTGAGAAGTTAGATTTCTTATGTAGGTTCTGCCTACAATTATGTCTGAGTGATGATTTTCAATCTCTGTCATCATTATGTTCAAGCTTCATTGCTGTTTCTTTGTAATTTTAGATTTCCAGTAAATGGGGATTTTGCTAATGTCACTAATTTTTTTGCTACAGGCAGAACCTCGATTTCTTTGGAACAACTATATGTTGGAAGTGCTCATAGATAACAAGGTCAGGTTGATGCCAAAGTTGTTGTCAGTCCTTTTACATGTATACTTTACTAACTGCTAACATTTATATGATTCCCTATGCACAGCTTGATCCGTACATACTACCTGTTGTCCAAGGGAATATCCTTACCTCATTGTTGGATTCAGTTTTTTGATTGTGTCACATGAGAGTGTATATTTATAGTTTAGTGGCTCATATAAATGCTGGTTGATTCTTTCTATTTCAAGTTTTTCCTTAACTGTTCATCAAGCTTTAATAACTTTCAAGCAGCCATTAGGAAAGATGTTATTGATGTTACTCTGGTTGCGAGGAGATGTACAAGGAGAAATGGTATTCAAAGCCTGTATTACCTTTTTATTTTGTTAATATGTATCTCGGTCTGTTCATTTATGGTTATCATTACTGTTTTCACAAAGACTAGTTCAGTACTATATTCTATGCAGAAGAACTCCAGGAAATTAGTAATTCCTACTGATTTAATAAGTTTATCTGCATGAATTATTAATTTTTTCACCATTATACCAATACTATTCACTTGCAGCAACTAACTTTTTGATAAGTAATTAGTTTTTTTAGAAAACACTAGGATGCACCCTGTTTTTCTCCCCAGGGTTGGGTCCAAAGGGCTTCTGCCCTGGTGAGGTTCCACCTCTCACACCCTTCAAGGTTCCTTGCATTCCTTTCCCTCGAGATGCACCATTTGCTGCAACTAACTGATAGAGGATCATATTAATTCTAATAGGAACTGGGATAAAATATATGTGAGGCTCTGATAGGGTCTATTATACATCAAGAGGTTTTGATTGTTGGATCATTTGTAAAGCTTTAATTTTAATATAATTTGTAATTTACTTATCCAAAAATAGGTCATTTCTAAATCAATGCCAATCTAGCAATTGTATCAGTAACTAACCATTTTTGACAAGAGAGGGGCATGTTTAATGCATTTTACAATTTTATAACCATGCACTTAATTTGACCCTGTGAACATTTTGAAGAACATTACATGGGCAATGACCAAATTTCCATCATAATAGAAACTATAAAAAGATCCATCACAAACAATTTGAGAGATGATGCTTCCAATCTTGACATATGCTTTGATGCCATATGAAATGATCTACTATCCAAAGAGGTCTCTAACGAGAAAAATTTACGTGCTGAGTGCTAACAACTTAACACATGCTTGCTGACTGATAGCATGATTAAAAAGTGACCACGTGCTAATGAAGTTTCAGGAGCACCTAGCCATATTCTCATCAATGCACAGTAAAATGCACTATACCGTTTCCTCTTTCAATGTGGCATTAAGTATTGGCCTTATATCCTCTTGCTAGTATAATAAATAATAGTTGCATTCCTTACAAGGCACTCGGATGTGGAGAAGAGGAGCTGATTCCGATGGGTATGTTGCTAATTTTGTGGAATCCGAACAAATTATGCAATTTAATGGATTTACAGCATCATTTGTTCAGGTAATGTTTTATATACTTTTTAGTTATTTTTTGTTTATACAAATATCAGTACAAACATACAGTCCTAAATCCTAAATCCTAAATGCTAAACATAAAGGGTAGATATTTGACAAAAGCACTGTGGATATCATATTTTGTGAATGTTAGAGTGGATCTTGTGGCATAGTATGGTAGGCAGTATAATTATTATTTTTTAAAATCATTATATTAGATAGTACAGAACAAAATTTTTAAGACCATAAAAAAGAAGTACACATTCAAGATGTACATTTGACAATCAATGTGAAAAAGATATTAGTAATTTGCCAATAAATTGAGGGATGCTGCATTCTCGATATGTATTAAGAACTGAATCCCTCCAAAATTACCAGTTACTGTCTTTACAAGCAGTTGGTTGAATTTGTTTCCTTTTAACAATGTCTTGGTGATCTCTACAAGGTTTTGAAAAACATTTAGTTTCTTCACTTTCAGATTGTGAAAAGAAGCAGAGTGAAAAGAGATGCTTGAATTTGTTTCCCTGCTTTCGAATGTAATAGCTTTTGTGCTTTTCGAATAAGCAGTGAGCCCTGACTATTTCCCAGTGGAATGAAAATGCTTAGATAATGTAAATTTAAGCTGATTTGAAGTTAACACTCATCATGAGATATTGCGATTACCCCCTTCCTTGATATGAAATGATCACCTGTTAAAATTTCTCCTATGACACATTATTGCCACTTTAGTGGATGGCATGAGTTTGGACCAAAATAAGGATATCTTTACTTAAAGGTGCTCAGAATAGAGCTGGAACTCACCCAAAATTTTGACTGGTTCTTGTGACCATTAGAGTAAACTCTAGTCCTCTCAGATTTTTGGAGAAAAGAAGGGCTTTATGTCATTTAGTGGTTTATAATGAACATCAACGTTTAAACAGCCAAAATCAGGGTGTGTGGGAATGGTTACCATCAATCTGACAGAATGAATATTTAGGATATCTTTTTATAAGTAAATGGTTGAAAGTATTTTAGCAGAATCGGTAGTGTATTATGCTTGCTTGTTATCTGAGTTGTCTAGTCTTATTTGCCCTTATATTGCCTTTAACAGGTTCGGGGTTCAATTCCATTGCTTTGGGATCAAATTGTAGATTTGACATATAAGCCAAAGTTTCAAATTGTTAAACTTGAAGAAGCTGTGAGTGTTGTATTATTTGTTCATTTATGGCATTGTTAGATTGCAAATGAATGCTTTCTACTTGTTTTTGACTATGCTGTACTGTATACAGCCTCAAGTAGTTGAGCGACATTTTCTGGATTTAAGAAAAAAATATGGGGCTGTTTTCGCTGTTGATCTTGTCAACACGGTACAAAATCTTCCCCATGTGTAAATTTGTGTATGTGTAGGAGTGTAACTATTTAAGCTATTTATTCTTATGCTACCTTTGTCACTTTTCAGCATGGAGGTGAAGGACGCTTAAGTGAAAAATATGCTGGTGCAATGCAGCATGTTGATAGTGATGATGTAAGGTAAAAATTCTTGATACTAACATTAGAAAAATATAAAACTGTGTATTTGATGTATATATTATTTTGTTTGATCTCATGCTGAGACCTACTCAACATTGTAGATATCTGCACTTCGATTTTCATCATATTTGCGGGCATGTTCATTTTGAGCGCCTCTCAATCCTTTATGAGCAAATTTCAGATTTCATCGAGAGAAACGGGTATGGTTTCCTTCCTATGGTAACATATACATAACTTGGTCTTTTTAGATCTATACATTTATGTTGCTTCATGGCAGAGCTATGAGGCATTTGGTTCAATTATAAGGACTCATAAACTGGAGTGTCCTTGTTATGTAAAATGTGTAGTTGACATACTGATGTTAACATTAATCATTTGTGCTTTGTTATCTTCCTTTTTGTGTGTTTTTAGAGTTGCAATGACTAAAAACACTACAGCACAATAACAATTGACATGTCATGCTTTCACGGGTTGTTTTTTTTGAGATATGCTTTTTCAGTTATCTACTAGATTCTCTCATGAAAATACGTGAAGAAGAAGCATTTTCCATGACTGAGTTTATGTGCCCAACACATGGTCCAAATAAGTGTGTAATTAATTTCCTGAGTTGCTTGCTTGTTTTCAATTTTAAGGTACCTTTTGTTGAATGAAAAGGGTGAGAAAATGAAGGAGCAACTTGGAGTTGTGCGGACAAATTGTATTGATTGCTTAGACCGTACGAATGTTACCCAGGTAGGTTAACATCAATCACATAGAAAACAGCTAAACAGCTCATACAATTATGCCTCTGCTGAAATTTGCATATGTAGACTATGACTTCTGTTTACTGCAAAGGGAGATCTAAGAAATTAGTAATTAAAACTCTAATCTTTATCCCAGAATAATGTTCTTGAAATTTAGGAAAAAAATTTTTAGGTCATCATCAGTGTTGAATATGATGGAAAAAAAACTATCCTGTGGTTTTCTTTGTTAACCATTAATTTTCTAATTAATTATACAAGAGTAAATGTTCTAAGATATGGTTGCAGAGCATGATAGGCCGAAAAATGTTGGAGTACCAACTTAGAAGGCTAGGTGTTTTTGGTGCTGAAGAAACTATCAGCTCACATCCAAAGTTTGATGATAGCTTTAAAGTCTGTGAGTACTTTAATTTTTCTGTCGCATAGTATGATGTTCGCTATCGTATTACTTGTGGTTATTTACTACTTTCCTAATCATATTTTCCATGGTTCTCCTACTATGTGAAGTCTGGATTTTACTTATACCTGTTTTTGTATCTTCAGTGTGGGCTAATCATGGGGATGACATAAGCCTTCAATATTCTGGCACTCATGCTTTGAAAGGAGATTTTGTCAGGTACTTCTCCATGGATCTACTCTGAAACTTATTCTTACATTCATGTCTATGTGCTCTTCCATTGTTGGTTTATTGAAGCTCATGGATGAAAAAGTCTTTCTAGTATTTTCTGACTGGAAGGTGGATAAATTTTGATTTTATAAGTTGAATATGAGTTTATCTGCAAATATGTGTATGAAATGGCAAGCCTTTAATTGCTGTATTTCATTGAATGGAGCATTTTGATGTAAGTGTATTATTTCTTCTTTTATGTTTTGCACCTTTGCAATATTTCATACTTTTGGTTGAATAATTTCCTTGGATACATCATTCTGACTAAAACCACATGCCCTACTGTCATAATAAAGATGATGATAAATCATTCTGACTAAAACCACATGCCCTACTGTCATCATAAAGATGATGATATCTATATGAATACAAGGATAATGGCACTAATGTATAGCATGGAACTTTTTTTCCCCTGTACAATAAATTGGTTCTGTTTGGTTGGATTATAGATATGGCCAGCGGACAATCCAAGGGATCCTTAAGGATGGATGGAATGCCCTTGCACGCTATTATTTGAATAACTTTTGTGATGGAACAAAACAGGTTAGTATGTTTCCTTCTTCGTTCAAATTATAGATACTCAAATGGAGTTTTAGAAATTGTAGGCTATCATCAAACTTTTTATGTTTGTTATCAGTATGTATCCACTTCTTTCTGAACCTCCTCCTCCACCCCCCCCCCCCCCCCCACACACAAAAAAACCCCTGGCGACAAACAAAAAAAACTTGACCCCAGAAATTTGGTGGTCTGTAGCTACGTTTTGCATTGAGACTTTGTTGAACACTTGAACTATGTGCTGATCGGTTGAATGATTTTCATTTCTTATAGCATGCTTTGTTTCTATGTGCATTTACATAATTTGATATGTAAGAGTTGAAGCGGTGATTTGCTATGTGTTGTGCAGTCCTTTTCATTTGATAATTTGCCTTGTAATTCTTGCAAGATCTCATTTTTTGTCAAGCTATGTATGGTCACATTGTACATCCTTTATGTGAAGAGATTGTGATTTCTTTCTGCAACATTATCAGAAACTAAACTTTCTGTTCTCTTGTTTTTGAACATCTGAAGGACGCAATTGATCTCCTTCAAGGGCATTATATTGTTTCTGTCGGCCGAGATATGACTACCCCATCTCAAAAAGGAGGAGGCCTTGAGGCTGTAGCTGTGAGTACAAGCCAAATGCCAATAATTTTTTTTAAGGCCACAAATTTTAGTACATTTGTAGTAAAGCTTGCTTATAAACTTGGATGTGCATCTCATTTCATTCTCCACCGAGTCTAAATACATCAGTTCTTGAATTTGTAGTTTTTGTAGAGGATGTTTCCAACTAGTTTTCTCAACAAAAATAAAATATCTACCTAATTTATTTCAAAATATTTATTTTCTTGTAACTATTCCTTTAACTGCATCCTTTCTGTTCTTTATTTCACATTGGGACGTATACTCGATTTCGTTGTTGCTCATTTTGAAACAGTTCTTAAGACTTTAGTGGATGCGGAGATTTATCCAACTGGTTTCCTCAACAACAATGTTATATTTTTGTTATTGATTTCTAGATATTTCTTGTAATTATCTTCGTATCTCAAACTCTAACCTGGGATTATTTCTTTTTGCAGTCCTTTCCACTGGCTTTATCACTGGTTTTGACTGGGTTCTTTTTCGCAACTATGTCATTGAGGCAAGGTCAGAGGAGTATTGCTTGTTTAACAAGAAGAAATAGTAGCTAACTTCAGAATAAACTGATGCATTAATTTAAAGTATTTTTCTGTGCTACTGTTCACATGAGGGGGCTTGTAAAGAACCATATAGAGCATCCTTTGTTGGAGTTGCAAGTCTAAAAGACATTATTTTTGCCAATGTGGGAAAATTTTGTTTTTTGGGTGATGATGTTTCATTTTTCTTTTCCACAGGTCAATACGATCTTCGGCACTTTTTCTTTTCGTTTATGTGGGCAGGCTTGAGTGTAGCTTTAGCGGCATTTGTGAGGGCCAATGGCAGGGTTTTCTGCAACCGTCCTCGTCTGCACAAGCCTCGTTGATTCTGGGTCTGACTGATCCCAATTTTGTGTGAAATTTTAATCTTTCTGCTAACTAATATTTATTCATTCACACGATTTTGTAGTTAAGTGTAGCTACGAATTCCTGGTTGGTTATATCTGTAAGTTTTTGGGATATAATTTAAGCAATTGTTGTATTCTATTTGTCTTCTTGTCATTATTATTCTTTTATTTGTATAATTGATTTTCCTTGTGGACATCGTTGTTGCTAATTTTGTTAGTGAAAGATGAAAGGTCACATGCTTGTATTGTTGGAGAGGTTCCTCTGTCGCTCCCATGCTTGTAATGTGTTCAGTAAAAGTTGATAGTTTGAGTTACTACATTATTGTATTGTTAAATTATTATTATTTTTTCCTGGATTTGAAAATGAAAGATGCCCTCAAATTCCCATTTATAATGGAAAAGAAAAGCTTAATAATAATAATAATAATAATAATGGAAAAGAAAAGCATTAAGATTATCTTCTTTCTTTCTCGTAAGATAAACGAGGGGAAGTGTTTAGTACGTTGGGTAGGTTGGTCGAAGTGGGATAGCATCGTGATTGACTGTTTTTCCTTTTTCAGGGTAAACTGATTGATTGTTTTTCATTTTGTACATTTTTCTAACACTGACGAAATCAATTGGTAATTTATGAGGAAAGGAAAATAAATTAAAAATGAAAAGATAAAACAAAACATTACATGAAAGGTGAAATATCACGTTTAAAAGAAAATTGAGCTTTGTTCATATTTTTGGAGAAAATGACATTTTCATAACAGAAGCTAATGAAAATCTGAAACAGTGAAACAATAAGTGGCTAGTGGCAACATCTTTCACTAGGGGGGCAAGCTCTTTATGTGGAAGTGTGAATAGCATATGGAGGCCAGTAGAGGTGAAACTCGATCTTGTAGGTGACGGTTAAGCCCTTGAGGTTGACCGGAGATGTTGTAATATAACCTTGCACAAACAAGAAATCACCAGTGCCTCCCACAACTGGATGATCAGAGGGCTTTATGTTATGTGTGCCTCCAACAATTGAAATTGAACCTGAGTGGTTCTTCAAACGTAAAGTGATCTTAGCAATGGAGATGCTCCTAAGCCCATCCAGGCTAGAAGTAACGGTAGTTCCCTCTGCAATTCCAACCAGTTTCGAAGTTCGGTTGGCTGTGACAGTCATTGGATCCTGGAAAGCAAATAAGGTTCCAAAAGGCGTTGTGGTTTGACTAACGCCTGGTCCTGCCACACCTTTCACTATGATATACCCAGTTCTGTTTATTGTTTCATGTTGAAACAGAGAAAAGTGGAGGGATTTGAGCCCCTGGTGGTGGTGGTGGTGGTGGTGGGAGCTGGAGGTGGCCTTAAATGAAAGGAGAGCAAATAGTAGAATAGCAAGGACTCTGTTTTGCAAAGAGAGAGCCATGGCAGTATCTTTTAGCTGAGTTTACTTGTGTAGGGACTAGGGAGGACCAGAACACAAGTACAAGAAGTTGTTTCATATGCGGGGCTCATTTTATAGACCTTTTAATTGCTTGACACGAACAAGTAATGCTCTCAATTGGTGAGAACAAATGTGTCATCAAATAGGCTTGACTCAGTCAATAGCGAAATCTCTACCGTCCTATGTATTGATTTTTCAACCACACAGACTATTGGCTATACATTTGCAAGTCGTGCAGGGAAAATAGAGGAGGACCCATGGTCCAACGAATCCCGCTTAAGGGCTTCTTATGAAAAGTCACTTAAAAGGCTTCATATGAAAAGTCAATTTTAGGTGGGAGGTTTCTTTTCAAACGATATAGTTGTCATTGATTGCTAAGAAAAATGCAATAACTTCAACCGAGTCGCATAGTATTATATAAATTACTATAATTTTTGTCCCCATTATTTTTACGTGTAAGATTATTATTAATTATTTATCACTTTTATAAAGAATTATTACTCCTTTCAAAAAAAAAAAAAAAATTATTACTTTTTTTGTACTATTCACCATCTGCGTGTGAACAATTAGATGGTTTTATAATTTTTCAGTGGAATATCGTAGACTCGTAGTCCATACTCCATAGAGCAGTTTACACGACACGACGCAGCCGACTATCACTATTACTTTCTATTGTTTCTTTCTTTGTCTCGACTCGACGAGTCTACACTTTGTCGTGATCCAATATTTCGTCACCGTCATTCCTAGACCTTGAATGGTACGTGAGAGTAACAGGAAGCTAAATTATTTTAAGAAAAAAAATAGGATATTCGCGTTCAAAGGTTGGACTAAAATTGATTCGAGAGGCTCATCTACCACCATTCTAGAAAATCCATTTAGTGCCATCTACTCCCATTAAAGAATTCTTAGTGTTTGCGGTTGAATTCAAAACCTCAGAAGTGTCAAACCACTTTATATGTTTATTTCACATTTGAGTAACAACTGTATATTGTCACTTTACGCTGTATCTCTTAAATCACCATTTTACTTTTCTTACAAATGTTGTGTGTGAAACCACTGGAATCAAATTTGCAGTTAATGTCAAACTCTAAACTTGAAATTGATATTTTTAATTCCATACTTGTTTATAGCTAAGGTAGCATATATAATTTTGGATTTAATTAGCGTAATTGATAAAGGGTCCGTTTGGATACAACTTATTTTTGTTGAATCTGAAAACTGAAAATACTGTAGCAAAATAATTTTTAAATGTGTGAATAGTGCCGTGGGATCCATTTTTAATATATATATATTTTTTTAATAAAGTGGTTGTGGGTCCCGTGAACAGTGTTGCTATAGTGCGTGAACAATCACTTTGTCTCCTGCACAGTATAATCACGTTCATGAACAGTGCCATTTACTGTTCATGAACGCTAAGAAAAAAAAAAAAATGCAAAACGTGCAATGTTAGAAATGCAGACTTGGTATCCAAACCCCACCAAAGTCTTTTGCATAAAGTAGTGGATTCTAATTAACTAAACTAAAATTGGTAGTCTTGTGTCATCAAATAAAGGACATGGATTCGAATTTCATCTATATTCTATATATATATATATATACACACACACACACACACACACATATATATATATATATAGTGTCGTTTATTGTTCATGAACGCTAAAAAAAAAAACAAAAAACAAAAAACAAAAAACGCAAAATGTGCAATGGCAAAAACGCAGACTTAGTATCCAAACCCCACCAAAGTCTTTTGCATAAAGTAGTAGATTCTAATTAACTAAACTAAAATTGGTAGTCTTGTGTCATCGAATAAAGGATACGGATTCGAATTTCATCTATATTCTATATATATATATATATATATATTTAAAAGCTAAAGTATAGTATTTATTATTGTCATGTGCTTGTGGAGCCACATCAATATAACATTTTGGTTTTTTGTTCATTTTGTTTAGTTTGGTCCATTTATGTCCAGTTCGGTCCAATTCAGTCAATTTTAGTCAAATTCGGTCTATTTGGTCTATTTCAGTTAATCAGTAAATTTCAGACCAATTCAGTTTATTTCAGTCCAGTTCAATCCATTTGGTTCATTTCAGTTCATTCAGTCCACTTTGATGATGCTTAGGAGGAGAGGTTTGTGTAGAAAAATAAGCTACTTCATTGGCAATTATGTCACTTACTAAACATAATGTTGATGGATTTTGATAAAATTATATTTTTCTTATATTATTAAAGTCTTATACATATTTTTTTGGTTATAGAGGTGATGGATTTGCTTATATTTATTTTATTTTTAGGACATTCAAGACGTATAAAAGTTGAACCATTTACTTATATATGCTTCCTCTTTAGGCCATTCAAGAGGTATAGAGGAAAAAACATTTGTAAGGAACATTAGAAATAAATTCCAATTGCACATTATATTATTTACAAAATATCTCGTCTTATATAATAATTGAATGTAAAATGCATTATATTTCCTTGAAAAAAAATTATTACTAAATTTAAAATACTTTCAAATAACAGAAATAAATAGCTTAATTTGGAAAATCTAATATATTGTATCAACTATACTTTGTTAAAAAATATTCACATTATTTTAAGAAGGGTTTGAGATTAACAATTATAAGTTTTATTTATTATTTTCATTTTTCACTTAAAAAAGAAACAAATCGTGCAGATGTTTTATTTAAGTTTTACAAGCAAATACAATTCTTCAGGCCCATTTTATGAAATCTCTGAGAGATTAAAAAAAAGTAAGGATGCTTTATTTAAGTTCTATAAGCAAACACAATCCTACAGGCCTGGCCATTTAAACAAATTCTTACAATCAGCATCAATGCAACCCACTGCTCAAGCTTCCAAAGCTCAGCTATTCGAGAATGGTCCCTGTGTGATTGTGGCACAAACTATAGTAGTAAGGTTTGTGTGGCCTAAAGAATTTATAACTGCTTCCTTTTCTTCTCAAAATAGTAGTGACTTTGTTGGAAGTTCAATACTGCCCATATCAAATGCCATAAACCTATCTCCGGCCACAGTGCAGATGGAGAGTACAATGGACAATTAGTAGTCTGCCAAAGGAGGAAATTGCTGAGGCGGTTCTCTCCAGAAGTTCGGATAAGGATTTCTGGGTCAGGTGCCACTCCCATGTACATGTTCTTCTCAATGTCCACCAGCTTTATAGTAGGATGCATCCACTGCTTTTTGCTATCCGCAACTCCTTCAGTCACACCATTGGAAGTTCTACTCGTGGCTTCATCCCATTTATCTTCACAGGATCCTTGAACAGCATGCAAAGTTACTCCTTTTTTCTTTTCAACTCCAATCACACCATTGCAAGCCCTAGTTGTGTTCAATGCTTGGGATTCACTCAAGCTATTTTCACAAGATCCTTGAACATCATGTTCAGTGGTTCCATTTATCTCACCCTCTTCAACTCCTTCAGTCACACCATTGCTAACTTTACTTGCATACAGTGTTTCAATTTCATTCCTTTTTTCCTTGCAAGATTCTTGAACAGCATGCACAATTTCATCATAAGAAGTATAGGCCACACAGATTAAAAGCACAGTCTTGGTGTTTTTGGCAGTAGCTGCCATCGCCTTTTCTGCTGCGACCCTGACAGGCTCACTCAAAAGCTTCAGGTTACCTATAAAATATAGTCTGATACCATATTGATTCACAACACTTTCTTCCTTGAGCAACTCACCAATCTTTTCCAGCATTAGATCCATCAAGCATTGAACCTCTTCAGGTTTCCTTTTGAAATTCTCAATGCTGAAGGCATATACTGTCAAGTATTTCACTCCCAGTTCATAGGAGTAACTAAGTATCTTCATGAGAGCCAAAAACCCATCCTTGTGGCCAGCCCCTTCTTCCATGCCCTGCTTCTTTGCATACCTTCGATTTCCATCCATGATGAAGGCAATGTGATTGGGAATGGGACCCATTGACAAAATTCTAAAAATGCATTTTCTCAAAAAACTACCAAGACCTCCAAAAAATTGGTTTGCACTGTCACCTCTATCTTTCTCCATTATATGAACTAGCAGACAACCTTCCCAGTGCCAAAATAAGCCTGTTCAAGAGGAACACAACTTTTTAGTTTGTATAGTTAGAAAATCATGCCCACCAGAAAGTAGAGAATAAAGCAAAGAAATCAGAAAAGACACAGATGCATATAATAGAAAATAGCAATATCTCAATGAAATAGCTTAGTCAGAGACATCCATTCAGGCGTGTGTCTACAACTTCAAGAAGCTGCTAATACAACTTCAGTCCGTAGTTTTAGAAAATCCTTGCCCACCAGAAAGTAGAGTAGAGAATAAATCAAAGAAATTGGAAAAGACACAAGGATGAATATACTGGAAAATAGCAATATCTCAATGAAATAGCTTAGCCAGAAACATCTTCAGGCTTGTCTAGAACTTGAAAAGTTGGATTATGACCATATTAGCAATACCCCCCCTCCCCAATTCCCCAACAAATAACTCACAAACACTGGTATTTGGCATATTAAAAATATGCCTCCCATTTGGAGCATAATAAATTCAATCGGATCATACTTATTATCAGTCTTTTAACTGCACTTTCATACCATCTGGATGGTACAGGGTGACTAGGTTATCTAGTCAGCAGATTAGGGACGATTTCCCCTTGGACTCTTCAAGTTTGCACCAGCCGATTTGTAAGAATGACACATGAACAACAGACTCAAAGATGGACTAAAACTAGATAGATAGTAAAATGAAGTACATGCAGCAATCATCAAACAGTAGTGAGGACATCCCAAGTCGCCCAAATACTGCGGAGCCCATTTTGAAGCATCAAACAGTATATAACTTCAAGCTGTTGATGATTCAATACTACCCTAGAGAAATTTCTCTATATAATATGAAACTTTCCTTTTAGGCTCCACTTAATTGCCAGAAAAAAATGCAGGAAAGAAAAAAAGGAATGGAAGAGAACTATCTCTATGCTTTAATTTCCATAAAACATAAAAAACCAAATAACAAAAACATTAAAAAATAAAAATAAAACTAAAATTTAATATGTCTTCTTGTTTTCTTATTCTGTTCCATGGATTTAAGAGTTTAAAAAAAAAAATACAAAGGAAAGTGTAACAGTGCATAAGTAAAAACCGTTATTATCCAAGGAAATATAATAAGGACTTACATAAAATTTCAAATATCTGGATGACCGAGGAGAGACTTCAAACCTGCAAAAAAAAATTGATCAAACACAAAAAGTCATGGCATTAGTGCTTCACAGGTATATATATATATATATATATATAAAACAGGAATAAAAGTGAAGTGGGACAACGTAGGAAACAACAAGGAAGGGAACATCAGAGAGAAGTGAGAACATTAGAGAGAGACACCCAAGTGAGAGAAAGAGAGCCACATATATATAAACGATGGAAGGACTAAAGAGTAGTGGGGTTCACATGTGTGGCCCTTTTTTTTTGACGTTGTTGCCCGCCCTTTCTAGTTTCTAGTTGTAGAGACTTAGATTGGTTGTACCTGTTGTTTTATATTCCTAGATTGTTAATTGTACTACTACAGACGACAGTTGTTGTTGTTTTACTTGTGGCTGCGGAGGCGGGAAAAAAACCACCACCATGGAACATGGTCCATGGACATATAGTAATGGCGCATGGTGGTGGTTGATGTTTTTTTTTTTTTAGATCTCTCATTCTGCAAAAGATCCATCTAAATTTTAATATAAGAACACCCATGGTCCATGCTTTTCTTTTCTTTTTAGAATAAAGCCATAAAGGTAAATTTTTTATACTAAACTTTAACATTTTTTAAAAAACAAATTGCATGATTTAAGCAAATCGGTGGTGCTTTCCAATATTATGAATCAATCTCTCGAAGTCAATTTTAACGAATAACATAATGTGGAGTTACTTTTTCTTGTTTTGGGCAAGGATTCCAAGACTTTTTTTTCTTTGTAATCATGGATAGTTTTGGTAGTCTATTTAAAACTTTTAATTATATTCCTTCAATATTACCAACTTTTAAGCTCACCTATGACTTTGAGATTTTTACCCTTTTTAGTTGATTTTGGTCAGGAAGAAAAACGGAAATATCATAGGTTGAATTAATGTGTAAGTTCATCAATCGGATTTTGGAGATTTGTTTTAGATAGATTGTGAGGGAGAGGTTTCAAATTATTATTAGTTTTCTTACATTTTAAAATTTTATATATTTACTTATTAAAAAAAACTTGGAATTGTGTAAACATGATTTCTAACACAAGAAATTTCAAAATATTGTAAAATTGTGTTCGAGGATACGGAAATTGTATCTTGAACAAAATATGCTAATTGTGCATGATACCTTTGATAATGAAAGAGGCTTTATTCTTTTTATATATATATATATATATATTTTTTTTTTTTAAATCTTTCAACTTTAAAAAGGCCAAAACTTTAGCTAGGTTGTCCATTACAAAGAAGCATTTTTAATTTAGAGATTTGAGTAAACAAATACTGAAATCTTTTCTTGAATTAAAGATGCTAATTGTGCATGATGATAACTTTTGATGGTGAAAGAGGCTTTATTCCTTAATCCTTATATAAAAAAAATCCTACTTTAAAATGCCATAAGGCCCGTAAACTTTAGCCAAGTTGTCCATCACAGAAAAACCTTTTAAAGATTTGAGTAAACAAATACTAATAATTGTAACATTTTAATTGTTACACACAAGAGACAAAAGATAAAAATTGTAGTAGAGAATAATAAATAAATATAGGATATTTATATATATATATATATATATCGGTGATTGGATGTACACAAAAGATGCTAGTTATATAAATCCTAGCCGGAATGCATCACTACAAACCTAATCGGATTTGCTTAGGTTTTGTGCATTAATAAGCTAATTGAGAAGTGGCTCAAAGGCCTATTAAGAAAGAAGATGGTTAGGTTTTGTGCATTAATAAGCTAAGAAAAGAAGTGGCCCAAAAGCCTATTAGATAGAAGAAGACGTAGTAGTGGCCCAATATCAGCATTAGGGCAGAGGGCTCTACCTAGTTCGCGGTTCAAATGGCCACGTATCCTCTTTTTAATAACTCATAAGTAACTTCCTCCATGAGCTACAACCATTTTTTTACAAACTTTTTTCATACTAACTTATTGTGATTGTGGGTTTTAGATTTCTAGTTAGCTTAATTGGTAAAATCTCTGATAGTTAAATAAGAGATCTGAGGTTCAATTCTCGCCTACACCAAAAACTAATTGGTATCTTAGTTCAATGATAAAGAATTATCATCATTAAAAAATAAAAACTTATTGTGATTGATACATATCTGGTCTACCTTGGGTTTTGAAGAATTAGGGTTAGGTTTTGGTGGGGAATATGCTAGAAAATAATAAAGATTATAGGGTTTTCAAAGGGGACAATGATTAATAGGGTTTCAGAATAAAAACAAAGGTGAAAATCAAGATTTGGGTTGCTATGAACAGTGCTTTGAATGGTAACTATGAATAGTAAAATTAAAGAAAATAGATAAATTCTAGGAATAACACCTAAACTTCTTAAGCATCACACCTGGGATTCCTTAGTATCACAATTCGGAGAAGGTTGCATCACACAAATCATAAAAGAAAGCGTAGCTCTTAAATTCTAAAAACATTCATTATTAATCAACTCAATAGAGAGTGCTACAACTCTTTAAATAGAAATCTAATACCTAATCCTAGTTGAACTAGGATTTCTTAAAACCCTAATAAGACTATGACTTGGACTCCTTGGGCTTTTACTACTAAGCCCAACAAAATAACCAAACTTAAATAAAACCCAAAAGAAGATCTAATGGGCTGTTGGCATAGCCCATTCTAGAGTATTATGAAATTACAAAATTGCCCTTGATACTTAAAATCAAATAAAATATAATAAATTTGTCTTCTCACTGCCTCCTGCATCATTCTCCCTTGGTTGGAGAAAACTCGACCTCGAGTTTTGAAGTGTTGAAGTAAAAAGAATCTTGGTTTCTTGAAGTGCATCCTTGACATTGAATAAACACTTTGAATTCGAATTTCCTTTTGTTTCTTCATTTGTGGCAACAGTGATGATAATGATATACCCACCAATTCAATTGACCCATTAAACTTTTCAGGAATGACAAAATCATTATCTTGAAAAGTTGGTGTAGACAATAGAATCCTACTTTGGCAAGCAACATGAACTTGGGAATAAGATGCTCCAAGTGTTATAGTCTTCACTTCTACCTTGTAATTTTGATATGTTGTCTTTTCAATTTCAACTACTTCATCAACAGTTTCCATCTCTTTTGAGTCTTGTTGCATTACTTCAAGCTTCCCTTGATCACTTGCATCTATCTTCAACTCAGCATCGCCTATGTTGCTCACTAGACAACTTGTACCTTTGACAAAGTCAGTAGAGTACTCATGCATAGGACATAAGGGCTTTGATAAACTTTCAAAGAGAAATCAGTGCAATCTTTGGACAAATTTGCTGGAATTTAAGGCACTTCTATAAGTTGATCAGGTTTTATTTTGGCAGCTTCTGTTGCTACACCATAATTTTTAGCTTCTAGATCTTTTCCTTCAATAACTTTTAGTTTGATACTTTAAATTTATCCATCTTGGCTAAGGTCATAGGTTTCAAAACAACATCCTTCTCACCAACCATTAGAGCATAGGTGTTTTCTTTCCCATTATGTTGGACATTTTGATCAAAGAGACAAGGTCAACCAAGAAGGATATGTGTAACTTTCATAGGAATTATATCACATATGATAGAATCACTATAAATACCACAAGAAAAAGAAATAAGGCACCTATGAGTTACCGGAATAGAAGTATTGTTTATCCAAGCCGCTTTGTATGGTTGAAGATGAGGTTCAACTAGAAGCTTAAGGCGTTCAACCGTGGAAGATGACACAACATTCATGCAACTTCACCCATCAATAATAAGCTTCTTTGCTTGATTCCACAACAAACCAACATTTGAAATATTGAAGTTCGCCTCCAATCCTCTTTCTCTTCTTTAGGGGCTGCTAAAATACGTCTCACTATAAATAAAAGAGAAGTATCCACTTCATCCTCCTCCAAGTCATCCATAGAAAAATATCCATAATCAAATGCGACCTCAGTATGACCTTCATCTTGCTCACAAGCACTCAATTTCCCCTAAACAATCTCCCTGATCGTGTAGACGTGATACAAAATCCTTGCTCTGATACCAAACTTACATAGGACAAGGGGGAACAAGGTAATATCTTTAATTAAAAAAAAAAGTAATATCAATTATAAGTCTATTTATGAAAGAGAAGTTCCAATCACAAAATGTTAGCTTATAAAATTGTATATAAAAAAAAATTATGTCTCTAAAATTACTCTAAATAATAGAATACCATTTAAGTACTTGAGGCAATTTCCACTCTATTCAGGACTACATTTAAAAAAAAAAAAAAAAAAAACTACTATTTCTAGTATTACACTTTAATCATCGTGTTCAACATAAAATGGCCAGTTACAGCTTATAACAACAAAATTTGTTGTGAATCCAAAGAGATTACATTGCAAAAAAAACATATTTACCAAGAAGGCACACAATTTTATTTTATTTTATTTATTATTATTATTATTATTATTATTATTTTGTGGAAGCATTTTTCTTCATCTTGCTCCGGTGTATCGATGATGAATAGGTTGTTGGCTACAATGGTGAGCTGTCAAATCAGCAGAGTTAATTTTGGAATCTTTTGTTTATCACCTGTTTGCTTCAATCCTTTCCAATGTCTCCACCACTTCTCTCATGGCAGGTCGGTTTTTAGGTTCTGATTCTAGGCATTTTAGAGTGAGTTGTACTGCTAGTAGTGCTGCCTCAGTTGAATATTGGCCTTCCATCCGTATATCCATAATGCTCTTCAACTTTCTTTTATTAGAGAGAGATGGCTTAAGCCACTCAACCAGATTTTGCTGCCCACTACGCCTATTTGCATCAACTGCTTGCTTGCCCATTAGCATTTCAAGCAGAACCACACCAAAACCATAGACATCACTCTTTACGTACAGATGACCTGTTGAGTGTTGAATACTGATACAATGGCAAGCATATTAGCTGATTTCCTTGATAACAAGTATTAGCAGGCTGCATTTGTTCAAATTATAGCTTAATTATCATTTTAAATGACCATATTATAAACCATTCATCTGAATTTTTTAGCTCCCTCATATCCTTTATCAATTGACTTGGTAGAATCATTCCTCCCACCCTTAAATGGCTAGGATATCTATGGTTGGAAGAGAAGCTAATTTATTGCCCACAGCTTAGCTAAGTGGGTTTTTTGTTGTAGCAAGTTCGGTTCTTTAACTTCTGGGAGCTCCCAAGCAATGTTATTTCTACATAAGTTTAAAAGTCCAAATTTCTTTTTGTTTCAATAAAAGTATATTCATTTTAGTAAGAAAAAAAAAAAAAAAAAAAAAAGGCTAGCGAGAAATTTACCTAATCCAACCTTGGTCAATATTTAAACCCAAAATTTAAAATTATGACTTAATCACTTTTAAGCTAAACTAACAATTAACACTAAACTGAATTTAAGTAATAACCTAGTTCATGAATGCATGGACATCAAGATAAACATTCGTAAGTATACAAAGCACATATTTAAATGGAGCAGTCTACAAAAAACAAATCACAAGATAACACCAGATATGTTATCAAAGAGCAAGGCCTGAGAAAGGGGCAGAAAAATATATCTGCGGCACCATCGACGAAACGATCCACTAGAATGAATAGTTGCACTACACGATATACATAAAACCCTGCAACTCTAGTGCTATCTATGTACTGAAGCTATCCAAATTGCTAGCAATCGACTCTGCCAATTCCTTTCTTCAATCTAGCTACCAAATTTGCAATCAATCACTAATTGCATCTTCAAGCCTCCATGGCTAAATACGGGTATACTCCAATGATTCCTATGATTCCTAGAAGGCCAATCAACTCTCAACAGTTAATGGTGTTGATGATTGTGATGGAAATGATCCCCTCTCGATTAATTTGGCTGTGCTGAGAGGGAGAGAGTAGTGAGAATGGGTAGGTGTTTGGCTCTCACAAAAAGGTATGTTTCTCTCAACTCTCATAGGGAAATTTGGGTTGAAATTCATGGGAAATGATGTACATAAAGGCTAGGTATAGGCTGCTACAACAAAGAGGATCTTAATTGAATTTTCTTAGGCTCGACCATTTCGCTTAAGCAAGAATCCTACCAAGGTCCCACGAGTTACTTCTCAACTGAAATTCAAAAAGCTGCCACGTGCCAAACTTACGAAGCAAAATTGATGGGGGTACTACATAAATGTCTCATGAGAGTTCTGCTACTGCCCAACCTTTGAGAGTCCTTATTGTTTCTTCTTATCTTTTCTACTAGTTATCTTATCTTTATTTGAGTAGTCCTAGTTATCTAGGTATCTTATCTCTATTTGAATATTTGAATAATTATCTAGTAATTATATCTAGTTATCTTAGGAGATTATTGCTCTTTAAATAAACTTTTATGGCATTAGGCCAGGTGTTGAAGAATTTGCTATTGTACAGTGGTTTGTCTTCCACCCAAAGGAAGTTTTTTTTATTATCAATTTCCATCTATGTTCCTATCAACTTGGTATCTAAGCATGCCACCAACAAGGACCGAATTGAGAAATTAGAGAGTGAAATGCAGGAGCTGGCAGAGAGCATGTAAAAAATGACCACAAAGTCCCAATCTCTTGGTATATCTATGCGTGAAATTAAAGAGATGCTGTCCAAATCCCGTGATAATTCAGATTTTCTATGAACCCTAAAATCAGATGAGCAGGGGACCTCATCACACACTGGAGAGAAATTAGATCAGTCAATTGGATTCAGAACAACACACGATCAACCACGACCCACCAAACTGGATTTTCCAAAAGTATTCGGGTGAGGATCCAACAGTTTGGCTTGACCGAATAATGCAATATTTTGACTACTGTTGAGGTTCAAAAAAGAATTAAATAGCCACAAATAGGCCCAAAGAGATAGAAAAGACATTGGGCCTGTTTCACACAAAAAAAGAAAAAAATAATAAAGGGTGGGCGCTCACAATAAAGAAAAGAGAGAAGAAAGAAAGAAAAGGCCCAGAGGGCTGGGATCCAGTGGAAAGGCCCAACCAGCGAACCAGAGAAAGCCCAGAAGGAAGAATTGGGTCGGAATCCCAGAAGCCTCCCAGAGGTAGGGGATCCTTGGACGCGCGAAGAAGGATCATGGTAGAAAAATTAAAGAAAGATAAGAGACAAAGGGCACGCGGACCTTGTGACCCAGACACGCAGTGGAAGAACAGAGCAAAAAACGCAGGAGCTTGGTTCCAACCATTTGAAGAAAGAGACAAGGAAGAGTACAACTGGAAAAAGCTGGAGCGCTGAGAAGAAAAGTCAAAAATGCCTCAGGCCAGCCAACGAAAAATCTGGAAATAGAAAGGAGCTGAGGGACTTTCATTTGGTCGCAACAAAAAGCAAGAAACTATGAAGAAAAGAAAACGACATGATTCTTAAGCAACCAGGCACGGCACAGACTTTAAAAGGGCAAAACAGAGAAATCATTAGTTCCCCGAAGCCCGAAGATGTGCTATAAAAGGAGAAAGGGATCCATGCTACAGGGGGATTATTTTTTTTTGAACAATCAGACCATTTTAAGCATTCACCATTGCTTTCTAACGTCTCATAAAGTTGCAGAAAAAACTCTGTAAATTTAAGGGAAAAACAGAGGAACCGTCCCCGGTATCCCAAGACAGCCACTACTGTACATGCTCGGATTCAACAAGTTCAAATTTTGCAAGTCTTTGAAATTTGAATAGCTATCAAAGTCTGTAACTTATGAGCTCAGTTGAACCTTGCACCAAGTCTTAGTGAGCATTGTAATCACAACTAAATAAAATCAATAAAATACACCTCACATAATTAGAGGATCCCTAACTTGTTCTTACGTTATATTTCCATTTGTCCTGCATTTTCTTTTACTGTTAAAATGTCATTCAATACAAATGTTCTTGTTTTGTTAGCTATTTGTATTGTAGGAAGTATGTTTTGTGCACCAATTGATTCTTAAAACAGCCTTTTAGCTGCGGAGAATCGATCCCAGTCCACCAAGAACATCTCACACAGCCCAGGATTCTTGGGCCATAGTGCTGAAGAAAAAAAGGCACTTTCACAACTACCAAGGGACATCTAAAGATTGTAAAGTAACGTTGGCAACCTTTCATTTGGAAGGGAAAGCAAACCAATGGTGGCAATGGATGAAGAAGGTGTATTGCGAGGAGAAGATTGAAGTCACTTGGGAAAATTTTTAAAGGGAGTTGTCGGTCCGATTTGGGCCAATTGAGGCTAAGGATTTTGATGAGACTTTGTCTGGAATATGCCAAAGTGGGACACTTAGGGTTAGGGAGTACCAATGGGAGTTTAAGAGACTTGCTAATTGGGTCGATGGTTGGCCTCAAAAGGCATTGGTGGGAGCATTCATGTGTGGACTAAAGGATGACATTACTTCATAAATTTAGATTTTCAAACCAAAAACATTCTTAGAGGCTATTGAGTTAGCTAGAATTAGGGATAAGAGTGTGGATAGATAGCGATGACAAAACAAGGCAGATCAGCCACAAACAAATAAGGCAGCCTTGTCAGAACAGAGTGTCAATCCAACCAACACACTTAGGACATGCAAAGGTGGAGGGAGAAAGGTTTATGCTTTAATTGCATTGAGAAGTTCACACTAGGACATCGCTGTGCAACTTCACAAGCTTTTGTCATTGAATTTTGTCTACATCAAGAATTCTTAGAAGATGGTGGAGATGCGGCTTGGGATGACGAACCTTGTGGACAAGTTTCAACTTCAAGAGGGAGGAGGGGGGGGGGGGAATGATGGGGTACTACATAAATGTCTTATGAGAGTCCTGTTATTGCCCAACCTTTGAAAGTCCCTATTGTTTCTTCTTATCTTTTCTACTAGTTATCTTATCTTTATTTGAGTAGTCCTAGTTATCCAGGTATCTTATCTCTATTTGAATAATTATCTAGTAATTATATCTAGTTATCTTAGGAGGTTGTTGCTCTTTAAATAAACGTTTCTGGCATTAGGCCAAGTGTTGAAGATTTTGCTATTGTACTATGGTTTGTCTTCCACCCAAAGGAAGCCTTTTATTAATTTCTATCTCTGTTCCTATCAAAAATCCAATTTCGAATTTGCTCGAGCAAAAACAGCTTCTCAACAATTTCACTTTTAGCTCTTGAACCCTTAACCCAATTTCAAATGAACCCACAAAAAGCAAAAATACAGCATATTTGAAATCAATTAGAAGAAATTTGACACAGAATCGCTAACACAGATGAAGACTTAATAGGTAGGATATCTTTAGAAATAACTGAATAGTGAATCAATCTCAACCATGAAACTATAAAGATTTCATTAATGTAAGTCCATTGCAGGACTTCATAATCCATATATAAAATTTGTTAAAAATGCCATTACCTGTTGCAATATATTCGGGAGCAGCATAACCATATGTGCCCACAACCCTCGTTGTCACATGTGAGTCAGCACTAGAAGGCCCTAATATTGCCAAGCCAAAATTTGAGATTTTTGCATTGTAATTCTGTAAGAGAAAAAACAAAAAAGGGGAATATATCACTGTCATGCTTGAAATGTTGTTAAAATACCTATGCAATATTGGTGATGAGTTTATATTCCCATATCATGTAAAGCAGCCCAAGTTTTGCTATGAAAGATATTTGATCTATTTGGGGGTGGGGGTGATGGTGATAGCAAAGTGAGATTCTTCAACCAGTTTTCAGGTCCGGAATACTAGTGCTCTACTGTACTCCAACTCCAAACTACGGCCAAAATGGTCAAGTACCACTACTTGGCAAAATATATAGGGATCCACTATTGTTTGCAAAATAATTAAGGATCTACCACTTTTTTAAAATTCGAGTTTGTGAAACTCGAGTTTGCTGTGTAACTCGAGTTTCACAAACTCGAGTTTCATGAAAAATAGTAACCAATTTTTTATGTAACTCAAGTTCGAGGAACTCGAGTTTCATAAAAAATATCATGGCAAACTTGAAAGCTATTTTTTCTAAGAACTCGAGTTTCAAAAGCGTGATACATCCATGTATATATATACATATATTTTCAAAACAGTGATAGATCCCTACATATTTTGCCAAATAGTGGTATTTGGCCATTTTGGTCCCCAAACTACTACTAAAGCAACAAGTTTTCATAATGTCTTTGTGTCTCATCAATCAAAGCAAAATATTGTACTTAAATCACTCGCATTAGTGCTTGTTTAATATAAAAAGTAGCACATTTTAGCCAACTATGCTCAAAATTCACCCATATCAGTTCATGCAAAGTTTTGTAAATATACATAATTGCTACACAAATTGTGTAACTTTACAATGACACTATTTGGCATTTATTTTGCAAAATAGATGATCTAATGTAAGGTAGTTTGAAAAGTGAGTATGTAAAATAGGAAAAAAAAAATTCTTATACTAAAATAAATATGAATTTTTGCACGTGAAATGTGAATGCTAGCCAAAATAATTAAAAGAAAATACTTATAAAACATAGAGGAAACAAAAAAGAATTTGGAATAAGCTACCATCCTGTCTGGTTTATCTATTAGGCGTCAATACTTTCTTTTAGCTTTTTAATTAGCTTCTTTATTTATGAAGAGCTTTTTAAAACTTCATTTATATATAAACAGCTCTCATCAAATAAATCTTATAAAAAAAAAGTATCATCAAATAAATAATAAGTTTTCAGCCAAAAACTACATCCAAACGCACTCTATAGTTCCTGCAATCTCAGCAACAAATTAAAACTAAAGGTATGAGAAGCAAGGGTCAAAGAAAGACAAACCCCATCAAGCAGTATATTTCTGGTCTTAAAATCTCTGTATATGACTTTCTTTTCTGAACTGTGTAGGAAAGCCAGGCCTCGAGCAGCTCCAACAATTATTTTGAGTCTTATGTTCCAAGAAAGCAGTTCATTGTTAGGGTTCCCTGCTCAACCAAAAAAACTCCTTCAGTTTTTATTTTTGTTGCTGAATAAATAAATAAACTCCTTAAGTTAACACAATTAATTCATGGACATGCAATTTTATTTTCTTCCCAAATTCTTACTTCTAAAAAGATGATTATCCAAGCTTCCCTTCGACATGAACTCATACACAAGACAAGAAGCAGCTCTTTATCCTCCTGACAGTATCCCAATAGCCTGATCAGGTTGGGATGAGATAGTGTTCCTAGAAAATATACTTCTGACTGCACAATCAAATTAGAAGGGAAAAATAATATTATAATCAGTAGAAATGATTATATTCTAGGAACATGTTTCTCTCAATATCGTAGTTAAATTTTTATTTCCTAGATCTCACCGTGTAAAGTATATATAATTGTAATATTTAATAAGAACCATGAATGATTATATTCTAGAAACATGATCCTCTCCATTTTATAGTTAAATTTTATTTCCTAGATCTAACAGCAAAGAGTATATACAATTGTATTTTTTAATATGAACTATGAAATTGATCTATTTCAAATAAGAAAACAGGTCAAGCACAAGTTCAGAGGACTAAACCATACACTACTATGAGGTAGTAAACCAAATTCAAAAATGTCAGTTGCTATTTCACAGCATGGGAAATGTCTGGCTTTCTGAATTACACACAATATGGTCCCCATCAGATAATGTAGCAAGTTAAGGCATTAGCTTTCATGTTGAATGGATTAGGAATACAATGTGACAATTGTGCAGTAGAAAGAAATAAAATCCCAAATGGTTTTGAGTGCATTGATAATAGTTCACACAAAGGCATCAAGCTGATCTTCAGTCTATGTGCACTCTAAAGCAGGTATTACAAACTAATGAACTCTAATGACTTTTCCAATGATTTATGTCAAATATTGCTCGGTTTGCCTAGGATTAGAAGATTGCTTGTCCTTAATGATTAGTAGAACTTCTCTATCTCATTTGTCGTGACTAACTGGGTTCCAAACTGTAAAGTGTCAAGAAAGCTGAGTAACAATGGTGAAATGAGAAAGAGAAACAGAGAAAAATATAAAACTCTGTATTTTTATTTGCAACACTGAACGTTGCTATGGCGTTGTCACAAATCTCAAGAGGTATGGGTAGCTTCTGGTCTGTCTATAGGTAATTCCTCTACTCAGATTGGTTCGTTCGTGGACCTTCTGTGGTTGATGAAAAATATTCAGAATCAAGAGGCGGATAATATTGCTTTGTTTGCCATGATTGCATGGTTCTTATGGACTTCTAGAAATGAAGCTAGAGTTGGGGTACTCGAAAGCAAGCTGTCCAGATCGTCCAGTGGGCCGAGAATTACCTAGATGAATACCAAATTGCTACACTGATGTTTCTTGGATCTGTATAAAGTTAATGTGGATGGAGCTGTCTTAAATGAAGCAGGGGTGAATATAGTGGTACGCGATCATATGGGTAATGTGGCAGCAGCAATGAGTAAGAAATTTATTGTGCCTTTGGGACCACTGGAAGTCGAAGCTAAAGCTAAGGAAGAAGCCATTCAATTCGCCTGGCAAATGGGCTTTTAGGAAGTACAGTTCGAAGGTGATTCTCAGCTTGTGATACATTCACTATTAGGTTTATTATCTCGTCCAACTAGTATCTTGAATATTATTTCTGGTTCTCCACAGCATCTCAATCAATTCAGAAGCCTGCAATTTGCGTGTTCCACAAGGAAGTAATAAGGCATCTTATGGTTTAGCTCAATATGCTAGAAACATTTCAGATTTTGTTATTTGGATAGAGGAAACTCTTGTATAATTGAACATGTTTTAGCTCAAGATCATTGTCTGAATGAAAATTTCAGCATTGACATAATTTACCCAAAAAAAAAAACTTTGTAATTGTTGTAACAATTGAATTATATATATTAAAAAAAATTAAACTAATTAATTAAATGCTTAATAAAGAATTTGTTGATGAAATTTGCTGTTGAAATTAATACCTTCCACTCTTGAAAACCTTGCATACTTTCTGGATTCCATTTCTTGATAGCAACTGCCATTCCAGTGCAAAAATTAGAGGGTGCAAGGGTCTTCTCATCCACCCAACCCTTGAAAACTTTGCCAAAGCCTCCCTCACCCAACACAGAATCCGGCTTGTAATTCTTAGTGGCAGTCTTCAAATCTGTGAAACTGAATCCTTTCAAGTTGGGTGCCTCTAAGATTTTCCCATCAGGATATGAATCATCCATGCTTATTCTACTTGCTCCCGCTGAAAATTGACTTCTGCAGTTGCTGCTTGTTGTTCTTGGAAATTGTGTGGTCTTACTAGAAGATGTCACTATAAAATTGAAAAAGAAAAAATCTAATAATTAGTAGAAATTAAGAGAACATAACAAACATAAAAACAAAAAGAACCCAAGTGATGACTGATGAACATGTACATGTACTTGGAACATGTAATTAGTAGCTACTTTGGAATTGTACCTGGAGTAGCTGTTGAGGTTGTGGTATCTTCTGTATCATGGGCTAGAGATACCAAGCAAAGACCCACATCAACCTATGATTTAGTTTGAGTTTAACAGGCTTGCTAATAATGCTAATAGACAGTCAAAGGGTCGAAGCTAGCAAGATAAAAGGGAGATATGTTGGAGACAATTGGAAAAGTGGACTTGAAATTCTAGTGGAGATGTTTTTTTTTTTTGAGAGATTTGTGGAGATGATGGAGGAGGACTTTTCTTTGTTTGATGAGACTTTTTCCGTCTCAGTTACTACTTACTACTAGGAATCCACTATATGTTGTGTTGTTTTATAGTTGGTCCAATTTATATAATATAGGCACGTGTTAATTTCTATTCTTAAGTCTTAACCCTTCTACTTATGGTTGCAGCTATTTATGCAGTAAAATGGTTGACCCTATTTTTGCAGTAAAATGGTAGTCAACGAGACCATGTTTGTTCGATGCTTGGATGGTGTTTTTCCTACGGTGGAGTTAACCCAAAAACTCTAAGAGATTTTAATTCTAGTCAAGCTAGACCTAATTGGTATAAATTTAATTTTAAATTATTATTTCAACAATAATATGGTCAATATTTAAATTAAAGTAAAATTTCATTTTAGTCAATTGTGTGAGTTAAAGTGTTTAACATTGTTAAAAACCTTATAATTTAATTGACACCTCCTCATTTACAAGTGCTTGGGAGTCTACAGGACAAAAGGTTTAAATCGCAAGATTAACAGCATATTGTAAATATATATGTCAAAAAATGTGTATAACATGAAAAAATTGAAATCGGGAAAAATTACACTTTATTACATAAATTATATCCTTGTTTATTCCTCTTAAATGCAGGTTCTAATAAGTCATGGGAATAATAAGTCACTAGCAAAAAAAAGTCATGGGCATTGGTGCTTCACAGATATATAAACAAAAAACAGGAATAAAAATGAAGTGGGACGTACGACGTAGTAAACAAGGAAGGTTGTAGTAGTGACTAGAGAGAGGACAAGGAGAAAGAGTAGTCACTAAGAGTGGTTGTAGTAGTTGATGTCATTGTTGTTTTACTTGTGACTGCGGAGGCGGGAAAAAAAACCACCACCTTAGTCCATGGACTGATGGACATACAGTACCCGATTGGATACTGATTATTTTAAGAGCGTTCGTGTTTCACTTTTTTTTTTTTTTTTAGAAGAGCGTTAACTAAGTTCCAGTAGGTCCCGTTTCTCGTGCACTTTTTACAGAATCTATAAACCTATTTTTTTAACAAAATTTTCATTAAAAATGAGTTTCACGACACTATTTATACATTTAAAAATTATTTTGCTACAATGTTTTTAATTTTTAGCAAAATAAGCGGTATTCAAACGGACTCATAGTAATGGGACGTGGTTGTTGTTGATGGTTTTTTTTTTTTTTTAATTTTTTTATCTCTTATTCTGCAAAGGATCTATCTAAATTTTAATATAAGGATACCATGATTTTAATATAAGGATACCATGGTAAGTCGTCCATGATTTTCTTTTCTTTTTAGAATAGAAGGTAATTTTTTACGAAACTATAACCTTTTTTAAAAAAATGTGCATGATTTAAGCAATCGGTGGTGCTTTCCAATTTTATGAATCAATCTCTCAAAATCAAATTTAATTTAATGAATAACATTGTATAGTTTTGGTATTTATTAAAAACTTTTAATTGTATTCCATAACTATTACGTACGTTTAAGCTCACCTGTGAGATTTTTACCCTTCGTAGTTGGTTTTGGTCAGGAAAACGGAAATACCACACATTGAATGTAAGTTGAAGTTCATCAATCTGATTTTGGAGATTTTTTTTAGGTAGATTGTGAGGGAAAGGGGAGGTAGGGTTTCAAATTCTAACCGTAGACATAGAACAACAAGGACTATCTCGTTATCTCTAACAAAATAATCTATTTCTTATTGAAAATCAATTTCAAGGAGTTCATAAACCCAGAATAAGTTAGTACTTTATTTGTATTGGTTAGGGAGTACCAAATCCACATGAACCACAGCACAATATACTACCAAGTACCAAATAACATCAGATCTTTTGTGAAAAAAAAACAAAAAAAAAAATTTAAAAGTATTTGTAGAAGTACAGAACTCAAATATTTAGGAATGTATTATAGTTTTGAAATCGTGAAAACATAATTTCTAACATAGCAAATTTCAGAAAGTTGTAAAATTGTGTTCGAATATACTGAAATTTTGTCCTGAATAAAATATGCAAACTGTGCATGATAACTTTGACAATGAAAGAGGCTTTATTCTTTTATATTATATTAAAAAAATATCCTTCTACTTTAAAAAGGACGTAACTTTAGCTAGGCTGTTCATTACATACAACTTTTTTGAGATTTGAGTAAACAAGTATAATTTTTTTAACAACTCGGTTTTGAAATAGGTAATTTGGCATAACTGGTGTCTAAATATGTCCTAACAGAATGTATTATAGTTTTGAAATTGTGTAAACAAGATTTCTAAAACAAAAAATTTCAGAGTTGTAAAATCATATTAATAGTGTGGTGGGAAAGGAGGCAAGCCCATTCCGAAGTTGGGCTGAGGAGATGAGGAGGCCGTTCTAAAGATTGAGATCGGCCTAAGGGTAAGTAAATTAGATGGACCAAATATTAAGATCTACTATCTCTGCCGAGGACACGAGAAGGCCCAAATATGGACATACGACCGAGCACCTAACTGGTGTCAGGCACGAGTTACTAAGTAATCGTCTCAATGTTAGAAAATTAGGTCCCACCTCTGGTTACTGATTTGATAGGCAAAAACAATGCTACAAATCCAGAGAGTCGCATTTACCTCTAAAGCGATAGGTCCCACGTGTGTGGAAGATTCTGCCATCATGAGAGCTCCACCAAGAAGAGAGTATAAAAAGAGAAGGAGGATATGGCATTGGGGGTTGAAAAAATTGGGGTGAGAGACACGAGAGAGACGAGAACACAATCTTTGGGAATTGAGAACCTACTCGGAACTCAGGAAGGGAAGTTCAATCAATTGGATACATCCTTGGTCAGGCTAGAATCTCGTAGCACAACAGCAGATCAATACGAAGGCCCAGTCCATTATAGCGATGGACTATTCTTGAGATTTCCCATTGTGGGCCAAGAACATTACCAGAGATCAAATAAATTGAGGACTTGTGCCCAAAACAGACTAGGGTCGTTGGGCCAAAGCACTACACGTAGATACAGAAAGCGTTTCTTGAACAAAGATGCTAATTGTGCACGATGTTAACTTCGATGGTGACATGGTGAAAGGGCTTTATTCATTGGACAAAAATAAAAATAAAAATCCTACTTTAAAAGGTCATAAGGGCCATAACTTTAGCCAGGTTGTCCATCACACGGATAAGCTAATTAAAGAAGTGGCCCATAAGCCTATTAGAAAGAAGAATAAGAAGTAGTGGCCCAATCTCATCATCATTGCAGAACCTAGTTTACGGTTCAAGTAATCACGTATTTTAATAACTGATAAATAACTTCTTAGATGAGCTTGAGTCTATGACCATTTTTTTACTAACTTTTTTCATACTAATTGTGTAACTTATTGCGATTAATGCATAATAAAAGTGATATGAGTAGGAGTCTATTTATGAAAGTGAAGTTGCAATCGCAAAATATCACCCTTGAGACATTTTCCATTCTATTCAGGACTACATCAGGAAAAAAAAACCTACAATTTCTAGATTTACACTATAATCATCATGCTGAACATATAATGGCCAGTTACAACTTACAACAACAAAAAAAAATTGTTGTGAATCTAAAGACATTACTTTGGCCAAAAAATTTAAAAAAATAAAAATAAAACCATATTTGACAAGGCTCCCCATCCAAAAAGAAAAAAAAAAAAAAAAAAAAAAAAAACGAGGCACACAAAATTTTAGTGTGAGAAGTATTTTTCTTCACCTTGCTTCGTGTGAAACTTTATGTTTTGATCAAATTTGAGCAGCATGGCGTCCGGTGTATCGATGATGAATAGGATGTTGGCTGTGATGATGAGGTGTAGAATGAGTAGACTTGGTTTTGCAATCCTTTGGTTTTTCCTTCATTGCTTCAAGCCCTTCCAATTCCTCCAAAACTTCTTTCATGGCAGGCCGGCTTTTAGGGTCTGATTCTAGGCATTTAAGAGTGAGTTGTCCTGCTTGTAATGCTGCCTTAGTTGAATATTGGCCTTCCATCCGTATATCCATAATGCTCTTCAACTTTCTTTTACTAGAGAGAGATGGCTTAAGCCACTCAACCAGATTTTGCTGCCCACTAGGCCTTTTTGTATCAAGCGCTCGCAAGCCGGTTAGCATTTCGAGCAGCACCACTCCAAAACCATAGACATCACTCTTTACATACAAATGACCTGTTGAAGAATGATACAATGGCAAGCGTGTTAGCAGATTTCCTTGATAACAAGCATTAGTATACTGCCATTTTTAAAATTATGGCTCAATTATCTTTTCAAATGATCATATTATTAAGCATTCATTTGAATTTTTAAGCTCTTTTGTATCCTTTATCAATCCACTGGCTATAATCATTCCTCGCACATTTAAATGGCTAGGATGTCTATCTTTAGAAGAGAAGCTAATTTGTTGCCCACAATTTAGCCAAGTGGATTTTTTGTTGTAACAAGTTTGATTCTTTCAAACTTCTTGGAGCTCCCAAGCAGTGTTATTTCTAAGGAAGCAAGAGAGTTTAAGGCCCAAATTTCTTTTTGTTTCATTTAAAGTGCATTCATTCAATATAAAAAATAAAATAAAAAAATAAATAAAAATAAAATAATAATAAAAAACGGCTAGGATTTCTTTAGGAATACTTGATCTCAACCATAAAACTACAAAGATTTCATTAATGCAAGTAAATTGCAGGATTTCAGAATTCATATATAAAATTTGTTAGAGACAGCATTACCTGTTGCGATATATTCAGGAGCAGCATAACCATATGTGCCCATAACCCTGGTTGTCACATGTGAGTCACCACCAGAAGGCCCTAATTTTGCCAAGCCAAAATCTGAGATTTTCGCATTGTAATTCTGTAGGAGAAGAAACAAAAAAGTGGAATATATCACTGTCATGTATGCAATGTTGTTAAAATATCTATGCAAGACAGGTGATGAGTTTATATTCCCATATCCTGGAAAGCAGCACCCGAGTTTTGCTATAAAAGAGATCTGATCTATTTGTGAGTGAAGGCCGGTGATAATCAAGTGAAATTCTTCAACTAGTTTTCACGTCTAGAATACTAGTGCTCTATTTGATTCTGTACTCCAACCTCAAACTACTGCTAAAACAACAGGTTTACATAACTTCTTTTGTGTCTCATCAATCAAACAAAGCAAAAGGCTGTACTTAGTAGCCAAAGCAATTAAAAGGACATATTTATAAACATTAAAGGAAACAAAAAGGAATTTGGAATCGACATTTCTTTTAGTTTTTTAGCTTAATTATTTATGTACAACACTGTTTCTAGATATTCCTAGACTTAAACCAACTTTCAACAAATAAGTAAATAAGTTTCCAGCAAAAAATTGCATTCAAACGCGCTCTTTAGTTCTTATACACTCAGAAAAAATTGAAGCATTACGCTAAAACTAGAGGTAGATAAGAAGACATGGGTCAAGAAAGACAAACCCCATCAAGCAGTATATTTGAGGCTTTAAAATCTCTATATATGACTTTCTTTTCAGAAGTGTGTAAGAAAGCTAGGCCCCGAGCTGCTCCAATAAGTATTTTGAGTCTTATGTCCCAGGAAAGTGGTTCAATGTTAGGGTTCCCTGCTCAACCAAAAAACTCCTTTAGTTTTAATTTTATTTGCTGAATAAATAAATAAAACTCCTTAAGTTAACACAACTAATTCATGGTTCTATTTTCTTCTCAAATTCTTACTTCTAAAAAGATGATTCTCCAAGCTTCCCTTCGACATGAACTCATACACAAGAAGCAGCTCTTTATCCTCCCAACAGTATCCCAATAGCCTGACCAGGTTGGGATGAGATAGTCTTCCTAGAAAATTTACTTCTGACTGCACAATCAAATTGAAATGGAAAAACACAGTTAGCATCTGTAGAAATGGTTATATTTGGGGAACATGATCCTCTCCATTTCATGCTCAAGATTTAATCTCCTAAGTTTATCAGTGTATAAAGTGTCACGTCATTCAAAATTTAATAGCATGGCATTAGATGCATCTTTAAATTTGTAATATTCAATCTGATTCATGAAACAGATCCATTTCAAATAAGAAAACTGGTTAAGCATAAATCCAGAGGCCTAAACCATACACTATTAGGGTAGTAAACCGAATTCAAAATGTCATTTTCTATTACACAGCATGAGAAATGTCTTAACTTTCTTAAGTACACGCAATACAGTTCCCACCATATAATGTAGCCTGTTAATGCATTTGTTTTACAAAGTGACAATTGAGCAGTTGAAAGAATTAAATCACAAATGGATGATCAGTTCACTCAAAGGCATATGTGCATTCTAAAACACGTATTACAGGTTGCTAAACTTTAATGACTTCTAAATACTGATTTATCTCAATTATTGCTTGTTATCCCAAGGATTAGAAGATTGCATGTCCTTAAGGATTAGTATTTAGTAGAACCTCTCTCTCTCTCTCTCTCTCTCTCTCTCATTTGTTGTGATTAATTGGGTTCCAAATATAAACTTAATGGTTTCATACAGACTTGCTTGTGCATTTCAAAATTAATGTAACTTGTGCCGTTAATGACCAATATCTGGTGCCGTTAAAGACCACATCATCACTTTCTCTTCATTTGTAGATTTGGAATCTGTAGCAAAATAGCATGTGATACAAGTGGGACCCAGTCTGTATACGCTGGACGCCACAATTGAATATGAGGCTGAAACATAATCATGATTGCAACCAATAATGACACTAGCTCTTTTTTTTTCTTTCTTTCTTTAATTAATTCATAGAAATGAAAGAGCATGAAAAAGAATTTTAACTGCCTGCAGCAAAATATAGAAATAAAACTAATCAAGTGCTCAGAACCAAAAACTTTGTAGCTCAATGGTAACAATTGAATTTAAAAAACAATCAATCAATTAAATGCTTAATGGAGATTTTGTAAATGAAATTTGCAGTTGAAATTAATACCTGCCACTCTTGAAAACCTTGCATACTTTCTGAATTCAATTTCTTGATAGCAACTATCATTCCAATACCAGTCTTGGAGGGAGCAAGGGTCTTCTCATCCACCCAACCCTTGAAAACTCTGCCAAATCCTCCTTCACCCAACACAGAATCCGATTTGAAATTCTTAGTGGCAGTCTTCAAATCTGTAAAAGTGAATTCTTTCAAGTTGGGTGTCTCTAAGATTTTCCCATCAGGATACTCATCCATGCTTAACATACTTGCTCCCTCTGAAAATAGACTTTTGCCGTTGCTGCTGCTTGTTCCTGATGATTCTATAATCTTGCTAGATCCCACTAAAAACAAAAAAAACAAAAAAACAAAAAATTAGTAGAAATTAAAAGAACCCCAGATGATGAACATGTACATGTAATTAAGAACTAGTTTGGAATTGTACCTGGAGTAGTTGTTGCGGTTGTGTTAGCTTCAGCTTCAGCTTGACGTCCATGAGCTAGAGATCCCAAGCAAAGACCCATATCAACCTATGGTTTTGTTAAAGGTCAACAGGGTTGGTAATGATGCAAATAGAGTGAGGATGAGGCAAGCAAAGATAACAAGGAGATATGTTGGTAGACAATGGAAAAGTGGAATTGAAATTCTTATGGAGATGATGGAGGAGGACTTTTCTTTTGTTTGGTTGGGGACTTTTTTTCCGTCTCACAGTTAATACCAGGAAGCCACTAGCATATGTTTATGTTGTTTTGTAGTTGGTCCAATATATATAGGCATGCGTTAGTAATAGTTTCTACTTTTAACCTTTCACTTCAATATAGCATATGTCCATATAGCATTGTAGCTATTTTTGCAGTCAACCAGACACGAACCAATGGCCGTGTGAGTTGTGACCGTGTCTGTGCAAAAAAAAAGTAGTCTTCCCCTAGTAGCGTCCGCGTACAGAAAGAACTATTACACAAAGTTTTTTTTTAATAACTTTTTTCCAAGAGAATAGGTGAGGATTGGGGGCTCCAATCTATGTTCTTTTATTTGATATCGATGTCCGTGCTGAGTCATGAAACTTTTTGACACATCAGAAATAAAATAATTATAATTTGTGGATTTAACACTTTGATTTCATATTTTCTTTTTTCATTATTATTATTATTATTTTTTTGGCAGAAACGGGAATTTATTGAACTAGTGAGAAGAAAAGGTCTCAGGAGATAGCTTGTTAGAGTACAATTCTTGCACATCAAAATTAAAAACAGATTGAAGTTCCGTAGGAGTATCATAAACAACAAAGTCAGAATTTTGACTAATTCTAAATCTAGCTAGAGCACCCACACATCTATTACCTTCCCGATAAAAGTGATTCATCCTAAAATGAAAAAATTGGGAAATCAGCAGCTTGCAATCATCCTCAAGAGAAGAAATGGAGTTGTTAGAATAAGAGTAGATAGCAAATCTATAATTGCTAGAGTTACAGATATACCATTATAATTTATAGAGATAGATAACGCATACCATAATCATAATTTGTTATTAGTAACTCTAACTTTAAATTATGTTTCTAAGTCAAGAGACTTATAGTTCAATTTACATCTCCTAATGTACCTAATGGAGATGTTCAAAATTCAAATCTCTCTTCCCATTGTAACTATTAAATTATCAACAATAACAAAAACCCTAACTTTGACTAGAGAATAGATTTAACAAAAAGCTCAATAAGTTTAGAGAGAGATTTTTTTTTTTCCAATTATTAAGTTGATATATTGTGATATATATATATATATATATAAAGCCAAAGCTCAAAGAAAATTTAATTAGATTTTAATTGTGGTCTAATTTTGTGTCACGTGTCCACTTATGTTTTTTAATCTTTATACTAAGTGAGTTAATGAGTGCAAAATACTAAGTGTCTATTTGGGTATAGTTTATCTAACTTTTTATTGAAAGTGTACTAAAACATACTTGTACCTTAATAAAAATGAGAAAAAGTGGGAGAAAAAAAGTGAGGTTTTAAAAAGCTGTACATAAAAGTTAAAAGTTAAAAGCTAATGTTAAACTGACCCTAAGAGTCCAATATTAATGAACTATAAAAAAAAATAAAAATACCAATCATATATTTATTTAACAAAAATCACTGCATGTCTAATTACATTTATTTTTTCTAATAATTTGATTAATTGCGCATATTTTTATGAAAAAAAAAATGTGTTTATAATTAAATGCATCTATATATAAAAATAATATTTAGTGCCAATAATATATACGTGTGAAAAAAAAAATGTTACACTAATAACAAATTGCACCTCAACTAGTTTTGAAGAAGATTACGATATTTATCATATCTAAAACATTACTTAAAAAAATAAGGTTATTACCGGAATATATTAGTCATACGTGTGAAAAATAAGATATTTATCATATCTTAGACAAACGACATGATTATTACCGGAATATATTACTATCAAGTTTATAGTAACACATCAACATCTGATTCAAAAGGAGGGGAAACAAAAAGAAAGAAAGAAAAATCAGCAGCCAACCAGATGGACCAGATCTCCAGTACTCTTTATCTAAGCTGGTCTATTTAAAAAAAAAAAAAAGTGTTTACTATTCATAAAAGAAATAATTAAAAAAAACAGAGTCACACGATCACTCTCTTTTTTTCTCTGCTTAAGTAGTGGAAACGTGATAAGTAATTGATAACGACAAACGTGGCCAGTCCAGATCCGTAAGTCCTCTGTGGAACTTCAAAACCTTCGTACACGGTTTCACTGACTTTGATCAGTTTGATGAATACCATTTATTTAATTAGCTTCTAGTCTTGCAGTGTTTTTCACCAACTCGACCCTACTTACAAAGACATGGTTCTTTCTCTTATGTCAGTATCATAGTATCTTTTGATGCATGAGCTTCGCAAAATATTGATATCATGACAAACTTTAATTCAAATAACGTCACTTTTAAACGGTTTAAATTGATACCACTTTTATTATGAATAGATTACAAAGACTATTCAACAGTTATGAAAAACATTGTAAAATATTAAATTTATAGCTTTATCCCAACGGAGATCCAGATGGAACCTGCCACCTAGCAGCTAGTGTGACGAACATGTGAATTCTAAGCTTAGAGAGGCCTCTATCCTAGTAAGTACCCAAATGAATGTTAGTTATAGTGGTCAATGGCTCATTGTTACATACCTACCAAGGCAAAGAGAAAATGAAAGAAATAAATAGATGGATACCCCACTGGTTTTAATATTTATCTAACTTGGGTAGCGCTGGATCCAGTCTACTTGAAGCTCGATAGAGCACATTTGTTGAAGACTCTAGCCCTCCGATTCCCAGGTTTCAACCTTATTAATAATCTAGTTCTGCAAGTACAATGTGTTTTTTTTTTATAATTTAATAGTTGAAGGAAGGAGAATTTGACTCTCCGGAGGTGTCTATTGAAAATATCAAAAATTATTAATTAAATTATAAAATTCTTGGTCAACAATATCTATATATGTTACACATTTACGCAAGAAAGAGTACCATACAAGAATCACTAAAAATTCTTATAATGCTACTGACTGACTGATAGTATGACCTTTTCTTTTTGAACTTCATAAAAGGAAAGGGTACAAGTACGTACTGTACCCACTACTTCTCAATGGACTAACCAATTTAGTTCCAAATTTGTCAATTTTAGTGACATTTCACTATCCAACTATATATCTAATAGTGGAATCAGATCAGCTTTTGCATTTGCTTGCAAATTTTAGGAATGATGAAAAGGAAAGGGAAGTTATTGGGAAAATCCTCATCAACTAAACATGTTAAATTTCACCATCTGTGTGTATGCGTTTTTTTTTTTTTTTTTTTTTTTTTTTGGGGGCAAGTATGTATATATATTATAGGAAAAGAACATATTGCTGCATTGCAACATCTTACCACTTCTGAGGCACATTACCTTGAAGAAAAGGTACTTTGTCGAGGACTCGAGGTGCATAGATCAATCGATGAACTCATGTGTGCATTTGCTTTGTCAGTTGTCAATTTAGTGGACAAATGGAAAGGTCACCGAAGAAATATACTCCTCAAGCTGTCAAGCATTACCAATTATATATCGTTCTTTTTCTTTGCACAAAAAGAAGAAAAATAAAAATTGTCGTCTGAGTCTTTTGACGGGCTAGCAAGAAGGCAAAATATTCAAACCAAATGGATAAATAATTTAGAAAAGAAAAAAACATCGATCTTAGGTAATTTCCCAACATAGACTAGAAAAGCTGTCTAGATTCTAGAAGCTGAATGTGTAGTTTTGTCATTGAACTTGCATTTAGAAGGGAAACAAGGTCTCTTCAGTGACTGTTGAAATCTCCAAATCAGGCCAACTTGAAGCCCAAGGCATGTTGAAATCCCTTTATCATATCAACTTGGCATTCAGGAAAAGAAAAGGATTAAATTTGGTGCTTTCTCATAGAATTGAATAAATTTTTTGCATAATTCTTTCTCATAGGACGTTAGGCAAACTATAGAAGTTTAAAGTTCAATAAACAAAAGTTTTCAGAATGATGCTACAGTTTTTATAGAACTAGAGAGGTCATACTTCAATTTTCAAAAAGATTAAAATAATATTACTATCACATGTATTCATCATTAATATTTTTTGTTATACAACACTCACAATATATCACCTAAAAAATTATGAAATATATTATATCGGGTTAAATTCAAGTTACATCTAATGTAACTTTAAGAATTATTATACCACTTAATAGCTTTTTAGTGGGAGCAAATTTCGACAAATCCACCATTAGATTAGATCTTTTTTTTTTTTTTTGGCACTCTCCATGAATTTAAAATTTCAAGATGATCTAAGATCAATAACCATATATGTCATCGATCTAGTGTCTAAATGCCAATTTTTTATATTTAAAATTGTGCAAAAATGATTGGTTTCCAAATCGAATGATAAATAGCATCAAGTTAATATGGAAATTGGATATGCATGTTAAAAATATAGAGAACATGTAATCTAATTATTAGATTTTTGAAATATTGAGTTGTGTAATATATCTTAAAGTTACACTATGTGTAACTCAAACTCAACCCTTTTATATAACCAGACTTTATTAAATTCCCAAACTAGATTGCACCTAGGGATGGAGATATTCCTAGGCTTCCCCCCCCCCCCCCCACCCCCCAAAATTTTTTTTTTTAATAAGTATTGTTGGGGACATATTTTTATGTAATTGGCATATCCTTTGACAAAATGCACTTTACTTGTATTTGGGTAAATCTAAGTAGGTTCAAGATAATCATTACAAGTGGTTAAATTGAAGACATGAAGACTACTCAAGAACTGTTCAAGAAAAGTGCAATCTGCAGGTCTCAATACCTGCTCGATAGAATCTCGATTTGTTGAGATTCATTAAAGCTCAATAGATTCCTCGATCGATCGAGCTTACGGGTTTTCAGATTATAGCCAGCAATGTTTTATTCTAAAAGGCTATTTGTTTATAGGTTTGTATAATCCTTATTGGACTGGGAAAGCCCAAGGTTTGTGTAAACCTAATTGGAATAGGAGAGCCCATTAAACTCCTATTTAAAGGAGGTGGAAAAAGAAAAACCTAACCCTAAAAAGCTTCATAAGGTTTTCTTTTTGAAACCTTAGCCTCCTTCTATAGAAGAAAGAGTTCTTACTGCGTTTTTTGTACGCCTTTGGGTTTTGTAACCAAGCAAAGTCTCTTGCACCAACATTAAAGATCTTATTAGTGTTTCTATATGAAGCTGCTGCAAATCAACTACAATAATCAAGGGGTTGCTGCGGAGTTAGTCACGTACTGGGATTCATGCAAAGGAGTAAGCCACGTACTGGGATCCGCGCATCAAATTGGTTAGTCACGTACTTGGGAGCCATGCATAAAAAAGGAGAAATTGTCACTACAGAACAAGTCCAATTAGGTATTAGGGTAAGGGTTCAACTATAGGTTGATAAGGTACTTGGGATTCCTTTACTTGTAACTGCTTGATTTAATAATAGTGGAGTTTCGGGAGTGGTGACTTAAAAATCACCCGGTGGGGTTTTTGCCATTAGGGTTTTTCCCATTCGTAAACAAATCACCGTGTTATTTATTTTCCGCCGCATATTTAGTTTATTGGTGATTTGTTTGTGCTGCCACACAATTGCAAGTTAATTTGATTAATTAATTAATTAAACTTAGCTAATTAATCAATTAATTTATCACAAGGGGTCAATTCATTTGTGGCCTATCAAGTATTATCATATATAGATATTAATTTTAGGTTCAATAAAATTACAACTTAGCCCCTTAACAATGTCATTAATCCTTTTAAAGGCCATACAAAATTTATAGATTTAAAATCTAAAACAAAATTAACAAGCCCGAAAAAATTAACCCAACAGCAAAAATTACCAATAGCAAAGTTAAAAAAAATTAAATTCAATCAACTAATTTTATCCAAAACAAACAACCCAATTCTTTAGAAAATTTTAAATAGAACTAAAGTGGTCATACTTTGAGTGGATGGTGAGAACCAAAAAATTAGAATACTACTTACCTGTTTGTAGAGTGGTCATACTTGTATTCACTCATCTAGTTTTTACTACAACTACGAAGCCAGCATTTTCAACTAAGAATATCACCAAAACTGAGCTTTGCAACAAAAAGTAAGATAAGTTTTTGATGAACGCTATGATATTATTCATTGAAAGGGACATCGTTGTGACAATTAGTATTGTTCAATCATAAACAATTTCGAAATTTTAAAAAATTCGAAGTTCCCTTTTCATAAATAAATGCATTGTGTTGTATTAAGAAACAATAATTTAGTATCTTTTTCTTTGTTAACAATTTGTTAATATTAAATGAATGCTTATCTAAAGTTTCATAATGAATTTTATATATATATATATATTTTCACCGCCTTATTCCAAGTCCTCTCTTCGTCCCTAATAGTTTTTCCATACTAGACTTTTACTTGCTAATGTGGAAGCCAAATTTCTATTTTCTATATGGTATCCCAGCAAACTTCTCTATCAAGTCAATAGTCAATACTCAATAAAACATAGTTGTTAAGATGAGTAGAGGTTATTAATAAGGGGAGATGAGTCAATTCATAGCAACAGACTCTTTGCGTAGAAGTTATCAAGACGAGCATCAATTCGAACCTCAAATGACCTTATCTTAATTAATGAATGAAAAGAGGACATTCTCTTTAAAAAGAAAAGAAAAGAGGATAATCAAATCGTGTTTAATAAGGCGATTATAACTGATTTTAATAGCGACATCTATTGACTCCATAAGTCTTTACAATAAGTATTTTATTTTATATAAATTTAAAAGAATTAAGACAAATATGAACCTTGAATTTTGACATGCCAGCTGCATCTTCTCCCAGTTGACTCGCTTGAAATGTTTACTATATAATACCAACTCCTTGAATCACTGGCTGCAAGTCACCTTCAATATTTACAAACTGCCAAATTCTCTACCGCCATTTTTGATAGGCAAAGCTTCTGCTGCACCTCCATTGTCACTGCTTTAAGGAAGTAACGACATGGCTGGGAGGGTGCTGCACCGGAGTCCGACGCGGGGTGCAGCCTCCAACACCACTGCCTGCACGTTGGTGCCGCATCTGAGTTTTTTTTTTTTTTTTTTTTTTTTTTTTTTTTTTTTTTTTCAGATTCTCGCCAAACCAAGTCGATTCGGCCAGAATCGGGTCATATCAGCTGAATCAAATCGTAACATCCGGCGGCCGAAACTTACCAAAACGGCCGAAATCGGCCTTAAATCATGCCAGAACAGCCGAAATAGGCTTTGAATGAGGCCCAAACATCCTAAATCTATCGTTCCTCAATTTTATTTTGAATATTTGTTACTTCTTTTGTGTTTTGTTTTGTGTTTTGCCTTCTTCTTTCTTTGTTTTGTGAACCAAGGCCATAGTACTGTGTTTTTTAAGAATATTTTAATAGTAAAAATATATAGAAAATATTTTTAATAATTTTTTAATTGCCGCACCCGCATCCTACTTTTTCAAAAATTGCTGAGTCCCGCACCCACACCCTCACCTGAATCCAGAAACGCACCCATGCTTCATAGCTTTAAAGTGATTAATCCATGCTTTGATAGGCTTATAATTTAATGGTAGTTCCTTGCAATCACAGCAATGCAAGCTTTGTCTCATCGCTAGCTGCATCAGCATTCAATCTTAACCCCCAAGGATGGGTTATTTTTCTAGGAAATCTGGACCTCAACAATATTAAGCTTGACCCATCAACTGAAGAATGACAAAACTTAGATATGGTTACTTATTTGGATGCACTACATTAGATTCTTATACACATAATTTTGCATTGATTAATAAAGTACAAATAATGCATATTAAGATAGTGACAAATATTTGTAATATATAAGTGCATGTTAATAACATGTCATATAGCTCTCATTTAAAAAAAGTAAAAAAAAAAAAAAAAAATAACCCCACATATATAAATTAGAATTTGTTTAATTGTGTATGAAATTATTTTTTTTAAAAATAAATATTATGTATGAGATTTTGTGAACTTTCAATTTGTTTAATTATGTATAATATTTTATGAGCATTTAGTTTGTTTAGTTATATATGAGATTTTATAAACCTTTGTATGTCTTTTTAACGTTATATCTTCTATGAATTTATATGTTGGTTAATTAGTTAGCATTAATTATAAAATAGGCGAAAATGTACTTTTCATCCCTACATTTTGGGTCAATTCCTATTTTGATCCAAAAATTGATTTCTTTGCAAATTTCATCCCCAAAAATTTGAAAATCGTTTTTAAAATAGTCTCTGCCGTGAACCAACAGGCGAAACCCTCCTACGTGGCAGACGAAGTGCCTTTCTTGCTGATGTGGCGCTAACGGAGCCATTAAAATATTGTTAAAAATAATTATTTAGCATTTTTAAATACCACGTCAGCATTTTAATTTTTTTTACTAATGCCATCTCAGAAAATTTATATAAAAAAGAAATTAAATTTTTTTTTTTAAATCCTTAAATCTAATTTAATTAAAAAAAATATTACTTATCATTATTAATTTTTATAAGAACATTACTACTTGTTCTTCGTGTTCTTCCTAATCAAACCCAACTCAACCCAGATTATAAGAACACAAACCCTAGCAACCAATAACTCAAACCCAGATCACAACAACACAAACGAAAAAAAGAAGAAGAAAGAAACAGAGATCAAACACAAACACACCCAAATCACAACAACACAAATGACAAAAAAAAAGAGAAAGAAACAGAGATCAAACACAAACACACCCAAATCATAACAACACAAAGGGAAAAAAGAAAAAGAAAGAAACAGAGATCAAACACAAACACAGACCCAGATCACAACAACACAAACAAACAAACAAACAAACAAACAAAAAAAACAAATAGAGATCAAACACAAACACAAACCCAGATCCAAAATTTTCCCATTATTTTCACAGCATTAAGACCCCATGGCCTCCATGATCAAAACCTCAAAGATTAGCCTCTTGATATGCTCGCCGTTGGTCAATATTAGGTGTAAGGTTTTGAGCGAAGATGAGATTTTGAGATTAGAGAGTTTGGGTTCAAATCGGTGGTGCGTGGTGGAGAAGAATCTGTCTCCAAATCGTTCACAAACCCGAACCATCGAAGCGGCGGCGCTCTTCTTCACCGAAAAAGGCAACAACCTCAACACCCAAGCTAGATCGGCACAGTCATGAACCGACTTGATTCGTCTTGGGTTGCTGGGGTTTGATCATGGGATGGGTTTTGTGGGTCTTCAATTTAAAGGGTTAGAGTCTATAAAAAAAAAATTAAAGGGTTAGGGTTTGTCGGATTAGAGATCATGAGATTGTGGGTTCTCTTCATCTTGATTTTGATTTTTGAGTGGTCATGCTATTTGGCTTTTGAGACCGAGAGAGGTGTTCAGTATTTGTGAGAGAGTGAGAGTTGAGAACAAGATGGAGCTTGATCTTTTCAACTTAAAAAAAGTAAATTTTTTTGTTTGTTTTTCTTTTTTTTAATTAAAATTAAAATTGAAAAATCTGGCTTTTTATTTTTAATAATATTTTTAATAAAATTAAAATTAAAATTGAGAAAACTGATGTGGTATTTAAAAATGACAAATAATTATTTTTAACAATATTTTAATGGCCCCGTCAGCGCCACATCAGCAAGAAAGGCACTCCGTTTGCCACGTAGGAGGGTTCTGTCTGTTGGTTCACGGGAGGGACTATTTTAAAAAAGATTTTCAAATTTTAGGGATGAAATTTGCAAAGAAATCAATTTTAGGACCAAAATAGGAATTGACCAAAATATGAGGACGAAAAGTACATTTTCGCCTATAAAATATTGACTTATTTTATAGTTATTGTGTAAATATAATGGTAATCCTACAACAGTTATCCAATTTTGATACATGTCATACCAAAATATTTTGTTTCAATAACCAATCTAGAACAAAATTCAAAATTTTGTGCTCAACTTGTTGATGTTATAACTTGGATGGAAGAGGCTCTTTCTTTCATCAAGTCCCAACTTTTGTTTTGTTGCGAATTTTTGTTAGTTTTCTTTGAGATTAATAAAACTAAATATTTTGGCTTTAAAAAACTCTGAATTCCAAATAAAAAATTTACAAATCTCATGTTTTGCTTCTTCTTTTATTGGTTAGGGATAATATATAATTACTTTAAGTGATTTTTTGTCTCTCTCTTATTTGGTTTCTTTTCTTTTCTTTTTTTAATTATAATTTTTCCTTCAAATATGACAGTTATGTAGCATCAAGATTCGAAAGTTAATTTGGGAAGTAAACCAAAAATATTATTGTTCCGAAAATAAAAATAAAAACATTATTTTAAGAAAAACTTATTAAAGTTAAACTTGACAACTCTCATAGAAAATTTGGAAAATAGTGCTCAATAGTGTTGTTAAACCCAGCCTTGCTTAGCTAGTCGGACTGGTAACCCAGTGACCCGGCACATAGACCAATCCGGGTCATCAATTGGATTGGATGTACATAAGATAAGACTAGGTCAAAACGAGTAAAACATGAAGGGTTTTAAACAAACCATGTAACTTGGCTAGGTTTTAATTAGGGTGTTCGCAGTGCGGTGCAATGCAGTTTTAGGCCATTTTTAGCACCGCACTTTGCGGTGCGGTTTAGCTAAAACCATAACTACATCGCACTTTATTTTTACAGTCACATGTGCAGTGCGGTGTGGTGCGGTGCGTTTTAGAGTTTAGCCAAAACCATAGCCGCACTGCACCACACCTCATTTTTGCGGTCACATGTGTGATGCGATGTATAAGATGCGATTTAAAAGGTTTGAAGTCGGTATATTTTTCAAATTTTGGGCTTTTCCTACCTAGCTCAAAACTAATTTTTCCATTTGTTTTGGGCCAAGTTTTAAACTATTGAGCTCATTTTTCCTTATTTTGGGCTGGTTTTTCTAGTCAACACTTGCTAGAGTTATCAATCTTTTTTTTAAAAAAAAAAACTAGGGTTATTGAACTATTAATAATATATTTAATATTAAAAATAAATAAATATATTAATATATAGAGAGGGTGTAATGCGGTGCGGTTTATGATGTTTTCTTATTATAAAATCACAAACCGCACTACACAATACAATGCAATGCACTATTACTTGCAGTGCGGTAATGCCATTTTGCGAGTGGTTTTGATACGGTTTTTGCGGTTTGTGCGGTTTGGTGAACACCCCTAGTTTTAATAACCTAGCTGAGTTTGTGAATTGTGTAAAATTACATTAATAGATTCACACTACTCTACTCATTACTTTATCACTTTTCATTGTTTCAATTCCCCAAACTTGTTACTATGCATCAATTTTTTGTTTTGAACATATCACCTTTTAGTTTCACGTAGCTAGCTAGCACGTAAGTATGAGTATATCCATATATGTTATTGCTTAAACCTTTTTTTCTCGTCTTTTGTTTATGCTTTTTTATGTGCTTTATTTGTTTATTCTTTAAGTTTAAGCCTTTAACCTTCTTCCTTTTTTCTCTTTTTTTGTTTACATAGTTTGAGATTTTCCTTCTTCTTTTTATTTAATATACAGTATTTTAAGAAACCTTTTTTTTTTTTTTTTTGTGTTTACATAGTTTGAGATTTTCCTTTTTTATATATAATATACAGAATTTTAAGACATATAACAAGATTTTATTTAGTTAAAACTTTGTTGCAATCTTATGATATTCATTTATTTTGCTTGTGAAATTTATAGAATTTCTAATGCTATTATTGTGAAACCTTGATTTTAAATTATAATGGCAAGTTTAACTTAGGCATGTGCCTTTTTATTTACATATTCATGTTATGATTTCTCAAACTTACTTTTATATATATTTAATTTTTTTTTTATTTGACCCTACAAATCAACTAGTAACCCACTGGTTGAATCAATGACCCAATGACCTAGCTCATAAACCAAGTCAATGTCCGGTTCAAATTTAATAACTATGGACTTGATCATACTAAGAAGGAAAAAAATCATGTAATCACATGTTACAAGTATGTTAAGCACCATCCCCTCTCAAGCTCTCGTTTGTGATTCAGCCAAAAAAAAAAAAAAAAAGCTTTCATGTGTGTGTGTTTATCTCTCAAACCAAAAACAAAAAAAAAAAAAAAAAATGTATGTTAATCTCCTAGATAAAAAAAAGATTGACTGATATTTTTGCCCCTGCCCCCTTCTTTTTTAGAATACTCATTTGGTAATTGATAAGATTTTTTTTTTCTTTTAAGAACTTAATTTTTTTTCAACTAAAGAACTTAATTTCTTTAAGAGAAAACATTTCTTTAAGAGAAAACATTGGGTCAGGCGGTGGCGTAAAACACTGGTTTTAGCCCCTAATCAATACAAAACAGAATGACCTAAGAAAAAAGAAGAAGCCCACCGCCACACAACTGCTTCCTCTGACTGCAAGAGTGAGGAAAATGACGAAAATGCCCTCAAAGACAACACTAAATCATAAGCAAAACCAAACTGGAAACTAAAACCTCCATCACATTTGTGCCAGCCTAGCAGAGACATCTTATCTGCAAACTCATACTGCAATCAATCAAACAATTAAAATCCCAAACACACCAAGTTGAGTTTGGTACCAAGTTCTAATCAACTCCATTAATCTCAACTTAATCCCCACACCTCTCTCTCTCTCTCTCTCTCTCTCTCTCTCTCTCTCTCTCTCTCTCATATTTATCATTTTCTGTACCTTGAATTTCACAACTTTCACCTTTCCACTCTTTTTCTCCAATCCCAAATTCTTGATCCAAAGAAAAAAGAATGCCGGGCCTTGTCGCTGTTAAAACTCCACCCGAAACTCCATCGCTCCGAATCTCCATCACCAACTCCAAGGCTCTCTACTATGCGCTCCGAGCTTTGAAGTCGTTCGAGCGGTGCTCCGGTGGAGCTGAAGGCGAGCTGAGTCTGGACTTGGCGATGACCCTTTAAGTTTTGGCGGCGATCTCAATGAGGCAATTCAGGTTCCAAAGTGGGCCATTCAGGTTCCGAATCCTCCGAGAGGCGCTGATCACGCGCTTGAGGCGTTTTCCGGTCACATGTAACTCGGCGACACATTTTCGATGCTTGGACAGGTGGATCGCTCAATCGCTTGCTATGAGGGAGGGCTCAATCCCAAAAGTCTTCCTCTTTTTTTTTTTCTTAGGTCGTTCTGTTTTGTTTTGATTTAGGGCTTAAGTACCCAAAAAATTATAATTAAAAAAAAAAAAAAAAAATCTAACGTGGCAAGATTCTATTGGGTGGCGTAAAACCACTACCTGACCCAATGTTTTCTCTTTCTTTAATTTTATTTTTAACAAGTCAATAACCCATGGAATACACAAGAAAATTCAATAATATATGATTTTATCTAAAAAATGATTTTATCTCTCTTTTATTTTGTACATAAATATGAAATTTGATAATTATTAATAGAAATTTATTTTGATTGTGTTTGTATATGGTATATTAAATATGAAATTTGATAATTATGGTTTATTAATAGGTATTTATTATGATTGTGTTTTTATATGGAACACATTAAATATGAAATTTATTAATAGGTATTTATTATGATTATATTTTTATGGAAGATGCTAACGAGTGCCCTTAAAGCACTGGTTAATAATCAATTTTAGGAAAATTTTTATACCACTTTTATGGAAAATGAAAAAAGCTGTCAAAATATTAATTACTTTTTTTTCATTTCCCATTAAAAACTTTCTTTAAATGGATTATTAACCAGTGTCCTAAGGGCACTCGTTAGCATTTCCCTATTTTTATATGGAACATATTAAATATGAAATTTGATAATTATGGTATTTATTGATAGGTATTTATTATTGTAGGGGCATAATTTGTAATGGACCCTTCACAATAAAACTTGTAGAGATGTGGGTATATGGGCTAGGCACTAGCAATACGAACAACGAATGATGCGAGACCAACATGAGTAATAACAGAATGGTTTTACTGAGTAACTTCTATGAGGATAAAGGCCATCCATCTGGTTATGTATTGGTAAGAGACTTTATAATGATTTTGGATCAATGTTTGTGGGGATGCACATAATTTAGGTTAAGTATTTGTGAAATATATTTGTTCTCGGCTTCGTCCGAGGATCTACTTTTCTTATCATTCCTCCATCCCCCTCTTTATGTTGGGAAATCCCTTAGTTATATAGCGTTTTCTTTAGTTAATCTCAGCCGTCCATTTGTCAGCTATCTGAATTCTGCGTACGGGGGTTTGTCCCATCATACGCATTTGCAGGCTTTATGTTAGTTCCAAGCCGCCTTTACAGACTTTCTAACAGTTGAAGTGACCAAAGCATTAGGGCTTGTAGGTCACCTCACCCTTAAGGCAATCAGAATGTTGGTGGTGCCTATTTAATGAATGAAGGATATTTTCCCTTTGTCGAAGTCCGTGAGCCGACGATGTGGTCATTCTCGGCAAGGCCCTTGGATGACCTGGGCTCTTTCCCATTATCCTCGGCGTGGGCCTTGGGTCGTATAAGGTGGGCAGCGTGGTTAAATACGATAGGGCCCCACAATTATGATTATATTTTTATATGGAACATAAATATGAAACTTGATCATTATGATAGTTATTAATAGAAATTAATTTTGATTGACTTTGTATATGGTATATTAAATATGAAATTTGATCATTATGGTTTATTAATAGGTATTTATTATGATTGTGATTTTATACGAGAAATTATTAAGCATACCGGGAGGATTGCTGATGTGGTCCTCCCAACCAATGAGATGATATTATTTATGCAAATGTATAAGTGAGCTTCCTAATCAGTACAAAAAATAAAAAATAAAAATTATCAGGTGATGTCACATTTGCATAAATAACAGTATTTTATTGGTTGGGAAGTCAGAGAGGACCACATCAGCAATCCTCCTGGTGAACACAATAATTTCTCATTTTATACGAAACACATTAAATATGAAATTTGATCAGCATGGTTTCATTAATAGGTATTTATTATGATTATGTTTTTATATGGAACATGTTAAATATGAAATTTGATAATTATGCTATTTATTCATAGTTATTTATTGTGGTTATATTTTTATATGGAACATAAATATGAAACTTGATAATTATGATAATTATTAATAGAAATTTATTTTGATTGTGTTTGTATATGGTATATTAGAGTAATGTTACACCTACAAACTATTTTACAATATTTAAACAAACTGTTGATGTGGCCAGCTTTTTATTGGTTTTCATCTAGGCCCACCATTATCATTACGTTTTTATTTACCAATAACCACTCACCATGTCAGTAGTTTGTAAAAAAATTTGTAAAAAAGTTTGTAACTCTAGCATTACTCAGTATATTGAATATAAAATTTGATAATTATGATTTATTAATAGGTATATATTATTGTGGGTGTGAAAGCCCAACGCTACGTATTGGGCCTAGGGCCTAATTTGAATATCACTGTTTGTCCGAAGAGGTAAAAGGGATCAGGGCTAAGTCCGTTTGGTGAAAATGCACTTGAAAAGGAATGATGGGATACGTCCAAAGACGATCCTGTTGGTCCGAAGAGGTCCCCCTCATCGGATCATTAAAGAACTTGATCAAGCAAATATACTAAAGGCCTGAGCGACCTTCCCAATTGATTCCACGGTAAAGAGCAAACTCTGGGCATGCCGAGGGATGAAAAGAACATAAAATATCTTAAAGGAAAAGCTGCTACCACCGTATTTAATGCACTGCAGCAACTTTCCTGGCCGCATTTATGTGGAGAAGACACCTGAACAGTTCAACCTCAGCTACTACCACTCACAGCAGACTAAAGCAAACGTCTGATATGACATGTACTCAAGTGAATGCTTGAATGAAGAACAAGTGTACGGTGAAGATGAGGAAGAAGGAGGATATATAAAGGGAATAGGTCTCTGAAAAAAAGGGAGGAGAAAATTGTATTCATTTTTCTATAAATATTAAGCCTCTTCGGATTCTAGGGTGATCCACTGGTTAATAGTCTAAACATCGTTTTATCTTGACTTGCATATATGAATCGTTGCTAAATCCATAACCAGCCCAGCTATATAACCCATTCTCTACAAATTTATTGTTCGGGGTTCATTGGGCTCATAATCTGCAAAGTCTGTGCTTGGCCTATCAAATTTGGACCCTACAATTGGCGCCGTCTGTGGGAAACAGCTTGAGCAAAGGTGGAAGCAACACCTCATAAATGGCTAAACCAAGGCAACGTCCAGCAGAGTCCAGGGCATCTCAGCGCACCGATCCTTTTCTTAATCTGGAACGAAGGCAGGATCATGAAGGTAGCGTACACACCGCACATGACAATCGAAGCCAGTCGCATGGAGAGAGCCACATGTCCCATGCAGAGAAAAACCAAAGCATGCAGCTAGAAATTGAAAGGCTAAAGAGGGAGCTACGCCATACAAAGAGGAAACGCATTTCCTCATACTCTGATGAAGATTCTGAGGACGAACAGGAAGTTGTCTACAAGCAGAAATTTCAAACACCAGTCAGCGAGTCCTTTCCCTATGAGGAGATGCACCATCGTGAGAGGAATCCTCGGAACCCCTTACTTAGGGGCGTAGGGAACGATACTATTAGTAAAGCTCTGAATCAGATTTTCAGATCTCCTTTTACACGTAACATCAAGAATGCAAGACTTCCTCGACGTTTTCACCAGCCTACATTCACCATCTACAACGGTCGGACAGACCCTGTGGAACATGTGAGTCATTTCAACCAGAGGATGGCCGTTCACTCCAGAGATGAGGCCCTAATGTGCAAAGTCTTCCCGTCCAGCTTGGGACCGATCGCCATGAGATGGTTTAATAGTCTGAAAGCGAACTCCATAAGCTCTTTCCAAGAGCTAACTCAGGCATTTGGGTCGCGTTTTGTCACATGTCGAAGGGTTCCGCAGTCTATGGCCTCCCTATTGTCCGTCAGCATGAGAGAGGGTGAAACTTTGAAGTCATATTCAGATAGGTTCTAGGAAACGTATAACGAGATGGAGGAAGATTGTGACCTAGTGGCCATCAGCTCTTTTAAGCTAGGCCTTCCCACTGAACATGGCTTGAGGACGTCCCTAACGGGCAAACCTGCTACCAATGTAGGCCAGTTGATGGATAGGATTGACAAGTATAAAAGAGTTGAGAAAGACCAACAGCAGGGTAAAAGAAAGGATAAGGTTATCCCTCAAAAGAGGAGGATTTCAAGTCGGACCGGCAGAACCATAACAAGTCGAGAAAGGATTAGGTCGGACAGGGTTCAGCGAACCTTCAGACAGTCAATGCTGTGTTTCGTGAGCTAGTGCACCAAGTCCTTGAGAGAATCAAGAATGAGCCTTTCTTTCAGAGGCCAAAGAAGATGGTCGGAAACCCTGAAAGGCGCAACCACAATCTCTATTGCCAATACTATCTTGATCATGAGCATACTACGGAGGACTATAGGAGCCTGTGGGACCATTTGGATCAACTTGTCAGCGAGGGCAAGTTAAAACAACTTTTACACCACTCCTATGATCAGGAAAACCAGGCAAATGCAGGGTCTCAGAGAGATGATTCTGTAAAACCCCCTTTGGGCATGATAAATGTTATCTTTGTCGCACCAGGAAGGACAGGGTCTTGCCCATCCAAAATATTATCAGTCGTTTGGCTGCCCTTGGAGAGTGTTAACAGAGAGCCGAAGAGGCCTAGGATGGAGGTTCAACCAATTTTGGGCTTTTCGGACGAGGACAAAATTGGCACTATACAACTGCATGATGATGCTCTGGTGGTTACTCTCAGAATAGGTGGGTACGACGTGAAGAGAGTGATGGTAAATCAGGGCAGCGCTGCAGAAATAATGTACTCAAACCTTTATAAGGGGCTGAACTTAGCTCTCGAAGACTTAATGCCCTACAGTTCCCCTTTGATGAGTTTTGATGGCAAAGTGGTCATCCCGAAAGGCCAGATCAGACTACCTGTGCAAACCAGATATGAGACGGTGGAGGTAGATTTTATAGTGGTGGATGCCTATTCACCCTACACCACGATTGTGGCTAGACCTTGGCTTCATACCCTCGGGGCCGTATCCTCCACTCTTCATTAGAAGATCAAATACATGTTCGAATGGCGAGTCGAGGAGATCCGAGGAGATCAATCTACGTCCAGGCAATGTCTAGTGGCAACTGTCCAGCACAAACCTCAGGCTGAGTTCTCAGACCGTAACGATGAGAGTTTATAACAGTTAAAACCTTCGGTGCTGGACACTGAAACCTCGGCCGAAGGGGCAGAGTGTGAAAGCTTGGTAAGGATAGTTATTGATAACGACCTAGAGAAGTTCTTTCAAGTCGGATCCATGTTACCTCCTCAAGAGAAGGAAGAGCTAATAGAGTTTCTCAAAACCAACGTTGATGTATTTGCATGGGACTCCGCAGAAGCCCCATGAGTAAGCCCAGAGTTCATTTGCCACCATCTAAACGTTAATCCCACCATCGTCCCCAAGAAACAACCGCTCCAACATCCATCAAGGGAACACGCAGATGCGATCAGGGAAGAAGTGATGAAACTCAAGCAAGCAGAGGCTATCAAGGAAATCTTTTATCCTGAATGGCTGGCTAACACTGTGGTAGTAAAGAAGAAAAGCGAAAAATGGCGGGTGTGCATGGATTTCACTGACCCTAATAGAGCTTGTCCGAAAGATCCGTTTCCCATGCCGAAGATAGACCAACTAGTTGATGCTACCGTTGGACACCCTCGAATGAGTTTCTTGGACGCATTTCAAGGTTATCATCAGATACCATTGGCTCTCGGTGATCTGGAGAAAACAGCTTTCGTAACCCCTGTGGGGAATTACCACTACAAGGTAATGCCGTTCGGCCTGAAAAACGCAGGGGCTACCTATCAAAGAATGATAACCAAAATGTTTGAGCCGCAGTTGGGTAAAAGCATGGAGGTTTATATTGATGACATAGTGGTGAAAAGAAAGGTTATAGCTGGGCACATTGGGGATCTCAGGGATGTTTTTGAAATTCTAAGAGGACACAGATTACGCTTAAACGCATCCAAGTGTTCGTTTGGTGTGGGATCAGGCAAGTTCTTAAGATATATGGTGACTCAAAGGGGGATTGAAGTTAACCCCGATCAGATAAAGGCCATCAACAACTTACAAGCTCCTCAGAACCCCAAGAAAATTCAGAAGCTGACTGGGATGACTACTGCCCTTAATAGGTTCATTTCCAGATCAGCAGATAGGTGTAGACCATTTTTCTCATTGATCAACAAGTGGAAGGGTTTCGAATGGATTGAGGAATGTGCTGTTGCTTTTCAGTAACTTAAGGACTACCTAGCTCGACCTCCAATCATGTCCAGTCCTGAGCCAGATGAGCTCTTATTTGCTTACATCGCTGTAGCTCGTAATGCTGTAAGCCTGGTGTTGATACGGATAGACTGTGGTGTGCAAAAACCAATTTACTACGTAAGTAAGTCACTGCATGAAACTGAAATTCGTTATTTGCCATTGGAAAAGGCCATCCTGGCTGTGGTGCTCGGTACGAAGAAGCTGTCTCATTATTTTCAAGCCTACACTGTTATAGTCCTCACCTAGCTCCCACTCAGGGCCATCCTCCGAAGCACCGACTACACTGGAAGGATTGCTAAATGGGGCGCGATCCTAGGGGCTTTTGATATCAAATACATGCCTCACACATCAGTGAAGGGCCAGATCCTTGCGGACTTGGTTGCCGAGTTCACGGAGCCCCATTTAGAAGAAGTAACACCAACATTGGGCCTAGATGGAAGGTCTGTTGGCATGGTTTCTCTACGAAGCCCTTTGTCCTGGGAAGTGTACGTAGATGGCGCATCGAATCAGAGAGGTTCAGGAGTGGGACTAGTGTTGATATCCCCAGAGAGAATTATCATTGAAAAAGCATTAAGGCTGGATTTCTCGGCGACGAATAATGAGGCAGAGTATGAGCCTCTATTGATGGGAATGACGATGGTACGAAGGATGGGAGGAAAGTCAGTTGAGATGTTCTCGGACTCAAGATTAATCGTTGGTCAAGTGCAAGGTGAATTCGAGGCGAAAGACGAAAGAATGCAGGGGTACTTGAGTCGAGCTAAATCCCTGCAGTCAGAGTTTGAATCTTTTCACCTGCGGCACGTCCCCAGAAGTGATAACACGCATGCTGATTCTTTGGCCACGCTCGCCACCTCTTCGGCGCAAGAGTTACCAAGGGTTATCCTCATTGAGGACATGCCTACGGAATTAAGAAAAGAGGCAGTCTAGGTTCATTATATCAGGGCCGGCCTAAGCTGGATGGATCCTATCATCAAATTCTTGAAGGACGATGTATTGTCCGAAGAAAAAGAGGAAGCGGACAAAGTACGAAGGAAAGCTACGAGGTTCTGGTTGTCTGAGGACCATAAAATATATAAGCCTTCCTATTCAGGTCCATACTTATTGTGCATGCATCCTGAAGCAGCTGAATCACTACTATAAGAATTGCATGAAGGGATCTGTGGGAGCCATACTGGAGGTAGATTCTTAGCTCACCGAGCCATTACTCAAGATTATTGGTGGCCAAATATGCAGAAAGAGGTCCATGAATATGTTAAAAAATGTGACCAATGTCAACGGTTTGCACCGAACATACATCAACCAGGTGACACCCTTAATCCATTATCCAGCCCATGGCCTTTCGCTCAATGGGGATTGGATATCGTGGGCCCATTCCCTAAGGCGGCAGGAAACAAGAAATACCTTCTGGTCGGCACGAACTACTTCACCAAATGAGTCGAGACTGAACCTCTAGCAAATATCAGGGATGTAGATGTAAAGAAATTCATCTGGAAAAATATTGTCACTCGGTTTGGGGTCCCTCATACCCTCATCTTGGACAATGGGCTTCAGTTTGAAAACAAAGCTTTCAGGGGTTATTATAGCGAACTGAGAATCACAAACAGATACTCCACCCCTGCTTATCCCCAGGGAAATGGGCAAGCGGAAGCTGTTAATAAAGTCATAGTTAACGGATTAAAGAAGAGGCTGGACGATGCGAAGGGTAGATGGGTGAAAGAATTGCCCCACGTATTGTGGGCATACAGAACTATGCCTCGCAGGTCTATTGGGGAGACCCCCTTTTCGATGACCTATGGGGCTGAAGCTGTTATACCTTTGGAGATTGGGTTCCCAACATACAGGACTAGCTCGTTTAATCCGATCGGCAACGATGGACAGCTAGAAAAGAGTTTGGATCTAATTGAAGAAAGGAGGAAAAATGCAATGGTCCAACTGGAGCATTACCAACAAAAGCTCAAGCAAGGCTATGATGCCAACGTAAGGCTAAGACCTTTAAAACCTGGTGATTTGGTGCTGAGAAAAGTGGTGAGTACTACAAAGAATCCAGCCTGGGGAAAACTAGGACCAAATTGGGAAGGACCAAATTGGGAAGGACCATATCGTATCACTTCAAGGGCTGGTATTGAAGCATATTTCTTAAAAGATCTGGATAATCATGTAGTACCCCAGCCGTGGAATGTGAATAACCTCAAAAGGTATTATTATTAAGTGAATCCTTCCCTCAATCAATGTACCATTATATTATGCTAAGAATTCTCCTAAGTGTTTAAACTTAAATTCAATCATGCCTGTAGTCCTCGGACCAGATGATTTGGGTTAGTTAACACTCATTTACGATTCTTCTAAGTGTTTAAACTTAAATTCAATTATGCCTGTAGTCTTTGGACCGGATAATTTGGGTTAGTTAACACTCATTTACAATTCTCCTGAGTGTTTAAACTTAAATTCAATCATGCCTGTAGTCCTCAGACCAGATGATTTGGGTTAGTTAACACTTGTTTACGATTCTCCTAAGTGTTTAAACTTAAATTCAATCATGCCTGTAGTCCTCGGACAAGATGATTTGGGTTAGTTAACACTCGTTTACGATTCTCCTAAGTGTTTAAACTTAAATTCAATCATGCCTCCTTGGACCAGATGATTTGGGTTAGTTAACACTCATTTACAATTCTCCTAAGTATTTAAACTTAAATTCAATCATGCCTGTAGTTCTCGGACCAGATGATTTGGGTTAGTTAACACTCGTTTACGATTCTCCTAAGTGTTTAAACTTAAATTCAATCCTGCCTGTAGTCCTCGGACCAGATGAACTGGGTTAACTAACGCTCGTTTATAATTCCTATAAGTGGTTAAACTTAAGTGAGCCTCATTTTACTAAGTAACTCCCCTACGAATAGTTTTTCTCAAGTATTATTGTCTACATCATCGACATGGTACGGTGGTTAGGTTTACAATTTCCCCAAGTGTTTTGAATTTAAGCTCAACTATGTCTATAATTCTCGGACCAAGTTACTTTGCCAATCAACATTCCAATACAGTCGTTATGACCACAAGGACTCCCTAGCCGCGTTTAAGCCAAAATCATGGTATTAAGTGATTCTCATTTATCAAGCTATTGTTATTTGCTGTAATGATGCATCATGACATATACCGTAATAGCGATAAAGGTAGAAAGGAAATCATTTCATTGATCAAAGAGAAATAACTTAGTTACAAAGCAAAAAAAAAAAAAGGGTCTAACTATTACAAGTAAATACAGCAACAAAAAAAAAATTAAAAAAAAATAACATGCTAATAAAACTCCTAAACACCTAGGCCTTCTTCTGAGGCAATGGGTCAGTCTTGGACGGTTCACCCACATCACCAGTCTGACCAGGTGCTTGGCTTGCCTCAGTAGGATCTGGAGGGTTTTGGTCGGCCGATGAAGGATCCAAGGTTTCTGGCAGGTCGCAGATATCAAGGTGGTAGTAAATACTCCTAGGCTGCCTCAGGGCAAACTCTGGGGGGACTCCAGCCGCATCAAGGCCTTTGCCCCAAGTTATATCACAGGACTCCCTGCAGACCTTCGCGAACTCCTCAGTCAGCCTCGTTTGGGTCTCCTTCACCCCCAGCATATAGGCAGCTTGTTTTTCAGTCTCAAGTGCTTCCTTGGCCAATTGAGTGTCCTCTTTGGCCAATTTAGCAGAATCCCTGGCTTTATCAAGCTCGGCCCGAAGACCCTTTACCAACGCTTTCTCAGTTTCCAAGTTGATCTCAGTAGTATACAATTTCTGGCGTTGGTCTTCGGCCTGCCTTTCAACGCTCTTAAGGCCCGCCTCCAAACTTTTTCTCTCCTTTGTCTCCTCTTTCAGTTGCTCAGAGACACGGGCACACTCATCTTTTAAGCTGCCCAATGCCTTCTCAGCCTCCATCCAAGAGTGGACCTCCGCTTGGACTTCAATGTGAACTTTCTTGTTCCACTCCTCAGCCACATATACTTGTTGAGCAATCTGCGTGACTGATTTAGAATTTTTTAGTTGTGAACACAGAAAAGAGTTAAGAAGATGGGTCAATTCTCTTACCATGGCTAAATCCCTTTTAAGGGATAGAAAGAGCTCCTGCTAGCTGAAGCGCCTGTAGGACTCCATGTCCTTCGGGAGGAGCAGAGATTGCTCTAATGCCTCTGCGATATGGCCGACTCTCCCTCCAGCATAATTTCTAAGAGAAGCATCATATGGGATGGCTGCACTATCCAATGTTAACTTTGGGGACCATATCCGAGCTCCTTGGCGTACGTCTGCGGCCAAAGGGTCTTCCCTACTCTCAGTAGATGAAGCCCTTCTGCTCCTGCTGTCATGGGCCATTTTCTGTTGCTTGGGCCCCTTCAGAGGCGCCACCTCTTTGTCTTTAGTATCAGTCGCAATCCTTTTCTTTTTTACATCCGGCAGTGGCTTTAAGCCGAGATCTGAGGGAACTTGAGGAGGGAGAGAAGGAAGAGTGACCGTTGGCTGAGATATACCAGCACCTTTAGACGAGGCCTTCGGCCTTCTGTTCTTCATCAAATCTGTCAAACTCTGCATATCTTCGTCAGAAGAGTCGTCTGGCACGTCTATTCTCTATGGGAGAACAACGGATTGCCTATCAATCCCCTCGTCGGCATCCAAAATCTGAACCTCTTCTGAAACTTCCCCTTCAAATCTGAACTGATCAATCTACTCGTCAAGTGAAGGGGTAGAAGAAGCAACTCTCTCTCCCTCTGCTGCCGATTCAGGAGGAGTCTACTGAACAGGTTAAACAAGCAACGGTATGCCTTGTAGGTTTGGGTGTGGCACAAGGGCAAGATCAAAGGGAGCCAAAAAATCCTTTCGAGCAACGTCGATAAGGTTAATGCAGCGATCTTCGAGTGTTATCGCGTTGCCGATTGGCTAAAAATCTTTTGACTTTGAGGTAGCCGAGGATAAGGTGCACGGCCCTAAGATGCCTGTCTTCGCTTGCGAAGATCTCTGACCGAAGAAGGAAATTGAGCGCTACAGTGTTTGTAAGGTTAAGCCGAGGAGCAACATGATTTCTATCTGTAAACATCACAATAAAACTGTCAGAAAACTTAAAACGTGATAGAAAGAGAAGGTCGAATCATTGAAAGCAAAAACCTTTAATCTATTGTTAGGAAACCTAAATATGGGATATCTCACCTGGCTCTCCTGGCTGGGTTAGGCAATGAAGTCCATCATGCCACGCGCCCGAGACGATCAGATAGTCGTCTTTCATCCCTTTGTTAGATTTGGGAAGACAAGAGATGAGCCTGACGATATCTGGTGTGCTGTCGTAGGCAACCAAAAATAAAATCTATACTCCTAAAAATATATGTAGTAGTGCGAGTAAGGATCGTTCCCACAGAGAGTATCTAGCCTAATTTTATGCTACGTGAACAAGGAGGGGGGGTTTTAAGTATAATGAAAACAATTGTAAGTAAAACAACTAAGGAACAATTCAAATTAAAATATCGAAATCAATCAAGAGAACAAACCTTGGTCCAAGTCAACATCCACCATCGAAATTTTACAACTGATCATCGATGCAAATATATATCAATTCACACTTTGAATATTCACCGTTAGAACTATTTTCCTATCTCTCCTTAGTCATAGTTAATTAGAAAACAAGCGATCTAATAAACCCCAACTACTAAACAACCCAAGACAAGCGCTAAAGATTTAATTTAGTAGCAGCCTTAAGAACTAGAGAGATCGATGAAACTAAACAACACAAACACAAGTAGTTGCATTTAATTTAGTCGAGCGTTCTTCCTAAGATCTAATAATTTCTGACGCAGCAAATCATTAAATCTCGGTTGCTTCACAAGTTAGAGAGATCAAACAATTACGGATTTGATATCTAACCTAGCAGTAGATTGAAGCGAAGAATAAACTAGTAGGCCTCCTAGTAATTAAACGAGACAATCATGAAAATAGGCATAGAAGAACATCCGATATTCAAAGCATAAATTGAACAATAAAAACAAATTAGATCTCACAGTTTTATTGATTCTAAGGCTTCAGTTTCCTTCAACCAAGTATAAAAGTTTTAGCCACGCAGAGCCATGACAGAAAACTCAAAGGAGAAAATTAGAGAAGAGGGGAGAGAGAGGCGTCTGTGTGTCTGTAATTCTGATTTCTCCTCCCCTTTTACACGTTAATTCCCCCTTTTCCAAGCCTACAAAATCTCCTAAAAATATTCTAAATAATAACATCCAAATCTGACTAATTAAGGAAAAATATTAAAAATAAAACAAAGTCCTAATATAACTAGGAAAGTGGTGTTTTTCAACTGGAAATTTCGTGCATCACATCTGGAACCTTCCAAAAATAAACCACATCAGATCCACGTATTAGAATTTCAAGCAAAGGAACATTCCAGAACATCAACAGTGCAAGTACAGCAACTTTAGGCCTGATTTCGACCTTGATGCGGCCCGTATCTCTCAAAACTCAAAACATGAAAGTTGTAGAGCTTTATCTTGGCGTTCCATATCATCTTGAATCATCTCAATCGGAGTTTGGATGAGAGAGTTATGCTCAGATTACGAAGCAATGTCAAAGCTATCCAGAATCGTCTAATTAACTACGTTTTGCACTTTATGTCTCCATTTGCATCCTAAATCAAAATATAAGAATAATGAGTACATTTAGGCACCAAATAAATATAAAAAACTAAACATTAAGGGATAAAAAATATGACATTTTGCATTCTCATCAACATTGGATCGGGATCTAAGATAGTATCCCGACCCTTGTTTGGTACGACACTCGTACATGTGTACCACATCGAGCCAGGTGAGTCCCAACCCTAGATGTTGGTTTAGGTCGTCGACTGCTCCTAGAATTCTAAACGTGTTAGGTGCGCACTGCTCAAGGCTAAGTCTATGGTTTCGGAGATAGTCTCTGGTGACAGGACCCGTGAGAATGGTTATTCTTCCCTCTAGGAAGGCGATAATGGGGATTATAACTTCGCCCACTTCTCGGTTTGTTAATAACTCTTCCGGAGAGCAATACCTTAAGCCCACATCCTGGGGAATGCGATATGTCGCCCTAAACTTCTCCATCTGGGAAGGACTACTCACTAGATATTTAAATCTACCCATTTTCAGTTAGGATAGAGGGGAAAGGTGCAAAACAGTGACTGGGGAGCGACTATCCAAAGGCCGAAGAGGCAAACTGAAAAGAATATGAAAGTCTCGAGTGAGGAACTTACACGGAATTAAATTGAAGAAAAACCTTTAGGTTCATAGAAAGATCGTAGATGATCCTGGGGTGAGTTGGAGTTAATGACAGGAAGGGCTTTGTGAGCGTGAATGCCTGAGTTCACTGAGAGTCTGAAATTTGCAAAGTAAAGGGGAAAATAACCCCCTTTAAGGCTTTATATAGGGGCAGGCAAAATGGTGGGATTTATCCCGCCCAAATTTTGAGAAAAATCACGTCCGTTGGATCAGTAGCCCACTGTTAGATTCCATAGACAAGACGCCGCCTGGAGCAATTAATGGCGCCTTGGAAACGGTGCAACAACAGCAGCAATAATGAAGCGCCTAAATTTATGCGCATACACATATGTATTCAGAGATTCAATGATTTCAAAGCTTTTATTTCGCAACAGATCAAAATCCTATTTTTTCTCTTCGGATGCGAGGGAAAAATTAGAATTTTAAGGGGCTATTGTGAGTGTGAAAGCCCAACGCTACGTATTGGGCCTGAGGCCCAATTTGAATATCACTGTTTGTCCGAAGAGGTAAAAGTGATCAGGGCTGAGTCCGTTTGGTGGAAATACACTTGAAAAGGAATGATGGGATACGTCCGAAGATGATCCTGTTGGTCCGAAGAGGTCCCCCTCATCGGATCATTAGAGAACTTAATCAAGCAAATATACTAAAAGCCTGAGCGACCTTCCCAACTGATTCCACGGTAAAGAGCGAACTCTGGGCATGCCTAGGGATGAAAAGAACATAAAATATCTTAAAGGAAAAGCTGCTACCACCGCATTTAATGCACTGCAGTAACTTTCCTAGCCGCATTTATGTGGAGAAGACACCTGAACAGTTCAACCTCAAGTACTACCACTCACAGCAGACTAATCACAGCAGACTAAAGCAAACGTCTGATGTGACATGTACTCAAGTGAATGCTTGGATGAAGAACAAGTGTACGATGAAGATGAGAAAGAATGAGGATATATAAAGGGAATAAGTCTTTGAAAAAAAGGGGGGAGAAAACTGTATTCATTTTTCTATAAATATTAAGCCTCTTCGAATTCTAGGGGGATCCACTGGTTAATAGTCTAAACATCGTTTTATCTTGACTTGCATATATGAATCGTTGCTAAATTCATAACCAGCCCAGCTGTATAACCCATTCTCTACAAATTTATTGTTCGGAGTTCATTGGGTTCACAATCTACAAAGCCTGTGCTTGGCCTATCAAATTTGGACCCTACAATTATGATTGTGTTTTTATATGGAACATATTAAATATGAAAATTGATAATTATGGTTTTATTAATATTTATTTATTATGATTATGTTTTTATATGGAACATATTAAATATGAAATTTGATAATTATGGTATTTATTGATAGGTATTTGTTATGATTATGTTTTTATATGGAACATATTAAATATGAAATTTGATAATTATGGTATTTATTAGTAGGTGTAAAGTCCAAATTTTGTAAGCCAAGCCCAAAAGATTAGGATTGTGAGCCCAACGAATCCAGAACAATGAATTTGTAGAGAGTGGGTGAAAAAGCTGGGCTGGTTATGAAATTAGCAATAATTCACTTTGGCAAATTAGGATGAATTGAAGCAAAAACACTTGAAAAATAAATATTACTCAAATCCGAAGAAGCTTGTTATTCATGGAAAGGTGAATACAATTCTCTCCCTCTTTTTTTTTTTTTTTTTTCTCCCCTCATTGAGAGACCCATTCCATTTGTTGATCAACGAGAAGAAAGGTCTACACCTATCGGCTGATCGGGAAATGAACCTATTAAGGGCAGCAGTCATTCCGGTCAATTTCTGAATCTCCTTGGGGTTCTGAGGAGCTCGTAAGTTGTTGATGGCCTTTATCTTATCGGGGTTGACTTCAATTCCCCTGTGAGTCACCATGTACCCCAAGAACTTGCCTGACCCCACACCAAATGAACACTTGGATGCGTTTAAACGCAATCCGTGTTCTCGGAGGATTTCAAAAACATCTCTGAGGTCCCTAATGTGCCCAACTATAACCTTACTTTTCACCACCATGTTGTCGATATAAACTTCCATACTTTTACCCTACTAGGGCCCGAACATTCTGGTCATCATCCTTTGATAGGTGGCCCCTGCGTTCTTCAAACCGAACGGTATTACCTTGTAATGGTAATTCCCAATGGGGGTGACGAAAGCTGTCTTTTCTTGGTCATTCGAAGCCAATGATATCTGATGATACCCTTGAAATGCATCCAAGAAGCTCATCCGAGGATGTCCAACAGTAGCGTCAACCAGTTGGTCAATCTTTGGCATGGGAAACGGATCCTTCAGACAAGCTCTATTCAAGTCAGTGAAGTCCACTCACACCCGCCATTTTTCGCTTTTCTTTTTCACCACCACAATGTTAGCCAGCCATTCAGGATAAAAAATTTCCTTAATTTCTCCTGCTCGTTTGAGTTTCATCACTTCTTCTCTGACTGCAGCTGCATGTTCTCTTGATGGACGTCGGAACAGTTACTTCTTAGGGACGATAGCGGGGTTAACGTTCAAATGATGGCAAATGAACTCTGGGTTTACTCCTGGGGCTTCTGTGGAGTCCCATGCAAACATGTTAATGTTAGTTCTGAGAAACTCTATCAGTTATTCCTTCTCTTGAAAAGGCAGCAGAGATCCAACTTGGAAGAACTTCTCTGGATCATCATCAATAATTATCTTTTCCAAGCTTTCACCCTCTGCCCCTTCGGCTGAGGTTTTGGTGTCCAGCACCGGGGGTTTTAACTGCTATAAGCTCTCTTCGTTGTGGGCCGAGGATTAAACTTAAGGTTTATGCTGGATCGTCGCCACTAAACATTATCTGGCCGTCGATTGATCTCCTAGGATCTCCTTGACCTGCCCTTCAGACGGGTATTTGACCTTCTAATGGAGAGTGGAGGAAACAGCTCCAAATGTATGGAGCCAAGGTCTAGCCACAATCGCGATGTAGGGTAAGTACGCATCTACCACTATAAAATCTACTTCCACCGTTTCAGAGCCGGTTTGCACGGGTAGTCTGATCTGGCCTTTCGGGATGACTACTTTCCCATCAAAACTCACCAAGGGGGAGCTATAGGGCATTAAGTCCTTAAGCGTCAAGTTCAGCCCCTTATAAAGGTTCGGGTACATTATTTCAACGACGCTGTCCTGATCCACCATCACTCTCTTCACGTCATATCCCCCTATCCTAAGAGTGACCACCAAAGCATCATCATGAGGTTGGATAGTTCTGATTTTGTCCTCATCCGAGAAACCCAAAACCGGTTGAATCTCCATCCTAGCCCTTTTTGGCTCTCTATTAACGCTCTCCGAAGGCAACTAAACAACCGATAGTATTCTGGATGAACAAGATCCCGTCCTTCCTAAGGCAGCAAAAATAACATTTATTGTGCCCAGAGGGGATTTTGAGGAGTCATCTCTCCGAGATCTTGCATTTGCCTAGTTACCCTGACCATAGGAGTGGTGTAAAAGTTGTTTTAACTTGCCCTCGCTGACGAGTTGATCCAAATGGTCCCACTGGCTCCTACAATCCTCCGTAGTGTGTCCATGATCCAAGTGATATTGGCAGTAGAGATTGTGGTTGCGCCTTTCAGGGTTTCCAACCATCTTATTCGGCCTCTTGAAGAAAGGGTCATTCTTGATCCTCTCTAGGACTTGGTGCACTAGCTCTCGAAATACGGCATTAGCTATCTGAAGGTTTGCCGAACCCTATCCGACCCAGTCTTTCCTCGACCTGTTATGGCCCTGCCGATCCAACCTGAAATCCCTCATCTCCTGAGGGATAACCTTATCTTTTCCTTTGCCCTACTACTGGTCTTCCTTCACTCTTTTATACTTGTCAATCTTGTCTATCAGCTGGCGCACACTGGTAACAGGCTTGCCCGTTAGAGACGTCCTCAAGCCGTGTTCAGTGGGAAGGCCGAGCTTAAAGAAGCTGATGGCCACCAAGTCGCAATCTTCCTCCATCTCGTTATACATTTCCCAGAATCTATCCGAATACGACTTCAAAGTTTCACCCTCTCTCATGCTGACAGACAATAGGGAGGCCAAAGACTGCAGAACCCTGTGACATATGACAAAACGAGACCCAAATGCCTGAGTGAGCTCTTGAAAAGAGCTTATAGAGTCCGCTTTCAAGCTATCAAACCATTTCATGGCGATCGGCCCCAAACTGGACGGGAAAACTTTGCACATTAGGGCTTCATCTCTGGAATGAACGGTCATCCTCTGGTTGAAATGACTCACGTGTTCCACAGGGTCTGTCTAGCCGTTATAGATGGTAAACGTCGACTGATGAAAATGTCGAGGGAGTCTTGCGTTCTTGCTGTTGCGTGTAAAAGGGGACCTGGAGATCTGATCCAGAGCCTTGCTCATAGCATCGTTCCCTATGCCTCCATGTAATAGGCTTCGAGGCTGCCTCTCACGACTGCATGTTTCTTCGTAGGAAAAAAACTCACTAACTGGTGTTCGAGATTTCTGCTTGTAAGTGGCATCTTGTTCGTCGTCAAAATCTTCATCAGAATACGAAGAAACACGTTTCCTCTTTGCATAACGCAGCTCCTTCTTCAGCCTTTCAATTTCCAGTTACATGTTTTGGTTTTTCTCTACATGGGACATGCGACTTCCTCCATGAGACTGACTTTGATCGTCATGTGCGGTGTGTACACTACCTTCATGATCCTGCCTCTGTTCCAAATTGAGGAAAGGATCAGCATGCTGGGATGCCTTGAACTCTGTTGTTGTTGCCTTAGTTCAGCCATTTATGAGATGTTGCTTCCACCCTTACTCAAGCTTTAATCCCCATAGACGACGCCAATTGTAGGGTCCAAATTTTGTAGGCCAAGCCCAAAAGATTAGGATTGTGAGCCCAACGAACCCAGAACAATGAATTTGTAGAGAATGGGTGAAAAAGTTGGGCTGGTTATGAAATTAGCAACGATTTACTTTGGCAAATTAGGATGAATTGAAGCAAAAACACTTGAAAAATAAATAATACTCAAATCCGAAGAAGCTTGTTATTCATGGAAAGGTGAATACAATTCTCTCCCTCTTTTTTTTTTTTTTCTCCTCTCATTGAGAGGCCCATTCCATTTACATATTCTTCATCTTCCTCATCTTCACCGTACACCTGTTCTTTATCTAAGCATTCACTTGAGTACATGTCACATCAGACGTTTGCTTTAGTTTGCTATAAGTGGCAGTAGCTGGGGTTGCACTGTTCAGGGGTCTTCTCCACATAAATGCAGCCAGGAAAGTTGCTGCAGTGCATTAAATGCAGTGGTAGCAGCTTTTCCTTTTAGATATTTCTCTATTCTTACCATCTCTAGGCACGCCCAAAACTTGTCCTTATCGTGGAAGTAGTTGGGAAGATCACTCAGGCCTTCAGCATATTTGCCTGAGCAAGTTCCCTTGGGATCCGAGGAGAATGACCTCTTCGAACCAATAGGGTTCTCTTCGGACTGCATCTCTCGTTCATTTCCAGGTGCATTTCTTCCACCTGGACTCCTTCCTATTCCCTTTCTTCTCTTCGGATACATAGTGATATTCGAATTGGGCCCTAGGCCCAATACATGACGTTGGACTTTTACACCCACAATAAGTATTTGTTATGATTATATTTTTATATGGAACATATTAAATATTAAATTTGATAATCATGGTATTTATTGATAGGTATTTATAATGATTATGTTTTTATATAGAACATATTAAATATTAAATTTGATAATCATGGTATTTATTGATAGGTATTTATAATGATTATGGTTTTATATAGAACATATTAAATATATAATTATGACAATTATTAGTAGATATTTATTATATTTTATACAAAATAGAAATTTTACTCTAGCCTAATCTAAGTGTATATGTGTGTAAGTCTTCCTCTTAGAGACTTGAACCTTGGTCCTTACCCCTCACACTCCATAAGCACTTATACTTGTAAAGTAACTACTGCACCAAGGGTGCGCAGTGAGTAGATATTTATTATAATTGTGTTTGTATTGAACCATCTTTTTTAACATTTAATTGAGGATTAAATATAGAATATGAATTGAGAGGACACAAAAATTTATGTGGCAAAATATTATGAGATCAATTAAAAATCAAATGTCTTCTATTGTATATATATTATTATAAACTATAGATACGATGGTTAATTTTTATTGTGATAAAATGATGGTTAATTTTAAGTTTCAATAAAACAAATAGTTCCCCCTCAAAAAAAAAAAAAAACAAATAGCCAAACAGTATTTTTTTTTTTTTTTTTTTTAATTTGATGGATCCAAACAGTATATTAATCATACCAAAATAAAATGGGACTCTAACTCATAACTCCAACTCATTCTAAAATCCAATAAATCATAGAACCCCATGTCATTTATTAGGTTCACCCAACCAACTTATTTTTTATCAAACTTTTTTCTCATCTCACTTGAACGTGGACTCAAATACGGAACCCATGACTCCATCACTAAAATTCATAGTCAAGGAATATGTCTAATGGACCTAAATGTACCCAAATTGGATTAAAATTCTCTAAAATTCTTAGAATGATTATATCCTAAAATATTTATAATTATATTCATTTATTTTGAAATGATGGATTATATTTTACAATATCATCAATATTTAAAATAAAATAAAAATTATTATCACAATTATGATATCTTTTGAAATTATAAATGAAATGACAAAATTCAGTTCACTCATTCCAAAATAAATAGATAATATTTTAAGAATTCTATGATAGATTTACCATAAGGTCTAGAACCTTAATCCACCTAAATTATCAAATAATTCCCATTTCATTTTTAGTTAATTCAATTCAATAAATGGGCATTTTTAAAAAAATCAATAGAAAAGGTTGGTAAATTCTTTTCAAACAAGAAAATGGGCAATAAATTCTTAATTTTAATTTCTCGTGCCACTTATCAAACATGCGCCTAAAGTAGTTGGTGGTAGGGGTGTTCATCAAACCGCAAAAATTGCATAAACCACAAAAACTGCACTAAAACCACCCACAAAATGGCATAACCGCACCGCACTATAAGTAACAGTATACCGCACCGCATGGTGCAATACAGTTTGCGTTTTTATAGTAAGAAAACCACACAAACCGCACCACACCGCACCCTCTCTATATATTAATATATTTATTTATTTTTAATATTAAATATATTATTAATAGTTTAATGACCCTAATTTTCAAAAAAAAAAAAATTGATAATCCTAACAAGTGTTGACTAGAAAAGCCAACTCAAAATAAAGAAAAATTAGCTCAATAATTTAAAACTTGCCCCCAAAAAAAGGGAAAAATTAGTTTTGGACTGAATAGGATAAGCCCAAAATTTGAAAAATATACCGATTTCAAACTGTATCTTATACATAGCACCGCACATGTGACTGTAAAACTAAGGTGCGGTGCGGTTATAGTTTTGGTTAAACTCTAAACCGCACCACACCACACCGCACCGCACATGTGACCTCAAAAATAAAGTGCAATGCAGTTATAATTTTAGTTAAATTATTCCACAAAATACTGTGCTAAAAACCACACTGCACCACACCGGGAGCACCCCTAGTTGGTGCAGTTTCTTGAACTGGTGATTTCTTGTTTGACTTAATAACCCCGGTCAACTATGTCAAGTAGTGACAGCTATCAACGGTTTGATGGGAAAAAGTCCTGATGGCATAACCGGTATTTTGGGATATAGAATTGGACTTAGTCGTCAATTGGTTAACGCAGAATAATCCAAAGAAAAGGAGTGCCGTTTGCATGCGTTAAAGATGCTAAACGACGAAATTTACAACCCAGAAAAAACCTCGGATTCTAATTTTACAAATGAAGCTCCTAAAGGACTAACATATACTGTATATATTTTCTTAAAGAAAATGTTTCACTGATTTCATCCTAAATTACTAGCTAGAAAATAAATCAAATAACCAGAACACTTCTATGCTTAGCCAAATAAAATAATTATTAAAAAAAAAAAAAAAAAAAACCAGAATAATTCATACAGAAAATTTTTGCAGAATTCCGGTTATGTGAGAGGTGAAGTGTTTAAACTATTATGTGAAATAAAATTAAAGATTGATGGAGTCAAGTTTTAGTGTAACATAACATGGTTGGTAACTTATTAAACTTCATTTATGTTTTAATTAGTTTAACTAATAAAATTTCTTATTATCAAATAAGAAAAAATTGGGATAAATCTCGTAAAATCTTTGAAAATTTTATTGTGTATATATATATATATATTTTAATCTTATTGATGTTCACAACTATATCTACAACCATTAAAAGATATTGTTCTGGCTTTTACCAAAAGAAAAAGGAAAAGAAAGTTTTGAATTTTCCTATCACACAAGCAACCAGAAACCAAAAAGGAGTTACTATGACTATGTTTGGAAAATTTAATGATGTTTGGAAATAACCAACAAACGGATATAAGTATATTTGAATTTTTTTTTTTTTAATTATTCTTAAATGAAAAACAGAAAAAAAGAATCTTCATAATTGACAGGACCGCCAAGTGACACTGAAACCAATAAAAATAATCGTGTAAACTTGTTACAAAACCCATCTTCTTCATCAGCCACTTCCTTCAAATTGCACTTGCTCCCCAATAATCATCTTCTAATCTTCCTCATGGAAACCCATTCCTTAAAATCTCTCTTGGTCTTTCAAAACAGAATTAACGAAGGTATATAATAACCCAACCACACCTTGCTCATTCCAAGCCCAAGTTTTTGTTGATTTTGTGTTTTCAAAGTAAAAATCCTGACTTTAAAAGTGGGATTTCTTAATATTCAATTTTTAGATACTATTTCTCTCTTTTTGTTTGTTTGCTGATATATGATATGTTTTCTTTTTTATTGGCTTGCTTTGCAGAGTTGATTAGGAGCTTGCATGTGTACCAAGTGGAGGATGGGAAGCAAAATGAAATTGAGAGAGAGTTTTTGTTCTCAGCCAATGGATCATATATGGAAATGACAACTAATCCAGCTCTCAGATTGCTTAAGTTTCGGGTTTCTGAAGTGTATGAAGGGCTTGTGAACGGTTTGTGGCTTTGCATTCTTGCATTTCATGCCGATCGTCCACCTCATTTTACATGCATGCCTTCTCTACTCTCAATTTCCAGGTACACCATTTTTTGCTAAATTTTATTCACTGTCTCATTTTTTCAGGTGTCCATTTGCTGGATTGATTGAGTTAATTTAATGGTTTACCGTTTGATGATTTTATGACATATATTCTAAGATGATTAATTTTTGACTTGGACATGAAAGGCTAAAACTTAGTTACAGTTGCTTAGGTGTAGTGTGTTAAAACCACGTGGTTGAATTTAATTGGAGAACACACGGTAAAACACTTAAAGGAATTGTAATTAAGTTTTGCCCGGCATAAAAAGACTGGTCTTTCTTTCAAAAAGAACTGCAGCTAATTTTGTGTGGTTATATTACAGTTAATTAAGTCCATAGAATGGTGCATGGTAATCAAAAAGCCATTTTCGATGTAACTATTATAGTTATAAGATAGTTTGTTATAGATAACAAATTGATTTTAGCAGCTAAAGGATGCAGCTTTTTTTTTTTTTTTTTTTTTTTGATAAGAAGCAGCTTTAGAGGTTTCCTTTAAGCGAGTTGGGGAACTTGTAAGTTATAACATTTCTTGAATTGGACCTCCTCTTCTTGGACTTGTTCTAATAAGCTGTATTGGCTGGAAAATAAGCAAAAAGGATTGTCATGCGGACCTGATCTACTTCAAGTAATCACGTTTCTCTTATGAAAGGCTTCAGATAATAGCAGTAATGATTACTATATTGGAAGTCACAATCCCAGCAAAGCAACAGAGTGATCTTCAATTAATATTTCATGATTTTTTTTTTTCTTTCTTTTTAAAGAATGCCTTATGATTTTACAAATTTTGAAAGTAATGCAGATGCTTACATAAGAATTTTCTGATCATGGTCACCACATTTCTCCTTGGTGATGCTTGATATTTTGATGCAATCTCTTTCTATCATATTAGAAGTTCTATTTAATAAGCTAAAGAGATGTTTTGTTTGTGTTTTAAAAATTACGATTAAAAACAGCACAAAATGAGTCCATCAAAACGCTACTTGAATGAAATTGTGATTAATAGGCAATAGCTTCATATAATTTCTCTCAACCCCTCTTCTAATTTTAATAAAAATTAATAAATTTGACCCACATATGGTCCGAACCGAATATCATACACAACTCCAGCCATGCCACTCCTAGGTGGAGAATAAGTTGAACTTTAATGTTATGTTTCCAAGTTTGCTGATAAACTAATTTATAAAGCTCCTGACTTTATTTTTGAATTATTCAGAAATCCCAAGCTGAAGTCAGTACCAAAAATAGCTGTTGATCTTCAAATTATTTTCCAGTTGGGCTGCATTATGGAAGACAAAGAGCAATCACGATTTCCAAAAGGGGAAACATGCCAACAGAATGATAATTGTTACCGTCAATCAAGAAGAAGTTCTCCCAATCTTCATCTGGATCTTAACCGTCTTCCTTATCCAGGTACCGAGTTTGAATCATCTGAAGATCAAGAAAAGGAACATTGTTCACCAGGTTCAATGCTCATGTTCTGCTCTCCTTGCTCCTGTTTTTTTCTTCTTTATTTTTTTTAATTTATAATTCTCTCTCTATCATAGCAGTAACACGGAGCTGAAATTATTAACTTTGTCTTGGCAATTACAATATAGTATTTTTTTTTTTTAAAAAAAAATTAATTGCTTTATGTCAGCAACAACTTACATTAGAGTGCTAAACTTAGTTGAAATTCAATTGATAAATTCTTTCAATAACAAAAAAGCAAGTTTAATTAAAATGCTACTAGTTGCAATACTAACCATAATTTACTAGTTATTTTCTTGCAATTGTGCTGTTGAATCTATTCAGTTCCTTCCTTTTGTTAAAGCAAACACAACTGGTTTTCTTTTTAGATTTAATTAATTTGCTTCTACAAGGTTATGTTTGGAAAAAAAAACAAAAGTTCCCTCTGGACAAGAGCAGAAATTTTTTCAAGTTATTTGTTTCATTTGACTTCAGAATTTTATTGAATTCTTTAAATTTGATATCTTATAGATAGGATGGAAGATTGCAGGTATTGTACACAATAAGAAAAAGAGAGCAGCAAGTGAACATGTTGCAAGGATTGCTTTATCGGATCTAGCCAAGTATTTTGATCTTCCAATTGTGGAAGCTTCAAGAAATTTGAAAGTCGGGCTTACAGTTCTAAAAAGGAAATGTAGAGAATTTGGTATTCCTCGTTGGCCACATAGGAAGATCAAATCCCTTGACAGTCTTATTCATGATCTACAGGTCCTTTCTCTGCACTAAATACAGTGTTATACTTATTTTGAAAATAATCTTTTTTAACTCTATATTTATAAGTTTCTACACCAACAACGACATTGACATTTTCTCATTATATATTTATCATTTCTAGATATAATGAAAGCATTTGTGCCAGATTTAAGATGCATAAACATTTAACTTAGAGTAATTACATTTGATGTTATGGTATTAATTGCGATAATCAACCCTTGAAATTGAATTGGTTTCACTTTGACTTTGATAACTGGCAATGTGAAACTAGCTTTGACATTTTTACATATTAGCATTGATGCATCTTTCTCATGTAAGCACATTCGCAAACATATCTATTCCTATATATTATAAATAGAGAACCGTTTACAGGAAGAGACAGAACGGCAACAGCAGAAGAACAAGGTTGCAGCCATGGCAGTTGCAAAGAGGCAAAAGATGTTGGAGAGTGAAAAAGAAAATATAGAGAGAAAACCTTTTATGGAGTTGCAATGTGAAACCAAGAAATTCAGGCAAGATGTTTTCAAAAGAAGGCATCGAGCTAGGGCTACTGGAAACCAAGATCCATCCACCTCAAGTAATGAGAGTACTAACAAAGTATAGATTATTATATCTAAACTTACAAAAGTTAAAAATTTAGACTTTCAACTTGTACAGCTTTACTTCTAATTGTGGTATTTCAAAAACTCTTTTGTGGTTTGCCACCAATTAGAATTTGTTAGAATTTACATTAAACTCAAATCCAGTGTTTTTCTTTTTCTTATCATTATAGTTCATTTAAAAAGTTTTTTACTAGCTGCTTCAATTCTTTTCTCAACCAAATGATTATGAAGTATTTTTTTAAAAAAACAAAATTTACAACTATGTGAAGTTTTTTTATTTTCAAGTTGTACTGTCTATGAAAAACTTTTTGTGGCACTAGCACAATATCGCTAATTGGTTATTAGTTTCCTCTAATATGTCAATAATTTTGCTTGTAACAAATTTTGTAACCTTAGTATTCTATTTTATAGACAAAATAGAAAAACAACAAGAGTGATGTGGTGATTTGATCATACTATATGTGTTTACAAATTTAAAAACGACATAATATGGTTAATGATATTAATAGATATATTTCATGTTTACTCAAGAATGCAAATATCATTTTGTTCAAATGAAAATGAAAATATTTTTGTTGTCAATTTCATTTTTATTTTACTTTTTTGCTTTTTTTCTCTGTATATCCGTATATATAATGTGCCTTATTTTGAAAACTCATTATTTGCAACTTTGTTTTAGACTAGCATGCCATTTTTTGACAAAAGTTGGAAGAGAATTTTTCATATTATCATAATTATGAAATAGAAACAAGGTTATCGTTTTTTTTGACAAAAGTTGGAAGAGAATTTTTCATATTATCATAATTATAAAATAGAAACAAGGTTATCGTTTTTTTCATAAGAAGTTCTTATTGGAAAAAACTACTTTATTAGAGTCTTTTTTTTTCATATGAAGTTCTTAATGGGAAAAAAACTGCTTTATTAAAGAAATAAAAACTTCATGAAATCACAAATATATATATATATATATATAATTATTTTCACTAGGATAACCTTATAATTGCTTGATTATTTTTCATATTTTTGATTGTGTATAATTAAATATTTTTTTGTATTTTATTTCAATTATTTGGTGAATAAGAAATTTATTTTAAAGCAAGAATTCGGTATACAACAATCTTAAGCAACTAAATTTAAGCAAGAATGTTATATTCCGAATCAATTTTTTTTAATATAAATGAATGCACGTGCCTCGTTAAACATATGACAGTAATTTAATATTTTGTCATAAAGAAAAATAATATTTTTTTTTACTAAATAAAAAGAATACTAAAAATAAACAAATGATTAAAAGTTTTAATAATATGAAAGGCTGAATAAAAAAATATTCTATTTTCTCCTCAAGAAATATGCCACATGGTAAAACCTTACTTCCAGCTTGAAATAAAATATATAAAACAAAATTATTAGTTGGGAACTTGGAATCACACATACCAACATATATGTTAGTTTATATACTTGATATTTACACACATAGACAAGTTATTTATAGTGCCCAATACCATTATTTATTTTAAGAGTTTTTTTAATTATATATTAAAATTTAAATGATGCATTTGCTTGTAAGGAATGTTTGCATTAAGGTTGCATTTGAATACTTGAATTTGGATTTAAATTTGAGTTTAAATTAATGAATTTAAAATGCCTTAATTCCAAATCTACAAATATTGAAGTATATCTTTTGGATTTCTAAACTTCTATGGGTTTAGAAGGTTTAGAATTGCTGGTGGATTTGTGGAATCCAAATCCTTCTTGACCTTTTGCAAACAATCCAAACAAAATATTTCAATTTTATTCACCTAAATCCAAATACATGTACCCAAATCATGCCATGAAAACACGCCATTACTTTTGCTTGGGTGAGAAGTTCAATAAATAGTACCTATGCCCCTTTTAAAGTTGCTTGGGTGAGAAGTTCAATAAATAGTACCTATGCCCCTTTTAAAGAAGAGCAGCACATGTCATTAATTAAAGAAAAAAGTTTCTCTCTAAACTAGTTTAAAGAGAGATTCTTCAAACTTCTCATATATTTCTTTTTTGTATGTGAATTTTGAAAATCTAATCGTTGAATTTCATATTCCTTATGTTCTTAACAAGCATGTCAAATTTCGTTCAAATCAGATATTATTTACCATTTGATCAATTAACTTATTTTTTATATACAACTTTAGATTACAAAAACTTGAAATTATAACATTTGTTTGATGACATAACAATTGATCTTTGATTTTTTTGAAATTTTGTAGGCATGAAGAATGTAAGAAGAACATGTAATTTAACGGTTAGATTTTCAAAATTCACACTCAATATAAATATATATGATGAGTTTGTAGGGTTTCTCTCCAAACTAATTTGAAGAGAAACTTTGTTCTTAATTAAAAGATGGAATTCTCAAAAGAGTGCCGTACATGGTACCACCCATGCTCTTATACGAGGTTGTTACTTTTATTTTATGCATGTATAATAATTGTATATAAATATATATGATGTGTGCTGGGCTTAAATTGGTTTGAGCCTGATCAATTAATCAAAGCAAACACAACCTAACCTTTTTTATAGGCAACCCGACCTGAACAATTGAATCCAACCCAAAAACCATATCAGTGGACTGTGGACACTGGAATATCTGCCAATAAACGTAAATTCGATTTCAAAAAGTAAAAAAGATACCAGATAAGTCGATCAATGTTCTACGCAGCCTGCATAACCTTTTGTTTTTTTTAAATGTAAAGTTTTAGCACCAAAATACACCTAGGAATTGAAAAGAACATGCACATATCATTGGAACACCAAAAATAAATCCAAGTCAGCATTAAAGTCCGCTGGCCATAGTTCCTGAAGATCACTGCCTTGATCTGGACTCAGCCCGTCTTGCTTCATCTGGTGTGGAAGGAAACAGCTCCACATACCTAGACCCAATTGTCATCTTGTCCTTGCACATCGCCCTCTTAGCCTCATCTACAGTCACAAACTCTACATATGCCTCACCGGTAGCTTTCCCATCTGGGCGACATGCAATATGTACTCTCTCTTCTATCAGCTTAAAATCCCGGAAAAATTCAACAATTTCAGTTTTTTTCACAGAGAAAGGGAGGCCACGCATCTTCAATATTTCAGTGTATTCTAGTTGATCCTTATCATTGAACCTCTTTGATCGGGCCGGAGGAGGGCTTCCATGGTAATCATTATCATAGATTCCTTCATAGTTTACCTCTCCAGCAACAGCATTGTAATAATCCTGTCTCTTGCATCTGAAAACTTCCACATACCTCCTTCCCATGCTCTGCCGATCTCTCTGTAAAGCAAACTCAACCTGCATGGATCCCGCGAAGACAACAAAGGCTTCTCCTGAGAACCGTCCACTCTTGTTAACCAGCAAAACATCCACAATGTCCAGTCCAGCAAAGAACTTGAAAATGTCAATATCAGTGCAGTTGAAGGGAAGCCCCCTGAGACGAACTACTGGAAAAGGAGGGGGCTGAAAGCCACCAGCATAGCCATAAGGTTGAAAGCCACTTGGGCCACTGCTCACTGCGAAGTAGGGATTGGATTCCATCATTCTTTGTCTCTTTGAGCCGACCTCGTACCCGTCCGAAACCCCCCCGCTTCCCAACATTGCCCTTCAATTATAAATACCCAAAAAAAAAAATCCCCCACTCAACCTGTTAATAAAACCAAACCCAACCCACGATTCCCTGACACCTAAATCTTTAACACTAAAATTTTCATCCTAAAAAATATGACCATAATTACTAGCCCTCTTAAAAACAGCCAACATATGAATCCCAAACACACATCAAACATAACTTTACATAAGCAACAAAACATCAAATTGCATATCTAGACTGCATAACATATGGAATCCAACATGTTGACAAGAATTATATATGAAACAAAAATGTTATTATAAGTTAACCAGAAAAGTAAAAAAATTAAATAAGTTCATCTTCTAAGCTAATGCCTAATCAGCTCCAATAATTATAATTTGATAAGAGGGCATTTTAACATCTAACACCATGGAAAATAAGAGGGGGAAACATGACATTACCAAAATTTATAAGAAGATCCTAATCCTCCCTTAGTGCCACTAACTCATTAAAAAAAAAAAAAATTAAGTACACAAAACACTGTTGCTTCTCCATAAAATATGAAACCACCCAAAAGTTTTAAGCGTAACACTTAGCCCCCCTATGGTATTGTTTTGTGTGTAAACCGTTCATTGTGTCACACCACCACAAAGGGGTTAAGTGTCACACTCAACACCTTAAGGGGGTTTCGTATTTTCTGGGAAAACCAAATGGTTTTTTTTTTTTTTTTTTGTGTATTTTTCCCAAAAATAAAAACAGAAATCCAACCACCACCACCACCACCAAACCTTAGCCCCAAAAGTTTGGGATCAGCTATGGACCCCAATCCTTGACAGACTAATCAGCAAGTTGTTATCAAAACAGATTAATATTTACACTGCTTTCGCTGATTTACATAACTTTTCCGGGAAATAAAATGCATATTGAATGTTCTTTTTTACATGTAATCCATATATTTCTCTAGTAAAAATCAATCTTTTTTTTATTGAAACAACAGCAAACAATCAAGAACCACACAAAATACACTTCTCTCATTTATACCAAGCCAATCAAACTCAAATTCAAAGTTCTTATAAACACATACATACATACATATACAGCATGAGGAAAAAGCAATGAAGAAGCATCAAAAGCCCTAAAACAATTGAAACCAAACCCTATCTATCTATGCCACGGCAAAACAACAAGAAGGAAATCGCGAGAAACAAACAGGAATTAAAATATGCAGGAAAAGAAACTTACCCTCTTGGTCCGTACATGGCTACGAGAAAATTCGGAGTCCTAGGAAGCTGCTTCGATTCTCCGAAGAGAGAAAAGATTGAATCTTTGAAAGCGAATTAGCGAGTATAAGCCGAACAGAACGACGTCGTTGTAGGATGTGAAGAAACCCTAACTAGCCTAGGGTTAAAATTTCAGAGCGTTGAAACTTTGAAAGAAAAGGATTTTCTAATTTCTGATATCTTTTTTTCTTCTTCGTTTGCGTTTTTATTCTCTTTCTGATTTGGGGGTTTGGGAAATTGCAATTTATTAGTCTTTATTAATTGAGCTTATGTGTAATTACGGTAATATCCTTTTGAGTGAGTCTGTTGGGTTTCCCAATTTGGAGGGTGGTTTTGGAAAATCTGAAGCTCACCGACTCCCTGGGTTATATTTCAGAAAACAAAATAAATAAATAACGTTTTTAAAAAATCAAAATGTATCATTTAGATTGTTCACCAAACCGCATAAACAGCACAAATCGTAAAAATTGTACCAAAATTACCTTCAAAATGGCATAATCACACCACAACGCAAGTAATAGTGCACTGCACTGCATGGTGCATTGCGGTTTACAGTTTTATAATAAAAAAACCACACAAACTGCACCACACCGTACCCTCTTTATATATTAATATATTTATTTATTTTTAGTATTAAATATATATTAATAGTTTAATAACCTTAGTTTTCAAAAAAAAAAATTAATAACCCTAACAAGTGTTGACTAGAAAAGCCAACCCAAAATTTAAAATAAAATAAAATTAAAAAAAAAAAACTAGCTCAATAATTTAAATTTGGCCCAAAAAAAAGGGAAAAATTAGTTTTGAACTGAGTAGGAAAAGCCCAAAATTTGAAAAACATACCAACTTCAAACCGCATTTTATACATAGTATCACACATGTGATTGAAAAATAAGGTACGATACAGTTATAGTTTTGGCCAAACTCTAAACCAAACCGCACCGCACCGCACATGTGACCGCAAAATTAAGGTGCAGTGCAGTTATGGTTTTAACTAAACCACACCAGAAAGTACGGTACTAAAAATGGCCTAAAACCGCACCGCACCGCAAACTTATCATTCATCTCAATTTGCAATTTATACTTTTGTGACCAATAAAACTATAAGATTTAATTTTAAAATTTTAAAATTATATGGTTTATTCTATTACAATTAAAATGTCATTATCACAAAAAAAAAATTAAAATGTCATTAAAAATATGAAACATTTAGGTCTTAAAGTTTATAATATTCACGAGCTCATAAGCATTTTGTATTATTTAAATTTTGATTTAAAAGTTCAAGTTTTAACAATCTAAACTATTAACACAGAGGAAGCTCCCGAAGAAATAACATTAATGAATGATGAATAGGAATAAAAATAAGATATATCAAACTAATAAATAATTATGATATTTTTTAGCAAAAACAAAATGGTTTTTGTCTTGTTGTGGGAGAGAGGGCAATATTCATGCTAAAAGAGACTTTAAATTAAAAAGGCTAGGTGGGATATAAATGCGATTCTTGATGATCCATAAAAAGTACGAGAAGAAGTTAGTCATTCGAGATTATATAAAGTCAACAATAATTTTTTTAAATTTGATGAAACCACAAATTTTTTTCTTTAATTAAAAAATAGAAGACGAAACCACAATTTAATAATATGTAAATTTCCGTTATCAATTATCAATAGAGGAATATAGAAAAGGCAGCAAAGTTTATCACAATTGCCGTGCATAGCTGTATGAAAAAGATTGCTTACTTGATTTTTTTTTTTTTTTTTTTTTGAGGATTGCTTACTTTTTTCTTTTTCTTTTTTTTTTTTCTTTTTTTGAGGGGATATAGGATTGCTTACTTGATTGTTTATCTGTAACACAGTATCAATAAATATCAACAGCAAACTACAAGATGTATGAGTGATGGAACATCACTTGGGCCCATTGGAAGCAAATAATGTGCTTGTAATGGGTCACCCTGTCGTTTATAGTTTATCCTTTATCGTCCTCTTGGAATTTTCAAAAACAATGCCTAGGCCCTAGTATTGAACCACCACCCTCTTCTCCAATGCTTCACCGACATCTTCATTTAATCAACATAGCCCCCTGATTACACTCTTGGCTATGGCGTATCTGGTTATTCTTTACAAATTGTTAGATCATCCGTAGCAGGTGTTTAATAAAAAATGTCATTTTAACATATCAAAAGCTTATTTTATTAGAGCATTCACAACAGTGGAGTTAAAAATTTAGCTATTTAGCTCCATCAAAAATTATTTTTTCTATTTTACCTACACATATTATGCAACAGTGGATCTATTTTAGCTTTCAACACAATAAAATAATATAAATATCACAATAAAATAATATATCCTCTACGACAAAATAATATATTCCACTACCCAAAAAAATCCACAGCACCAACCACCTCTACCATCACCCACACCCACACCCACACCCACACCCATAACCACCACCACCACCACCACTAGTCCACAGCAACAAAAAAAAAAAAAAAACCACCAACCGAAATCTCCAATCTTTTTCCTCAACTTAGACTAAACAAAATCACCAATCACAAACAAAATAAAAAATCACCTATCACATAGCTAGGCTTCAGTGAGGAGGACAATGTCAGCGTGGGTCTGATCGACGAAAGAGAAGTGGGTCTGAGGCAGATGGGTCTGATCAACGGAAAACCAAAGCAATGGGCTGAGGAAGGCAGCAGCAGCTTCGACGATGAAACCCAGAGAAATCTAGAACTTTGATCGACAATGAAACCCACGAAATCCAGAGAAACTCAGGCTTGTCGGCGTTGGGTGAGCGTTGAGATAGAGGACTGGGTGGGGGCGTGGATCGGCTGCTTGGGGCTTGGGTCGGCTTGGGCTGTTGGCGTTGAGGCCGGCGGAGGCGTAGGTCGGAGAAGTTGAGACAGAGAGGTGAGAGTGACTGAGAGAGAGAGGGGCACAGTGTGAGGTGAGAGAGGCATGGTGGGAAGACTTTTATTATTTTAATCGGGCCAAGAGTAAAATAGATGTGCACTGTAGCAATGGAGCTAAAAAAAATAAGTTTAGCTCCACTGCTGGAGCATGGTTTTTAGGTGTTTGCGGAGCTAAAAATACCCATATGGGTATTTTTAGGTGTTTGCGGAGCTAAAAATACCCATATGGGTATTTTTAGCTCCACTACTGTAGATGCTCTTATTTTACCACATTATTTTACAATATCTCATTTATCAAATGTTTTATCCTTCAATTCTATACATTAAAATAATATTTACTACACATTGAAATAATATATTATCTCCTCCCTATCATCACCATCAACAACATCAACAACAACAACGGCACATCCACCATTGCTGCAACAACAGCCACCAACAACCACTGTCACAATAACACCGACCAGCCACCATCGGCACAAACTCACATCCACCAACGCCACCTTAAAAATTATAAAAAAAAAAAAAAAAAAAAAAACAAGCAAAGAGATCAACACGACAAATCAAACAAACCCAAAAGCAAAACCCACATCAAACACAACTAGAGAGATTGGCACGGCAAAAAACACAACCAAATCAAACAAATCCAAAAGCAAAACCCACCACTGCATACCAATTGAGAGAAATCCGGTGAAGGAAACCACCCCAAACCCCATCTAAACCCACCTATCAAAACCCGCGACCCACCACGACGCCATACCCACAACCCACACTGTCACCTGACCCATGCCGGAGCCCACGCCAGAATATACCCACCATCAGAACCCATCCTTCACTAGAGAGAGGGCAATTAGACAGAGAGGGAGGAGAGAGAGCAGGATTCGAAGAAGTGAAGATGGAGTGGCTTAGAGTGGGATGAGAGAGAAAGATGAATAAAAATATAATAAAGTACAAATGCCATTTGAGTCCGTACCGTGTCAAAATGCAACGGTACTATAGCATGTTGCAAAAGTTTGACACATTTAACACATCTGATAAAATTTCGTTTTTTGTGTTTGGTGTGCCAAATGCCAAATATTATAGCATTTGGCACATTTAAGAGCTATGCTGTGGATGCTCTAAGCTCATATTTTGCAAATTGATTTGCTTCTTGCTAGTGATTCTATTTTACAACCAAAACATTTGGCACTGGTACGACTTTTACATGGACTATTAAATGAAGCTACGATACATGCTCATTCCAGCCTTTCGTTAACCAATGCAGTTTCTGATTGAATGTTTAGAAGTACTAGAAAACACAGAAAACTGACCCAAGCACTTACAATTGGCTTTCGTTCTCAAGCTATTGAGAATGTTTTTGACATCTCTTTTTCATTTCTTATGCTTATGTTTTGCACAAAGCTAGTGGGCGTGTTAAAATCAAGAGTGTTGTCTGAAGAGCTCAACACTTCCCAGCGTCAGGAATGACCATACACGGTCTTTGTAAACAATGTAGCAAACCATAAAAATGCTAATATTTCTAGAACAAATCTGTCACTCCAAGAGCATATCAAAATTTGGTACTTGAGTATCTTTAACTAATATAAGAAATGCGTTTTACAAGAGGCTAATTTTTCTAACCAAAATTGTCGCACTAAGGCTTCTTGTTGTTGTACTCCATAATCCAAACTTACATGCAGGCCAAATAAATAAAAACAAAATAATGTAGACTGTTACAGGAATTGATTGCAAAATTGTTTTTCTTCCTTGAAATTCAGAAAACAGAAATCACACATTTTCGGATGAGAAGATAATAAGCACGATGATCTTTTTTCTACTTGAGGAGTTGACAAACAAATTGCTCACCATAGTAGATAATATTAACCAAGGTATTATCCCAACCTGCAGTTACACATTAGGAGACCAGTTAAAAACTTACAAGTAACATTCAGAAACCTGTGTGCATCACAATGCATTAAGAAAATGTCCCTCCCTCCCTGCCTCTCTCTCTCTCTCTCTCTCTCTCTCTCTCTCTCTCTCTCTCTCTCTCTCTCTCTCACCATTTTTCAACTTTCAGGATGTGTATTATACAAATTTCACCACGTTAAACAATTGCACTCATGGCCCTACACTTCTAATGAGCTGAGAACCTTGTCAAGTACTTAAATTCTTAATATAGGTTAGTTCTGAAAATTGTAAATTTTCTGAGGAAGAAAGAATTCCTGATTTCCATTTTCCCCATTAAAAGAATATGATAACAATCAGCACCAGATTCAAACAACAGGGCTCTTAAATCTTATAAGTGTAGAATCTGGAGATCACATTGCTCTAGGAAGTACACAACTTCATTGCTCCCCCCACCCCCACCGCCACCCACCCCTTAAACATCGGGTTGCACTAAATGGTCTTATCTTGATCAATAAATTTCCTCGAGATCTTTCAGAAAGTTTGTCAGCAATTTAAAATACAGAACAGCAGGTATAGGAAGTGAGGCTCAGCCCAGCCATCCTCAACGGGGAACTAGCCTAACAATGTTTCCATTCTTTTTTCTTTTTTTTTTTTGATAAGTAATAAGGATTTATTGATAACGAAAAGAGAGAGACACCCAAGTACACAGAAAGTATACAGGGGTGTACATGAGAAGGAAAAACGGCTCAACAATGTTTCCATTCTTCACAAAGGGTTTCTCTCATACAGGATATATGAAAATAACAAAATTAGAAAACAAGTTAAAAGGCTGTTTACCATAACATTGTTGTTTAAAGTGCCTCCTGGCCTCCAAGATAGCAACTTCCCTGCCAAAAAAAAAAAAGAGGAAACATTTCAATATGTGGCAGCAGGCCAGGAATATTCTCAATTAGTTCACGTTTTTTCCTTGATGAATATCCTGAGGCAGAGACAGGAATCTTTTACTTGGGCACTGTTGGATATTTAGAAAGTACAGCATAATTTTGTTAGCCCAACAAATATTGACTTGGTGAGGCCAAATATATACCAACTAAAATATTTCCACCTCAAATGTCTTCGTTTTTTTCTTTTCTTTTTTGTGGTTGGGGGGCTACCTAAGACCTGCGTCTGCCCCTTACCACCTGTCGTTTGCCTACTAAGTCTATTGTCAGGTTAGCTTGCAGAAGCATCATAAGCTGATCAATCAAACCACAAGTCCATAGAGTAAAATTGCAGGGGTGTAAGCAAACATAGCAAATTGACCACAAAATATAGCTAGTTTATAAATTCTTAAGATATTTTTGAAATTCTGCCAGACAATTACCCAAAAAGAAAGTTACTAAATGATGCAGTGATCACGAAAAACAACATTCAAAAAACAAGTTGAAGAAGGTACGTTTAAAAATCCTCAGTTTGAACACAGCCAATTAATAAAAATGCAATGGGCTATGGAAAACAACATTCAAAACCAAGATGAAGGTGTTTAACAATCCTCAGTTTGAATACAGTCAATTAATAAAAATGAAGTGGGCTTTCAGCAATTTCTTTAAAAATAAAAAAGAATCCTGGCCTGGATTCAAGAAAACTAAAAAGCCCTGTGCATGAAACCACCTTTCCCTCCCCTAAACTTGGGAGTAGTACTTACTAAATATTCCAATGCACCAGTCAATAAGCTCCCTTGAGCAAAAACGAGCTACAACAGAAAAAGAGGGGGAAAGATCACATCAACGAAATGACCACTCAGGAAGGTGAATATACTGCCTCAACACCGAAAGATGTGATCTGAGCAACTCTGCCAATACAAATACCATTGTAGCACCACAGATTTACTACTCCACAACCGTTTCATCCATTTATTGTACATGGGTTAAGAAAAAACGTGTTTTGCACTTGCAAGACATCAATAAATTGCACTGAATGAAAGACAAGACACATTCTTTTTATGCCCAGAAAATATTCAAGTCATCCAAAATCAGACCTTCCAGGTCACTGTTACAATATAAAGAGACACTTATTACATTTTTCAGATCAATTCCAACAAAATGTAGCAACCAACACATCTCCATGACTTTTCACCAATCAAGATTAACTTATTCTACTTCTAGTTTAATATCTCAAGCCCAATTATGGTTGCAGTAGCTTTATGTGTCCTAGAGACATTTGTTGCAAAAGTAATGTGTACACAGCACATCATTCCATCAAGAGGTATAAAATGTATTGTTGACCTCCTTGCCTGCATTGTCATCCATAAAATTCAATTCTACAATTACAGTTTAAAACACAAAATTTAGCCATTGATTCTCGACAGATTAGATTGGGTCAATCACAAGAATTCTTTTCTCCATTCTATCCTGTCTAAAGTCATGCTCTCTGTTACTCCCCTAATTGACATGTCCTTTTTTTATTACTTCTTTTTCTCCAATCTTCCAAAAAGACAAAAAGAAATGAGAATATACAAAGATGTTTCGTAAAACATAAGCACAAAGAGCCTCACAAACTGTCAGAGGCATTCACAGTCCACGAGAGAAATGACCATAGAAGGTTAGAATATAGATATACACAGACATTCATAAATGGCTAAACACACACACAGCAAAAGTTCACAACAGCGAGTAAAAAAATCCATCACCTAACCACTATCCAGTAAACATTATAAAGAGCCATAAGAATCTTCTTAGAAATATTACCTATATCTTTTACCAAATGGTCCATATCACATGCTACTCCATTAATAAAACATAAATTTTTTAACTCAACTTGTTAACTTGTACCATCACAACATAATAATGACTATATCACTAAATCTTTCTAAATATCACCAGTTTCAACTTTCAAAGCAGAACCTACTATAGGATGGTATATAGCCATTGAAGCCTGGCCATGAAGGCATGCCAGTTAAAAAGGGATGGTATGTTGGTTCATGACTGAGCAATGATCACATAAAACTCATAGAAATTCAGGCAGTAAATAATGTCTGATGGCATAATTTGGGACTTTCAACAAAGTGAAAGATAAATCATGTATGTTTTGAACACAGTAACACACACAGCACAATATCATTATATTACATGACTGGTCAAGAATTTACTAATACTAACATTAGAGTTCATGCGAATTTGTTTTGTTACCTAAGTATTCTTTTAGGTAAAATAATAAGTTAGTCAAATTCTAATTATCATATCCAAGAAAACAAAAATAAAGACAAAGTCTAATTCTCATTTAAGTTATGCAAGATCAAGAACCATTACCCTTCAAGCTTGTGCAACCACCTCCTTCTCCTCCACATCATTTGTAGCAGCATTTGGCTCTGCACCCTCAGCATCCTCCGTAGGCGGCTGAACCTGCTCATCCTCTGGCAGTGGCTCCTCCACGTAATCATTCTCGAATGCATCCGCAGGCACCTCATAGATCCTAACTTGTGGTTTAGATGGGTCCTTGACAAGCACATACTTCCCCTCATTCAACTTCATACACAAGTCCACAATGGACTTCACAATCCCCCACATATTTGAAGTATTCAAATTAATCTGTGAAGCAAACTCCCTTGGCTTGTACCCAACAACTGCCAATATCACATGGTTGAAATGATCACGAGGATGAACCCGAGAGACATACCCCAGTTTCATCATATCGGCACTAGCTAGCAAAGCCTGAGCCGTCCATTTGGCCATCTTATTCGCATTGTTCTTTAGCTCAGTGGCCAACACAGCACCTCTCTGAGTCTCGAGCTTCTGCCTCCAATCGACACCGGAGTATTTGGAGTCGAATTCGTTGAGTGCATTCAGAGTTAAGAAGGACCTCTGATTGTTAATCTCAACAACACTCTGTACCTCACACCGAGCCACCAAGTACATATCATTATCGAGCTTCCACCGCCTATAGCGATATGCCACAGAGGCAACCTCTTCTCCTTCGCTGGCGAAGGGGTTAGGCTCCTCGAATGCGACCTTTTTCCCATCCCTAATGAGAACCTGCTGGGAGAAGTTCTGGTTGATGTAAGCAGCCTCCACGCCGAGGGAATAGGAGGAATTGATATCGTCCTTGGCCTCGGGCAATGGCTCCTGAGAGGTCTCGTGGACAGAAAGCAGGTCGAGCTGAGAGCCATCACGCTTATCGAAGAACAACTTGTTCCCGACCCTCTGGACGACAATATCCCAAGAGTAAACAGACCTGGGCGCACACATGAGGGTGGAGAGGATGGTGTCGGTGGCGAAGACGGTGGCTTTGTCCTCACTGGCGAGGCGGCGGATGACAGGGTCATCAGTGGTGGTAACCTTGAAGAAATTGCGGTTTTTGAAGCGCTCAAGGCGGCGCTCGTTCTTGGGAGTGATGCGATCAAAGGATCGATCGTAGAACTCGAGTGCGCCGCAGAGGAGGAGGTCCTCGGGTTCAGGGACGGAGAAGGAGAGCTTGGAGAAGGTGGAGAAGGGGATCTGGTCGAGCATGTTCCATTCGGGTTGGATGTCGACGGAGGATTTCAAAGGCTCTCGGCGCATCATGTTGTTGGCGTTGGAGCGGTTATTATTGTAGTGACGGTCGCGGCGAGCGCGTTCCTTCTCCGCCTCGCGCTTTTTGGCTTCGACTTCCTCGTCGCGGCGTTGAGGGAGCTGGCGCTGTTGCTGGAACCTCCACTTGGGGCCGAACTTGGGCTTAGGTGGAGGCTTGCCGTCGACGAGACGGAAGGAGGAGTCGTCATCGGCGGCGCCGGAGGAAGGGAAGGAGTCGTCGTTGGAGAAGTCGAAGACGGAATCGGAAGGATTCTTGGAGCGGTTCTGGTTCTGGTTGTTGAAGTTGGTGCGGGTCCAGTCGGCGATACGGCCAAGCTTATCGGAGCGGGAGAAAGGGGCGAAGGGGACGTTGACAGGGAGATTTAGGTTGAGATTGGAAGAATCGGGCGGGCCCCATCCGTCAGGATTGAATGGGACTTCTCCAACTTCGAACTCTCCTCCTCCTCCTACCATTTTGTGAATGTGAAACTGAAGCAAATCTGAAGGAGTAGATACAGGGCAGCGGCTTGCCTTTTGAGTTTTTGAAAGAAAGGGTTTTTCTTTTTTTGAGAAAGGGTTTTTCTTCGTTTGCGGGTTTATGATCTTTCGGAAACGGGGGGTTTGGAAATTTGCAATTTATTGCTCTTTTTTATTATTATTATTATTATTATTTTTTTTTTTTTTTTTTTTGGAGATAAAGATAGAAACTTTTATTTACATAAAGGTATAAAGGTACAGCACAAGTATAAACCAAAGCCATCACAGCACAGGAGCCTAAACTCCAAGCCTACTAGAAAGAAATACATCAAAATAACAAATACCACACCAACACACAACAAATTATAACAATATTGAAAACAGGATTAATGGTTCTCCATTGCCCCTTCCAATATCATCGCACAGGTGCATAGTTTCATCCTTGCTAAAGACGCATTGCTAAAGACAAACCAGCATACAAACAACCCCATTACTGCACATAATCTTTAATACTCTTCCAAGCCAATTGCCCCTTTCAATATCACAGCACAGGTGCAGAGTTTCAGCATTACTAAATACCAGATCAGCATACAAAAACAACCCCATTACTGCATATAATCATTAATACTCTTCCAAGTCAATTGCCCCTTTCAAATTCACAGCACATGTGCATAATTTCAGAGCTGCCAGAGAAGTACATCAAATACCAGAACAGCCTCCAACAAATAAATAACAAGGTTCAAAAAAACTCCCATTACTGTACATAATCTTTAATGCTCTTCCAAGAACCCAATTACCCCTTCCAATTTCACAGCACAAGTTCATAAATACAGAACAACAAATACCAGAACTACAAACAACACACAATAAATAGTAACAAGGTCCAAAAACATTATTAATGGTTCCCCATTGCTGCACATAATCTCTGATATTCTTCCAAGTATCCAATTGCCCCTTCCAATATAGCTTTAGGATGTTGTTGGACCTTCTCAAAATAGAATTTATTTCTAGCATTCCATAATGCCCACGATATTGTTGCCCATCTGTCCAACTCCATCTGTGTAAGCCTATTTGCCATCATCCTAAAGAGTGCAAAGAAGTCTTGTTCTGCATTCGAACATTTTTGGATTTTCCCTCGGCAAAGTGCCCATACATTCCTTGCTAAGGGACATTCCCAAAGAAGATGACCAATGGATTCAGGTTTCTGGCAACATATTTCACATTGGGGGTCAATTTTCATTTTTCTCCCATGCAAGCTTTCTCTTGTAGGTAAAATATTTGAGCAGGCGCGCCACACAAACATCTTAACCTTAGGAGGAGTCTTAAGAGTCCAGATTTGTTTCCAGAGAGCCCGATCAGTTACTGCTCTAGAGTGCTCAACCTGATTTTTTTCCTTTAGCTTTAAAGCAACCTGATATGCAGACTTCACTGTAAACAACTTTGCTAAATTTTCCTTCCATATTAGCTTGTCTCGAGAGGCAGTCATGGACAGAGGAGTGGCTAAAATTTCTTTTCTAGTTTGATAAACAAAGAGATCAAAGATCTTTTCCCTATCCCATTGCATTGTTGTACTATCAATCAAGTCACTCACATGCAAATTCGGCTGGTCATCACCCAAAAACACAGGTTTATGCGGAAGCCACTTATGGGTTGAAACTAAAATGTTACTTCCATCTCCCACCCTCCAAATAGAGCCTTCAGAGATAATGTCCCTTGCTGCCAGCAAACTTCTCCAAACATAAGAGGGATTATTGCCAAGTACTGCATCCATAAAAGAGCAATTGGGAAAATACCTTGCTTTATAAACCCTATAGAACAAAGAATGTGTATTATGTATCAACCTCCAGGCTTGTTTAGCTAGTAAAGCTAAATTAAAAGCTTGAATGTCTCGAAAACCCATGCCTCCACTCTTCTTTGACATACACAGCTTGTTCCAATTTATCCAATGGATCTTTTTCTCCTCCTTTGTCTGGCCCCACCAATATTTAGCTAAGGTAGAGTTGATAGAATCACATAGAGCCTTTGGGATTCGGAAAATGCCCATAGAGTAGATAGGGATTGCTTGAGCAACTGTTTTAATCAAAATTTCCCTACCTGCTTTTGAGATAAATTTTTCTTTCCATCCTAACACTCGCTTTGTAATTTTCTCCCACAAGTCTTTAAAAGTATTCAACTTAGATTTACCCCCCACCATAGGAAGCCCAAGATATTTTTCACAATTCTCCATCACGCTTGCCCCCATTAATGTCTGAATGTGCTCTTTGACTTCTTGTTTTGTGTTTCTACTAAAAAAGATAGACGTTTTCTGTCTATTGATTGCTTGACCCGATGCTGACTCATAACAACCAAGTAGATGAAGAAGGTGATGGCATTCATCCACAGTAGCTTGACAAAAGATAAAACTATCATCAACAAAAAGTAGATGAGAGATACAAACCCCATTAGGACATGACAATATACCATGCAAGTATTGTGATTCCATTGCTTTTCTAAGCAAAGCTGAAAGTCCCTCTGCACAAAGCAAAAAAAGATAAGGAGATAATGGATCCCCTTGCTTTATACCTCGTGATGGCTTAATAAAACCCTTAGGTTCTCCATTAAGTAACACAGAATAGGAGGCAGTACATACTGTTTCCATGGCTAACTGGACCCAATGTTGATCAAAGCCTAATTTAAGCATGATCTGTCTAAGAAAATTCCATTCAACACAGTCATAAGCCTTACTGATGTCAAGTTTTACAGCCATTTGACCTTTCTTCCCACTCCTTTTATTCCTCATTCTATGTAATATTTCAAAAGCTACAGTAGTGTTATCAGTAATTAACCAGTTAGGGACAAAAGCACTCTGTGAATCTGAAATAACATTAGGCAAAATGAGTTTTAGCCGATTTGCTAGCACCTTAGAAATAATCCTTGAAACAACATTAGCAAGGCTGATTGGCCTGAAGTCAGAAACACATCTTGGATCATTCTTTTTGGGTATAAGGACAATATGAGTATAATTCATTTTATGCAGGAAATGACCAGATGTCAACACAGATAACACTGTAGCAGTAACATCATGTCCAACTATATGCCAATCTTTTTGAAAAAAGAAAGGTGACATACCATCTGGTCATGGAGATTTTGATGGATGCATTTGGAAGAGTGCTTGCTTTACCTCATCAGGAGTATAGGGTTGAAGGAGTGTGCTGTTCATATCTGGTGTAACTACCCTATCCACTGAGTCTAAAACCGGCTCCATACCAACTGGATTAGCTGTGGTGAATAGATTTTGAAAATAAGACTCTGCCACCCTCTCTTTATCATCTTCAGAAGTGCACCATCTTCCATCATCATCCTCAAACCCAACAATATGGTTCTTCCTTCGTCTCTGACTAGCTCTTTGATGAAAATATTTTGTATTCTTATCGCCCGCAGGTAACCAAATGGCTCTAGACCTCTGCCTCCAAAATAATTCATCCTTAAATAGAAGGGAATTTATTTCATCCCGTACCTATTGTATCAGAGGAAGATTTTCAGGGTTATTCATACTCATGAGAAGCTCTAACTCATTATATTTATCATCCAGAAGTGTCTTTGAATTGCCGAGGGTTCTACTCCATTCAACCAATGACATGCGACATCTCTTTATTTTATTGAACAACCTGTACATTGGGCTCCCTGCTTCCACGGATGCATTCCAAGCTTCCAAAATAATTAATTCACACTCTGGATGGGTGGGCCATTTTTCTTCAAATCTTTTTGGAATCTTCTTTCTTCTAGTCATTGGGCCAGTCACTCGAGTTAAGAGCAAAATCGGGTTGTGGTCCGAATAAGCAGCTTGGATGCGTTTCACTTTAGCTTGCGGGAACAAATCTCTCCATTCAAGAGTAGCACAAGCACGATCCAGCCTTTCCTGTACAAAATCATCACCAGGTCGTCCATTCCTCCACGTAAAAATGTTACCTTGAAAGCCAAGATCACTCAAACCACACTGTGCCAATGTTGTCCTAAACTCCTCCATAGGCCTGAGTGGCCTTGGAATTCTGCCTTGCTTCTCATTGGAATTCAGAATTTCATTATAATCCCCTATGCATAACCACGGCAAGGAATCTCTGGAATGTAGATGCCTCAGATAACTCCAAGATTCATGTTTACGATGTTCCTCCGGTCTTCCATAAAATCCAGTGAGTCTCCATGGAGAATCAGTCATGATATGAGCATCTATGTGATTTAAGGAGTAGGTTTGAATATCCAGTGATACCTCTTTCTTCCAAAGCATGGCTAATCCTCCAACTCTATGAACACACGGTACTGCAAGCATTGAATCATAGTTCAAATCCGCCTGAGTCGTCCTCATCTCATCAACAGTTTGTTTTGTTTCCATTAAAAACAAAACATTGGGAGCTTTTTCCCTCACCAAGTGAGAGAGTACAGTAGCTACATGGAGGTTCCCAAGCCCCCGGCAGTTCCAACTTAAGATATTCATTGTGTTCGGCGGGGCTGATCATCAGCCTCCGCCGTTGTGAAAGTTGGGTAATACAAGAAACCATTGCTCTTTATTTTTTTTATGGGTAATACAAGAATTACATTCAACTGAAATTGAAATACAACAGAGAGACAAAGCAAGTGCATTACACACAGAGATCCTCAATAATAAGATGCTCAACAAGGTTTGGGAAAGACCTTTTCCAAGCTTGTGAAACACCAAAATTCCTAGCTACCCTTGCAAGTTCATGGGCAACTCTGTTGCCTTCCCTTTTCAAGTGTTAAAAATAGCACCAGGTAAACGATGCAAAAACTTCCCTAATGTTCAGGATTATGTGCCTAAGCTCACCACTGTGGAACCTATCGTTGATTGCTTGAATGATGGATAAGGCATCAAACTCAAAAATAGCATGGGAAACATCCATTTCCGCTACGAGAAGCCCGCCTTCTTGAATGGCCAAAGCTTCTAAGATCTCAGCAGAGAACGACGCAGCCAGGACTTTGCTTGAAGCAATAAAAACTTCTCCTATGTTGTCTCGAATGACTACACCGATGCACGAGTTCCCCCTATCATTAAAAGCTGCTGCATCAGTATTAATTTTGAAGAAGCCCGTAGGTAGAGCTTTCCACTTTGACAAAGGAAGGGGCTGAGATAAAACCCATAAGGAGCAAGCAGCCTTGAACTCGACCATGACCCTACCTGCCATTTCCCAAGCATGAATTGTAGAGGAGCTCGAATCCTCATGAATTGCTTGATTACGATTCCACCAAATAGACCAAGCAACAGCAAAGAAGAGTTCTAAATCATTCGGAGAGCCATTCGCAATAAAATCTAAGGCAATATCCACCAAGTCACAAGAGGAAGAAGAGAGGTCCACAGGGCAATTGTGCCAAAATGCCCAAGTGAGCTTTGCATGATCACAATGACGAAGAGCATGGGCTGTGATTTCAATGGCTTTATCACATAATGGGCAGAAACTTGAGCAATAAATTCCTCTGTGGTTTAGATTTTGCATAGTTTGAAGACCATTGACACAAGTCCTCCAAGCAAAAATTTTGAGCTTTGGAGGAACTTTCTGCTGCCATATTTGCTTCCACAGTAAAGTCCGTAAGCTGCTTAAGGAGCTTTCACCTTCCTCAATTGAATCCACAATACCTGAGGCAATATGATATGCACTTTTAATCATAAACACACCCCTTTTGTTGCCTATCTAGATAAGACAATCCTCGGGTAGATTATAACTTAGGGGAATTTTAAGGATGGTGCTGGCTTCATGAGGCAGAAAAGTGGCATTAATTACATCAATTTTCCACCATCTAGTGTCATTGTCTATGAGGGAAGACACCATGGGAAAGTCTTCATAGTCAGTTTGGGGAGAAATCACCTTGTGGGTTGTTGGTGTTGGCAACCATCTATCGTCCCAAATATGGATTCGCCGATCATTGCCCACCCTCCACCTTGTGCCCCTTCTAATTACCTCAAGACTATTGTGGATGCTTCGCCAAGCATAGAAGGGGTTACTACCAAATATTTTGCTCTTTACTCTTTACTAATTGAGCTTGTGTGTAATTACAGTCATATCCTTGTACTACAAGGATGAGTTTTCTCAATTTAGGGTATGTTGGATTGGAGGTAGGATAAAGAGGATAAAAAATAAACGAGAGAAAATATGATTGTGTGTTCTTAGAGAACTTCACCCATTACACCTGGTCCTGGCTTATATTTCATAAAACAAATAAATAAAGTTAAGAAGAAAAAAGGTCAAAATGTATCATTCATCTCAATTTGCAATTTATACTTTTGTCCAATAAAACTATAACATTTAATTTGTAAGTGTTTAAAATGTCATTAAAAATATGAAACATTTAGGCCTTAAAGCTTATAATATTTACATGCTCATAAGCATTTCTTATTATATAAATTTCGACGTAAAAGTTCAAGTCTTAAAAATCTCCTTCTCAAATAAATAAATAAAAAGTCTTAAAAATCTAAACTATTAACATAGAGGATGCCTTAGAAGAAATAGCATTAATCAATGAATAGGAATAAAATTAAGATATATCAAATAAACAAATAATTATGATATTTTTGGTCAAAAATAAAATGGCTTTTGACTTCTTGTGGGAGAGGCAATATTCACGTTAAGAGAATTTTTAACTACAAGAAGATTTCAAAAAGTGAACAACAATTTTTTAAAATTTGATGAAACCACAAATTAATAATATTTATATTTTTCGTTATCAAATATCAATATAGGAATATAGAAAAGGCACAAAGTTGAACACAATTGCATTGCATAGCTGTTGAAAAAGCTCATCACTCATGTATACTACAAGATATGTGAGTGTGAAACATCACATAGGCCCATTGGAAGCAAATGATGTGCTTGTTGTAATGCCTAGGCCTAGGCCCTTGTTTTGAAACACCACCAATTTTGTAGCATATGTATGGCAGATGTACACTCGGCTGTATTGCACTTTTTGCTATGGCCTATCTGGTTATTCTTTACAAGCTCATATTTTTTTTTATGTACACTCGGTTGTACAAACTAGAAACTAGTTTAGAAGCAAAACTGAACTGGTACGACTTTTACATGGACTATTAAACGGAAGCAGCCATGATGTGGAAAGTGGAAACCAAAGGCAATACGATACATATGCTCATTCCTACTTTTCGAAAACCAATGTAGTTTCTGATTGAATGTCTAAAAGTACTAGAATGTTTTTTCATTTTTTTATGCTTATATTTTGAGCAAAGCTAGTGGGCGTGTTAAAGTCAAGAGTGTTGTCTGAACTTTGAAGAGCTCAATACTTCCCAGAGTCAGGAATGAGCATGTATGGTCTTTGTAAACAACGTAGCAAACTATAGAAATACTAATATTTCTAGAACAAAAATCTGTCACGCCAAGAGCACATCAAAATCTGGTACTTTGAATTTCTTTTACTAATATAAGAAATGTGTTTTACAATAGGCAAATTTTCTAACCAAAAACTTCAGACTAAGGCTTGTTGTTGTTGTACTCCATAATCTAAACTTACATGCAGGCCATATAAATAAAAACAAAATAATGTAGATTGTTACAGGAATTGATTTCAAAAGTTTTTTTATTCCTTGAAATTCAGAAAACAGAAATCACACATTTTCTGATGAGAAGATAATAAGCACCATAATCTTTTTTCTACTTGAGAAGTCGACAAACAAATTTGCTCACCCTGGTAGATAATATTAACCAGGGTATTATCCCAACCTGCAGTTACACATTACGAGACCAGTTAAGAACTTAGAAGTAAAATTCAGAAACCTGTATGCATCACATTACATGCTTTAAGAAAATGGCTCTCTCTCTCTCTCTCTAATACACACACACCATTTTTCAACTTTCAGTACGCGTATTATACAAATTTAACTGAGTTAAACAAATTCACTCATGGCCCTACACTTCTATGTACGATGATCTAATGAGCTGAGAACCGTGTCAAACATTTAATTTATATACACCATACATGCAAAAGAATCTTAAATTCTTAAAATAGGTTAGTTCTGAATATTGTAAATTTCCAGAGGTAAAAAGAATTCCTAATATCCTTTTTCCCCATTAAAAGAATAAGATAACAATCAGCACCAGATTCAAAGAAGAGGGTTCTTAAATCTTATGAGTGTAGAATCTGGAGATCACATTGCTCCAGGAATCACACAATTTGAAGCACTAAGAGGTGTTCATCCCTGCATATCTGTCAACAGTCATCATGATAATATATATTTTTTGATAAGTACAGTCATCAGGTTGCACTAAATGTTCTTATCTTGATCAATAAATCTCCCCATTAACTTTCTGAAAGTTTGTCAGCAATTTAAAATACAGAACAGCAGGTATAGGACATGAGACTCAGCCCAGCCATCCTCAACGGGGAACTAGCCTAACAATTTTCCATTCTTCACAAAGGGTTTCTCTCATACAGGATATATGAAAATAATAAAAGTAGAAAACTTAAAGGCTATTTACCATAACATGGTTGTTTAAAGTGCCTCCTGTCCTCCAAGATAGCAAATTCCCTGCCAAAAAAAAAAAAGAAAAAAAAAAAAGAAGGAAATCTTTCAATATGAGGCAGCAGGCCAAGAATATTCTCAATTAGTTTGCATTTTTTCCTTAATGAATATGGCAGAGACAGGAATCTTTTACTTGGGCACGTTGGATATTTAGAAAGTACAGCATAATTTTGTTAGCCCAATAAGTACTGACTTGGTGAGGCCAAATATATACCAAAGAAGACCTCAAATGTCATCTTCTTCTTCTTTTTTGGTGGGGGAGGGGGGGGGGGGGGGGGGGTTGTACCTAAAACCTGCTTCTGACCCTACCACCTGTTGTTTGCCTACTTAGTCTATTATCAGGTTAGTTTGCAGAAGCATCATAAGCTGATCAATCAAACCACAAGTCCCTAGAGTAAAATTGCAGGGGTGTAAGCAAACATAGCAAATTGACCAATGGCAAGAAGCATTACCAAAGGGTTGCACAAGTCGCTGAGATATGGTGGCAACAGGAACCCTCCAAAACCAGCAAATGAGCACAAAATATGTCAAAACCTACATGAACAACCAAATCAATACAATCTTTGGGGCTCAACAAGGAAGCAAGTTAACTTGTCAAAATCTCAAAGTATTCCAGAGGCACCTTGAAAAGAAACAGAACTTTCAAATACAAATCATATGACATTTTCATTTCCTTGCTATGTGATTCTTGATCTGCAAATCATACAGAAGTGTTAGAAGCTTCATTTTATATAGAAAAACAAATTAACAGAAGCCACATAATTTCTAACTTTGAATACATGAAAGATGGGAAAGAAAACAACAGGAATTAATAATTTTAAAAGGAATAAACAAATAAAGCACCAAATCCTCCACGAACACAGCACAAGGATACTTAGGATCATTTTTAAGGCCAAAACATAGATACAGTACCTTAGGTACCCCTTTTATAATTTAGCTACCTGTCCAATTAAATAACTCACCTCAAAGGTGTTGACACTGTCTCCTTCTCCGTTTCTTTCTTTTTACCTTTTTTTTTTCCTGTTTCCTCTGTTAGAAAACCTACAAGAAGACCCCAAACCCCATTCTAGCTCCTCACACTCTCTCAGACTTCTAACTTTTTTAAGAAATCGAGATTTCAGAAGGATGAAGGGGCCTGCTATTCTGCTTGATTCAGTTCGTGAAATTGATAGTACAAGCTGATTCCGAATCTTCCCGATGAGTTATTGACCCAGATTACTGCCAGGCTTCCTGGAATTTGCTACTTCAATGCGCAGTTGGTGTCATGGACGTGGGTGGCAACTGTTATGAGTCTTGAACTATTTAAATTAAGAAAGGAGCTTGGAACAACAGAAGAGTGGCTATATCTATTGATGAAGGTTGAATAGGATAAACTTTTGTGGCATGCTTTGGACCCTTCATCAAGAAAATGGCAGAAATTTCCTATAATGCCCAATGTTGTTTATGAATATAAATCTAGGAAGGGTTCTGCTGGGCTTTGGATGTGGAACATGGTGGGTCCAAGCATTAAAATTGCTGAAGTTATTTGAGGCTGGCTTGGGTGGAACTGTGGAAGGACTCATGAGACCGCAGAAGAATGATTTTCCCATCGACCTTTTGAAATCTTAATTTCTTCAACAATTTAGAAATCTGAGAGAGTGCAAGAAGCCAAAGAGGTTGGAATTCAGGGGTTTTCTCGCTGGTTATCTAACACATCCATGGCAAACAAAAATAAAATAAAACAAAAAGAAAGAAACAGAGAAAGAGACTGTGTTAACACTGTTAGGTGAGTTATTTAACTAGACAGGTGGCTGCATTTTAGGAGTACCTAAGGTACTGTATTTAAGTTTTGCCCTATATTTTATATGTTTGTTTATTTTATGGTTCACATGATGGGGGAATGCTGGGCAGCCAGTTGCATTAGGATTTACACTTTACATTACATAAGTGTATTAAAAGATAAACAGTTTGTATAATAAATCTAAAGAAATCTAGTAGGCTGAGTCCCCAAGATAATGAACTGCATAATCATTAAACACCAAGCAATGGCCATAACAACTAGCAAGTCCATTTCAGGTCCAAAGGAAAGGGAAGAGAAGATAATTTGTTCCTTATTTATTTTCTAACAAAATCTCTCGTCCACACAAACCAAAGCAGACAACCACCAAAAATAATAAAAGCAGATGTTGACTAAAATTCTTACCAGTTATAAATCAATTTATGCCATGAAAATACTTTAAGCTTTTATTTTAAGCAATTAACCACTCACTAGATACACATAATCCTTAAAATATCCCACATGAAAGTATATTCTACTAAATTTATAACTTGATCTAAAGGCTGTCTCATACTCGTAGTCATAGGACCATGACAAGGCCAGATATATTCAGACTTCAACTGGGATGTAGGCCACATATGATGAGCTTACTATCTTCAGCTCTTGAGCCAAATGTCAGCCACATCAAAATAAAAAAACATTGTATACAATATTTTTAAGATAGTTAACACATTGTGACGAACAAAGTGCTCAAAGTGGCAGGGCCATGAAAGTCATATTCTCTAATGCCATTAAGTGCACATGCATAACTAGTATTCCTTGTGATGATAGTACCAGAGTCAAGGCTTTCTTCATCGGAGATCTTTAGAACAAAATAGACAAAAAGTGAAGTCCAGAAGACGTGGATTCTTCTAAATAAAAGACTTTGCTTTCTTTTCTCTACTTTGAACTGCAACAGCACAAATGACATTAATTCAAGCTAGCTCTTCAACTCTTATACTTCATTTAAATTGTTCCTAAAAATTAATGACCTAGTTCATTCCAACAATTAATCTCTATTCTCTTTGCCAATCAACTTCACCCTTGAATAGTCTATATGGATCAACAATACAGCTTCTAGAACCTAACCATCCTGAAAACTAATATCGTGTTAAGTTCCACAATTGTAGACAAATTATTATTAATCATTGATTGGTCAAATAGGTCTTCACAATACCCGAAAAGCCCAATTTATCATTCAAGAAATTAGATTCAAGATAATTTTAAAAATGTTGACACATCTCTAAATGAGTAAATATAAAGCGGATGAGTGGAGTTGCAAATAGCCTCACAGTTTGCAAGTTCCTTCTCCTTGGCAGCTGCTAACCTCCTAAGTTTCGCAGCTTGTGCAAATGTGGATGGCCTGCAATTAACAAAGAAGCAAATCTTATTGTATTCATATTTAATACACACTCATTGAAACTGTCAATTTGAAACCAATGTAACCCAAAAGGAAAGAATATATGCTCAAGTTTTTCCAAACAAACATGAAACTAAACAGAAGCTAATCATATCAAACAAGAAGCTATAAACATCAGAACAATTCAATTCTAAATGCCCGTAGCATTGACAACAAACTGTGATATGATGGATTTCGACGGTGAGGTTGGAGAAAGACTTTTCATAAACCTCTAGAACCACTCACTGTGACAAGGAGCCCGCCTCTTTCAAGAGTTGCTTTATCTCTCCACGCAACTGGATTACTGTAGCATTAGTGGATCCTCCCTGCAAAGAAACCACATGACCAAAAAAGAGTATTTTAATAACAGACAACTTATGTATAAATCAACTTCATGTGCCTCACTGCCAATATTTATTAACAATATCAAATAAATTGACAACCTTAAAAGATCTTTATCCCAAATATCAACACTATAGTTACTTGATTCCTGTACAACGGATAAATACAGTTTGGCAGCATTTTTACGAGAATCTGAACTGTGTAAGGCACTAACCACTACTTAGCAACAGTTATCAATAACTAATTTATTTTTTCTTAGATTTTTGTTTGATTGGCAAAGAACATTGGGAACTTTGCTTGCTTCTCCTCTTTTTTTTTTTCCCCTAGATTGTTGTAACTCTAGACTTCTTTTTTTTGTACATTGCTTAGCTCATCCGGGGCGAATGCCCCTAGATAACCAAGCAACTAGTTTTGGTGGGTGGGGTCAGTTGCCCGTAGGTTTAACTAGCTAGAGGCGAGTCTAAATGGCTCCTGTTTATGAACGTTTCACACGTTATCAAACAAGAAAAATGTGTTGCCCTTGTAAAAGGGCTTCCCCAGTTCCCCCTTGCTTTTCTTCAATAGAATCATTATAACCAGGCAAAACCTAGGTACAATTCCATAGGTGTGCGTGATCTTAGGCTCTCCAATTAAATTCAACCACGTGGGGGTGCATTGAACAAGGCAGCACAATCAGTGTTATCTTAACCTATTGACAATTAAATTCAACCATGTATACCATTGTTTGAAACCAACAAGTTGCAAGCTAACTCATGACCTAGGCATTTCAGAATTGTGAATAAAATCAGCAAATTTCAAAAAAAAATTTATCGGAATCTATCAACGAGTATCGTAAATCGTAAGCAACATGCAACGCGGTGACGGTCACATGAGAATAATTGAAAATGTATAGATTCTGACCTTCTTTAAGCGTTCGAGCCACCCGGAGAGGAGCTGAAAAGTGATGACAATCGTGAAGGTTAAAGGAGCTGCAACCGATACCCGATGACCCACGGATTCTACCTCTTCTCCCATCTCTCTCTCTCTCTCTCTCTCTCTGCAAATTGAATTGGTTAATTTGGTTATTGATCGGGGCGGGAGGGATTAGACTGGACTACTGGACTCGCGGGTTCTTGATTTAGATTTTAGAGCCCGGTCCAAGATCAAGTTTTTTTTTTTTTTTTTACTCGTTAAACAAATAAAAAATCAATAATAAGATATGAGAACTTTTTATATTAAATTTTTATTTTAAAAATCCAATTGAGAATAATAATCAATGGCAGAAGAGCATGATTAAAATTAATAGTTGAGGACAAAATTAAAATTATAATGTTAATTAATATTAGTTTTTAAGTATGTACATATGCTCACGCGTGTGTTTAGAGGCTCTTTTATTTTTTTTTAAGTTAATAATTTTCATTCATCATAATTAAGGGTTGTTGTATTCTTCAATCACAAAATATATAAGGGTGTAATGATATTTATATACAAACAAATTGTTTTACACATAAAAAATTAACTTGAGAGCAAGTTTTTCTTTCATAAAAATTTTAAAAATAGCGTGAGATTAGGAGTAAGGAAACCGCAAGTTAAAATATATATATATATATATATTGTTAAGACTTTTTTTTGTTGATGTGAAACGGTTAAGACTTATTAAAGGTAAAAAAAAATAAAAAATAAAAATTGAATTTACTTTTTTTTTAAACATGAGTTTAAGTAGTTGAAGCATCTCAAATACTTGAATATAGAGTGTTCCGATTTTGTAGGCAATGTTTTAATGCAACTTAAACATGTATTTTTACTCGACTATATTTTAGTTTTGTCTCTACTTAAACTTATGGCATGTTTGGATGTTTAAAAAAGGAGGGGGAGTCGAGTAGAGGGAGGGAGAGTAATCTAATTACATTGTTTGGAAGTTTTTTAAGGTATGAGGGGGAGGGGTTTGGAGGAGTTTGGAAGGGTTTCAACTCTATCTAACCTCTCATTTTTAATTCCCCCAAATTGGAGAGATTTTGAAGGAGAGTAGAGTAGATAAATTATTGTCCAAGTAAATTCCCTAATTTATCATTTCTAACAAATTAATCATAAACCAATGTTGCAAGTCAATATTCAAATAAGGGTAAATTTGTATATTTTAATCATTTACTCTCCTCTCCATCCTAATTTTTAAAACATCCAAATAAGGGGAGAGGCTAATTACTCCCTTTCCCCTTACTAATTTTAAAAACATCCAAACAAGGTGGAAGGGAACCATTCCCCTCTACTCTCCTCCCCACTACTCTCCTCCCTTCTACTCTCCTCCCTCTCTAAATTTCCAAACAGGCCATTAAGAGTGTTAGGGTATTTTTGAACAAATAAAATGTCCAATCCAAACAGGGGAAACCCCTTAAATAGTAGTATAGATAGAGAGTGTTCATATTTTGTAGGCAATATTTTAGTGCAAGTTTGACATGTATTTTGATTTGACTATCCTTTAGTTTTATCTCTACTTAAACTTATGAGTGTTAGGGGTATTTTTGAACTAACAAAATGTTCTGTCCAAATAGGGGAAAACCCTTAAAAAGTAGTATAGATAAGTAGAAAATTCTGAAGTAATTGAAAAAAATTTCTGATTTGTTTATCTAATGTAATCATTTATATATATTCTATACTATTATTTAAGGGATTTCCAAGCCGTAAACTCTAAGTGTTCCAAGCCGTGGAGTCATGAACTCTTAACGATTTTTCTTTTCTTTTTTTTTTCTTTTTTTAATTTTAAATTTTATTCCACTTAAAGTCTTAGAGCATCTCCTATAGAGTATGTATAGCCAAAATATAGAGAATGAAACCGGAAAAAAGAGGAAAATAGAGCTCCAACAATCTCTCTAAAACTTAAATTTTCTTTTGCTCATGAACAGTAGCTCATCAAGTCTAATGGGCTACTGTAGATTAGCAACTGATTTTTTTTCATTAAAAAATTCCAACACTTAATATTTTATCACTTCTTTCTCTTCTTCTTTGATTTGTTTTTGGGTCTTACACTCTCTCTCTCTTTGTTTCTTCTCACAAAACAATTCTTACTCTCACAAAACAATTATTGCTCTCATAAAACTGATTTAATTTAAACAATAAATCTAAAATAAAAACAACAACAACAACAACAGATCAAGAACAGAAAAAAAAAAAATAGAACAACAATGAAAGATCAAGGAAAAAAAAATAGAGACGTATGTGTGTGGTAGAGCAACAGTGGTGAGGAGGAGGAGCAGCGGTGGCGGTGTGGTGGAGCAAGGGCGATTTCTCCTTTCTCTCCATGCGTGTCTGTGTGTGTTTGAAGATAATGACACCAAAAGGCAAGCAAGATTATGTGAGACGTATCACAGAGAAAGCTAGATTATGGTAGAAAAAGAAAGAAAAAGAGTAGAAAATGAGAGAGCTGGAGAAAGAAATAGAGAGGGAGGTTCTGAAATCAAGTGGAAAGTAGAGAGAAAAAAAAAGGACGAGATATATGGGTATACGTGTATGGTGCAGAAAAAAAAAAAAAGGAAAAAAAAAAAGGAAACATATGGATGAAAGAATGGAAATATTACCATAATATTTTTACAATATTTTCACAATAAATCTTAAGTAACATATTGTTATTAGCTAATATTGGTGAGTAAAAATATAATTTCAGTGATGGATTCAAATTAGAATTAATAACAACTTTTCATATAGGATTTTGTTATAATTATTGTGAAAGTATTACAAAAAATGCTGTAAATATAACATTTTTCATTGAAAAATATAATTGTTGAGAATAAATATAAAAATAATAAATGATGATAAAAAAAGAATAAAGAATGAATAAATAAATAATATTTAAATGAGATAGAGAATGGGATAGAGAATCTGTTGAAAAGTGTATTTGAAAAAGCGAGTAGTTAAAAGGTAAAAGCTATTGTTCATTCTCGAAACAGTACAAAAATTTAGAGACTCTGCTGGAGATGCTCTTAACAGAGAAGTTAAACCCAAAATTCTCTCTATAATAGAGAATGAAATCCAAAAAAAGCTCTCCAATGGATTCTTTAAATCCTGATTTTTTTTTTGGCTTATGAATAGTAGCTCATCAAATCTGATGGGCTACTATACATTAACAATTGAATTTTTTTTATTAAAAAATCATACAAACTACTACTATATCAATTCTTTCTCTCTCCTCTGGATTTCTTTTTTTCTCTCACACTCTCTCTCCGTTGCTTCTCAGTGTTCTCACTCTTTCATCCTCACTCTCTTTCTCTCTTCTTTATCTCAACGGCTACAAAACGCAAAATACAATCCAAACACGAAAATAATTTTTCTCATAAACCAAATGAAATTAGAAAAATAAAAGAAAAAAAAAAGAAAAAAGAGAAAAGAAAGAGACTTGTTCATGAGCAAAAGAATTAATCCAAACACAAAACACAAAACAAAATCCAATTCTTAAAATAAAATTGAATCAGAACAAGCAAATATGAAAAAAAAAAAAAAAATGCCGATCTGACCCAGCCTAGTGGTGGGGAGGATGACGAGTGGCGGTGGACGTGGTAGTGCTGTATGGTGAACGTCGATCTCCACCGACGGTGGGACGGCGGACGAGCTCCCTCTCTCTCTCTCTCTAATGTGAAGCAAATGTGAGATGCTGGAATGTTTTTGAAGTGAAAAAGAAAATAAAAGAAGGGGGCTGGACACTTGTGTGGAGGAGAAAAACAAGAAAAAGAAAAAAGAAAAAAGAAATGAAACGTGTATGGATGAAAATGAAATGAAAGGAAGAAAAATAATATAAAAAATAAAAAATCCTAATTGAAAAATACTACCACAATATTTTTCACAATAAATTTTAAGTAATAGATTGTTATTAGTTAATATTAGTGAGTAAAAAAATAATTTCAGTGGTGGGTTCAAATTAGAACTAGTAACAACTTTCCACATAAATTTTGTTGTAAAAATATTGCGTAAAATGTTGTGAATATAACACTTCTCAATGAAAAATAGAGTTGTTAAAAAAAGAATAAATGATGATTAAAAAAAGAATAAACAATGAATGAAGAAATAATATTTAAATGAGATAGAGAATGGGATAGAGAATCTGTTAGAAAGTGTATTTGAAAAAGTGGGTAGGTAAAAGCTAAATGTCACTATTTATTCTCTAAACAGTACAAAAATTTGGAGAAACTGCTGGAGATGCTCTAAGGGCACGAAGATTGCATATAAAAAATATATATAGATGAAGATGTGGAATTTGATATATTTTGGGTTTTTTTTTTCTTTTCTTTCCTTTATCTCTATTCTATACTACTTTTTTTTTAGAATGTCTATTTTATATTACTTGAAAACGTGAATCTGGTATGTTTTGGATTTTTTTTCCCTTTTTTTATAGGTTTAATAAATCATATAAAAAAAATGATAGATGAAGTTGTAGAATTTTATATGTTTTGGACCTTTTTTCTATTTCTTTTATATATATCACTTGAAAACATGAATCTCATATGTTTTTGGTTTTTTTTTTTTTTTGTTCCCTTTCTTTTATGGGTTTAATAAATCATATTAAAGAAAAAAAAAAAGGATAGATGAAGACGTGGAATTTGATATGTTTTGGAGTTTTTTTTTTTTTTTTTTTCCTCTTTAATTCGTTAATATTTTATTTTACTCTGTAAACTAATCGGTAAATGGAACTAATATTTTGTTTACAGAAGTCGTGTTCATTTGTTCTACTCTACAAAAGCTGCTTCTTTCTATTGGGACTTGTTAATGTGAGGACTAAGGTAATTGTACAGAACACTCCACTCAGGTTTGAAATCGTGAATCTAATATTCTTGGTTTCTAGTGCATTAGGGGTCCCTTCCCACGCGTGAGCCCACAATGAACAAATATTGATGATGATGCTCATAAGCTCTTCTATTTTTTTGAAAAAAGTTAATAGTTTTCATTCATCATAATTTGAAGTTGTTATATTTTCTAACCACAAAAATATCTAGGGGTACTAACAAATTTTCAAATGTTATTTGCAAGACATTTTTTTAAGAGATTGTAATACTTTTTTTTTTTTTTTTTGAAAACAGATTGTAAGACTTTTTAAAATCAACTCAAAAGTAACAATTTCTATTCTTACTATCTTGGATTGTGTTTATTGCAAAATATCTTAAAGAGTATGTAGCATTATTGTACGGGTATGATCTCGGACCCATTGAACTTTGGGCCATGACCTTATGGTATAGTACGTGATCCCATGCCCATTGGACCTTTGACCTCGGTCCGGGCACGCTTTAAAACCCAATTTGGGCCCAAATGACGTAATAGGTCCATCTTGTCCTAAACATATCAAAAACAAGCTCATCCCGGTATTGTCTTGGGGAATATCGCTGCCGAACATTCTTTTGGAGGCTGGAATCAATTCCAATGTCATTACCACCATTCTCAAAAGAGCATCTTCTCATAAAAAATGATGAGATTGGACCCCATCCACACGAGTGAGATCAGGAAGTAATCATAACACCTCCACCCATCTCAAATTATAAATAGGAGAATAGAATGAGAAGGTTGGGGGCTGGCAATTCTGGAGAGAAAAAGTAAGAAAGTAAGAGAGTGAGAGAGAAAGCAAATGAGTGAAACTCGGGAGTGAGTAACATAGAGAGGAGAGTAAGAGTGTTCACCGGGATTATGGGAAGCTATAGAGTGATTTGGAGTGGAATTGTCCTTAGTAGGAAATACTAAGCCCACTATACAAGTAGATTGTGAGCCCAAATCCAAGCCTGGTACACATGGTAGAAATTGGGTACGCACAATTATAGATTAATTAAAAAAAATATAACACCATATAAAATTTGGTACATTCGTTAGGGATGTTGCGATAATATACCATTTTATATATATTGTACAATATTTAGTAATTGTAATTTTTGATGACTTATGAATATATACTATACAAGATTAAAATACTTAAAATTAATGGTTAATATTTGAGTGGTACCATACCCCAAAAAAAAAAAAATGTGTGAATTTATGCCTTTTATTTCTTTTAGGTTCTCCGGCCCCATTATGTTCTTTCTTTTGGTTCTTGAACTCAAAAAACTTCTAACTAGTGCCGTCTCTTTGCTCCTCTTCTCTTCTTCCTTCTTATATAACATCTCTCAACTACTTCCATAGCCATCATTCCTTCTCTCCAAACTAATTTCTTAGCTTATATAACAATACAAACAAACAACAAAATACACGAATTTCATAATATCGCATAATCTTATCTTCCTATTTTCAGACAGAAAATAAAGTTTTTATTTTTAGGGAGTTTCAATCTATGGCGTCCACTCCTGATAATAGTTTTTTATCATCAGACCAAGACACCAATTATTTTTTTTATATAGGCGGAGATTGAATCCCAAATCTCTTATAAAGTTGAATGTCTTGTGCTGTGACATGTCAACTGATAACTTACAATCAAAACGGCCATTAAAAGTCCATTATACCAATGTGGTTACTTTTTCCTATGCAGTGGTAAATGGTAATGGTGCGGTGAAGTTTCTTCATATCACTTTTAACGCCAAATGCCCTAAGTTTTGAGATTGTAGAGACCAGCTCTGTTACCAATGACATTTTTCTTGAGATGGAATGAAGAAAGGAGTTAGGAAAATCGAGAAGAAAGTGCAATTTTCAAAAGATTTAACAGGTTGAAAGGTAATGCGTGGAGATATGGGTCGTGTGCTTCAACTTCAAGTTTAACGTTTCTTTTTTTTTAATTTAAGGGATTGGTGAATTTCTTTTGGAAGATTGGAGGGGTCAAATTATAATTAATTAAGAGTGGAGATGTGCTTCATTACTGTGAGGGAGTGATTTGACAGAATTGACATGGACCATTATAAGTATGTTTTGATTTTGATTTTTATATTTATATATATTTTTTTTAAAACAAAAGCATCCAAACTTTTCTTTTAGTATGCGACTATTTTCTCGAGTAAATGCAACCTTTGTCCCACACACATACCATATTATTACAGGAAGGAATCTCTTGGGAGTGACTCCAAGATACTGATAAGAGGTTTTAAACCCAAAATCTCATGAATATCATGAAGTCTTAACAACCACTTAGTCAATCCCTTGAGGTTAAATATATTTTAATCTTATTCTTTATTTTGTTTTTTGTTCATTAATGTTAAACTAGCTAGTTCTAATTACTTCTGTTTTTTTTTTTAGGCCAAATAAGAATCAGATAATTAAAATTTTAAAATTAATTGAGATGAAGAAGCTAGAGTAAAGATGAGTAACAGAGATTTAAATCTTTGTAGTTGTGGTTCTGTTGTCTCTATCTTTGTTTTGTGTATTTAGCTATATAGACATGTTGGATTAGGAATTTAGGCATCTGTTGTATTGGTTTAGTGTTTGTGTTGTTTGGCCGTGAAAATGGGTATTATTTGGTTCATCTATCCAAATCAAAGAATTTTCATTTTCTTTTAGAAACATCCTATAACACAACCAAGGTCAATCCGATCCATCCACCATGTATCATTCCTCCCTAAGCCCACCTCCCTCTATGGTCATCACCACTTGCCATCGCCATCAATGGCAACGACAATGGCCTGACTTTAAAGTTACCCCTTAACTCTTAGGCCTTGTTTGGATTTAGTGTTTTCAATCACTTATCACCCAATTTTCATCACTCATCACTCAAAAACTATGGGTCCAACGCATGCACCCCTTGTTTGGATCAGTTTCCACTTCTTGTTTCCATCACTCATATCTCAACAAATTGAGTTATGAGTGATAGAGAATGAAAACAACAAAAAATAGCTTGTTTTTTAGTTATAAAAACAGAGTTATGGTGGCACAATGGTAATATTCATCACACAATGGGACCCACAGTTATAGTGTTGTCGCGTCATAGCTTAAGCTTTGCTTCCTACCAATGGTCATAATTTATTTTCAGACCAACCAACCTTTTTTCTATACATCACACTTCATTTTCTTTTTCTTTAGCTCCCAAACCCACTGCTCTGCTCCATCCCATTCCGATCTAAGACTCCATCTAAAGGAGAAGTTTGGTGCTGGTCAGTTTCTTCATCTGGCATCCTCTACTCTTCTACACAGATAAATTGAGTATGCTTCAAACGTATAACAACAAAAATGAAGAGTTCAATCAAATGCTTGAAGGTTCAAAGAAATGCTTAAAAGTTGGAACCAATTCCAAATTGAAGAACATAATCAAGAGCATCCATAGAAAAGTTACAAACTAGAATCTACAGTGCAATTAACTCATCAAACTACAAACCTACTTGATATAGAACAAGTAGTGAAATTCAACTCAATAATCAACTTAATTCCATTGCCATATTCTCACCCTTTTATTTCCTTAGCAACAACACCCACATGGCAAATTCTAATCTCTACCTAATACTCCAAGCCAATATGAAATCCCAACCGAATCGTTACAATTTGAAACCAATACCACATAAAAATAAAATTAAAAAAAAAAAAAAAAACCATGTATACTACTATCCATTCCTTATTTCCCCGATCAACATAGATACATAAACAACAACAACAATAAAGAAATAAACTCTATTGAATACCATGACATACCTATAAAAATATGCTCATTTTTTGCCTAAAATTTTAGAAAAGACGAGGGAAAAATTCATGCATTGCTCTTGGTAATTTTCCTTCGAGCCAAACACCTCACAAATGTAGGGGTAAGAGCGACAGCGAGTGCAAAAGCTCCAGCAATCGATGTAGCGAGCTATGCTGTCTAATTCCTCATATTGTCGACCACCATCGATCTGATCGAGTAGTAGAGCACGCAATGGAGTTTTCTAGGTTCGGTTTTGTAGGGGCCTTTTTTTTGTGTTTTGAGTTAGGCTGGGCTGCCTCCTGCAGTGATGGGCCCGAGTATGTTTTTGAGTAGGAGAGTTGAGACCGGCCTAACTGTAACTCACTTTGGGTCGGCTTGTGCACAAACTGAACCTTGTCTGCCAGGAACGTTCTCAGGGCAAGCAGAGCTATTGCAAAAAGGTTACGGCAGACAGATATAATAACAATAAAGAAAAAACAGAGTACAGTGGCTTTTTCTTAATAATAAAGACCGAATATTTCTATGGCAATCACAGTAATAACAATGGTAATAATAATAATGGCTTTCATAGAAAAGAATAACTGATTGAATGATGATGGAAGTTAATAAAAAAAATAAAATAAACGTCAAGTCAAGTTCGAGTCTGCAGTGGCAAAGAATCAAAGAGGAAGAATGCTTCCTCTCAACGAAACTAATCTCTCAGGAGAATATCCTACTGCAGGGATTAATGACTTTGAGGGAATCGGACCCAAGTGATAAATGCCTAAAAGAATTCCTATTACTTGATTGTTTCCTAGAGAGTGGGATTTTGAGGGGGAGAGAAGGGAACCGATTTATTGGTGCATGCCCATTACCCTTGCTCTTTGTTTTCTTATCTTTTATTCTTTCCTTTCTTTTTCTTTTTGTTTTTCTTATCATTTTTTTTCTTCCTCTGTTTTTCGGTCCCTTTTACAGGGCACGGCAAGGATCCTTTTACAGGGCCTGCCATGATTGGTTTTTACTACTTTGCCTTCCAACGGCTTTTATCTGGTCTGGACGTACTTGTCGACCACCGTTTGTGTACTACTTACCATCGCTAGATAAAGACAAGTTTGTGTTGTTTTTTAGTCCGCCGTGACACTTTCTCCTACCGTAGCGTAAGTGCTCTCTCTCTCTCTCTCCCTATGGCATGCACCTAACGTTCCTCCCCTAACCTTGCCTCTTTTGGGGGGTCTGTCCCAGCAGGACGTACCTCCCAAAAGGGCTTGGACAGGAACGTAAAATAAATATTTTTCCCTCTCCCCACCACCAAACCACATCCCCCCTTACCTCTTACCACTGACCCATGGCTCCACCACGTCCCATATTGGCTGGGTACAGGCTGGTGGCACCTGGGCCTTGCGCGTGCTTCCCTGTTGTGTACGTTCAAAATCTGTCTGCGGCTTATGTGTTTGCTGTGATCTGGAGCTTTGTTTACATCGTCTGCCGTGCTTCTTTGTTCTTTTATATGGGCCGTTCTGTACATTTCACTGCTTCCCTTTGGGATTTGGGCTTCTCTTAATACTGGGTTTCACATTTCTCTTGGCCCATTTCTTGGTTACGCTCATGTCCTGTTTCATTACTTGGCATTTCCTGTCATGATGATATGTTCTTGCTAGGCCTCTTTTCAAGCCTGCCGTTTCATTCCTTCCCCCAGTGACTTAACAGAGCCACTGGTGTTCTTACTCATGGGCTCTATTGTCCCTTTCTTTTTCCCTTGGGCCTGCGGCCCATTTACTTCCTTTGGGCTTCCTCGGCCCATTTACTAACTTTGCATTCCCATGGGCTTTTACTAACTTGATTGGGTTTCCCCGGCCCAATCTCCTCATTCTCATCCTTGGGGTTCATGGGCTTGCCATCAACCCTTACTTTCTTTGTTTACATTGCTTTGGGCCTGCCGCGGCCCATTCTCACTTTTCCATACCATATACTGCCCATGAGTGCCATTTCTCTCTTTTTGGGCCCATTTGCTTCCTTAAGACCCATTTATTCATGTTATGGACCTGTGTTCTATTACTCCTGCCGCCTAGGCTTAATAGTCTTATTCTATGCCTACCACTCTTATTGCCTGCTTTGCTGAGTTGGGTCTTCTTTTACAAAATGACCCTCAACAGGTTTCAAGGCTGAGGATTACGGAAGGAGGTCTAAAACTACTTTTTGGGTTCGGTATCAGGGATGAGGACGGAGGAAGACTATCATTTATACTAAGAAAACATTCCACTGTCTCAAGTAACATATAGTAATGTAAAATCATAGTGTTTTGGAGTGTCGCGGAGAATTTGAGAGAATTTGGTGTCTAGGGTTTTAAATTGGGGATTCCTTATGAAGAAAGCGATAACTCGTTATTTCGGTTTAATGTATTATAGTCTAACTTAGACTGCATCACTTTTGGTGCATGTGCTTAGATTTGATGTCAGAATTTAATAACAAAATACTGAAAATAGATGATAGGGGAAATTAAAACAAAGTTATCTAAACTATATATAAGAGAATTCCCTTCTTTGGTCTGGACTTTTATGTGGTTGATAAATACCCCTAAACCTTACGTTTAAGAGGGAAAAAACTTGAGAACAATCTAATAAAAATGTATCTCCAACTTCACTTAAAATGCCTACAAAATAGTACACTCTCCTACTAATTCATGTTTTTGAAACAAAATTATCCAAAATTTAAAAAAAAAAAAAAAAATCCATGTCTTTGAAGTGTAATAGTGCATTTCAAAGGCTCATTAGTGTAATCCGTTGGATTTTGAGAAGAAAGTGTCAAAAAAGTGTGATTTGCCCTGTAACGTACATCATCAACAGCCTGGTCTAAAATATCAAGACTACGGTTTTACATATATACCCTTCAAGGCAAATAATATCCGCAAAATCGACATCAGTAGCTAGCGTGAATCGTGAGACGCATATTTTTATATTGGACCTTTTGATAAAGCGCCAACTACCCAGCCTTGAAGGCTATATTGGTCATTTCACCTGAACAACCCAACACGCGCCAAATAATTTGTGTACATTTTTATCCCTCCCCGAGCGTGTGCCACCCAATACTGGGCCACGTGTCCACTCCACAGCAAGTTTACGAAGAAACACACAAGGAAACACAAATGAGAAGAGCCTGAGAGCGAATAGTGTAAGAGCACACGGATCGATGACGTGGCAAAACATTTTTGAAATCCCGCCTAAACCCGGACTTCAATTTTTTCGCGATTCAATTTTAATTTTCGTTAGCGTTTATTTTTTTTTTGGGCATAGCATACCCTTTCACAAAGGCCTTCTTATCCCTCACCGCTCCAACAAAGCAAAAGCACATATCTCTCTCTATTATCTCTATCTCCAAAACTCTCTCTCTCTCTCTCTCGCTTTCTCTCTGCGCCGAAAACCCTAACCCTAGAGGTAAACTTCTTTGACTCGGACCGAGTCACGCCGATTCTCACCGTTCCGCTACCGATTCTCATCGTTTTTCGTCGTTTTTTTGCAGAGTTTCGCCATGAAAGGTGGTAAGGCAAAGGCTGATACCAGAAGAACTGACAGCAGGTGAGTTTTTCTTCGTCTTTGATGGTACCGAGTTAGATCTCAGATCTGTTATAGTTTAACTCACTGGTGTATGTGCGGTTCTTTTGTTGATTTCAGGCTGAAGAGTAAAGGTGCTGCAGCGGCGGGAAAGAAACAATCGAAGAAAGCTGCGAAGGATCCAAACAAGCCAAAGAGGCCTGCTAGTGCTTTCTTCGTTTTCATGTATGAATTTTCAATCTCATGCAAAAAAATTTCGCAGATCCATTATTTTCTCAGTTTTTTTATTCATTTTTTATTTTGTTGACTTTTTTGAGTTTTTTAATTGAAAATCATTGTTGCTTTTTGTTATAAAATGAATAAATAAAGGGAGGAGTTTAGGAAGCAGTACGCGAAAGAGCATCCAAATAACAAGGCCGTGTCTGCGGTAAATAATCGAACACCCTCAGATCTAAAAGTGTTTTTTTCGTTTTCGTTTTCGTTTTTACATGCTTATTCAATTTCTGTATGTACCTTTATAATTTTGGTTTGGAAATTTTTGTGAATGATATAGGTCGGTAAAGCTGGTGGTGAGAAATGGAAATCGATGTCTGAATCTGTGAGTATTTTCATAATCAGTTATAATTTTCCGGTTCAAATTCGTAGAAATAATCGAATATTTGTTATTCTATTGGAAAATATTTTGAATGTTTATTCGTCGAATTTTAGGACAAAGCTCCCTATGTGGCTAAGGCAGAGAAGAGGAAGACTGAGTACAATAAGACCATGCAGGCTTACAATAAGAAATTGGTAATTATAGCTTGTGATTTTGTTAATTAATCATTGGAATTAGTTCATTTTTATTGTGAAATAATTGTTCAATTGTGATTTAATAGGCTGAGGGAGGAAATGGAAACGATGAGGAAGAGTCCGACAAGTCCAAGTCTGAAGTGCACGATGATGAGGATGAAGAGGACGAGAGCGGCGAGGTTGATTTCGATATTTGAATTTCATTCTTCCAAGTTCAATTTTGACAGTTTATGTATATGTTTTGAAACTGACTGAGTTTGTTTGTTTGTTTGTGTATGTAGGATGAAGATGATGATGAGTAGATTTGACTTGCATGGAGGGAAGAGAGCAATTGGTGTAGTAGTTATTGTTGCTTAGGACTTTGCATTTCAAATTTGACTCTCTTTTGTCTTCGATAAATAGCTGCCTTTTAATTTTGCTTTAATGGTAGGAAGGAATTAGAATTAGAGGAAAAAAGAATGGGGATTATTTTCAGGTTCTGCCTGAATTCCAATATGGTTCTGTACCTAATATTTTCAATGCTCAATCATTTAGTTTGACATTTGCCCTATGCTTCTTTAATCATTGCCTTTCATTTCTCGCTTTTAAGTTGTCTAATGGAGTAGTGTGTAATTTTGGTTCGCTGAATTACCTTGAGGAATTAAAGTCTTGGGGGGGCTGGGGTTGGCCTCGATTGGAAACTTTTCTGGTGCGGTAAAACTTGGGCCATTATTATTTTGCACCATGGGAATGTTTATACTTTTGAGATGTTGACTTTGGACATGGACCTTTTTTAGCTGAGTTCGTTTTGTATGGGGTAGTTATAACTTTTAGATACTGCTCAACGTCCCTTTTGTTGTGGCTGATGTTGATTTGTTTGACTTGTGCTCTCTTCTCTCTGCCCCAGGAGGGCCCTATCTCGTTAGAATTATCGTAGTGGAACTCTGCTGGCAAACTTTTGCCCAATGATTTCGTATGAATTTAGCCTTAAAAGTCTTTGTTTATCGTTTCTTCCATCTTCAGTATATAAAATCTTTCGTCTCGTTTCCTTGGTTCATCTAATATTTTGTTCAGTTTGTTAGGAAATGTCATCTGGTCCCTCCCTCAACTCCTTTTGGCTTTAGTGAATAGTAATGAGTAAGAGTATGGATTTAATATATTCGGAAATTGATTCGGTCAACGTACTGGAACGTAACGATATTTGTTAAATTCGGGCTGGGAATGTTTTTTTTGAGTTTGTTGATTTTAACTTTCAAGAGGCATAAGTTGCATTTTCACCTCTTTTGAGGGGAAAGGGTGCATTACAAAAAGTGTAAATCAAGAGGAAGTGCAACAAAGGATTGAGGTTCGATGCAAATGTAAATTAAAAGTTCAAAGAAATATTATTGCACACTCTAGATGTAGTAGTTACTTTTAAAGTACAAGTGCTTAAGGGGTGTGGAGGCAACGTTATTGTTTAAGATTTTGAGGGAGGTTTACGCACCTATGCACTTAAAATAAAGCTAAAATAAAAGTTTTATCTTGTAAAAAAAAAAAAAAAAAGTTAAGAAATGAGATGGAGTTGGCTTTTTTTTGGTTGTGATGGGTAGACTAAAACGTGACATTGAAAACAATGTTGTGGCTCGGCATATTTATTTATTAATTTATTCGATGAAAGGACAGGTGTCCTATATAATTTGCTAGGGGGTGATAATATATATGGAGGAAAGTTTGAGCGAGGATAAGAATAGTCGGAATATTTTTGAAATCCCTTCTATTTTTAGTATTGTTTTTCACTAAAGGAGAGTCATAACATGAAGGATGGTGTTACTCAAGGGTAATTGAAGATGAATCATGCAGTCTAAATAATGCACAATCCTATTGTGAAACAAAACATTATTTTTTAAGGATGGAATAAAGTACAAGCATCGATTCGTGCTACGGTGTGATCTTTATTTAGTTAACTAAGACAAATCATGAATTTTTTTATGGCGAAAACCCACTAATACACGTAGCACGTCTAGCATATTTGATCCCGAAACCCACTATCCCATTACCACACCATTCTCGCGTGCACGGCTACACAAGACCCCGGTCCCCAAGCCAGTCATATCGTCACCGAATATCAACTAAACCTGTCCATACTCCACAGTCCAGACATCAATGCTGCCAAAATTGTGCCGAACTGATCCATACATAAAGATTGTCGGAGCCAAAATGACCATGCAACTATGCAAGTATATATTTTTATCTTTTATGGTTATAACTTAAACGTGACTATATGCTTTATTATTATTATTATTATTATTATTAATTTTTTTTTCTTTTCAAAAACATGTTATAGAAGAATCCCTAATTTTATAAGTCTTTCACCTATAATAGATTGAACCCTAAATCTCTCTTTTAAATTAGACAATAAATATTATTAAATTACGAATTAATTCAATGACAAAATTTATACATATTTACATTATTTGTTATGATTAGTGCATAATAAAAATAGTGTCTATAGTAGGGTCATGTAAAAAATTATATTATATTATTTTAATTATAATTTATTTTCTTAGCAAGTTGTAAAACTGGGTTTTTTTTATAAATTTATTTTTGGTATAACATTATTCACAAGCTCATTGAAAAGAGAAGTAAATACTTAAGAGTTAAAGTAAAACAAAACATTATCCACAATTTTAAACCTTAAGTTATTATTTTCTAATTAGATACGTGGTATTAGCATGATTTTTAAATTGAGATTTTTTGTAGGATTGATAAGATAGTCTTTCAAATTGGATTGTAAGTTAAATAAATAATAAAAAAAAAAACCTTAAGATTCTTTTTATAAAACAAAAATAAAGTGAAAAATCATCAGCAGTAATGATGTGTTCCAACATATAACAATGATAATTTATGATACATCAAGTAAATTTCAAAAAGATAAAGTATAAATCATTAAATTTAGATCCTACCCCAAACGCACTAATAAAAGATGCTAGTGCAAGTTGAATTGTTTGACAATCTACGATCGTAAGTTATCTTACCATCCTGATTGGGATTTTATTAATTATGGGTACTATTAATGCATTTGAGTTAACTTTGTTCCATTAGTTCATTAGTTTATGTATAATTTTTTAAGTGATTTTCTTTACGTAATTATGACATGTGTTTCATGATAATTATTTTTTTATCACTAAATCAAGACACTAATTTGTTTTTGGTGTAGCTGAGATTCAAATATAGGTTCCTTATTTGATAACAATTTTTTTTACGAGTTTAACTCTAGTTAATATTTGTTGTACTTTTGTTGACTTTCAACTTACACACACGCATATATATAAAAAAATGTGTGATTTAAATAAATATTTATAAGTAACTCTCCACAAAATTTACAAAACAATGTTATTTTAATAATGACTTCAAATCGATTACTGCACATCTTTAGTGAGATGATTACTCCATAAGTAAGTGCGTGTGGGGTGTAGGGGCAAAAATTGGGTTCAAGTATTCAAAGGAAGTTTTACACACATAAACACTTAAATTATGCTAGAATAGACTTTCTATCTTGTGTAAAAAAAATGATTTCAATTTGACACCGTTTTGAAACTATTTGAGAATTTATCCTTTTTTTTTTTCTAAGATCTTGTTTTGGAAATATTTATGTGGTGAAAATTTGAAATCATGTTGTACTTAATGATGATGCCAAAATCGTCAGTTCAGATGTTCGTCCAAAGTAGAATCATCCACCGTTGCTCTAGACCCTAGGACACATCAAACTGTAAAGAATGTGGTCACTGGTGTGGCGCCAGCCACAGAGCCTCCGATGCCTAAGTTAGAATAGCTTGAAAACAAAAGCAATGCAGATGTATAAAGTGAGATTTTTTGTGTGTGTATGCGTACCTCTCTAGGGTCTTGTTTGTGGATATATATAGGCTATTTCCTTTCTCTTTTAGCCATTGGTCCTGCAATAATGGGAACATTATTGCATAATCTGTAACGCCCGTGCTGGGTGTTAAATGAACAGATACACCTCCAATGGTATTGAACTTCTTTATTATTTTTGTAACGTATCGTCTTGGTTGAGGGACGATAGTTAGGTCGTTATCAAGCAACCCCCTTGGGCTATGCTGGCGTTAAAGTCGTGCTTCTCATATGGACGATTATATTTTCGGTACTATCACTTAAAATTTATTCTAAAAAAAAAAAATGTTGTACTTAAAATTCAACTAAATTAACTTGAATTGTGTTCCTAAAACATGATTTTAAGTGGTGAAGCATGATTTTAAAGAAAAGATTATGTCCCCCAAATAACTTCAAAATTGTACCAAACTCATGTAAAAAAACAAAGAAGTATCATCAATTAAAATAAATAATATTAAAAAAAAGGATTTTGCATATTTCGTCAAAAACTTCAAACAAAATCCGGTGGTCTCTTGCTAAACATAAACAAAGCAGAGAAATGGCAGGGCCCGGCAAATGCTTCCTCGTCACTGGTCCTCCTGTAAGAATTTCCATTCTTCTTCTTCTTCTTCTTCTTTAATATTGGTAGTATTAAGCTGTTTAGCTCAACCCCACATGTGGTTTTTATGTTTATTCTTGCAGGGTGTGGGCAAAACCACACTGATCATGAGAGTTTTTGAAACCCTCAAAGCCTCTAACCCCAACTTAAAGGTTCAAGGATTTTACACTCGTATGCACTCTATCCCATTCTCTCTATTAAAATTATATGAACTTTGTGTATAATGATGATGATAGCAACGGTGATTTTGTAGGTGAAATCAGACAAGGAAGCGAGAGAGTCGGGTTTGAGGTTGTCACTTTAGACGGTCGCAGAGGTCCACTTGCCTCCAGCACTATTTCAAGGCACGTAAAAAAAGCTCTCTCCTTTTTGTTTCTAAATTATATTTTTGGGTCTGAATGTGATAAAATGTAATTGGGTCTTTGCTTATTTCTATGGATTCAGCATGAATTGGGTTTATTGCTTTGTTACTAGATTTGAGATTTATATGGACTTTATAGCTGGTATTAGCATGTAATTCATTTATTGTATGAATTGGTTGGACTAAATATTTGTTATACACTATACCTAAGGTTACTATGGTGTTAAATGCCATATAAAGAGACCCGTATGTTAAATTCTTGTTATGGAGTCGGGGCAGGAAGTGAAGACCATTATTCCAATTTGGGATCTTTAGTGTTGTCATTTTGTATATTACTGATTTCAGTTCGCATACCAATGCAGCTTCAGTTTGACAGGTGTGGAATATTGCTCACATGATTACATTATTCTAGTTTCTAAATGGTGTTTATGCTTTGCAGAAGTAAATGAAAACTTTTGGGAAGGTGAATGTTTTCTTTTGAGATTGGTCAGTGTCAAAGGGTGAGAATGTGCTGTTTTTAACCAATGAGTGCAGGCTCTATCTACTGATTCAACTTCTTTTACATGAAAGGATGGTCAGATATGTCTTTTCACATCTGTCTCAAGAGTTGAGCATTTTTGCTTTCATTTGAGAACTTAGGTTTTTTGACATGCACCTAATGGTTTTGATTTTGAACCCACGATCTTATTATTTACCCTTTCTTATGGGAGGAGGTGTTGTTTGAGATAGAGCTTATTGGTTAAATGAACCTTGAAAAATAACAAAGACTTGAGAATAATTTTAGGTTTTTTTGGTGAATTAACCACACCATCTCTTACATCTCTAGAAGTTCCACTAACTGTCAGGACGTTTTCTTCTTTAGTAACTCTTGACTATTGAATGCATTGCTGATGAACTATATCATACTTCTCTTAGTTGGACATACATGTGAATCTTTCTTAGTTATTGTGTTTAATTGATATCTAGAATTGTTTTAATATTTGTAACAAAATTTCATGTCCAGCTAGTGGATCCTTTGTAATAGCAGCCCTGAGTCTCTTAGATGGCCTAATGTTGGGAAGTACAGAGTAGATATTGCGTCATTTGAGTCACTAGCACTACCCGAGTTGCAGGTTAGCTGCTTTGTCAAAGATGATTTTTTTTTTTTTTTTTTTTCATATGTGGGTGAGGTTATTTATCTTTTTGCTATTTCAAGAGGTGGTTCTTTAAAAGCTGAAAGACTTGTAAATTGTTATTAGGTCAGAGAGGATACTGATCTCTTCATCATTGATGAAGTTGGTAAGATGGAGATGTACAGTTCATCCTTCTTCCCCGCAGTTCTAAAAGTTCTAGAATCAAACATCCCAGTTTTGGCTTCTGTCCCAATTCCGAAATTTGGCCGTGATATACCTGGAGGTACATTTGACTGACACAAAAATCTGTTATTTTCTGTGCTTGTGATAATTCTTATTGAGCCAAGGATCTTAAGGAAATGCAAAACATTTTGTAAATTTTGAAAAACCTTTTTGTCCCTCTACAATGACATTCCTCTTCTTTTTATAAACTGAAATTGGTTTAAAGGATTAGTCAGACATTGTATGACAAACAAAGTTGCTATTTTTTTTCTAGCAATATTGCTGTCTCTCCTCTTTCGTTTGTGCTGGTTTTATACATGACTAGGGGTCTGAATTTCTGCAGTTGCAAGGTTGAAGAATCACCCAGGGGCAACTATGTTTACATTGAGCACAAGTAACAGGGATGCTGTCAAAGATCAGATATATTCCATACTGGTAGACTCGCTGAGCAAACAGTAGAAGTTGACCAATTCTTTGGTTCCTATTACCCAGATCAGATGAGCAGACTTCCATGTATTTTTGAGGTGTATGCAGTGCATCTGGAATAAGACTTGGTGTTTGTGTTAGCGTTACCATAATGTACTTTGTAGGTTTGCAAATTGCAGTATTGAGACTTAGACATAAGCTAAGAGCCTAAGAAGGTATTTCCTTTCCAATTTCTGTGTTTGCAATTTTTGTAATCTTATAGTGCCACAAGCTTTAGGTTCAAGACTCCCCCTAGGGGCTCAATTTCATTAATTACAAACGTTGTCCATATCTTAACAATTATATCTATCTAAGGTGATAAAGATGTTTTATAGTTTGTCACCTCTTTCTTCTTTGAGCTTAGTCTCAACTCTCAATTGAATCTAAGCTGTGCGAGACTAAGCAATTGAATGAAGGCCATTGATAAACTTTACTTGTGTCTAAAACTAGACAGATATATTTGCTAGTCATGGTTTCAAGGATCATATTCATATATGAAGAAAATCAAAACCAAAAGTGTGACACGATGTTAGCTGTACCTAGAAGGCTTACAAGATATACCGCTTAGTTATTGGTCGCCAAAATCGGGGGTGTCCATGGGTTCTTAAGGCAAAACAACTTACCATTTCAAGCTAAACGCATGCTGTGTTGCGCTGAAGAGTTATACAGATAAGGTGGAGGAGGGTAACAAAACCCCATATGGTTTTGCGGGCACAATATTTTGTATCTAGGTAGGACATGATGGCAAACTGTTTATCAATGAAAAAGGACTAGGCATTTCAAATAATCTGAACTATTAGCTGTTGCTGAAGAGTTTTCTATTTAGGGCTGAACAACACGCCATTTTCAATTGAAAGCTTCAGAGTTCGTTTCGAGTTTTTCATGTTGCTTTTAGCCTTTGTAAATATAAAAGAAAACGTGAAAGAATACATATCTCCATCTATTAGATATGAACATAGCTGAGAAAAGATTTCTTTACACGTATGATGTATCTGTCCAAATGCCTTCCACTACACACTGCAACACACAAAGCCTTCATATGGATAACGAATATACAAGCCACAGATTTGAATGAAGGTAAAAATAAAAAATTAAAACTATTAATAAATTCACAGGGGTGTAATCCAGTTGAATATCGATAAAGCCCATACGACTTATTAGCTTCGTTTATGTTGTTCAGTTTGTAGCACTTGCTCTGCCATAGATGAGAATGACTTTGCTGTGTCTTGCATCTCTGCAGCTCTCGAGTCGATGCCCTGCTCAATGGAGCAAAAAACTTCCATTAATAATATACTTTACAATTTCTCAAAAAAAAAAAAAAAAAAATACTTTACAGCATTGAGATTTGAGACCCTTCTCTTCCTTATAGTATAGTTGCACAAAAAGAATGCAATTGCAGGTAAATCAATTGCAAAATAAATAAGACCGAACATGCCCGTGATTCATCTCAAATCTAAGTGGAGCCGGCATCCACAAATCTCCCTTTTTCAATCGCTGGAATTTTTTCTTAATGGGAAAGAACCTAACATTGCTGTCTTTTCTTAGTATTAGCAACATCTAGAAAAGTCACTACCTGACATTGCAGTGTTTTAACTAAAGCCAAATTTGTCTACAAAAGGAATTTGTTTCTGAGAATTATACAACAAACAGAAAACATGAACTCTTAGTTCCTGCAACTTGATTAGAGAGGTACCTGCAACTTTCTCAAATTGTCATGGAGTTTGCTTTCTGCCATTTTAGCAGCACTAGATTCCTGCAATCAAAGACAATGAAATGGTGCATTTCATCCTATATTTTCGAAAGATGCTGATATTGCTAGATAGAATCAGTTTTAAAGCATCCCAAATAGAATACAAATTAAATATTAGTGAAAGTAATAGAGAATGCCTTAGCTAGATGGTGACTTACACCAGACAAAGAAAATCCATATTTCTTCTTAATTTGATCGACTGTACCACCTTTCTCATCTTGTTGCTCTTCCTTTGTGGAACCTTTTGGGTTCTTGACCTTCATCTGTTTCAACTTTCCTGTAAGCCCTGTCAATTGAAACATTTTTTCCTTCTCAGTCAACCAGTGTGACTCTAGACATTCTTCTAGTCACTGTCTTCAAACAATTTAGGTAGTGCCCTTAGGAATAGACTGCTGCAGTCTTTTTAATTTCAAATTCACTTTATCATGCAGTTATAAACTTTTGCCTCAAGTACCATATATTTGCCAACAAAGTTCAAAATATTAGCGTAGTTCAAACCAACGTCATATATAAGTTAAAAAAACCAATGCAGCTTTGCGATTTTAAATTTATTATTTACTGCCTCAAATTTATAAAATTGTTAAGGCTAATCTGACGGATAAGATATCTACTGGTATCCAATATGGTACTTAATTTTTACATTTCTCACATAAGTTGAGCCTAAATAGAAATAGAATTGCATTAGCATGCAAATGCTGATACATTCAATGTACTGTAATTAGACACATACTGCTTAATGCCAAAAGAAGCCACGTATGAAAATGATATGACCAACAAGAAAGTGTAAAAATGAAGTTTATTTGCTTGCACATACAGGGATTTATCTTTGTACCAACCTTTTATAGCCTGAATGCTTGCCAATTTCTGCTTATTAAGAGCTGCCAAAATGTTTTGTTCTTTAGGCCTTTCTCCAAGATCTCCAAGGTCAATGTCATCTTCACAAACAAAAGATAATGTAGTTGGCTATCTCAAGATCCTTTTGGGATTACAAGAAATCATAATATAATATGAGAAGGAGAGTTTGCGCTCAAAAGCATATGGGGAGACTAGAAATGGAGTCATATTTCATGATTTTTAGGCTCTTAAAAACTTGAGACACCCATGTTTGGTCATAAATGAACAACATAAGCACAAACTTCCCTTATTTGCTACGGACATCAAGGATCAATCTTATTAATTGAAATCAAGTAAACAAATATGTTATGAACATGAAAATCATACCTATATCTAAGTCAATATCATCTTCATCCTTGACCAGGTTATCTCTATCCTCAGTGTCACTTGGAAAGTTAGCAGTCAAAAAGATCGTGTAAAGTTCTTTGATACTTTCTGTAGCATCTTCTGTTTCCACTTCAGGCAAAGGTTTAGCTTTACTGCCTGTAAAATCTTTAATAACCGAGCTAAATATTCCCTGACATGCCAAATGATGCATAAAACCTTTATTTCAGAACAAGGTCATAGATATAGTCCAAAATTTATCAATGTACTATCTACCTTCTTTCTTTCCTTGTGGACAACAGGCCCTTCTTGTGAAACAATCAAATCCTTCCTGTAGACGTGGCCGACAGTGTCCAAAAGCCTTAAATGAAGTTGAGCAAAATGTATCAATAGTGGCCTTGAAGGCTTGAATGCACATTTTCATTACAAATCTAGTTATTAAAATAGCTCTCTTCTTCCCCCCCCAGGGTTCTTAAACAGAAAATGGATAATAATAAAAAATCCAACCCACTTGGGAATTTCCTTCTACAAACCATGACAGAAATTTCATAGAAAATATAGAAGATTGACATTTGAGAGGGAATGAGTAATTCAAATAAATAACCAAAGTTATTCTAAAGAGCATGTTTATACCTAAAGTTTTCCTTTTGGAACAAAACTGAGATGATAAAGATTTCTTGATCACTGTTCACCTGTACAGGAAGGACGTTAAGCAATTGATCTGAACATCTTCAAAATTATTTTCCCAGCAACTTATTGAAAATAGCAAGTCCGATCTTTCATACCATAACAAGTTCTCCTTCCCGTGAAGTGCATATTGAAATGTCGGATAATGAATTTGGTTTTAAAGTAGAATTAGTGAAACCTCTTATTGAAGTCTCCTTTATTAAGGATAGCTCTGGCAAGGACCTAACATTTCACACATTTAGTTAGGGAAAAATAATTTGAATCACTTATATCATACCTGTAAAAGATGCACAAATGACGAACTAAAGTAATTAATTGGTTTAAATCCCTTTCAATGCATGTGTTGTTTGCTTTCACCGTGAATAATAGAACTACCTTATACAAGACAAAAGTAGCTCAAAATACTAGTTTTTTGCTAAATGAGCCTAAAACCATGTACTCTGCCACATTCCTTTCTATGTAAAAGAAAATTTTCAAGATTACTAATAATCATTAGTCTTTATCCCTTTCTAATTATAAAACATAGTTCTCATTTATAATATAGGCATACAGTATAAGATTAATGTTACATGATAGAAGCTAACTACGTGCATAGAGCATTAAATGGCTAATAACGTATTGTCTTATGTATAATGGGACCTGACATAGCTGAGAATCTCTTTTGTTTCTTATCAATAGCTACTATATCCATATGGAGGGCGAGTTAAATATTTTTTCCATAGACAAATGGGCACAAGTGGTATGACAACTATGACTCCTCACTCATCTGAAATTTATTCATGAAACTTGGAAAATACAGGTTAAGAAAACCCTGCACCTTATCTGAATTTTTCCACAAGTGAAAAGGAGAATAAGCCCATTCACATCAGAGGAACTGTAAAATGTTGATGCCCAGCAACAAGAAGAGGTCTGAAACTTCTTCTTGTAGTGCACCTTCTTAACTCCCTGAAACAAAGGAGAAGGGAAGGTTAGGTATGATCTTATGTAGTTTCCCAGTTCATTGCCTGCATAAATAAAGCACTGGTTACCTGAATGATGTGTGTTAAAGAATAGACATACACAGCTTTCTCAGAACATAGCAAAACTAACTGCTTTGGTATGGCATCATCCAATGAATTCCGTTTGCTCAGATCTGGAGCATTTGAATCCTGCCCATCTGTGAAGCATTCAAATATAATTATTTCAGTCAAATTCTTCAATGTTCTCAAGAGTATATTAACTAACCATCAAAGAGGTAATACTTAAGGATATCAACATGTATGACAAATTTTTTATTGCTGCCAAAAATGAAAGCTGAAGCCAATAGCACTTACCCAAGCTCTGCATGAATAGAGCTTTCGAAGGTTTCTTGGGTTGAACTCTGCTAGTGGTTAGCATGTTTCCAGTCTCAGTATCCAGAGTCAAGACAGATGAATCCTTTGTACCAACCACTAAAACATTCTTCTCAAAACCATGTAAAATGCAGGTTTGGAATTGAACAGAGATGACACCAGTACAAATTTCACTTGCAATGTGGTTTTGATATAATAGACTAGGTCCTTCTATATCAATTACTGAAACCTGTAAGAAAAATGAGTTGATGTGAGCTAGATTTATGTAACAATTACATAAAACCTGATAATAAACAAAACTTAATTGAAAAACAATGAAACTAAACTCTATAGTCTGAACAGTATAGTATTATTAATGTACAAAGTTGAATACAACAAACACTACAGCAGAAAAGTATCACAATCCAGTTAAAGTAGATATAGAATGCGAGTGTCAGTTGTTAACTTTACAATGTCACACACCCTACTTATTTGCTCCTAACTCAAGAGAAGAGGCAGGAGTTTTTTTACTCATGTTTTTCAGTATTTATTTATTTATTAAAGGTGGTGCATTTTTTAGTAATTAGTTGAAGCTTGTTAATATTATCAATGCCATGTCTATTAATAACATAATATTTTTAAAGTCCTCCATAAAATGAAATTAAAAAAATTGTTTTAAAGTCCAATCTTAACCCCGCTACTTTCTATCAAAATTTGTCTTGAAATACTATCTATTATCATTAAATACCATATCGAGGCTCTCTACTATTTGTCAAATTAGTTTAATTGGAAAGATTTGAACTTAGGATCTTCCCTGACCCCACTGCACATCTTTACCATCTTAGTCAGGGCCCAGGGACTTTTCCACTGTTCAATTAATTGATACTTAATATCATTACCAATGTCTCTCTTCTTAAAGTAACTCCAAGGCTAGATCAACTTTTTGATCTGTAAATTTGCACATACCTAATGTGGCAACCTAAACTAGATAAAATGAAACTTGCTGGGTAGATGAGTCAATGACATAAATCTGAGTTGAGTATGTAATCAACAACGCATCGATAATAAAAATAAAAAGTGAGAGAAAAAAGAAAGTAAACTTACATATCCTTGCTCAGATCCAACAGCAAGATGTCTTGAACTGTAGCTGATGTTCATAGAAAGCACAGAGCCATTAATCTTTATAAGTTTAACACTATGGATGATGTGATTGTTTCCTTTCTTTATACTGCCTGTAAAGGAAGGATGAAGTTGCGATTGTCACCAGTGGACACAGATGTTAAGCATAAGAACTTAAGAATTAAGGCAACACTAAACACTTAGTAGTTAAATCATGCACTTAATAATACCTGGGAGTGACATGAAACTGCCTGTGGCATATGGCTCGGGTTTAAATTTAAAGATGCGAACCTGTGAATCATATATATAGTAAAAATCCACACAATTTCCTAACATTAAATAATTGATCATATACTCAAAATCCATCAACAGCAGCAATTCACCATTCCACTCTGATCTCCAGAAACAAGAAGCTGAGACTTGCCATCAAAATACAATGCTGTCAATGCTATACCACTTAAAGAAAAGTCATCCTCACTCTGCATTAAAAATGAAAAAAAGAAAAAGAAAAAAGATAAGCACAACAGGAAAACATATATCCATTACTTAGCAACATTCTAGTAGAAAAATTTAGAAATTTACAGCTTAAAAATCCATCTATGACTAGCTTGCATTTTAAAATCCCATTTGAGAAACAAGGACAATCCCAAGAAGTAGCTAGTCAAAAGATGCAGAATTGACTAGAAATAAAAATTGTTAATTCTTTACTCATTTTTGAGAGCCCCTTTTAGTAGCTCTGTCCTCCAAGCATACTCTTTATAGAAGTTAATGTTATAGTGCAAAGTCAGAGCAATGGTCATCTAGGCAGCCGTGGGGAAAAAGCTTGGACTGATAAAATTGAAGCTAAAAAAAAAGTAGCCACTCATTTCTGTTCGGGTAAACAACGTAAACAATGACTTAAATTACCTGCTGCTTTAACGAGAAAACTGGGATAAGAAAGGGACATGATAAATCCCAAAAATTTATGGCTCCATCACTATGTCCAGTTATGTACAAGTTTTTAATCTTCAAAAATCCACTGAAGTGGGCTGAATTCAATTGGATTCCATCCTTCTGTTTTGTCTCAGAGGGCAGAAGTGGTGGAATATTTCTTCCCATCACAATGTAATCCTAAATGACGAGAAAATATAAGGTCACACCACTCAAGTATTTGATAGTCACATAAATGTATGAAAAAAAAGAATAGAATAATTACATAATGCTAAGGATAAGAACAGATTTGAGCCTGTAAAGGAAAATTAGAAATTGCATTACCTCATCTGCAGGACTAATCGTGCATTGATTGTCTGTGATAAATTTTGCTATAGTTATGCTTGAATCCACAAATGGCATCTTCAACATCAACTCCTTTGGGAGTGAGGGTGGGGACCTAGATTGGCATTGTAGAAGATACTTTTCAATCAAGCAATCATCATAGGCATAAACATGTCCTGATATTCCAAGCAAAAGGAGACAATCTTGCTTATGCTTGCTTTGCTCACTGCTTGAAATGATCTCCATGTCAATACAAGCCTCAGGCAAATGAAGTCCCAGCTTAATTGTGCGGGATTCAGTATGCTCATTCAACAAGACCACCTGCCTCATCAAAATATAATTTTTACAATTTAATCTCAAATTCCATAAGCTGTATGTATATATTGCAGAATTAGCATCAAAATGTAATCTTGATCCAAACAAACCCAAGAAGGGGAAGTTAAGGTGGCGTTTTCATACAGAATGTTAATCTGTTCACTGTGATACACTCGTGTCGATGACTTGGTCTGAAAAATACTAATCCTATCAGAACTTGTGGTGGCACTGAAGGTTTCAAACTACCTCATTCAATAAAAAATATTTATTACAAAACCAAGAAACTTCTAAAAAATTATTCAGGATACTTCTTGAATATAATTCATGAATAGGTTTTTCAGAAAGACAGACTCCCAAGTCAAAAAAATAAGCATACTTGCTTCATTGACACAATGATATTGCAAGAGTAATTGCCAAATACCTGCAACAAGTTCACAGACACAGAGTTGGAGGCACCCATAACATATAGTCGACTTGCTTTCCCATCTGCATAAGCCCATTTTAATGATGCTATAGGATTTCTCTCTGTCTTGTACCCAAGATTGAGTTTGCATATAGGAACATTTTGAGAACCACGGTTTGATGCTTCAGTACTTGGATTTGCAGTAGAGGGAATACTCCAGATGAAAATCTCTCCATTGCTGTACCCAACAACAACTTTACTTCCAAAAGGGCATGCCCAGCATGCAGAAGTCACTTTCTTTGCTTCATGATATTGTAATTGCAACATATTTCCACCTGTTGTGAAAATGGATTTGCTTTCTCTAATATCCCATAATGAAATTAAGCCATCTCTAAATATTATAACAACTCTGCATTAAAACAGATAATATAAGAGAAAAATGAGGATTTCACAGTTTAATCAAGATGAGGAAAAGGCCAGAAAGGTTGGTGAAACTACCTTTTACTTTCAGCTGTTGGTTGAGGTAGTATATGCAGCACAGCATTATCACCAGAAACTTCAGTTACATTCCCTAAACAAGATGATTAAGCAGGTCAGATATTACAATAAAAAAAAATGCTTTGCAAAAATGTAAAGAAATAAATAAAAAATTATCAGACAATTTTTACAATGTCAAATACAAATTAGCCCGTAGTTTACAGCTGTTAGGTTACTATTCTGATTGATCAGATTATTTTTGTTTAAAAGTCCTAGGGACAAATTACTTGAACAAGACCAAATTTACATATTAACAGGTACAGTATGCATAGCAGTGTATGCTAATCTAACACACACCAAAACATGGTAGCAAAAAACTCATGAGTACAGAATCATCAATTCATTAGAAAAAGATAGATAAACAGATCAACACAAAGATTGGACTAAAATGTATCTCACCATGAGAAGCTGAGAGAGGTATGATGTACTTCATTTGTACTATATGAAATGGTTCTTCATCAAGCTTCAAAACTGATATATTACCATCAGAATATCCAATATATCTGCCAAAAAAGATTAGTTGTTGAATCATAACTTAGTTTGAAATAGTGTAGAATCCCAATTTGAAAGCAATAAACACTTACATAAAGAGACTATGTTGCATGACTGTAAAGGAGGTAATTTCTCCCTTAAAAACATGCACATGAGATAACAGCTTCTCATCTATGTCCCAAACCTAGTAATAATATGATTTGCAAATCAATTCCCAAAAATTGTATTCCAAAGGCAGTGCATAAAACATAGAGTGACAGCAGATTTTGATCTTTGAAAGCATAACAAAATTGACATGCCCACTCATCAAACAGAGAAAACTAGCAGGATTATAAAAAATCAGCAACTAGTCTAGTGAAATAACTTGCCTCAAGGTGATTCTTGGAAGTTGCATTTAAAAGGATGCCACGGTTCTTCATGAACTGAAGACAAAGATCATGATCGATGTTAGATTATCAATATTCTGAACAACCTGATGGAAATCAATTTTTCAAGACATCAGGAAGAATTAGAACACATGACAGCATAACAATAAATGAAAGGAAAGGAACGCAAGACCTGTAAAAATTTGCTTGGTGATATCTCGTTAGATTCAAGTAAAGCTTGAGTGTTATCTTTTCCAAATAATTTAATTTGGCCATCCCTGAGTGGAAGAAATCAAATTTCATGTCAATTATACTTCAACATTTTGATGAGATAAATATCCATCTATTCAAAATTCATGCAGTGCATAGTGACTAGTTAAAATGATTTAGAATTAAGATTTTAGAGTCAAAGCTATAAAACTACTATGGATGCTAATCATTTCATTTTTATAAAATATTTAAAATAACACCAAATGTTCATATAATTTAGTTATAAAGGCTCATACTATAGAAAGTCTTCATTCTACAACATATTTAAAATGTTGAATTCAATCAAATAAAATAAAAACATGATGAGGAAACTTAGTTTTTTTCCCATTAAAGGTTAATAATCTACTGTTGAAAGAAAGGTTACTATAATCAGCTACAAAGAACTCTAGCCAAGGTTGCAGTGTAAACTTCTCTAGTGCCCATTTCACCAATTTAAACATGTTAGAAATACTAGTGTTTTAGGCTAGGTAAAAATAACATAGCTATTGAAATACATAAGGGCACAACTTTTGTAGCTGAGGCAAGATGAAAAATGAAGACAAAAGAAATGAACAAAAGAATTTAGGATTAGAAGGATTGGAAATGGCAACTTACTTTGTAGAAATTGCAAGTATCTTTTGAATGGAGTCATAAGCAAACATGGTAGACCCAGAAGGGATCCCATAATGGAATACCACTCGTGGGTCTACCTCACTTGATTTCAAACCATCTCCATTCCCTCCAGGCTGCAACAAAAGCACAAAAATGTCAAGCTCAAGAGAGAAACTTAAATAAAATTTTCTGGTTGGCTTGTTAATTCTGATTGTCATATTTGATGGATAGGCATTGAGTTTTCAGTTTCAGCAGTTTTTTAGGCTTTTAGCACTTAGCAATCACCTGGCGAGTTATCAGAAAAGTACACAACGTTATGGTAAAGGTTTATGTTAAATTTCATAAATAACAAATATATACCAAACTAATTCTTTCAGGCATTTTACACTAATGACAAAACTTAGGTATTCTTAAAATATAGTTAATGAGTTACTCCACACCAATAAAACTAAAGTCGCCTTATATAGTGAATTTCAGTTAACTCAATTGATAAAGTCTGTGATGGTTGACTAAGAAAGCTAGAGTTCAATCCCCATTTATACTTAAAAATCGATTGGTGTCTTGGTCTGATTATAAAAGGCTATCATTTGAATAAGAAATCTAGAGTTCAATCCCTACTTATACCAAAAACCAATTGTTATCTTGGTTTGATTATAAAATACTATCATCAAAAGTGGACGACATAGGTTAAAAGTCTCTCTCAAAAAAAAAAAGAAAAAAAAAAGCCACCTTATATAAAAATTAATTTTTCACTAGAGTTATGCCTTATGAGCTTATGTCAATTTATTTTTATGAGAAAAAATAAATGGGTTTTTGGTGATTAATAATAATGGGTCTTTAAGGTTTTAGAGAAGCTCCCAGAAATTCTGATTCAGCTTTTGTTAGCATAGTAATGTTACTAATGAATTGCGAAGACATAATTTAGCGGTCTGCATATAAATTGTGCACCCCACCATAGGAGCAGAGCTAAACCCAGCAATACGGCAGGGCAGCATTGGCAGAACTCATATTAACTATATCATTCAAATTTCACCTAAAAAAGAGTAAAGTTATAAAATAAAAAATTAAAAAAAAAATTAAAAAAAGCTTTATATTTATAATTTAATTGAAGATTCTGACATTTAATAAAATTCATTGACCATCAAACTCATTGAGTCTATCCTTTAGATATTAAAAGGACATAGTGAGAAGTATCACTCATTCATTAACCACCGCCCATCACGTGGACATGTTGACGGTTTCATTATTTGGATCAACCCGTTGACTGGTAATCCATCATATATTCCAACCCCTAATCACCAATTGACACCTCATGAAGTTTTTATTATTTAATGTCCCCATCAAAAAATTCTTTAAATTAGGTTCTTCAAATCTGTCTCTCTCTCAAACTGAGTTCAACTTCAAAGAAATATTTATTTATTTATTTTTATGTTATATCAATAAGAGTTATTGACATGTTTATTTGTAAATATTTTATAACAATTGATGGTAACTTTAATATTTTTATATAAACATTTACTACTAACATATATATTAATTTTTATTTTATTTTATGATAGTTTGATAACAACAAATAAATAAATATATATACATATAGCTTTTTATTTTATTTTATTTTATGATAATCTGATAGTTACTAATTCAAATCCTGAATGTCTTAATTGAAAACTCCAAAAAATGTCAATTAGTTGGCTAAAACTTATATACTACTGCTACTAATAATAATATATCGATATCAACAACAACAACAATTATTTTGCACCATTTCTCTTTCATCACAAAAGTCCTTTAACCCTTGGTTTGATTTTGCGTTTTTGTCTTTTCAAGATAAGAAGCAGCTTCCTCTTTCTTTCTTTTTTTCCCCTCTATAACAGATATGTAGTTACTTAACGAAAAAAAAAAAAAATATATATATATATATAGCAGACATGGTTATATGGATACACATAATACAGATATACCATTGTATTTGTGGCCCCATTAATGTAAAATGTGAATGTTTAAAGTTTAAGCTGAAACATATATATATATATATATATATCATAAAAATTTTGAATTTTTTTTTTTTTTTTTGAGAAAAGAAAAAAATTTGAACTTAAGATTTAATTTGTTGCCTAACTCTGTGATTACTTATCAGAAAAAAAAAAGATTAAAAATTAGGAAGCAAGATCAGCGGGTCATATATGGCATTTATGTATTAAAGAAAGAAAGCTTGATTTGCAGAGCTGACAGCTATTATTTTAAATGCAGGTTTTCTTTTGAAAAAAAATTCAGTAGTAAAGCACACATGGAACTAAATCTATGGACAACAAATTAAAACAGTGAACTCCAAAAGTTCCAGACAGAGAAATCAGTGATCAATCAAACCCACAAGGGTGAAACATTTCACATCAATACTCGTGTTGATCTTTGATTCCAGAATGAACAAATATAAGAGATCAAACAAAGAACAGAGAAAGAAAAAAAAAAAATCACTCACTAACCTTCTTTGCAGCCAGAACAAGCTTTTTGACAAACATTGGATGATCTTAGAATAAATTGTCGGACAAAATGAAAAAAGGAATCCAAGCACTTGTTAGTAACCGATGAAGAAAGAGAGTAGTGAAGCCAAACTGTGCTTTGAGATAACCGACCAGAGTTGGAGCAGTTGATTTCAGTTTCTTTTTTTTGATACTGGACTCTGAGAAGTTAGACAAACCGACCGGTTTTTATGGGGACAAATACGTGTGTTAGTATCACAAGGTGTGTACACGTGGAGGTTGATTAGGTGACATAATCCAAACCTTGCTGATATGGAAAAATATTCAATTTCACCTTTTTTTTTTTTTTTATATGCAAAAAGAAAAAATTAGCTAGAAGCCTAGAAATAATAGTTTTATATGAATGTGATTTATTCCAATCACAGTTTACCATTATGAAAGATATTCTGCCTACCTGGTAATGCTTTTGAGTACTCTATGGGGATTGAAAATATTTTAGTTTAAATTGCCAATCTTTTTTAGTAGTAGGAGTTTTAAGGAATTTTTTACAGCTAAGAGTTTAATATGGTTTGGTTTGACAGCTTAAATCCACAATAAAAGAATATTAATTATTGCTACATCTTGTGTATTCTTATTTGAGTTTATAATAAATCTAATATAAGGTTTGTATACTAGCTAGAGAACTCTAGCTACTCAGTTGAGTTTATATACTAGTTAGAAAACTCTAGCTAATCATAGACAAAGCTTAGAATTAATGAATTTGTTTTACAAGTATATGAACCTGTAATATGTTTTAACCTCTTAAACTATAACATTTCTAACATCAAAATTGTACAATTCACACCATTCATGTATTAGAAATCCACAATTTTAAAAAACTATATTAAAGCTTTACTTCTTATCCACGATACTAAACAGACACCTTTTGAACAAAAAATTGTCCTAAACTGTTTGACCATCAAACTTCCTATCCATTCACTCGTTAAGCCAAAAAGGCAAAGATATTAATGGGCTAAAAAGAAGCTAGTGAGTGACACATAAAAGCAAAGTTAATATATTATTTGGGCCATGTGACCAACCAAACCAGCAGGTGGCCTTCCTAGGACAAGTCGGACAACAACACGTGGCACAATATATGTCGGTGCGGGACCTATATCTGGTCGTTGGTTGTTAGTATGGCACGTGGCATAACCGAAAGGGGCTTGCTTGCTTGATTGTATATCAATCTTCTTGGCCTTTTAGAATTCAATAATTTATACTCATTCCATTGGACTTCGCTTTTAAACGGTTCTTTCTTCTCTGGCTCTCTCACCAGATAATAATCTTTCATCCTGTTTTTTAATTTATTGATTTTGCAGAATCATCCAATGATATACACCTCTTTAGTAAGGATTTGATGGATCAAAGTTTTATGATTTGTGTAAAAAAGTTTATCTGGTGCGATCAATATCATATCTTTTGCTTCTTTTTCTTTTTTTCTGCATAGGTGTCAATAATACTGGACCAGTATAAATTGCAGAGTGTGCATTAAGTTATATAGAACCTACTAGTAGTGGACACGTCCTATTGATGTTTTACATTTGAAATCGCAAAGGTCCTACCTGGAATTTTGATCTGCTAGTCAATATTATCAATCAAGAAAGTCGTTTATAGTAATTAAAAAATCTTCCTAGGATTCTTCTTGTGGGTGGCTCAAATGCTGAACTGTATTGGTAATTGACATTTACACTATATTTGGTTGTAAATAGGATAGAGAAGGGGGGAAAAAGGACAACGGAGTAGAAAGGATAAGGAACCAAATAACAAAAACATGTTTTTCTCTTGTACATGGTAAGAAAAAATAAAGAAAGAAAAAGGAAAACACGTCAATTTGGTTTTCAAAAAGAATACAAAGGAAAATTATATGTATTTTTTTTTAATCTATATACCTTTATATAAGTAATTTTCTAATCTTTTCTATCACTTAGAGCTTTGTAGTCCAATTGCATAGAAACGATGAATATATATATATATATATATTGTGGGGAGTGGAATAGTCTCTATTCAAACCTAGAGCCTAGGAAGTTAATAGGTCATGGGAAGTAGTTGGGTTTAGCCTTTGGGCTGAGGGGAAAGCTCAAAAGGAGGCAGTTCGTGAAAGAGTTGAAAATTGGTATATCATGTTGAAGATAGAGTTGGATACCACGGTCAATCCATTCCCGTGGAAAAGGAATGCACTAGCTTGTTTGGAGCACGGATAATCAATGTATGATCTCCAAGAGACATTGGTGATCACCGAAAACTTCTAGAATACGCGAGAAGAAAAAAGATATTTTACCTTTGCATAAAAGAAGGGGTTCTTACCTAACCTTTGTCGCATTAATTGTGCAAAAGACAGCCAAAATAGTACACACAGCCTTTGGGTAGTCAGAATTCCGACATAAGAAGAAGAGGAAACTGATAAAGTAAGAAAAATATTCTTGAGACTTTGAAAAGGAACATGACAGCTGGAGGGATAAGAGCAAAGGTTGAGGCTATAAGAGAGAGAGAGAGAGAGAGAGAGAAAAAAAAAAAAAAAAAAAAGGTGAGGGGGATCCAAGAAGTGGGAGAGAAAAAAAATCAGTCTGAGAAGAAAAATAAAGTGAGAATGAAAGATATTGAGTGAAAAACCACGGGAGCCAAGATAAAAAGCTTCCCAGAATCACCCTTTGTAATAGTGATGGTAGCATATAAATGGTCAATAAAATATACTGTTTGTTATTCTCATTGTAAAGTGTATATTCCCTGTTGCTTATTTGTATTTTGTTTGTGTGGATCATTATAAAAAGAATTTCGTGGAGCAATCCTTAGGGACTAATATCAGTGCCCCTACATATATATATATATATTCCCAAATTTGGACAGACAAAAAACATGCAAGTATGATAGAAACCTCTCCCTCCATAGAAGTAAAAAATTATTTTCCCTCCTTTCTGTTTTTAGAAACAAACACACACATAGAAGAGAGAATGAAGTCCTAGCACAAAGTTACACCAAATGTCAACCAAACACATGAAACTTATTCCTTTCCCTCTTCTTTCTTTCTATTCAAACAAAGCATAGGATTACAAAATTGGTTGATTAAAAAAAAAAAAAAAATTAGAACAGAATTGGTTAAGTTTTTTTAACAATAGATCAAATGCAATATGTTTTTCATCATAATTTGTGTATTTTCAATGAATGAATTTGAAGTGTGATAGAAACAGAAGTAAAAAATATTGTTGGAACTTGCACACTTAAAGGATTCTTATAGTAGAACCAAAAGAATATGAGAAGAACAAATCAAGATGGCATCCGAATCAAACAACAGATAGTGCCTAATATAATTGCAAAGATGTTGTGGCCATTTCCTACTCTCTAGTGTATCCCACATCATCATCTCCTGCTGTTTTCTTTCTTGGGCTGGGCTATAGGCCCAACTATTGATTATGCACTGATGTAGTCTTGGTTCTGGGCCTCTACAAATGTGAAACATATTTATCAAACCCAATTCCCAATTAACAGCCCGTTGAAGTTGCTAGTGTCTACCACATCATCTCCTGCTGTTTTCTTTCTTGGGCTGGGCTATAGGCCCAACTTTTAGTTTTACACTGCTGTAGTTTGGTCCTGGCCTATACAAATTTGAAATATTTTTATCAAACCCAAATCCGAATTAATAGCCCTTTGAAGTTTCTTGTTACAATACATGGCCCACTTCAATCGAAGCTCACTGATCAATGGCCAGGCTATTATGGGTCCAAATTGAAGTTTTCAACCATCATTTCATTTGATGGGCCACACAAATTATTAATAGCCATTGGAGTTAGAATCAAAAACCCAAGTCCACGTGCAGCACAGCCGCCCCCTAATTATGCTGAAAGGTGACCCCCACAAGGTTCCCTAAAGTCAGTGAGGCCGCCTCAACAAGATAATAATAATAGAGTGCAACTTTTAGCAACAACGACTTGTCCAGTTGGGATTGTGCCACGTGGTATCTAATCTAAAAGCTTTTGGCTAGGCCTTGGCCTAGGTGCTAGGCCCCCATTGGAGGACCCAATTAACCAAACTGAGCTATCATGCAGTCACGTATGTATCTCACTTGCACAAAGGCTTTTTAGTTTTGAAGCACATGACGAACGCTCTTGGCATCATTAGTTAAAGGGTCACTTTACAACCTAAGCCCTACAATAAACATCATCTTCATGAGTTGTTGTAAGATAGAGAGAGACATATATATGGGTTTCTCTCCCTTTTTCTTTTTTTGGGGAACCACGCTTTAAAATATCAAACTTTTTTGAGAATTCCCTGTTTATTTAATTTTGAAGTCTATTTTAGTGTTTCAAAGGCAGCTCTACATGTTGCTTCTCTAATCCATGCTTTGATGCTTGTCTCCTTTGCCTTTCTGCGCAGAGGACCTCAAAAATTTTAAACTCATGAGTAGCCAACTCTCCTCTTACATCAACTCCCTAATATATATACTTTTTTCTTTTGATGGGCCTAATATATATACTTGTATCTTAGGCAATGGTGGTTGTGCATTAAGTAATTAAATTGATAATAAAATAATTGTATATCTATAGTACAATATGTAAGATAAAAATTTGCTCTACATACTTTTTAACGAACACATTAAAAGAACTTGATTATACTAATATGTGCTTCTTGTGCATGTTTTTGTCTAAACAGATAATAAAATAATTGTATATCTAGCTCAATATGTAAAATACAAATTAGCTTAATTTGCATACTTCCCAACTAACAAAATAAAATAACTTGATTATATAAATTTGGGAAAAGATTCTATCTAATTGAAATAGATCCACTTCGTAGTTTAAATATATTAAAAATTATAATTATGTACCTAGTATTACATAATTTAAAATTACTAGGTGCTGTATACACAATTTATATAATAAATAATAAATTTATCCTTGTTATTTCATTTAGTTCTACAAAGTTGTGCTTCTTGTACATGTTTTTGAAGAAATAAAGACATTTACAATTACGTTTGTTAAAAAAAAAAAAACACTTATTTTGATGTTTTTTTTGCAAAATCATAATGAAATATAAGAACGAAATATATTATCAAACATCTACTATCTCAAAGGAGAGAAAGAAATCTATTAACATTCTCCTTTCTTCAATAGGAACAAAAACTATAATCCAATAATGAGATTTTTTAAAGTATTTTGGTTTGAAACCATAATACTATACCGCCCATTCAGACAGCAAGGCGCAAAGAAAAAGTCTAATAATTCTGGACACAATTTTTAAATGTAATGCAAAGCTACCAAGCGCTCCCTCCAAGCGTGTATTTCAAGCTCAAAGCACACTATCGTTAATAGTCAACTAGCCAAATATTTAAAAAATTGACCTTATTTATTTTATTTTATTTTGAACACTAGGCAAATTCGAGTTTATCATCAAATAAAATTGCATATTTAAGTTTAGTTTATTTTTTTGTTAAACAAGTTCGAGTTTATTTACGAGTTATTTAATTAACTTAAAGGTGAGTTTGGCTACAACTTTTTTATTTTTTGAGTCAAGCTTAAATTTATACTTGAAATTAGGGCCTATTTAGTTAGGTGTTTAGGAGCCTAAAAGTGCATTTTTAAACCTAAATTATAAGTATAATTTTTAACAAATATACATATAAAAATATAACATTAATCAAATATCATGTTCACAAGTTTTTCATGAATATATTATTATATTTCAGCTTGATTCATTTAATAATTAAAACTAAATTCAAACTAAATTTTAGTTTGAATTTGACTTATTTACTAAAAAAATAAATCATAAATAAGTGCTTGAAAATGCAGTTGGGAGCGTACTCCGCACGAGAAAGGCGTATTGGTGCGAAAGGAACCAAAAAAAAGAGAAAAATAAGAATAAAAAAAGAAAAGAAATTGGTGGCGCCAAATGGAGCTGTCGTGGGCAAAATCAGTTGTCGCTGAGCTGTTAGGTACGTGTTACAACAAATCAAATCCGTTCTTAAATAATGAGGAGCGACACTTTTTTTCTTTTTTTTTTTTTCTCTTTTAATTGTCTCCATAATGTTATATCTCATTCATTCTAGAGGCTTTGAGTATCTATCAAAAGTTAATATTCTTTTTGCTGGTTTTATTTGAATTCTAATCAAGATTCAAGAAGAGTAGTTAATGTTTTTTTTCAAAACATAACAGTTTAAATGTACAAACTTACATTTTTTTTTTTTTTTTTTAAATATGACTAGTAAATCATTATGCAACTTTGGTGTAGTGGTCACTCTATATATATAAGTGCTTGTGGAATGTAAGAGAGTTTTACACATATATACATTTAGATTAGGCCAAAGTAAAATTTATTTCTTGTATAAAAAACTTCAAAATTTTATTTTATATTTTTCTTTATCTATTAATAATTTTAAATGATCTCATTTCGTTTGATTCTCAAGCTTTCTTCAATATGAAAATTGAAATAATCATTATAGTTTTTTTCCCCCTTTTCTGATGATACATTACATGATTATTTGAATCTAGATCAAATAATGATTTATTTAAATAGCTTTAAAAGGAACCCTAAATGTAAATTGCAATGCATATTTTTGCAGGATTCACTGTACATACACGTGAAATTGTAAAAGCAATCGAGCATTTCTGGCTGAAAATTTTTTTAATAATTTATCCAATAAATTCAGACATAATATACTCGATTCCCTTTTTAAGTGCCTAACCACTATTACAATTAAAAATCTGTTTGGAATTTCATTGACCAGACCTACATGTTTTTCTAATCGTCGGAATCATTTTTACCCTGGTCAGTCAAAATCTTACTTTTATAGTTTTCTATGGTCCAACTAACTCATAGACTTTAGGGCTTTTTCGTTTTTCCACACCTAAATGATTCCTAATCTTCAATGTTTACGACACAAACTATCTGATTATGAAGCCCTTCACATTTTGAGAATATTATATTATTCTTTTTTCTTAAAAGTAAAAATAAATAAAAAATAAAAAATCTGAAAGTTGTTTCAAATTCAATTAGCTCCATTAATAAATATCATCATCAAATATGGTTCCTAGATTTTTTTTTTTTAAATCCACTTATATTAAAAATAAATTAATTAGTGTCTTGATAGTAAAAGATAATAAACATAAAAAAGATAATAAAAATAAATTAATTAGTGTCTTGATAGTAAAAGATAATAAACATAAAACAGATAACACAAGTTGAAATCTGCTTGAATTGGGAAAAAAATAATTAAGAAAAATATTTTGGACACTCTTAACTTTCTTATTATTAGCCCGTTCATGTTTCAAAAAATATTACCTCGTTTATTTCTTGTCATGGCAAAAACAAATGTTTGAGAATTTGTTTATATTAAAAAGAAGCTTACTAGTGGTGGCTTAAGGGTTTAACCTAATCCAGTGGATGCTATCATGTATTTAGAAATTGCCACATAGTATCCTATACTATTGGATTTAATGCACAGAAAACACCGGACTTAAGCCTTTTTAATGGCTTAATATAGCGGTAATAAATAATTATTATAGAACGAACACTGTAAGTAAAAACTTATAAGTGTCTTGATCATAAAGATTAATGATAATAGAAAGAATGTCATAAGTACAAATTCAATAATATTTTGGCATCATGGTAAAACATAATGGAGCTGTGGCACTGCTTCTAAGTTATAGTGCAATTCTATTTATATTATAATTTTTTTTTAAAAGAAAGAATAAGAAGGAGAATAAAGAAACCAAAAGCACAAAAAAGGAAGATGTAGAAAAGTTTGCAGCAACGGACTCTTGCTTCTACTAACCAAAAAGCGTTTGCTTTTCCTGTAACATTATTATTTTACTATAATTACTATTACATTTTTTCTTCATTGCGTTTGGGGGGGCTCCAAACATTGTACAAATCCAAGCTTTGAATTTCCACTTTTCATTATCACTGAACAAAGACTCTCTGTGTGTGTCAAACTGTCAATCATGGCTTCTCTGATTTCTATGAACTTTTTGTAGTTTTACACACAAATCCATTTCTGGGTCTCGAAGACGCCGAGGTTGTTTCACTCTGAAACCCGACAATTCCGTTGCTGACGCGTTGTTACTTTGGTCCCCCACCACCTCTTTGTTCTCTCAACGGTACGTTTTCGAATTATCACTTTTTCAGTGACGCTGAGAAAGTTTAGCAAATGGGGTAAGAAAATAACGTGTAAAAATCTATGCTTTGAATTGTTTTGGTTTTGGAACAAAATGAAAGTGTCTCAACCAAGTCAATCTTTTGTAGTAGGCCAAGTTGACTTGATGTTTTGTAGTTTCAAAGATTCAAAATTTGTATGAATTCAGCTCATAGATTTTTTTTTTTTGTTACTTTTTGGATTTTTATTGTTCTCTTTATGTTGGGATTGGAAAGAACTTTCATTGCTGTATTATCATTTACAAAAAAATGAATCATATAAACTTTGAATCTAAGGCATTTTTAGTGTTGAAGCTGGTAAAAAGTTTAGTTTTATTTTCGTTGGGATGCATGAGCACTTATGCTCAGTTTTTTCTGGATTTGGATTTGAGGAAATAAATTCCTTGTCATTTTAAATTCACATGTAATTTAGGCTCCAATCCATCCACACACGCATATGTACTATATTTTACACACTTAATTTTGATATCAAATTCCATGGCCGAATATCCGACTGCGATCCTAAAGATATCTGGGTATTTTGTGCTGTTGCAGGGCATGAGGTGAATACAAAACAGTTACTTTTGGTTCTAATGGGGTTAATACATATATAGAAGCAGTTATTAAGCGGTAAGGGGATGACAGCTTTTTGGTAGCGACTAGCTGCATGGGAGGCTTCTTGCAGTTTTTTGACTTCAATCAGGGCAACATGGCCAAGAAAGTTCATAAACAGAAGAGAAATGTAGGCGGTATGTATCTTTGCCCTGTCTATGCATCAGCAGAACAATCTTTATGCTAGGAAGGAACCCTTGGCTTTAGAATGAGACACATTATCTAAGGGGCCTTGAACCTTTTTTTTTATTGAGTTCTGCAATTATACTTTGACTATGTTTTCATTCCAAATTTGATAAAAATCTAGTCAAAATAGCTCCATAATTTTCTTGCTAATGGTGTAATTGTATTGCGATGCATTAAACATGGCTAAATAGTTAAGATTGGAAAGTTCGGGATATTAATATCTTGCGTGAAAAGGAAATTCACCTGATTTCTATATTAAATAAATATTGGAGTCTTTTGTGGTGTTAGCTGGAGGTTGTGGAAATGTAGTCCTTGCATCACACCAACATTTGTCCCTCCCAAAACTATTGAGACAATAATTTAAACTGTTTCATTCTGATCTTACTTCCTTACTCAGCTCAGCATAGAAAAGTGATGCGGTTATTTTGATTCCTTTGCAGGCGTTGAAGCTCCTCGGAATAGTCTGGAGTTGCAATTAGAAACTTCTCAAAGTTATTGTGCTGTAGGGGATATACCGGTAACTTTCATCTCATGCCTTGTTATAGCTTTAATTTGACAAGGTGGTTGTATTGTGTAGAGACCACAATCTTGGGTAGTGACCATGTGGGTTTCGCAAGTGTGTATTAATGGTTCTTGTTGAGTCATAGGGACTTGGTAGCCACTACTTGTGGGAGAGTTATATGCATGAATCTTTCCTTAGTATTGCACTAGAAGAGTTCTGTTTCCGACTTGGGGTACTTTGTGTTAGCTTTTTCAAAATCTTCTGCTATTTTAATCTCATTTTTAGTGAAAATTCTTGTCTTATAAATGATGTGTTCCTATGAGAGTTGAACCTCGTAGATTTGTGTTATGGAATCAAGAGTCCTGTAATCATTTTTTATTATTTATTTATTTATTTATTTTTAAGACTTTGCTATGTTCTACCAGTTTAGCTAAATGTACTGCTATTAATTACCAGTACTCTTATCAAGTGGAAGAAGACTGGTCTGAAAAGAATTGTTATCCAATTGAGGCTTCGATGAAGAAATTGATAAATGAGGAAGTATCTAAACGATCAAGCACCAGACAAAATGCCCCAAGCATCGTTGCCCGGCTTATGGGAATGGACATGCTGCCATTAAATACAAATTCTGTAGTTCAGCCAATTGATAAAAAGAATGAAAATGCGGGAACAAAGTTCTCAAAGAAGGAAAGGAACGTAAAGGGCTCAGTTGGTCACATCTCATCTGACTCAAATGCTTCCACACTGATGGAACTTGACTCATCTTACCATAATAAAGACAAAAGTACTGATAGATGGAGCAGTGAGCAAAGGTTAGGAAAAACAAGGCGTCGTGAACATCCTCAAGAGGAGGAACTACAGAAATTTAAGAAAGAATTTGAAGCATGGCAAGCGGCAAGGTTTAAGGAATGTTCAAGGGTTGTTGAACTTGATGACATCCCTGGACAGTTGCTTGCTCAAGAGGACCTCAACAAAGAAAAGATGGCACGTTATGCAACTTCTGGGAGAACAGCGTATGAGAAGCCCATAGAACCTAAGAGTCATACATTAAAGGCAAGGTCACATGAGAGAGGCGGTTTACATCAACGTGGAGATAAAACAGAACTATTCCCATCTGAGCAAAGGGAATCTTTTCCTTTAAGAAGCAGGACCATGAGTAGAGACTTTGATGAGTCCACCCTTATGATTTCTAGTCAGAGACTAGATAATTCTTCTGCTCCCACAAAGATAGTGATCTTGAAGCCTGGTCCTGATAGGATTTGTAACCAAGAAGAGTCTTGGACAAGTTCCTCAGGAACTGTAGAGGAGAGGGGTAGTATAGAAGATTTTCTTGAGGAGGTTAAGGAACGGCTGAAATGTGAACTGCAAGGGAAAAATCTTAAGAGGAGTTCTGTGGGCCGTGGAAGTGGAATCGAGACCCCTTTCAGTGAAAAGCCATCAGATCCAAAAAGAATTGCTAAGCATATAGCAAAACAAGTCCGAGAAAGTGTGACTAGGGACCTCGGAAGAAATTTTCTCCGATCAGAATCAACAAGATCATATAAAAGTGAAATTCAGTTCAATGGACCAGGTTCCCCAGATTTCATTAGCAGAGATACTAGGAAATTCTTGTCAGAGAGACTAAGAAATGTTCTCAAGAGAGAATCACATCTTAACGTTCCCATAGTGGTCAATGGCAGCTCTACACCATCTGCATTTGATGATGAAAAGGTCAAACTAAAACAAGTTAGAGATTCATTGAAGGCAAGGAATGAAGTGAGCCGCTGGGAAATTGTGAAAGATGAACCAGAAGTGAAAACCAGATCTTTCAGACATGGATCAGATGATGGGGGAGTACTCCAAAGTGAGCCATCCCCTAGAAATCTCATTAGGTCTTTGTCAGCTCCTGTATCAGGAACGTCATTTGGGAAGCTTCTTCTGGAAGACCGTCACGTTTTAACTGGTGCTCATATCCGGAGAAAGCATGAAGCCACTGATAATGGGTCAGTGGATATTAAAAAGCAGAAGAAAGAAAGGTTTAATTTTAAAGAGAAAGTTTCCAATTTCAGATACAGTTTCGCTCTTAGACGGAGATTGTTTGGCAAGAAGATAGAATCAATGGTGGAATCACATAGCTGTGAACTCGATCTTATGCAAGACATGATGAGTGGACCAACAGTTATTATGAACTATGGCGAGAGGCATGTAAGAGTATAGTATGTTTCTTTATGTATTATTATTATTTTTCAATGAATAAAAGGATAGGATAGGCTCAATTGTTTTTCATATCTGCTTGTTCTCAAATTGAAATATCTTCTATCATGTGTTCTTAGGAGAATTCCACTGAGGTTCCTCCTAGTCCCGCATCAATATGTAGCAATGGTCAAGAAGAGTTCTGGAGGTCTGCTGATCATATCAGCCCAATGTCAACACCAGATTTAACTTCAAGAGAAGATAATGTTGTACCACTGCCTTTTAGAGAAATCAGCTCCAATCTGAGTGGTATGGAAACAACTGATTCTAGCTTTGACATATAAAACCCTGCACTGGTGTTCTAAATGTGGTGTATGTATGAATGCAGAGTGTAAAGAACTTGTGCTTTATGTGCCTCATTGAATGTTTAGGTCTCAAGAAGATTGGAAACACCAAACTCTTAACTCAACAAGATGTGTGTGGACTGTGTTGCAGTAATAATTAATAAACTGTATCAAGCAATTTGTTGATTTTTGGTATATAATTGTGACTGACTTTAATGGTTCACTGATTTACTCTCTATTTGACCTTCCAATTTGGCTGTCTGCACTTCTGTTTCTGAACATGAAAAAAGAGCAGTAGAAATGAGAATTGTGAAGATCAGTGTACTTATCTGATGTCTTTCAACATGAATATATCAGCTATTTAATGTATGGAATAATAAATGATCATGTCTTTATGTAATGTGTGTGTGTGTTATTAAGAAATGTATGGATTATGGGCATTAGTCTCTACCCCCTGGACTATCTGATAAACCATGCATTCCTTTCCATTGTAAAAATTTAATTGTCAACAAAAATTGATAGACAATTCTGCAAATTTTTGTTCGGACACTCAGCTAACCTAGAAGTGTCTGATATGTTTTCTTCTGGAATACAACCAGCAATGTGAATATCTAATGGTGTTCTCTATTTGTTCATTTTACAGAGCTGCGGAAGCAACTAAATCAACTCAAGTCTCATGAGCCTGAAGACACAACTGAAATGGAGTCTGATGAGTGTGAAATGGTTGAGCTAGAGGACCCAACAGAAGCTTACATAAGAGATCTGCTTGTTTCTTCTGGCTTGTATGATGAATCATCTGATGGGTCTTTATTCAGGTGGGACACATTTGCTAAGCCTATTAGCAACTTCGTCTTTGAAGAAGTGGAAGAATCATATAGAAAATTGGCGAGGGAGGATGGAAGTACGATAAAGGATCACAATGCAAAGTTAGATCACAGGTTGCTACTTGATTTATTAAATGAAACACTTTCAACGATTCTTGCACCACTTTCAACCACGTCTACATTCAAAAGAAAGATTATTAATTCCACTATGCTGCCACCTTTACGTGGAAGGAGGTTATTGGATCATGTGTGGGAGATTATCCGTGTGTATTTACACCCTTCAGCTGACAAATCCCATTACTCACTTGATAGTATGGTTGCCCTGGATCTAGGATCAGTCCCATGGTCTTTATTGATGGATGATGAGGTTAATGTTTTGGCAAGAGAGGTGGAATGTCTGATAATTGGAGATTTGGTTGAGGAAATTGTAAAGGACATACAACTATGATCGTGTGAGTATTAAACTTCTTTGGTTTGACCATTCTCAGGTCAGCAGGTCATGTCTTAGTAGACAGGCAGAGGTTTTCAAGAGATCGGCGGTGTATATCTGGAATTGAAGTATATACATGCTTACATAGATATTCAAACTAAGGTTACCATGTTTGCTTGATATAGTTAGGTGTTAAAATGGAAGATTGCATGTCCATGTATATATGTTCTCTGTCTGTGTTCATGATTTAGGAATTTGATTGAGTCAGGGCTAGACATAATGTACTAGTCGTGCGTGTATTATTAGGTTATCTACCCCCCCCCCCCCCCCCCCCCCCCAAAAACCAAAAAAAAAGAAGAAATTTTGATTTATTATTTATTTGGGGATTTGTTGGATGTAATTCTTCTAGTATTGTTTAATAAGAGAATGTCAATATTCTATGTCCTAATAGTTTAACATAAAACTGTCAGAAATCTAGTTGCTTGCTTGAGAACTTGGGTTGAGTGAGATGCTGGTATCAGCAGCTATATTTAGGCACATTTCATGTTGTTAATTCATCTATGCTCATCTTTTTTAAAAGAGCAACTTAAGCTTATTCCACAGCTGTTGCTCCTCTTTTCCTGATGGCCTTTGGGCTAATAGCTAATAGTTATCTCATGCATAAGATATATTCATCATCCTTCTTATAGTGTGTGGACTCCATAGTCGTGTGAAACTTATAAGCTATGAGAGGAAGGATGCATATATAGTATGAATGAGATACCTTCTCATAAGATAACTTGGTTGTATTAGAAGGTTTTAGTGGGAACTGTGGGATGTAAAGGGGGAGGGAAGGGTAGCCCTAGAGTTTTGATGGTCCACAACATTCATCACCATTCAGCGTAGTGACTGGGAAGAGTACATCTAGAAGATCAACTCCCAAGTCCCAAATAAGACCGGTAAGTTATGGTTTGGAATTTCCACAAATGAATTGGTCCAAAATGTGTTTCATAGTGGGGTTTTCCTTTACCCACGTTTCCTTTACCCACATATATTGTATCTGTACTACTAATTTGCTGATTTCTTATTTGCTTAATGTATTATAATAAAATTCAGCCAAAAAAAATACCATAGTAAAGGAATTTTTTTTTTTTTTTTGGGGGGTGTGTGAGGCTGTCAAAATAAGTTCAAAAAGCCAAAAAAAGAAAAGAAAAAGAGAGGCTTTATTGGGCTTGGCAAAACGCACTCTATTGCCAAAAGTGTGTGTGAACAAAAGAAAGAAAAGGCTAAATTGTTAGATGGGATTGCACCAGTCATCAAGTTAAGCCGAAATGACCCAAAAGTCCATTGTGAGGAATTGACCACATTATCAACTATAAAATATTGGCCACTAGGAATAGAATGGTACAAGTCATTTTTTGACCGACAGTAAAATGTAAAATCTGGGAATGAAAGTGTTGAGACCAGAATATTCAAAACAAGACCTTAGAAGATCTTCCACTAATCATGGAAAATCTTGTGGAAACCACGAGAATTCGTTAAAAAATAGACCGACCACTTAAGAATCTTGGCGTAGACATTAGAAACATTTAGACGAGGATCAACCAATAACGCCATTCTACATTTTTCTCCGAATATGGACACAAATACTTATGGTTTTGTTAGGTGCACCAAATTTGTCCTGTTCAAAGTTAGAGAGAGAGAGAGAGAGAGAGAGACAAAGAGAGATTATCATGATTCATGACCTCCTTCCTACCCAGAAAATTCTCGAGCCAGATTGAGCCTATCAAGTCCAAGGATATGTGATCAATTTGAGCACAACCTTCTCTAACGGAAATAATATTCACAGCACGCGCACAAATTCCACAATATTTTTTATAATAATCGATATTTTTTTTAAAAAGAAAACAATCAAAAACAATAATTGAGTTGATAAATTTTTTATTAATTTTTATTTAAACCTATTATTGATATCACTTTTTACTGGTCATTAACAATATATATAAATATAAAATATTTTTCCAAATTTTTTTATATTTCTAGATATTCTCACATACATAACTGTTTAAAGCGGGTAGATAGGTACCACCTCTAACCAACAACCCTACGGTGGTACTTGCTCCGTCGTTTCCTTTTGTATTTGGGTCTATTTTCTTATTTTATAATGGAATTTATTCTAGCAAAATAGAGATATACTATTCGTTGCTGAATATGAGCACTTCTTGTCTGTATGGTCGACAAGACAAGGCAGGGATTATCATTTATGAATAAACAGAGAACCAATCAACCAAAATATATGGGCCTAAAGCTTGGCTTAAGGTTAGTTTGGAGGTCTTCCTCAAAAAAGGTTAGTTTGGAGGTAAGAATTAAGATTGTTCAATGCATTAAAATGTAACGTGTCATGTTCTCACATAAGGATGAGTTTGACTTATGAGCCCCGCACATGGGATTCAAGTTACTTGAGAGGAGGCGTATTATATTGAGCGTACAAGAATTATTTTTTGACAACATTGATTAGGTTGCAAAGTTCATACTTTAGGTAGTAATTCCATCCTTGGACTTGGAGTATTAACAAAAGAACAAAATTTGGTGAAGCTTTTTCGGTGTAGTATATTAGTTTTTTCAATCAAATTCAAACATGTCTTTATCACATTTGATTCTCATTGAAAATTATAATTTTATTTATGCTCTATTAATCAATAAAAACGAATGTTCGAATTTAATGTGTTGTACAATTGTACTAAGTTTTATCCTTAATGAAATACGTCGATATGCTTACTTTAAATTCCGCATTTATTATTTCAAGAGAAATATTTTTTAACCGAATTGTTACCAATTACGCCGTAATGCATGCTTTGTAGCTTACTAGCATGTGACAAATTTTGCTGCCAAGATACATGAAGCAACAATTGCTTTTCTTAATATTTCTCCAAGTTATAACACCTTTAACAAGAAAGAAAATATATCATGAAGTAGGATTTCTTGTGCCTCCCACCTAGCGAAATTGGAATCCAAATAATCAATCACCTCCTACTAATTAGAGTGCCTACAAGTTGAGAATGTAATCCTTGGTTCATTACAAGTACCTCATAACATTCTCTGCAGCTTTTCAATGCTCTAAACTAGGGTTATTGTTAGAATTATGTGATTAAATGATTAAATTTATTATATTTCAATAAATTAAACTTTTGAGATAACCGGTAATTTAATAATTATTTTATATTGACATAATAACCCATTTGCAAACTCATCATCACGTCTTGTATAGACCTCAAGCACAAATACCCAATCGAGAAAACCCTAAAAGTGCCCCTCAAATCACGTAAAAGGTATGCATTCTATGATCTCGTTACCTTGAAAATTTTCGTTGAAGTTTAATTATTTTGCAAATCTCTTAATGGTCTTTAGTCTAGTGAGTAGGTCCCTTACTTTTAAACAAATCCCCATATACTAATGAGTCGTTGGACTTGGACATTCGAACTCCGTGCTCGTCGAAATCCATTTCACTATTCCAACCATGTACATTTGTCAAACAAAGCTTTAAAATATGAACGTGGCCGTTGTATTCTTGGCTTTACATAACGCCAAATTATTGTATATACTAATTATAAAAGTGGGACTTATAGACTATAGGAGCCACATTAGAAAACTATGGATGGAATATAAGCCTTTGGATCAAATGTGACATCAAATCTGTCGTGTGGCGCCCTCAATTTTTGACCCGGTGCTGAAGGTGGAGGTGCACATGCTATGTCGGGTCTTGCTCCTAATTATATATCACTTTTAAAGAAATCGAAATGAATAAGCCAAATCTTGTAAATGTAGCCTAATTGGATTCTATAAAGCTTTTACACGTGTCAAAAGCTTAGCGATTGTATGAACTTTTTAAATGTTTTTTTTTTTTCTCACATTAATTAATCTAATCCGATTTCACAACAAGTCTGTAACATGATTAGGTCAAACACCACATAGATTAGTCGCAATTTTTCAGGGGCGGAATCACTAAAGTTGTGGATTATGTTCCAAATACACTTCACGGCGGTTTAATCAATGGTCTAATTGTATATTGTGTCATGATAACTGATACACAATGTAATCGAAGATCACATGCATGTAAGATGAAGACATACTATTACACGTTAATATATTTGCATTTGCATGCCTTGAATCTTCCTTATTAAATTAGAAAAAATGAAAAAGACGAAAAGAATGCACTTTTATTATTTTGTTATTGTTATTATTTTTTTGCTAAGGCACTTTTATTAGGTTATATATCAGTAATGGCTGAATACATTTCTTGTATAGTATAGTAAAATTGCATAAGTTCTCACGAAGGTTCCTGTATAGAGGTGTGTTTGGATAAGCTTGTGTTCGTAATATTTTAAGATCTAAATAATAATTTGAATAACTATATATGCTTTTTTAATATTATTTTATGTATAAAACGTTGGATAAAATTGACTAATAGAGTTATATCTAGAAAGAAAAAAAATGAGGGTTAAAAAATTATAAATATATTGGTATTTTTATGTTAAAATAAATAGACCCTACAATAACATAATTAATATAAAGATAATTACCATCAAATAAATTAAAGATTTTTTTTTTTGGCTAAAAAATTAAAGAGATTTATGAATATGCAAAACTTGCAACCAGTACATTAGCATAGTTGGAAGTGTTTGGGTGCTTTTTTATAATAAGGCTAAGGGTACAATTTTTTTTTACAATATATATTTTTTGAAAGTTGTTAAGATAATATGCTAATATTATGATTTGTACTAATAACAATGATGTAAGTAATAAATAAATATGACCTAAATTTTAAATCTTATTATCTCTAAAATATTATAATATAAAAAAGTATTTATTAAAATTTTGGGATGACGATGACATCAAACATATGATTGCTACCGTGTAATCTTGGAAATTATTGTTTTAGTTAAAAATAAATCCCCTAAAACAGGAAAAATAAAATAAAATTCGCAGTCAATTCTCAATGGTCAGTAGTGACATCTATTTTCTGGTGTGGATCACCTGTGAAAAGGAGTAACAGCTAGTTTCCAATTAGTAGATGACAGCAGCATATATATATAATCAGACAGCAGCTGATTTCAGACAGAAAGCCGAGTGTGTGTCAGAAAGAAAGTGGGAAGCAGCGGTAGAACGGTGCTCTAAAACTATAAAAAAAAAATATGACATCAAATGATATAATGCAGTTCACGTTAAAATAAAATAAATGAGATTATATATATAAAAATAACTACTTATTAACATATATTTTCCATTTGTTAGTAAAGATATTTTTTTTTGGGACATATTTTATATTTACTGAATTTTAACACTACTAATATAATATCATTTTAAATATCTTCTCAAAAAATACATCATGTTTCAAGTACATGAATCCTCTCTCTTTATATGAGAGTCGATCTCACACGGACTCCATAAATGCGAGATCCACTTGATATATTCGTATATTATGTTTCGCATCCGCGAGTCCTCCTCACAAGCCAATCCAGGCCCTCGCACTTGCGCTCGCGCTTGCACCTATTTTAAGGCACCCATGACTCACGGTGTCAAAGACAAGACAATTCAGGCCCTGGCACACTCGCACTGGCCATGTTGACAATTTAACATACATCATATGTTATCAGTACTTATAAAAATATTATAATAATTGAACATTGGATGAGATAACAAATGACATAAATTCCATCCATCGGAAACAGCTGCTGGACCCGTGTAACAGAAGTTGTCAGTAAAACCGTGTTTGTTATGGGAGAGTCGTACCATGGGAATAAAACGATTTTCCACCGTTTAGTGAATAGTGATATTGATTTGATGCGATTAACTGATTATTATAGCATCGGCGGCAGGCTCAATGTATTTTTACTCTAATTGACCTCAAAATCTCCACTTTTATTTTTTTTCTTTTTTATTTTTGGAGAAGATACTTTCATTACTTTAGGTAATGTATTGTTTTACATATCACCACTTCAATCTTAAGAGCGATTCTATAAGTCATTGCAAAGTTTTCATCTATTTTACATTAAAAAAAAATTACTCTTTTTTTTATTTTATACATTTATTTTTACAAAACACTCATATCAGTTTATCTATTATACATATTTATTAATAAAATATTAATTATTTTATAATTTTTTATTATTTCCTTACTCACTACCCCTTTCTCTCACAGGCCTAACACTACCAAAAAAATACTAAAATATTAAATGCAAGAGCTACAATAACAATACATATATGCACGATTTTACATTTATTCATAATTTTACACTAAAAATACTAAAAAATATTTGTGCATTTATGTACAATTTAACACCCACTGATGTCGATGTTTTTTTGGTCAAAATGTGTAAAATGAAGTGTTTTTTGTATTTTGCAAGACTTTGCAACCATTGATGTGGTTGCTCCAACACTCTATATTCTATTTAAATATTACTTTCTCCTTATTTCAAAAATCATCTCAGGTGTTCATCAAAAAAAAAAAAAAAAATCATCTCAGGTGGTAAAAATCATCTCAAGCAACACCGCAACCTAAAACCAAACAAAAATCAATTCATAAGTTAATCCAAACCAAAGAATCAACCCACAAATTTTCATTCTACGAGCTTGCAGTGATAACATTGAGGGAAGGAGCATGTCCAGCGTCAACAGAGAGAGCCAAATCAAAGCACCACCATCAGTGCAAAAGCATCTCACACCTTACGACACCATCATTGCAAAGTTCTTACCAGAGCAACGTCACTTTTACATTGGCTTGTTAGTAATACTCTTTTTGTTACATGCAAATTATATACATCCTGTGAATGATTATAAATAAAAATAAAGTTGAAAAAAAATTGTGTCACTAAACGCAATATCCCAAATGAAATAGATTAGGATAGTTTGTGTTATATATATAGGTATATACAAGGATAGGTTGTAATAATGATATTTGAGTTTTGATAATATGGTTTCATAAAGTGAAAATTCAAGTTCTGAAATTTTCTAAGTGAAAATTCGAAAATCAGTATTTTCGATCGATTGAAGATTTGGCTTGATTGATCAATCGAAAATGGTAAGAAAATAATCCTAGAGTCTCTAGATATCTTGATCGATGTTCGATTCCTGTTCGACCGATCGAAAAGAGCACTCGATCGATTGAAAGTAATTTTTGACCGTTCGAAAATCATGAAACGAGATTTTTTACATAATTTTATGGTGACTGTTTAGAAAGGTTGAAGAGGTTTTAAGCCTTGTTAACGGTTTTATGAAACATTTTAACCCTCCATACATGTCTTTTGATTAAATATAACCTTATGGGTATAAATAGAGGCTTATGTTCACTTGAAAATAGTAAGTTAGAGAAAAACACAAGAAATCCTGTGGTCATTCTCCAGAATTGCTATTTGTACAACCCAACATCTTGGTTGTATCATGGAGACAAATTTGTGATAACCCTTTAGCAACAATAATGTGGGGGACAAATATTATCTAAGGAAAACGATATAGTGCCTCTAAGTTATCTATTTTCTGTTTGTCTTTTGTGTTAACATTATTCTTCCATTATTACTTTGTGTAATATCCCCAACGGTCTGTGTTGCTAGATGTGTACTAAGTCCTATATCGAATGTTTACTTGGTAGATCTAGGCTATATAAACTGTTACGATAAGTCCTAAATGAAACTTAACTACTCCTTTTAGAATATAACGCATATGTGCCTAATGCTTTTTTGGTCATTGGAAGCTAGGGGGGTCCCCTAATTTTTCCAAAATCCTCCCATCTACATGCATTAGTAATAAAAAATAGAAATAATGTGTATGTTTTACATATTCCCCCAACCCCTATAATTTTGAAAAGAAAAAAGAAGTGTGGTACACAAACTCATTTAAAGCACTAATGTCCATTGCCATATATAATTCATTAAATTTAGGAGTATTATTCAGCATATTTTCCAAATGACAAAGTCTGGCTACAAACTTAGTTATATTCTAAGATTACAACTTCATTCAATATCTTTTTATTGGATGTGAATTTTGATAAATCTAACATTGGATTGCATTTGCTTCTTATATCCTCCACGTTTGCAAAATTTATAGAAGATTAAAGATTAATAGCTATGTTATTAATTAATTGTTTAAATTGCAAGTTTTTGTAGTATAAAATTATGTATAAAAATTAGTTTATGGATCATATTGTAAATAACATCCGATTGGCATAAAATTTGACCGTTGTGTTAAGAGCATAAAGAACATACAATCTAATTGTTAGATTTTCAAAATATGTAATTATGTTAATTATTTTAATGGAAGTTATAACTTTAGGTTACAACTAAGCTTGTAACCAAACTCTGTCATTTTCCAAATGTATAATTAAATCTCTTTTCCAAATGTAAACACTCTTTGTAATTATAGAGTTCAAGATACAATAATAAATGGATGTTTATTATTTTATTATTACTTATTAGAATAAAGATGTTATGACTAAGAGTTTTTGTAATTCAACTAGTTGGCACTTTTTGGTATTTTCAAATAAGGCATCTAAGATTCAAATCTCACGTTTCTTGTTATAACTATCGAATTAAAAAAACTAGAATAAAGATAATTTTTTTAAAATGAAAATAGTATTTGTTAAATCAATAAATTACTCTCATAACGGTTACTATGATTTTTTATAATTGGTTTAACACACAACAAATATTACAATATTTTTACAACTAATTAATATGGTAAATTGTCATTAAAGTAACATCAATTCGCTTTCACGTTGACTAACCATACATCATCATCATTATTATTATTATTATTATTATTATTATTAGTACCATTATAATATGTCATTTCAATCATTATTAAAAAATTATAAAAAGTTACTTATAATTATAGATTTTCTGGAAATATAGTAACAATAATAAAGATTTATGTCAAAGCATGTTATTTCAAAATCAATTCAACAAAATAAATTTTCGATGTGGTATTTCTCCAAGTCTTAATCGTGCTCTTGTATTATTATTATTATTATTAAAAAAAAAAAAAAAAAAAAAAAAAAAAAAAAAAAAAACATAAGAGTATGCCGTTGTTGAGAAGTCTTATAAAAACCAAACATTCTGCTACAAAATCAAATTTGTACCGATAAGAGAAAAGTCCGAATTTTTTGAAACATGTGTCGGTAGGTACACGGTAAATCAGGAATAAACTCTTACTCAAAGTTCAACATTAGTTTCCATAAAAAAAAAAAAAAAAGTTCAACATTAGTTTGCATTGCAAGTTGCAACAAAACAGAAACAAAAACGCGCACGACCTCAGGGTAATGCTAAAATACGCGTGCAAAACGACACTGCGCCACCCAACAACTCAAACACACTTTTCTTCCACGCCTTCTCTTTTGGTCTATGCCCCATTTGTCTCTTTCTTCACTTTCTCGTTATCCTTCTCTACTCTCAAAGACCACTCAACTCAACTCAACTCAACGACAGCACCCCCTTCCTTCTCTTCTTTTTCAAAGAAAGACATACATATATTGAAAGCTGAAACCTTGAAACACACCCACCCAGACACAAAGAAAAGAGAGAAAAAAAATAGTTTTTTCTTCTTTTATGACTGAGTTCAACATGATGGAGTGGGAGAAGCAAGGACATCCTCATCCTCATCATCATCACCATCACCAACACCAACAACACCAACAGCAGCAGCAAGAGAGAGAGGAGCAACAGAATGGGAATGTTGGTAATAATATTGAAGTTAATGGGAATGGAAATGGTGGGATGTTGTATGTCAAGGTCATGACCGATGACCAATTGGAAACTCTTCGTAAACAGATTGCTCTTTACGCCTCCATTTGTGAACAACTAGTTGAGATGCATAAGAATCTCACTGCCCAACAAGATCTTGCAGGTTTCTCTCTCTCTAGCTTTACTTCTGTCGTGTTTGCTTTGCGATGTTTCATCTTAGTCCCCAAATTTTGGGGTCTGTTATGGATTTTCAACATGGTAGTCACATGTATTCTTTTCGGTCATTCTATTTTTTTTACTTTTTAATTAACTTCTAGTTCAATACAACATTTGTTTTATTATTAGATAAACGCAAATGGTTTTCTTGATAGTGGTCTCACATGGGTGTTAAATGTTAGTGCTTTTATGGGGAATTAAAGTTATACCTTTTGGTTTAGTTTTTGTTCGTTTATGGGTTTTCTATGATGGGCTGGTTTTTGATCATTCTTCTGATACTTCTGTCATTTTGTCATTTTCTTTACGGTATGGTTTGGGGTTTATTTTTGTAGTCTCTGATATTTACAAATGTCCAATATTTGTATAGGGTTTGTCCCCCTAAACAAATTATGGGTTTTCTTTCCCTTTTCTTTTTTTAAGAATGTGGCTTGTGGATTCTCCTTCCTTAATTATCATTCCTTGTGTTTCTTTTGTGTGTCTTTGTTATGATGAGGTTTCATCTCATACATCTTTGCTCTAACCATTGATCTATGTCTGGAAAGTCTTTTATGGGCATAAAGGGGGAAAATTTGAGGCCTTAGTGCTCTGTATTTCAATGAATCATTTTTGAGTTTGTTCTGATACATGCTTTTGGTACAATAGAGTAGCGCCGAAAGGGATTGTGTGGATTACTTCCGAATTTCCCATGTTTTCTCACTTAGGATAAGTTAATTTAGTTCCGGATATGTCAATTTTTTTGAATTTGTTATCAATTTCATCAAGGGGGAGTCAAACCAAGCTTCAATAATCTATATAATGAAGCTTGCTATTTCAATATTGTGCTTGGACCACTGGAGCTCTAGGTATGAGCTTCCTGATTTTATTGCTTGATCTTAAAGAGCTATTAAGTTTTATACGCAGCTCTAAATTAAGAGAACTCAATTTGAATTTCTTTGTTTCTTGTTTTACAAGCTCACTCTAGCAATGCACACATATTGGTTGATCATTTTATCACCAGTCTATTCCATTTTCTGCCTTCTTCCCATTTGAAAGTGGAAATGATTCTAACAGAAGTCATTAGCAATGTGAAATGAATGGAGGAGAAACATTCACGATAGTCCCTGCCTCCCCAATCTATGGGGTCTGTGGGATTTGGATGCTAGATACGATCTTTTGGTGGATGAAAAAATTAGTACTTGATGTGTCAAAGACTGTAGCTTTCAAAATGTTATTCCAAGCATTTTCATTAAATTTGGGCCTTTTCCTTCATATTTAATGTTATTTCTTAACTTGTTTGTTTTTCCTGCTTTAACTTACAAGACGCACACAAAATGTTGTTCTGTTTTCGGTGTCTAATAACTATGCTTGATTAATGTACCATTTTATTCTTTTAAGCATCAAACATTTGTAAGCATGCCATGAATGTCCAGTCTTTTCACTGAAAGGAGGATTTTTGTATTTCATTTATAGGAGGTTTGAATCCATGCAGCGGTTATGTGGTATGTTTTTCTTAAGTTTATTTCAATTGTAGTTGATTTTGTCAAGTTCTCTGTCCCCTCCTTCTTAAAACTTAGCTGATTTGAAAGGCAGCCGATCATTTTCAACTTATCAAGATGTAAACCATGGATCAGCGGCCTTAGATACGTATGCATAGTAGTGGCATCCAGTGGTGGATGTGAAACCTTCTTATTGCTCTGGTTTAATTCCATTTACCTACACTTTATTTTTCAATATGGGAGTTAAATATTCCATATCTTCTCAAACAAGACTTCCACTCTTGCTTACTCAGGAGTGAGGCTGGGCAATTTATATTGTGACCCCTTAATGACATCTGCTGGCCACAAAATCACTTCTAGACAGCGGTGGACTCCAACACCTGTGCAACTTCAAATTCTGGAGCGTATATTTGATCAAGGGAATGGAACTCCAAGCAAACAGAAGATCAAAGAGATAACCTCTGAACTGGGTCAGCATGGCCAAATTTCAGAAACAAATGTCTATAACTGGTTCCAGAATAGGCGTGCTAGATCAAAAAGGAAACAACAAAATTCAGCACCAAACAATGGTGAATCGGAAGTAGAGACAGAAGTTGATTCCCCTAAGGATAAGAAGACAAAACCAGAGGAATTTCACTCCCAACAGAACTCAGATCCTAGGGCTGAAGATTTGTGCTTCCAGAATCCTGAGATAAGCTCTGATCTGCATTTCTTAGACCCACAGAGCAGTAAAGCTGAGGCTATGTTTCCTTCAGATGATGGTTTAAAACCTGCTAGAAGTTTAGGCCAAATTTCTTTTTACGACGGTTTGCTATCAAATCCAAGTATGTATGTTCTTTAACTACCTAGTTCTTTTCATTAGCTCACCATCTTACCTGGAATCTGACACATTTTCCTGTTATAGTAGAAATACTCAAGAGGTCTGATATGTCAGATAATGTCATTTTTATCAAGTAATTTAGTAGATATAGTACTTTTATCAATCAAGAAAGTGTGAATAACAAATTCACAAGTTTTCCTCTATTTCATGTGATTTCCACTAGACTTCATTTCTATAAATGGTAAAACTATTTGGTTAATTATTCGGTAACAGTTAATGTTTTTCTTGTCTGTAGATTTATTTTGTTAATTATTCAGTTACTGTTCATGTTTTATTGATATATTTTGATTAGTATCCACCACTACTGAACATAATAATGCTTATAGAAAATCAGGGATGGACTTTCTAATTAAAAGGTCTATATTTTTGCTAAACTCATTGGTTATCATGTGTTTCTCATAATCTTAACCAACACTCTTTTGGGCCTCTATCTTATCATTATAGCACTTAATTCTTAAACTTAATTAGCCATACTCACTGAGAGCTGCTCTTTTCTTTCTCTACTTGATTTTTGTTATATATAGGCTTCTTCTATTCCTATCAAGTGTATCCTAGCTAGGAATAGAAAAGCATCATGTTACATTCATGTATAAGCACAAAGTATCTTGTTACACACACACACACACATATTTGGACATATATGTGTGCTTATTACCTCCCTGATAAACTTTTTCAGGAAATGACCATCTCACTGGAAAGATGGAAGTGCCAGGGAACTATGGTCTTTATCAGCATTCAGAAGACTATGGCATGTAGGTTGACACTCATTTTGTCCAGCATTGTTATTTTACTTGACGAAGATATATATATATATTGTCCCTAGAAGCCATACAGTTCCCAGATTGAGGTTTTTGGGCTAGCAGCGATCAGAGCTAATCGATCCGGTCTAATTGATATATCACGCCTAACGTACTAAGACTATATACTTATGGATCTATGATACAAATGAACTGAATTCAGCTGGAGAGTGGTAGATATACTAGTATGACATGGTAATTTGGAATTGGTTTTCGAGTTTGACTGATGATTAATCTTGAGTTGCTTTGTCTGTTGTTAATAGAGTGAGCTTTAGATTTGTGTTGAGAAGTTTGGTGGGGGTGATGATGATGTTAAATTTTTTTTTATTTTTAGACTTAATTATGATAGCTTTGTTTGCAAGGAAATAGTAATACTTTGGGTGTTTGCCTAAATCACTTTTTTGACAATTTGCACCCATGAATGAAGAATCTTGACGTATGTGTTGTCTTAAAGGAAGCAGCCAACCGCAATCAAAGTTACCGCTAATCATGCAATCAATTGCATGGGGGTATTTATGTAATTGTGAAAAGTTGTCAACGGTGTTTTAAGTACAGTAATCTGGTTGGAATCCTCTGTAACAATAACAGTGAGTGCATTTCTGTGTAATTTGATATGAAGCCTCTAATTTTGAGCTGATTGATAATGAACCAATCTTACTGAATTATTAAAGAGAAGCCATTTGCTATCAATTGTGACTAATTTCTAGAGTAAACTCGTGTATGTTCCAACTATCTAGCTACCATAGCCCCAACCTGGCTTCATGACCTGCCCATTATTTGAAAGGGCTTTGTTAATGCATGCCAAACATTAATCAAGTTTCTTAAAATGGGAAATTAAAAAAGTTGTAAAAAAAGTTAGTAACTTTTTCCATATTTTTGTAAAAAATTCTTAAAATGGTTTACTAATAGGACGTACCATAGTAAAACATATTTTAAAAAGGAGGTAAAACATTTTTTTTTTTTAATTTTTAAATAGGAGATTAATATAGGTGGGCTGCAGAGGAAGGGGGGTCTCCTGCATTAATTGCATGCAGCATGCTTCTCATAGCACTTTGTACATTGTCAATCAGATCTAAGAAAGAAAAAAAAAATCGTAATCATCCATTTCAATTGGAATAGAGAGAATCTTGTACATAGGAGGACCACATGATGGCATGAAACAGTGTTATAGGAAGTCAAACTATTTTTTGGCTAATGTTTAATCTCCTTGTGACACTTGAAAATTCACTAAGATTTTGAACGTGTCCCTCATATCACTAGACACATATTAGATATTTGTTCAGACTTACTGTAATTTCTTTCTTAACTAGGGTGTAGTTGCAATATCCCCTAAACTTTCAAATTGAACGAAGTATACACTTAATTATTGGTATTAGTAATAAACACTTTGACCCCTACAGTATTTCCATCAAATTAACAGAAAATTCAAAATTATGTTATTTTAATCAAATTTGACTTTTTTTTTTTTTTTTTTTTGGAGAAAGAATCAAATTTGACTTTGTTGTTAAATTTATCAGAAATCATCATAATAATGACCGAAAGGAAGTAAAACGAAGAATAATTTGTACTAATAACTAAAATGGCACGTTGTTCAATATTGAAGTTTAGGAAGGCATTATAACTACACCATAAATAAAGGGAAAGTGTAATTAAACTTATTGGGGGTGACGTATCATTCCAATTTTATCGGGTTTTTTACTGTCCCCTTAAAGAGTGATAACTACGATTTAAGTGGATTAAGATTTTTATTTTTAGATATGAGCCATTAAATGGATTCATTTCAAAGAAATTCTTTTTGGGCTTAAAATGGTTTTGTTGTCGTTTGAGCTTTTGGCAAAACCGATCCATGGCCAAGGGTAGTGGGCCAAATCGGACATTTAATTTGCGCAGGTTTTGAAAATAAACGGTATGTCGTTTAAAAAAAAAAAAAAAAAAAAAATCCCCTAGCTGACTACAAGTCAGGCTCCTTGTGGCGCTTAAACGGTACGTTTCGTTAGCTCATAAACTCTGAAAGTCTGAACCGCGAAGCTTCAGGGCACAATAGAAGAGAAGAGTGGATCCAAAGACATGCATACGGTGCGTTTCGACTGTGAGATTGATTTTGGAATCAATAAGCAACCATTTAAGGCAAGTAATCTCATCTATTCATTTCTTGTAATCTGATTTAGTAATATTTGGTGGCAGTGTTGCAATTCAAGTTTTCGGTTTAGTTTTTGCTATTTGCAATATTACGAAAAAAAAAAAAAAAAAATGAAGATTCAAAATTAGAAGAAATCAATGAAGCACTTTGTGCAATTTTATATAAATAAATAAATAAATATAATGGCCTTCAACTTCTGGTTTGTTAGTTGTTTCTTTGTCAATGCAGGTATAAGCAAGGAAAAAAAAAAAAAAAAATCTGAAAGCTTAAAAGGGTATTGAGAATGGTGGAGAGTTGTATTAGTAATAAGACATATAGTTACAAACATGAATGTAAGTGGCCTAATTCTGAGGCGGCTGATGTGCACGATATCATCGTTCGAAAGAGCCGTTCAAAGGGTTTCCTCGTATTCTTCTTGGCTCTTCTTATTTTAGCAAATGCCATTCTTCTTTTCCTTATCAAGGTACACACACTGTCTGTTCTGTTTTAATCTTCTTATGCCTTTTTTTTTTTTTTTGGTTGTATAAGGTTGTCTATTTGTTCCTTTACTATTTAATTTTTAGTCTCTATATATTAGGTGACAATCCATGCTTATGCTAGCACACTATGAATGTAGTGAGACTGACTTTTTGGATATTTCCTATAAATGGGTTAGTCTTTTAGTGGTTCTCAGTGGAGAATGTATCTCATGTATCGGGTATATGTATCTTTGCTCTCACAGTGTGTGACGGTTGTGGGGTCTAAACATTGTGCGAGAGAGGATGCACGTATGTGATGCATGAGATAATTATTGCTATCAGTGGGATGCATTTGTATGAGTTCTTTGGGTTTTGTTTGGTATTTTTCTTGAATCTTATTTCATATCGTTCTTCAAAATTTTTTTCTTAAGCAACCTTTTTACATGTGATATCTCAGCTTTTAATTTGAATGTTTGTGAAGTTATTGTAATTTCAAGTAGCTGGATGGTAAACATATATAGAATATATTTTGTACATTTTTATACAGCTTTAAAATTTGTCTTAAATTTTACTTGGTATTCTTTATTATGCTTATCATTATCTGATATGGTGACAGTAAATATAACAGGATAAATCAATTGCCGTTGTTTTTTGGAGCTTTATTTGGGATGTATTAATTGTCAAGCTCTTGCTTCGGAAGCCTGTTGAGAAAGGTGCGAACCTGAGGCATGGAGGATGGAGCTTTATCTATTATAGAAAATATAAAAATAGATCTATTACCTGTAAATCATTTCTAGAATTGCTCTTATTAACTTCATTTTTTTGTAAGTGAGTGTTGGCTGCAAGGGGAGGGGGAAGGGGAGATTTGCTCTTATTAACTTCCTAACTGGTTTTAATTATTGATGACTCAGAGTCTGTTGTGGTTATGCCAGCTTTAGGAGTTCAACTTGAAACTCACTATGTAAGGTATTTTTTTTCCCCTTTTTGGTCAAATGAAAAATGGTAGCTTATTTTTGGGAATGAATGTACAAACCACTCGTTGTTTTAAGGTCTCCACTGTCCTACTAGAATAACTGTAAGTTTCTTTATGATACGGTATCTTTGTATCAAAAATTATTACAATTTTCTTGTAAGTACTTTTTAAGCTGAGGTTTTGATGCATGAAATTCATAGCATTTTAGAAAGTTCATACTCATATTTGGAGTGATGAACTAGTTTGATCAGAATTCCTTCCTTCTATGAATGTTGTGAAAAAAGGGGGGGAATTTATGCTGTTAATATATGTTATAAGTTTTTCACTATAATGGGATTTAGGATGGAGAAAACCAGGGTCTTGCTTCCTTCTTCTTCTTCTTCTTCCTTTTTTTAACCCCCCCCCCCCCCCCCCCTCAAATCTTTCACCATTGTAGCATATGCTCTTTCTTTTTATCCTGAAATTTTGACTGCTTATGCATCCTTAAAGGCCTGAAAATTTGTCTCTAGTGTTCTAGCTCATGAGAAACATGGCAAATCTTCTTTCTGTTGCATACATCTCATGTGCTAGGGTTGGTCCCTTGAAGTAAATCTAGCAATAACCAAGCAGGTTTTGTCCATGTTATATATTAATTTTATAAATACACTGTCTCAGGTTTTCTAATATAATCTTTTTCTGTGTTTCACTCTATACGTATAGTGGTAACATTATCCGTCGCTTTGTGCCCATTGACAAGATCTTGAAACCTGTACTATTAGAATGCGTGACCCCTGTTACTTGTTACTGGAGCCTGTCATTGATCGTACAGGAAGAAGCAGAATTGATGTTAGTTTTTAAGGTAAATGAATCCTGTTTATTTCCATGTCCTGTCCTTTTGAGAAATACTGATTGATGAACTTTTTTTAAGGCATAGTATGATGTTATGTCACTCTTATGAGCGGATCACTCTATTATGAATGGATCCACTATAGAAGTTTGATGTTATGTGGATTTTGGGTTCTATTGTAGCTGTTTAACAATTTAAATGGGATGATTAAGTCACTCATTTAAAATGAAGCCTATACATGACAGGTTTTTCTTATTGAAAGTCTTTCTTTTACTTTTGACTCCTGAAACATGAATTCATTCTCTAGGAATTACGTCCACCGGTGAAAATGCTAGTCCCCATCTGGAAGGCCTTGTGTGCTGCCACTGGTAGCGAAGGAAGCCTCAATACATTTACTGAAGATGGGCCATGCTGTTGAAAGATTTTTTTATTTTTTATCAAGAGCTGTGGTAGACTTCAATTGGCAGGGTCCATTCTGTGGGCTGATGCATTATATATTCACATTTTGGGATGAGTGGATAAAATACATGCTTTTCGGGATCGATTAATGCATATGTGTAGTCAATTCAACTAACACAATGTGTATGGCAAAGGGACGAAATTTCACAGCATTGAAGACTATGTGGACAGAAGCACGGCATATTTTCATTGTAGGATTACTGGGCGTCTTTATCAAAATCAATGTACTTATTTGTACTCATTTCAATATATACCATTTGTTTTTCAGTTTGGTTATTCTGTTACAAAAAGTGAAAATGTACACTGTTCCAATACGTATTTTTGAGACAAGGTTCTTGAATGCTGGCACAGCTAGTAAAAGTCAAATGTAAGTGTTAACTCTCATCTCTCTCTCTCTCTCTCTCTCTCACAAACACATGTATGAACATTACGAATAATCTTAGTAACATGCTAAACTATTATACTCTCAATAACATAGTAACAGGGATATGGAATAGTGGTTAAAATTTGGGGTAATGGTTAGAGCTTGCCATTTAAACCGCACCAGTAATCTACATATTGGCATTTGATTTTTATCAGAACAAATATTTGAACATAATCTTCTGCATTTCCATGAATGTGAGGATACTGGGGAAGATGGAGATAGGGTTAGAACCAAATACTACTAGGCTATCGCTTCATCCTCAATTTCATATTAACTACTTGCAGATCCACGCTATTTGTGGAAAAATTTGATTATTTGTTTTTTTTTTTTTTTTTGGTTAAGTGAAAAATGAAAATAGTAAATAAGATTTATAAGTGTTAGTCTCAATTCATTTTTAAAATGATGTGATTATTTTCTAACAAAATATAGTCGATACAATATATTAGATTTTCTAAATAAAGCTATTTATATTTGTTATTTGAGAGTGTTTTATATTTTGTAAGTTTTTTTTTTTAAGAAAACATAATGCATTTTACATTTAATTATTATATAATGTGAGGTATTTTGTAAATAATATAGTGTGTGGTTGGAATTTGTTTCTAGTACTCCTTACCAACAATTCATCATCTATACATTTTGAAAGGCCTAAAGAAGATATATATATATATATATATATAAAAGTAAATCCATCACTTATATTAGAAAATAAAAATACAAAACTTTAATAACATAAGAAAAATGTAATTTTATCAAGAGTTTACCAACATTGCGCTAAAAATGTGACATAATTGTCAATGAAGTAACTTGTCTTTTTACACAAACCTCTCCTCCCAAAGCATCACCAAAGTGAACGGAATGGACCGAACTAGACCAAAAGAGATTGAATGAATCAAAGTGGACCAAATGGACCGAATAAACCAAAATGGATCGAAGTAGACTGAAATGGACTGAACAAACCAAAGTGCTATGCTGATGTGGCTACCAAAGTGGGCCAAATGTACCAAAGTGGACCAAATGAACCGAATAAACCGAAATGGACTAAATAAACAGAAATGGATCAAATGGAACGAAGTGGACCAAATGGATGGAATAGATAGAAATAGACCTAATTGACTAAAATGAACCTAAGTGGACCGAATAAATCGAAATGGAGTGTACAATAAATGTTATGCTTCAGCCTTTTACCTTTAAGATACTATATAGATTTATTAGATTATCGAGTGATTATTTGTGGCTTAGAAAATAGAACAAGGCATAATGGAGGCGACAATTACCATGCTTAAAAGCATCAAACTTTACGTTTGACATGACATACACAAGACAAATAGAACAATGCTTGACAATTAGAGATGCACTGATGCAGATTGGTTAAAGGAGAAGAAAATATTTTAATATTTTATGTTTATTTCTCTTTCCTAGTGGAATTAGGATTTATTCGCTTTTACAAGTTCAATTAAAATTGCCATCCAAATCCATGTTGTGTGAAGGAGGAGGAGGATCTCAATATCGAGGAGAAGGACAACGATATTGAAGAGGATGATGAATACATTGAAAGAGTTTGTGCAGTATATTGGGTTTCTCCACCAATTTATGATGACTATCTTGAAGATTGTAGTCAAGGGGACAAGATTGAGCTTGATTAAAAGTAAAGTCATATACATATGAGGTTAGCCCATAACTCACACCGTTGATGAGACTTTCGATATTCAAAAACATGAGGTTATTGATTTTATTGCTTACAATCATATGTTGGTAGAATTGGTTTGTTCAACAGTAGATGAATTCTCTATTGATGAACGAAGTCTTGATCTATTGAAGCTTAAACTTGAAGACATTAAACACTATAATTTCATTGGGGTTAATGAGCTTCTCAAAAATTTTCTTGATAGTATAGTTAATATTAATTTGGAAAAATTAATGGAAAATGTTATTGATCCCTTATGGGAGGATTTTATTGAACAAGAATTAATAGAGATCAACAAGAGGCATGAACGAGTGATTTTAAGTAATCTTTGTGGAGGAGGCAATATGAAGTTTATGGATATGTGCATGGATTCCTTTTTAGTATTTGCCTTGTGTATCCCACCGTGGCAAAAGAGATCAAGAATTCATACATCAAGATTTATTATGAGTGAGAAAAGATTGATAAGTAGCATATTGATTCGTTTTGTCTTGTACAGAAGAATAGGGTGGAGAGGATTATTCGGGGTTCCAATTAATCATGGAAGATTACCACAAAAACTAGAGGACGAGTTTTCCCCAACCCTAAGAGAATGATGCAGATTGATTAAGGGAGAAGAAAATATTTTATGTTGTTTTCTCTTTCCTAGTGGAATTATGATTTATTTGCTTTTACAAGTTTAATTAAAATCTTTTTTTGTAGTTGAATTAGGATTTTAATTGTTTTTCTTTTCCTAGTTAAATTCTTTTTCCTTTCTCAAGTAGAATTAAGTTTATTATTTCTTTTCCTAAAAGGAGGAGAAATTCTATTCATATAAATATTCTTTATAAGAAGGTGGATTATTATTATGTGTTAATTAATAAAAGTTTGTTAGAAATGTTTTCTCTATTATTTTGCCTACCAGTCTAGAGTGTAGAACTTAAATTTTGTGGAAAAGTTATAGTAATTGTGTATTATAAATTTTGCTTCTGCACGCATACGTTGGATCATGCACATTTTGATTTTATTGTATAAACCTTACATATATTTTTTTTTTTTGATAACGTATAAACCTTACATATTAATCCGTTACCAATCCAAAAAAAAATAAAGCAAACCAATGATGAAAGGTATCTATTGCGTCGAACAAATACGACTCAATAAGCTAAATACCGCAGTAACAAATCCTCTTTATAACGCTTTATCCTTAGACAAATTAGTTACAAAATAACGCCGTAACAAAATTCCAATACATTCCCGAATCATCTCCAATAAAAATTCCAATTCTCTCAGAGAGTCTGAGAGAAACAGAAACAGAAAGACTCGAAAGGAAAAATGTACCAGTGGAGGAAATTCGAATTCTTCGAGGAAAAAAACGCCGGGAAATTGAACAAAATATCGCCGCCGTCTTCGTCGGAGGAAGAGAATTCGGCCGCCGTCAAAATCGAATGCTGCTCAAGCGGAAGAGGCAAGGTAGTGATCGGCTACGACGACGGCACAATCAGCCTCCTCGATCGCGGCCTCAACTTCAATTTCTCCTTCCACGCTCACTCTTCCTCCGTCCTCTTTCTCCAACACCTCAAGGTGACCTTCAATTTCGAATCAATTTCAACTCTCTACTTTCTACATCACCGTACTATTCTGAATTTTGATTTATTTTCTTCAGCAACGGAACTTTCTAGTGACGATCGGAGAAGATGAACAAATTTCGCCGCAACAATCCTCAATGTGCCTCAAGGTTTTCGATCTCGATAAAATGCATCAGCCAGACGCCACTAGCACAAGCACAAGCTCCCCCACTCCAGATTGTATCGGAATCTTACGTATTTTCACTAATCAGTTTCCTCAAGCCAAGGTTTTATTTATTTATATTGTTTTTTGTGTGTTTGTTTATCTTAATTAAGCTTTTGAAAACATAGTAATGGCGATTTTTGATGTGATAATGCTAGCAGATTACTTCGTTTTTAGTGTTAGAGGAAGTGCCGCCGATTTTGCTTATAGCTATTGGATTAGATAATGGTTGTATCTACTGTATCAAAGGTGACATTGGACGTGAGCGTATAACTCGTTTTAGGCTTGAAGTTGATGATAACCGGCCGTCATCAAACTCAATAACTGGTCTAGGTTTCAGAGTGGATGGTCAAGCACTTCAATTATTTGCTGTTACTCCGGTTTCAGTTACCTTGTTTAGCTTGCAGAATCAACCACCTAGACGACAAACCCTAGATCATATTGGATCTAGTGTTTATAGTGTTACAATGAGTGACCGCTCGGTATGCTATTCGTTCTTTGTTTTAATTTTAAGGTTGCATTTATTAATACTTGTATGGTATTGTGTCAATGCATGTTTTGTTGTGATCATGAGTTGATAATTGGTCGGCCCTGACTAGGTTGTTGAGGATTTGTAATTGATACCAAAATTTTGGGATTACTGTTGTTGTTGTAGGAGTTGATAATTGGTCGGCCAGAAGCAGTGTATTTTTACGAAGTGGATGGGCGTGGTCCGTGTTGGGCTTTTGAAGGAGAGAAGAAATTCTTGGGGTGGTTTCGTGGTTACCTATTATGTGTGATTGCAGATCAGAGAAATGGTAAGCATACGTTCAATGTTTATGACTTGAAGAACCGTTTGATTGCACATAGTATAGTGGTTAAAGAGGTTACTCATATGCTTTGTGAATGGGGTAATATCATACTTATAATGGCTGACAAATCGGCTTTGTGTATCGGGGAGAAGGATATGGAAAGCAAGTTAGATATGCTGTTTAAGAAAAACCTTTATACTGTGGCTATAAACCTTGTTCAAAGCCAGCAAGCTGATGCGGCAGCAACTGCAGAGGTGTTAAGAAAGTATGGGGATCATTTGTATAGCAAGCAAGACTATGATGAGGCTATGGCCCAGTATATTAATACTATCGGTCATCTTGAACCTTCTTATGTGATACAGAAGTTCTTAGATGCACAGAGAATCTACAACCTTACCAACTACTTGGAGAAGTTACATGAGAAGGGGCTTGCTTCTAAAGACCATACAACTTTGCTCTTGAACTGTTACACGAAATTGAAAGATGTTGAAAAGCTAAATATATTTATTAAAAGTGAGGACGGTGTTGGAGAGCAGAGGTTTGATGTGGAAACTGCAATAAGGGTTTGCCGTGCTGCTAATTATCATGAGCATGCAATGTATGTTGCAAAGAAGGCAGGGAGGCACGAATTGTACTTAAAGATCTTACTTGAAGACCTTGGTAGATATGATGAAGCCTTGCACTATATTTCAGGCCTTGAGCCAAGTCAAGCAGGGGTGACGGTGAAGGAGTATGGTAAGATTCTCATAGAGCACAAGCCAGTGGAGACAATTGAGATACTCATGAGACTTTGCACAGAGGATAAAGAATCAGTCAAGCGAGGAGCTTCAAGTGCATACATATCTATGTTGCCATCTCCTGTTGATTTTCTCAACATTTTCATCCATCATCCAGAATCCCTTATGGATTTTCTTGAAAAATATACCACCAAGGTAAAAGACTCGCCTGCTCAAGTTGAAATCCACAACACACTGTTGGAGTTATACTTGTCCAATGACTTGAACTTTCCATCCATCTCACAAGCTAACAACAATGAAGATCATAATCTTAGAGCTGTTGGGAAATTGGTTGCTGATGGCAAAGATTCAGCTAAGGAAACAGATTGTCTGGAAAGGCGTGACAAGGGCCTGCGTTTGCTTAAGGGTGCATGGCCATCTGAGCTAGAACATCCACTTTATGATGTTGATTTAGCTATCATTCTTTGTGAAATGAATGCATTTAGTGAAGGGCTGTTGTACTTATATGAAAAGATGAAACTCTACAAAGAGGTGATTGCTTGCTATATGCAGGCACATGACCATGAGGGATTAATTGGATGCTGCAAAAGGTTGGGGGATTCAGTTAAAGGAGGGGACCCATCTCTTTGGGCTGATCTGCTAAAGTATTTTGGTGAACTTGGAGAAGATTGCTCTAAGGAAGTGAAGGAAGTTTTGACCTATATCGAAAGGGATGACATCTTGCCTCCTATCATTGTTCTTCAAACGTTGTCCAGAAATCCATGCCTCACACTCTCTGTCATTAAGGATTATATTGCTCGAAAGCTTGAACAAGAATCAAAGCTTATTGAAGAGGACCGGCGAGCTATTGAGAAGTATCAGGTTGGTGCTTAATTATTGCAGCTTTTTTTAGAGAAATTTTGTCAGGTACCTGTTTCTATCATCACTTCCACCTTGAGTAAAATGGTACTACAATTTTTCACTAAAAGAGAATAAGAAAATTACAAATAGCTCCTAAAAAGGACAAAAGAGATAAAAAGTAAATAAAGGAACTAAAATAGACAGACATAGCTATTATTCAATTCTAGTTGAATTCCCGCACAATATTTTGTTAGTTTTCTCCAATATTTCAATAATTTTACTTCTAATATTTAGTGTTTTATTTTATAAACAAATCAAAAAGACAATAAGATTGTTGTTTTAATTTGATCATATTATATGTGTTTACAAATTTGAAAATTGCATGATATTGTGACTGATATAGATAAATCTATTTCGTGCCTATTAAAAGAAATGCAAATATCATTTTGATAAATAAAAGTAAAATTATCCTTCAATAATTGTTTTTAAGCCTGAGATGTGTAGAATTTTATTGATTATATTTTCATTCAATGAGAACGGCCAAATTACTAAATGAGCTTCTTTAATTTGCAGGAAGACACTCTGGCAATGAGAAAAGAAGTTCAGGATCTGAGGACAAATGCCAGAATATTTCAGCTTAGCAAGTGCACTGCATGCACTTTCACACTTGATCTCCCTGCTGTACATTTTATGTGTATGCACTCATTCCATCAGCGTTGCCTTGGGGATAATGAAAAAGAATGTCCTGAGTGTGCTCCTGAATATAGATCTGTTCTGGAAATGAAGAGAAGCTTGGAGCAGAATTCTAGAGACCAGGATCAGTTCTTTAAGCAAGTGAAGAGTTCAAAGGATGGATTTTCTGTGATTGCTGAGTATTTTGGAAAGGGAATCATAAGCAAAACAAGTAATGGATCCACAGGTGCAGGTGCTCTTGGATCAGCCAACACTTCTTCCGGCAGTGGCCTATAAAGTTGACATTTGACGCCAACAACACTAGCCGCTAGTGAATGTCTAAAGGTTGATTTTAATTTTTTTACTTTTTTTTTTTTGAATTTTTAAAATGTATATGGCTTGATTGTGAGCTTTGTTGCCCCTCGTTTTTTGATGATTGTACTTGCTTCTGTTTTGTCGCAGTTATATTTCTTTTTATGGACTAAGCATTTTTTTTTGGGGAAAAATCCAAAATGTAATTTCATATGAGGCCCAATTTGAAGTCTAAATTTACAGTACTTTTTCCGCCTTGACTGAAAACAGAAAATGTCATTCTTAACCTTGTTTTTACATCAATGAGCTACAAAATCACTCCTAAAGATTGCAATCACAAATTTGAAAAAAAGAAAAGAAAAAAAAAAAAAAGAAGAGGTTACAAAAAATGTGGAGTCTTTTGGCATACACTCTTTCACCCACACGTATTTCAAAAAACTACAAATAACATTATTCAAACTTTACTACCAAACAGGTCTTGAGTTTATTGGTGTTATAGGTATTGTTCAAAGTTATTTGACAAAATAAGAAAAGAGATTGAATTTTGGTAGCACTGTTGCCAAAATGGTAAGAAAAAGTATGAGAGAGAGAAAAAATAAGAGACAGCAAATTTTAAATTTCGGTAATCTCATTAGCGAAATTCCTGCTGCCCAAAGCTCTTGCCCAAGTGAGTGTAAAGTGCCCGAAGGTGCTAGGTGGAGTGCCCAAAGGGAAACCAATTGTGGAAATGGCATTGTCAAAATAGAAGGGAAAAAAAAATAGTGGCAATTGATTTGTGGCAATGGCATTACCGAAATAGAGGAAAAAAAAAAATTTTGTGGCAATTGATTTGTGGCAATGGAATTGCAAAAATAGGAGAGAAAAAAATTTTGTGACACCGAAAATTGGAGAGTCAATCAGAAAATCATATCACCTTTTCCTCTGATTCTTATTTTCCAAAGTACTTGGAATATATTCATTGATCATTCCCAATAAAACTTAACCTACTGATATCACGCCTAAAATCTATGTCAAAGATTCTTTTTTGTCTTTTCATTTCTCCTCTTCGTAATAAAAGGCAAGTACCCTCACTAAAGGATTACATCTCCTCACAAAGTTACATCCTTTGATTGTTCAGTTACTCTTCTACTTTGCTTTAGTGTGCACAACTAAGGATTGTAAGTTTTTGGTTAATGTAAGTTTTTTTGATTTGCTTATTACCTTATAGCTCTAGAAATTAACAAATTTATTATTATGGTATAAATATATGCTTTGTAAATATTAGAAGCTAATACATTGTAAAATATTATGTATTGTTGTAGTTAATATTGTTTATATGCCTATGATTATGATTATGATTATGATTATGATTATTGTTGTTGTTGTTGTTGTTATTCAAATTTTAGATTAATGAATTTTTTATGGTTAGAGCTACAAGCATTTTCAATATTGTTGGTTTAAACACTTAGCTTTACTTGAATTGTCATAATATATACAGACATTGTGATTGTCTGTGATAATCGACACGGGAGTTTTTGAAGTTTAAAAAAATGGGTGCTGGTAAAGTGGAGTTTCCTAAGATTTCGGCAACTTGCCACAATTCTTTCTTTTTTTTTTTTTTCCTCTCATTTTCGGCAACTTGGTTGCCACAATTCATATTTTCTCTCTCCTCCCTTCCCTATAATTTTGGCAACTTGGTTGCCACTTGCAACAATTAGTTTCCCTTTCGAGCACTCCCCCTAGCATGCACTTGGGGCACTTCACGGGCTGCAGCTTGGCACTTCACGGGCAGGACAAGAATTTTGGTAATCTTATTATCGAAATTCAATTTTTCCTACTTCCCAGTCGCATCACTTATCTTTCTTCTCTCTCATACTTTTTCTTATAATTTCGGCAACGATGTTGCCAAAATTCAGTCTCTTTCTTCATTTTGCCAAATAACTTTGAACAGTACCTATAACACCAATAAACTCAGTTTTTTGCAATATTTAACCAAAAGACTCAAAAATGTGATTTCTGCTAACAACCACCCTTTTTTCGGTTTTTGTTTAGACTGGATTTTATTTTTAGACCTGTCACCCTTCAATTCAAAACTTTGTTAGTCAATGGCATTATGGTTGCTATAAAAGAATTATGCTAGGGGCACAACTTTTGGCATAACTTTGTGTCACAACTCGTCACATGGCGAGTTATGATTAGTAAAGGTATGTCAGTGGGTTATGTGGAGACATGTTCTTACCAATCACAACTTGCCATGTGGCAAGTTATGGTACAAAATTGTGCCAAAAATTTTGTCCTTAGGACCTTAGCATAATTCGCTATAAAATAGTTGCTTGGAATCACAAGAAGTGTCGGTCAGTGTTGGTCGATTAAATAGCCATGGTCATGTTTAACATTCCTGGTTATATCCTCTAGGCTATTTACCAAAATGACAAAACTTAAGAACTCATTTGGTAAGAGATTTCTAGTAACATTGTTTGTATTTTTTGAAAATACGTGAATAAAAAAGTGTGTAAAAATACGAGTAATATTATTTAAATACTGAAAACTGTTATTTAAACCACAGTAACAAACGGGCCCTTAGATACATTACTTAGATTTTGTTCCTAAGGTTTCCTCTAAAAATTCAACCATGTAACCCTTTTCTCATGAATGGAAGTGTATTTTTAGTTAAGTAATATCACATGGCTGAATTTTAAGAAAGAAACTTAAGGAACGATATCTAAGTAGTGTACTTAAGTTTGGCCCTACCAAAATCATCTCCAACTTCCTGGTTATATCCTCCTATGAATGAAGACAAAAAAGTAAAGATATCGTGATTTATTATGTCCAGATGAATTTACTGAGCAGGGTTCCGACGTATACTGATTACTAAAAGTGAGCTATACACCAAATGACAAAGAATGAATTTACACTTAACGTATACTGATTACTGAAAGTGAGCCATAAAACAGATGACAAAGAATGAATTTACACTGAACGTGTCAATTAACATGCATGTAGGGCTGCCACACTGATTCTGGGAACACCTTTGGTGTCTCCTCAACTCTAACCCCTTGCAGAACTTAACCGCTGTGCCGCACGTTCAATACTGAGTTTTTGTTGACGTAAACCATGCCACAACTCACTTGAACTATCACCCAAAAATCCGACCTTAGCTACCTGCTTGCGCAAGGCCTCCAAGTTGACAAGGGGGACAGTTGTGGGACGTCCATGAGCACACTGCACAACACACGTTTCACAGTTACTCAAGATGACAGCTGAATAATTGTCTCTCATACACATGAAATCAATTTGCATAGACCTATGTAAAATGTTTCTAAAGAAAATTAACTCACTTGAAAACAAAGTGAGGTCTTCTTTAGCTCTTCAACGATGAGGGAGCATTCTGAAGGTAACAAGGAATCCCCAAACATAATTGCACCTTAATATAATAACAGAGTAACAACAAAAGTAAGGAAAAACTCTAGAAATAAGAAGAAAATTCATCTTCATAGTAAGTGTTGTGCCAGATTCTTCTTTCACATAAAATAAAAAAGAAAGGGCTAGCTGGCTAAAAGGTGAAAACTTGCAAAGAGGTTAAATAAAAGGGAAAAGTCTCAGATAGTCAGATGTACCACTGAACTAAGAAAGATTCACTTCCCTTAGTACACCAGCTCATAAGGGAGTATTTTGTTAAGGTAATTACACATAAACACATTCAATGATATTTTGTATATAGTGTAAAAATCTCCTCCCACATGCACAAACTAGAATAATAGTTGTGCGCTTTCAATACACCATTTGTTCATGACTTGCATGTTTTTTATGCGATCAAGAATTTACCTCTGCACGCTTTCATATTAAGGATTCGAAGAACTGAAGGAGGCATTGTTGAGGATCCATCTGTATCAGCAAGCTACAGATTGCACAATAAACTGGACTTAGAAAGGCATTGATTGTGTTTAAAGAAGGTAAAGAATAGAGGGTAACCAGAAGAAAAGGAAAAGTTACAGTAAGAGGGTCATATGATACCTGCTGAAGAAATTCCAAAAGATCTACATCAGATAAATTGACACCCAAAATGTTGGGTACCTGCATGTGATTATAGAAAGCAATTATATTACTAAATATAATAAATACATGAGAGGCAGCACTTATGCAAAAATTTCAACTTTGGCTGCAAACAAAACAAGCTGAGTGCTAATTTTTTGACTCGATTCAATTCAGTTTATATAGGCTTGAGCTTAGCTCAAGCTTTGAATCAAGCTTATAGCCTAAGAAGCTTAATCATTGCTAATCATAAGATAGTCAATCTTAAACTAAGGCTATTTACTTTGACAAGCCTATATCAAGATTCAAGCCTGTTGAAAGCAAGTGTTAAATGCATATACTTATCAAAGTATGTTTATATACTTTAACGTATATATACTTGCACACTTAAGAATCAAGCATAGCTATGGTTGATCTTAGCTCGATTATGTAATGAGTGAAGTTGAGCCATCAGTGGATCAACAGTCAAGCAGCTCACAAGCAACTTGGCTCATTTGCAATGACCATAAAACTTTGGTTTTGACAATTATTAGAGAAAGATGAAAGTCCTTTTCTGACATGTTTTTAGCTCATAATAATATTGAATGTAAGAAGAAAATGAGAAAGGAGATTGGGCTTCACCGCAATAAGTGTGACAGCTGTTGGCCGCCTGTGGAGAATATTCAAATTCCTGCCACAATGGATAATGTTACAAACCACAAATTAGGGTAAGAAAGGAAAAAAAAAAAATTTGTTGCCTCGAGAAAAAAAAAAAAAAGGCAGAACTACAGAACATGATGAACAATATAACAGTAAAACTACCATCTAGCCTCATTAACAGTGTAAAAATACATGAACACATGCACGTTAGCAATGCCTCTTCAGGTCTTTCCCATCAAAAAGTCTATATCCGTTGTGTCTATATTTCAGAATGCTGGATATTGATATGCTAAACCAGCGCTGTTTTCTTATAATTAGAAAATCAACAAGTTTTTCTAGGTAGAGAATACCTCTTGAAAGACCTTGAATCTTGACCATGAATGTTGCAGATCCAACCCCAATCTTTTATCTCGTCAGCATAATATTGCAGTAACTGATAGGCATTCTCTGGCAGTGTCTGTTATTACCATATTTAAGTCAAACTTTTCAGAGATTCGAATACTCCATATGCTCATGGAAGAACCTAAAACAGCATCAAATTCAGACATACCAACTCTTGTTCAACATCAAGATAACTTCTTGTCTTTGCCTCTCCAGATAACACCTAAGTAGACATATAGTCTTATAAGCCATGATATATATATATATATTATCATTTCACAAGTTCAAATAACAAAACATTCTTACCTTCTTTCGCAGTTCTTCCAGTCGGATCCTTTCATCTGCAGCATGCTACAGAAGAGCACCATTGCCAAGTCATAAATCCATCCAAATTTATGCGAAGTCCACTGTGTGTGTATGTGAAAATATACATGCTTCAGGATGAGTGAACAAGTAATGAATGCATGTTTATATATAGGCGCCAAACTCATACTTTTCTCAATCAGTATGTCTACAAGTTTTTTTTATTTTTTTTATTTTTTATAATCATGTCTACAAGTATGTTTACATAAAGCAAAGAGACAACTGTGGGTAACTTAATTCCAATAGAAATTCCATTAATCACAAAATTGTATAATAACTACAATTGATCATTAGTGCCCTTGATCCCCTCCAAAGACCACCAAGCAATTCAGTACAAGCAGATATTGCATGACGAAGTAGAAAAAAATAGTAATAAATAAACCTGGTCAATAACGGCAAGTGTTCCACCAGCCACAACTGGAATGAATTTCTTATCCACCTGCTGAAGAACTTTGGCATTACCCAGGCAGTTCTTGTTGATAGATTTAGGAATTAATGAATCACTGGCAAGATGCAAGAATCCCGAAGAGATGTCAAGAATTTTACTTTCATCATGAATACCACATGATCTATTTTTGTTCTGTACGAAAAAGATAAAACCCATCATTCACTAGTTAAATGGATGTTTAAATTACTTGTCTGTACACTATAGTAAACTTGAATAGTGATGAAAAGCTCATCTGTGTATTAAAACAGTTTCAGTTTGCAAAATTACTCAACTGTTATCTGGGAAGAGCAATTCTGCCATTTGGACCATGAATCCATTGAATCTTGAGTTTCCTTTGAGTTGGAGACTGAAAGATGAGATAGTGTAAGGTCAATGCTATGTTAATCTATTATGACAATGAAGACATAAGAAGCAAGATCCACAAGCCAAAATGAAACAAGGCTTTGGCTGGTAGATTTAAAAAAAAAACATGATTAAGAATGGCAATTACATCATGCAGCCTGCCCTGAATGGGGTGGGTTTTCCCCAATACATGAAAAGGATGGGATGGGGATGGGATTCTAAATTTAAACTGAGGCAGGTTTGGAGTGGAGACAGGTTCTGATCTTCCTGCCCTGATGCCCTTGGTATGTTACTTCAAAAACCCATATGTTCTTTTCATTAGTTTTTTTTTTCTTCCTTCTCCAGCATCTCTCTCTCTCTCACACACACAAAGAGACAAAACTCAGTGCAAATCAAGTGTATTGGCCTCCACAGAACCAAACCCCTTCAACCTTCACTGCTGCATCATTCTTCACCAACAATCAAACATCGATGACCTCCTCATCCCCAGACAAGAAGTCATCCACTGCCTCTGCTTCTTCAAATAGGGCATCACAAGTCATTTTCTTCAGAGAAGACAAAGAAATTCTCTAGATCTGGTCATTTGAGCTTTTTGGCTGGTTTTTCTGTATTGTGGTTGGTTATGTAAATATCGTAATTCTTCTTTGGGTTTATATTAAAGTTCTGATTCATTTTTTCTTTGGTTCCTGGGACAACTTGGGGTAAAGGTAAAAATAATTGACATTTGTGAATTTTTTGAGGGAAAAAATATCAAGCTTTTTAGAAAGCCAATTGATATTTATGTTCCAAGTTTTATTTTTCTGCTTGTGTTTATGTAACATATGTGATTAATTTGGAAAGTTTATATCAATGATATTGGGTTGTAGGATGGAGGCAGGTTTCTTAGCCCTGTGCACGGGGCGGGGTGACAGGGAGGGGTTTTAAAACCTGAGGCAAGAATGGGGTGAGAACTGGGCACAAAAATCCCACATTGTTGCCATCACTAAACCTGATGCAAAATTAATTGCTTGTTGGCAACTTGATAAATGCTTCTAGCATTATTGAAGAACTCAATGTTCCAGTTCACAATCTTTTATTTACATATGGCACACTTTTGCCTAAATATTGGCTTACCTTTAACTGGAATGGTACCTTGAATGTCAAGATAATGGGACTGTCCATACTTTTCTCCTTCAATCTCCTTCAGGTATGAAATGCCTGCCATCTTCTCCATATCTGGTCTGAAAGCAAGAATAAGGTAATTTAGGAATTCAGCAAGACAATATTGCATCAAAACTGCTATAATAAGAATATAAAAATTTAAATAAAAAAAATCTGTACTACCTAGTCTCTGACAACAAATGCTCCACAGAATTCGGCTTGGAAATTAAATGAGAAATACCAGAAGGTTGTTTTGCATGCTTCAACTTGTCTGCTTCTGAAAATTTACAGGCATATTTAGTTAGTTTTGCATCATTTTGCCACGTCTTAAAGGGCAACTCAAATCACAAATAATACCTGGATAGGTAAGGGCATCATCAAAGGTTTTGGCATCAGGTTTTCCTTCAGGATGATTTAAGGAAAAGAACCTCCTTTTTCTTCTGTAAAATGGTGGAGCTGAATGGCTTCTTGATCTTTCTTTAGGAGCATGATCCTGTTCACAATCTTGATATCTTGTTGAATCCCTTTGGCCTTTATACTTATCAATATCTTTATCTTTAGCACACGAGTTCAGATATAACCAGTCTGTCTCATCTGGTAATATATCTGGAAATCTACAATCTTGATTGTCTCTTTGAAGGAATTCGCAGAAATCTCTACTAGAATCAGAAATACCATTAAATTCTAATTTGCTATATGTACAACTTGAGGTGCCATTTTCCAGGCTGGAGACCTTTGGCATGATATCATAACTAGATTTGCAGCCCCTTTTTCTGTTATTCACAAAATGCCCATAACTAATGCTTTCATCTGAGTGAGAACTCATTCCAGGGGCATTTTTATCCTTAAAATGCCCAACATCCCATGGTGTAGCTCGAAATAAGGGATCTGAGGTCGGGCAACACCAGTCTGAATTTGAGGTCCATTTACCAGAGCCAAAGTTTGCTATTTGTGTGAGTGAATCAGATTCAAGAACATCTTCAATGAAATGTTCTCCAAAAGATGGATCTGACTTTACAAAAGCTCTGGACGAAAAATCAAATTCTCTAGGCAATTCACATTTTGTAATTTCTCTGGTGAAGGGCTGAGAGCATGATGCCTCATCTTGCCACAAGCTCCTCGAAAGGAAATCAAAAGTATGGTCACTGCCCTCAACTTCTAGAATATTAACTTTGTCATGAGCACCTGCTTGCTTCCAGTCAGTCATGGAGCCATTTCTTTGAAATTCAAATCCTTCATCATTTGCAAACAAAGACCTTTCAAGTGGCAGGCGTTGTTGTGAAGAGCAACCCTGCAGCAAAGGTCTTTTTATATCCCTGCTAAAAAAGTCACAAGATAATGCACGCCCTGCTGATTCAATGTCAACATCTGCAACAACTTTAAGGGACTGAACTCCACATGCTGAACTTAAACTATTTTCCTCCACATTATCATCGAATCTATTTTCCAAGAAATGATCTTCCATGGATAAAGAATTGTTATCAGATTTCAACAGATGGTTGTCATACCTACATGACACTGTGGGTATAGATTTGGCCTCAAGACCATCCCATGACTGTAAAGCATAATCCTTTTGACAAGCAAATCCCATCTCAACTTGTTGCTCTTTAAATTCAGCAGAAATTTTCTGCAAGTTCCCAGAAGGAATTATATTGTGTGTGTGAGACAAATGGTTGACCTCTTTCGTTAGCATATCTGAAGGTGAAGAGCAAATGTCAATAGAAGCTTCATGATTTTGGATCCTGCACTTCTTTTTTGCAATTTCAGAGGTTTCTGACAAATCTACTTCAAGAAAATCTAGCAACAAAGAAGGTGATATTTAGCTTTGAGCTAAGAGAAAATCAAACCAAAGTTATGCATATATTCATAAAGCATGCTATGTAGATAGCATGTATGACACAATATCTTTCTGCTAAAGTTTAAAGTATTTTTTAAACGCAATATCATAATTACGTACAACTTCTAAGACATGGAACCAATTTGATTCACATCAATGAAAAATGAGGCCATTTAAAATTCAAAAGAAAATAAAAGACGATTTCTTCTGTACACAGCCTGTGCATCAGGATTGCTTTTTTATTAATGAATTTATTTACTTATCAAAAAAAATCAAAAGAAAAGGAAACATATTTTTACCTTCTTCTGCTGATATGATATCATCAACTTCCCTCCACATTTTGTCCTTTCTTATTATATCAGTTGCATGACTAATGGAGTCCCCTGAAAAGATCTCAGAGATTAATAAAAGTTTCAGCAGTCCCTAAATCAAATTAGTGTTAATAATCAGCAACATGTCATTGTAGTGGGTGTACCAAAAGCTAGATTGTCCTTCCAAAATCGTTGAATGGCCTTCTCAGTGAAGGCAAGTATAGGACCCCAATCCTGGCAAGAGAAAACAAGGAGAAAAGAAAAAAAATCAGTGGTGCCCATGAAAAGTATTGGATTTCTTAACCATTTCAATGCTCTCGGAGCTTTACTTAAAAGGTGAGACTAAGAATTTCCTTTGTGCAGTTACCAAGGATTTTTATTTTTATTTTTAATTAAGTTTTTATTTCTATTTTTATGTCCTGTGGGAGTGTCCCCAAAAGATAAGAAAAAAAAAAATCACTAAAACTAAGAGATCAACTGTTCAGTAACACTCCACAAGGGAAGAATTATAAGCAATCATTTTGAGAGAGAGAGAGAGAGTGATAAAGGGACTCATAATGCAAATTTTCAATTACTGTCCTAAAGTCGAATAACCCCACCCAAAAATTTATGGACATTTCAACAAGCCTGGATAAATAACAAAGAAGTCACCCAGAACCTTAATATGCTTTATAAACATTGAGCCACTAGACAAAGTCAAATTAAAATAAACAGATCTAGAGAAACTCACACGATCAATTAGAAATTAAATGTAAGTCAGTAGATCAGACAAGAAAGTGAATCACCTTGAACTCAACATATGTCTTTGATGGTTCAAAGGTTAAATCATAGAGAGATCGAGGGCAAATTAGATTCAAAATATAAGCTGGGTATGCTTGAGACCTACTTCTCTTCCTGTTTTGGGAACCATCATTGACTGCCCATGACTCCAAACACTCAAACCTAGTGGCCAGTTGATTCAGCAGTTTGTGAATTGGACCTTTGCAAACGAACCGCGAGTTAATATCTGCTACTATGTAAAGGTCACAACCAAATTCTCATAACATATAATCCTCTCCAACCCATAACACTCACCCTAAAGACAAAGTACACTGTTGACATGTGTATACAAGAAATGGATACAGACATATTGAAAGGCCTGCAACAATAGACATTACATAATTAGAAACAGGTATAACAAAATAAATGAAAAAGTACATAGTTAATCAGTTAAATCTTCTACCTTAATTCCGAAACCATCACATGGACCGGATATGAAGCCAGAAAGCTTCAGTACACCATCACTAGCATTCAATTCATGAAGAGAGTCAGAGATTTCAATCCCAAACCCACTTGTCAATAGTGACAAAGGAGAAGAAGGATGAGTGCAAAGAAGTTCGTCCCCACTACATGTTGAGAATAAAATATATAAGTAAACAAACATGATAATCAAACTATCCCCAAATTGCAAAAATGATAGGAAGTAACCTTTCACTATCAACAACTTTGAAGGAAACTTGTGAGTAGACAAGGGCAATCCTAAGTACGCATTTCTTGACTGAGTGCAACACCTTCTTGGGGCTGTCAGTTCAGTAATGCAATTTGGAAATCACAAGTGCACTAAGTCAGTTCAAATGGATACAATGGTTATTTTATTTGAGGCAAACTACATCAAAAGTTGTAATGGACCAAAAAAAGGAACCTGGATTGCATATATTTCCTCCGAACTGGCTGGTTGTAAAATAAATCACGAACAGTAACTGCAAAGACTCAAGCAATAAATAATTGAAAGTTTATTGTACATGGTTATGAACAACAATATAGAAAAGAAAAATTATCCACATAAAGGTAATTTCAAGTTACACGTTCATTTGGATATATATATATATATATTTCAATTTGTAAGTTACACCCGCATTTACACAAATTTGACAGATTAGCAGTTCATATTCACTATTCAGCAATGATCAATGTAATTGTTGTTGTGAAGTATAACACATAATAAGTTACACAGATAGGTCAGAACATGCCAAGAGCCTTGTAGCTTAACTGGCACCTCCTATTGTTTCCAATGGAGACAAAACAGGGTTCAAATCCCTATTCCTCCATTGTAAGTATGGAATTATTATTATTTTTTTAAATGATAGGTCAGAACATGCATTTGACTGAAAACTAAACTCGACAGCCAACCCCACTGCCAAAAAAAAAAAAAAATTTAAGATAGCTCAAATGATGTGCAACAGCTTTACTTCATTGAGAGAGAGAGAGAGAGAGAGCATAAATGGCATGAATGGATCTTCAAATAGGGTAGTATCCTAACATCAAATAATATCATTGACAAAAATAATATGTTACCTGTGGTGCCTACATTCTTCCTGTCATCATCAATTTCAAGATATAAACACTTGCATCCCTATACATAATAGATCAAAAGTCAACTTGCATGAATAACAGCAAAATTAAGCAACTTGCTCATGGAATAGCAAAATTGAAACAGGAACGAACTGCCGATACCTTAATGACTTTACGATATCCATTTGGCCTCCCATATGCTTTTGTTACAATTTCCAACAATGAGATATCAGAAATGGAAGCCAATGCTTCTCCACGAAAGCCAAAGCACCCACTTGCAGCATCCATATCAGCCAACTGGTGAAACTTTGATGTTGCTGCTCAGAAATACCCAAACACTATCACAACTTCGTCTAGCAAATCCAAATCCATATAAGATAAATCCTCATTTTTAATGCATCTCAATTCAATCCACAAGAATTACCTTCAATGTTCCCCTACTTGAGTTAAACTATACTGCAAAATCCCACCATCAAAACCGGTACCTATTAGTTAAAAATTCCTAGACAGTCCCAGGCTCCCACTGTCCTCTTGATGGATAGATACTAGCAGTTAATGAGCATTTCTATTTCTTTCTTTATTAGATACACTTACAAGTAATATGATGATCCACACAAACTGTCTGAAACAGATAAGTTAGCCTAAGTAGTTACCGAGATTAACTTTGTCAAAACCTACCCATCCAAGTCATTTGGTTTCATTAGGGAGAACAGTTTTTCTTTCAAACAAAACCCATTACCTACTACAAAGAAAAATATTGGGTCCAAACATATATTACAAAACTCATCACTTTATTTTTCTGAGGCTAAATCTAAAAACAGGTATTAAAAAAAGAAAAAAAAAAAAAAAAAAGAAAAAAGAAAAAGAGAGAGAGTACAACTTAAGGTTCTTTAGAACATTAAGCCAAGCCCATTGTACTTTACTTCCATACTATTGTAACACTGTCAGGTACTACATTGTTGGTTTGCTAGGCTAACTTCCCTTTTATATACAGGCCCCATGCATAGTTTCTCTATGTGATTTAGTAATACACTCCTGATTCCACCAAAGTTAAAACAAATGACTACTCACATAAGCACTTGAAAACCATTACAAGCATCAACTAGAAAGAATCCAGGCAAAATACACAAAAAGGAAAATATCAAATAACTTGGTTACCATATCTTTCTCCCAACAAAACCAATCCATCCCGAGTAATACCGGATCCTGCAAGTACATCAAATAATATTGAAACTGAACGTGCTACACAGATTTAACCCATTGAAGGAGTTTAGTACTTACCATCATCCACCACTTTCACATAACACGTGCCAACCCCTACATAAATTGATACCTAAAACCACAACAACAACAACAAAAACTTATCAATTCTCAGAATTTCAATATTACTTTACCCATACAACACTTTCGCGAGCAAAGCCTTTTTACCTTTGTGGCACCGGCATCGAGGCTGTTAAAAACGAGCTCTTCCACAACCCGAGTGATGTCGAAGAGGATGATGCAGGAACGCACTGAACTCCGAACTGCCTTTGGCAAGGGATTGATGGTCCTCATTCACAAAATTCAAGCATCTGAAATCACAAGTAAAACTAGTATCAACTATCAACTTTCATCCATTGCAAATTTCCAATCAATTCAAAGCAAAGTAATTGTACGAGTGTGAAATTTTCAAGAAGCAACCAATATTGGATTTGGATAGTAAATTTAATTTCGGGAGAAGTGAAATTTGAGAGAGACAGTGAAAATGTAAAGAGGAATCGAACCTTGGTTGCTTACCTGACGATTCGATTCAATTCGATAATGGTTAGGGCTTAGGGTTTCGAAACGAACGTCGACGTTTTGAGCAGAGCAGCCCAGCGAGTTTCGTTTTTTGATATCGCGGGTTTCAAATGCGCGGCCGCAGAAGAAAAGGCGGTCGAGGAATGAGTGAGTGTTGTTATAAACGTAAGGAGCTTTATTTGAGTCATAACGGGGGGACGCGTGTCACCCTAATGTAGTGCGTAACCGCCGCTACTTTTAAATTTCTTTTTGACGGCTGTAGCGGGTAATGAAACTGTGAAGTATGAAAGTCATTAACTTATTTGGTATATTTACTGACTTTTATAGTTTTATACCCACTCCAATTCTTACAAATTGCATTGGTCGTTTTACTTTATTACAAAAATACCTGCAATTTTGTATCTTGTAATTACTAATTAGTTAATTTTCTTTTTTCCTTTTTTTTTTTTTTTTTTACTATATGATTACAATTTTAATAATTTGTGGAAAATTTTTAGCTCCAATATGATTTGGAGTTTTCTTCCTCCAATTCATTATATATCGATTGAAGAAACTATTTATGACTGATTTTAGTCATATGACTTTTTTAATTAATCATATAACTTATGTAAATAATATATATAAATAATCTTATAAATCGTCATTTAATAGTGGATTAAAGAAGATAGTTTTAAACTAATTTGAAACTAAACTATGATTAAACATACAATAAGTACACTTGATGTAAACTTGTTGATAAAAATAAATGTGAACATTTTAGTAATCACAGTAAATAGATGTCCTTGATTAGAAAAAGATAGATGTCCTTAATGTATCAATTTCTATTAAGACATGCGATTGGATGGGAGACTATAAGACAAATAACATACTCAATGTGCGTTTACATCCGCTTAAAAAGCTAGTTTATTTTACTATTCAGCTTATTTTTTCTACTATTCATGAACTCTACTGCATTTTTTGGTTCTATTTATGGGTCCTATTGTACTATTTCAGCTAACTTTTACCTTTATCTACAGTACTTTTAGCAAAAAGTTTTCAGTTTCAGCAAAATAAGCGGATCCCAAACAGACACTCAATGAATTATCAGTTTAACATCACCAACACTAAACTATTGCATATACTCATCCATTATCAAAGGTTAGGTCCATAAAAGTAAGTAACTTGGACTATAATAATTTGTTGTTACCATTAATCTATTCTTCAATTAAGATTTTGGTATACCTCTCATTAATTCATCTTTAGACAAAGTCTCCTCCCTCTCCCACCAAATAAGGTTTCTCCTCGTTAAGAAGCAAACAAAATAAATTAGTAATAGAAATATGAAGATAATGGTTTACCTAAATCGAAGGGCATCATCTAGTGGTTAGGTTTTTGGTGTGAGGATGGCAATGGTGGGACATTGGTTTAGCTCAAATACTATGACTTCCTATCACTTAGAAAAATGTTGTATTCATACGTGAGATTGAGATTATACTATAGTTTAACCCATTTGAGAGGGCAAAATTTACCAAATAGTAGCTTTTTAGAAAAAAATTTGGTGCATAGCACGCGGATGAAAGATTTTAGTAAGTTGGACTGTTTTTGGAAGACGAGTTTAACAAACGAGTTTAACAAACTCGATTTCCAACCCAATTCCCTCTTCCGTAAACTCTGAGATGGACCAAAAAAAAAAAAACATGGAAATCAAGTATAAGAAACTCGATTTCCATTTGAACAAAACTCGAGTTTCTTAAACTCGAGTTCCTTGTGAAAAATCTTGCAACTCGAGTTTCATAGACTTGAGTTCCACTTTAAAAAAAAAACAAAAAACAGTCTAACTTACTAAAATGTTTCATTTGCATGCTTTTTTGCTAGTATTTTTCCAAAAAGATGCTTTTATGCAAATTTTGCCCATTTGAGAGAGTGTCCATGAATTTCTCATTTTCACACAAATTGTGGGCTCGTGTAAATGAAATTATTCATTCCTTTGGGAGGAGCTCCCTCCTCTTACAACAAGTGTATTCCTATGTGAGATTGAAGTTAGACTATAGTCTATGGTTTATCCCACTTGAGAGAGTACCAATGAATTTCCCACTTTCACACAAATTGTGGGCTCATATAGGTGAAATTATTCATTCTTTCGAGATGAGTCCTCTATTCTCCCACTGGAAGAGTGAATAATGTATTCTCGTATAAACCATTTAACATTATTATTTGTTTAATAGATAAAAAGCTACTACAATAATGTTTTAGGGGTCTCCTATATTTTAGGGGTAAAGATATATTTAATAAAAATAAATCAATTCACCCAACTGCCCTAGTTTGATAAGTCGTGGGAAATTTCAACTGAATGTGAGATTGAAATATATTCATACACACAAAAACATAATAGTCAAGCAAGTCTCAATTTTGTTCAAAAAAAAAAAAAAAAAAAGAACTTAACTTGAACGAAGTTTAGACCAATCAAACTTTTACTTGTGTTGTGTTTTCATTCTTTATCTATTTCATATTTCATCAAATTATTATTTTCCAAGTCTCTCTCTGTCTCTCATCAAGCACTTGCTAACCCCTCATAGTTCCTTGCCATCATCAACCTTGGTTTGTTCAACATCACCATTTTAGGCCCTTGCTTGTTCACAACCACAATCCCTTTTGAAGCTTCAATGTCGATTTTCACTCAATCTTCGCCTGTTCGTTCTTGTTCACCTTTTTGTTACTAAAGGCTCATATGTTCCGTTCATAACTCCATCTCTCTCATTGTTCATTGTTTGTCGTTCATTGTTGTATGGCTTTTCGCCACTTACTAAAGGCTCATATGTTCCGTTCATAACTCCATCTCTCTCGTTGTCAATTGTTTGTCGTTCATTGTTGTTTGGATGTTGACTTTTGCGTTTAAATTGTATTTGTCTCATGCTAGGTTTTTTGTTTGATGATTTTCTTTATTAGTTATGACCATGAGTTCTTGGATATATATATATTTTTTTAATTTACGGAAAATCTATATCAGATATATAATTAATTCGAAAATCTTATCAATCCCAAGAAAGTAATGTGCAATCAATTTTGATTATTTCGATGAACGACAATGAGTCCAAAGATTTGTCAATCAACATGATCGGGTCGAGTGATATGTCCACCCTAAATTCGAGCCCAAAATTTTTTTTTTAATGAAATACGAGCCCAATTGACCCATTAGGCTATTTTCCTTTTTTATTGGGGGGGTGGGGGAGGAAATGTGTGTGGGTATATTGCAATTTAATTGCACAAACAAATACATAGAGAGAGCTAAAATACTCTTAGTAAAAGTAGGAGGAAATGAGGGGCATATACGTAGATTGGAAATGAAAACAAGGTTACTTAGAATAGTAACAGGAGTTAAATGGTTTTAATGGGATTTTCGTCGTGGGGTTCTAGAACCAGAACCAATCGAAATTCTTCCTGACATCATATATAAGAGGAGCTCCGGTATTCATTACGACCCTGGATTTTCTTCCTCATCTCTCTCCCTCTCTATCCGCAAACCCTAATTCCAAGTCTCTCTCTATCTCTCTCTGTGTGTTTCAGCTCCAATAAGCAAGATCAACAGGTAATTTACGCTACCTTCTCTTCCTCATTCACCAACTTTAGCTATGTCTGTGTTGTTTTTTGTGTACTGTGTTTCTTGTATTTGGCAATTTAATGTAATGGCACTTGAAGTGTCATTGATTCGTGTAATTCTGTTAAATCGAGCTGGTAGCATGCTAGATTGAATCGTTGATATTGATTTTGATTTCATTTCTTGGTCTTTGATCTTAATCCTAGGATAGATAGGGAAATCCGATGTTTTGCATGGTCTGGTGCACGAATCTGTACATGTTTGCATGTCTGAATTCTGTTGCGCTTTTGATCTTCTGGTTTTGTCGGTGATTTAGATATCATTTGATGCTTTTGTTTGGTTGCTGGCAAAGTGAGAAGAACAGGAAAAACTAAATTCAGCTAAAATAGTTGAGACAGATTTGTCTGAGTTTGTTATTCTTATTATTTTTGTGTTCGTTTTGGAATCTAAGAAATGGAGACTATTGAGGGTATGGATTTGAATGAAATTTTATTCGTTGATATTGTTAACCAAACATGTACAGATTTTATGTGAATCATTTGAAAATGGGTTGAATTTAATGTTGGACTTGGATGAAGTATGTATGTGGCTTTTCATAATGGATTTGGGATTGGATTAATACTGAAGGTGTGATACTGTTGATGTTTTGTTTTAGCCAGAATGTAAATGGAACGGTTGATTTATGTACGGGGAGGATTATTCAAACTTTGGGTGTGAGGCAAAATACATAATTAGAGGAACAATGGAGGCTAACATATGTGATGTTAATCACTTGGATTCGGATGTCCTTTTGCCTCCACGAAAGCGTCTTCTTGCTGGATTGAAAAAGCAAAGCTCGGAAGTCGATGGTGCTTTGCATCTCTCTCTAGTTGCTTCTTCTTCTTCTTCTTCTACTTTCACATCTGCATCTGTTTCCGGTTCTGCATCTGCTCCATCTTTTGCATCTTCAAGTGATTATGTAACTCGTCTTAACAATCTAGTGAGTTCTCATCCGAATAATCCTAATGTTACACCAGAGGAGATAATTGAGGCCTCGAGATCAGCAGCTAGTGCTGCAGCTAAGGCTGCAGAGGCTGCAAGAGCTGCAGCCGAAGAGAAGGCTGCAATAGCTGCAAAAGCAATGGCTGCTGCCAAGAGTGCCTTAGATCTGGTTGCCTCATTTTCTGAAGAGGCAGCCAGTAAGGAAAGATACCTGAAAAAAAATAAGCAGAAGAAGCATGTCCCGGTTCAGCTCTTGTACAAAAAATACCAACCAATTGAGAATAACAAGACCGACGAAGAGTTGGCCCGTACGTTGCATCGAGCTATTAACAGCTCTCCAAGAATCTCAAAGAATTCTCCAAGTTCTGACTGGAAGGGTCATAAACACAAGAAGCCTAAAATCTCAGCAAGTCCTGAGAAAAGTAGGGAATCCAATGGGGCAATCTTATCGGAAAGAATCCCAAACCCCCCATCCATGTGTAATGGTCATGCTTTAGCGGGCAAGGTCACTTCTCAAGGATCCATCCGAGAGTTATACACGCTTAAAGCAGATGAAAAGGCATGCAAGTCTGATATAGCTGGCCAACTAGAGATGAATAACGGGGAAGCAGAATCAAGTCAGCCAAGGGATAAAACTTTGGAAGATGTGTGTGCCACTGGTAAAAAGAGGGGAAGAGTGAAGCTAAAAAAGTTGCCCTTAAGCATATTTAACTTTAGGGATCGGGCAAACCCCAATGGCAAGATGAATGTGAGTTCCCCATTGACTGAAAAGAATGTGGACGTCCCTACTGCTAGCAGTAAGCCCTTATTTTCAATGGAACCTTCAGCTGATGGTGTGATGATGCCAATTGGGGCTGCACCACCAGTGTGGAAATGCCAGGAGTTCAAAGCGCCTGCATGTGTCAAACAAAATAAAGTCATGCAGTCATGATGTTCAAATCGCTACTGCGATAGAAGTTGATAGCTGAGGTAGGATTCATGGTGCTCTTTCTATAGAAACGGCTTTATTTGATTTATCTTTTTGCTCAATTTTTATGGCTTTGTAATGAACTTATAACTGAATGTAAATTAGATATTTAATTGTTTGCGTCCGTGCTTTACAGAATAGCAAAGCTTGAAGCTAAGATACGAGTGATGCAATAAATTGCATAATGTCTGTTGACAAGTTGCATATTCATCCCGGTCTTAGATCCAATCATAAATGAACAATACAATCCAGGTGTCTTTGGTAATGTAATTGGGGCAAATGAATTCTTTTCTTTTCTTTTCTACACCTTTTATAAACTGAAAGTGAAAGCTATGCATGAAATTATTGTAAGCAGAGTAATATATTTAACATTTGATGTTAATTATTACACCTGCAACAAGTTCCACATTTTGAAAAATGGAAACACTGTTGGTGTGGTGGTTACTTCACTAGCATAAATGTTTATAGAGTGTGTACAACTTGATATCACTTGACATGCTTAGGACATCAAGTTGATACTCAATGTTTGCAATAGAAGTTGATACTTGTGAAGTCTCAGGCGTGTCAAGTGATATCAAGTCCTTGGGACACTCAAATAATTGTAAAAAAAATAAAAAATGGAAACACCTTTAATATCACATATAAATTTAATGAAGACGGATAAAATCTTTGCTTGAATGAGTTTATTTTCACCTCAAACGAGAGTGTACAACTTTAAAGAGCATTTTCAACTCTATATTTTTAACCCTAAGTTAGCTTAGTGGTTCTTAAAACCTCATGATATTTTAGGTTCAAAACCTCTTACAACATCTTAGGACCATCTCTATGGGATTCCATCCTGTAATAACTTGGTGCGTGTGGGACGGTCGGATGGGAGATTACATACACCTAAGGGAAAAGTCAAATACTCTCAATTGTCAAAAATAAAAATAAAAAACTTTGTATTTTTACACAATAAAATGAGAAAATACACTCTTCCACACAATACAACCGGATGGGAGATTACATACACCTAAAGGGAAAAGTCAAATACTCTTAATTGTCAAAAAAAAGAAAAAAAACTTCGTATTTTTACACAATAAAATGGGAAAATACGCTCTTCCACACACAATACAAGCAATGATGTGAAATATAATTTACAATTAAACTTTTAGTAGTGTAATTTACCAATGTACCGGATTTTGTATCTTTCACGTTTAATAAGATTTATCTTAATTTAGAAAAAATAAGTGAGATACATGTATAATAGAAGTTTGATAAAACTAAGTCTTACATGTTGTCATTTTGCCATCTAGCTCTCTTATGTATTACTATGAAGCATGGATACGGGTACAACATGGAGACATGACAATTTTTCAAAAAATAGGACACGGTAAAGCGAGATATGTCTATTAAATATATTTTTATTTTTATTTTCTATATATTATTAAAAAATTATTTTTTATATAATGTTAAATATATATCAAATTAAAAGAAATAATGGATGATAAAACAAATCCATGACTGTTAAATGATGCTTACAAATTAGAATACTGTAGGGTTGCAGTTTGAAGCCTTGACCCGAAAAGGAATTGGGTTTTGACCCAATGAACCCACTACAATAAATTTATAGAGAGTAGGTTAAAGAACTAGGTTCAAACAAGGTCATTAACAGCTGGTATCGTTTTTAACAAAAGATCATGCAAAAGATGTATATATAAGATGGCATAAATGCCAAGTCCAAGGAGGTCATTCTTCATATAAATCAATGTTTCAATTTTACAAGTATAATTCTGATTGATCCAATCTTTTCTCTCTCTCCTTCTTGATCCTCTTTCTCATGGGTGGTCTTTTACATTATATAGTCCCTTACAGACCATCTTGATCATACACTTGTCTATTATCTAAGCCTTCACTTAAGTATACGTCCCATCAAACACCTTCTCTAGCTTTCTATAGGTCGCAGTGGTTAGGTTTTTACTGTTCAGGGGTCTTCTCCACATAAATGCGGCCAGAAAAGTAACTGCAGTGTATTTAATATGGTGGTAACAGCTTTTCTCTTAGATATTTATGGGTTTTTATCGCCCCGCACGCGACTAAGGTTCATCCTTATCGTTAGAACTTCGTGAAAGGTTATCTACACTGCCTAAGTACGGCTCTGACTGATACTTATCGTATCTAAGGATGAGAAACTCCTCGGACTACATTCCTCCTTTCTTTCCTTACATGATTCTCAACTTTGGGGCCTCTCCCAATCATTTACTCCTCTTTGGACATATCGCGTTCTCGAATAAGGCCCAAGGCCCAATACACGAATTTGGGCTCTTATCCCCACAAATACAAACCAAGAATAAGGATATTCATTAATTTTCAGATACACTCTTACTATTTAGAGCATGCAAGCTTTCTTTGTTTTATGATAAGATATTTGATTTCTCTTATTTTTGTGTCCTGATCATGTCCTGCATTTTTTTAATTAAAAAAAGGACATGACTAGGACACGTATGCAAAAATATCCTAGACATGTCATGTATCTTACATTAATACAACATAGGAATGACACCTCAAATAAAGTATCCGTGCTTCTTATATGTATAATACATAATTTGTTTTTTACCAAGTGCATAATACTTTTCTTTTAGAATGTAACAAAGGAGGGGAGTGATAAAGATTTATAGAGTGAACAATTAAAAAAAATTTATTCTATACATTCACTATACTATGCTTACATATATGTGGATTCCATCCATATATGCCGAGAGAAAGTGTAGTATATTGTGTGCACTAACTCTAGAACTTTCATCCAACAAAAAGCACAAAAATCCACTTCCTCCGAATCTGATGTCAGTCTGGCAACCCCACAAGTGGTTCTATTTGATTTAATGTTTCTTAAAAAGTTGGAAAAAGAAGTCAAAGTAACAAAATTTACTCTCAGGGTATCCAACGATACTTTGTTACAGAATACAAATTAAACGAAAAAATTAATGGTTGGAGCAGCAAGAGCAAGAGACAGAAGAGGTTATTCATTGGTGATTTTGCAGCTCCCATCCCAGTTGGCTGTTGTCCTGTGCTGTATTTCTAAGTAAGATTGTTAGAAGTGTCGGTTGCTATAATTATGGAATATGGACTAATGTTGTTTGTTTGTTCTCAAGTTTCGAGTTCTATTTGTACTAATTGAAATTAGTGTCTCTCGAGCATTTAGGACAACTAATTGAGATTAGGCCCTGTTTGGGAGACTTTTTCATTCATATGTATATCAAAAACATCCAAACAATATAATTCAAGCTCCTCTCCCAAACACCCCATATATCATAGACTCCCTAAGATATTGTTCATCTATTTTTAATTATATGGTAAAATTTAATTAACTTATTTCAAAATTGATGGATAAAATTTTACAAATTAGAGTTACTCTAACAAAATCTAAACATCTTAATTCCACTCATTGATTATTTATGCCCAAAAAAAAAAACTCCTAAAAAAAGAAGAAAGTTGTTGTAGAAAATGGGGTGATCTGCTAATCCATGTGAGAAAATGCAAATGATTTCTCTATTGCTAGCTGATGCTGTCCCGTCATTGGTCAATTACACTTAATAAAAAGTATCTAACATACATTTCAGGGATTCATAACGTGTATTAATTTCATACGACAAGCGTAAAATATTAGGTGCAAGTCGTTGTTCCAAATACACACGTTAATTAACTTCTTTGAAATTTGGAGAAAATTTTTCAAACCCATTACGTGTTAATTGAACACGTATTCACTTAACCACAAGATCATTTGTTTGTTTAAATAATTTAATGAGTCGGTTGACTTATAACTTGTTTGGAATTATTTATTTAGTTGGAACTGAAAATTTTTTAGTAAAAATATTGTAAATAAAGATAAAAAATAATTAAAATAGTTCAATAAAATTTATAAATTATATAATAAAATATAATAAAATTTATAAATAATAATAAAAATAAGTTAAATAATAAAAAAATAACTTTTTAAGTTAATACAAAACACATAATTATTAATATAAATAGACAAATTTATGAATCGTCACTGTCAAATTAACTCTAACGGAGTATAGGTCACAACCGTACTACGTTGCTTAACAAGCAGAATTTGAAGGACCCACATCATTTTGAGAGTTAAATCATACAGTGCAAGTAGCCTCACAAGTGCACAGGGTCCCAAGTGCTAAAATTGCCAAATCCTTACCTTAATAAATGCTATCTGTACTTGGGTCACATCGCATGCTAGCTCTTCCCTTGTTATTGAAACAGTTCTTTATCTTTTTTGCTTTCGAGTTTGCAAATCTCATTGAGAAGTAACTTTTTTTCCCCATATATGTACTATTGAATTCCCGAACTGAAGCTATCATATCATTCATCACATCTATGACTTTCTGGCATTTAGTAATTGTATCGACCAATTTTAGATGATATTCATAGCGATTTTTTTCTAAATAAGGTGGCCATGATTAAGACTAGACCATCATCGATTGCTTGTATTATATTTGGCAATGAAACTTTACAGTACATTTAGGTGTTCAATTATTTTCACCCTGTTTAGGGTATGACTTTTCTTCCTTCATCTGAAGATAGCGATAAAGTAAGTATTAGATTAGAAGGCCAAAATGGAGTTTTATCAATTTTTCACAAATTTTTTAACAAAATATCTCATGTCTAAAATTATTTAAGGATATGTACTGTTTTGAAACTTGATTTTTAGAAAATCAAGTTTTAAAGGTAAAACTTGATTTTTGGACAATCGAGTTATATCGAACTTGGATTTAGAATTTTTCTTTTCTTTTTTTTAGAACTCGAGTTCCAAAATTTTATTTATTTATTTATTTTTAATTTTTAGTTCGCTATAACTCGATTGTCCAAAAATTGAGTTTCAAAACAGGAGTATTTTCCTATATAGTTTCAGACATGGGCATTTTGCTGAAAAGTTTTGACAAAAGGGACAATGCCCATTTTGGCCTAGATTAGAACATTAATTCTTGGGTTCCATTGAATTAACTCATTAATGTGTTCAGGGGCGAAAAGTTTCAACTAGCTGCTCTTTGTAATAGTACTACTATTCATGGCCTCATTCAAACATATAGGAAAGCCAGTTGGGATCAGGATCAGTATCATCATCATCATCTGAATCATCAACAAATGGACCATCAATAATAAATGGACTATCATCATAATTAAGAAGACCAGGAAATGGGTGTTTCTTTTCATATACTTTGAGAGTACATTCAAAGTGTTCTTCCCAGGCCAACTGGATGAACACATTATCACCTTCATCTAATTCATCAGGATCAGGAATAGTGGCTGTAACAAGTTTCTTGAAACATGTAAACCATAGGTCAAAAGACCCAAACATAGCCTTGCTTTCTAGAATACGAGATTGTATATCTATAGGCAAGTTGGCAATAACACTTCTTAACATAGATTGGGTCTTAAGGCTCAATCTAGCATAATCAGTGCCCATGATAGTTATTTTATCCATTGAATGGATATCTTCTTTGCCAAAGAGTTGACTAATGTAGGCTTCAAGATGAATCCTAAGATTCTCATTTTGAGGAACAAGAGTATTTTCTGAAACAGGGTTGTGTTTGAAAATAAGGTTAGCATAGTGACTCGTATAAGCCTCATTTTGAGCAGTAAGGTTAACAAGGTGGATTTCAAGAGTTTGGAGGGTTTTTTCAAACAATTTGTGATGATCTCGGGTAAAGGCATAATGGAGGTTATCAAGAATAAATTTAATGGAATCTGGCAGCTCACTATAGACTCCATTATGAAATTGCAGATTTCTAGATAAAACTTCTTGCAGAGCAATAACCATATCTCCACTGGAATATGTCGCCGTTGCCGGTACATACTCTTGAAGGGATGTTGATCCACTAGGTTTTACCCCAAAAGATGCGCCTTCATGCATTTTATTTTGGAAAAAGTCTTGTGCAGGAGCTTTTTCTTTGTTTTTACTCTCTGCTGAGGGAGCCATAATAATCCACTTATTGGTGGTATAAATACTAATATTATCCCACTTAGTAGTGGTATTTATCCTTGCATCAATGCTCGATTCCTGCAAATAATCATTAAGAATATTAGAGTCATTAGTAATAATAGATATTTTGGCATTACTAGTATCACCTTTAAAATGGCCAGCAGAACATTGGCACGAACTCATCCTTGGTTCGTGAACAAATATATTAGCAGGAAAATCATAAGACAGTTCTAAAGCATTATCACTATCAATTTCAAGTTTCGATGCAATTCTTATCCGCACCGGAATCAATCATAGCAATAACAGTGAAATTATAATCATGGAAAATAATAATTTTGACTTTTGTAAACCATTTTGGAGGAAGTATTTTATTAACAAGAGCAAGTTAAGAATTATCAACAATACCTTTATTAGAAAGAAGAGCCTGTTGACTGGATTCTTCTCCATCCTTGTGCTCATCTTGTTCATCATCAGACTTATTTTGATCAATATTTTTATTAATTTTTAACATTAACAATTCTTGTTTGAGATTATGATTATCACCTTTAATATTTTTAAATTCATATTTTAATTCACTTATCTCTTGTTTAACAATATTAATTTCTTGTTGCAAATCATTAACAGTTAAATCTTTGGATTTCTTTGCATTAAATCTGTCCAAAGTTTCTTCAAAACTTATTGTTGATTTAAGTTTTTTACTAGTTTCTTCTTTTAATAAGTTTTTCTTAAATTTATCAAAATATTTTTTTTGTAATCTAGGATTTTCAATTTGGCTAATCAATTTAACCAATAAACTTTCATTTTCTTCACATTTAGTGAGAGTATTAACAGATTTAATAACATTGCAACAGGAATCTCTACAACCAATTTTGATATTAGGAGAATCAGAGGAATCATCAGCAGAATGATAGCAAGAATCAGTTGAAGAAGAAAAATCATCTTCCAAGGAATCAGACGAATTGTTTGATTCAAGGATTCTGAATAATTCTTCTTGATCATTATCATCAATTTTGAACATGTTAAACTTGTTTTTTAACTTACCAGGTTTTTGTTTACAATCTTTACTAAAATGATCAGGTTTTCCACAGTTGAAACATTTACCTTTACCTGATCGTTGATTAACATATTTTTTAGAAATATTTTTCTTGTTAGCACGAAAATCATTGAAATTAGTTTTATATTTTTTTTATGTTTTTTATGGCTATAATTTTTGTAACTTTTATCATGTTTTTTACTCTTTTGCCTAGAAGGAGTAATAGAGGGTAAACCATATTGTTCACAAAAATTACCCATTTCATATTTAGCTTTTCTTTTATTTTTTAATTGGTGTTTTAACAGTTTTTCATCATTGTACATATTAATTCCAAGTTTCTTAATTGTGCTTAAAATATCACCATAAGTTAAATTATCATAATCAATAGAATTATTTTTTCCAATTAATTTTTGTTTTACCTTATGAGCAAAGATAGGAGGCAGACCGTCAATAAATTTTTCTTTCCAATAAGGCTTGATGCAGTCTTTACGCTGCATTACCTTGGAAAGGAAAACATCTTGATACCATCTATAATCAGACATAGTAAGGCATTTCAAATTATTTAATAAATCAAAAATTTGAGATGAAACATTAGATGGAGTACCAACAAAATGTTTGATAATAGTGTAAATCAAGGTATTAACACTATCATGAATACCTCGACCAATATGATCATCAAAAATAGACAAACCTTCATCATTCTTTTTAACAACATGTTTAATAGAATATCTAGATTCTTCTATGAGATACGAATCCCACCATCCACGAAGAGTACCAGAAAAACCAGTGACAAGTAAATCAACAATTTCAGGTTGGTCAAAATCATGATTATTTTAGTAAGCAATACCAACCATGGACATATGTCCTATTTTATTAATAATTTCTTGTTTAGAAAAACCATCAATATTTCATTCATAAATTTTATCAGCAAAAACAGAAAATTGAGTTTGGAAATGTCTTTTTTCAAACTGCATATCAGGAGGAGTAAGTTTTGAATACCAATTTTTTGTAAGAAACATGGGTTTGGAATTTCCAACAAATCTTTTAATTTCGGGTAAACCATCATAAAAAACTTTTTTTGCAGGAACAGAAGAAACAGAAGAAATATTATCAGAATCTATGCTTTCATCAGAAACAATTTCTTTTTCATTTTTTGAAATAGTGCGAGCAGCATGAGTACTTGTAGAAGTACCTTCAATTTTAACTTTTAAATCAACAAGCCAATGAGAAATGATATATATATATATATATATATATCATTTCTCATTACGGCAAAATCTAAATAAGAACCACATCCAGGAGACATTTTATTAAAAAATACAAATCCCTTGCAGAGAAGAGTGATTAATGCTGCAGTGAGGAAGACTAAATTGATTTAAGTCAAGAGAATAAGAAAAGTAAAGAAAGACTTAAAATAATATTAGTAAAAGTAAGGGGAAAAAAAAAGATATCCCGGTTAAGGAGGTAACAAAAAATATAATTTTGGATAAAATAGAATAACAAAAAAAATACATGCAATCAATCTTGATTAGCCTGTTGAATATCCATAGCCAATTCTGAAATTTTGGAATCAAAGTTGTTTTGTGATGGCGGTTGTGGCATACCATTCCTTGCGGACTTTTACATGACAATAATATATGAAATCCATATATACATAATTTTGAATCACAACCTGTTACTCCAAGGCACATTCGCCAATTGCTACATTAAGGATGCAATGCAATCAATATGTAATAAAAAGCCACAAGGTCAGTACTGATGCATATAAAGCTAGCTCTAACACTGAAAAGGAGCCACTGTCAATCTGTCGGTTTTTCATTCTCTTTTGAGTCCCCAACTGGGCATGTATCTTAATAATGCAATGCAAAAAATTCACTCATGAATCATTACAGGTGGAGAACATAGATATCAATTGATCAGGTTAGCTACGTACAACCCACCAGAGTATCTATAATTGCAGTAAAAAAATATCTTGCTGCCATCATTTCCTCACATGAATCTTACTATTTTACATCTTATAGATAATAAAAAAATAAATCTTATTAGAATTGTAACAAACCAAAAAATAGATCACAATCAATGGTCATACATGTGGAGGGAGGGACTTGAAAGTCACGTGGCTGTGTCAACACCTTTCATCCCTTCTTCACTTACCCACCTTAATCTGAAGGTTGCTCATCCCAACATCCACATTTTTCAGATTAGCTTCATCTTTCATCCCATCCTGAGTTGAATTCCTGGGATTGAGCCATGGGTGTTGCAGACACTGCTGAGCAGTTGGTCGCTTCTCTGGTGCAAAATCGAAAAGCGGACAAAGAAACTCTGCTAACTCACGAGCATCATTCTCTGAAAATTTGTATTTATCAACCAGCAATCGATCAAGTGGCCAGAATTTCAGCCTCCGAATCCTCTTTAGATCCCCATGTCTATCAAAGTAATCTTTGGACCGTGCTCCTCCAATAGCTATCTGCCCACCCAAGCACAAGAGAAATGAAAATCAAAGTTATTGGATATGGTAACCATGTAAGGCCAGTGGCAGAATAATCTGCTCACCTTCCGAGGCATCTTTCCAAGAAGTTCCATCATTAGAGCAAGGTGATCCTGAAACCAACCAAATGAAAAGTACCGTTAAATTGCTATATCTAAATATGCTCAAAAATACATTTGACATGAACATTGCTAATTTGCAAAATGATTAATTGATAATAACTAACGTTGCAATTACCATTTAGATTATCAATCAAGAACTAATTTGTTAAAGGGAAATGCAATTCAATTTCTTTCCTTTTTTATATTATTCCAAGGAAGTTGTTAGGTGGGCATCAATGACATGAAATTAAGGTCACCATATGTTAATAATTAGGAAAGTCATTCTTGCAATATATGCTGCCCATAATCCCTAGAAAGAAACCTAAAGTCCAGTAAACATCCATATCAATTATCACACAGTCTATTTCAGTTAGAAGCTTTTTTTAAATTGCTCATCTTCCATCTGCCACACCAATGATATGAAAATTCAAAATCAGCTTTTTAAGACATGCTGGTAAACTGGTAATTCATACTTATGCCGCACCAAGAAAGGAATCCAAGTCCAGTTAAATATAAATTTGTATTTATTTACGTATGATTATATATACAATTTCTTTTTTCTTCCATATTTATCTTCCCATCCGCTACCTATCTCCTGCAGGAATGGGGGACCATTATGAAGAAAGGGAGAAAACTTTTATTGTTACTTTTTAGGCTCACCACACATGGTACCCTTTAATTTATTTTTTTCCCCTGTTCCCTTTTTTTTGGGGAGGGGGTAATGAGTGGGATGTGATATGCCCCGAAGGCTAAAGCTCATTACTTAAAAAATAACAGAATGGGTGAAGAACAAGAAAACTCAAATTTTACATTAGTCAGATATGGATATATATATAAACAGAGAGAGTCATATTGTTGAATTATATTTTCCATTATCCTTAATCTTCTTTTATTTGCTATTTCCGTTCATAACTTCCAAGATAAATAATGAACTTATTCAGTCTAACAGATTATAATTCCTAAGGTGCAGCATATTGCAATGGATCAAACACAGTAGGGGGAAAAAAGAAGAAGAAGCAAACCATCCTACCTCATCCTCACTAAAGCCTTGCCCGCCCTTAGGACAAAACAACATGTCACCAGTAGCAAGTTCAAATGCAGTGCAAGCAAATGACCACATATCAACAGGGAAGGAATACCCTGCTTGTAGCACAACTTCAGGAGCTCTATACTGCCTTGTTTGGATTTCTTCTGAGAATGGCTTATCGGCCCAACATGCATTTCCAAAATCCACAACCTTGCATCTCATATCAATCCCATCCAGGTTCCTTCCAGATTTTGCAGCTCCTCCCATGGAGGCTCTTCTTTCAGATATCTTAGCAACTGCTCTCCTTGCTCTCCTTTTCAACTTTTTTTCAATGGTACTCGTAGTAACCCCGCCATTTGGGTTCCCTTCAGGCTTTTCAAGAACTGGTGTGAGCCCAGACCTAATTGGGTCTTTGGTAGGATCAATGGTAGAAATGAGAAGAATATTTTCTGGTTTAAGGTCAGAGTGAATTATACCAAGTTCTCTATGCATGTAATCAAGGCCTATCAAAATGCACTTGCAGAGCTCCCTAACTTTATTCAATTGCAAGCCTTCGTATCGGTTATACCTGATCAGCCCAAGTAAGCTGTCACCAAGAAATTCAAGGACCATGCAAAGATGCTGGCCATTTGGGCCGGTATGCTTAAAGTGGTCCACAAGTCGCACAACATATTTCGAATTTGAAGGGTCACCATTGGCAATAGCCGAAAGGACTTCAATCTCATGAAGGGCAGCTTCGGCAAATTGAGCTGCACTTTTCTGAATCTTGAGAGCCACAAAATCCTAACAAATGGATTAAAAGTAAATGAGACTGAAATAGATGCAAGAGTTAGTCTTGCCCAGAAAAAGGAAAAAGAATCAATATTGTAACCTTAGCCTCAAATAGTAATGATTTTTAAAGTAATAAAAATGACATTGCTTGCATTTACATTTTGCATAACCACTTAACCAGACAAAACCATGTTAGTCAATCTGTTTGAGGAAACCTGTCTACAATAATAGTGCCTAATTCAGATCAATTGGTAACGTAACTAAATAGATCATCATTTTATTAGATCAAAACTGAAACTCATATGTGGGTTCCAGCTAACTTGACTAAGAAACTCTCCTAATCCTCGAATAAGGGACTTGGGTTTGAACCCTGTCAAACCCAAAAAAAAAAAAAAAAAACCCAATTGGTATCTTGGGCTATTTTCAAATCATATGGTATCTATCAAATGAAAACTGAAACAAAAATCTGGTATTAAAAGTTTAAACCTTTATAAGCACCCAGGTAGTTTCATGTGAATTGAATTGTTTGTAATAATATATAACACCAAGAGGGAAAGAATCCAATATCTATGGCAAGCATTTAATCCATAGATACAGACAAAAAAAAAAAAAAAACTGATCCAAAAAACCATTAAATTCCAATGAATCATGTTTGACAAATCCAACATATATATTTTGAAAGAGTGAATGAAAACAAAAAAGCAAATACGTACAGTGGTGCGAGTGTCATAGGCGAGCCACACGGTGGAAAATTGACCCCAACCGAGCTTTCTCTGAGCGATGTATCGGCCACCGGCAAATTGATCGCCGACTCTCACGGCATGGTATCCTCCTTTTCTGTACCAGTCCATTGCTTCCTCATCTTCCTCTGACCCTGATGATGATGAACACGACATCTCTGTCTGTCTGTCTCTCTCTATCGACCGTCTGATCTGCTTTGAGCTGATTTGATTGGATTGGATTAGATTCGATTTGATCCAATTCGATTTTGTTTTTGAGATTTCGAGAAGACCCACAAAGAGAAAAAATGAACAAAGTTTGAGAGAGGATGATGAGTAGTTCTGTTTTGTTGGTTTTTCTTTCTTTGTTTCTTTTTCTTTATTTGTGTGCAGTTAGCTTTTTAATGCTTTTTGTACAATAATAAGACCCTTCTTTCTTTCTATATCTTTTGAGTATTATTTGGAGTAGTTGATGTTGTTGTAGTAGTTGTTGATGTTATTTTTTTTTAGGTTGTGTTGGGTTGTGTACATGTGTTGTGTGGCCTTCAATACAAGACTCTCTCCACTTTTTTCTCTTTATTTCTTTCCCATCGCTCTGGCACTGGCTGGTGGTGGTGTGGTGTGGTGGGGTGGCTCTTTCTTTTTGTGCCTAAGCTCTCTTCTCTTTCATTCTTACTTCCTTTTTTTTTTTTTTTTTTTTTTTTTACTTACCCCTTTTTAGTTCTTTTTTGGTATGGTCCTTTCCAATTTTTTTCATTTCCCGGTCAAAATTTCTTCTGTTTTTTTCATCTAATAATTTAAGGACATATTTTAAAATTTTAAATAATATAGTATTGAATACATTTAAAAAAAAAAAAAAATTTAATGATGAGATATTGGATATATCCTAAAAAAGGTTTAAAGATAAAGGACACCACAATTTTTTTCTTATCAAAAAAATGCCACAATAATTTTTACAATATTTTCACGATGGTTATTATATAGTAACTTATTATAATTGATGGTAATAATAATATCAATAATAATGTGTCTTTGGCATCATTGTTTTACCTTTTATTTATTTATAATTTATTATGAAACATCATTGATTTACCCTATAACTATTTTTTTTTTTTTTTTGAGAAGGAAACCCTATAACTATTTAGAGTAAGAAATTGACCAATTAGGTAACGAAGGTGGAGTGGAGTGATCATATAATGTTTAGGAGTTGATCTGATCCTTCGATGTTCCCAATGATGCGCGTCGGCCACCTGCCTTCTACTATTGGTTTTTTTAGTCTTTCCCAATTCCAATGCTAACTATTTACATGTTTTTTTTAGTCATTCTTCATCCCCCATTTACACGTTTAGGGCCCATCTTCCTGTGTCCTGGGCCCTTTATTCAACAATAACCAATTTCAACCAAATTAAAAAATCGGATAGTATCCTTGATTGAAACATAACCTTTTTGGCTTCACACTACCTTTTCTTTTTTCTTTTTTTCTTTTTTTTTTTATATTATTTTTTTAAAGAAAAAATATCTCAAAATTTTATTGAAAAAAATTAGCCATGATTGGTAAGAAAAACAGCATGCAAATGTGGAGGAACATTTTTCATTTACAAAAAAAAAAAAAAAAATCATTAATATGTCTTGCATGTTTAGCTAGGTTATACATTACAGAATTACTTAATCTACGAGCATGTGAAAAAGAGATATTATTGAAGACATCTATAGTAGGTTGTATCGAAGCAAGGAGGTGACCGAAGGAGGCAAATGACTCTTCTTCATTTTTAAGAGTATTGATTACCACCTCAGAATCTCCCTCAGGAATAACGGAAGAAAACATGTTCATGAGCAAAGAGAATGGCTCACATAGTTGCCATAACTTCAACATCATCAAATGAAGGGGGAAGAGAGATTTTTTCCAACAGGGAAGCTAGAACCAGTCCTTGATCGTTCTGAACCACAACCCCTATGCTGGCTTTTTTTGAGTCTTTAAAAATCGCTCCATCAAAATTAACCTTGAGAGAGGGGGTTGGAGGGATCCTCCTGATTCGAGAACGGGCTTGAGCAAGAACCTGGGTCGAATACTTGGGCTTCATACTTAACAGTTAGGCTAAAATATTATTTACATCCTTTGAGTTTAGGGTTACTTCTAAATTAGTTCATTAACCATAAAAATAAAAGTCAATTTGGACATTTTTTTCAGTATGTTAAAATATTTTCGTTAACCCAACAAAAAAAAAAAAAAAATTTTTTTTTGAACATAAAATGGAAAAAAAGGACATCATTCTAGTAGGTTAATAGGAGAAAAAGAAGTAAGACATGTCGTACTTAATGCACAAAACTCCCAATATGGCAAAAAATAAGTAAATTATTGGAATTTAAGGAAAATAATCAACTTTATTAAGGCTGTCAATCAAAGCTAAAATTTAACTTCATATCTTTGATACAAATGGAATGGGTAGCAAGATTTGGAGAGCTGAACTGCACTTCATATCAAAATCTATTATCGCCATCTGACAATAGCAGAACCCCAAGTAAGACCAGCTCCAAATCCTGCAGCTGCTATAGTATGGCCTGCCTTCACCTTGCCGCTTCGAACAGCTTCATCTAATGCCAATGGAATGGAAGCAGCACTTGTGTTACCATAATTTGCCAAATTTGATATGACTCGTTCGGGTGGGATCTCTAGCCGTATAGCAACTGCATCAATGATCCTCTGATTTGCCTGCATTTATCGATCTCTGTTATTACCTTTTCACCGCCAATATGGGATATGTCTACCATTTTGTGAAAAATCTTAGCAGTGTAACAAGGTCCTTTCAAAGAGTATTTACTCTGGGCAAATTTTTATCATTTATCTTGTATATGAAAACTCAGCACCGGGCTAGTATTGTGCTAGTTAAGAACACCAAATCAATTTGACTTTTAAATCAATTTGATAACAAAGCAGAAGTCCTGACCCACTTTTGTTTTTGTAGCATCAAGAGATGACTTTGTGCTAAAACCTTCAACATCAATGATTTGACCAATAAATTTTTATCTTTTCCTTATCCCCATCCTTTTGGTTGAGGCTAAGGTTAGTGAGAACAAAATTAATGACAGCATATGAGATATCATTCAACACACTACAGTCTTGAATAGATTTCCAAGATAGACCTTGAGTTATCGGTTATATCTTTTGTTGAAAACGTAAGATTTTATTTTTCAGTTTGTAGGCAATACATTACATACCTGATGAAGTAGTAACCAATCAATGCTAGACCGAGGGAGACCAGCCTTTTCAAGGGCAGACTCAATTGAATGTGGCACACTTCGTACAGCAAAGCGAAGGACTTCGTTGCCGTTCATTTTAACACACGAATATGAGGATCGCTTTGGTGGAAAGTTTAACACTGAACCATTAGATCCCAATGCGTTATCCATTTCATTTTCTTTGATGGTGATATTTAGATGTCTGCATAAAGAGAGGTTAAGTGCTCAGTCACATTCCTCAAAGAAGTAAGTGCAGACTTAGTTTAGTAAAGATCGATGCTAGAATCACATACCTTTGGCCATCACCATCACTATGTAGGTCAAAACCAAATAAGCCATCCTCTTCGCTGTCGCATGCCTGCAGAATAGTTGTTACTTGTTATATCAAAATAAATAAAAAATTTTGTTTCCCATAGCCAAACTGCTTAAAAGTAGTTTTTTTTTTTTAAATTTATTTATTATTATTTTTTTTAATAATTTGATAGTTGGGGTAGGTGCCAATTGAGCTAGATTTCTCTTGGCAAACTGTTTAAAAGTAGGTATGAGGTAGTTATCATATTAAAGCGACAATAGAACCAAAATCCCCACTGAAAATAATAGGGATATCAACCCTAGTGTCAAAAATTGGAAACCTATGAGATTTTTTGTCTAGTACTGAAAGTAATTTTCCAGAAACAGATATAGCTGAGAGATAATTGTCTATAGAGCGGTCAGAATTCATAGCAGTAATCGTCTTTTTAACTCTTTGCTTCCAAGAATGTGAACAGATGTTAAACAGATGGGTACAAGATACAAGTGCCCAGTAGGGGTGAGCACTTAGCTGTTTGATCACCCAAATTCTCAAATACGGAGACCCAGCTTAAACATGGAAGTTTCTCATGCAGGAACATAGCCTCCACTTGGAACAGATGACAACAAATACTTCTTTAAATATTTTGTGCCATCATGTGGAAGTCAAGAGGATGTAAACTAGTAATAATTCAAAAACAAGGGTTGAGGCTTATAAGAAAGAAATATGCTGTTAATCAGCCAAACCATTGCTCTAGCCTTCAAACTTTTCACTAATTTTATGACAAGCCCTTGTATGAACAAACTGAATGTACTTGCATTTAAACCTAGAGGATAATATTAGATCTCTACTTCCCTTTACAAAGTATCAATCATGAAATGAAGCCAACTCTAGAGTTCTCAATTGAAGGGACAGAAAAATTTTAAACATATTTGCTGTCCAAAAACTGATCCAAGTCCAATTTTTTTCTCTCTATTTTAAAAATTTGTAGCTTCATAACTGAAAATTTTTAAAAGGTCCTTTCATCCCATTTACTGTTAAGGGAATTGCATATGTGATAGTGTGCTGATGTGGCAAGTTAAAAATTTGAGGTGACCTAGAATGGGCAGGAGGACAAAACTAACACCTTCTAAAAATTTCCAGGGAGGAAATTGCAATTTAAATTTTGGAGATGAAAATTGAACTTAGTCCAAAATTCAGAGACGATAAGATAATATTCTTTACTTGCTAGAAGTGCAAGGGACTGTAACTGTTTACATATGCTATAACAGTCAAAAACCAAAATAAAGACCATTACCTGCACTAATACAGCACCAGCAGCATCTCCAAAGAGAATACAGGTACCTCTATCAGTCCAATCAACATATTGAGAAAGAGCATCAGCCCCAATCACTAGAACATTCTGAAACCCAGCTCCTACAATTTACACAGCTATAGGTTAATTCTTTTAATCACAGAAGTTATTGAGATCCCCATACAGAAAAGTAAACAAATTCAATACCCCTAATGTGACAAGCAGCTGATACTAGACCCAGGACAAATCCACTACATGCAGCAGTAATATCATAAGCCAAAGGGTTGCTTTTGCAGCCAAGTGCTTTTTGGATCTGACAATTACAATACAACAAAAACGATAGCATGTAAGACTCTTAAGAGTGGTTATAATACCAGGTGAAATAGAATCACTCTAAGCTCTGGGCAAGTATACTTCCGAATAATTATTTAAACGGAATGAGCTACCACGATATAAAGCTGCAGTGACTTTAAGCAAGGCCTACCACGGTTAAGGGTGGTTGACCTGAAGTTAAACCCTTCAGTCTGACCAAACCAGGCTTGTAGAGCATAATACTTAGCTAGCTAATTCAGGCCTGACTCTAAAACTATGTGTGGCATGGGCTAGTTAGAGACGGCATCTCTCTCAAAGACATGTTACACTTGGACGTTCACACCCAAAATATCTTCCTATTACACTTTTATAACTACAATGAGGAGTCAATGCCAATTTGCCATGGCAAATGAGCTAATTAAGTTTCTAGGTGCATAGTAGGATGTTTTTAAATTGAAATAAGAGATTACACGTTGGTATATGATGCAAAAAATGAGACATGTGAAATGCAACAACTTTATATATATAAACCCACTGCTGTCTCATAATCCCATCATTCAGAATGCATGGAACCTGCTTTTTGAAACAGGAAGATGCACATAAATGGTAGAAAAGACACTTTTCAAAATGAAGAAATGTGTATGTATATATTCATAGAGCAGATAGATTAAGAAAAAAAGAACACTTTAATTTATGTAGACAAGATATATCAATAAACAGATAAAAAGGCTCACAATTGGTCTAAGTTCCTTACAAACATACACAGCACAAAATCATTTTTTCAGCTTGCCATGATACTCCTGGACACATCAAGTTCCAATTTTCAATGTCTATGTGCATCCAACGTTGCTCAGAATGACAGCACCAAACATCCCTAGATTATTTAAATCATACATGCTGCTCAACCTCAACAATAAAAACCAATTTGATTGATCTTTCAATTTAATCAATCTTCTGAATATATGATTTTATATCATGATACCTGAGGAGCGCTACCAAAAAGATCCTCAGGTGTTGATGTGCACATCAACACTAGGTCTACATCATCGGGGTCAACCTGTGACATTTGAAGAGCTTTCCTCCCTGCCTCGACTGCTAAAGTTGTCAGGCTATCTTTGCCTATAATAGCAACAATGAAACAGTCATTCACAGCTTCCATAATCAGGATGACATTGCATAAAGAAACTGCATTTTCAATTTCATAACAACCATGCCATAGATAAAAAGACCAACATACATATATATATATATATATATATATTACATACTATTTATGGAACACTAGCAAAACAGGTCTAGACGTTAAGTTATCAAGCATAAACATTGAAAACCCTCTTGAATTCAACTAGGCCCAAACCACTATATTATTTGAACTCTCAGATATAAGGATGGTGAATTCTGAATGATCCGCTTGAGCAAGGTCTCAATCAAGCAAAAGTCAGCCTAGCTAGGCTAAGACTGATAGAGCTGAACAGCCTTTCCCTAGCTCTAGCTCAAATTTTGCGCGTCTTAATCAAAAGGATGAGTTACAAGCAAGCAAAGTCACCTTTTTATATTTGGCTACAACCAAGTAAAGTCACCACAGACCATTCACAAGTAAATAAAATATGGTAGCATCAAGCACTGACTGCAAGAACTAACCTGATAGAACTCGTCGATTACCCCAGTCCTAACAGATATCCATTCATCAGAAGTATCAACTATTTTTGCAAGATCGTCATTGGAAACCTTCAGAGTAGGTACTGCTGAGCCGCATCCAACTAACTTGCAGCCCTGACTGACCAGCCTGTATATTATTCAGTGTGGGAACAGGAAAATAGATCAATCAGATTGCTATTAGCCAAAACTCAACATGGCTTTAAGTTAGTGGCAAGTAGATGGTAATTAGACTGAGAACGATAGACTTTCTAAAGACGCAAAGTGGACCCTATTGTAGTAATAAATCTCCAGGGAATTTAGAATAAAATTTTCCCTATCAATGAGGATGAAATTCAACCAGTAGACCAGACACTCAAATATGAGAATGAAGTTGAAGGTCATGAACATATCCGATATTTTCCAGCAAGAATCTTTGTTGTGCTATGACAAAACGTCAACAATTAACATCCTAAAACGTCTATATCAGTCATAGAGTCATGATTGAATCTATAAAAACAAAGAACATCCATGCGCATAACATAAACCAAACATGCAAAGCAAATAAACTGAAGAATAAGAAGCTAATGACATAAAACACTTCACCATGGAATGTTTGTGATATTCAAAGACTTTCAAAGCTAATTACATGAGACTCTTCAGCACAAAATGAGTGAAACATTGTAAGGATAAGATGTTTCCTACTCCATCTAGCCGGGGTGCTAGGAAACATATTAGAGTTGACCTCTGACTTGATCAAAGAAGAAGAAGAAGAATAAGAAACTATTCAGGCTTCTGCTCTAGTAACTTATAACTTAAGCTCAACCTTCAAATATTATATTCTAGGAAAACCCAAATTACAAAGTAGAAATCCCGAGTTCATTTACAGGCTTTCAAATATAGGAACAACAACACCTTAAACATATATCCCAATTAACAAACTGAGATAACCCATTTGCATAAGAAAATAAATGGAAGAATGAGTGATCAATCACCAAAATACAGAAAATGTGACTAACCTGGGTGCCCGAGATTCAGAAGAGGAAGCACCAGAACCGGAAGCAAGCTTGTCTGAGCCTTGAGCGGTGTTGGAACAAAACACCCTCAAGGAGAATCCCTCAGGGGAGCAAAACCCAGTTGGATAAATCTCTATTGGAGATTGAATCCTCGTTCTCAATCTCAAGCTGGGAATTGAAGGAGTAAAGAACCCAGAAGCATTGGCCATTCAAACCCACGATAAAGAAAGAAAGAAAAGCAAGGATCTTTTAGCTCGTATGTGAGAGTGAAATAGATCAATAGCTGTGGCAGAGACAGATATTCACTACATTATTTCTTAAGATTCTTTTTTGTTTGTTTGTTTGTTTATTTTAATAATCTTCGGAGATTCCGATGAATATATGAATAAATGTGCAACTTTGCCAAACCCAAATCGAGGAAATCAACGTAAACGGTGTGGGATTGCCACCGAAGTGATCGAGCTCCTCCTCCATGGCCTTGTCCACCTGTGCCTCCGCCGTCAGATACCAGCATTGCGGACGTGTATTTCTCTTCCACCTCAATATCTTTGCCAGTTGCCACTGACACTATGCTTTTATTTTATTTGCCACGTAATAATATGTTCATGGAATTACTTTAATATATCCATTCTTTGACACTTGGCTGAATTTTATTGGTTTCTTGTCAAGGGTCTTGTTATTGCTTGGAACCGGAAAAATTCTTAAATACTCCAAGCATAAAAAAAAATGGTTCTCCTTCTCATATATATGGTAGATTTCATTATAAATGTGAATAATGGAGCATCATTTTTCGTAATTGGAAAATACTTAAATATTACTTGAAATGTGGAGACTTGAAAATATGACACGAATTCTCTTCTTGCACTTGAACAGTTGAACTTGAGTATTTTCAATTTCTTGCAAGTTGCAAGTACCCCTATGAACTCCTATCCCCTATGGCTATCAATACAAGTTAAAAGAGTTTTGCTTTTAGCTACAAGTTTTACAAATGCTTCACTCCTTGACTTGTTTCAGGAAAAATTTTATCAAATATTGTTGATTGTTGAACTTGAAACGAACCAATTCCTTCTTTTGAAATTAATGAATTCCGTTATTGATGTTATAGAAAAATTTAAAAGCCTACACGCATTTGGTTGCCTTGGTAGGGTGGAAGACGTTTTTAGAAAATGAAAGATATGTTGATAATTTTTCTTATTTGGTATAATAGGAAGTAGAAATGAATTTTATAAAAATGATTGCTTCTGAAGCGAGACCTAACATTTTTAATCTTTCAAAATTGGAAGAAATATTTAAATAAAAATAAAATTACAAAATGTCTTACTTAGATGTATTTTTTTGATAGAAAATGCCTTACATAGATGATTGGACAAGCTTATAGTCTAGTTTATTAAAACAGTTGTCAATACAATGTACGAAATTAAATATAAGATGCTTTGCTTTCTCTACATTTTTTATCCTTCCTATCAAAACACTCATGGAAAATATTAATATTTGTCTCTCTTAAAAAATACTGCTCAGTACTCACTTTTCTATGATCCCAACTGGAAGTGGACAACAAATGGCTTAATTAAAAAAATTCAACAGCCGATTAATTAGAGAATCAATTTGAGAATATACTGGGAGCTAAATCGATTGGGCATAATAAAACAACAGTCTCTACTTCATATATTCAATAACTCAAAAAATCAGGAATGAAATTTTGATGATGAGATTTGATGGGACTATGCTCGTGGCGCAATTAGATGAAAAACCTTCAATTGTTTGTGATATTCCTTAAATCTGTTAAAAAAATGGGCCTGCCTGGCTGCATTTGTTCTGCAGTACTGTAACAATGTTTCAGTATCTTGCTGGTGTGTCAGAGCTCATAAATAGAGAGTGCTAACATTGTTTAAAATCTGAAGGGCAAAGATTTTAAGATGGACCTAACCTTGGATGTGCATTGTGCAGCTGTAATAACGGTAGTAATTGAAAGAGTAAACTAAAGAAAAAGGTTGTAAAAGATAGGTTCTTAATCCATGGAATAGCTTGCCCATATATGCATTTATGTACATAAAAATGTACAGCACATTCCTTGAACTTAAAGAGTTAGTTACAACTAATTTTTAACTCAAATTTTACCATATTATAATCCTCACATAATGATGGATGAATAAGATTTGCATAAATCTTGCTTAATATCTTTGCTGTCAACACTATTTTCTTGATCCTCCTTATAGTTTTGATTACTGCTAACAGTAATTTAGTAAGATGGGACTAAAAGCACGTATAAACCGAGATATCAAAAAGGTAATAATTACATTAATCACATTGACAATGTTGTATTCTACTCCACCGTCCAAAAACAAGCCAGAACAAAACTGATGTTGTTATGTGACCACGTACGTCTGTCACGAGCAGCCTACCAAGCAGAGAGATGGATAACAACCAAGCAAGAGCAAGATTCTGTCTGTGCGCGACAAATCGCGAACTCATTGATATGGATACGACAAAGCCACAAATGCTTATATATCCAATAAAAAAAATATAATGAAGAAAAAAATAAATAAAGGGAAAGATACGATATTGGCTATCTACTTTCAAAAACGGAACAAGAAAATGGTTTTGGAGCTTCAACACGGCAATGGGGACTTGAAAGTTGAAAACGACATGCAGCAGACCAATTCGTGAAGGCCTTTAGGATTTTCCGTTCCCATCTACAAGTTTTGTTCTCATTCTCACCCTCTTCAATTCAAGGGTTGTTTTCCATATCATTACCAACGTTTTTTTTTTTTTTTTTTGTTAACTCGTTTTCAATTCAATACATAATATATCACCTATTATAGTGATTTTTACTTTTTAGTACTCTTCCGTCAGAAGAGGTACGGAATAAAGTTAAAAGGTTGTATGAACGTGCATACTTTTATAAAAGTAACGTGACATCTATGCTAAGCGAAACTCTAGTGATAAGGCTTGGAAATATCTACAAAGCTATTGTACAAACTATTGTATCATGGTTGAATGGATTCAATGATCATCACTCCAAAATATGGCAATTACACAAACTAGCCTTTTATTATGCAAATAATACTAGTAATCTACAATAGACACAGTAATGAAATTCATACACTAGTAATTTAGTGTCAAATATAATTGGCATATTAATCTGTGCTATTCAGGCTCTGGGTGCAAGAATCTCCATTAGGGAAGACCAGGTTCCGGTGACTGCAATAACCACACCCAAAACCAGAACGCACCCATCCAAAACAATCCTTTTCCAACCCATCTCTTCCTTGAACACTAACAAATGAAACAAAGCAGGCAACACAAACCCCAAAACAACACAAACGCTACTCCCCACAAGAGACAAGAAATCTGCAAAATTAGGCACCAACAAAGCTACCAAGCTCACCACCAAAACCATCACCCACCTTAGCCACAAACAGAACCTAGAGTCACAAAAGCGCCTCTCCACCACTTCATAAACCGGGTTCATCATCAGAGGCATGGTGAAAAAGAGGTTCACACAAAGACCCAATTGAACCAAAATGCTAATCAATCCTTGACCAAAATTGGTTGTGATAATGTCTTTGGTTTCATCACCAAAAGCGAAGTAACCCAGAGCTCCAAATCCACCGTACAATAGAGAAATGAAAGTCATACACAATCCCAAGACTTTCCCAAACTTCTCTTTGTCTTTTGCCTCTGATTCCAACGGCAAAACCATTCCTACCCCTTCAAATGCATACACAGCCACACCCACACCATAAAGAAAAACAGACAAACCTCCAAAAGCCTCCAAGGCTGGTCTGTTCTGGAGAAATATCATCACGTCCTCGACCATCACAACCCCCATAGCTCCCAAATCGACCACATCAGCGAAAATACTCAAAGGAGCCAAATGGGTCAGTGTTGGAATCGAATTCAACCCCAACTGAAAAGGGAAACAAGCCCAAAGAAACAAACTTTTCGGTGACAAACCAAAATCCCAGCTGCTATATTCATAATTGAAGAGAAAAGCTAAAGTGGTTGCTATGAAAATCAAATAGCTGACACAGAAACCAGCTTGAGCGAGAACGATCATGACATCAACAGAGAAACGACCGAGCGGTCCACAGACTGTAAAACCAAGGTCACCAAAGGAATTGATCTTAGAGAAGCCGAGGGTAGACTCGAGCTTGCGACGCGTTTGGACTAAAAGCATCATGCAGTGGTAGGTGAGGAGGGCTACAGAGAAAAGCATGAGTGAGCCGAAGACCCATCCGGTTTTTTTGAAAGTGTAAGGAAGGCCAAGCACGCCTGAGCCAACTATGGCGATGAAGACATTGGCAAAGGTCTTGGATTGGGAAGAGAGTTTGCGAGGTTTGGCTAAAAGTGGTGTGTCTTCTCGTGGGAAAGGAGGGACTTTTAGGACAAGGGAGGATGAGCTTGCTTCCTTGTCAAATCCCATGGCAACGGCAGCTATGTATCTGCTTCAATTTTTGTTGATCTTGCTGTTGTTTAAGGTTTGTTTGTGTGAGAGAGATAGGCAGATGGGATGTGTGGGTTTGGGTTCAAGTTTTCAGATTTGGGGGATTTTAAAGTTTCAAACTTTGAAGTTAAGAGATTGTAATTGTAGGTGCCAGGCCAATAAAAATTGGGTTTTTTTTTTTTTTTTTGTGTGTTTTTGTTGATGGGATGGGAGTGACAACAAAGATTGCTGCAAGAGGAGGATGAGACGGAGAAGATGATAAATGAGATCAGATTCTGTGATTCTGTATCCTAACACTATCCAGTCTTTTACCAGATATTTTAGAGAGAGAGAGAGAGAGAGAGAGAAGGAAGGTTGGGTGTCGTTTCTCAAAAGAGGGGTTGCTGTGTTGGATAAATTATTGATTAATGGGGTCATGGGTCATGAAGTTGAAGCAGGTGGAACCGTGGAGGCGTGGAAGGTCCAAGAAAGACAATGACAACTGCCATCGTTCCTCAATACCATTCAAATTTTGAGCTTTCTTATTCTAATTCTAATTCTCCTCTTAAATGCTTCTATAAAGAAAATAAAAATAACTAACCAGCTTCAGTAAACGGTGTCCAAACTACTGTGTTTTTAACGAACTCAATAGATATAAGCATTGTTTTTTTTTTTTTTAACGAACTCAATAAAATGAGTATTCGTCAATGGCTTTATAGCTGAATTGACACTTTCTTATACACAAAATATTTAAAAGTTTAGGAGAGAAAAGGTTCAGATTATTTATTTTTATTTATTTTTCCTCCTAAAATGTAACTATAATTTCCAGCGAAAACTTTGATGGTTCAAAATCTACTCTAAATGCCAATTAAAACATTCGGTAAATGAAACTTTTTGCTTCTGTGAGATTCTACCATAAATTCTGGAAGTGACAAAAATAATATGATTTTGGATAAGATTCAACAACAACCTTCCTAAATTTTTGGAGTCAATTTTTGGATTCGGTTTTGAATCCTCAATAGACTAGTTGTGGTCAATCCATATAAATTTTTTCCATCCATATATCTGAAATATATTCTTTATTACTCTCTTATTATTATTATTATTATTATTATTATTATTTTGGTGTTGTCTACTTTTTTAATTCACTCATCATATAAAAATAATAAATTAACTTTTCTGGTATGTTAAAGTTCATTATTGTGGATTCTAATTAGGTCAAGTGGTAAAATATCTTATTATATAGTTTACTCAACTAGTAAAATCTCTTATCGTCGAACAAAATATACAGGTTCAAACCGTGCTTAAATTAAAAACTAATCGGTATCTTAACTTGATAATAAAAAAAAATAATTATAAAATTGACCCTATAGATTGAAATTATTAAATGAAAGGCTTGAATTGAATAATTTTGAAACTTAAAGGATCCAACTGAACGAAAATTAAATTTAGAGAATTTAAATGAATTTCAATTAAATTTGGAGAGTGTAATTTGCATTTTAGCCAAAATTTTATTATTGTTAATAGCTTAATAGAAATCAACATGTAAGGTAATTGGTCGTAACCTATTTTAAGTCAAGTAAGTTTAAAAATACAAAAATTTCACTAACTATTTTTGTAATTTATAACATGACTAATTTTGATTAATGCATAATTTTTAGGTTTTATCATGCATAAATGTTTTCTTTCAATCCTCTAAGTTTGAATTTTATCATTTCAGTCCTCTAATTTTGATTATGTCATAAATGAAACCATATTTTGTTTTAATTGCAACTTAGCCCACAAAAAAAAAAAAAAAAAAAAAAATCCCCAAACGAGATACATTGTTGCGCTGCTGGATACTGACACCGACAAATTAGCCCACAAGCTCTGGCTCTAGTAGCCGAGGCTTGGTACATTCTGACGGGCAGCTTATGGATATTGTATACAGCTTGCCAAACCCCTGAATAGATAGAGGCAGGCAGATCCATTTAAGAAAACCAAGACGGAAACACACAAAACAAAAGCACCACTTTGAGGAGCCTGTTCTAACACGCTCTCATGTGTCGGGGTTTAAATCAAGTAGAACAAGAAGAAGTCTCCTAAGCCATCTAGCAAGGCATATAATACACGTTATTGGAGCCAACAGAAAAGCAATGACGCAAAATGGTTACCTCTATTCTATGTAAACCTACACACATAATACAAATAAGCACAGCAGGTCTAACAGTGGGACATGTTACTATTTTTTTCAGATAAGTCAATGTCACTAGCTTCACTCTCATAAAACCTGACATAGCAAGTTTTTAAAACCTAATTTACAAGATACGTAACAAACCATCAACGATCTTAAGTCACAGAGTATCAGAATTCAAGCAACATCGACAATCTACAAAAACTTTATCCAACTAGACAGGAGAATGCTGAACCAGATTTGCTGTTCAACTTTCAATATGCAGTATGCACTCGGGCACTCGGCAGAATTGTTGCACATATGCACTCTTATTATGGCGTCAATACTAGCACACTACTTTACCAAAAAAAAAAAAAAAATACTAGCACACTAATACTGAATCTTATCTCCACACACACACACACACACACCAGATCCACTCCCAATGGTGCAATACAATCCTAGAATTATGAACTACAAACATTAGCTCAGCCTAGTAACATGATTGAAGCTCATTCTTCACATTACTTAAGCTACTTCAATTTGTTTAGTAGGTCACCAAATTCCTCAATTCTAGAAAGCAATGCAACACTTTAAAAGACCCAACAATGTCTAAAGAACATAAATTTGTCTCGACATTTAAACTAAAACGAAAGAAGATTCAATATGATTTGAACACATTTTGAAACACAAGTTCCTTAAAGGTTATCAATCATATTTCCATTTTTAAGTAACTAGTTCCATTTTTTATAATCAAGTCATTGCTCATTAGCACAAAAAGAAAATTATTCAACTTCAACCGAAAATAAAACATGACAACTGAAGCGAATCTTTTAAAGAAAAATTGAAAGGGAAAAACCCTAGAAGGTCAAAAATAAATGTCTAACATAGTCAATCCAAATCCTTGACAACCTTAATCCCCATAGAATTTGCAGTCCCAATGATGGACTTGGAAATAGACTCCAAGGACATGTACTGGCAATAAGGATCAGACTGCTTGATCTTGGCGATTTCGTAGACGTGCTTGAGGGTAATGGAGGAGGCGACCACGTGGCTGGGGCGGGAGCTGCCAGACTCGATTCCGGCTGCTTTCTTGAGGTACCAGGTTACAGAGGGGGACTTGACAATAAACTCAAATGTGTTGTCCTTGAAGGCCGTGATAGTGACTGCCATAGGGGTGTCAGGCTTGTACTTTTGAGTGCGGGCATTGAAGTCTTTGCAGAAGGCCATCAGGTTCAGTCGATACTGACCCAGTGCGGGGCCCACAGGTGGTGCGGGTCGGGCCCCTCCAGCTGGCACTGTCAGCCGGATAGTTGCCGCCAAGGGCCGCCTTGTTAGGATCTCTTTTAAGGTCGACATGCCTGCTCCTCTTCCTCTTCCTCTTCCTCTACCCTTTCTCTACACTGCACCCTGCCAAAATATCGTAGGTGTCTTGGGTATCATTTGAAATGTAGCACAGTAGTTCAGGACGCATTTCCCATTCTCATCAACAAATAAATCAACTGATATATTGCAATAACATCATTTGCCTAATATCAAGTATACTCTCACATACATCTAGCAGGTACCTCAAATTCTTTATGTCAATAGGCACCATCCATGAAAATAGAAACATGAGTTCATAGCATCTAATGACACTCGTAATAATGGATTAACGTGACAAGTAGATCAACATGCCCTCAAAGCCAAAAGATGCAGTCTGCTGTGCTCATGTTATGACTAAACATCTCAGAACATTCACATCCCTACTTTTTAAATATACCCCATCTTTACCCTTTCACTACTACACAGAAATATTCTTTCATTTTGACACTCATATTTTTGAAACAGTGATTTCTCCAGCATTCATATTATCCCAGTGGTTATATTTTCAAAATTTTGTCTTTTTTCCAACAGTCTAGGTCAAAGCTCATTGACAAGCTTCGATTAATTATACCAAAGCAGAACAAGATACTGATCAAATCAACATGCACGGATATGTAACGAAAACACAAGGGAAGGGGAAATTGGTTAGTGATTTTAATTATACATTTGATTCAGCCACCAAAATACTCCAAAAGAAATGATTCTTAGCACAAACCTTGTAATCTGGCATAAACTCATAAGGCATAAGCGAAAGTCTGTTTTGATGCTGTAAATCATGCGGCACCAAAGAATGCTTAATGAACAGTCTTATTTCCACCAAAAAGAAGAGATTCAAATTCAAAGTGCATCTCCTATGTCAACCATATATCCTAGTTGGATGAGTAACTTGTAATTATAAGCATGGCATGTTCGAAGCACGAAATTTACTTCACCACCCAATTTCAAGGCACGAGGGCAATGTGGAATGTATAATATTTTGACCTTTCTACCATACAAATTTACCAACTATCAGACAATGTGTTCATGTATCAAATTTGCAATTGCTGTCATATCTAACATGATATCATGTACTTTGCAATATCTACATCTTTTGTGGGGCCTATAGTGAAAATTTTCCAAAGGACAAAGTTTAGCTCCAAACTAGTTTGAATACTCCTCCAATCCACTACACGGCGATTTATAAGATTATCCATGTGTATTATATAAACAAGTTACTTGACTCGTTAAAAAAGTCACGTGACTAAAACAACACATGGATGGTCTCTTCGATTGCTACATAGTGGGTTGGAGAAAGATAGCTCCAAGCCACTTTGAAGCTAAAATTTTTTCCTCTTCCAAATTCATGGCTAGAAGACTAAAAAGATGTCAAAATAAAAGAAAAAAAAAATTGACTATGAAGCTTTTAATTACCACAATTAGTGCCTAATACATAGAGCTTTTCCAAATTCAAGTGGTGCTCCATAAATCTTGATGCTGCAGTTAATGAAATTCACTGCAGTACAATGGTAAAAATCACAACAAAGAAAATGGCCTAAAGATCACCTCCTAAACAGCCATTTACAAACTCCCATCATAGTTCATGGACTGCAGAGAAGTCTCCAATAAAAAAAGTGAAATAACAAATTGCATCTTGAATACCTTCATCAGTATAATAAACCTTCTGCAGAAATACAAACACTAAAAACAAAAATGGGCTTTGATAACAAGAGATAAGCATTATAGTCCAAAATGCTCAAATAAATACATATAAATCTAGAACAGTGACATCCTAACATAAATCTACACAAGCTACAAAGAGAAGTATGCAGCACTACTCTAACAAAATTCTATCTAGATCATCACATAATCCTAACCAGAGACATTATGTCTTTTAATTTCACTAGAAAATAAAAGATCCATGGAACACTTGTATCTGGATTGAAATGAAACTATGAATATCAATGCTAATTGTACCTGTCAGGGTGCTTCTAATGGTGGGAGGCTTGAGATAAGCTGTAAACCCAGACATCCTAGGTTCAATCCCCACTAGGAGTTTCCCTTGGATTACCTGATACACGGTTATGGCAGGTGGGCTTGTGTATTTGTGGTTTACTCTCTAGGGGTGGGTCCAAAAGGCCTTGCCTTGGTGAGGTTCCATATCATAATTAAAAAAAAAAAATTATATATATCAATGCTAATTGTGCAAAGATTTTTAAACTCCCAAATAAACTTTAAGGTGATATAGCAATGATTCATCAAACTTTAGACACCAAAAAAAAAAAAAAAAAAAACCCAAAATGTTAAATCAGTTTCAAATGTTATCAATGTGAGGTGAGAGTCACAGCAAACAATAATTTTTTATTTTTTATTTTTATGAAAACTAATACTAGTTCCACTCAATAAAAGTCAAAATGCCAACTTTAACACATAACTTGTAGCATTTACCACCTAAACCTCATCAATCAAGCAATACTTAGAAAACCCGGATAAAAAAATACATGAATTTGATAATTACCTATCAAAATAAATCACACCCACCATTCAAAATGAAAAATTTCGACTAAACTAATTGCCAAAAGGAAAAACTAAAGGCACAAAGCTAACAATGACAGTACCAATTTGTTTTTTTGGATAAAAAAAAAATTAAGGATTTCATTGAACAGAGAAAAAGAGGATGCAGTACAAAGAAAGTATATACTAAAGAAAACAGAAACAGAGAGGAAAGAAAAACAGTAGCTTGAAACCACAGCAACAAGCCAACAAAAAAGGCATTGATAAATAGGAAAAATCACAAATACCCAAGCTTCAAAGTGTAAAGAAAAGATAAATAGTGTTTGATATATCAGAACTAGCTACACTTAACTTGGGGCATCATATGCATGCCCATTTTCAATTCACAAGAATGCATCAAATTTGGAGCAAACCAAAACACACACACAAACCAAGAGAGAAGAGGACACCTTTCAATCGGCCGCCAAGAACCTTGTGCAGAGTACGGTTTAGCGAGGCGGGTCCGGGAGTATAGTGTTTGAGATTGAAAGTCGAAGAAGAAAAGGCTGAGAGATACAGATACTGTTCAGGTTGTTTTTATTTATTTTTAGCATAGCTGATATTGTTCAATGACATATTTGGGCCGTTTTCAAAGAAAAGAGGAAGTTTTTATCATTTCAGTGGAAAAAAAAGAAGAAGAAGATTTATTTGGGCCCATTTTTTTGATTTAGTCCAATAGCCCAATGCCTAAATGTTATAGCAGTTTAGGATTTCGTTCGGTAAATGTTTTTAAAAATTAAAAATTATTATTTTAAAATATTTATAAAAATATGTATAGGTAAAAAAATGTATAAAAATACGTAAAATATTATTTAAAAACTGAAAATAGTTATTTAAAAACACAAACGAAACACTACCTTAGACTATGATGAAAAAACATTTTAGCAGTTCATAATTGTTGACTTCGTATAGTGTGACATTGTTTTTATTGACACCAATTTTGGTAAAATCTCTTAATCATCATATATGAAATTTGAGGTTTAAACTATGATAAGAGAAATTATTAATCATGGAGTATATAATATAGATTAAAATTCTATCGCATTAATTATTACAAAAAAATATTATTAATGAGGATAAATTTTACAAACTTATTTTGAGGTTTGTGATAATACTAATTATGTTCAAAATATTCTAAAACCAATCAATTTAGTCCTCAAACGACAACTTTATCCCTAACTCTTTTTCTTTTTCTTCTTCTTCTTCTTCTTCTTCTTCTTCTTTTTACCTCTCTTAAACTCTCTTCTCCAAGTTGTCTCTCAGGTCTCTTTCTCTAAACCCAAATCAGAAAATACCAATTTCAAAAACCAATCTTTTTCGTCTTCTTCTTGCTTGCCAAAGATCACGATTGACTGGTTAGTGGCGTTAGAGAGAGCTGGTGACAGGCTTAATGAGGTTGAAACCAATCTTCTTCCTCTTCTTCTTGCTCACCGGAGATCACGATCAACTAGCTGGTGGTGTCGGAGAGAGATGGTGGTAGGCTCAGCGAGGTTGGGTCTAGGAAATCACACCATGGCTAGAGCGTGGTGGTTAAGGATGTGGTAGTCAACATTGTTGAGGACAAAACTATAATTTTACAAAATGAAGATGGTTTTGGTCTTGCTCTGTATATGTCTCTGGGGTCATGTCAAGACTCAAGACTCAAGACTCAAGTTTCAAGGCTTGATCTTTGGGAGATGAAGAAATGGCCAAAATGGGTAACTAAGCATAAAATCCCAACCATATAGTTAGTAGTTTTGGTTTTCAAACTATATTATTTACTAGCATTTCTAGTGTTTGAGACTTGATTTTGGCCTATAAATCGAGTCTCAAAGACTTGATTTCTATGGTCTAATCACGTCTGATGTGGCATTTTTTCTACATGGTGACCACCTAGAAATCGAGTCTCTAAGGCTTGATTTATAAACTAAAAAAATTTTAAAAAAAATTGAAGTCTCATGTACCAGCCGAAATACCTAAAAACAAATTTCAGAAATCCTAGAAACACAACAATCCCACATAACAATCCCAATCTTAGAGACTCAGATTAGAGGGAGAGAGAGAGCTCACCTCACCAGCGTGCGCAGCCTGGGCTCCGCGGGCGGCTTGGGTTCTTCTCTAATGGGTTCTTGGTGTGGCCTGGGTTCTTCTCTGATGGGTCGCGTGCAACCTGGTTTTTTTTTTTTTTTTTTTCCTCTGGGTTCTTCTCTAATGTTCTAGTTTTTATAAGGGTTATAAATCAAGTCTTAGAGACTCGATTTTCATGCGGTCGCCACGTGGAAAAAATGCCACATCAGACATAATTAGGCCATGGAAATCGAGTCTTTGAGACTTGACTTATAGGATAAAATCTAGTCTTAAAGACTCGAGATACTAGTAAATAATATAGTTTGGAAACCAAAACTACTAACTATATAGTTGGGATTTTATGGTTATTTACCCATTTCGTCCTGAAAAAGTTTCTTCTGTGATGTCGCGGAAGCTTGAAGAAAGCACACACGATGCTCTCTTGATGGAACAGAAACTAAACTATTAGTCTCTGGGTAGTAAACCTCGAATCCACGAGGAGTTTCCCTGAATCCACGAGGAGTAAACTGGAATCCACCAGAAGAAAATTTGACAAAATGTCTGTGTTTATTGATAATAGTCTAATCTGCCTTCTGACGGCTACAAAACATATAAATACTGAAATAAACGTCTAAAAACCCTAATTCGCACTAATTACGCGATTAGGTGACAAAATATTGAAATTTACCAAAAATGGAAAAATTGAGTTAAATGCAAAATCATAAACTACTGACCTTAAGGGTCGTCCCAAAACAGACGAGACCTTATTTTGACTTTTAAACTAAAAGTTATTAAGGAAAAATGAATAATACTATAAATAGCAAAAACATTGTTTTCGGGGCCTTAATGAAGGAATTCGCCTAAATTTTGGCAACATTCATGGTGTCATGAATCTGGATCAGAATGCCGTTTCCCTTCAACCTGCCAAATTTCACACAATTTCGACACTGTTACCCCGATAGCCCCCTACTGGCACCCCCCTTTGATCCTGCATTGTGACTTCCTACACCTCTGCTGCTCTAGGAAGGCATGTGCTGTCTGTTCTACATTAGTCCCCCCCACTTGAAAAGAACTCGACCTCGAGTTCCCACTATCTGGTTCATCAGGAGGATGATAATCATACAAGTCAGCAACATTGAAGGTAGAAGAAATGTTCATGTTTGGAGGAAGAGCAACCATATTCTCTGCTGCTTGACTCATTCCTGGAAGCTCAGGTAAAGGTACCAAGTTCAAAGCGTGTTTTGGGGGCACGCAGTAGACGATGGCAAATGGAGACTTACCACTGTTTCTATTGACTGAGTTATTGTATGCAAACTCTGCTTGGGACAATGCAAGATCCCACTGCTTAGGCTTCTCGCCTGAGAGACACCGGATCAGATTCCCCAAAGTGCGATTAACCACCTCTGTTTGGCCATCAGTCTGTGGATGACTAGTGCTGCTGTAATTCAAGGAAGTGTCAAAACGCTTCCACAAAGTCCGCTAGAAGTGACTAATGAACTTGGTATCCCGGTCAGAGGTGATGGACTTTGGCACTCGATGCAAACGCACAACTTCTTCAAAGAACAAATTGGCCACTCGAGTAGCATCTGAAGTCTTCTTGCATGATATGAAATGGGACATCTTCGAGTACCTGTCAACCACAACAAAAACAGAATCCATACCTCGCTGGGTTCGAGGAAGACCCAATATAAAGTCCATAGACAGATCCTCTCATGGTGCTTGTGGAACTGGCAGAGGCATGTATAAACCAATATTTTGAGATTGACCCTTAGCAGTTTGGCAGATTGGACACTTCCTCACATGATTGCCAACATCCCTCTTGAGTTGTGGCCAATAATACCTCTCTTCCACCAGTGCTATAGTCTTATCTCTGTCCATATGCCCACCTAAACCTCCACTATGCAGCTCCCTAATAATCTGCTCCCTTAATGAACTTTTAGGGATGCATAATTGGTTACCCCGAAAGAGGAAACCATCCTGGATGTACATATTATTGACAGCAGTATGAGTTTGTTGACACTTACCCCAAATATCACCAAAATCCTCATCATTCTCGTACAGCTCCTTGAGGCAATCAAACCCCACAACTTCAGTACGTAGGGTGGTCAACAAAGATGCTCGCCTGCTAAGTGCGTCAGCCACCCTATTAGTGACACTAGACTTGTGCTTCAATGTGAAATGGAAGCGTTGTATGTGAGTTACCCACCGAGCATGCATCCTGTTAATGCTAGCTTGACTGTTGATGTGCTTCAATGCCTGATGATCCGTATATAATACAAACTCCTTCTGAATCAGGTAGTGCTCACAATGCTTAAGAGTCCGTACTACAGCAAAGAACTCCAGCTCATAAGCTGACCATTTACTTTGAGCTTCACAAACTTTCTCACTGAAGAATGCTACTGGCCTGTTGTCTTGTGAAAGAACAGCACCTATCTTGACCACAGATGCATCACACTCCACCTAAAACACCTTATCGAAGTTGGGCAATGCCAAAATTAGGGCTGTGCTCAACTTTTCCTTGATCAAGGCAAAGCTTTGTTCTGCCTCCTTTCCCCATGAGAACCTCCCCTTCTTCAGACATTCAGTAATAGGGGCTACTGTGCTACTAAAATCTCGAACAAACCTCCGATAGAAGGTTGCTAGCCCATGAAAACTTCGCACATCACTCACTGTCTTTGGGGTTGGCCATTCTCTGATTGCATGGACCTTGTCCTCATCAACATGAATCCCATCCGCACTGACCACATACCTTAAGAACAGCAACTTATCAGTCAAGAAGCTGCATTTCTTCAAGTTGATATATAACTCATGCAGTATCGCCAATACTTCTCACACATGATTATAGTGGGCTGCTTCTGTCTTACTATAAATTAGGATATCGTCAAAATAAACAACCACAAACTTTCCAATAAATGGTTTCAATACCTGATTCATAAGTCTCATGAAAGTGCTGGGAGCATTAGACAACCCGAAAGGCATTACTATCCACTCATACAACCCCTCATTTGTCTTGAAAGCTGTCTTCCACTCATCTCCAGGTTGAATCTGAATCTGGTGATAACCACTCTTGAGATCCAGCTTGGTGTAACACTTGGACCCGCTCAGCATATCAAACATGTCATCTAGTCGGGGAATAGGAAATCGATACCTGACTGTGATCTTGTTAATGGCTCGACTATCCACACACATACGCTAGCTCCCATCCTTCTTCGGTGTTAACAATGCCGGTACTGCACATGGACTCATACTCTCTCTGATCTGCCCTTTGCTCAAAAGTTCATCCACCTGCCCCTGTAGAATCTGACCTTCTTGAGGATTCATCCTGTAATGTGGCAGATTTGGTAGACTAGCTCCAGAAACTAAATCAATGCAATGCTGGATGTCGCGCATTGGTGGTAACCCTGCAGGCAGCTCTTCTGGAAAGAGCTCTTCAAACTCCTTGATCAATGGTTGAATTGCTTTAGGTACCAGCAACCTTCTTTGGCTCGCCATCCGTCACCACTATAGTATATACTTGTTTCAACTCCTTACACTCCCTGTCAAACTCATCCTCATTGTTAACGATGAGAAGTGATGGCCTCCCCTCCACTTTAGAAGCTTTGGGTACACTGCCTTCCTTAATAGGACTAAGGACAATTTTTCTGCCATTCTTAAAGAACACATACACATTATCCTTACACCTATGAGTAGCATCTATATCATACTGCCAAGGTCTACCCAATATTAAATGACATGCATCCATTTCAACAACATCACAAACTACTCCATCTACATAACATTTACCCATAGAAAAAGTAACACGACACTGTTGAGTAACAAGAGTTTCCGTACCTTTCTTGATCCAACCTATCTTGTACGAAGAGGGATGCTTTTCTGTTTTCAGTCCCAGCTTGGTAACCAAACTCTTCGATGCAATGTTCTCTACACTGCCACTGTCAATGATCAAATCACAGACCCTCTTATTGATGGTACATCGTGCTCGAAAGATCTCATTCCGCTGATCACCGTATTCCACCCTTGGTGTGAGCAACAACCTCTGAATCACCAAAGACCTCCCTAATGGCACGCCTTCCTCATCTTCTTGGACCTCATTGGGATCATAGGCATATGGATCAGCATCGTTATACACCTCTTCACCCTCTTGTTCACCCTCTGCTTTGCCCTCTTCTGCCACCATCAGATTCACTGCGGCTCATTTAGGGCAAGTACTAGATCGATGTCCTGGTTCCCTGCACCTGTAGCACTTATTCCCAGTTAGCCTAGCATAGGGGTTGGCATTCGCTATCGGCTGGGCTGCGGAACCTGCTACTGCCACTGTGGATTGGTTGACACCACATTTCTCCCTAACCACGGGTTGTGATCGTGGTGTAAACATGGGCTGTTTACCTTTGTTGGCAATGGAACTAGAGGACTCCGAACTACGGTTGGAAAACTTCGAACCTGCCCTGAGATGCTGATATTCTATTTTCTTGGATAGGGTTATAGCCTCATTCAAAGTATATAGGGTTTGTAAGGATACCTGATCTCGGATGGAAACTCGCAACCCATGTACAAATCTGGATATCCGTTGATCTTCAGTTTCCTCCAAATCATTGCGATTCGCCAACCTATCAAACTCATCCAAGTACTCATTAACTGTCCGAGTACCCTGCCTGCAATCCTGGTACTGCCTGAACAACTCCTGCTGGTAATCTGGTGGTAAGAACCGATCTGCCATTAATCTTTTCATTCTCCTCCATGATCGTATTGGAAGCTTTCGTTCACGGGTACGGTTTAATTGAACACGATCCCACTAGGCAGATGCTCTTCCATTCAATTTGTAAGCCACCAAACACACCTGTTTGTCATCCGCTGTACCCATATAATCGAAAAACTTTTCCACCTCACTGACCCAATCCAAATACTCTTCAATTGAGACATTACCATTAAAGGATGGTAACTTTACTTTCATCCGATAGTCCCTTTGCTCCTGATAATCTCGACCATTATCCCTCACGGGACCACGATGATTTCCAAGGACTTTCTCTGCATACTCCTCGTCTTCACTGTCTTCTTCATTGTAGTCTGGCTGCCTGTTTCGGTTTGGACCACGATGGGGAGGCCCATGCGCTCGGTTATCACGTTGCTCTTCGTCTTCGCGATTAAGGTTTCGGTTAAGCAAGGTGGCAAGCGCTTCTTGAATCCGGTCAAGAGTCTGCTGGGTTGAATCACGAAATTGTTGATTTTCATCACGAAAATTAAGGAACTCAGCCCTAGTGAGGATTGGGTTGTTGACGTCGTCACCACCGTCATTATTGTGGTGGTCACCGTCTCGCCGGTTAGCCATCAGACCAGGGTAAGTCAAGGCTCTGATACCAACTGATGTCGCGGAAGCCTGAAGAAAGCACACACGATGCTCTTTTGATGGAACAGAAACTAAACTGTTAGTCTCTGGGTAGCAAACCTCAAATCCACGAGGAGTTTCCCTGAATCCACAAGAAGATAAAACTGGAATCCATCAAAAGAAAATTTGACAAAATGTCTGTGTTTATTGATAATAGTCTAATCTGCCTTCTGACGGCTACAAAACATATAAATACTGAAATAAATGTCTAAAAACCCTAATTCGCACTAATTACGCGATTAGGTGACAAAATACTGAAATTTACCAAAAATGGCAAAATTGAGTTAAATGCAGAATCATAAACTACTGACCTTAAGGGTCGTCCTAAAACAGACGGGACCTTATTCTGACTTTTAAACTAAAAGTTATTAAGGAAAAACGAATAATACTATAAATAGCAAAAACATTGTTTTCGGGGCCTTAATGAAGGAATTCGCCTAAATTTTGGCGATGTTCATGGTGTCCTGAATCTGGATCAGAACGTCGTTTCCCTTCAACCTGCCAAATTTCATGCAATTCCAACACTGTTATCCCGATAGCCCCCTACTGGCACCCCCCTTTGATCCTGCGTTGTGACTTCCTACGCCCCTGCTGCTCTAGGAAGGCATGTGCTATTTGTTCTACATCATTCTGAGATTCCTTCTGATTGTTGACCACCTTTATATTGTCAAATTTCTTTGCTTAGTCATATTTCGTTTGTTAGTACTTATTAGACGAAATTGCGATTTATATCATTTGAGAAAGTTTTGGTTATATCCTTTAAATTTTGTTGGGCTGTGGGTTTCGCCAATTAGAGAGAGATATTTGAAAGAGAACTTAGGAAAAATAGTTTAGAATGTTTTTGAGGACTAAATTGGTAAGTTTTAGAATGTTTTGGAATTAGTTAGTATTATCACAAACCTCAGGTAAGTTTGTGAAATTTACCCTATTAATAACTCTGATCATAATATATCATTGAGTAAACTATGTATTTGGTCTCTATCTTATATATAATATTTCAATTTGATTCCTAATCTTTCAATTGTATCAATTTGATCCTTAACTTTTCAGTAATGGATCAATTTAGTCTTTGCCTTTATCTTTTTGATGAAAAATGATAACATGTCTAGTAGCTAAAATAAAAAATTAGCTTCCATTAATGTGGCAATAAACTAAAATTTTATTTCAGTTGTTTGCCATCTCAACAGTTTTCATTCTAGATATAATGGCAGTAACTAAATTGACATAATACTAAAAGGTTAATGACCAAATTGACACAATTAAAAGGTTATAGACCAAATTAAAATATGGTCTAAAGGATAAGGATCAAATATGTAGTTTACCCTATATCATTTTAGTTGCAACAAAGTTACAATGCCTACCAACTCACACATGGGTTCACCATAATCTACCACTTATTATTATAATAATTAAATAAGATAGTAACTTTTGATAGGTAAATTGGGTTTTATTGTGATATTTTGTTATGGCTCAGTTGTTACAAAAAAATATTGCTAAAAGTTTACCCAGACTAAATATTTGGAAACTCTATCTATGGTAAGGCTTATTATTCACATCCTAAATTAATGCGAAATCTAGTTTGAGACTAGTAAAGAAAAATTCGTGTCCTAAGTTTCTCTCTCCCACTGGGGGAGAGAGAAAATTTCTCTCTCCCTCAGTAGGAGTTTTGTTTTCTCTTGCCTGGTACAAGTTCTTTCTCCCAATCCGGGTAATTTGTCAAAATCTTTGAAGCCTTCAAGGTCATTTCAGCAACATGGATATTGCTACCACTGGGGGACTTCCGATTTCTCTTCTCACCATGGTTAAGGAAGATGCTTGCGCCGCTGCAGCCATGAGATCGGACAGCCTTGATGTGCGTGTGCGAGCTTCCAAGTCCACTCCAAGATCTGCCTGGAAGATGGGTTTGGATCTAAGGTATGTAAATAGAGGAATAATGATCTTCCAGTTCATCAGATCGAGTCTTCAACCGGAGTGGCGTCCTTCCTTTTGCTCTATTTGTGGTGTTTTGGGTTTTGGTGGGTTTCTTGGGTCTGATTTACAAGATCTAGCCGATTGGAGGATGGGGGTTATTGTGAAACATTGTGCTGTTTGCCGAGGAGGGTTGGAGGAAGAACGAAGAGAGGAAGATCCCGGTCAAAGTCCGGCGGCTGTGGGTCCGAGCCTGGGTATGGAGAAAGCCAGAAGTTCATTTATGCTGGCAGTCTACTCCTTAAGCCCAGCACCTTCCTTTGTTGAGCACGCATGTGTTTCCCCTTGGTCCCCTGAGGACAAAAATCGGTTTTGGGCTTCCAATTGCTTTCGTCGGCCTTGGGACTTCCCTGTCCGAATACCACAAGTATTTTCTCTCCTCTTTTTGAGCCCACCACTTGAGCCAAAGCAAAGAGATCCCAAATGGTTAATAAGCAAAATCTTAAATTCTGCTGTGCTCTTGGGTTCTTTGAGGAGTGTGGTGTGATATTGTCTGTATTTTCTCCAGTGTTTGTTTGTATCTCTGTTGTATCTTTCCTTTAAGATGAATGAATATTTCATGTTTCTCATCAAAAAAAAAAAAAATAGTTTGAGACTAGTACCAATGATTTTTCAACAGTACAAATGAAAATGTCCAAAATTCAAGTAATTAAGAAGTATGTCAATTCTCAAATGTACAATATGATTGTTAAAAGAAATTAGCAATATCCAGCCACAGCAAGGGACAGCACTAGGACAAGAAAAAAAAATGCCCCACCAAAGGATACGTGCACTCCAATTTGGTCTATACAAGCTATCAGAAAATATTGTTCATATATCATTCAAGACACCCTTGAGAAGATCCAGCCCTTCAGCTGATATACTCCTCCTCTTTTGGGATTTAGGAATTTCAATCTTAGGAGGTGGATCAGGGGAGAAACAGACCACAACAACCGTGAGATTATCGCAGGTGTTGCGTTGGAGAGCCTCCTTAACAAGTGCACTCGAACACCTATTAGGATCATTATGCATCATGAGTTCTTTTCTCACCATTGTAACTGCACACTGGCTGCTCATCACATCCCACAACCCATCACACCCAATTATCAAAAACTCATCTTCCTCTGACAGGATGATCTCCTCCAATTCTGGCTCAGAGCTTAAGGGGCTTTTTGAACCTTTGGAGCCCTTTATATGCCAGTCTCCAAGAGCACGTGCCACGGATAGTTGACCATTGAGGTAGCCATCATATATGACACCACCAAGTTTCTCAATTCTTAGTCTTTCAGCGGTGCAGTTGGGTTTATGGTCTTTAGAGAGCTCAATTGCTCTTCCTCGTTTGCCAAGCACAGCTCGAGAATCTCCAGCATTAGCAATTAACATGGTCCTGCAACATTACCGTGTTAAGAAAATGATTGCAATAAAGAAAAAATCATAAAATTAAAAACAACCCCTGATGTTGTTATCAACTTCATTGATCAATGAGAGCCTAGAAACATCAAGACCAAGTTACAGTCAATAGTGATAGGTAGAAATGAAGTATTACAATCCCTAACCTTCCTGTGATTAGGGCAGTCAATGCCGTGGTGCCAGAGGAGCTATCAAGGGAGGAGGCATTAAGAAATGCATGATCAGCCTTCACAAAAGCATTTTTAACGGCCTTTTTTGTGCCAGTTGGGAAATTGGAGTCTTCAACGATATAGTTAAGTATATTCTTTTTGATGAATAATGCTGCATCAATACCACCATGTCCATCAAACACCTGTAGAAATAAAAGAAACCTCAGTACATGACCTCAACTAGTTAATTGACTTACTAGGTAGAGTGTGCAAGGAATTTTATATAGTTCTCTTGGTTGTCTAGGCCTTAATAGGTCAGAAGAGGACCAACTTCTAGGAAGGATAAAAGACATATGCAAAAAATAAGTCCAAGAAAGAGTCACCATTGCACCTTATGGTTATAGCCAAGTGGTATGTCCATGGAGGGGGAAGGCTTTTCCCCCATTGTGTAGCTTACAATTGCCATTTTTATCATGAAAAACAAAATACCAAAGAAAATAAGATGGCTAATCACATGCAATTTGGCAAATGAATGATAGAACATGATGCATAAATTTACTTTTTAATGTGCCAGAAGTTATTAATAAGAATTTTTTTTTTTTTTTTGGGATATATTACTATGAAATTTATTCCAATTAGAAAAATATTAATAGTGTTTCATCTAAGTAGTGGATTTACACTTATCTAAAAGCACGAGACGCACCCCATAAAATGCACAAGGAGAAGGGAATTTTGCAGCTGTCCCAAGATGTTCACGAAGATTATCTATAGAGATATACTCATCTTCCATGTATTGTTTTGGCCCTTTTTCAGAACAGTTTCCTGAGCGAAATATAGGTAAAAATCCAGATTTCTCATTTGATGGTGACTTCAAGCCTAAAAACCCAATTTCTGATTCCTACAACAAATTAGCATAGAGCAATAATTAGTGAAAGTCTATCTTAAAGATATGCATTATCAGAAGGCATAAACTCAACTTTTAAAAAGCCTTGCACCAGCTTGTTAAAAAAAAAAAAAAAAGCCTTGCACCAAGTAAACAAGTTATATTCCACCTAAGACAATCCACATGCATGTGCACGGGCCCAAGCACATAGAAACACAAACACTAGCATTGTGATTTGTGAGCATATTAAAGAGAGGATCATAGAAGACGCATACAGGTTTTGGCTCCAGATTAAACGTAGGAAACTATGGTATCAACTTCACAGGAGAACAAAATCTAATTTCCACAAGAAAGATTTCTAAAAATCAAACTATGATACTAAAATAAGTATTTACACAACTTTTGTAATAAGCCAATTACCACTTCTAGCATGCAATATGCATGATTTATAAATTAAGTTGCTATCCAAGATACAAAGTTTTGTCTTGAAAAAGCAAGAACTAAAGAAAGTTCAAATATATAATTTCCTCATTTCAAATTTTTTTTCCCCCTATATTTTTTTCAATAGAAAACCAAATCTAGAAAATGAGTCTTTTTGCTGATTCTGAGAGCTTCAGATTACTAAGATGACTCAATGAAGATTATATTAATAGGCTAATGCTTAGGACACTAGGTTATTTCTTAGAAACTGGCAACCCAAGAATATGAAGGAAGCTATAACCAAGCATTTTGTAGAAGTGAATTTAGAGCATCAATAGTGGGCTTCTCCAATGCCAAATTGTAGATTACATTTGGCATTTGGGCCCAAATTGCTCTAGAAACTGGATGGCTAGGCCTGGGACGGGCCAAATTTTTTTGGCATAGTGCTACAATGTAATCTTATGCTACAGTGTAATCTCACATATGAGATCGCACTGTAGCGCTATGCCATCCAAAAATAGTGTATTTTAATAGCGCATCAGTCCGTTCAAGCTCCTCTCTCTTGCTACAGTAGCTAATTATCTTTCTCTTTTTTTCTTTTTGCCATCCAAAAAATAATATTTTAATAAAATGGTAAAATAATAGAGTTTTCAGATGCCGGGTGTATTGTAAAATGGTATGGTATAATTGATAAAGTAGCTTTTTGCGATGGTAAAATAAGATGAGATATGAAAATCGATTGTGGATGCTCTTAGTAACAAAATAACTGTATGAACAACAATAATTAGTGTTTCTAATGCAAAGACTTTTCTCAAATGCCAAATGGATTTCCCCATCCTGAAAATCAATTAGAAAAACATGTCAATCCAATAAGATGGTGCTCGAAAGTGTATTTTTTTTTAGATCCACAGAGTCAATCCAACATTATGTCTTATTTAACTTGTAAGATCCATTTGGCCTTTTGTAATATAACAAAACTTGACATAATAATGCAGATACTTGGTCCATAATGCCCCTAGACTAGTAAAAAATCATGAATCCTTCTATTATTCCGAGGATATCAATCAAGAAACAATAATGTTGCAGGCACAGCATGTTTCACAATTTTTTGAGTTGATAAGTTATTATTAATTTTCACTTGGTCTACATTTCCTGCCACTTTTTTACTTACCATTAACAACTTGCAATAGCAATTGTGAAAAAAAAAAAAAAACTGTGGCTCTAAAATGAACACATTTCCTTCCCTAAAATAACCTGATTATTGTTAAAGTATTACAGAACTGTAGCATTTGAAATCAAAATGCAAACTTTTAAGGGCTATTAGACCATTAGACCAACTTAATAACTTTTTGAAAAAGAAAAAAGAGAAATGAGAAAGGGTATTAATAATACTCACTGATTCAGCCAAGAAAGTAGAGCTGGTGCAGTGCCGCATTACAGAGAGGTTTCGTGGGGGTTTCCTCAGATTCGTTGAGGTCAAGCCTCCCAATGAGTCATCATCATCATCATTATTGTTGTTGTTGTTGTTGTTATTATTCTGATCCTCCATGGCTAACAAACTAGTTTCCTTCATGGACCCACCATCTATAGCATTTGTTTGAGGTGAGAACTCAGTTCCTGGGGCCATTAATTAATCTCTTTTCCAATCCTAACCCATTAACCACAATCAAATACAAAAACAAGAAAGAGCTTCAAAACCTTTCCTTAGCTAGATTTCCAAAACTTTTCCCTATAAGGCTATACCAAGTTACCAAGTACCAACCCTTCTTTTCTCAAAAAAAAAAAAAAAAAGAAAAGTTACCGACCCTTCAAACTACACACATTGCTCACAGTTTCACGATAAAGATTCCATTTTTAGACAAACAAATACCAAAAGCTCATTCAACAACAACTGGCTGTCCTTTCCCAAATGTTCAAGCACTTGATCCAAGACCAAAATCCTGCAAGACAAACAAATCACAAGAACCGGTTTTTTTGCCACAAAGAAAACTGTAGCCCAACATTTTTGGGACTTTAAAAGGAACTAAGCACATGTCCATGCCCAAAGTATTTGACAATGCAAATCAAAATTCAAAAAACCCAGATCAAAAAGTGCAAGAATTGAATGAAATAATGTCTGTGCATGAGAGAAATGAAATGGGTAATAATAATTTTTTTTTTAAAAAAAAAAAGGCATATAGTAGTAATGAGAGAAAGGAAAGAGAGGACCGTTAGAAAGAAGTGGTTAATAAGATTGTAACAGAGGGAGACTGGCGATTCCAAGTTTTCAGGTCGCCAATGTAGCGGTAGTAAGGTAAGGGAGACTGGGATAGTGACATGTGGCTCGCTTGTGGTGACATATCTATCTACATGTTGACCGGCTGGCCTTATGGTTGGGTAGTTGTTTGGATTGTTAGGATCTATGCTAGTGGTTTTTCTTAACCATCTGATTTTTTTAAAATCTTGATCATTAAAATTTGTATGATCTGTCCATTTTTAGTGAAATCATGAGTTTGTTTTCATCTGAAATCGTCGACGTGTTGGGCATTGTTGATTTGTTGCTATTCCAACGATGCAAATGAGATCCAAAACTTTTTTTTTAATAGATCAAAGAGTAATGCTATAGTTATAAACTATTTGACAATATTTTTACAAATTATTGATATGGTAAATTTTTACTTATTCTCATTTGAACTTATTATGAACATAACTTTTTTACTTACCAATAACCGTCCACTACATTAGTAATTTGTAAAATTGTTTGTAGTTATAGCATTTTCCTAGATCAAATGATACTTTTACACCTTATTTATAGGACTATATCTGTACTATTATTTAAAGGATTTCATCTGTTTAAACTCTTACCTTTTGATACCTAAAATACTATAAAATTCTCCTATTTAGAAAGTTTAACTAATAAGATTAGACATGTAAAAACGTTACGTACAAGGTTTTTTTTTTTTTTTTTTTAGTTGATAAACTTCGATGTTTATTTAAAAATGAGAACAAAATAAGTAGCCATCCTCACAAATGGTTTTTATACTTCCAATAATAAGCAATTATTTCATTTTACATGTTTCTTTATCTTTATCATCTTTTCTCTTTCTTCTCCAAATTCTAAAAAAACAAATCCAATTGCACACATCTATTCCCAAGTTCTTACAAATTTCAAAGGCAATCACACAAAACTGAATTAAGAATGTATGAATATACCATGTTATATTGCTTTCTATTTCCCTTTGTCATTGTGTTTGTCTCTCTTTCTCTAATTGCTCCACCGCCTTCAAATAAGCAAGCACTGCATCTTTAAATCTCTCATATTAATTTGTTCATTTTTTTAAGCTCGTCTTATAACAATCCTAAGTGACCAAATGTATAAACCTCAAATTGGGATATATGAAAAATTATGACACTAAACTCCAAAAAAAAAAAAAAAGGCCTCATTGCACTCACAAAGCGTGTGCGATGAGGCTAGTAATTTTTAATTACAAGTTTTCATGTGTGTAATAATGGAATGACTAAACCATCACTACCCACTCTAAACATATTGTTTTCAATTTGGCTCATAATTATTTAATAATATTGTTTAAACTTTTATACACACTAGTTGCAAACCTGCGCAATGCGCAAAAAAATTTAATGATTTTTTTTTTTTTTTGGTTAAGTAAAAAATGAAAATAGTAAATGAGACTTAAGTGTTAGCCCCAAATCATTCTCAAAATGATGTGATTGTTCTAACAAAATATAATTAATATAATATATTAGATTTTCTAAATTAAGCTACCTATATTTGTTATTTGAAAGTGTTTTAAATTTTGTAATTTTTTTTACAAGGAAAAATAATGCATTTTATTTTTATATTCAATTATTATATAAGGTGAGATTTTGTAAATAACGGAATGTGTGCTTGAAATTTGTTTACTAATGCTAATTACAAAAGGTTAATTCTCTAAACATCTTAAATGACCTAAACATGAAGCATATATAAGTAAATTCATCACTTATATTATATATAAAAAAAATACAAGACTTTTTTTTTTTTTTTTTTTTTACAGGATAGAATTTCTACTTTAACTTAATCTAAGTGTATATGTGTGTGAAACTCTCTTCTAGAGACTTGAACATTGGCACTTACCCCTCACACTCCATAAGCATTTATACTTGTAGAGTGATTACCGCACCAAGGGTATGCAGTGGTAAAAAAATACAAGACTTTAATAATATAAAAAAAAAATGTAATTTTATCAAGATCCTACCAACATTACATTGACAATATGACATAGTTGTCAATAAACCAACTCATTTTTTTATACAAACCTCTTGTCCCAAAGTATTGGCAAAGTGAAAATGGACTTAATAGACCAAATTAACAAAAATGCTATGATGAAGTAGTTTAATAGAAGTATAGCAATAATAAATTAATGTTACGCTTTAACTTTTATATATATTATATATATATATATATATTCTAATTATTATTTAGCTTTTTATTATACATATTTGATTGCCATCTCTATGACACTTGTCCTTCATTTTCTGTTGGTACTCTCTCCATCGTCATTTCTCTTATTTCATCTTTAACTCATCAATGTTAGAATCAACTCTTTAGGTATGGAGCGAGGTAAACCTGCCACCAATAAACCTTCATGATCTCTTACACTTTCTCCGTTAGCACAATATCTTTAATTATTTGGTCACCTATTCTCACCATTGTACTTGTATACTTGTGTGTGTGTCTCTGGCCTCTCTCTAGGCTTCCTTATGTACATTATTTTTCATCCAATTAATTTATTGAGAATTACTTCTCAATTCTAATATTCCCAAAGGAAGACCCATTTGTGTTAAGTTTAAGCCAAACAACTGATTTTTCCCCTGGAACCAAACAGATTGGTTGAGCCGATAGAGAGAGGCAATTAATGAAAGTTGAAAAAATTTACACCACTCTTTTAAATAAGGTTTGAACTAAGGAATGATCTAGGATCCCTGTTTGAAACAATATTTCAATGAAGCCAAAGGCTCAAGATACCCGTAGGAAACCCAACATTGCAAAGAATATTTAGCCTATGAAAAGGAGAGGATGAGGATTGAGGAGGTATTCGGGTGATGAAGCCATTCCTGAAAGGGAAAGGCAAAAGAGTATATGAGAGTAGCTGGAATATAACATTATAACCTTCAAGCAAAACTGCAGTCTCACAAGAGATGATAGATAAACTCCACCTCCCCATCACAGATAGAACTTGCCAATTGCAACCATGGAGCTTTGATTCCATAACTCCATATATATACAATTTTAAAAGTCATTACTTTGAAAATTGACATGATTTTTGTTATTCATATGAATTTTTGAGTTAAAAACTAAAAAGAATGATTTACAAGAAAAATAAGAGAAAACAATATAAACGAATGCTCCAAAACTTTAAAATGCCATTAGCCTCTCTCTCTCTCTCTCTCTCTGCCCCTGTTTTGCAACCACACCACCCCCACTCCTGAATTTCAATCTCTGTGCAATCACCACCACGATCCTTTCTCTCTCTCTTGGGATTTTTGCTTATTATATATTTATTTGGGAGTTGAGAAAATGTAGGAAAGTGGTAGAATAAATGTTTCTTTGAAGCATTTTTAGGAATATATGCAACTAAAAATCTAAAATGTTTTTCAAATTATTTTCAAGAATAAACCAAATACTTGAAAATATTTTCTTTTCTGAAAATTTTTATGCTTGAAAATACTTTATGATTGGAAAATATTTTGAAGTGAAGCAAATGCAACCTCTGTCTCAAAATTTTGGAGCCAGTTATAGATCATCAACAAACTAATCAAGGTTGGTCATATGTATTCTTTTCTATCATTCTAATCTAATCAAGGTCAGTCATACGTATTCTTTTCTACCATTCTATTTTATCCAAATTCATACTCTGCTACTTTCTTAATTTACCTAATTTATTTTTACTATTTGTAATGTTATTTTTGGTATTCCTCTACCCAAAGAAAATTTGCATCAAAATAATTATAGTAAAGGTTAATGAACACTATACTTCTTAGGTTGCGTTTGTTTTGATGGTAAAGGAAATCAGGAAAACGTTTTACACCCTTAAGGGTGTTTGGGTGCGCAAGGAAAATTGGGTCAAACGGAAAATCATTTCCGTTGACCGTAAAATATGCCCTTTGACCCTGTAAAAGCATTTCCGTTTTTATTTTACCTTTAAATCACTTCCGGAATTCACAGACGCGCAAAGAGAGAAAGAGAGAGAGAAAGAAGGACTCACAGATGTAGCGGAACGACAGGGAGTGAGAGAAAGAAGAGAGAGTAGGGAGAGTGAGTAGCGGCCCAACCCCCGACGCAACGGCGAGATCGCGCCGTCGAGCCATCCCAATGCCGAGTTCTCAGTTCACGCTACCGATCTCTCTCTTTCTCGATCTCCCTCTCCCTTTTAAACTGGGTTTGATTGTCGCCGATCTGCTTGATCACCGATCACTCTCTCGTCGATCTGCTTGATCTCTTTGATCTCTGATTTTTTTGTTGTTGTTGTGGGTGGTGGCGGTTTGGTGGTTTTTGTGTTGTGTGGTGGTGGGTTTTGTGTGGATAGTGGTGGATTTTCTGCGGGTGGTGGTGGATTTTCTGATATAAAATTTGTTTGGAAGCTGAGAAAATAGTTGAGAAAGTGTGAAAAATTTGTAGAAAAATAGCATTTTCAGAATATTATCAAACACTGAAAATTATTTTCTAATATAATTTTTAAAATGCAACCAAACACTAGAAAATATTTTCCTTTGCTGAAAATATTTTCACCTAAAAATATTTTACACTTGGAAAATATTTTACACTGAAACAAACATAGCCTTAATAGAGTCCCATATTGAATAATAGCAATTAGAGTAAAAAGTGAATGGTTAATACAACATTATGAGACCCAAATCAACTAACTTAAAATCTTGGGTTGATGTATATTTCAACATGTGCATCAAGGTCTCAAAAGAATTTATGTGTTTCACTCTTATATAATAGTAGGTTAATCCCCCTTATGCATACCATACTTTAAATAGTCCAATACATTTACATGGTAGAATAAGATAAACAATTGTTAGTTGGATCTTAACCACTTACAAATGACCCAATTTGAAATAAGTTTATATTTATGCAAATTGTCACCAAGGATCTACAAATGATTCATTCAAGAAATTTTGGGGGAGTCCGTATATTTACATGGTTAGAATAAGATAAACAAATGTTAGTTGGATCTTAACCACTTAGAAATGACCCACTTTTGAATTTAGTTTAAATTTATGCAAATGGTTGCTAAGAATCTATAAATGATTTTTTTCAAGAAATGTTGGAGGAGAACGATGTCACTCCAACTGAAAAACTAAAGTCAATGAGTTTAAAATCAACAATGTATATCTTCTACTCACTTTCTTTATTTTTCTTCAACGTGGAACACAACCCTAATACAAACGCACTACACACAACAAGACACCATTTTCCGAAGAACAAATTTGTGTAGTTTTTGCTATTTCCCTTACTGCATGCATTCTGTTGGACTGTAGGTATTTTTGGATGACCCTCGAATTGCGTTATAGTTCTTTGCTTCACAAAATGAAGAATTCCCTGCTAATTCATCCAAAAATACAATGAAGAATTACATATATTGTTTAGTATCGTTTCATAATCATAATCTATAGAGTAGAGATCTATAAATCTAGGATTCAAATTCACTAACTTCCAACTGTCGAATTATAAAAAAATAAAAAACTGAGAGAAAAGAAATCTGAAAATCCCTCGGACCCGTCAATGAAATTTTGTTGGCTAAAATTATTCCCTCTTGCTTATTTAGATAGCTTTTGAACTATATATATATATTTTAAGTAATTAAATGGGAAAAAGAAGTCATATATAACGAATAGCAGTGGTTGAGAGACAATGAAACATGATTGTTACGTAATCATGAAAACAAAACAAGGATGGAAAATAAATAGGTGTACATATATTAATTCTGCTAACTGGCTTCAACCAGAAACCTAAATAGAGAAAAATGTTTCAAAATTAGTCGGAGAAATCCAAGGATTAGGGACAAAATTAATGGAGTATAGCACTAGGGTAATGGAGATTTAGGTAAGAAAGAACCCAACGATGGAAGTCATTATGCATGGTGATTAGTGACCTATCACTATCAGATGATGGTGGATGCAGCGACTGGAGTTAACATGTGAAGTGGGGTTTGACCGTCGAGTTCGAGTTCTACATTCTAATTGAGTTGGTCAGAGATTGGATGATAAATACTATAGGTTCAAAGTTCAAACTCAGACACGGTGTGAATTGAATGTGTTACATGGGAAATTAAATTAAGATTCAGGGAGCTCCCACTCCCAGTGGACCAAGTACTATATATATATATTCAAGTAAATATTGTATGGCCGAGTGCTCAGCACTAGAGTTGATACCCTACCAGAATTTATATGTAATCGTCTACTTAAGTTGGAGTTTGATTCTAAAGTCAAAAAGCGTAATCCTTTGACTCGAAACGCCCTCTTTGATTGGTTGAGAGACTTTAAAGATAAAGAGTAGAGTTGCCCAACTTCTGTGGTCCTCAAAAACGCAAAGATATTTTGTCGTGGTACTTTGAATATCCGAAACACGCAGGCCTTTTTTTTTTTTTTTTTTGGTCTTTGGTGTTTGATGTGCCGCACGTGGTATATAATATCCTAATGTTTTGTGAGTGCAAATCCCCTGTTCTTCTGTAATCAAAGTTTACTTATCCTTATCCTTAAGTTAAGAGGAGTGATTGTATGTATCATGTATGTGCACTCACTCATGCCAACCATATGCAAACTCTGAAAGTTGCAAACTCATGGGCACGAGGTTATATATGCATGGACCCATGCCAGGCAGGCTAGGTGTTGGGCAATGCACTTGGGCTGAAACATAAGCACAAGCGTTTAACATGTGGCAGCAGTTATTTAGCATTAACTATCATGACTGTTATTTCTACGTATTATTAGGCTGTGTTAAGGGTGTCAATATATAGCATGTGAGAAAGAAAAAAAAAAAACAGATTGTACTTGGTAAGGAAACGTTATAAATCTGTGTGTTTGTAAGCCTTAATGGCTGATTAGGCTAAGGCAGGTTTTGTGTGAGCAGAAGTCTTAGTTTCCTTTGTACTTTGCTGGTAAAAGTAATAAAGGATGGGAGTTTTCCTGTAATCTGTGTTTATTTATTATGGATGCTTTGTTTGTGTTGTGCACAATTGATTCAATCAAACTCTTAGGTTTTCCTTGTGAACCTTTTGAATTGTTGATTGAGATTATTAAAATCTTAAAAGGAAAATAATTATAGCGAGATGTGGAAGTAAGAGAGAGAAAACAAGAGTTAACATAGTTTGGCATGATGATCTATGTCCACCGGAGAAGAAAGTCTAGCGGATTTTTACAATGTTGAATTGTGTATACAATACACTCATGGGTCTCTTGGGCTATTACACATAAACACATTTTTAACACTTGATCACTCAAACTCTTAAGGTCCATTTGGTTGAGTGGATTTTAGGGGAGGATGAAAAAAAGAAGAGAGACAATGGGGAGGGAAAGAAATTTATTAGGGTGTTTGGTTGGGTGGATTTGTGGGAGAAAAACTAGTGGGGTCTTAGTGTTTTCTCCCTAGGCTCACCAAAATGTTTTCTCACCAAATTGGGAAGAAAGTTGAAGAGAAAACCAAGAACAAGAATTTTAAACAAAAAAGTCTTTGTCGTTTTCTTCTTTTGCTTTTTTTTTTTTTTTTCCCCTTTGATTTTCAACTTTGGTTTTTTGCCTTTTTTGAGTTTTTCTTGGTCATTTGTTTTGGTTTGCGTTAAATATTAGCATTGATGTATACTATGTTGAATATGATAAAGTAGATGCGAAAGATGAAGCATAAAATAAGAATATGAGAATACGAGGGTTACATGGTTCAATCTTGTTGGCCAACGTTTGCGGAGGAAATCTTTAATGGCTATATTTTTATTATATAAGAGTATAATACAAAACTTGTGTTACAATGAACTATAACATGAATATATATACTAGGCTAAACCCTAGACTACTAGTACAAGTAAGAGACTTCGCTTGTACACATAGTAGGTGTGGACTTGGGCCTATGTTATGGGCTAATATGTCTAAAATAACACAACAGTTAACATAGTTTGGCATAATGACCTATGTCCGATGGAAAAAAAATTCTAGCGGATCTTTACTATGTTGAATTGTGTATACATACACTTGGGCCTCTCGGGTTGTTACACATAAACATATCTTTAACGCTTGATTCACTCAAACTTTTAGGGTCCGTTTGGTTGGGTGGATTTTAGGGGGGATGGAAAAAAAATGGGGAGGAAAGAAATTTATTGGGGGTTTTTAGTTGCGTAGATTTATGGGAGGAAATTGATGAAGCCTTGGTGTTTTCTTCCCAATCCCACCAAAATGTTTTTCTCTCCATATTGGAGAGAAAACTGAAGAGAAACTCGAAACAAAAATTTCAGACAAAAAAGTCATGTGTGTATATATATATATATACACACATAATATAATGGAAATATATTTTTTTATTTAATGATTACAAAAAAAAATTATTTATTATATTATGTAGTAGGGGCATAAGAGTAAATTTATACCAACTTCATTTTTCATCATCTCATTTTTATTCTCAACCAAATGAATAAATGTTCCATTTCTCTACTTTTCCATCATCTCAATGAAACACACGAGTGGAAAATAAATCTTTTTTATCCTTCCACTTTTCTATTTTCTTTTTTCATTTTCTATCATCTCACTTTTTCATCCCTCCAACCAAACGAACCCTTTGGAGTTTTCTTGTCAGCCTTTTCGGTTGTTGACTGGGGCGTTAAAATCTAAAATGAAGAAAATTATAGATAAAAGCATAAGAAAGAGAGAGAATTTGACCTAACAACCTATGTCCACATGAAGAGAAAGCCTAAGCGGCTACATTTTACTCTGTTAAATTGTGTATACAAAATACTTGGACCTCTTGGATTATTATATATTTAACAAATAAACCCACTGTATCTCTGTAATGAAGACGAAGTAGGGTTTTTACTTAGTGTCATTCCAAGATAGAAAATTTGGGTGAAAAACCTGTCTTGCGATATTAGGGGAGGAGAAGAAAACCCAAACACTAGAGGCTTCAAATGTGGCATCTTACACATTGAATCGCAGGACAATAATCTGAAGCTACAAAAGGATGGATCCCTTTGAATATCCTAGTACCTAAAGACATTATAGCTTGGTCTATGATCATGTTTTAGGAAATAAGGGAGTGTTTGGTACATGTGTTTAAAAACATATGTGAAAATACGTGTGAGTGAAAAAGTGTATAAAAATGCGTGTAATGTTGTTTAATAACTGAAAATATATGTTTGAGTGGGTGTACCAAACACCCCCTAAGTTTTTAAACTCACCTTGATGTCCTGCCAAGCTACCCATTTGGGATACCTGGCCTGATGAATGAGAATTATCAGTTCATCGAAAACATGATCAATACCTTAATGTCCTGCGCCAAGTTTCCCTTCTGGGGATACCTGATGGATGAATTGAATTTTGAATGGTATAGTGAACTAGTAATATGCCTCATATGGCAAATTCTCCATGATTAGGAGATGAGATGACCTTGACCTTTAAAGTGAACTTGAAGGATAACATTCAGCAGCACATGCGCCATTTAGAAGTGGCTACTCCATTTTGATACAATGGTAATCAAGTGCTGAAACTAAAACAATCGGCCATTATGAATTCCATTACTTGGAATTGTTATTGGATGAAATGCCCCTAGTGGTATTCTCAATAATGCAAAAGAATGACATTCTAATTTCTATCCAATAGCAGTGATCATTCCAGGATGTAAGTCTATGGCAACTCAGTCAGAGAAGTATATAAAAGGATCAAGAAACTCTCTCTAACAGGCACACATTTCTCACTGCATGCACATGTTGTATTACACGCATAACAGGTGAGGCCTCACATCTAAGCTAGAGTAATCTATAATTATTGCATGTGACCACCATAATAGTCCTCGAAAGTACACTCTTTTTGCATAATCAATAAAAATATACGGTTTGGTTGGATGGTGTTATTTCTGACTTTTTGTGCACGTTTTTTCTCTACATATGTTTTATCTGCATTATTAATTTCACATCCAATTGTTGCATTTGTTGACTTTAATTCAAATCAATTATACTGATGAGAAGTGTTTAGTGTGTACACAAGAAATACGCACAAAAAATATGTAAATAATTTCCCCTTTTCAAATTCCATCAGGTTAGTACAATTTTCATTCTTACATGTGATAAATTATCAATTATTTCAAAAATTTAAACTATTAGAAAATAATGAAATTAATTATTTAACTATTATTTTAACAATTTCCTTTGAGCATGAATCTGAACTCCACTTTAATAAGTGAGGCCAACACATTAGATTTTTCAATAATTGTCTCAAGAGTTTAAATTATTAGGAAATAGTAAATTTAATAATTTAATCATCAATCTAACGGCATGCATGGATTACTCACTATTAAAAACACGCTCTAACCTATAGCCGCATTTTTAGAATTTGACACAAGTTTTAGTGTAGTTTTAGTACGATTAATGTGGTACTGAAAGTGACTTTGGTTTTTTTTCCTCTATTTTTGTTCTAAATTCTCAAATCTAAGTGACTTTTATGAGTTATATCTAGTCTAACGTATCCAATAAATCCAGCTTTTGAGATTCTGGCAAAAGGAAAAAGGAAAAGAATCTCACTTTTGAGATTTTTTTCCCTCTTTCTCTCTCTTTAAATTAACCAGCAACTACTTTGATCCTATGGTGTCTTACTTTCTTTATTATTATTATTATTTTTTTGATACAGTGTCTTACTTTCAATTACGCATCTTTTGAATATGAACTGAATTACTCTCATTCAAGCCTGCAACCTTTTTTATTAATGGGTAGTTCTTGTTTCCCCGTGTTTCATGGGTGCTTATTTTGTCTTATTTGGTGGGTCTTCTTTTCCGTGTTTCATGACTCTGTTTAGTCATTGCTATTTGTATTTGCTTTGGTAATATATATATAGATAGGCACACAAATAAATCTAAACATACAACATTGCAATTTTCTTAAGAACTGATCTTTAGAGGCATTTTCTGTTGTTCTTGTGACATTTGCGTAGGCCTGAGAGAACAACTTATGCTTCGCTCATTTAGCTTCTTATCCTTATAAAGTATGCATACATAAATACATAATTATATTATGTATATTTAAGTGTGTATATGTGTGTGTATTGTTAGAATATATATATATATATATATACACATTAGCATCTCATCATAAATACGCAAACAATGGTTCTGTAGAATATCAAGGGCGCGCTACTGTGATTTTGTGATACCATGGGATACCCTAGTTTTAGAGTTACCATACCAAACTAAATATATTCCTATGTATTCTTACATTGCTTCATTGGAACACATTTCAATATGGCAATAAAAGTGTAGTCGCTTAAGCTTTCCACTATGAGCGTATTCCATAAGCCGAACCTCATTAAATTTTCTTGCTTCCACTGGTATTTTAAGTTTTTAATATAAATGCTTATCTGTATTCTGTACATATTTGTGCCTTTTGGTAGGAGGAAGTATCCGTTTGTGACTACGTTGTTTTGTTTCTTGCAGAGTATTCCACCATGAATATGTTTTGGCTTCTGGTATCTATGCTTTTCTACCATGGGCTTTGTATTAGCACTAGTAATACTAGTGTTAACGTTTCAACAATACCCAGGGCCAGGGAAGTGAAAATTGGGGCTATTTTCTCTTTCAATTCCTCCATTGGGAAAGTTGCTAAAGTTGCAGTAGAAGCTGCCATCAAAGATGTGAATGACGATCCAACAATTCTAAATAGAACTATGCTGAAATTAGCAATGCAGGATTCCCAATTAGACAATGAATTTTTGGGAATTGTTGAGGGTACATTCTCTGTAACATCTCCTTTTTGATCATTCACAAATTTTCATCCTTTCGATGATGCGCAAGTCATAGAATTTCATACAGTCTATATTTTTTGCCTTCTTTTAAAAACTCTGTTATTTTGGGACTAACGCTTAATTGTTGTTTTTCAGCTTTGCGGTTTATGGAGAATGATACAGTGGCTATAATAGGTCCCCAGCGCTCAGTTATGGCTCATATAATTTCACATATAGCGAATGAGCTCCGTGTGCCCTTATTATCCTTTGCAGCAACAGACCCCACCCTGAATTCGCTTCAGTTCCCTTACTTTGTTCGGACAACGCAAAGTGATCTCTTCAAGATGGCTGCAGTAGCAGAAATTGTTGCCTACTATGAATGGCGAGATGTAATAGCAATCTATATTGATGATGATCATGGTAGAAATGGGATTGCTGCATTAGGGGACATGCTAGCCGAGAAAAGATGTAAAATCTCATATAAAGCTCCTATGAGCCCTAATTTAGGCCGCGTTGAAATCACCAAGGCACTGTTCAAGGTGGCTTTGATGGAGTCTCGGATTATTATACTGCACATTTATGATTCCTCAGGTGTAGAGGTACTTGATGCTGCACGAGAAATGCAGATGATGACAAATGGATATGTATGGATAGCTACTGATTGGCTCTCTACTCTACTAGATACAGAATCTTCCTTAAATTCATCAGTAATGGATAGTATTCAGGGGGTTCTTACATTGCGCATGTACACACCGGAGACAGATTTGAAAAAGAAATTTGTTAAAAGGTGGAGCAACTTGACTGCTGCAGGAAACACAGATAATGGCCATTTTGGACTAAATACTTATGGTCTGTATGCCTATGACACTGTCTGGCTTCTTGCTCATGCACTTGACACATTTTTCAGTCAGGGGAAAAACATTTCATTTTCAAATGATACGGGTTTAAGTGATTTTAGTGAAGGAAACTTGCGTTTTAATGCTATGAGCGTCTTTGATGAAGGGTCAGTGTTGCGTGAAAACATTTTAAATGTTAGCATGAGTGGTGTAACTGGCCAGGTTAAGTTCACTCCTGATGGTAACCTCATTCATCCTTCATATGAAGTCATCAATGTGATTGGCACAGGGTCTAGGACAATTGGGTATTGGTCCAATTCTTCTGGCTTATCAGTTGTGCCACCAGATAAGCTCAATGCACAAGCAAATGGTTCCAGTTCAATTCATCCATCACTATTCGGTGTAATCTGGCCAGGACAAACAACTCAAAAGCCTCGTGGATGGGAATTATCGATCAATGGAAGGCAATTGAGAGTTGGAGTTCCAATCCGTGTTAGTTATCGTGAATTTGTCTCTAGAGGTGAAGGCCCTGATATGTTTGGTGGTTATTGCATTGATGTGTTTAATGCTGCAAAGGACGCGTTACCATATCCAGTCCCGTACAAGTTTGTTCCATTTGGGGATGGGCATACGAATCCAATAAACCAAGATCTTCTGCACAAGATCACAACTGGTGTAAGTATGAAGTACATCAATTCTCTACAGACATTGGAATAAAAATCCTCTATCCTACTCTTATAGTGTGATATGCTTTTGTTTTTCATGCTTTTAGTTATAATTCCTGATTCACTGGTTTTGATGTTACATATGTATAGGACTTTGATGCTGTGGTTGGAGACATTACAATTACCACAAACAGGACAAAGATGGTGGATTTTACACAGCCATATATTGAGTCTGGGCTAGTGGTAGTGGCCCCAGTTTGGAAGTTGAACTCTAGCGCTTGGGCATTTTTGAGACCATTTACTCCATTGATGTGGTGTGTCACAGGAATATCTTTCCTTCTTGTGGGAGCAGTTGTTTGGATTTTGGAGCGCAGGACAAATGATGAATTCCGGGGCCCTCCTAGAAAACAATTTGTCACAATTATATGGTGAGTTCTTAAGAAAGAAAAAAAAAATACTAAAACTACTAATTTTATTTAAACTTATAAGACATTGAATGCGATTTTTGAAATACATTTTTATTTTGTATTTAAAGTTGATGCTTCAGTTTGTCCAACTTATATAGTAAAATTTGTAGTAGATATAACATCACTTACACTTATATTGGGAACAACTTAGCTACACACGTTACTATGGTAAAACTTTCACTCCATTCATTCTTTCTTTGTAAGAAAATGATAATGCTGAGGTAGAGATCACTTGAAGCCCTTCACATCCCCAAAAAAAGCAGAACATATTTCCCTACTTGTCACCTTCACTAATAATGTAACCATTGTCACGTCCAGAAAAGTTCCTTTAGTGATGATGATAGTTTGGACGCTAAAAGTAAATAAATGATTGCACATGGAATGTTTTGTTATTGGTTCGTCTTTCATTTTCAAAAATATTCTATAAGATTGCTTCTTCTTGAATTTTGATCTATTCCCCTATTGCTAATTTTGTGCCTTTTACTTTGCAGGTTCAGCTTTTCCACCTTGTTTTTCTCTCATAGTAAGTAAAATGCTCTACTTTATTCTTCACAAGCAATTTGCTGCAGTCACTTGCAAATTGCTATATATTGACATGACCTGTTGTGATTAATGCAACATGACTATCTCTTGGATCTACTAGTAATAAGGATTACTAAATCGCTCCTTTCATGTTTTATGTAGGGGAAAGGATCGCCAGCACCCTTGGTCGCTTAGTGCTTATCATATGGCTTTTTGTAGTTTTAATACTCAATTCGAGCTACATTGCAAGTCTGACCTCAATACTGACAGTGGAACAGCTTTCTTCACCCGTCAAAGGGATTGAAAGTTTAATATCGAGCAACGATCCAATTGGTTACCTGCGGGGTTCATTTGCTGAAAATTATTTGACACAAGAGCTCAACGTGCATAAGAACAGACTTGTTCCCCTGAACTCTCCAAACGAATATGAGAAAGCCTTGATGGATGGTCCAAGGAAGGGTGGTGTTGCTGCAGTGATTGATGAGCGTGCATACATGGAGCTCTTCCTCTCCACCCGATGTGAATTTGGTATAGTAGGTCAAGAATTCACCAAAATGGGATGGGGCTTTGTAAGTATCATTTATAAACATTTAATTTTTCTTTAATAGTAACAAGGAACATCCCCTTTGGTAAATTTAATTCCTTTGTGGGTTCATTCACTAATCATTAATGGTTCTACTAATTCAGCATGCAGAAATATTATTGTCAAAACTTTCGGTAAGATGACTAGTTGTTCCTGTCATCTTGTGAATGTGAAACTGGTGAACATAAAAATATAAGAAATGCTATATTTGCAACATTTTTACAATATTTTCACAACAAATCCTAAGTGACAGGTTGTTACTGGTGGGACAAAAAAGTAATCTTAGTGTTAGGTTCAAATTTGAACTAATAACAACTAACTACCTATGATTTGTTGTGAAAATGTTGTAGATGTAACACTTCTCTAAAAATATAATTCCTCATTTTAGCATTTGTTCATAATCATGATAGAATAATGGTAATTGATATTATCATTTGGTAGTATTTTAAACTTTTGGAACAAGTGGTAAATTATAATGACATCAAATTAAAAATCTTACATGCATATGTATGGGGTCCCACTTATTAAGGGATAGTTTGAACTCACAAGTGAGGAGAGTCCTAGAATAATGGTTAATCGATCAAATTCACCATTTTTTTAATAGATTTAGCTTTTGGTTGAAATAGTGGATTCAGATCCTCTAGATTTCCTAGGGTACTCTACCAATAAATTTCCTTAAATCTTAACAATTCTTTTATGATTTAAGAGTCTAGATTCTGCAATATCAACATTCCACTAATAATACTCTTAAAATAATATAATAATGATGCAAACAAAACAATTAAGATTATTGTTAGTGGAAGTTGACATGACAAAATCTAGACCATTAAATCATTAAAGAATTATTGAGATTTAAGAAAATTTATTTGGTAGAGTACCTAGGAAATCTAGAAGATCTGAATCCTGAAATAATATATCATATCAAACTCATTAGAGAACCATAGTACATAAGCATGCGTTTAACTTGATTAGACATAGTATATTTTTATTGGATTAGCCACTTGTTTTTAATTCATTGCTCATGTCTATCATATTCATAAAAAAAAAGTTAAAGTTATTATCGATTTTATTACAAAATACTTATAAATAATAAATGTGATTGATGTCACGTATATAACATAATATATAAGTTTCTTAATTATATTTTGTTTTGTGTTGTTCTATATTTCTCATTGGTTAGGCCTTTCCACGGGACTCGCCACTAGCAATTGACATGTCAACTGCGATCCTGAAACTATCAGAGAATGGGGGTCTACAGAGGATTCATGATAAATGGCTTACAAGTAGTGCATGCAGCTCAGAAGGTGCAAAGCAAGACGTAGACCGCCTTCCACTTAAAAGCTTTTGGGGACTCTTTTTACTATTTGGCTCAGCTTGCTTTCTTGCTCTGCTTTTGCATCTCATTAAGATGGTGCGGGAGTACATGAGGCATTCAGATGGAAGCTCATCCAAGAAATCATTTCTTTCTTTTGTCAAAGAAAAGGAAGAGGATGCAGATAAAATGCAAGAGGAAGCTGGCAAAAATGGAGCCAAGAGAAGGCGAAATGATCAGAGGGTCTCAAATGGAAGAGTGCATGAAGATGGAACTTTAGATGGTCCCAATAATCGTGGTGTTTATGCTGCGTATGAAGCCTGATAATTGGTTCCATCTTGGAGCTTTAGTCAATTAATACGTAGGCTATCAAACTCTCTTTTAAATGTTTGGGTTTGGAACTGTTGTAATTTTAATTATGTTAACTGACTTGTATCCTGTGCATGTGTTTATACCCAAAAATAAAAACCATGTACGGTTTGTATGAATGAGTGTAGGAGTTTTTAACGAAAACAAAGCTGCAAAAATGCTAGTGGCGGCTTCAGAAATTTTTCTCCAAGTGTTCCTTAAGAAGTATAAACTATAATTTGTTGCATTGTTGTTTCATTAATTATAAAATTATTAATTGTTGTTTAGCTTAACATAATTTAATTTGTTTGTTTTTTATAATGTATTGGTTAATTAAATTATTAATTATTGTTATCTAGTTGCTTCAGTTTTTTTTTACTAACTACTAGCAGTCTAACACACACCCCACTATGCATTAGCACACACTAGTACACACCTCATGTGCATTATCCAGAGGTCAACTCACTACCTAATATCAAACATAATTTAATTTTGTCTTTTATAATGTATTGGTGCCTGCTTCTGCATGCCTTTACTTCCCCAATTCAAATATCCCACCCCACACGACCCCATCCACCCCCCACTCAACAGAGAAGAGTCACAAGAAGAGCTAATCAGATAAATTCACAAATCACAATACACTAAAAGACAAACTCACCAACACAGAACATACCAATGGATAAAGTCAAAACTGGGGCAAATAATTGTAAAGTTATAAAAGCTCTTAACTGTAAAGCCAAGCCAATTATAATTCAAAGAGAAAGAGAGAGATTCATATATAGAGAGAGAGTCTCATACTCTCATTTCAGTTCAAAGAGAAAGAGCTCTCTCTCTCAAACCACAGTCCACACTTCACAGCAAACCCAAAGATTTAAGAGAGAAAAAGAGAACTTAAATGCCTTGAGGGAGGCCTGAGAGGCAACGCTGCGAGCCACGGCAGCACGTCGAGGCGAGGAAGGACTCGAGGCCAAGCCGAAGCGTCACAAGCTCTGATCCAATCAGATCGATCTCTAATGTTCGATGCTCGATGTGCTCTGTTGCTCGAGTTTCAGACAGAGGCGCTGTCACGCTGATGTGCTTCAGTGCTTGGTCCGTTAGTTGTTTCGTTGATGAGGTTTTTTTCTTTAGGTTAGGTTTCTGATTTTAGTTTTTGCTTTACCATTTGATGAATGATGAATTGGCGGAGTGTATTGGGTTTTGGTTTTTTTTTTTTTTTTTTTTTTTTGAGAATCCATTTGGGTTGGGTTGGTTGGGTATTTAGTTAATAAATTATTTTGATTTAAAAATCTGGTTGGGGTTGGTTTTGTTTAGGATTGATGTTGGGCTTTTTTTTCCTTGGGTGGGCTTACTCTGTTACAATTTTTTTTTTTTACATTTTAGTTCAAAATTTTTTTTTGAGCTTTTTCTTTTTGCTTGAAAGTAGAACAAATAATCCACCAAAATTTAATTTTATTGGCATAAAAAAATTTTGAGGATGTTCCTAATTTTTTTTTACGGGTAGATAAATAAAAAAAATTAAATTATTTATTTATCTACCCTGACTTGAACGTGGCGCCGCCACTGAAAAGTGCAGCCATATGTAAAACAAATCGTGCAATTGAAATGTAGATTTTGCTTATTTTGGCTCAGAACGTGTACACATACTCAAGCATACATACACAAACATTCTCAATGATGCGTACACCCTTAGCTCAAAGAAACTTCAAATTTTAGAATTCACAAAACTTTCACCTGTATTCATCAATATCACTTAGGTTCACTTAAGTTGTTAAAAGAAAGTACTCATGATAATTTTGGCGTGAGTCAACTCATATTTGGAATGTTTACAACTGAAGTCGTAAATAGTGGTGTACGTATGAATGGTCTATTCCTCACAACCGTGAAGATTGATGTTGGTCGCATGAAAGATAGTGATTCAAAAGTCACTTGGAGTATACAGTCATTGAAATAGTGTGAAGAAAGTTGTGGTCAAAACCGGGAGTGACAAAAATGTGTGTACATGCTGGTTAAGTCACACTTACGCTACTCTTTGTGCAGAAGGCATGATGAGAATTGACATGGGACATAGACATTGGTATCGGGACTGCATGCCGACTGAGATAGGAAGTAGAGTCCCACATTATAGTGGAATCAAATAGAAGACGTTGATGTGACAGTGATCACACCGTAATGTGGTCATCCCCACACCAAATAGTTGATAATCATTCGATAATACATTAAGAATTCATATTTATGATAGAGATTACTCAAAAGTTAATGATAATTTGAATTTGAATTTGAATTTCATATGCAGTTTGATGGAAATTTAGACCCCTTAAAAACAACCAGATTGCGTAGCCTAGTTAATTAGCCAAGTTGTTACTAAGTCAAATTAAGCAATTCTAGGTTAAAGCAATCAAATAATCATATCAAAATAATAAAGCAGCGGAATAATAAATAACACAATGATATGATCACTCAGGAAACCACACGGTAAAAACTTGGGGAGAATTTGACCCACCGATCCTCAAGGCAAAACAGAATCCACTAAGAAAGAATTGAAGTTCTTACAAAAGGACTTACAAGCTCCTCGCTTGACTTCCTAATGCTACTCACCAGTAGAACTTACTGACACGACTACGTGCAAGCTCCGAATCCACGGACTCCTTCTTTCTTTGAATTCCTCAATCAGCTACAAGCTCCTCGCTTGTTCTTCTTTAAGTTCCAATGGTTGCAACTGTAATGATCTTCAAGATGTTGAAATTATCTCTACCTTGAAAACCCTAAGTTTTGTGTAAAGGAAAGCTCCTCTAAGATCTCACAAGAGATTCACACAAAACAGCAAAGTATGAGCAACAATACAATGTGGACAACCTTTAAAAACGTGGCTAGGATTTTGTTTAAATACCTAGGGTAAAAACATAAAACCCTAAACGTTTAATGAAGTAGGGCTGAGTTGGAAATTTTGTAGAAAAATCAACCTGTGCGATTTTCGATCGATTGAGTCTGTCCTTCGATCGATCGTGCCAGGCCGAAAGTCCCAAGTACTTCTGCAGCCACTCGATTCCAACTTTACAATAATAAACCAACTTTGAGCAAGCCTAAATAAGACTAAATACATTGTTTTGATCATGGTTTGCCAACATTACAAATTAGAGTTCTAAATACATAAAATCCTAAGACCTTAGAAACTAACAAACTCCCCCTTTGGCAATCCGTGACAAAACACAAACTAAATGCTCAAAGTTTACAATAAAAAGCCCTTTACAAAAAGTAATGCTCATAAACCAAATTCAATCCTAACTACTACCCATCAGTTGCAAGTGTAGACAGCAGCCAAGTTGAATGCACCTGTATATTCCTGAAATACTCAACAAACGCATAAACACATGTGTGACAGAAAATAGTATATAAACAGGTATAATATTCTTGTAAGATTCACACAACACAAAATAAAGACGTATATCAATGAACAACTCATAAATATAAATCAATAAGCAGTGAATCATGAGATAACAAGAATCAAATAAAAAAACATGTATATCAATATATCAATCAATGTTACTCCCCCTAACATGAATATCCCCAAAAATGATATACAAAGTGAAGCACCTAGATACAATCTAATAAACTCCACAAGCTCCTTAAAAATCTCAAAAAAAAAATCTCCCCCTAACTACAAAAACTCCTTTACAAGTCAAAACTCCACTCCCCCTTTTTGTGACGGAATGCCAAAGGGCAATCACAAGTCGCCATCAAAAGGAGGTGGTGAGGGTGAATGAAGACGCGCAAAGTCGGCTCGCAGAGCACGAATCTCATCTAGCAGATCCACCAAAATCTGACCATGAGCCGCCTGAACGGTCATGACAGTCTCCAGAGTACGACGAACATCAAAGTCGGCCGAAGGAGGTGGAGGAATTAACAGCAGCAGCAGCATCATTAGAATCAGGAACATCCTCACCAGCAAGACCTGTAGAAGAAGAAGGAGGAGGAAGAGCACTACTAGACGGCTCAGACCTAGGGTGTTTAGAACCAACTCGAAGATGAGCGGCCCTCTGTCTAAGAAAAGACGCACCTATGGGACCAATAACATAAACGGGCTCAGAAGAAGGGAAGTGACTAATATCAAGATAAAGCAAAATCCTATGAATAAAAATAGGATGCACAAGAGCATGAGGAGTAGATGAACTCCTATAAACTTCGTTCAAAGAACGAAGAAAGAGATAAGGAAAACTAATAGGAGCATCGGTAACTAGAGCGTACAAAAATACACACCTCTCTAGAGGAATGGTGTGAACATGAGAGATGGGCCAGATGGAATGACAGGCTATCCTAAAGAATAGATAGTGCAACCCGGAGAGCTCAGCAGAAGTGATCCTAGGATCAGAACCCCACTGGACAGAAGTCCCAGTGATGTAAGACAAAACATCGCTCAGCTCGGGAGACTCAGCATAAGGATAGACAGGATGACGAACCAATGGTACCCCTAGAGCATCAGCCACTACCTGAGGAGTAATGGAGTACTCAACGCCTCGTATCCAACTCTTAACTAGAGTGTTGGAATCATAGACGCGGATAAAGATGTTCGAGAAGAACTCTCTAATCAAGGTAGCCGGAGGAGGAGGATCAGACACATCTAACAAAGGCAACCAGCCCATACGCTCAAAGTTTGCCCTAATGGCAGGATCAAGCTCATCTAGTATAACAGAACGCTCAGCCCAAATCTTTCTCTGAAGGTTGAGTTTCTCATAAATCTCTTGGTTTTTCTCACTCGGAAACCTCTCTCGATCAAAGGAAGGAGAGGAAGGAGAAGGGGAAGGAATAGTCCTATGGGCTCTAGTCTTCCTAGGCATGATGCTAAGGAAAGGACAGAGACACAAAGAGAAAACCAAAAGAACAAGACAAAACCAAGGGCAGACTGCAAGTTAGCACAAAAAAAAAATAGAATAAAAAATCTATATGATGCATGAACAAATACAATGCCATGATGCATGTACTAATGCAGTAAACACAATTCAAATTAAGTTCAATTTCACAAAATTGGCTCGAACATAGAGTTTCTAAAAAAAACCCTAAAAAATTTGAAAACCACTTGAAAAATTTTACAACAAATTGATGAATTAATCATTACACAATGTTGAAAACAGTTTAGAATAACTAATTTCATCAATTCAACAAGCCAATTTCATCAATTAAACTCAATTTCACAAAAGCCCCAAATCGGATCAATTAGAAACCCTAGAATTTTCAATTTTTCACCAAACACAAAATTGATCAAATTAATCATCAAGGATCATGTTTATGATGTGTCCCCACAAAAACCCAATAATCAATTGCAGGAAAAAGTGTTTGAATCATCAAGAATTCAAAAAAAAAAAGAAGTCCGAAAATCTCCTTCAAATGCATGAGAAAATGCATGAAAACATGAAAATAAAATCAAAAGGAAGGGCAAAAGAGTCTTACTGGCTTGAGGAAAGAGAGATTTTGCAAAAAATTTAGAGGAAAACGACAAAAATCTGACTGTGATGATTGCCTTGTCGGAGAGAGAAAGAAAAAGTTTGAAAAAGATTTGAAAAAGTGTTTGAAAAGGTCAGAACTGATCTTTTAAAAAAGCTTCTCCACGATCTTCGATTTACATTCGATCGATCGAATGAAACAGTCATTTTAGAACAAACTAGGGCACTTTTTCGATCGATCGAAAATCAGAATGGATCGATCGAATTGGGTAGAAACTCAAAAAAAATTTGAGAAAAATCACTGTTTTGAAAAACACAAACTTGATTTTGAAAAACAACTCCACAAAGCATTTGATTAACGAAAACAAAATGCATGAGTATGAAATGGACTGCTTTTTCAAAAACCCAAAATTTTAAACCCAATTTTCTTAAAGATAAGTTTCAATCATTCTCCATTGAATTTCCTTAAACAACAATTATGTTGTGCACAAATCTCAAGATATTTTCAAACTTGGTTGGTTAGACAAAAAACACACACACTAGCATGTACAGTGTTTAACAAAGAGTAACTTGTGTAGTGTGTGATACTAGCAAAAACTTGAGATACATGTGAGGTGATCTGTGAATAGCAATCAAACACAAAGTGTACACAATTCATCACATAGAATTTAAAAGAGACTATCACCTAAAGAGTTACATCCTATAACTCCCACATCTCCTAGAACAAAAGTTTGCAATCATGTAAGTTTCTTGCATTTTTGCCTCTTATTTATATGAACTGGCATTCAGCATAATAGTACACACCGGTTTGAATTAAGTGAATTGGCATCAAGCCTAATAGTACACACCAGTTTTAATTTAATTGAGGCTACACCTTATATTCTTTTTGTGCATGTGCAACACTTTCTCGAGCACAAAATCTTATGATATGCACTAAGGTATTCATGATTGGCTAGTGAACAGTGGTGAGATAGTTATTTATGCCTTTCTCAAAAGGATCAAGTCCGACAGTCAAAGAACATGTGACGTCATGATTAAGGCAAAGTGATTAAAAATCACACACATCTTTCCCACACAACATGCACTACAAAGTTTCAACTAGTCAAGTGCAGTAAATAAGCTCATCAAAGTTAAACAAGGTACATAGGACATGACATGTGTAAAAAGATTGACTAACCTTGTTTTCAAAAATCAAGAGAAATAGTGTCAAACATAGTTTTTGCTTTCCCCCTTTTTTTTTTTTTTTTTTTTTATAATTAAAAGAGAAAACAAATAAATCCTAGAATGAAATGCATGTATGTAATGCAATGCAAGTCCTAGAACAAAAATAAACACAAAAACCAAAGAACAATGGTCACAAAAGAATAGAGCAATGAAGCACAGGGACCATGTCAGAAAGACTCAGTTAGTTCGAGTCTTTTGCATCCAAAACTTTTTAGATGCACCACGAGCATTGGAGTTCTTATTCACATTAGAATGATTCTCAACTCCAAAATTGGAATAAAGGTTTAACACCTTTACCAATTCACCAATTAGTGCCATAGGATCTTGTGCTTGAGGCACAGACACTTTTGGTTTGTTTACTCTCTTAGCAGCTTGAACCTTGTAACAGTTAGGACGAATGTGTCTAGACTTACCACAATAATGACAAACCCAAGCAGGTTTACCATGCATATTGTCCTTAGATTTGGTAGGCTCCTTAGGTTTAGATTCTCTTAAGTCTACCCTAATCTTCTTAGGTGGTGAAACTTCTACAAGTTTAACAACCTCACTCACAGGGAGTTTAATGGTTTTACTCACAACCTCACTCACAGAAGGTACAGAAGAAGAAGGAACAAAATTCGTGGAATGTGGTCCAGAATCAAAGATGCTTTCAACATATCCTAACCCAGATTTATCAGAAGGATACTTTTGAACATTCAGCATGTGATCAAGTTTAGCACTAGCAGATCTAGCAACAGATAAATCATGTTCCAAAGTTTTAACTTTATCAAGCAAAAGCATGTTCTCAGATTTAACATTGTTCAAAAGATCATTAGCATCAAACAATTTCACAAGCAATTTCTTCTTTTCAAGCTCAAGAGATTCAATTTTCTTTAGGCCAAGTTCAACATTCATAGCATCCTTTGTAGCAACTTTGCAAAGTTTGTTATAGGCCTCTTGAAGATCTGCATCTTCAGAGAGTTCCCCATTAGAAGGGTTCTCCTCAGCAGATATGCTTTCATTGACTACAGCAGTAGCAGTGAAAGCAATGAAGTTTCCATCCTCGTCACAACCGGACTCATCATCAGAAACCTCATTATCACTAAGGGTTACAGCCATAGCTTTACCCTTATTTCTCAAGAAAGTAGGACATTCAGATTTGACATGACCATACCCTTGACAACCAAAACACTGAGGACCCAAAGAATTATTTGAAGATTGACCTACTTTTTCTCTAGGTTTTTCAAAGTTATTCACCTTAGTGGGATCATTCTTCCTAAGGTTTCTAGGTTCAACAGTGTTAGTATTCCTTGCTCTCCTATTAGTGTTTCTAAGAAAATTTCTAAAGTTCTTGGCAAGGTAAGCTATCTCTGTAACAGAGAGCTCATCATTAAATCCACCAGCTTCAATATCATTAACAGACTTAAGAGCCATTGATTTGGATTTGGTAGTTTTGGGTAGGTCAAACTCATAGGACTGAAGAGATCCTACAAGCTCATCCACAGGGATGGAGTCCACATCCTTACTTTCAGTAATGGCAGTCACTTTGGGTCTAAAGTCTTCAGTTAAAAATCTAAGTATCTTTTTAACAATTTTAGGTTGATCATAGACTTCACCCAAATTAAAAGCAGAATTGACAATATCATTTAATTTAGCATAGAATTCATCAAAAGATTCATCATCAGACATTCTAATGCTTTCAAATCTAGAAGTCAATTGCTGCAGTTTATTGATCTTAACTGCCTTTGTGCCTTCATGCACAGTTTGGAGGATTTTCCATGCAGTATGAGCAACCTCAACATTTGAGATCCTCTTAAATTCCTCCATAGAAACAGCATTAAAGATGGCATTTATAACTTTGCTATTAAATGCAGCTGCTTCTTTCTGAGAAGTTTGCCACTCACTTACAGGAGTAGTGGGCTTCTCCCATCCGTATTCAACGGAGTTCCATACCCTCTCATCAATAGATTTTAGGAATGCTTTCATCCTTACTTTCCAATAAGCATAGTTGTTTCTATCAAAGTGAGGAGGAACAACAAGAGAGTGTCCATGCTCCATGACAACTGGGGTCAAGGATCAGCTCAGAGATAAAAAAATCTCTAATAAGAGAGCAACCTGCTCTGATACCACTTGATGAAAATTTAGACCCCTTAAAAACAACCAGATTGCGAAGCCTAGTTAATTAGCCAAGTTGTTACTAAGTCAAATTAAGCAATTCTAGGTTAAAGCAATCAAATAATCATATCAAAATAATAAAGCAGTGGAATAATAAATAACACAATGATATGATCACCCAGGAAACCACACGGTAAAAACCTGGGGAGGATTTGACCCACCGATCCTCAAGGCAAAACAGAATCCACTAAGAAAGAATTGAAATTCTTACAAAAGGACTTACAAGCTCCCCGCTTGACTTCCTAATGCTACCCACCAGTAGAACTTATTGACATGACCACGTGCAAGCTCCGAATCCACGGACTCCTTCTTTCTTTGAATTCCTCAATCAGCTACAAGCTCCTCGCTTGTTCTTCTTTAAGTTCCAATGGTTGCAACTGTAATGATCTTCAAGATGTTGAAATCATCTCTACCTTGAAAACCCTAAGTTTTGTGTAAAGGAAAGCTCCTCTAAGATCTCACAAGAGATTCACACAAAACAGCAAAGTATGAGCAACAATACAATGTGGACAACCTTTAAAAACATGGCTAGGGTTTTGTTTAAATACCTAGGGTAAAAACATAAAACCCTAAACGTTTAATGAAGTAGGGCTGAGTTGGAAATTCTGCAGAAAAATCAACCTGTGCGATTTTCGATCGATCGAGTCTGTCCTTCGATCGATCGAGCCAGGCCGAAAGTCCCAAGTACTTCTGCAGCCACTCGATTCCAACTTTACAATAATAAACCAACTTTGAGCAAGCCTAAATAAGACTAAATACATTGTTTTGATCATGGTTTGCCAACATTACAAATTAGAGTTCTAAATACAAAAAATCCTAAGACCTTAGAACCTAACACAGTCCCATAATTTGTTCCAACGATTAGTCCCTCAATTAAAATTTTAGCCAATTACATGATTTTCTCGGGAATCAATATCTTTTTTTTTTCTTCTACAATCAATGACCCGAAAAGTGAATTATTTATTATCTACTTTTTCTAGCAAAAATACAGGGACACCATTCATTTTACTTAGAGCATTCACAACTGGCTGGTCAAATGCTAAATGTAAAGGTTATTTGGCATTTAAGCCCAAAATATGCTCAGCAATTGGATGGCTAAACTGGTAAATGCCAAAATTTTTTGGCATAGCGCTATAGTACCATCTCATATGTGAGATGGTACTATAGCGCTATGCCAAAACAAAATAGTGTAGTTTAATCCGTTCAAGCCCCTCTCTCTCTTGCTACAGTCCGAGCTTTGCTCTCTCATCCCCTCTCTCTCTCTCCATTGTCAAGCTTTTCTCTCTCTCCGAATCACCAAGCCGCTGTCACCAAGCCTTTGCCTAATGCCGATTCACCCTCACCAACTCCAAATCCCTTTACCGATTCACTCATCTAATGAACCCAACGCTTTTCTATCCTCTGTGTCAAAATTTCTTTCTCAGCATCTTTGAGTATTTCGTCTCCCTCTCTCTCTGACTTCTCTTGTCTCTCTCTTTTTGTGCTGGTGCTTGAGGTAGAAGACCTTGGAGTCGCCGGTGGCGGCATAGGGGATGAGTCTGGTGTTAAGAAGCTTGAGGATTTCGTCGCAGATGTTGGAGAGCTCCAACTCGATCCGGGTCAAAACGCGCCGCTAAAGTGGGTTGCGATCCGAGTTGAAAGTGGGTTGCGATCTGGGTTACGTCGCCAAAGTGGGTTGTGATTCGGTTCTTCTAGGTTGCGATATGGGTTTTGTGTATGTGTGTGTTTCTAGAGAGTTTGGGTTCTATGTGTGTGCGATCTGGGTTGCGATCCTCCGAAGTGGAGAGTTTGGATTTTTAGATTTGTTGTGATTTTTTGTTGTGATTTTGCTGGGGTGGCAAGTGGATTTCTGGTGCTTGTTTGATTTGGGTGATTTTTTGTTGTGATTTGTTTCTTGTGATTTTGCTGGGTATGGGTTCAGCCGGTGCTAGAGGTTGAGATGAGAAAAAAAGAAATAGTAAAAAAAAGATTAAAAAAGAATATTTAAATAAAATGGGAAAAAAATAGAGTTTTGGGATGTTGGGTGTATTGAAAACTGGTATGGTATAAGAGATAAAATAGCTTTTTGGGATGGTAAAATAGGATGGGATGAGATTTCCAGCTGTGAATGCTCTAAGCAACTAAAATGCCTGTCTGTAAATGTTGGGAAAAATTCTATATATAAGTGGGAATAAATTTCAGCAAATACAGTGAAAGCACAACCACACAAAAACACGAAGATTTACGTGGAAACTCTTTCTCCTTGAAGGAAAAAATCACTGGACAAACTCCGAATAATTTTACTATATTAAATAGAGATTACAACACTTAGAGATACAAATTGAGTAAAAAAAAATTCTCTTTTTCTTTTCACTCACTGCTCTCTTCCTCACGATATATCTCTCACAATTTTCTCTTGCTCTTTATCTTTTTCTCTTCTCTTTTGCTTGCCCTCACTCACGCAGTACTTCAAGATTGCACTGTCCCCAGTCTCACTCGCTGAGACTTCTCCTCTTCTTGCTCACTGGCCGAATGGTGTACTTTATATTTCTTCATCCTTTTCTTCTTTTCTTCCTTCAACGTGTCTCACAAGTTTAACATCACATCTTCATTTATGTGGCTTGACTTTTGTACATCTTTATAGAGAAAAAGATGAATCCAATTCTTCTCTTTTGGTCAACCTACTCCAGCAAAACCCATTTCACTTTGCTGACTTCTCAGCACTTGTCCAACAAGCTCATTTAATGAGCTAAGCAAAAGGGTGGGTTGGACATGTGGGTGCCAACACCCAACAATCTCCCCCTCCAGCCCACTTAGGGTGGAGATTCAACTTAACTTTTCAGTTTGAATTTATGCCGGTCAAGCCAACACCAGGCTTAACCTTTTTCATTATCTTCAACAACATTGAGAAAATATCATCAAAATTAAAACTTTTCATTTTCAAATAATTTATTTCACCTTGGATATCCCTAATCCAATTTCTTGGCTCCCCCTCATCAGAAGCACAAAAATTCTCAAAGCTAACTACTTGATGTTCTTCAGGACACCTCCTTTCAAGAGGTTCAACAATCTCTAGTGGTGGATATTACTCCCCCTGCTCAAGACCTTCATGATCTTTCACTTCATCATTCTTCCTAGCATCATGATATTTTTCATCAAATATCACTTTCTCATTTAAATCACTTTTAGGTAGAGAGAATTTTACTCTCTTGGCTGCAACACCATTAATATCAACTCTCAGCTGTGGAGTTTTCTCAAAAACTTTGACAGCATTGAACTTCTTCTTACAAGCCCTCACATGAGTCCTGTACATACCGCAACAAGCACGCCCTCTTGCAACAACCAATAATCCTTTAGAAAGTTTCCATCTTCCATTTCCAAGATGGTTACAATAACCAGCTTGATCCATAGCCAATATAGACAACACATTCATCCTTAAATCTGGAACATGTCGCACATCCTTCAATATCAACGAGCAACCAACATTGGTTTTGATGCACACATCACCAATTCCCACAATTTTTGAATAACTAGAGTTACCCATCTTCACAACACCAAAGTCGCTTGCTTTGTATGTGGTGAACAACCCTTTTGTGGGGATAACATGGTGGGAAGCTGTTGAATCAACAACCCACTCAACATCATTCTTAGCAACATGCTCACACTTTTGCTTTTCAAGAGAGAGCATCAAAACATCCTCATGAAACACAACTGTTGCAGTATTCTTCTCATCATCATTCTTTTCATCTTTCTCTTCAGTTAGTTCTTTATTCCAATGCCAACAGTTTCTTTTTATGTGACCCTTTTTTCCCATAATGGAAGTATTCTCTTATCTCTTTAATCTTAGATCTAGCTTTTGATTGTGACCTATCATTAAATTTAGCCCGATCATCAGGCTCTTTGCTTCTATTTCTACCCTTGTTCTCCATGACAAGAGCTTGATCTTATGCATTGTTTATACCAACATCTTTTCTGCGAACCTTCTTACTTAGAATCAAATCTCGAATATCATCATATTTGAGTTTGCTCTTCCCCGCAGAATTGCTCATTGCCATTCTCATGGCCTCCTAACTATTTGGCAAAGAAGTCAAAACAATTAATGCACAGATCTCATCATCAAAATCAATCTCCATGGAGGACAATTGATTTGTGATGGTGTTAAACTCATTCAGATGCTGAGCCACATGAGCACCTTCCACCATCTTCAAATTAAACAACTTTTTCATCAGATGCACCTTATTGTTAGCTGAAGGCTTTTCATACATGCTAGACAAAGCCTTCATCAAATCCACTGTGGTCTTTTTCTTCACAACATTGTGTGCAACTGATCTTGTCAGACTTAATCATATAACTCCTAGCACCTGTTTATCAAGAAAACTCCATTCTTCTTCTTCCATACTATCTAGTTTCTTTCTCAAAAGAGGAAGATGTAATTTCTTCCCATACAGATAATCTTCGATCTACATCTTCCAATAGCCAAAGTTTGTGCCGTCAAACTTCTCAATTCCTGATGTCTTTCCTTCTTCTCTAGCCATTGCTCCCAATCGAACCTACGCTCTGATACCACTTGTTGGGAAAAATTCTATATAAGTGGAAATAAATTTCAGCAAGCACAGAGGAAGCACAACCACATAAGAACGCAAAAATTTACGTGGAAACCCTTTCCCATTGAAGGGAAAAACCACGGGACAAATTTCGAATAATTTCACTATATTAAATAGATATTACAACACTTAAAGATACAACTTAAGTATAAAAAAAAAAAAAAAAATTTTTTTTTCTACTCACTGCTCTCTTCCTCACTATGTATCTCTCACAATTTTCTCTTGCTCTCTATATTTTTTTCTCTTCTCTTTTGCTTGCTCTCAGTTCATAGTTGGCTTAATAGGTGATGCAATTGATACAATCGCCTAAGGCCCCTAAATAAAAGAAGGCCCTTACTTGCAAAAAAAAATTATATATGTAGGGGTATTAGGCCCAGGAGCTCATTATCCATGTATATATTCGGTCTGAAGCCCAAGCCGAGAATTAAAGGTCATCAAAGGAGGAGTAAAAATTATCAAAGGAGTCTGTGTTAGTAGATGAAGAGGTCAGTTTTGGTTATAATGGCATAAGAGGGTAGGCTAAGGACAAATGTCACCTCGGCTAACCAAAGTCGAGGTCCGAATAGGTGGTCTACTATCTTGGGGAACATTCCAGGGAGTTCTATTGGTACGGATAAGCATTGCAGAAATATGGGACAGAGGAGAATCCTAAAATATCTAAGGAGAAAATTGCTACCACCGCATTAAATGCTCTGCAGCTAACTATCTGGCTGCATTAATGTGGAGGTGATACCTGAACAATGATTTTCAGCCTTACAGCTACTACATGAAGACTTTAGGAAGGTGCTGATGGAACAAGTATCAATACCAACCATCTGGCCAGCACGTGGAGGGTAGAGATGAAAGCCAAAGAGAGTATAAAAGAAGAAGAAAGCAATGGGAGGAGGAGATCGAGAAATCAATAAAGAAACACTATAGCAATCAGGAACTAAACTTATAATCAAACCTAAGAGCAATATATAAGAACTGATCTCCTCGGATCGTGCCGAGAACGATTTTTTGTAGTTAAAACTTGTCTGTCTTCTTTTTCTTGTCCTTCAAATCCACCTTGTTTGTTGTCTAACTCATTTTAGCCCAGTTTTCCAACTCATTCTCTACAAATTCATTGTTTTGGGCTTTTTGGGCCTAAGTCCGTCCACCTTTTGGGCTAAGGACTTAAATCTGGTCCTTACAATTGGTACTGTCTGTGGGAAATCCTGGTGTGACAGTGAGTCTAACGTGCAAAGATGGTAGGTTCAGGTTCAAACCAGGTAGAATCTTTGGGGTCTCAACGTCAAGATCACTTTCGTGACCTTGAACAAAGAAGGAACCGAGAAGGGTGTGTGCATAATACCCGTACTAGTGGAAGCCACTCTCCAGGTGGTAGCCACCTCTTTCATGAGAAAAATACCAAAGTCATGTAGCTAAAGATCAATCACTTGAAGAGAAGCTTACGCCACGAATGGAGAAAGCGAGCTTCTTCCATGTCTGACTTTTCTTCCGATGGCGATGGCGATGAGGATGGTAGTTATAGGCACAAATCAAGGATTCCTCCTAGTGAGTCTTTTTGGTATGATGAAGACTACCATCATGAGTGCAGAAACAGAAATTCATCTTCGAAAGGCATAGGAAATGACGCTATGAGTAGAGCACTCAACCAAATTTCCAGATCACCTTTCATGCGCAGGATTGAAGGAAGGAGACTTCCTCGGCGGTTCACTCAGCCCACGTTCACCATGTACAATGGTCGAACAGACCCTGTGGAGTATGTTAGCCACTTCAATCAGAGAATGGCTGTGCATACCAAGAACGAGGCCTTGATGTGCAAGGTGTTTGTATCCAGTTTAGGGTTTGTGGCAATGAGGTGGTTTGATGGTCTGAGTGCAAGTTCCATTAATTCCTTTAAAGAACTCACCCAGGTGTTTGGATCTCGCTTTATCACGTGTAGCAGGGTTCCTTGGCCTTTGGATTCCTTGTTGTCCCTATCCATGAGGGAGGGGGAGACCCTGAAAACGTATTCAGACAAATACTGGGAGATGTTCAATGAGATAGATAGTGACTTTGACAACGTAGCCATCAGCATTTTTAAGGTCAGCCTACCTACCGAGCATGGCTTAAGGAAGTCTTTAACTTGGAAACTTGTTACCAGTGTACGCCAGCTCATGGATTGAATTGATAAGTATAAGAGAGTTAAAGAGGACTAACAGCAAGGCAATGGAAAGGGTAAGGTTATCCCTCAGGAGATGAGGGATTTCAGGTCGGACTGCTACAACAATAACAAACCCTAAAGGGATTTTGCTGGGCAATCTGGGCCTACAGCTTCTCAAATGGTAAACATTGTATTCCGAGAACCGGTGCATCAAGTTTTGGAGAAGATCAAGAACGAGCCATACTTCAAATGGCCGCACAAAATGAGTGGAGACCCCTTGAGGCGTAATCAGAGCGTTCATTGCCAATATCATCAGGAGCGAGGACATACCACCGAGGATTGTAGAACTCTGTGGAATCATTTGGAACAATTGGTCAGAGAAGGAAGGTTACAACAGTTTTTGTATCGGCCCGACAGGCAAGGAGGCCAAGCGAGGTTAGGGGCTCAGGGAAGTGCTTCTTCAAGGCCCCCATTGGGCATAATCAATGTCATTTTTGCTGCACCTGGGAGAACTGGTTCTCATCCTTCATGGGTAATGTCTATAGCTCGGCTAACAGCCAAGGACTCTGACCTTGAACCAAAGAGGGCTAGAATGGAGATTCAATCGACACTGAGTTTTTCGGACGAGAACAAGATGGGAACTATCCAGCCACAAGATGATGCTCTAGTGGTCACCCTCAGAATAGGAGGTATGATGCAAAGAGAGTGATGGTAGACCAGGGCAGTGGTGCAGAGATTATGTACCCTGACTTGTATAGAGGGCTGAACTTAAAGCTTGAGGACCTGACAACCTATGATTCACCTTTGGAGAGTTTCGATGGGAAGGTTATCATCACAAAGGGCTAGATTAGGTTGCCTATGCAGGCAGGTTCAGAGGTGATTGAAGTGGACTTTATTCTGGTGAATGCATACTCTCCCTACATGGCCATTGTGGCAAGACCCTGGCTTCATGCCCTAGGGGTCTTTTCTTTAACTCTGCACTTGAAAGTAAAGTATCCATCAGGGGAATGGATTGAGGAGCTGGTAGGGAGTCAGTCCATGGCTAGGCAGTGCTTCGTGACTGCAATTATGCATCAGCCTGTTGCTGAGTCCTTGGCCTTTGCTGAGAGAGGCTTTTAGCAGTCAAAGTCTCCGGTATTACCTGTTGATAGGCCAGTCGAGGATGCGAAATGTGAGGATATGGAGAAGTTTGCTATAGGTGATGACCCTGAGAAGTTTTTTCAGGTTGGGGCTTAGTTACCGCCTCACGAGAAGGAAAAGCTAGTAGAGTTTCTCAAGAGGAACGTTGATGTGTTCGCTTGGGATGCTTATGAAGCTCCGAGGGTGGATCCGAGCCACATCTGCCATCATTTAAACGTCAATCCATCTATCACCCCCAGGAAACAACTACCTCAGCACTTATCTAAGAATCATTCTGACGCTGTCAAGGACAAGGTAATGAAGCTTAAGCAGGCTAGGGCTATTAAAGAAATGTTCTACCCTGAATGGTTGGCTAATACAGTGGTTGTGAAGAAGAAAAATGGAAAGTGACATGTATGTGTAGACTTCACAGATCTGAAAAAGACCTGCCCAAAAGACCCTTTTCTCATGCCTCGGATAGACCAGCTGGTAGATGCCATTGTAGGTTATCATCGGATGAGCTTTTTGGACGCTTTTCAAGGCTATCACCAGATACCTTTAGCCTCGGACGATCAAGAGAGGACAACCTTTGTTACTCCTATTAGGAATTATCATTATAAAGTGATGCCCTTTGGTTTAAAAAATGCAGGGGCTACCTACCAGAGGATGATGACCAGGATGTTTGAGTTACAGTTAGGGAAAAACATTGAGCTATATATAGATGACATGGTGGTTAAGAGCAAGTTAGAATCTGAGCACATCAATGACCTTGGGAATATCTTTGAGATCTTGAGAAGACACAAGCTGCAACTTAATGCTTCCAAGTGTTCTTTTGGTGTCGAATCAGGGAAGTTCTTGGGCTATATGGTCACACACTGCAGAATTGAAGTCAACCCTAACTAGATTAAGGCAATCAACAACCTGCAACCACCTCGGAATCCCAAAAAGGTTCAGAAGCTAACAAGGATGACCACTGCTCTAAACCGATTCATCTTTCAGTCAACAGACAAGTGTAGGCCTTTCTTTCAGTTGTTGAACAAATGGAAGGGATTTGAATGGACCAAGAAGTGTGTCCTGGGTTTCTAGCAGTTAAAAGAGTATCTTTATCGGCCACCCATTATGTCCAAGCCCAAGGTGGATGAGGTTTTGTTTGCCTACATTGTAGTGGCCTCCTACGCTGTAAGCTTGGTGCTGATATGGGTTGATAGTGGTGTGCAGAGGCTAATTTATTATGTGAGCAAGTCACTACATGAGGCCAAGATCCATTACTTACCATTGGAGAAGGCTATTCTGGCAGTGGTGCATGCCACACGTAAGCTCCCCCACTATTTCCAATCATACACAGTTGTTGTCTTAACCTAGCTCCCGCTCAGATCTCTACTTCAGAGTGCTGACTACATAAAGAGAATTGCAAAGTGGGGTACGATCCTAGGGTTTTTGATATCAAATACATGCCTCGTACTTCTGTCAAGGGTCAAGTCCTCATCGACCTGATAGCTGAGTTTGTTAAAACCCCATTAGAAGAGAAAATAGAGGAGTAAAACATGGATGAAAAATTAGTTGATGCAATCTCCCTACAAGAACCTTTGTCCTAGAAGGTCTACGTTGATGGTGCAGCGAATCATAGAGGATCTGGAGTGGGGTTAGTTTTGATATCTCCTGAGAGGATTACAATCGAAAAATCCTTGAGATTGGACTTCTTAGCCATAAACAATGAAGTTGAGTATGAAACCCTGCTGGTAGGGATGACCATGGTTCAGAAAATAGATGGAAAAGCAGTGGAGATATTCTTTGATTCAAGGCTGGTTGTGGGCTAAGTCTAGGGAGAGTTGGAAGTAAGAGATCCCAGAATGTAGGAATATTTGAGCCAGGTTAGACACTTACATTCTAGATTTAAGTCTTTTAATTTATCACAAGTCCCTAGAAGTAGAAATACACATGTAGACTCTCTTGCCACACTGGCAACCTCCTTGGCACGAAGTTTACCTCGAGTGATCCTCGTGGAAGACTTATGTAGACCTACTGAGGTAAGAGGAAATATGGTTCATGTTCATCAAATAAGGATTGGACTAGCTGGATGGACTCTATTGTACTATTCCTTAAGGAAGACGTCTTGCCCGAGAATAAGTCCGAGGCTGACAAGGTACGGAGGAAGGCTTTTCGGTTTTAGCTGTTCGAGGACCAAAAGTTGTATAAGAGATCCTTTTCTAGCCCATATCTACTATGCATACACCCTAAAGCTGTTGAGCTACTCTTGGAAGAATTACATGAAGGGATTTGTGGAAGCCATACGAGGGGTAGATCTTTGTCTCATAGGGCCCTCACACAAAGTTATTGGTGGCCAAATATGCAGAAAGAAGCACAAGAATATGTGAAGAAGTGTGACCAATACCAAAGATTTGCGCCAAACATTCATCAACCCAGATGAGTCCTTAATCCACTGTCCAGCCCTTGGCCTTTTGCTTAATGAGGATTGGACATCGTCAGTTCTTTCCTTAAAGCAGCAGGGAATAAAAGATATCTGTTAGTTGGCACGGATTACTTCACCAAGTGGGTTGAAGCTGAACCATTGGCAAATATTAGGGATACAGATGCCAAGAAATTTTTTTGGAAGAATATTGTCACTCGGTTTGGAATCTCTCGTGCCCTCATCTCGAACAACGGATTGTAGTTTGATAGCAAGGCCTTCAGGAGGTATTGCTGTAACCTAGGCATAACAAATAGATATTCCACCCCGGCATATACACAGGGAAACGGACAGGCTAAAGCTGTCAACAAGGTCATAGTGGGAGGGCTTAAAAAGAGGCTGGACGACGCAAAGGGTAAATGGGTAGAAGAACTGCCACACATCCTTTGGACATATCGAACTACGCCCCGTAAGTCCACTGGGGAAATGCCCTTTTTAATGACCTATGGGGCTAAGGCTGTTATTCCTCTAGAAACTGGATTCCCCCGTTGAGAACAAATTCCTTCACTTCAAGCAATAATGATGGGCTACTGGAGAAAAGTTTAGACTTAATTGAAGAACGAAGAGAAAATGCCATGGTTCAATTGGCTTATTACCAATATAAGCTCAAGCAAGGCTATGATGCCAACGTGAAACTGAGACCACTGACACCTGGTGACTTGGTGTTAAGAAAGGTTTTGGGTACTGCAAAGAACCCAGCCTAGGGAAACTTAGGGCCCAACTGGAAAGAACCATATCGTATCACATCAGCAATGGGAATAAGTGCATATTATTTGGAAAATCTAGAGGAAAAGGTTGTACCACGCCCATGGAATCTAAATAACATGAAAATGTATTATTATTAATGAAAGCTTTCTTCACCATATTTGGGTTCGTTGTATTGCGTGTCATGCATTCTACTATCTATCTAAGTATCAAACAGAACTTTGGTCATATCTGGCTCCTCGGACCACAAACCTTGGGTAAATTGATAACTTACAATCATTTTTCTAAGTATTAAATAGAACCTCAGCTATCCCTGGCTCCTCAGACAACATGCTTTGGGTAAATTAATATTTCCTGACATCTATCTAAGTATCAAACAGAACCTTGGTCATGCCTGGCTCTTTGGACCACATACCTTGGGTGAACTAATAACGCACAATCATTTTTCTAAGTATTAAACAGAACCTCAGCTATGCCTGGCTCCTCGGACCACACGCTTTAGGTAAATTAATACTCCCTGACATTTATCTAAGTATCAAATAGAACTTCGGTCATGCCTAGTTCCTCGGACCATATACCTTGGATAAATTGATAACTTACAATCATTTTTCTAAGTATTAAACAAAACCTCAGCTATGCCTGGCTCCTCGGACCACATGCTTTGGGTAAATTAATACTCCTTGACATCTATCTAAGTATCAAACAGAAATTTGGTCATGCCTGGCTCCTCGGACCATATACCTTGGGTAAATTGATAACTAACAATCATTTTTCTAAGTATTAAACAGAACCTCAGCTATGCCTGGCTCCTCGAACCACATGCTTTGGGTAAATTAATACTCCTTGAAATCTATCTAAGTATTAAATAGAACCTTAGCTATGCTTAACTCCTTGGACCACATGCTTTGGGTAAATTAATACTTCACGTCATGTTACCCAGTGTCAAGGCAAAGCCTTAATAGTTTCAGATTTTTTGGACTACATACTTAAGGTAAATTACAACTTCTTAGTGATTACTTTAATGTCAAGTATAATCAGCTACTCTAAATAACAGGGATTTTCACTGTGGTAACAGGCTCAAATAGATGCTCATGAGCATCACTTGAAGCATTTGCAGGCATACCTGTATTTGTTTGAGAGTTGGTTATCCCTCTGGTCCTTTAAACTTGCTAATGAGTAGATAACATAGTAAGTTTGAGCCTGTATGTATGCTGTAGTGCTGTGTATGACGTTAAATTTAAAATTATGCTTTGCAGAGGTGATGGACTTAGTAGATTTAACTTGTTTTGTCTCTTACCATATGAGATGAGATAAATTTTCTACTACTTATATAGTTTAATGAGGATAGTTTTACATCATTACTACTTTCATTAAGAGTTAAAAAAAGATAGAAACTATATCAATATCAGTATGAGAATCATAGGAAAAAGGAAATATGCATAACTTTCATTAATTAAAGCCTCAAAGTAAGGCAGATTGAGTACAAAAGGGGACAGTTTAGTTACAAACCATGAAAACCAAAACAGAAGTCCTAAGTAAAAATAAAAAATAAAAAATAAAAAATAAAAAAGGAAAAAAAAAAGGAAGAAAAGGGAAATAGGCTGGAAGTTATTTCTTTTTTATTGCAATCTTTTCTTAAGGAGGGGCCTTATTAGGCTGAGTGGACACTGCTTCTGAGGCCTCGGGGCCTTTGCTTGCAAGATCGCCCTTAGTAGGCAGAGAGAGAGAGAGAGTAGCTAGGACGATCTCCATCTTTTTGGGAGTTTCTTTCTAGGTAGGAGGATTCTGGGTGCCAGTTGAAGGCTGCGTAGCATTAGGGGCCACTACCTGGTTGGTATTTTTGTCCTTTTTAGTGGCCCCAGGCTGCTCGGCCACCTTGGAGGGTTTGTCAGAAGAGATTAAAACTTCAGCTGGACTGTCCTTGCCCTGCTTCTGCCACCTCGGGAACAATGACAGTGTTCACCTCTGGCTTTCTAAGTACAGAAGAAACCTCAACCCTGGCTTGGTTGAGAGCTTCATGCCATACTTGGGAGCAATAGTTTCTACACCTCTGAGACCTCTGCCCTCAGGGACTCCTCGGTCTCTACCACTCCTATATCGTATCCCTGCTGCTCAGCCTCGTCCCTGGCTTTCTCTGCCTCCTCCTTGGCCTTGTTCGCCTGGTCCTTGGCCTTCTGGACCTCCTCCAACTTTTTCTTCAAAGCAAAGATCTGCTCTTTGGAGGCGGCCAGTTGATCCTCGGCGTTGCGAAGAAGTATCCTCTAAACTTCGGCTTACTTCTCAACATTATCCAAGGCGGCGACGACACTTTTTCTCTCTTTCTCCGCCTTGATCAGCTTGGCCTTCATATCCTGATTACTCTTCTCAGCCACATGGAAGGCGTCTACAGTAGCAATTCGCCTCGCTTCTTCTTCCTTCATTTTTCGATAGGAATAATTCACCATCTCCTCGGCCCTAAAGGTGGCTTGGATGGCTTGGAAAGGAAGAGGAGTACAGCTTAAAAAAAAAAAAAAAAAAAAAAACTTACTTACCATGGCCAAATCCCTCTTCAGTCCGAGGAAGACTTCATGCTGCCTCATAGACCTGAGGTCAGCTATGTCCTTGGGCAGTAGCAGGGATTGTTCCATCGCGTCTGCCACATACCTAACTGTGCCCTACTAGAAGTCTCAGATAGAGGCATCACTGAGTAAGGGAGCCCCATCCAATTCCATGCGTAGGGCCCAGGCTGGGACTGCAGCTTTGTGGTCACCCCTCCGCTCTACCTCGGTGGCTGACCTTGTCTGTAGGCCTTTTTGCTGCTTAGACCCCCTTTGGGGCTTAACTTCATAAGGGGGAAGGTTTTCCCCTATCTTGGCCACCTCCTTTCCTTTCTCCTCCTGCTTCCTCTTATGATCGGCAATGTAACACCCCAACTCAACTTTATTGTTAAACTATGTGTTTGAGTGGTTAATTATTATTTTAAGCCACTTTCTTTCTATAATTAATAGAAGAGTATTTATTAAACATATTATTTCATAATACCTTTGAATAAGAATTGTAAAGATTATAAATAATTGAATGGCTAGTTGTATTATGAATATTTATATATATATATATATATATATACTAAGTATGTACAAAACTATATTGTACGGCCTAGTATGTGTAGGCCCGACCATGTGACTTGGGCCTTGGGCCGACAAGGAGAGTCACGGGCCCAATACTCGGGCTCCCGAGGCCTCAATCCAAGGCCACCTTCAAATAGGCCAAGCCCAGACGCCATTCATGAACCCGATCCTTCTGCCGAACACAGGTATGATTGCTGGGCTGATTGCCCGGATTTCTGTGCCGGACAACAATTCACGCATCCGGATTCACAGTAAATAGGCTGTCTGGTAACACCTTGGGAATAACGCTGCCGTGCATATTCGCTATAGTGAGAATCATTTCCAAAGCCACTCCCACCTACACACCCACTAAATCCTTCTTAGATTGGACCTCTAAATCCATTAACATCGGGACAATCAAGACCACTACGCTTCCAATCTCCTATAAATAGAAGATTGGAAGAAGGAACAAGGGTTGGAAAAAAGGGGAGAGGAAAAATAAGAGAGAAAAGAGCAGAAAAAGGAACCAAGAGAGGATACCAAGAGGAGAGAGAAGTGAGCCATTGAGTCTCATAGCTGCGAACAACCCATTGTAGGAACTACTATCCCACCACACAAATAGATTGTGCGTTTAGGTGAGTTGCAGCCTATAGAAACCTCATTTTTTGGGAAGCCTCATTTTTGCCGCGCACAATTAGCGCCGTCTGTGGGAATCGCCTACAAAGCTGTAGTTCGACCGAGACTCGCGCGCGAGACAATGTCCGTGAGACACTCGGGGAGCGGAGGCGAGAGTGGTTTGATGGGATCCTCCCAAGGATCATCATGGCGAGAAAGGAGGCAAAAGAGACGTGAGGACAGGGATCGTGTACGGGAAAGTCTGTCCAGTCTGGGGGATGGGTCCTACCAGACGCAGCAGACAGTGACGGACGCCTTGGGCCATAGACAGCTTGATGAAAGGGATCAGGAAATTGAATGGTTGCGCAGGCGGGTGAGAGATTTTGAGCTAAAGGCAGAGGACAGGCGACAAAGGGGAGAGCGACGCGACCGGGAGAGGAGGACTGAGGCCTTGGGAAACTGCCGGGGGATGGGGGCCAGCCATTCAGGGTCCCATTTGCGAAGGGAGCGTTCGCGGTCGCAAGAGTCATACAACCACCGAGAAAGATCGCATTCGCGAGGGCCCTATCGTCGCCAGAGCAGCTAGCGGTCGCATGATTATGTGGACCGGGGGTCTGACTTTCCCGAGGAGCAAAGGCCGCACAACGCCGCCATGGACACACTGAGCCGAGCCTTGCGCAAGGTGGCTCGGTCTCCTTTCTCTGACGACATTGAGCGGGCCGAAATGCCGAGGAAGTTCCCAAGGCCCCCATTTAACATCTATGACGGGAAGACGGATCCGGTCGAGCACGTCAGCCACTACATCCACATGATGTTCCTGCATTCTCATAATGACGCATTGATGTGCAAGGTGTTCCCCTCCAGCCTTGGCCCAACCGCCCTAAGATGGTTTAACAGACTGCGGAAGAAATCTATACACTCATTCGCTGAGCTAGTTCAGGAGTTCGAAATTCGGTTCGTAACCTGCAGCCGAGTGCCCCAACCAGTTGATGCCCTCCTATCAATGAAGATGGGGATGGGGGAGACCCTTCGCAGCTATGCCAGCCGGTACTGGGAACTCTATAATGAGATAGGTGGGGGTAATGAAAAAATTGCGGCGAGTACCTTCCGGATGGGCCTACCAGAGGATTCCGAACTGCGGGAATCACTTACGAAGAAGCCACCCGAAGACATGAGGCAGCTCATGAGGCGCATCGAAGAGTATAAGCGACTGGAGGATGATCGGATGCAAAGCAAAGGTAAGGCCCCACTAATAAACCGTCCTTGGCAGGGGAATTTCCAGCCAAGACCTCGAAAGGAATGGAGGGCGCCGGAACCACTTTGGCAATCAGGGGAGGTGAATGCAACGTTCAAGGAGCCGGTGCACCAGATAGTAGAGAAAATCAAGAATGAGCCGTATTTCAGGTGGCTGAATAAGATGGGTGGCGATCCATCCCGGCGAAATCAGAACCTGTACTGCAGTTACCATAAGGACAAGGGCCACACCATCGAGCAGTGCCGGGTACTGAAAGATCATTTGGGGTAACTAGTAAAAGCTGGGCATCTGAAACAGTACGTAGTGAATCCCGGTGACTAGGGAACCGGCCAACTGGGTTGGCAGAAAGGTGTTCCCCAACCGCCTCCGCTCGGGGTAATTGAGATGATACTCTTATCACCGGGGAGCGAGGCAGCGACGAGAAGGGGGGAGTTAATGGTCTCACCTGCGAGAGGGTCGCTGGATTCGGAACCAATGGGAAAGAAGACGAAGTATCACCGGGAGGCACTTGCCTTCGGGGAAGACGATTTAGAAGGGACAATACAACCACATGAGGACGCGTTAGTAATCACTGCGCGGATAAGCGGTTTCGATGTAAAAAGGGTGATGATAGATCAGGGCAGCGGGGCAGATGTAATGTATCCGGACTTGTTCAACGGGCTCGGGTTAAAGAATCAGGACCTGAGAAAATATAACACGCCATTGGTTTCGTTTGATGGAAGAGTGGTGGTACCGGAGGGGAAGATCTCATTACCGGTGGTCGTGGGGGGAAAGGAGGTGAAGGCCGTCTTCATAGTGGTAAATTCCTTTTCACCATACACGACAATCTTGGGGAGGCCGTGGATCCACGCCATGAAAGCTGTACCGTCCACCTTGCATGTGAAGCTTAAGTTCCCTACCGAGCAAGGCATCGTAGTGGTGCGAGGGTGCCAGCAAATGGCCAGGCAATGCCTCGTTGTTGTAGCAAACTTGGAGGGCAGGCAGGCCGAGCAGAGTAAAGAAGCCAAGGGGACCGCATTGTAGCAATTACCGAACCCCCGAGAAGAATCGGGGACTGCTTGCGCCGAGGAGTTGGTAAAGGTCAGAATACTGCCGGACAGTGGCAAACGCTTCCAAATAGGGGCCAGTTTGACAACACATGAGAGGGTTGAATTGCTATTGTTTCTTGTTCGAAGTTTGGACGTGTTCGCATGGAGTCCGTACGAGGTGCTCGGGGTGGACCCTGATTTTATCGTCCACAGGCTCAACGTGGATGCATCATTCCCCCCCAAGAAGTAGAAGCCAAGGAGAACAGCCCTCGAACATGCCGAGGCTGTGAGGTCCGAGGTCCAACGGCTGAAAGAGGCAGGTGCAGTGAAGGAGATCTTTTTCCCAGAATGGCTTGCAAACACGGTGGTAGTGAGAAAGAAGAATGGAAAATGGAGAGTCTGTGTGGACTTCACGGATTTGAACCGAGCATACCCGAAGGACCCATTCCCTGTACCCAAGATTGATCAATTAGTAGATGCCATCTGTGGCCACCCGAGAATGAGCTTCTTAGACGCTTTTCAAGGCTATCACCAGATTGCCCTGGCCGGCGAGGATCAGGAAAAGACTGCATTCATATCTCCCGACGCCAATTACCATTACACCGTGATGCCATTCGGCCTAAAAAATGCCGGGGCGACGTACCAGAGGATGATGACGAGGATGTTCCGCGACAAAATTGGACGGCCGGTCGAAGTATATATTGACGATCTTGTGGTGAAAAGCAAACAGCAAACGCAGCACGTAGAAGACCTTCAAGGGACGTTCGAAGTTTTACGGCAACACAGGCTGCGCCTTAATGCAGAAAAATGCATTTTTGGAGTGGGGGCTGGAAAGTTTTTGGGATACTTGATCTCCAGCCGAGGAATAGAGGTTAATCCCGACCAGATTGTTGCCGTGTATAGGCTTAAGTCCCCGAGCAACCCGAAGGAGGTGCAGGTATTGACCGGGATATTAGCAGCCCTTAACCGGTTCATTTCTAGATTCTCGAAACGCTGTCGGCCGTTCTATCAGCTCCTAAAGAAATGGAAGGGGTTTCAATGGGATGCTGAGTGTGAAAAAGCTTTTCAGGATCTAAAAGACTACCTGACGTATGCCCCGGTACTGACCGCCCCGGAGCCCGGAGAGGATTTGTATATGTACCTCTCGGTGACTGACTACGCCGTGAACGCCGTGCTGCTATGTGACCGGGGGATACAACAGCCTGTATATTACATTAGCAAGACTCTGGTCGATGCAGAAACCAGATACTTGCCATTGGAGAAGCTGGTTCTAGCACTAGTGCATGCTACTAGGAAGCTGCCGCAGTACTTCCAAGCCCATACCGTATACGTATTGATCGAATATCCTTTGCAGTCATTGCTGAGACGATCCGACTTCACAGGGCGGATAGCAAAATGGGGGACCAGGTTAGGAGCTTTTGATGTATGGTATAAGCCGAGGACTGCCATAAAAGGGCAGATATTGGCTGATTTCGTGGCGGAATTTTCACCTAGGGCCTCATATCGGATTGTCTGCCAATTGAGCTGCCGCTCATGGAAGGTATATGTAGACGAAGCTTCCAGCTCCACGGGGGCAGGTGCGGGGATCGTCGCAATCGGTCCCGAGGGGATTCGCTTGGAGCATTCTTTCAGATTCGGTTTTAAGGCTTCCAACAACGAGGCAGAATATGAAGCTTTGATTGCAGGGCTAAGCATAGCCACGAGCTTGGGAGCCCGGAATGTTGAAGTCTATTCGGATTCACGACTGGTCGTCAATCAAGTCCACAGAAACTTCGAGGCCCGTGATCTTCGGATGAAGGCATACTTAGAACGAGTAAAGCAAATTATGGCCGGATTTGAAGCGGCCAAGATTGTGCAAATAGCCCAGACTCAAAACTGTCACGCCAACTCACTCACCACACTGGCGTCATCCGTGGCTGAGACCATACCTAGGCTAATCCGAGTAGAACAAATCCAGGAGCCGAGCATCAAATTATCTGGTGATCCGGCAGTTGCTGCAATTGCTACTCTGGGGCCTTGCTGGATGGATCCGATCATTGAGTTTCTGGCCGAAGATCGTGTACCCCCCGACGAGAAGGAAGGAAGTAAGATCCGTAGGATGGCCCCTCGATTTTGGTTATCGGAGGACCGGAAACTATATCGAAGATCGTTCGGGGGACCATACCTTTTGTGTCTACATCCCGGCAGGGTGAATGAACTTCTATCAGAGCTACACGAAGGGGTGTGTGGCAACCACGTAGGAGGGCGTTCACTAGCTCACCGGGCTATGACTCAGGGATTTTGGTGGCCCAAAATGCAGAAGGATGCCGCCGAATATGTCCGTAAATGCGAGCAATGCCAGAAACACGCTCCCCTGATACATTAGCCAGCCGGCCATCTTAACCCGGTCAGCAGCCCATGGCCTTTCGCCTAGTGGGGGCTGGATATACTTGGGCCGTTCCCCCGGGCAACGGGTAATCGAAGGTTCGTCCTCGTAGCCGTTGATTACTTCACCAAGTGGGCGGAGGCTGAGGCCCTAGCGAATATCTGGGACGTTGACGTGAAGAAGTTTGTATGGAAGAACATCGTCACCAGATTTGGAGTGCCAAATTCCCTGGTATCAGACAACGGGCTGCAGTTCGATAGCCGAGCCTTCCGAGAATTCTGTGCGGACCTCGGCATTAGAAACAAGTACTCTACCCCGGCGTACCCTCAGAGCAGGCCGAAGCTGTCAACAAGGTGATCGTTAACGGGCTGAAGAGAAGATTAGAAACTGCAAGAGGGAACTGGGCCGAGGAACTACCCAACGTACTTTGGGCATACCAAACAACACCTAGGAGATCCACGGGGGAAACACCGTTCTCTCTCACCTACGGCACTAAAGCCGTTATACCAACCGAGGTAAGTATATGTAGCGCACGGGTAGCCAGGTACGACCCCAGTTCAAATGACAAGATGTTAGTTCAGCACTTAGACCAATTAAAGGAACACCGCGAGGCTGCAACGATCCGGCTAGCCGAGTACCAACAGAAATTGGCCAAAAGATATGACCGAGGAGTAAGAGCAAGGAAATTTGATGCCGGGGATCTTGTCTTGAGGAGGGTCGTGGGTCATATGCGAGACACACATGCCAGTAAGCTGGCACAGACCTGGGAAGGGCCGTATAGAGTTACAGCAGTTGCCGGGGAAGGAGCTTATTACTTGGAAGAACTGGATGAGAGACCACTGCCTCGGCCTTGGAATGTTCAGAATTTAAAGAGATTCTACCACTGATCAATCATGTGCTCGGTTCGAGCTGTGTATCCACATGTGTACATTTGTTAACGTTAGTGAAAGCAGTTGTTTGCGCATATCATTAGCAAAGTAAAAACTAAAATTCATCTAAGGACAGAAACCTGACCCTCGGTTCGAATCCCTTCGCCGAGCAGGTGGAAACCTTACAATTCACCTAAGGACAGAAACCTGACCTTCGGTCCGAATCCCTTCGCCAAGCAGGTGGAAACCTTACAATTCACCTAAGGACAGAAACCTGACCCTCGGTTCGAATCCCTTCGCCGAGCAGGTGGAAACCTTACAATTCATCTAAGGACAGAAACCTGACCCTCGGTTCGAATCCCTTCGCCAAGCAGGTGGAATCCTTACAATTCACCTAAGGACAGAAACCTGACCCTCGGTTCGAATCCCTTCGCCGAGCAGGTGGAAACCTTACAATTCATCTAAGGACAGAAACCTGACCCTCAGTTCGAATCCCTTCGCCGAGCAGGTGGAAACCTTACAATTCACCTAAGGACAGAAACTTGACCCTCGGTTCGAATCCCTTCGCCGAGCAAGTGGAAACCTTACAATTCACCTAAGGACAGAAACCTGGCCCTCGGTTCGAATCCCTTCGCCAAGCAGGTGGAAACCGTACAATCCACCTAAGAGTGGAACCCTGACTCTTGGCTCGAATCCCTTTGCCGAGCAGGCTGGAACCTTACAACTAACTACGCTGGCAGCCTGCTCTCGAGTCAGATCCCTTCCCGGGCGGGTAGAAACCTATTCTATTTTCTCCAAGGGAATTTGCGCTCAGTCCAAATCCGTTCACCGAACAGATGGACGCCTTGAAAATTTCCCCGAGGGAAGAAAACTTCCCCCGAACCGATCCCTATCACCATACATGTCTAAACACTAAGAATAATAAAATCATGCATCAACCTGTTGCTCGGTCAATTCTATCAGAACCGGACAAGTACATAACCCTACGCGGCGGTGATTCCAAAAAGCAGAAACACCGCCCGATCATATCGCAATCATCACAGAAGAACATATAATTATGCTAAAAGAAAGCAAGGCAGTAAAATATTCAGATTAATTTAAACAACACCCGAATTGAAATAATTGTTCAGCCACCAAAACTCGGCGATGGGCAGGAAAAGACAAAAGGAAAGAAACAAAGAGTTTGACCGCCACAGCCCGGCGGCATAAGCAAACTAGTCAAAAAAAAAAAGAAAGAAAAAACTGGCCTTCATTCGGCAACGTCCACTGGTGGATCTCCTGTCCGGACTTCTAGTTGCTGGCCCACGGAGACAAGGTCTTGAAACTCCAAGTTTTCTATGGAAGGGTCATCGGCAGAAGGGTTGCTGGTTGCCTCCGCACCGATTACCTCCACATGGGCATCTATTTGCTCCACCAGCTCCCTTAGGCTGTTAGTCTCCTCTTCATCACCAGGACCTTTGGGGCTCTGCGCTGCCGGAGGAGCCTCTAAGAAAGGAACCTTGGTGGGATCTTGGAGAGGAGAGTCAGCAGGTACCCCTAAGGCCTGCAGGGCAGCAAACCAGCCGTCATGAAATGCCAATCGTCGGGCCTCATAAACGACCGGCTCCACTCCTTTTTCAGCAACCGCGAACTCTTCATTGTACCATTTGGTTCTGGCTTGCTCCAGTGCGGCTCGAAGGTCAGCAGCTTCCTCGGCGAGCGCAGCATTCCGGCTCACCTCCTCAGCCAGCCTCACCTCCGTTTCGCTTTGTTTCGCCTCCAACTCCGCCGACTTCCCCTCCGCCAGCGCTTTCTCTTTCTCGGCAGCAGCTGCCTTTTTCTCAGCAGCCTCCGCGGCTTTAGCCTTGTCCTTTGCGGACTTCACTGCTACCTCCCGCCCGGTCTTCTCCCGGTCAACATCCTGAACGAGATCCTTCACCCGTTCGTTCAGGATATGGGCTAGCTGGGCAGCTTGGGAACAGGTGGTTAACACGATGTTATATACGCGGCATAAGAGATAACAAATAAAGAGAGTGCAAGTACAAGGATATTATCGCAACGGTGTGCCATTGTAGTCTTCTGCCCATGTACTCGTCCGGCGCATCCGAAAAAGAGCTTACATCCTCGGGCAGCAGCAGACCGTGAGCTAGGCATTGTGCGACACGGCCTCCTTCCCCCTTTTCCCACACACATATACTGGCATCCGCACGGAGTGGCTTGCCGTCCAGCTCATAAGTGGGCTGCCAGTCCGGGATGGACCGGGAGGATGACGCTGCGGACGCCCCAACCTGCCTTTGGGGCTCCTGAATGGTAACAACCCTGGGCGGAACCGTGGGGGCTTGGGTTTGGACATCCCCAGGACTGGTCGAAGGCTGGTGTGTAACCTTCTGCCTTTTCTTAGAGCGCGCGGTGGGGGGATGAGGATGTACGGGCGGAGTATAGGCTTGCCCCTGCTCCGGCTGCCGTTGCGCGGCTGGCTGGGCCCCCGGTAGGAAGCGGCTGACCGAGAGTGTCCTGCGAGTGACCATCTCTCCAGAACCAGGACAAGCTTGAGATGAGTTACTTGACTCTACGGCTCCTTGTTTGGGTTCCTGTTCGGGCGGCTCCTGAGTTTCTTGTTCGGCAGGTTCTGCTTCGGCCGCACGTTGAAGAGCTAGGTGTGCAAGCTCTCTGAGACGCCGAGATGCTGCCTCGGCTGATGCGTCTTTTATAGGGGCAAGCTCGTCCGAACAAGTGTATCGCCGGCCGATGTCTCGAGCTTCACCCGCTGTGAGGCTGGCCGGAAGAAAATTCGCGTGCCGCACGTCGATGTAAGAGAGAAGGGGGCTATCAACTAAGAAGGCTTGACCAAAAGGCTGCCAGGTGGTGTAAACGGGCTCAACACCGAGGATAAGATGTGAAGCTCAAAGCTGACCGTCACGGTGGACAAAAATTTCTGATCGTAGGACAAAATTAAGGTCCCGTACGTGGACCGTCCGAATATCTTGGGTAAACACCGAACCGTCTGCAGCATAAATAGAAGGGGTCAGTATAAAAGTTAGAGAGACAGGGGTAAGGAGATTAAAAAAAAAAAAAAAAAAAACCCTTTTTGGTGACACCCACCCACTTCGCATTGTGACAAAGGAGGGGGAACATCCCCGGTATACCAGTTGCCGCGTACCCGGACAAACTCCCCAGCGGAGTTTCTATTTGAGTCCGGCAGGCAAGAGATCAACCGTATCCTTATATCTCTGACCTTCAAGTAGTAGCTGGTTTTCTTCTTCCCACACAGGCTGTACATGTGGTTTACATCGTGGTGGTCCAATTGCAGACCGAATGTATGGTTTAATTTACTTAGACAACTCATAACCCGGTAAAAATTTGGGGCAAGTTGATCGGGGCATAACCCGTAATACCTAAGGGTTCTAAGTAGAAGGGGATCGATGGGGAACCTAACCCCACCTTCCAATATTGACATGAGCGGAAAGAAGGCGGTGTTTGACCCTCTGTGGAGAGCAATGTCACTTTCGTGGCACTACATTATATCCACGTCATCGGGAATTTGGTAGTCACGCCTAAAAGTGACTAAGGAGTTTCTAGAATCTAAGAGGTGAGCGAAACCCATCCCAAATCCTACAGTATTCTAAGGAACTGGAAAGAAAAATTTGAAGCAGAAGAGAAAGGAAGGGAACTTACTCTCGGCACTAAGAAGGAGGATGATTCTGAGGATTGATGAGCAACTAGCGCGAAGGATGCTCGGCAGAGAGAAATTTCAGAAACTAAAGAAGTGAAAAGTGAGAATGTGGGTTTGAGTAAGCCTTTTATAGGCACGAATGGAAGAGGCACGACGGTTGATCCCACATTAATGAGGGGCAACTCGTAATAATGAAGCGTAATAAGGATGGGATTTTTCGGAAACCAATGGTGTGAAACATGTCCATGCCTCGGTTCACGAACCGGCAGGCGAATGTGGCTGCTGAGATCAGAAAGGCGGGCGCAACACACCTTTTGAGGAACGCATTAAATGCGTATCCAATCGCATCCAAAAAGGGGCGCGCCTTTTCAGTTTACCGGACAGGGGATTTTTCCTTACTCGCTGATCCCCTTGATCCACGCCCAGTTAATCGGGCATGAATCAAGGGGGGGGGGGCTAGTGTACGGCCTAGTATGTGCAGGCCCGACCATGTGACTTGGGCTTTAGGCCGACAAGGAGAGTCACGGGCCCAATACCTGGGCTCCCGAGTCCTCAATCCAAGGCCACCTTCAAATAGGCCAAGCCCAGACGCCATTCATGAACCCGATCCTTCTGCCGAACACAGGTATGATTGCTGGGCTGATTGCCCGGATTTCTGTGCCGGACAACAATTCACGCATCCGGATTTACAGTAAATAGGCTGTCCGGTAACACCTTGGGAATAACACTGCCGTGCATATTCGCTATAGTGGGAATCATTTCCAAAGCCATTCCCACCTACACACCCACTAAATCCTTCTTAGATTGGACCTCTAAATCCATTAACATCGGGACAATCAAGACCACTACGCTTCCAATCTCCTATAAATAGAAGATTGGAAGAAGGAACAAGGGTTGGAAAAAAGGGGAGAGGAAAAATAAGAGAGAAAAGAGCAGAAAAAGGAACCAAGAGAGGATACCAAGAGGAGAGAGAAGTGAGCCATTGAGTCTCATAGCTGCGAACAACCCATTGTAGGAACTACTATCCTACCACACAAATAGATTGTGCGTTTAGGTGAGTTACAGCCTATAGAAACCTCATTTTTTGGGAAGCCTCATTTTTGCCGCGCACATATATTAATTGGTTTAAGTTATTACATACATAGTTGTTGTTTTAATTAGGTGTGAATGCATGAGTTGTTATAGTGGAAATTCCACCCACACATGCAACCAATGGAAATTCAACACATAATGCCAAAGTACCATGCATGTTGACAAACCCAAAGACGAAGACTTGGCCGGCCATGCAATAAACAAGCTCCACCTAATCTCAACCTAATCTCTTCTTTGACTTTGCAAATTAACTAGAACTTCCGAGAAGCTCTCTCCCTCTCTATTCCTACGGGTCCTAGCAAATCAAAATTTCTCACCTCACTTTTCTCTCTTTTCTCTTAAGGAAAGAGCTAGAAGTTCTCTTGAGTCCACGGGTTCACACACCAAAAGAAAGATAAAACTCCATCTCATTTCTTCTTCATATTCTCTCAAAGAAACTAGAAAACTCAATGAAAACTCTTTCAAGCTCTCTACCTCTCATACTTTCGGGTCCCTACCTCTCATACTTTCGGGTCCAGCCACTAGGAAAGGGAAATCCTTTCATGCAAGAGTGATTCTATTCCTATTTTTCCCCTCAAGAACCAGAAACTTGGTAAGGGTTCTAGCTACTCTCACCTTAGAATCCATGATTTCTTCAAGGAATTTTTAGTAATAGTATTTGTGGTGTATAAAATTAGGAAATCATGAACTTGTTAGTCTATATCTATATATATATGGTGTTTTAACAAGCTTTGAAACTGTGTTGGTTTTTTGTTGAAGGTAGATTAGGGTTTTTACTAATTAATGATTGTGTATGATTAAGGAAGTAAGAAAAAGTTAGGATGAGTACATTTGATGTTACTGCTGGGATTTTTGTTGTATTTAATTTTGCTACAAATGGTTAAATGACTGTATATAAGTATTTTCTAACATGTCTAATGAGTGTATAAAAATCTCCATATGAAAATACCATCGTTTGATAATTGTTTGTGAATTTACAAGAAAATGTTGCAAAGCTGTCACTATGATAGATTCTGTGTTTACGCATGATAAATTATGTATTAAATTGTATACAGTGAATTTGGATGCTAGAGATATTTCCTATGAAATCTAAGACACATATGATTGTAATGCTAGAGATATTTCATTATTGAGTAAAACAGAAGCAAAGAAAAAGAAAAAGAAAAAGATATAACAATAAACATTAAATTATCCAAATTATGCTATGTAATGGAATACTATTTTATTTTTATTTACTATCTTTAATTTTTTTATAATGTAATCAGATAAAATTTAACAATCAAAGAGCAAAATAATAATAATAATAATAATAACTTAAAACAGAAAACTAAATCGTATCAACCTAAATTAGAGTTCTTAAAAACACAAAAATTTATCAACCTAAAGCGGAGATGCAATAAAAAATAAAAATCCACCAAAACATTGAGAGAGAGAGAGAGAGAGAGAGAACTTTTTTGTGAGAGAAAACTATGCACAGAATGGAAAAGAGTGACAAATTTATAGTAAGAGGGAAGGGATAAAAAGAGACAAATAAATGAAGATGAAGGAAAAGATGAATAATAATATTAAAGTAGAGGGTAGTGGGGAGACGAAAAAGTAAGAGAAGAAAAAAGGTTGAAAAAAGAGTAAATATTTAAAAAATAAGTGAATGTAAAAAAAAAAAAAAAATTGGAAAATTGGAAATAAAAAAGAAATATATATAGATGTTAAAACTGACAAAGATGAATATGTAAAGTCAATAATCTATTTATATATATATATATATATATATTTGTAAAAAAATATGAATAAATAATTGTAGGGATCGGCCTTTTTCCCATGCGACGCAGGGGTTCAGGATTTTCACCCCACTAAGGGCTTGCCTTGTAGTGTAAGGCTTGACACCTTAATCCCACGCCGGCGAGTGAAGCGTCCCAATACAATAGATTTGTAGAGAGTAGGTAGAAGGACTAGGAGTTAACGAGATACACAACGGTCGGCGAGGGTTTACAGGATCAGTAACTGAGATTTGGCTAAGTATTATAAGGGAAAGTTCATCCTCGGCCCAGTCCGAGAAGCCCTTCCCTTAGAACTAACGAATACAAGGGTGGTCCTTAGACACTCAGAAAACCCCTTGACCTTTTCCCTTCCCCCCTTCCTCCCCTCCCCCCCCCCCCTCCCCCAAAAAGCCCTGAACCCTTGGGGGTGCATTCTATTATATAGTCTTGTTTAATTGATTTCGGCCGTCCACTTGTCGATCATCTGAACCTGTGTCTGAGGGCTTGTCCCATCAGCAGCCTTTGCAGGCTTTCTGTTGGTTGAAGTTATCAAGGCATCACTGTTCACTGGTCAATTCACCATCAATGTGGCCAGAGTGTAGTTGTATACATTTAATGGGTGAGTGACAGCTTTCTTTCTTAAATGTTGACCTGCCGAGGACGTGGTCATCCTCGGCGTAGTTCCTTGATGGCTTGGGCTTCTCCCACTCGTCCTCGGATTATGTACTTTCCTCGGCCTGGGCTTTGGGCCCGATATAGAGTGGGCCGGGGTAGCCAAATCCTTGGGCCCCGCAATTATATTATCAATTGAAAAAGAAATGTTAGAGGAGCTTAAATACAAAAACTTAATTAGCAATTTTGCATCTCACAAACAAGAAAAATAGATTTTAAATAAAAAAAATTTAATATATATTATTTGATTAATATTATAAAATTAAAAAAAAAAAAAAAAAAAAAAACCCACTTAAACATTTTCAACTAAAACCCTCAAAATTGTTGAGCCGATCTTGTCTCACTCCCGCAAATCTTCAAGACTACACTATCCTCAGTCTCAGTCACTGGGACTTCTCCTCTTTTGGCTCACTGGCCGAATGGTGTACTTTATATTTCTTCATCCTTTTCTTCTTTTCTTTCTTCATGTGTCTCACAAGTCTAATATCACATCTTCATTTATGTGGCTTGGCTTGTGTACATCACTTCATAAATGTTGCTGAACTTTTGTACATCATTTTAGAGAAAAAGATTCATTCTCAAAAAAAAAAAAAAAATTTAGAGAAAAAGATGAATCCAATTTTTCTATTTTGGTCAAGCTACTCCAGCAAGACCCATTTCACTTTGCTGACTTCACAGCACTTGTCCAACAAGCTCATTTAATGAGCTATGCAAAAGGGTGCGCTGGACATGTGGGTGTCGGCACCCAACAGTAAAAACACTCTTAAAGTCTCTCAAATAAACCTCTCTCAATCTCACTGTTACTATATCAACCAAATCAGAAAAGAAAACAGAGGCAGAAAATGATCTGAAGAATCTCAAGTATTATTGCTATCAAAGAGTACAATACAATACAATGAATACAAGTGAATAGATATCTATATACAGATACACCAGATAAGGGAGAAGAGAGAAGCCCAACGAAGTCTGGTACAACCGACTCGTAACCACTTCACACGAGCCATAACAGAATCTTACACGTGAGGTAACTGAATCCTTCAATAACTGATATGACAGAAACGACGCCGTTGGGTTTAATGAGAAACGACACCGTTACACTTTAGGCGCGTTTTATATTTAATCACAGACGACACCGTTTTGGATTTGGGAATAGCCGTTGGAACAGTAGCCTCTTCTCCTTCATGATTTGAATATTCTGAGCTTGCACTTTCACTGTCATTATCTTGTAGGTCACGACCACCCACTAATTAATCAGATCAGAACAAATGGTGTCTCTTTCTTTGTCTCTCATGTTAATTTTCTTCACGTATCTATGACCCATGCACAAGAATATATATATATATATATATAGTGATAAATATCCAAAAAGAAGAAGTGACAGAGAAAGTATTTTCAGTTTTTCACCATATAGACAATTATACATACTGCCACTGCATGAGAGTTCCAACACTACCAAATTAAACCCAGATTCCCAGTGTTACACTTTCATGTACAAAGTGTATAACCATGAGCCCATTAACTTATACCATACCTCTAAACACACGGTCTGTCATAAACATAGTGTTAACGGTCGAGTTGTGGGGGTTTCTGCAGTGGGTCAAAGAGGATGGCTGCAACAGCTACTGCGTAAGTCAACTCTTCCCTCGCTACTGGAATCAAACCTCTCCTTTCTCTTGTCCCTTGCTTTCTGTGAACTCGACACTAGTGATCGGTGATCCCACAATTATGCCCTTTGTTTTGATGATCAATTTTTTAATTGGACGATTTTTTTTTTTTTTTTTTTACCAGTGGATTTTCCACTTAAGTGATGCTTGCTTTTCCATGTTATACTTGTATACAGGGGATCTAGCTAGTCTTCTAGATCAGTGAAGAATCTAAGATTTAACTTGATGGGGGCAGAATGCTAAGCGATATTTTAATCCAAGAAAAATCCATATATAATAAATAGCTTATTCATTATATATTATGTTTATCTAGGTCTTTTTCTTTTTTCTTTTTTAACATGAATATAAACAATGTTTTGATCAAAGTCCTAAGTCTACTTACCAATGGAAAAAGGGTTTTAGTTGGGGCAATTAACAAAGTCAAGCCGAGTAGTAAAAGTCTAAACTTGTTTATCTAATTTTATTTTGAATATGAGTCGAGTTTGAACATATCACCAAACAAAATTTATATATTTACACATAATTCTCGTGTGCGTTTCTCAAAAAAAAAAAAATATACATATACATGTTCAAGTTTTGTTTATTTTCTTGTTAGATAAACTTAAATTTGTTCTTGAGCTACTTGAGGCTTTTTTTTTTTTTTTTTTTTTTTTTTATAAATTTTATAAGGAAGTAATATAGCATTATTGATGGGGAAAAAAAAAATTAAAAGTTCACAATGAACACAAAGTGAAAAAATGTATAGAAAACTCAAAATGAAAATCTAAGAGAAACTTAAAACTTAAAATAGAAAAAAAAAAAAAAATACAACAACAACAACAACAATGTATGAAACCCCAATTCCGGGACCAATAAAAAAGAGTATGAGAAAACAAAGCTTTCTATTGATCCAAGGAGCTCTCTCTATCTTCAAAAGAACGACTATTTCACCCTTTCCAAACAAGCCACATCAAACAAAGTTGGCAACATGTTCCAATTCCAAATATCCGAACCTTATTTGCCAAACCAATTTCTCAAGTTAAATAGCAAAAATGCAACATTCCCCACCAAGACCCACTAAATCCCACATTTAAAAAACATCTTCCCACAAAGCAAAAACAACATCACAATAGATTAAAAGATGATCCACTATTTTGGTATTCCCCCATTACTTAAGTACATACAACACTTGGCACTTAAGTCCCGTCTAAACTGGGCTTCATTTGGGGATAGGAACACATCCTTCTTTCACGTTTCAACTGTGGTGAGAAGGAACAGAAATAAAATTAGGTGCATTAAAGACAAAAATGGGGAGTGGATCATGGAGGAAGAGGGAGTTAAGGAGTTCATTTTGACTGGATATAAAAAGCTATTCTCGACTGAGCTGATTTACTCTACTCTCTCTTCATAGGTCAGCCATTTCTCTAGCTGCTTTCTGACCGAAGAGGAAAAAAATAGACTTAGTCTGCAAATTTCGGAGGAAGAAATCAAAGCAGGCCTGTGGGCTCTTAAGGCCTTCAAATCCCCGGGGCCTAACAGTCTTCATGCAGGTTTTTTTCAGTATTTCTGGCATGATGTCAAAGAATTAGTGTGTATGGAGATTAAGAGGATTTTTGCTTCGAGGTTTATGCTTGACTACTTAAATAGAACCTTAATCTCACTTATTCCTAAATATCAGCATCCAGAGACATTTGGAAGTTACAGGGCCATCAGCCTATGTAACTTTGTGTATAAGATTGTTACAAAGATTGTTGTAGGAAGGATTCATCCTCTCCTTAACAAACTTGTCTCTTCGGTTCAGCTGCATTTGTTCCAAGTAGGAAAGGTCTGGACAATATTATAATTGCACAAGAGCTAATCCATTCCATTGACAACAAAAGGGGGAAAGAGGGGTACATGGCGATCAAAGTGGATTTGGAGAAAGCCTATGATCGGCATGAATGGAATTTTATACATAAAGTCCTCCAAGCTTATCATTTTACTAGCAAGTTGATCACTCTAATAATGAGTTGTGTCTCCTCAGCAAGTATCTCTATCCTATTTAATGGAAGCATGATGAACTCCTTCCAACCTTCAAGGGGCATTCGACAGGGAGATTCGTTGTCCCCATACATGTTTATTCTTTGCGTGGAGTACCTTGGAAGCCTCATTGACAAGGAATGCATTGAAGGGGATTGTTCGCGAAGGCTAATGAGGAAGGGAGTGAAGCCATAAAGGAGGTGCTGGATCTGTTTTGCAATGAGTTTAGGTAGAAAGTCAACTCAGCTAAGTCTCGGATCTACTTCTCTCAAAATGTGGAAGCTGGTCTAAAATCCAAGTGTTAGGACATATGTGTTTCACTTGTTAGGAACATATTTCACTATTTTATGTAATTGGCTAATCATTTGACAAAGCGCACTTTACTTGTATTTGTGTTGATCTAGGATGTATTTAATACTTCAAGAAATCTTGTTTCAAGATCAAGTGTTAAAGCCATGCAAGTCTGTCCAAAATTCAAGCTGAAAAGTGCAAGTTCATTAAACCTCGATAGCTAGCTTGACAACTAGCATCTATCGAGCTTGAAGAACTGTTCCAGCCCATGGCTCAACAGCTACTTGACAGATAGCTTTCTGTCGAGGTTTAAAAATTTAAGAATTTCTGATCTAATTTTCTTGTAATCCATGATTATGTGTTTGGGCTTTCTTTTCTCACAACCTTAGACATAAAAGGATTATTTTAAGGGCAGTCAAAGTGGACACAAGTTGCACAAGTGTTGAGCAAATTTTGTTCAAGAAAATTGTGACCGGAGACAGAATTTGCCCTAGTTCATCTTTCTTATGAAGAAGTTGCTGTGTTTGTGCACCGTAGAGGTTTTGTAACCAAGCATCTTCTTAATCTTCATCGTATGATGAACTGAAGAACTTTGAAGCCAACAACCTTCTCTAGTTGGTGATTGAAGTCGCGTACTGGGATCCGTGTAATTAGTTAGTTATGTACTGAGAGCTGTGCATTGAAAATGAGAGATTATCACTACATAACAAGTCTAATTGGGTATTGGGGTAAGGGTTCAATTGTAAGTTGGTATAAGATACTGAGATTCATTTACTTGTAACCGCTTGTTGCGATAATAGTAGATTCTCGGGAGTAGTGACCTTAAAATCACCAGGTGGGGTTTTTACCGTGTAGGTTTTCCCCATTCGTAAACAAATCACCATGTCAATTTATTTTTTGTTGCATACTTAATTTAATTGGTGATCTGTTTGTGCTACCACGCGTTTGCACGTTAATTTGATTAATTAATAAACTTCGCTAATTAATCAATTAATTTCATTACAAGGGGTCAATACGTTTTTGGCCTATCACCAAGATTTGTGAAAACTTAAATATCCAAGCCACCAACAACTTCGGAAAGTACCTGGGATTTCCTTTGAAGCATAAGAGTTCAAATCAGAATCAGTTTAAATTTGTTGCTGAGAAGGTCATGAACAAGCTGGCTGGTTAGAAAGCCCAGCTTCTATCCTTTGCCGGAAGGACAGTATTAGTTAAATCTGTCATGTCCGCCATTCCGAACTATGTTATGCAAAGTTTTGCCCTTCCCTCCCATCTGTGTGATAAGCTTGACAAGATCAATAGGGATTTTCTATGGGGCACCACGCAAGAAAAAAAGAAGATGCATATGGTGGGGTGGAGTAAAATTATCAAAACTAAAGAGGAAGGAGGACTTGGCATTCAAGCAGCAAAGGAAAAAAATATAGCCCTTCTATCTACATTAAACTGGAGAATGTACCATGAACACGACTCCCTGTGGGCAAAAGTTTTACTGAACAAGTATTGCACCTAAGCTTGAAAAAATGCCAAGGACTCGGACAAACTTCCTTGTTCTGTTAACTGGAAAGCAATTAAACAGGGATTCCCTTTTTCATGAAGGGAATAGGATGGAATGTAGGGAGTAACCCCAAGCTAAAATTCTGGTATGATCATTGGGTCAAGGGCAAATCAATTAAAGAGCTAATTCATGGACCAATCTGCCAGGCAGAGCAAGAAATCACTATTGAAGAGATGAGACAAAGAGGTAAATGGCATTGGAATGCCATTTCTTTTGATATGCCATCGTGTATAAAAGGAAGAATCCTTGCCACACCCATTCAGCTATATGGGGAGAAAGGGGACTCAATGAATTGGAAAGCCTTAAATGATGGGGAGTTCATTGTGGCATCAGCGTACACTTTGGCAAGACCTGAAGAGGAGCACAACGATGGTTTTAAAGGGAGTTGGATCTAGAAAATTAACTCACTACCAAGGATCTGTCACTTTCTCTGGCTGTGTCATCATAATAGTGTACCAGTTAGGGAGGTAATTGCATCGAGAGGAATTGGATGTGAAGCCGTGTGCCTTCTCTGCAACTCTAATGCAGAAACTATAATTCATATGTTGAGGGATTGCCCTTTTGCAGTGGCTTTTTGGAGAAAAATTGGTGTGCCATCTGATTTGAAATCCACCTTCAGTCTTGATATACTTAAATGGCTCGAAACCAACTGTGTGGTGCAACTCATTGATTAAGGTGAAAGGATGTTCATGGAAGACAGTGTTCACCTTTGCTTTTTGGTCACTCTGGAAACATAGGAACAGGGTAGTGTTTGAAAACACTACACTAAACCCAAAACTTTATGACCCATGTTTGAAGCAAGCCATTGAGTATGTGTACTATGTGGGGAAATCATTTAGAACCATACAAGTAAGGTACTCTCGTGTCAAATGGAATAGACCAATGGAAGGATGGTGTAAGTTAAATTCAGATGGAGCATCGTTGGGAAATCCAAGGAAAGCAAGGGGTAGAGGATTGATTCGGGATCATAGATGTGCCTGGATCAAAGGTTACACTCGTAATATAGGATTCACTACAAGTGTTATAGTTGAATTTTGGGCATTGTGGGATGGGCTGCAGCTTGCATTACAGTTGGGAGTGGATTACCTGGAAGTTGAATTCGATGCAAAAGTGGTGGTAGACCTAGTTCTGTCTAATTCAGTCACTAACAGGGACTATTCCTTTCTCTTGAATGATTGTAGGTACCTTCTCAGTAGGTTCCAACAAACCAGGATGAATCACACCTATTGGGAAGCAAACAGGGCTACTGATGGACTGGCAAAAGAGCGATGTATGTAGCAAGAAGAGTTTGTTACTTTGTTCAATCCCCCTCCCCCTAATATTGTAACTTTTGTTAATGAAGATGCCACTAGTTTGTACTATGTAAGGCGGGTAGCCAATACTTTGCCTTTCATGGCTAACTAAGTTTAATAAAGATCCCTCTTAACCAAAAAAAAAAAAAAAAAGGTACATTCAACACCAATTTACTAATGACTAACCCTCTTTGTAAGGTTATCCAAAGTAAAAATCTTTCCCAATGTTGTTGTCCACAAAAAGAACGACACCCTCTCAAGAACCTTCACGAACCAAATACATTTCCAAGGAAAAGAGACAATAGTAGCTCCCTGAATCTCCTTATAAAAAGTCCGGGTATCAAATATAGCATTCCCCTTAAGACACTACCTCATCTTATCCACCCTCTCCTCATGGGAGCCTAAGGATAAATGAACTCAAAGAAAGAGAAAAAATCATTCATCTCCCTCCCAATCATGAAAGGTCCTACGAACCTAGGTTTCTACTTCTTACCTTTCCATTCAATTGACTGTCCAATACATAAGAAAGGTCCAGTTAATGTATGCTCATAGAGTACATATTAATCATCTATTTTTGGAAATATTTTATGAGAAATCTGTTTAAAAAGTTGGTAACTTTTTCATTTTTCCATAAAAAAGTTTCTTAAAATGGTTTACTAATGTATGCCCTAGGGCACACATACATTAGTAAAACCCTAAATAAGAATAAAACTTTCAATTCAATTTTAACTTTTTTGCAATCAATTTGATCCCTATCATTTTTAATAGAGAAATGATATGTCCACAACATTTTCACAACATTTTTATAACAAATCCTAAGTAGCAGATTGTTGCTGGCTGTTATTATTGGGGTAAAAAAGTAATCTTAGTGTTAGGTTCAAATTTAAACCAATAACAACTAACCACCTATGATTTGTTGTAAAAATATCGTAAATATGTTATGGACGTGGCTTCTCTCTTTTTAATAACTTGCTACTAAGTTAATCCCTACCATCAACTTACTTACAAAAACCACTAGCACATTTGAAGCTTACCTCATAAATAGGGTTTTTTTTTTTCCTTTCAAAATAACACTAATTTTCAAACAATTTCGTTAGTTAGCACGTTTTCAAAACTATTTAGGAAACTAAAATGGTGTTTGGATTGGGTTATTTTGAGTTATATAACTCAAAATTCAAATTTCATGGGCTCCACTGAGTTGCATTTTGTTTGGTTTTGTTTTCAATCATTGTTTCCAAAACTTATTTCTCAAAATTTTGAGATATAAGAATGAAAACAGATAACAGGTTTTCTGGTGTTTTTAGTTTTCAAAAACTGAGTTTGATAGCATTTTGGTTATTACTTACAACTATGTGGCACCCAGTGCAGTGTGTAGTCACCTCAAATTTCAAACAGTTGGAACTCTCTCTCTTTTTGGCTCTTCCCTTGCTTAAGCAAGAGTTTTACACTACCTTTTCCCTCATTTTTTGCTCTCTTCCTGCAGATGACATTACTCATAACCCAACTTCCCCATTCACTCATCTCACCCACCTCTCTGTGTTGGGTGCACTGCACCATGAGTCCAGCCCACATGTTTTTTCAAGAGCTCATTTAATGAGCATATCACTCTTGCCTTCCAAGACTTGTGAGAAGTCTAACTTCTCTTACACGCCGAAGAAAAAAGAAAAGAAAGATGCCAAGGCCATTCGGCCTAAGGAGCTGAAGAAAGAGATTTTGATTGAAGCAAAGTGAAAGTAAGTGGCTTGCATTTATTGTAATTTGATGTCAAGAGTGTAAAATGAAGAAAATAAGGAAAAGATGAACAAATAAATAGGGAGGCCATTCGGCCAGTGAAGATGGGGGGAAAAAGAAGTGAAGTCCCAGAGTGTGAGGACTTAGTGCAGTCTTGAAGACTGCGTGAGTGAGAGCAAGCAAAAAGAGAAGAGAAAAATAGAGAGAGTAAGAGAAAACTGTGAGAGATACACAATGAGAAAGAGAGCAGTGAGAAAAGAAAAGGAGAGTTTTTTTTTGCTCAAGTTGTATCTATAAGTGTTGTAATCTCTATTTAATATAGTGAAATTATTCGAAGTTTGTTCTGTGGTTTTTTCCTTCAAGGAGAAAGGGTTTCCACGTAAATCTTTGTGTTATTGTGTGGTTGTGCTTCTACTGTGCTTGCTGAAATTTATTCACAGTTATATAGAATTTTTCCCAACAAGTGGTAATAGAGTGTAGGTTCGATTGGGAGCAATGGCCGGAGATGAAGTGAAAGATTGTGAAGGTCTTGAGCAGGGGGAGTAATATCCTCCACTTAAGATTGTTGAACCTCTTGAAATGAGGTGTATTGAAGAACATCAAGCAATTAGCTTTGAGAATATTTGTGCTTCTAATGAGGGGGAGCTAAGAAATTGGATTAGGGATATCCAATGTGAAATTAATTATTTGAAAATGAAAGGTATTAGTTTTGATGATATTTTCTCAATGTTAGTGAAGATAATGAAAAAGGTTGAGTCTAGTGTTTACTTGATCGAGTTAAATTCAAAAAGTCTCCTCCATAAGTGGGCTGGCACCATGAGTCCAGCCCACATGCTTTTACAAGGGCTCATTTAATAAGCATGTAACTCGTCTTCCAAGACTTGTGAGAAGTCTAACTTCTCTTACACGCTGAAGAAAAAAGAAAAGAAAGATGCCAAGGCCATTCGTCCTAAAGAGCTGAAGAAAGAGATTTTACTTGAAGCAAAGTGAAAGTAAGGGGCTTGCATTTATTGTAATTTGATGTCAAGAGTGTAAAAGGAAGAAAAAAAAAAAAGGAAAAGATGAACAAATAAATAGGGAGGCCATTTGGCCAGTGAAGATGGGAAAAAGAAGTGAAGTCATGTGAGGACTAAGTGCAATCTTGAAGATTGCGAGAGTGAGAGCAAGCAAAAAGAGAAGAGAAAAATAGAGAGAGTAAGAGAAAACTGTGAGAGATGCACAGTGAGAAAGAGAGTAGTGAGAAAAGAAAAAGATAGTTTTTTTTGTTCAAGTTGTATCTATAAGTGTTGTAATCTTTATTTAATATAGTGAAATTATTCGAAGTTTGTTCCGTGGTTTTTCCCTTCAAGGAGAAAGGGTTTCCACATAAATCTTTGTGTTATTGTGTAGTTGTACTTCTACTGTGCTTGCTGAAATTTATTCACAGTTATATAGAATTTTTCCCAACAAGTGGTAATAGAGTGTAGGTTCGATTGGGAGCAATGGCCGAAGATGAAGTGAAAGATCGTGAAGGTCTTGAGCAGGGGGAGCAATATCCTCCACTTAAAATTGTTGAACCTCTTGAAATGAGGTGTATTGAAGAACATCAAGCAGTTAGCTTTGAAAATATTTGTGCTTTTGATGAGGGGGAGCTAAGAAATTGGATTAGGGATATCCAATGTGAAATTAATTATTTGAAAATGAAAGGTATTAGTTTTGATGATGTTTTCTCAGTTTTAGTGAAGATAACGAAAAAGGTTGAGTCTAGTGTTTACTTGACCGAGTTAAATTCAAAAAGTCTCCTTCGTAAGTGGGCTAGCACCATGAGTCCAGCCCACATGTTTTTATAAGGGCTCATTTAATAAGCATGTCACTCGTCTTCCAAGAATTGTGAGAAGTCTAACTTCTCTTACACGCTGAAGAAAAAAGAAAAGAAAGATGCCAAGGCCATTCGTCCTAAAGAGCTGAAGAAAGAGATTTTGCTTGAAGCAAAGTCAAAGTAAGGGACTTGCATTTATTGTAATTCGATGTCAAGAGTGTAAAAGGAAGAAAAAAAAAAGGAAAAGATGAACAAATAAATAGGGAGGCCATTCGGCCAGTGAAGATGGGAAAAAGAAGTGAAGTTGTGTGAGGACTAAGTGCAATCTTGAAGACTGCGAGAGTGAGAGCAAGCAAAAAGAGAAGAGAAAAATAGAGAGAGTAAGAGAAAACTGTGAGAGATACACAGTGAGAAAGAGAGTAGTGAGAAAAGAAAAAGAGAGTTTTTTTTTGCTCAAGTTGTATCTATAAGTGTTGTAATCTCTATTTAATATAGTGAAATTATTCGGAGTTTGCCCCGTAATTTTTCCCTTCAAGAAAAAAGAATTTCCACGTAAATTTTTGTGTTATCGTGTGATTATGTTTCTGCTGTTCTTGCTAAAATTTATTCACAATTATATAAAATTTTTCCCAAGACCGTGAACCAACATAAAATCACTTCCTTGACTTTTTCTGAGACCCAGCCTTTATATCAAACTCCAGTGGTTCCGTTCATCTCATAATCTCACGCGTGACAACATCTATTGAGAGAAGAACACATCCAAGCAAAGGCCTAGCACCACCGACAAGCTCATCTCTCAACTGCGCCGACATCAGTCAGTTCATCAGCTCCGACCTCTGCCCAGGTGACCACGTTTTCTCTCTACATTGCTTCATTGGAACACATTTCAATATAGCAATAAAGATGTAGTCGCTTAAGCTTTCCACTATGGACGTTTGCCATAAGCCGAACCTCATTAAATTTTCTTGCTTCCACTTATATTTGAAGCTTTTAACATAAATGCTTATCTGTATTCTGTACATGTTGGTGCCTTTTGGTAGAAGGAAGTATCCGTCTGTGACTACGTTGTTTTGTTTCTTGCAGTGTATTCCACCACGAATATGTTTTGGCTTCTGGTATCTATGCTTTTCTACCATGGGCTTTGTATTAGCACTAGTAATACTAGTGTTAACGTTTCTACAATACCCAGCTTTGTGAAAATTGGGGCTATTTTCTCTTTCAATTCCTCCATTGGGAAAGTTGCTAAAGTTGCAATAGAAGTTGCCATCAAAGATGTGAATGACGATCCAACAATTCTAAATAGAACTATGCTGAAATTAGCATTGCAGGATTCCAAATTAGACAATGAATTTTTGGGAATTGTTGAGGGTACATTCTCTGTAACATCTCCTTTTTGTTCATTCACAAATTTTCATCCTTTCCATGATGCGCAAGTCATAAAATTTCATAGTCTATATTTTTCACCTTCTTTTACAAACTCTGCGTTATTTTGGGACTAAAGCTTAATTGTTGTTTTTCAGCTTTGCGGTTTATGGAGAATGATATAGTGGCCATACTAGGTCCCCAGCGCTCAGTTATGGCTCATATAATTTCACATATAGCGAATGAGCTCCGTGTCCCCTTATTATCCTTTGCAGCAACAGACCCCACCCTGAATTCACTTCAGTTCCCTTACTTTGTTCGGACAACGCAAAGTGATCTGTTCAAGATGGCTGCAGCAGCAGAAATTGTAGCCTACTATGAATGGCGAGATGTAATAGCAATCTATATTGATGATGATCATGGTAGAAATGGGATTGCTGCATTGGGGAAATGCTAGTCGAGAAAAGATGTAAAATCTCATATAAAGCTCCTATGAGCCCTAACTTAGGCCGTGTTGAAATCACCAATGCACTGGTCAAGGTGGCTTTGATGGAGTCTCGGATTATTATACTGCACATTTATGATTCCTCAGGTGTAGAGGTACTTGATGCTGCAAGGGATATGCAGATGATGAGAAATGGATATGTATGGATAGCTACTGATTGGCTCTCTACTCTACTAGATACAGAATCTTCCTTATCTTTATCAGTAATGGATAGTATTCAGGGGGTTCTTACATTGCGCATGTACACACCGGAGACAAATTTGAAAAAGAAATTTGTTTCCAGGTGGAGCAACTTGACTGCGGCAGGAAACACAGATAATGGCCTTTTTGGACTAAATACTTATGGTCTGTATGCCTATGACACTGTCTGGCTTCTTGCTCATGCACTTGACAAATTTTTCAGTCAGGGGAAAAACATTTCATTTTCAAATGATAAGGGTTTAAGTGATTTTAGTGAAGGAAACTTGCGTTTTAATGCTATGAGCGTCTTTGATGAAGGGTCAGTGTTGCGTGAAAACATTGTAAATGTTAACATGAGTGGTGTAACTGGCCAGGTTAAGTTCACTCCTGATGGTAACCTCATTCATCCTTCATATGAAGTCATCAATGTGATTGGCACAGGGTCTAGGACAATTGGGTATTGGTCCAATTCTTCTGGCTTATCAGTTGTGCCACCAGATAAGCTCAATGCACAAGCAAAGGGTTCCAGTTCAATTCATCCATCACTATACGGTGTAATCTGGCCAGGACAAACAACTCAAAAGCCTCGTGGATGGGAATTATCGAGCAATGGAAGGCAATTGAGAATTGGAGTTCCAATCCGTGTTAGTTATCGTGAAATTCTCTCTAGAGGTGAAGGCCCCGATATGTTTGGTGGTTATTGCATTGATGTGTTTAATGCTGCAAAGGATGCGTTACAATATCCAGTCCCGTACAAGTTTGTTCCATTTGGGGATGGGCATACGAATCCAATAAACCAAGATCTTCTGCACAAGATCACAACTGGTGTAAGTATGAAGTACATCAATTCTCTACAGACATTGGAATAAAAATCCTCTATCCTACTCTTATTGTGTGATATGCTTTTGTTTTTCATGCTTTTAGTTATAATTCCTGATTCACTGGTTTTGATGTTACATATGTATAGGACTTTGATGCTGTGGTTGGAGACATTACAATTACCACAAACAGGGCAAAGATGGTGGATTTTACACAGCCATATATTGAGTCTGGGCTAGTGGTAGTGGCCCCAGTTTGGAAGTTGAACTCTAGTGCTTGGGCATTTTTGAGGCCATTTACTCCATTGATGTGGTGTGTCACAGGAATATTTTTCCTTCTTGTGGGAGCAGTTGTTTGGATTTTGGAGCGCAGGACAAATGATGAATTATGGGGCCCTCCTAGAAAACAATTTGTCACAATTATATGGTGAGTTCTTAAGACAAAAAAAATACTAAAGCTACTACTAATTTTATTTAAACTTATAAGACATTGAATGCGATTTTTGAAATACATTTTTATTTTGTATTTAAAGTTGACACTTCAGTTTGTCCAACTTATATAGTAAAATTTATAGTAGATGTAACATCAATTACGCTTCTATTAGGAACAGCTTAACTACACGCGTTACTATGGTAAAACTTTCACTCCATTCATTCTTTCTTTGTAAGAAAATGATAATGCTGAGGTAGAGATCACTAGAAGCCCTTCACATCCAAAAAAAGTTAGAACATATTTCCCTACTTTTCACCTTCACTAATAATGTAACCATTGTCAGGTCCAGAAAAGTTCCTTTTGTGGTGATGATAGTTTGGACGCTAAAAGTAAATAAATGATTGTACCTGGAATGTTTTGTTATTGGTTCGTCTTTCATTGTCAAAAATATTCTATAAGATTGCATCTTCTTGAAATTTTATCCATTCCCCTATTGCTAATTTTGTGCCTTTCACTTTGCAGGTTCAGCTTTTCCACTTTGTTTTTCTCTCATAGTAAGTAAAATGCTCTACTTTATTCTTCACAAGCAATTTGCTGCAGTCACTTGCAAATTGCTATATATTGACATGACTTGTTGTGATTAATGCAACATGACTATCTCTTGGATCTCTTGTAATAAGGATTATCTCTAGTAATAAGGATTACTAAATCACTCCTTTCATGTTTTATGTAGGGGAAAGGATTGCCAGCACCCTTGGTCGCTTAGTGCTTATCATATGGCTTTTTGTAGTTTTAATACTCAATTCGAGCTACATTGCAAGTCTGACCTCAATACTGACAGTGGAACGGCTTTCTTCACCCGTCAAAGGGATTGAAAGTTTAATATCAAGCAACGATCCAATTGGTTACCTGCGGGGTTCATTTGCTGAAAATTATTTGACACAGGAACTCAACGTGCATAAGAACAGACTTGTTCCCCTAAACTCTCCAAACGAATATGAGAAAGCCTTGAAGGATGGTCCAAGGAAGGGTGGTGTTGCTGCAGTGATTGATGAGCGTGCATACATGGAGCTCTTCCTCTCCACCCGATGTGAATTTGGTATAGTAGGTCAAGAATTCACCAAAATGGGATGGGGCTTTGTAAGTATCATTTATAAACATTTGATTTTTCTTTAACAGTAACAAGGAACATCCCCTTTGGTAAATTTTATTCCTTTGTGGGTTCATTCACTAATTATTAATGGTTCTACTAATTCAACATACAGAAATATTATTGTCAAAACTTTCATAAGATGACTAGTTGTTCTTGTCATCTTGTGAACGTGAAACTGGTGAACCATAAAAATATGAGAAATGCTATGTCTGCAATATTTTTGCAACATTTTCACAACAAATGCTAAGTGACAGGTTGTTACAGGTGGGACAAAAAAGTAATCTTAGTGTTAAGTTCAAATTTAAACTAATAACAACTAACTACCTCTGATTTATTGTGAAAATGTTGTAGACGTAACACATCTCTAAAAATATACTTCCTCATTTTAGCATTTGTTCATAATCATGATAGAATAATGGTAATTGATATTATCATTTGGTAGTATTTTAAACTTTTAGAACAAGTGGTAAATTATAATGACATCAAATTAAAAATCTTACATGCATCTGTATGGGGTCCCACTTATTAAGGGATAGTTTGAACTCACAAATGAGGAGAGTCCTAGAATAATGGTTAAGCGATCAAATTCACCATTTTTTTAATAGATTTAGCTTTTGGTTGAAATAGTGGATTCAAATTCTCTAGATTTTCTAAGGTACTCTACCAATAAATTACCTTAAATCCTAACCATTCTTTTTATGATTTAAGAGTCTAAATTCTACCATATCAGCATTCCACTAATAATACTCTTAAAATAGTATAATAATGGTGCAAACAAAATAATTAAGATTATTGTTAATGGAATGCTGACATAACAAAATTTAGACCATTAAATCATTAAAAAATGATTAAGATTTAAGGAAGTCTATTGGGTAGAGTACTCTAGAAAATCTAGAGAATCTGAATCCTAAAATAATATATCATATCAAACTCATTAGAGAACCATAGTACATATGCATGCCTTTGACTTGATTAGACATAGTATATTTGTATTGGATTAGCCACTTGTTTTTAATTCATTGCTCATGTCTATCATATCCATAAAAAAAATGTTAAAGTTATTATCGATTTTATTACAAAATACTTATAAATAATAAATGTGATTGATGTCACATATACAACATAATATATAAATTTCTTAATTATATTTTGTTTTGTGTTGTTCTATATTTCTCATTGGTTAGGCCTTTCCACGGGACTCGCCACTAGCAATTGACATGTCAACTGCGATCCTGAAACTATCAGAGAATGGGGGTCTACAGAGGATTCATGATAAATGGCTTACAAGAAGTGCATGCAGCTCAGAAGGTGCAAAGCAAGACGTAGACCGCCTTCCACTTAAAAGCTTTTGGGGACTCTTTTTACTATGTGGCTCAGCTTGCTTTCTTGCTCTGCTTTTGTATCTCATTAAGATGGTGCGGGAGTACATGAGGCATTCAGATGAAAGCTCATCCAAGAAATCATTTTTTTCTTTTGTCAAAGAAAAGGAAGAGGATGCAGATAAAATGCAAGAGGAAGCTGGGAAAAATGGAGCCAAGAGAAGGCGAAATGAACAGAGGGTCTCAAATGGAAGAGTGCATGAAGATGGAACTTTAGATGGTCCCAATAATCGTGGTGTTTATGCTGGGTATGAAGCCTGATAATTGGTTCCATCTTGGAGCTTTAGTCAATTAATACGTAGGCTATCAAACTCTCTTTTAAATGTTTGGGTTCGGAACTGTTGTAATTTTAATTAACTGACTTGTATCCTGTGCATGTGTTTATACCCAAAAATAAAAACCATGTACGGTTTGTATGAATGAGTGTAGGAGTTTTTAATGAAAACAAAGCTGCAAAAGTGACACTGGCGGCTCCAAGAATTTTTCTCCAGTTGTTCTGTAAGAAACATAAATTATAATTTTTTGCATTGTTGTTTCATTAATTATAAAATTATTAATTGTTGTTTAGCCTAACATAATTTAATTTGTTTGTTTTTTTATAATGTATTGGTTAATTAAATTGTTAATTATTGTTATTTAGTTGCTTCATTTTTTTTTTACTAACTACTAACAATTTAGCACACACCCTACTGTGCATTAGTACACACTAGCACACATCCCATGTGCATTATCCACAGGTCAACCCACTACCTAGTGTCTAACATAATTTAATTTTATCTTTTATAATGTATTGATGCTTGCTTTTGCATGCCTTTACTTCCCCAATTCAAATATCCCAACCCACACGACCCTATCCACCCCCCACTCAACAGAGAAGAGTCACAAGAGGAGCCAATCAGATAAATTCACAAATGACAATACACTAAAAGACAAACTCACCAACACAGAACACACCAACGGATAAAGTCAAAACAGGGGCAAATAATTGTAAAGTTATAAAAGCTCTTAACTGTAAAGCCAAGCCAATTACAATTCAAAGAGAAAGAGAGAGAATCATATATAGAGAGAGAGTCTCATACTCTCATTTCAGTTCAAAGAGAAAGAGCTCTCTCTCTCTCAGACCACAGTCCACACTCCACAGCAAACCCAACGATGTAAGAGAGAAAAAGAGGACTTAAATGCCTTGAGGGAGGCTTGAGGGGTGACGCCGTGGGCCACGGCAGCATGTCGAGGCAAGGAAGGACTTGAGGCCAAGCCGAAGCGTTGCAAGCTCTAATCCAATCAGACCGATCTCTAATCTTTGATGCTTGATGTGCTCTGTTGCTCGAATTTGAGGCCCGATGCAGTGACCGATGTGCTTTGTTGCTTGAGTTTTAGGCAGAGGCGCCGTCGCACCGATGTGCTTCAGTGCTTGGTTCGTTGGTCGTTTCGTTGATGAGGTTTTTTTTTTTTAAGTTAGGTTTCTGATTTTAGTTTTTGCTTTACCATTTGATGAATGATGAATTGGCAGAGTGTATTGGTTTTTTTTTTTTTTTTTTTTTTTTTTTGAGAATCCATTTGGGTTGGGCTGGTTGGGTGTTTAGTTAATAATTATTTTGATTTAAAAATCTGCTTGGGGTTGGTTTTGTTTAGGATTGATGTTGGGCTTTTTTTCCCTGGATGGGCTTGCTCTGTTATAATTTTTTTTTCTTCAGATTCTCTGTTACAATTTTTTTTTTTAGATTTTAGTTCAAAATTTTTTTTTGAGTTTTTTCTTTTTGCTTGAAAGTAGAACAAATAATCCACCAAAATTTAATTTTATTGGCATAAACAAAATTTGAGGGTGTTCCAAAATTTTTTTTAAGTGTAGATAAATAAAAAAATTTAAATTATTTATTTATCTACCCTGACCTGAACGTTGTGCCGCCACTGAAAAGTGCAGCCATATGTAAAACAAACCATGCAATTGAAATGTAGATTTTGCTTATTTTGGCTTAGAACGTGTACACATACTCAAGCATAGGTACACAAACATTCTCAATGATGCGTACACCCTTTGCTCAAAGAACTTCAAATGTTAGAATTCACAAAACTTTCACCTGTATTCATCAATATCACTTAGGTTCACTTAAGTTGTTAAAAGAAAGTACTCATGATAATTTTGGCGTGAGTCAACTCATATTTGGAATGTTTACAACTGAAGTCGTAAATAGTAGTGCAGGTATGAATGGTCTATTCCTCACAACCGTGAAGATTGATGTTGGTCGCATGAAAGATAGTGATTCAAAAGTCACTTGGAGTATACTGTCATTGAAATAGTGTGAAGAAAGTTATGGTCAAAACTGGGAGTAACAAAAATGTGTGTACATGCTGGTTAAGTCACACTTACGCTACTCTTTGTGCAGAAGGCATGATGAGAATTGGCATGGAGCATACGCAGGGGTGGAGCCAAGACTTGGAGTTAGGAGGGCAAAAGTACAAACGAATTTTTTTTTTTTTTTTTGAAACTCCAAATAAGCGTTTATATAGAAGAAAAATGCTATGTCTACAATATTTTTACAACAAATCATAAGTAATAGTTTATTATTGGTTGTTATGAGTGTGTAAAAAAGTAATTTAAGTTGTGGATTCAAATTAGAACTAATAACAACTTACCGCATGCAATTTGTTATGAAAATGATATCAACATAGCACTTATCAATCTAGAAAGTTAAGTTTTTTTTTTTTTTTTTTTTTTTTTTTTTTTTTTTTTTTTTTTTTTTTTTTTTTTTTTTAAATTTAGGTGTCTTGTGTGTTGTCGGATGTGTGTGGGTGTTCACTTAGACTAGTTATAATTGGCTTAGGAATTTTTTATTTTATTTTATTTTTTGTTTGTGTCTTGCGTGGATTTGTTTTGGGGTGTTGTTTGGGCTTAAGTTTGTTATCAGTAAATTTTGTTGTTGAGTTTGTTAAATTTATTTCAGATTTTAGATCAATAAAATTTTTTATAGCCTTTAAAAAGATCAATAATATTGTTGAGAGGGGCGAAGTGTAAATTTATGGAAACAAATTGCTAAAATTAATACACACACACACATATATATATATACACACTTAAAAAAAATTGAAAAAATTTGGTATAGTTCCGTCACTGGAACATAGACATTGGTATCGAGACTGCATGTCGACTAGGTCATTAAGTGAAGCCCCACATTATAGTGTAATTAAATAGAAGACGTTGGTGTGACAGTGATCACACCGTAATGTGGTCATCCCCACACCAAATAGTTGATAATCATTTGATAATACATTACAATGGAATTCATATTTACGATAGAGATTACTCATAAAAGTTAATGATAATTTGAATTTGAATTTCATATGCAATCCCATAATTTGTTCCAAAAATTAGTCCCTTAATTAAAATTTTAGCCAATTACATGATTTTCTCGGGAATCAATATCTTTTTTTTTTTTCCTTCTACAATCAATGACGCGAAAAGTGAATTATATTATCTACTTTTTCTAGCAATAATACAGGGACGCCACTCATTTTAAGCGACTAAAATGCCTGTCATTATCTTGTAGGTGACGACCATCCACTTAATCAGATCAGAACAAATGGTGTCTCTTTCTTTGTCTCTTGTTAGAAATACTGAATGTGATAGTATTGTATTTCTCAATCAAAGAATATACATGGATGCCTTTACATAGGAGGCATATGTGTGCAGTACAAGTAAATATGTGTGCGGTACAAGCAAGAGTATAGTATAAGACTGTGTGCTATACAAGTAATCTAACTGGGCCTAAAACCCACAATATTATACATGTTAATAGCCCCCCTCAAACTCAAGGTGGATGTGAGACCAACTTGAGGTTGTCAACCAAATCACGAAGGCGTCCCTTAGGATGTGACTTGGTGAAAATATCAGCAAGTTGATCTTTGGAGGAGACTGAGAAGAGCTTGAGAGCACCATGGACAAGATGATAACGGATAAAATGACAATCAATCTCAATGTGTTTAGTCCGTTCATGGAAAACATCATTGTGAGTAATATAAATGACACTCTGGTTATCACAATAAAGAGGAGTAGCAGAAGACGTGGACACACCTAAATCCTTAAGAAGCCAACACAATCAAAGGAGCTCAGATGTGGTATCAGTAAGGGCACGATATTTTGCTTCAGTACTAGAACAGGCAATAAAAGTTTGTTTTTTACTTCGCCAAGAAATCAAAGAAGAACCAAGTAGAAAGCAATAACCCGTAGTGGACCTGCGATCAGTAGGATCTTCTGCCCAATTAGCATCAGAGAATGCATGGAACACAAGAGGAGACTGAGTTGAGTAGAAAATGCCCATAGAAGAGAGTGCCCTTTAAGTATCGAAGAATGTGCAGAATAGCAGCATAGTGAGTCGATCGTGGAGCAGACAAATACTGGCTCACCTGATGAACAGCATAAGAAATGTCTGGACGAGTAACTGTGAGATAAACTTAGCTGCCAACCAATTGTCTATAAAGAGAGGGATTAGACAATGGTTTCGCCCCCGAGGGTGTCAGATGCGCATTAAGTTCAACTGGAGTGTCAACGGTCTTGCTGTCAGTGAGTCCAGCTCGAGACAAAAGATCAGAAGCATACTTGGCTTGAGTAATATAAAGACCATCTGTGGAAAGAGTGATTTCAAGACCCAAGAAATAGCTGAGATGTCCAAGACCTTTCATCTCAAATTGCTGACTGAGAAAATCCTTGAGTTCTTGAATGCCATTGAGGTCATCACCAGTTATGATCATATCATTCACATATAGGAGAAGCAAAATGGTGCCTTTATCATTGCGACGAAGAAATAAGGCAGAATCATAAGGACTGGCAGTGTAACCCAAGCAAAAGATGGTGGAGCTGAACTTGGCAAACCAAGCTCGTGGAGCTTGTTTAAGGCCATAAAGTGCACGTCGAAGGCAACAAACCTTATTTGATTCAACAGATAGACCAGGAGGAGGTTGCATATAGACTTTTTCACTCAAATCCCCATTAAGGAAGGCATTTTTAACATCCATCTGAAAAATGTCCCATTTACTAGCAGCGGCAACGGCTAAGAGGGTACGAACGGATGAGATACGAGCAACTGGGGCAAAAGTCTCTTCATAATCAATCTCATACTCCTGTGTAAAACCTTTGGCAACCAAACGAGCCTTGTAGCGCTCAATGGACCCATCAGAGCGAGTCTTAATCTTATAGATCCACTTACAACCAATCACAGACTGTCCAGGAGGGAGAGTAACCAGATCCCAAGTATGGTTTTTGGTTAATGCATCAAGTTTCTCTTTTATTGCAATCTGCCATAAATGGTCAGTGGAGGCCTCACGAAAGGTTTGAGGCTCGTGGAGTATAGTAAGGGCAGTGTAACAATGATAGTCAAGTAAATGTGCAGGAATGGATCTTACCCGGGTTGAGTGGCGAGGTGGAATGTTTTGTGAAGGATCTTCAGGCGGAGTAGGAGCAGGGGACCCAAGCTCAAGGTGTGGTAGCTCGTCATCAACCTGTTCATCTTCTACCTGTCTAGGAGAAGCATAAAAAATATCTAGAGAAAAGTCCAAAGGAGGATCAAGATTATTTGTAGAAGGAACATGAGACTCATCTGGAAATATTTCTAAAACAGAGGAGTTAGTCAGGGAAGAACGAAAATGAGAGAGTTCAACAAATAAGCGATGTTCCCAAAAGACAACATTACGGGAAACACAGAGATGATGAGAGACAGGATCATAACACCGATACCCTTTTTGAAGTTCGCCATAACCAAGGAAACAACAAAGTCTAGATCGAGGTTCAAGTTTGTTGCGCTCATAAGGCTGAAGGAGAACAAAACAAGCAGATCTGAAGGAGCTAAGGTAATGATAGTCAAGGGGTGACCCAAAAAGACATTCATACGGAGTCTAATTATGGATGACAGCGCTTGGAATGCAATTAATAGCATGAACAACATGAAGAGCGGCTTCACCCCAAAATGGGGCAGGAACTTTGGCAGAAAGAAAAAGAGCACAAACAGTGTCAAGAATATGACGAAATTTTCTTTCGGCTCGACCATTTTGCTGAGAGGTACCTGGACAAGTTAGATGATGTACAGTGCCATAAGAATGTAACATAGCTTGAAAAGCATATTGAGTATATTCAAGAGCATTATCAGATTGAAATGTTTTGATACGTTTGGAGAATTGTGTTTCAACCATTTTTGCAAAGTCACTGTATATTGGTAAGATTTCAGAACGAGATTTCATAGGAAAAATCCAACTATAATGAGAATAATCATCAATAAAAACAACAAAATATCGAGATCCACCAATACTAGTAACAGGAGAAAGTCCCCAAACATCAGAATGAATTAACTCAAAAATACTATTAGAGATAGAGTCACTATTATTGAAAGGTAAAGCTGGCTGTTTTCCTAACTGGCAAGAAGTACAATCAAAGTTATCTTTGGACACAGAACCCAATAGACTTTGAGAAGCTAACTGTTGTACCCGAGAAGACGGGGCATGACCAAGACAAGAATGCCAAAGTACGAGAGAAGGTAAGGAAGAAACCGCAGCAGCTGCAGCAGCAACAGAAACAGGTGCAACAGGTGAAAGATGAAGATTGTCCATGGGAAACATACGCCCAACTTTAGGACTGGTCCCAAGCTCTTGCCCCGTCCTCGGATCTTGCACAATACACCCAGAATAGTAAAAAATAAGGCGATATTCTAGTTCAGCTAATTGTCCCACAGAGCACAAATTATAGGATAGGTTAGGTACATGAAAGACCCTAGGAACAGAGAGGTTGGAGGTCGAAACAAAACCTAGACTGTTCCTATTCATGGTGGAACCATTAGTTATATGAATATTAATAGGATTTGGTGCAGGGTCAAGTTTGGAGAATAAGGACTAGTGAAGTGTTATGTGATTGCAACAGGCAGAATCAAAAAGCCAAGTTTGAGACTTACTAGGTAGAACTGAGAGAGCAGTGGAAAGAAATGCATTACCAGTCATACGAATAGCCTGAGCTATGATATCCTGTAGTTCAGTGGAGGAGAGGTTGATAGTGGATCCAGAAGATTAGGACTTAGCTGAAATGAAAGGCATCGGTGGAGTAGGCTCAGTATTAGCAACAGCAGCAGTAGATTTGTTGCGACGGTAACAAGTCTCAATGGTGTGGCCAGGACGCTTGCAATAGTTGTAGAACTTTTTTTTAGTCTGCTTACGACGATTGCTAGAGCCAAAGGAATCACCTGATTGCTGAGGTTGCTTTATAGGAGGAGCAGAAGGAGTAATAGCCAGAACATTCAGCTTATTCTGAGCTTGAAGTGTTGCAAGACGAGCTTCTTCTCTGACCAACTCATTTACAGCAATATCAAGAGAGGGAAGAGGATTGCGATTAAGAAGCTGACCTCGGATAGACTCAAAGTCCTTGTGCAGAGACATCAGGAATTCATAGAGACGAAATTCATCTCTAATGGTTGCATATTGCTGAGCATCCTTTGAGCATGCCCAAATTGGATCAGAAAGGTCAATTTAGTCCCAAATGAAGCGAACCTGATCATAGTAGTCATTGATGGATTGCCCTGGTTCTTGCCTGAGTTGATGCAATTCTACCATTAACTGATATTTCATGGATCCGTGAGTAGTGGAGTACCTTTTGGCCAACATATCCCATGCTAATTTTGCATCATCAAAGCTGCCCAATAGATTAGTGATGGAAGGAATGGAAGTGTTTCGAATCCATGTAAGGATCATGTGGTTGTGACTATCCCATTCAATCATGCGATTGAGGAAGGCAGCATCTTCTTCACTTGCCCCTTTGACAAGAATAGTGATTGCACCAGTACAATAATGCCAGAGCATGCGACCCTTAAGAAAATTGCGCATAGCTTGAGACCAAGATAAGTAATTCCTACTCCCTTCCAATATAGCATTAATGGGGCAAGGAAAAAAATATCTTTTTTATCCATTTAGAGACACAATATGCAAAAATAGACTGCAAAAATGAAATCTACGCGAAAAACTGGGTAAGGAGAACCTGACTGAGAAAAGTCAACCCTAGAAAAGTCAACGGTCAACGGCCCGGTCAAAGTCAACGGTCTAAGTCAATGAGGTCAAAGGTCAGCAGAGATGACGTGGCACTGACGTCAGCAGATGACTGGATGCTGACGTAAGCTAGGGCTGACGTGGCACTGATGACGTCAGCCTGAAGCTTAAGACGGTGCGTGGGGCGCGTAGGTGATGAAGCAGAATCTTTGGGCGGCGTGTGAGGGCGCGTGGCGTCTCCGATGGCTGCGAGACTTCCACCAACGTGTAGATCGAAGGAAGATGATCTGAGTGGTACCTGCAGAAATGTGATCGGAGCAATATTCAAGGCGGTGACGATACTTGCAGTGGTCTATACGGTGTGCGACTCCTTAACGGCAGCGGCTGCAAGTCCAGAACCCAAAGACAACGGCTGGAAGACGTCAGAGGTTCAACGGCAAAAGGCTGCGACGACTGTTGTGACAGCGGAAGCGTTGTTGAGAATGGAGTAACACCAATAAAAACAAGACTGCTAAGAAAAGGTCAGAGCAATGGCTCTGATACTATGTTAGAAATACTGAATGTGATAGTATTGTATTTTTCAATCAAAGAATATACATGGATGCCTTTATATAGGAGGCATATGTGTGCAGTACAAGTAAATATGTATGCGATACAAGTAAGAGTGTAGTACAAGACTGTGTGCTATACAAGTAATCTAACTGGGCCTGAAGCCCACAATATTATACGGGTTAACATCTCTCATGTTAATTTTCTTCACGTATATCTATGACCCATGCACAAGAATATATATAGTGATAAATATCCAAAAAGAAGTAGTAACAGAGAAAGTATTTTCAGTTTTTCACCATATAGACAATTATACATACTGCCACTGCATGAGAGTTCCAACACTACCAAATTAAACCCAGATTCCCAGTGTTACACTTTCATGTACAAAGTGTATAACCATGAGCCCATTAACTTATTCCATATCTCTAAACACACGGTTCTTTCATAAGCATAGTGTTAACGGTCGAGTTGTGGGGGTTTCTGCAGTGGGTCAAAGACGATGGCTGCAACAGCTACTGCGTAAGTCAACTCTTCCCTCGCTACTGGAATCAAACTTCTCCTTTCTCTTGTCCCTTGCTTTCTGTGAACTCGACACTAGTGATCGGTGATCCCACAATTATGCCCTTTGTTTTGATTATCAATTTTTTAATTGGACGAATTTTTTTTTTTTTTTACCAGTGGATTTTCCACTTAAGTGATGCTTACTTTTCCATGTTATACTTATATACAGGGGATCTAGCTAGTCTTCTAGATCAGTGAAGAATCTAAGATTTAACTTGAGGGGGGCAGAATGCTAAGCGATATTTTAATCCAAGAAAAATCCATATATAATAAATAGCTTGTTCATTATATATTATGTTTATCTAGGTCTTTGTTTTAACAGGAATATAAACAATGTTTTGATCAAAGTCCTAAGTCTACTTACCAATGGAAAAAGGATTTTAGTTGGGGCTATTAACAAAGTGAAGCCGAGTAGTAAAAGTCTAAACTTGTTTATCTAATTTTATTTTGAATATGAGTGGAGCTTGAACATATCACCAAACAAAATTTTTATATTTACACATAATTCTCTTGTGTGTGTTTCTCAAAACAACAACAACAACCAAAAAAAAAAAAAAAAGATTACATTTACATGTTCAAGTTTTGTTTATTTTCTTGTTAGATAAACTTAAATTTACTCTTGAGCTACTTGAGTTTTTTTTTTTTTTTTTAATTTATAAGCAAGTAATATAGCATTATTGATGGGAAAAAAAAAAACTTAAAAGTTCACAATGAACACAAAGTGACAAAATGTACAGAAAACTCAAAATGAAAATCTAAGAGAAACTTAAAACTTCAAATAGAAAAAAAAAAAAAAAAAAAATGTATGAAACCCCAATTCCGGGACCAATAAAAAAGAGTAGGAGAAAACAAAGCTTTCTATTGATTCAAGGAGCTCTCTCTATCTTCAAAAGAACGACTATTTCACCCCTTCCAAACAAGCCACATCAAACAAAGCCAGCACCATGTTCCAATTCCAAATATCCGAACCTTATTTGCCAAACCAATTTCTCAAGTTAAATAGCAAAGAAGCAACATTCCCCACCAAGACCCACTAAATCCCACATTTGAAAAACATCTTCCCACAAAGCAAAAACAACATCGCAATAGATTAAAAGATGATCCACTATTTTGGTATTTCCCCATTACTTAGGTACATACAACACCAATTTACTAATGACTAACCCTCTTTGTAAGGTTTTCCAAAGTAAAAATCTTTCCCAATGTTGTTGTCCACAAAAAGAACGACACCCTCTCAAGAACCTTCATGAACCAAATACCTTTCCAAGGAAAAGAGACAATAGTAGCTCCCTAAATCTCCTTATAAAAAGTCCGGGTATCAAATATGGCATTCCCCTTAAGACACTATCTCATCTTATCCACCCCCTCCTCATGGGAGCCTAGGGATAAATGAACTCAAAGAAAGAGAAAAAATCATTCAGCTCCCTCCCAATCATGAAAGGTCCTATGAACCTAGGTTTTCTACTCCTTACCTTTCCATTCAATTAAGTGTCCAATACATAAGAAGGATCCAGTTGATGTATGCTTTTAGGACACATATTAATCATTCAATTTTGGAAATATTTTATGAGAAATTTGTTTAAAAAGTTGGTAACTTTTTCATTTTTCCATAAAAAAAAGTTTCTTAAAATTGTTTACTAATGTATGCCCTAGGACACACATACATTAGTAAAACCCTACATAAGAATAAAACTTTCAATTCGGTTTTAACTTTTTTGCAGTCAATTTGATCCCTATCATTTTTAATAGAGAAATGATATGTCTACAACATTTTCATAACATTTTTATAACAAATCTTAAGTAACAGGTTGTTACTGATTGTTATTATTGGGGTAAAAAAGTAATCTTAGTGTTAGGTTTAAATTTGAACTAATAACAACTAACTACCTATGATTTGTTGTAAAAATATCACAAAAATGTTATGAACGTAACTTCTCTCTTTTTAATAACTTGCTACTAAGTTAATCCCTACCATCAACTTACAAAAACCACGAGCACATTTGAAGCTTAAATAATAAATAGGGTTTTTTTTTTTTTTTTTAAATAACACTAATTTTCAAATAATTTCGTTAGTTAGCACATTTTTGAAACTATTTAGGAAACTAAGAAGGTGTTTGGATTGGGTTGTTTTGAGTTATATAACTCAAAACTAATAACTCAAATCTCAAATTTCATGAGCCTCACTAAGTTGCATTTTGTTTGATTTTGTTTTCAGTCATTGTTTCTAAAACTTGTTTCTTAAAATTTTGAGATATAAGAATGAAAATTGAGAACAAGTTTCCTGCTGTTTTCAGTTTTCAAAAACTGGGTTTGATGGCATTTTGGTTATTACTTACAACTATGTGGGACCTGGTGTAGTGTGTAGTCACCTCAAATTTCAGACCGTTGGGACTCTCTTTTTTTGGCTTCTCCCAGGTTTAAGCAAGAGTTTTACACTACATTTTCTCTCATTTTTTGCTCTCTTCCTTCAGATGACATTACTCATTAAAGAATTCTTGAGAAATTCTATCTCACCTTGAGATAGAGAGAGCTAGTATTTCATTTATATAGAACTATTACATTTTGTATATTGTCCATTTAGATGGATATGTACAAAGGAGAAAAAATAGGGAGCAAATCACGTGTAACAGTACAAATATTTTGACAGTACAGCTAGCTGAGATATTTTGAATTTGCTAGCTGTCTACCTCTGTCTACCTTCTACAATTTAGGTGGTTTTGGTCTAGAAATACTTTCCTCTTGATTTTCAGCTTCCTGATTTTCAGCTGCACTTTTACTCCCCCTCAAACTTGGCCGTGGATCAAGACAAAGGCCAAGTTTGTTTCGTAAGTCCCGAAAGGCAACCTTGGAGAGGGGTTTGGTGAAAATATCAGCTAGTTGATGGTTGGATAGAACAAAGCGGGTTTCAAGAGAACCAAGAGCCACCTTTTCACGAACATAGTGATAATCTAGTTCGATGTGTTTTGTCCTTCCATGAAAGACAGGATTCACTGTCATATACAAGGCACTCAAGTTATCACAATGTAGTATTGGAGGGCGAGGAAGGGCAATGCCAAGATCACGAAGTAAGAAGGACAGCCATGTGAGTTCAGCTGTAGTGGATGCCATGGAGCGATACTCAGCCTCAGCACTAGATTGAGACACAGTTGATTGCTTTTTGGCACTCCAAGAGATGCAATTACTGCCTAGAAATGTGCAGAACCCAATGGTAGACCGTCGGCTAATAGAGCAACCAGCCCAATCAGCATCAGAAAACCCATACAAATCAAGAGTACTTGAGGCCAAAATTTGTAACCCAAAGTGAGCAGTCCCATTGACGTAACGCAGAATGCGTTTGACAAGCTGGTAATGAGTTATTGTAGGAGCATGCATAAATTGACACACAAAATTGACACTATAGGAAAGGTCTGGTCTAGTGAAGGTAAGATATTGTAGTCCTCCAACTAGGCTACGATAAAGTGTGGGATCAGGGTAGAGATCATTATTGATGGGAAGTTGCTGACCTTTTAAGGGCATGGGTGTCGAAATTGGTTTGCATGATGTCATAGCAGCACGATCTATAAGTTCCAAAGCATAGCGTGTTTGTGAAAGAAAAAGACCTTGGGTACTTCAATGGACTTCAATGCCAAGGAAATGATGGAGAAAACCCAAATCTTTAATGGAGAATTCACGAGCCAATTGAGAGATAAGCCATTGAATCCAATGTGGGTCATCACCAGTGACTATCATATCATCAACGTAGAGTAGCAAAATAAGAACTCCACGAGAAGATTGGCAAATGAACAAACTCGGGTCAGAGATGCTGCAATAAAAGCCAAGTTGAAGAAGAAAGTCACTAAGCCTATCAAACCAAGCGCGAGGGGCTTGTTTGAGGCCATATAGAGCACGACTTAGCTGGCATACATGAGTAGGGTGCACTGGATCAACATAGCCCGGTGGTTGATGCATGTAAACAGGAGTAGATAGAAAGCCATGAAGGAACGCATTTTTGACATCAAGTTGGCGAATCTCCCATCCTTTGACAACTGCTATTGTGAGGGTAAGTCGAATACTAGCAGGTTTGATAACAGGAGAGAATGTTTCTGAGAAATCTATGCCGTCAACTTGATGAAACCCCTTGGCAACTAATCGTGCTTTGAGTCGCTCTAAGGAGCCATCAGGTTTAAGTTTAGCTTTATAAACCCATTTACATCCCACCACATTCATCTCAGGTTTGTATGGAACGAGGATCCATGTTTTGTTTGCAGCAAGGGCATCCATCTCCTCATCCATAGCAGCTACCCAACCTGGGTGACATTTAGCATTTTGAAAGGATCGCGGTTTAGTCGGAATATCATGCTTTATGCGGGCTACATGGAGATTAGCATACTTGGGGTTGGGCTTGCATACACCAACCTTGGAACGAGTGAGCATGGGGTGCTGAGTTGGAATAGGAGTGGTCTCTACTGGTGGATCTGAGTAAGATGCTTGACATTGCTCAGACAAAGAAGAGCCTGATATGGTCACTGTAGGAGACTCAGCTGAGGAGGAATTGTGATGCATTTGATGGTGCAGTTGGCTAGTGATATCTTGAGATTCAGGAGGTGCAAAGGCTGACAATGGTGTAGAGTAAGATGGAGGAGAATCATTTGGTGGATCAATCTCCCATTCTGAGAAAATGCAAAGCTCCCCCTCAAGAGGATCACTTTTGTACAAGCTTGTAGGCGTGGAATAAGGAAAGATAGATTCATCAAAGACCACATGGCGTGAGATATAAACTCTCCCAGTCGGTGGATACAAACATTTGTACCCCTTATGCTTCATGCTATAGCCAATAAAAACACAAGGAAGGGACTTTGGGTCAAGCTTATGTGATCTATACTCACCAAGGTAAGGAAAGCACTTTGAGCCCAATACTCGTAATGAAGAATAGTCCGGATTTCTTCCATAGAGTCTGAAAAAAGGAGATTCCATGTTGAGGTGTGGGGATGGTAGACGGTTGATTAGGAACACTGCTGTGGAAAAGCAATCTGTCCAAAATCTTGGTGGTAGATGTGCATGGAACATCATGGTGAGTCCTAATTCAGTGATATTTCGATGTTTTCTCTCAGCCTTGCCATTTTGCTCAGGTGTTTTTGGACAAGCAAATTGATGGTGAATGCCTTTCGTGGCTAAAAACTACAAGAAATCACGATCTGCAAATTCTCCACCTTCATCACTTTGAAAGACACAAATTTTTGCATTAAACTGACATTCCACATATTTATAGAATAGATCAAAGCAGTTAAAAAATTCTGACTTCTTTTTCATAGGAAAAAACCAAGTAAAATTGGTAAACTCATCAACAAATATTGTGTAGTAGCGAAACTTTTCTCTAGAAGAAACAGGGGCTGGCCCCCATAGATCACAATGAATTTTGTAAAATGGGATTTTTATTTCATTTTCTCTAGGCAAGAATGGAAGCCTACATGATTTCCCCATTTGACAACTAGTACAAATTGAAGAAGACTTAGATGCTGAAGCAGAAGAAATGAAATTTCTGGAGTGCAAGTGATCAATGATCCTTTGGTGTGCATGACCGAGGCGATAGTGCCAACAATCTCTAGCAACCCGCTTGAATCGATGGGAGAATAGGGCTGTTGGACCTCTATCAAAGGCATAAAGACCATCTCATTTACTCCCTTTCGCTACGATTTTGTTGGTTGCCCTGTCCTTTATCACAAAACCATGTCCATCAAATTCAAAGATGAGTGGATAATCAGTAGTAAGTTTACTAACAGAGAGCAGATCTTTCTTAATATCAGGAACTAATAGCACATCTTTTAAGTGAATAGGAGAAGAACCAGTACCAAGAGTAGTTTCACCAATGTGTGTGATAGGTAAAGTATGACCATTGCCAACCATAACACCATCGGATCCATGATAAGGAGTTAAGGAGTGAAGATTACCTGGGTTACCAGTAATATGGTCAGTAGCTCCTGTGTCTGGGAACCATTCAGAATCTTGACTGTCAGCAATGGTTATAGCTGCTAATGCTTGTGGAATATTGTCTGCTGTGAATGAGTGATTGAATCGGTTAAAGCATTTGAGGGCAGTGTGGTTCCTTTTGTTGCAAATCTGACAGATAATTGCTTCATCTTTTGTGTTTTTGGCTGCGATGATTGGTGAATTTGCTGGCAGATTTCGTGTAGGATTGCTGGAATTCTATAGTGCAGATTGGGCACCTTGAACAAACCCACGTCCCTTAGAATTAAAGGACCCTTGACCACCATTGTTTCTTTTATTTTTATTGTTGCGTTGACCATAGAAAGCCATTTGAGGAGTGGGTTGAGCATCAAGCTTATGCCTTTCAGTATAACTCTCCAGTAAAGTGACAATTTCAGAGTATGGAAGGACCGGTGGTCTCAACATGGTAGTAGTGAACACCTCATATTCTTTGCCAAGCCCATTGAGTAGCCACCATGATTTCTTGTGATCTGGAACTGGCTTCCCAGTGGCTGCAAGATCATCACACACTGCTTTGAACTGACGGAGATAAACAGCTAAGGTATCGGTACCTCTAGTTATAGAGGTAAGCCGCTGCTTAAGTGCAAGGCTTCGGTCTGATGAGACACGAGCAAAAGCATGAACCAATGCATTCCAGACCTCAAAGGCAGTATTGAGGCCTACAGCAATGCCAAGAACTTCCTCGGAGAGAGTGGCTGTCAACCAACCTTTGACAAGACGATCAGTTTTGCGCCACTTCACAAATGCAGGATTAGTTTGTGTGCCAGAGTCAGCATTATTGATGAACTGGGGTGGTGGTTGAACTTCACCATTGATAAAGCCTTGGAGGTCATAGCTCTCAAGGATATTGAGCACTTGTGTTTTCCAGAGAAGGAAGTTGGTAGAGGAGAGACGAAGTGACACAAAATTTGCAATATTCTGTGTCACAGGATATGGGTAGTCATCAGATTGAGTGAGGGCAGGGGAAGAGCTTGATGTGGTTGACATGGTGGGTTTAAGAAAAAAAAAATACAGAATTTTGTCTCTCTCTATCTCACGGTCTGCTCTGATACCATAAAGAATTCTTGAGAAATTCTATCTCACCTTGAGATAGAGAGAGCTGGTATTTCATTTATATAGAACTATTACATTTTGTATATTGTCCATTTAGATGGGTATGTACAGAGGAGAAAAAATATAGAGCAAATCACGTGTAACAGTACGGATATTTTGACAGTACAGCTAGCTGAGATATTTTGAATAGCTGTCTACCTTCTACAATTTACATGGTTTTGGTCTAGAAATACTTTCCTCCTGATTTTCAGCTTCCTGATTTTCAGCTGCACTTTTACTCATAACCCAACTTCCCCATTCACTCATCTCACCCACCTCTCTGAACCAACATAAAATCACTTCCTTGACTTTTTCTGAGACCCAGCCTTTATATCAAACTCCAGTGGTTCAGTTCATCTCATAATCTCACGCGTGACAACATCTATTGAGAGAAGAACCCATCCAAGCAAAGACCTAGCACCACGGACAAGCTCATCTCTCACCTGCGCCGACATCAGTCAGTTCATCAGCTCCGACCTCTGCCGAGGTGACCACGTTTTCTCTCTCTCCCTTCGTAAACCCACCTTGCTCTGTTTTGTATTCCTCTAAATTTCAATGTTTGTATTTCAAAGTTTTTGTTCAGGTGCTCTGTTTTGCTTTTGTTTGTGTTTCAATGTTTTTTTCAACTTCTCTAAACATTGATGGGTTTTTTTCAGTTTGAGTGATGTGTTTTTGAGTTATGATTTTTGAGTTTTAGGATACTCCCAATCCAAATACCCTCTTATTTTGTCTTATTTGGTGGGTCTTCTTTTACGTGTTTCATGACTCTGTCTAGTCATTGCTATTTGTATTTGCTTTGGTAATACATACATACATATATATATATATATATATAGACACACACATAGGCACATAAATACATCTAAACATACTACGTTGCCCTTCTCAAAAAAAAAAAAAAAAAAAAAAAAAAAATACTACATTGCAATTTTCTTAAGAACTGATCTTTAGAGGTATTTTCTGTTGTTCTTGTGACATGTGCATAGGCCTGAGAGAACAACTTATGCTTCGCTCATTTAGCTTCATATCCTTTTCTTTTTGAAAGCCATTTAGCTTCATATCCTTATAATTTATATATGCATACATAAATACATATTTATATAATGTATATTTACGTGTGTATATATGTGTATAGTATATATTATATTATATTATATTATATTATATACATATATATATATATATATTAGCATCTCATCATATATACGCAAACAATTGTTTTGTAGAAAATCAAGGGCTACTGTGATTTTGTGATACCATGGGATACCCTAGTTTTAGAGTTACCATACCAAACTTAATATATTCCTATGTATACTTACATTGCTTCATTGGAACACATTTCAATATAGCAATAAAGATGTAGTCGCTTAAGCTTTCCACTATGGACGTATGCCATAAGCCGAACCTCATTAAATTTTCTTGCTTCCACTTATATTTGAAGCTTTTAACATAAATGCTTATCTGTATTCTATACATGTTAGTGCCTTTTGGTGGAAGGAAGTATCCGTCTGTGACTACGCTGTTTTGTTTCTTGCAGAGTATTCCACCATGAATATGTTTTGGCTTCTGGTATCTATGCTTTTCTACCATGGGCTTTGTATTAGCACTAGTAATACTAGTGTTAACGTTTCTACAATACCCAGCTTTGTGAAAATTGGGGCTATTTTCTCTTTCAATTCCTCCATTGGGAAAGTTGCTAAAGTTGCAATAGAAACTGCCATCAAAGATGTGAATGACGATCCAACAATTCTAAATAGAACTATGCTGAAATTAGCAATGCAGGATTCCAAATTAGACAATGAATTTTTGGGAATTGTTGAGGGTACATTCTCTGTAACATCTCCTTTTTGTCAATTCACAAATTTTCATCCTTTCCATGATGCACAAGTCATAAAATTTCATAGTCTATATTTTTCACCTTCTTTTACAAATTCTGCGCTATTTTGGGACTAAAGCTTAATTGTTGTTTTTCAGCTTTGCAGTTTTTGGAGAATGATACAGTGGCCATACTAGGTCCCCAGCGCTCAGTTATGGCTCATATAATTTCACATATAGCAAACGAGCTCCGTGTCCCCTTATTATCCTTTGCAGCAACTGACCCCACCCTGAATTCACTTCAGTTCCCTTACTTTGTTCGGACAACACAAAGTGATCTGTTCAAGATGGCTGCAGTGGCAGAAATTGTAGCCTACTATGAATGGCGAGATGTAATAGCAATCTATATTGATGATGATCATGGTAGAAATGGGATTGCTGCATTAGGGGACATGCTAGCCGAGAAAAGATGTAAAATCTCACATAAAGCTCCTATGAGACCTAACTTAGGCCGTGTTGAAATCACCAATGCACTGGTCAAGGTGGCTTTGATGGAGTCTCGGATTATTATACTGCACATTTATGATTCCTCAGGTGTAGAGGTGCTTGATGCTGCACGGGATTTGCAGATGATGAGAAATGGATATGTATGGATAGCTACTGATTGGCTCTCTACTCTACTAGATACAGATTCTTCCTTATCTTCATCAGTAATGGATAGCATTCAGGGGGTTCTTACATTGCGCATGTACACACCGGAGACAGATTTGAAAAAGAAATTTGTTAAAAGGTGGAGCAACTTGACTGCTGCAGGAAACACAGATAATGGCCATTTTGGACTAAATACTTATGGTCTGTATGCCTATGACACTGTCTGGCTTCTTGCTCATGCACTTGACAAATTTTTCAGTCAGGGGAAAAACATTTCATTTTCAAATGATAAGGGTTTAAGTGATTTTAGTGAAGGAAACTTGCGTTTTAATGCTATGAGTGTCTTTGATGAAGGGTCAGCGTTGCGTGAAAACATTTTAAATGTTAGCATGAGTGGTGTAACTGGCCAGGTTAAGTTCACTCCTGATGGTAACCTCATTCATCCTTCATATGAAGTCATCAATGTGATTGGCACAGGGTCTAGGACAATTGGTTATTGGTCCAATTCTTCTGGCTTATCAGTTGTGCCACCAGATAAGCTCAATGCACAAGCAAATAGTTCCAGTTCAATTCATCCATCACTATATGGTGTAATCTGGCCAGGACAAACAACTCAAAAGCCTCGTGGGTGGGAATTATCGAGCAATGGAAGGCAATTGAGAGTTGGAGTTCCAATCCATGTTGGTTTTCATGAATTTGTCTCGAGAGTTGAAGGCTCTGATATGTTTGCTGGTTATTGCATTGATGTGTTTAATGCTGCAAAGGACGCATTACCATATCCAGTCCCGTACAAGTTTGTTCCATTTGGGGATGGAGATACGAATCCAACAAGCCAAGATTTTCTGCACATGATTACAGCTGGTGTAAGTTCAATTTTCTACAGACATTGGAATAAAAATCCTCTATCCTACTCTTATAGTGTGATATGCTTTTGTTTTTAATGCTTTTTGTTAATTCCTGATTCACTGGTTTTGATGTTACATATATATAGGACTTTGATGCTGTGGTTGGAGACATTACAATTACCACAGACAGGACAAAGATAGTGGATTTTACACAGCCATATATTGAGTCTGGGCTAGTGGTAGTGGCCCCAGTTTGGAAGTTAAACTCTAGTGCTTGGGCATTTTTGAGACCATTTACTCCATTGATGTGGTGTGTCACAGGAATATCTTTCCTTCTTGTGGGAGCAGTTGTCTGGATTTTGGAGCGCAGGACAAATGATGAATTCCGGGGCCCTCCTAGAAAACAATTTTTCACAATTATATGGTGAGTTCTTAAGAAGAAAAATACTAAAACTACTACTAATTTTATTTAAACTTATAAGACATTGAATGCGATTTTTGAAATACATTTTTATTTAGTATTTAAAGCTGATGCTTCAGTTTGTCCAACTTATATAGTAAAATTTGTAGTAGATGTATTATCACTTACTATGGTAAAACTTTCACTCCATTCATTCTTTCTTTGTAAGAAAATGATAATGCTAAGGTAGAGATCACTAGAAGCCCTTCACATCCAAAAAAAGCAGAACATATTTCCCTACTTGTCACCTTCACTAATAATGTAACCGTTGTCAAGTCCAGAAAAGTTCCTTTTGTGGTGATGATAGTTAGGACGCTAAAAGTAAATAAATGATTCTATCCGGAATGTTTTATTATCGGTTCATCTTTCATTTTCAAAAATATTCTATAAGATTGCATCTTCTTGAATTTTTATCCATTCCCCTATTGCTAATTTTGTGCCTTTCACTTTGCAGCTTCAGCTTTTCTACTTTGGTTTCCTCTCATAGTAAGTAAAATGTTCTACTTTATTCTTCACAAGCAATTTGCTGCAGTCACTTGCAAATTGCTATATATTGATATGACCTGTTGTGATTGATGCAACATGACTATCTCTTGGATCTACTAGTAATATGGATATATTACTAAGTTGCTCCTTCCATGTTTTATGTAGGGGAAAGGATTGCCAGCACCCTTGGTCGCTTAGTGCTTATCATATGGCTTTTTGTAGTTTTAATACTCAATTCGAGCTACACTGCAAGTCTGACCTCAATACTAACAGTGGAACAGCTTTCTTCACCCGTCAAAGGAATTGAAAGTTTAATATCGAACAACGATCCAATTGGTTACCAACAGGGTTCGTTTGCTGAAAATTATTTGACACATGAGCTCAACGTGCATAAGAACAGACTTGTTCCCCTGAACTCTCCAAACGAATATGAGAAAGCCTTGAGGGATGGTCCAAGGAAGGGTGGTGTTGCTGCAGTGATTGATGAGCGTGCATACATGGAGCTCTTCCTCTCCACCCGATGTGAATTTGGTATAGTAGGTCAAGAATTCACCAAAATGGGATGGGGCTTTGTAAGTATCATTTATAGACATTTGATTTTTCTTTAACAGTAACAAGGATCATCCCTTTTGGTAAATTTAATTCCTTTGTGGGTTCATTCATTAATCATTAATGGTTCTACTAATTCAGCATACAGAAATATTATTGTCAAAACTTCCAGTAAGATGACTAGTTGTTCCTGTCATCTTGTGAATGTGAAACTGGTGAACCATAAAAATATGAGAAATGCTATGTTTACAATATTTTTACAACAAATTCTAAGTGACAAGTTGTTATTGGTTGTTATTGTTGGAGCAAAAAAGTAATTTTAGTGTTAAGTTCAAATTTGAACCAATAACAACTTACCTATGATTTGTTGTGAAAATGTTGTGAACGTAACACCTCTCTAAAAATTATACTTCCTCATTTTAGCATTTGCTCATAATCATGATAGAATAATGGTAATTGATATTGTCATTTGGTAGCATTTTAAACTTTTGGAACAAGTGGTAAATTATAATGACATCAAATTAAAAATCTTACATGCATATGTATGGGGTCCCACTTATTAAGGGATAGTTTGAACTCACAAGTGAGGAGAGTCCTAGAATAATGGTTAACAAATTCACCATTTTTTTAATAGATTTAGCTTTTGGTTGAAATAGTGGATTCAGATCCTCTAGATTTCCTAAGGTATTCTATTAATAAATTTCCTTAAATCCTAACCATTATTTTTATGATTTAAGAGTCTAGATTCTACCATATCAGCATTCTACTAATAATACTCTTAAAATAATATAATGATAGTGCAAACAAAACAATTAAGATTATTGTTAGTGGAATGCTGATATGGCAAAATCTAAACCATTAAATCATCAAAAAATGATTAAGATTTAAGGAAATTTATTGGGTAGAGTACCTAAGAAATCTAGAAGATCTGAATCCTAAAATAATATATCATATCATATCAAACTCATTAGAGAACCATAGTACATATGCATACCTTTGACTTGATTAGACAGTTATTTGTATTGGATTAGCCACTTGTTTTTAATTCATTGCTCATGTCCATCGTTTCTATAAAAAAAATGTTAAGTTATTATCGATTTTATTACAAAATACTTATAAATAATAAATGTGATTGATGTCACATGCACAACATAATATATAAATTTCTTAATTATATTTTGTTTTGTGTTGTTCTATCATTGGTTAGGCCTTTCCACGGGACTCGCCACTAGCAATTGACATGTCAACTGCGATCCTGAAACTATCAGAGAATGGGGGTCTACAGAGGATTCATGATAAATGGCTTACAAGAAGTGCATGCAGCTCAGAAGGTGCAAAGCAAGACGTAGACCGCCTTCCACTTAAAAGCTTTTGGGGACTCTTTTTACTATGTGGCTCAGCTTGCTTTCTTGCTCTGCTTTTGTATCTCATTAAGATGGTGCGGGAGTACATGAAGCATTCAGATGGAAGCTCATCCAAGAAATCATTTTTTTCTTTTGTCAAAGAAAAGGAAGAGGATGCAGATAAAATGCAAGAGGAAGCTGGGAAAAATGGAGCCAAGAGAAGGCGAATTGATCAGAGGGTCTCAAATGGAAGAGTGCATGAAGACGGAACTTTAGACGGTCCTAATAATCATGGTGTTTATGCTGGATATGAAGCCTGATAATTGGTTCCATCTTGGAGCTTTAGTCAATTAATACGTAGGCTATCAAACTCTCTTTTAAATGTTTGGGTTTGGTTCTGTTGTAATTTTAATTATGTTAACTGACTTGTATCCTGTGCATGTGTTTATACCCTAAAATAAAAACCATGTACGGTTTGTATGAATGAGTGTAGGAGTTTTTGATGAAAACAGAGCTGCAAAAGTGCAGCCATATGTAGTAGTCAAACAAATCATGCAATTGAAATGTATGTTTTGCCTATTTTGGTTCGGAATGTGTACACAGACATCCTTAATGATGCGTACACACTTTGATCAAAGAAACTTTAAATTTTAGAATTCACAAAACTTTCACCTGTATTCGTCAATATCACTTAGGTTCACTTAAGTTGTTAAAAGAAAGTACTCATGATAATTTTGGCGTAAGTCAACTCATATTTGAATGTATACAACTGAAGTCGTAAATAGTAGTGTAGGTATGAATGGTCTATTCCTCATAGCCGTGAAGATTGATGTTGGTCACATGAAAGATAGTGATTCAAAAGTCACTTGGCGTATACTGTCATTGAAATAGTGTGAAGAAAGTAGTGGTCGAAACTAGGAGTGACAAAAATGTGTACATGCTGGCCAAGTCACACTTAACGCTACTTTTTGTGCAGTATGCATGATGGGAATTGGCATGGGACATAGACATTGGTATCGGGACTGCATGCCGGCTAGATTATGAAGTGAAGTCCCACGTTATAGTGTAATCAAATAGAAGACGTTGGTGTGACAGTGATCACACCGTAACGTGGTCATCCCCACACCAAATAGTTGATGATCATTTGATAATACATTAGAGCATTCTCATTAAGGGTGTCAAATGCCAAATATTTGGCATTTGACACCCCAAACTCTAAAAAAGCCCTTCCATCAAGCATTGTATATGCCATAATTTTTGGCATGGATGAACAGTGCGGTCTCAAATTTGAGACCGCACTGTTCAACAATTGTATAAGTTAAATTATTTTTTTATTCAACGGGGCCCACTTTATTTTCTGCTTATTATTTCTTCTTTCTCATTTTTGTTTCATTTTCGTTGCTCTGAGCCAACGTTTCTTTGCTCTCTGTCTCCCTCTGCTCGGTGTCTTCACCTCCCTTTCCGACGAAACTCAAATCGGAGCATCAAGCCAAGCCAAGCCGATCGAAGTAGTCGTGGGTCGGAGTGTGGGTTTTTGGTTTGGAGCGTGGATCGAAGGGTGGATCGAACTGACTGTTCGTGAGTCGGAGCGTGGTTTGGTCGTGGATCGAACTGATTGTTCATGGGTCGGAGTGTGGTTTGGTCGTGGATCGAACTGATTGTTCGTGGGTCGAATCGAACTGATTGGTTGGAAATTTGGCCGTGGTTTGTGGGTTTTTTTCTTGCTGTGGTTGGTGGTGATGGGTGGGTGGATGCGGTGGCCGGCGGTCTGATTTGGCCATGCTTTGGTCCGATGGTGGATGGTGGAGGTTTCTTTTTTTTTTTTTCTTTTCTTTTCTGCCTGTGGTTGGTCGTGGTGAGTGGATTTGGTGGTTGTGGGTGGATGTGGAGGATTCTGTTGTGATTTTTTCTTTTTCTTTTTTTGTTAGTGGTGGTTGTGGTATGGGTTGGGGGTTTTTGGTGGGTGGTGGGTAGTGTGGTGCCAGCGGTGCTGTGAGAAAGAGAGAGACAGAGGAGAGGGAGAGAGAGGAAAAATAAAAAATTATTGAAAAATAATAAAGATACATTATTTAAATGAAATGCTAAAAAAATTAGAAGTTTTGATGTAGGTTGTATTGAAAAGTGGGGTGTTATATGTTATAAAATTGAGATTTGAGAGGGTATATGTTAAATTTTTTACAATCCTTGATGGGAATGCTCTTACAATGGAATTCATATCATATTATTTATGACACAGAGAATACTCATAAAAGTTAATGATAATTTGAATTTGAATTTTATATGCAATCCCATAATTTGTTCCAACAATTAGTCCCCTAATTCAAATTTTAGCCAATTACATGATTTTCTCGGGAATCAATATCTTTTTTTTCTTCCACAGTCAATGACGCGTAAAGTGAATTATATTATCTACTTTTTCTATCAATAATAAAGGGACACCACTCATTTTAAGCAACAAAAATACCTGTCATTATCTTGTAGGTCACGACCGCCCACTTAATCAGATCAGAACAAATTACAAATGGAATCTCTTTCTTTGTCTCTTGTGTTAATTTTCTTCACGTATATCTATGACCCATGCACAAGAATATCTATAGCGATAAATATCCAAAAAAGAAGGAAGTGACAGAGAAAGTATTTTCAGTTTTTCACCATATAGGCCAATTATACTTACCGGCACTGCATAGAGAGTTCCAACACTACCAAATTAAACCCAGATTCTCAGTGTTACACTTTCATGTAACCATGAGCCCATCAACTTATACCATATCTCTAAACACACGGTTCTTTCATAAAGATAGTCTTAACGGGCGAGTTGTGGGGGTTTCTGCAGTGGGTCAAAGACGATGGCTGCAACAGCTACTGCGTAAGTCAACTCTTCCCTCGCAACTGGAATCAAACTTCTCCTTTTTCTTGTCCCTTGCTTTCTGTGAACTCGATACTAGTGATCTGTGATCCCACAATTATGTCCTTTGTTTTGATTATCAATCTTTTAACTGGACAATTTTTTTTACTAGTGTATTTTCCTCTTAATTAACTGATGCTTGCTTTTCCATGTTATATACAGAGGATCTAGTCTTCTAGATCAGTGAGGAATTATAAGATTTAATTTGAGGAGGGCAGAATGCTATGCGATATTTTAATCCAAGAAAAATCCATATTTATTTATATATAATAAATAGCTTATTAATTGTTATATATTATGTTGGGGTTATGCTGACGAGTGAACTTAGGACACTAGGTAATAATCTATTTTAAAAAAGTTTTGATACCCATTTTATGGGAAATAAAAAAAATTGTCAAAATATTAATTGTTTTTTTTTTCCATAAAAATTTTCTTTCAATGAATTATTAACTAATACCCTAAGGGCACTCGTTAGCATTTTCCTATTATGTTTATCTAGGTTTTTTTTTTTGTTTTTTTTTATACATGAATGATAGGCCAAAAGCATATTGACCCATTGTGATAAATTAATTGATTAATTAGTCAAGTTTAATTAATTAATCAAATTAACATGCAAACGCGTAGTAGCACAAACAAATTACCAATTAAACTAAGTATGCAGCAGAAAATAAATTAACATGGTGATTTGTTTACGAATGGGAAAAACTTACACGGCAAAAACTCCACCGGGTGATTTTAAGGTCACTACTCTCAAAAATCCACTATTATCACAACAAGCGGTTACAAATAAAGGAATCTCAGTACTTTATACTAACTTACAATTGAACCCTTATCCCAATACCCAATTAAACTTATTCTGTAGTGACAATCTTTCCTTGTAATGCACAGCTCCTAGTACATAACTAACCAATTGCGCAGATCCCAGTACGCGACTTCAATCACCAACTAGACAAGGTTGTTGGCTGCAAAGTTCTTCAGTTCATCCAGACGATGAAGATCAAGAAGATGCATGGTCACAAAACCTTACAGTGTACAAACACAGCAACTTCTTCACAAGAATGATGAACTAGGGCAAAACTTTGTCTCCGGTCACCATTTGCTTGGACAAACTTTGCTTAACACTTGTGCAACTTGTGTCCCCTTTGACGGCCTTTAAAATAATCCTTTTATATGTCTAGGGTTGTGAAAAAAAAAAGCTCAAACACATAATCACAGATTGAATGAAGAACAAAATAGAAAATCTGAATTTCATAAACCTCGACAGATAGCCATCTATTGAGTAACTGTCAAGCCATGGGGCTAGAATAGCTCTTCAAGCTCGATAGATACTAGTTGTCGAGCTTTAATGAATTTGCACTTTTCAGCTTGAATCTTGGACAGACTTGCATGGTTTCAATACTTGATCTTGAAACAAGATTTCTTGAAGTATTAAACACATCCTAGATCTACCAAAATACAAGTAAAATGCGTTTTGTCAAAGGATTAGCCAATTAGATAAAATAGTGACATATGTTCCTAACAAGTAAATCACATATGTCCTAACAATGAATATAAACAATGTTTTAATCAAAGTCCTAATTCTACTTGCCAAGGGAAAAAGGGTTTTAGTTGGGGCTATTAACAAAGTCAAGCCAAGTAGTAAAAGCCTAAACTTGTTTATCTAATTTTATTTTGAATATGAGTTGAGCTTGTACATATTACCAAACAAAATTTATATATTTACACATCATTCTCTTGTGTGTATGTGTTTCTCAAAAAAGAAAAAAAAAAGAAAAAAAGATTACATTTACATATTCAAGTTTTGTTTATTTTCTTGTTAAATAAAGTCCAATTTGTTACTAAGCTACTTGAGTTCTTTTTTTTTTTTTTTTTCTTTTTTTTTTTTTTTTTTTTTTTTTTTTTTTTTTTTAATTTTATAAGCAAGTAATATAGCATTATGTTAAAAATCCAATGTCCTTAATGTCTATTACTTCTCAATTTAGTAGTTCTTCGAGGGAACTAGGCCTCCATTGATTCTTCGAGAGAATCAACCTCCTATAGCAATTCAAGAATTAGCTATTCAATGTATTAATCTTCAATGAATCTCATTACAATCTAAATTGTAGCTTATATTCTGCACTAACTAACTAGGTACAACACATCTCAGCTTAACTAAGTAAGTACAACACTTAATGCAATACAATAGTACAACACTTTAATGCTACTCGTAACTAACCATGTACAAGCCTCCCTTGCCACTCTGCCAAACCTTCCACTGCCCTGCCTGTCCTGCCCACCACAGCATACACAATTGCATACAGCAACATGTTGCCCTACCCACAACAACACACCCCAACACAATGCCCTGCGCTGTCTAGCCACAATGTCTCAAATGCACCTGAGTGAAGATCCTAACAATGCCCCCTTCTTTAAAACACCTTGCCCACATGGTGAGGGTATTAAACCTGCAATTTATGAAGAAGTTCCCAAGTGGCATCAGCTGGAGAAGAGCCCTCCCAATGAACCAAAACCTCCATAGCATTCTTGAACCTTCTGAGTTGACATTGCCTTTACTGCAAGATAGCCTTTGGTTCAAGAGTGATGTGGCCCCGAGCATCAACTGGTGGAAGTGTTGGAATTGGAGTGACTGTTTGTCCAATCTTAGCCTTCAAACAAGAAACATGGAACACAGGATGGACCCCTGAAGTGGAAGGTAAATCCAGTTTATATGCGACAAACCCTATCTTCTGCAGAATCTGAAAAGGTCCAAAGAACTTAGGTGCTAACTTTCCCACCTTAGACCAACGAAAGGAGTGCTGTTCGAAGGGCTGCAGCCTAAGGAAAACCCAATCATCCACCTCAAAACTCCTCTCTTGCCTATGTTTGTCGGCCTGCAATTTCATTCTGTCTTAAGCAACTATTAAGTTATTCTTAAGAAGGCCCAAAATCTACTACCTAGTTAACAAAAAAATTATCCACAGTAGCAGCCTTAGTGAGGCCAGGGATGTAGTCTAGCAACTTAGGGGGTTGAAAACCATAAAGGGCTTCAAAGGGAGTCACCTTAATGGTAGTGTGGTAGTTAGTATTAAACCAAAACTCAGCCAAAGGTAACCACTCCACTCACTCTCTTGGCTTGTCCCCTGCAAAGGCCCTGAGATATTGCTCAAGACTTCTGTTAAGCACCTCAGTCTGACCATCAGATTGAGGATGATAGGCAAAAGACATAACTAAGTCCACTCCTTGCAATCTAAACAACTCCTCCCAAAATCTTGAAGTAAACACAAGGTCCCTATCACTAACTATAGAAGTGGGCAACCCATGTAGCTTGAAGATGTGAGCCATGAACAAGGAAACCACCTTGACTGTAGTATAAAGGTGAGACAGAGGGATAAAATGGACATATTTAGTGAGTCTGTCCACTACCACCATCACCACATCCTGCTTCAAGGACTTAGGTAAACCTTCCACAAAATCCATACTTATGGAAGTCCAAGGTGTATGAGGAATCTCTAAGGGCTACAACAAGCCAGCTGGTTTGCTAGTTTCATGTTTAATCCTTTGACACATCTCACAACCCTTACTATAATCCTTCAAGTCCTTCTTCATTCCCTTCCAAAACCAGTCTTTTTTAGCTCTATGAAAGGTCTTCAAATAACCAAAATGTCCACCTAATGGATTGTCATGCACTAAATTCATCACCTTAGGCTTCAAACCACAATTAGAGCCTAAGTAAATTCTGTTATATAACAAAAGTCCATTCTAAAGACTAAACTTGCCAGAAGTAGCAGGATTAGTATGGTGTGTTTGTAGGATTCCATACACCTCAGCATCAGTGGCATAACTAGATTTCAATTCCTCAAGCCAAGTTGGATGGGGAAAAGAAATGAGAAACAAGCTACTAAGACTGTTCAAGCAGAACAAACTGAAGTCTGAATGATCACAAAGAACCATCTCAAGAACTAGAAAGGCATCAGAATCAACCAACTCCACCTGATTGAGCAAAACAATGTCTGAATCAGATTGACCCTTCTCACCTTGCCTGGATAAGGCATCAGCTACTACATTTTCCTTCCCTTTCTTATAGTCAATGATAAATGAGTATCCAAGGAGCTTAGTTATCCATCTCTGTTGCATAGGAGTGCCAATTCTTTGCTCTAGCAGGTACTTTAGGCTTTGATAGTCAGTTTTGATCACAAAAGGCTTCCCAAACAAATAAGGTCTCCACTTCTTTACTGTTGTAACAAGGGCCAATAACTCTTTCTCATAGGTAGATAAATGAGCACTCTTACCCTTCAAAGGTTGACTATGAAAAGCAATGGGTCTTCCTTGCTGCATCAACACAGCCCCAATTCTAAAACCAGAAGCATCACACTCAACCACAAAGGGCTGAGAAAAATCAGGTAAGGCAAGTACAGGAGGTTGAGAAACAGCTTGCTTAAGGTTCTGCTTGGGCAACTTGATCAGTCCACTCAAAGGCATCCTTTTAAAGAAGATCAGTCAATGGGGCAACAATGGACCCATACCCTTTTATGAATTTCCTGTAGTAGCCTATTAACCCTAGGAATCCCCTCAAGACTTTCACAGTTTTGGGAGTAGACCAGTCCAGCATAGCTTGAGTCTTCTTAGGATGAGTCTTCACTCCATGGCCTGATATGATATGCCCCAAATACTCAACCTTAGAGCAAGCAAAAGTGCATTTACCTCTCTTGGCAAACAATTTATGATCAAGCAGCACTTGTGAGACTGAAGCTGTTATTGCTTTTGCAGCGAATTGAAGCGGCACTAGTGGTGTGTTTGGATTTCATTTTTCCCATTTAAACATACATCATTCCATTTACACTGTTTCAAAAGAACTGATCTTTAGAGATATTTGCAATTGCTCTAGTTACATCTGAATAGGTAAGAGAGAAAGACTTATGCTTCACACCTTTTGCTTCGTATTTTAGAATACCAGGAGTTTACTTTGGGAATACAATGTGAGAGTAAAAGGAGGGAGTATCACGTCACTGTACAGACTGTACTCTCGAAGTTTTGGACAAGTTTCAGGGGGAGGGGGAGGGGGAGGGAATCGGAGGTTTTGTATTATAAGTTTTCATTAATTATACAAATGTGATTGACAGTACAATCTGCAATTTTAATTCTTTTTTTTTTTTTTTGATAAGTAAGAAATCTGCAATTTAAATTGCAAAAAAAATTTCTGCAATTTAAAATTTTTTAATGGCTTATGTGTGACAAGGTAGGCTAATTTAGGAATGTTGTGAATTTTTGTTGTGTCTCTAAATGGACTCATTTACAGTTGTGTATATATATATATATATATAAGGAAAGGTTTTCAAAATACAAAATCAACTAGAGGAATTCTTGAATCAAGCGAAATTATTTAGTGGGCTTGATGTACCTGATTTTCCTCTCAAATAAGGGTGAGCCTCATATGTGGGTGTGGGTGTGGGTGTGGGATACACATTTCTGTGAGAGGGACGTTTAGTATACCCAGTGTACAAAATAATTTCTCCTGAATCGATGGTCGCATGTTGTAGCTGTGATATTGACTCTTTTGTTGATTGGTGCTCTGGTTTATTACTCCCCTCAATCTGAGGAGTGAGGATGACATCACTCCCAACTTGTGACAATGACTCTCAAATGGTTCCTGAGAGAGTGGCTTGGTAAAATTGTCAGCTAACCGGTTAGTACAAAAATATTTGGTGATAACATGACCTTAGACAACCTTTTCATGTATAAAATGATAGTCAATTTCAGCATGCTTAGTACGGGCATCGCAGACAAAGTTTGATAGACATGTAAAGTTAATGCAGAAATTAATTCAGCTGTAGCAGTAGCCATGGCACGATACTCAGCCTCTGCAGAATCTGCACTTTAGCAAGCATGGTGAGTTGCTTCTTGCTCTTGGCAGTCCTGGATATCAAGTTGGAGCCAAGAAAAACATCATAGCCCCTCATGGAGAGTCGGGTGAGAGGACAACCTGCCCAGTTAGTGTTGGAGAAGGTATAGAGATCAACATAATGATCGCAAAGAAAATCCAAATCAAAACCCTGGACATGTCATAAAATCCTCTTAACTTGTTGTGTGTGGCCAACAGTCTGAGTTTGCATATGTTGACAAACAGTGTTGACTGAGCAAGCAAGGTTTGATCTAGTGATTGTGAGGTATTGAAGAGCACCAACCAAACTGTGGTACATGGAAGATCTTAGAAGGGTTCTGAGATTGTGCCAGAACTGGTTTGGGAAGCCATTAGGGTGAGCATTTCTGCATGTTGGAGTAGGTCTCTAACATATTATTCTTGAGAGAGGTGCATGTCGTGTGGTGAATTGGACATTTCAATGCCAAGGAAGTAGTGTGAAGAACCCAAATCTTTCATGGCAAACTCAGAGCTGATTTGATGAATGAAGGATGACAGGAATGAGGTATTGCTCCCAGTGAGAATAATATCATCAACATAACAGAGCAAGACGATTGTACCATACATGCTGTGAAACCAAAAAAAATACAAAAAACAAAAAACATAGGGGTCATTGGTGCTGCACAAAAGACCATATTGAAAAAGCAATCAAACTAGGCCCTTGGAGCTTGCTTGAGGCCTAGAGAGGACAAGACAACTTGCAAATATAGGTGGGGTGTTCAGGATTGACAAACCCAAGAGGTTGTTCCATGAACACAGGCTCCTAGAGAAATCCACGAAGTAAGGTGTTCTTAACATCAATTTGTTTAATGGACCAACCACAATTCAGAACATTGGTGGGGAAAATGCGAATGGTCTGAGACTTAACAATAGGGCTGAAGGTTTCAGCATAGTTAATTCCTTCAAACTGAGTGAAACCCTTGGCGACAAGCAGTGCCTTCAATCTCTCAAGACTGCCCTCAGCATTGAGTTTCATTTTACAGACCGATTTGCATCCTACCATATTCACGGTGGGTCATGAGGCACTAATGTCCAGGTGTGGTTTGCATGAAGAGCATGGAGTTCTTCTTGCATGGCTTGAACCTAGCCAGGGTGTTTCATGAAGGATTTCCAAATTTTTGGTTCTGAATATATTGAGGATGATAAGGAATAGTGAATCAGCCCAGTCTTGGTTTTCCTTGAGTCTTGCATTGGATGAGCATTGAGAGAAAGATGCCTACCTGATTTCAAAGGACCTAAAGGAACACTAGAGCAGCGTATTGACTGGAAAGCAATGGGTGGTGGGAGGGAGGATGGACTAGCTGAAAGGCTGGGTTGGTGATTGAGTGGGTGTAGATTGGCAAGTAATAGTGCCAGGTAGGTTGATTGAGGAGTCGAGGTGAATTGTTGGGTTAAGATGGAGATTTTATGGGGAAGGATGAGAAGGTGCAGTGGCTTGGTGAGGGTCTTGTGCTTCAGAAAAGGGCTAGGGTGGGGGTGTGATCTTTCTCTCATGTAGGATTTGACCATCATCATGAAATATAGTAAAGGATGTAACACTGGTTGCTTAGTCCCCCTGAAACATTGCACCACTGGACTGCTCAATGGCATAAGTGTGGAAAATTTCATTGAAAATAATGTGCCTTGAAATGTAAACTCAACCACTAGGAGGATAGAGACACCTATATTCTTTGTGAGTTTGGCAAGTTGTAGAGTTTATTGCAGGGAGCTATTTAAGCAAACTTTTCTAGATAGAAAAAGTGGCTCAGAAAAGGAGCTGGCCTCCCTCATATCCAGCCACCCATAGATGGGAGACCCTAGCCTCCTCTATCTCTCTCTCTCTCTCCTTGGTGCTCTACCTCCATTCTAAGGTTCCATCACTTTGAAACCCTGGGATTTGGTTTGTTGTAGGTGCTTGTATGATGTATCATATGGTTTCTACATACCAACCAGTCCCGAGAGTTTGTAGGGGTCATGTCCATTGCTAAAAATCATGGACGGACGTTGTGGTTTGACATCCTTTTTGATGCACATGTGTGGGTCTAAAGGCTTTTGTCAAAACCTAGAGGTAAGTGTTCGTATCTCTATAGATACAACCTTAGGTGCATATTTACTCATTTTCCTTCAGTCTCTATGGCTTCTTTCATATATAGACAGCAAGTTGACAAATTCCTCAAACTGTGGAAGTGAAGACCTAACCTGCATTACAGTGACAAAACTGTCATACTTGTGATCTGCAGAATCTGTGATGGCTGAATCAGTCACATATTGTAGCTGTGATTTCTTGGTTGACTGATCTCGGTAGATTGGGTCTCTATCTAGCTTGATTGGTTCAGTGCATATCCTTATATATGTACGTCCATGTATATTTACAAATTACATGTGTGTGTGTGTTTGTGTATACATGGTTGTGTGTACTTGTGTGTGCCTTTGTCTAATATACCATTTGGAAAGAACCAGTGTCAGTATGTAGATTTTCCCTGCTTATTTCTTTGTTTCTGACTAGGTTGTTTTTTGTTTGCAGCGCATTCCACCATGAATAAGTTTAGGCTTCTGGTATTAATGGTTTTCTGCAGTGGGCTTTTTATTAACACTAGTACTAGTGTATCTACAAGACCAGATGTGGTTAACATTGGGGCTATTTTCTCTTTCAATTCTTCCATCGGCAAAGTTTCAAAAGTCGCAATAGAAGCTGCAATCGAAGATGTGAATTCCAATCCAGCAGTTTTAGTTGGAACTAAGTTGAAACTTTCAATGCAGGATACCAAATTATCTAGCGGATTTATGGGTATTGTTGAGGGTACATTCTCTGTAACATCTCTTGTCTGTTCATTCTCGATTTTTCACTTTCTCCGTAATGCAAGTTGAGAATTTTATACAGGCTATGTTATTCATGTCCTTTTACAGCTTTACAGTTTATGGAGAATTATACAGTGGCCATACTTGGTCCCCAGTACTCAGTTATGGCTCATGTAATTTCACATATTGCGAATGAACTCCATGTACCTCTATTATCCTATGCAGCAACTGACCCCACCCTGAATTCACTTCAGTTTCCTTACTTTGTTCGGACAACGCAAAGTGATCTCTTTCAGATGGCTGCAGTAGCAGAAATTGTCGCCTACTATGAATGGCGAGATGTAATAGCAATCTATATTGATGATGATCATGGGAGAAATGGGGTTGCTGCCTTAGGGGACAAACTAGCTGAGAAACGATGTAAAATATCATATAAAGTTCCTATGAGCCCTGACTTAACCCATAATGACATCACCAATGCACTGGTCAAGGTGGCTTTGATGGAATCTCGAATTATTATCCTCCACATTTATGATACCTGGGGTCTAGAGGTACTTGATGTGGCACGCAATATGCAGATAGTGGGAAGTGGATATGTGTGGATAGCTACTGATTGGCTTTCTACAATACTAGATACAGATTCTTCCCTCTCTTTATCAAAATTGGATAGCGTTCAAGGGGTTCTTACATTGCGTATGCACACATCGGATTCAGATTTCAAAAAGAGTTTTGTTTCTAGGTGGAGAAACTTAACTGCTGCAGGAGACACACATAATGGGCTTGTAGGACTAAATTCTTATGGTCTGTATGCCTATGACACTGTTTGGCTTCTTGCTCATGCACTTGACACATTTTTCGTTCAGGGTAAAAACATTTCATTCTCAAATGATTCAAGTTTAAACGAGTTTCATGGAGGGAACTTGCGTTTTGATGCTATGAGTATCTTTGAAGGAGGGAAACAGTTACGCGATAACATTTTACAGGTTAATATGAGTGGTGTAACTGGCCCAATTAAGTTCACTCCTGATGGTAATCTCATTCATCCTTCATATGAAGTCATCAATGTGATTGGCACGGGGTTTAGGACAATTGGTTATTGGTCCAATTCGTCTGGCTTATCAGTTGTGCCTCCAGAAAAGCTCAATGCACAGCCAAATGGTTCCATTTCAATTCAACCATCACTTTATGGTGTAATCTGGCCAGGACAAACAACTCAAAAGCCTCGCGGATGGGTATTCTCAAGCAATGGAAGGCAATTGAGAATTGGAGTTCCAATACAAGTTAGCTATAGTGAATTTGTCTCTAGAATTGAAGGCTCTGATACGTTTGTTGGTTATTGCATTGATGTTTTTAATGCTGCAAAGGACATGTTACCATATCCAGTCCCATCTAAGTTTATTCCATTTGGGGATGGACACAATAATCCAATAACCCAAGATCTTCTTCACAAGATCACAACCGGTGTAAGTATGAAGTGCAAGAATTTTCTGCAAACTTTGTTATAGGTTCTTAGAAGTATGTGGTGGTTAAATGATTAAATCCACCATCTCCTAATAGGTTAAGCTTTTGGGAGAATCAGTAATTTAGCATGTATCAGAGCAGGAGATCCTGAGTTTGATCCATGTCTTTATTCTATCTCCCATTTAAAATGCTAAAATCTAATGTGTTGGGCCTCACCCATTAAAAGGGAGTTTGAGTCCACAGGGAGTGTTGAAATTATGTGGTTAAATAATTAAATTCACCATCTCCTTATAGCGTAAGCTTTTAGGAGAATTGGTAATTTAGCATAAGTAATATGCTTTTATTTATTTTTTAAGTTCCTGATTCACTAGTTTTCATGTTACATATATATAGGAATTTGATGCTGTGGTTGGAGACATTACAATTACAACCAACAGGACAAAGATAGTGGATTTTACACAGCCATATATTGAGTCTGGGCTAGTGGTTGTGGCCCCAGTTTTGAAGTTGAACTCTAGTGCTTGGGCATTTCTAACACCATTTACTCCAACGATGTGGTGTGTCACAGGAATATCTTTCCTTCTTGTGGGAGCAGTTATTTGGATTTTGGAGCGCAGGACAAATGATGAATTCCGTGGCCCTCCTAGAAAGCAATTTGTCACCATTGTATGGTGAGCCCAAAGAAATATTATACTTCTATTAGGAACAACTTAACCAATTTTTAGGCTATGAGTTGTGTGCATTCATGTTTACTCTTCATTCATTCACTCTTTGTAAGCAAATGATAATTCTGAGGCAGGTGGGTGGGACACACTACTAGAAAATTGCTTTAAGAGTCTTAAAGTTCTTTTATCAGAAATTATCAAAGGTTTGGAAATTCCATCAAAGAGCCCAACTTTAAGGCTAAAGCTGAAATTTGGAGCTTTCAGGAAAAGATCTACAATTCACTGCTTATCCTTTGAAATCTAGAACTTTAAAGCAGTATTCACTATAATTTATTGAACCCTCAAAACGCTAGATAGATTTTAAGTAAAAGCTTCATATCATAAAAATTCTAATATTAAAGTTCTGCAGATAAAGCTCTCTACTTCCTACAGCAATGCCAAATGGGTCATCTTCACAATAGTGAATAGTGCGCTCTACTTCCTAAAGCCATTCATATCTAAAAAAAGCAGAATATATTTACCTGCATGTCATCTTCAAAATGGTTAGTAATGTAACCATTGTCAAGTCAAGAAAGTTTCCTTTAGTGGTGATGATAGTTTGGATGCTAAAAGAGAATGATTGTACCTGGAATGTTTTGAATGGTTCATCTTTCATTTTCATTTATCTTCTACCAGGATTGCATCTTCTTGAATTTTGGTCTATTCCGCGTTGCTAATTTTGTCCCTTCACTTTACAGGTTCAGCTTTTCCACTTTGTTTTTCTCTCACAGTAAGTAAAATTTTCTACTTCAGTTTTCACTAGCAATTTGCTGCTATCACTATCAATTTGCTGCTGATATGACCTGTTGTAATTGAAGCAAATTCACTATTACCTGGGTTCACACTGACACCATTTTTATTTTGCACCAATGACAACAAGTTATACAAGCAGTTGTGAAAAAATTTCTAAAAAATGTTTTGTCCTTAGACTTATTGATAAGAATTACTCAAATTCTCCTTTCCTGTTTTATGTAGGAGAAACGATTGCCAGCACCCTTGGTCGCTTAGTGCTTCTCATATGGCTTTTTGTAGTTCTGATACTCAATTCAAGCTACACTGCAAGTCTGACCTCAATATTGACAGTGGAACAGCTTTCTTCACCTGTCAAAGGGATTGAAAGTTTAATATCAAACAACGATCCCATTGGGTACCGGCGTGGTTCATTTGTTGAAAATTATTTGACCGTGGAGCTCAACATACAAAAGAACAGACTTGTTCCTCTCAACTCGCCAAACGAATATGAGATAGCCTTGAAGGATGGTCCAAAGAAGGGTGGTGTTGCTGCAGTGGTTGATGAGCGCGCATACATGGAGTTCTTCCTCTCCGCCCGATGTGAATTTGGTATAGTAGGTCAGGAGTTCACCAAAATGGGGTGGGGTTTTGTAAGTATCATTTTTAAACATTCCATTTTTCTTTGACAGTAACAGGGAACATCCCCTATGGAAAATTCCTTTGTGGTTCATTCACTAATCATTCATAGAGCTACTAATTCCGCAAACAAAAAATATTATTGTCAAAACAATGTATGAAAAGTATAGAATTTTATTTCTGTGAGCTGACTAGTTGCTTTTGTGAATGCGAAACTGGTGAACCATAAAAAATGTACATCTTCCATTTTAGCATTTGTCCATGCTCGTATCTTTCAAACATGCTCAATAGTTAAGAAATGATGAATTTAATTATTTAATCATTATTCAAACACACATTACAGAACTGTAGTATATATGTATTTGACTTAGATGTTTACTGTTCTAGTTTCTTGATAGAATTGGTTTCAGTGAAGGTTGAAGTTTAGATTGCTTTATTTTATATTGATTAGATATATGTGTGTTTGGATTAGGTTTTTGCTGAAAAGGTTATTTGCTTATTTGGTGAAAGTTGGCAAAAGTATAGTTATACTTAGAAAAGTAACACTTTAAAAAAACTGTAGATAAGAAACTGTAGATAAGCAAATAAGTTAACGGAAAAAAACTAACATGTATTTGACCTGTATATTATGATCATGTACGCAATCAACCTCTTGTGTTTAACTGGTTGATTATGTCTATCAGCATTATCAGCTTTTAAAGATAAAGTCTTGTTCTATATTTCTTATTGATTAGGCTTTTCCACGGGACTCACCATTAGCAATTGACATGTCAACTGCCATCCTGAAACTATCAGAGAATGGGGATCTGCAGAGGATACATAATAAATGGCTTACAAGAAGTGCATGCAACTCGGAAGGTGCAAAGCAAGATGTAGACCGCCTTCATCTTAAAAGCTTTTGGGGCCTCTTTTTACTATGTGGCTCAGTTTGCTCTCTTGCTCTTCTTTTGTATCTCATTAAGATGGTGCACCAGTACACAAGGCATTCCGATGGGAGCTCCAAGAAATCATTTCTTTCATTTGTCAAAGACAAGGAAGAGGATGCAGATAAAATGCAAGAGGAATGCAAAAGCGGAGCCAAGAGAAGGCTAAGTGAGGGGATCTCAATTGGAAAAGTGCATGAAGATGAAACTTCAGGTGGTTCCAATAATCGTGGTGTTTATGCAGGATACGAAGCCTAATAATTGGTTCCTTCTTCTTCTTGAAGCTTTTAGTTAAGTAATCAATTTCCATATGTTTGTTTTTCTTAATTGACAAGAATGAACTTACATATGTAGGTTATCAAACTCTCTTTGAAATGTTTGGGTTGGCGCTGTTTTAACTGCAAATATGTTTACTAACTTATATCCTATGCCTTGCAAGAGTAAACTAGTATTAGTAACCATGTGATTATCATAAAAACAAAGTTTAGTTACAAAATTATTTGTAGCTTACGACTACAAACTCACTCAATAAAATAAATATTACAACATATTTTGAAAATCTAACCATTAAATTGTATGTTCTTTACACTCTTAATACACATGTTAAATTTTGTATCAATCGGATATTATTTATTATATGATCTATAAGCTTATATTTTGTGCATAATTTTAAATTACAAAAATGTGCAATTTAAAAAATTTATTGATGACATAGTTATTAATCTTTAATTTTCTTGAAATTTTGCAAGCATGAAAAATATAAAAAGAAGATGTAATCAAATGGTGAATTTGTTAATTCACCTCCAATGAAAAGATATTAAGTAAGTTTGAAGGCTAAGGCTACGGCTACAATTAATTTTATAACTAAAATTTATCATTTATCCATATCATAATATGACTTTTGGAGATGGTAATAACAGAACATAAGCCAACATTTTCAGTCCACATTTCTTCAAAGGTTAAATCTTGTAACACACAGAACATAAGCCAACATTTTCAATCCACATTTCTTCAAAGGTTAAATCTTGTAACACACATTCCGTACGCTCTACTTTGAAATTGTGTTTTATGTGTGCAATAATCATTACTCTTCTTCAAAACTTAATGTACAACAATAAAGTGTATACACACATGCACACACGTTTGTGAGACCAAAAACTATTATTTGCATGATTATTCATTATATATGTTTATAATTTAGAAATATAGTGCTATGTCAATGATATGATAATAAATCCACACACACTTAAAGTATGGTAATCTTCATAAAAAATCAAAATTAGGTTTCCATTAAGGAAAAAAAAAAAAACTAAACACATATCATCAAGAACAAGATGTCTATGCACCTAATTAGTTACGCTTGAATTAGAGGCTTCAATTGTTGTACCCTTGTACTCAAGCTTCTATTAGGACAATTAAACTAATAAAAGAGAGAGAAGGGAATAAAATTTAGAGGAAGAAATAAAAATGTAAATTATAAAAATTTGAGTACTTTTCGTAACTGTGATCTAAGTTTTTCATTGTAATCCTTAAATTATAATATTTTGTCAAGTTAATCATTATGTCAATTTCCGTCTATAAAACTATCACCCTGATCATACGTGATACATGGTATTTGACTTAATGCTTTATGAAAATAATAACGGATGGGGGGTAATCAATTTGACAAAAATGTTAACGTTTGACTACTAAAATGATTATTAAAAATAATTATGGACAAAATAACAAATTCGCTTAAAGAGTGTGTTAGATTTTGGCCCAAAAACAATTAAACGGTTAAATTTGCCCCTATCGCTAAAAGGTCCACTGGACCAGACATTCTGGTTGGGCCTGAGAAATTCCCAAGCTCCAAAAGGCCCAAAGACAAGAAAGAGTAGTGGGGAACAGGTACAAGTAGTGGGTTCGCTAATTTCTACCACTATGGGTAGTGGCTATGTTAGTGTCAAAAAGAATCTCAGAAAAGCGAAAGTAGAACATTCGATCTGAGTTGAGATCACTATTTTATCTCTTCCAATAGTTGAGATCACTATTTTAATTTGTGGTCCTCCTGCGGCAACAAAAAGCTATGCACCCTTCAAAAAAAAAACCTATGTGCGTTTTGCAAAATATTTTATTCTTTCTACTTTTGACATTTTATTGTATACTCTTTACTGTACCGTACTACGTTTTTGTCAACCATACCGACTTCTCTTTCCACAGATTAGTGGGGAGGCTAGGACTTCTCTTTCCACAGATTTAGTGGGGTTTGGATGTACAATTATGTGTTCTACTTTTTTTTTCTTTTTTTTTGATGGGATATGTGTTCTACTTTAGACAGTTTCTCTCCCTTTCAAATGAAGAAAATCATTTTCCTTTTAATTTAAGTTCATTGGCTAAATTCAATCACATCAGTACATTAACGAATTGATTGTATAGTTAAATTAAACTGTTACCATATATGTTGTGTTGTAATTGGGGCTGGCCCTAGGCTTAGGCCACTTAGGCCATCGCTTAGGGCCCCTATTAGAGAGAGGCTCCAAATTTTGGGGCAAAATTTTATATATATTTTTTTTAAAATTATTTTTTTGGAGATATAGGGAAAAAAAAATTAGTTTTTCATTTTTCCTTCACTTTTAAAAAGTTCTAAAGAATTGAGTAATGTTGAAGATAATGCAACTTTAAATATATGGATCTTACAAATATAGGTGTTCTATTCATAAGAAATAATTCAGATAGGAAAATATTAAAAAATATTATTAATTTTACTTGCAAACCTTTACGAATTGATGTGACGATTAATATGATATATGAATGTCAGTAACCTATTAAATTCATTTTTGAATTACTTTTTGTGATTGTTGATACATTTTTGTAAGTCTCATATTGTAAAATTTATAATATCCTTAATATCATTTATTCAAATACTTGTTTATTATCTTCTTGAAGTGTTACTAATCACATCCATTGTCATATCGCTTATAAGTTTTTTTAGTAAAATTTCATATAGCTTTAGCATTTTTCCCCAAAAAAAAAAAAGAAAAAAAAAAAAGGAGAGCATATTACAAAATAAAAGAATGAATTTTTGTTATAAAAAAATTATGATATTAAACAGTAGTTAAATATTATTTAAGTGCATTCTAAAAAAAAATTATTTATCTATATAAGTGATAACAAAAAAGCTGCATTTAAATATATCGCCTTAAACCTCTAAATTTGTTGGCCGTCCCTTAGTGTAATATCTGAGAAATAAATGAAACTATAATAAAGACTTCAACTATGGCCAAACAATGATGATTCCATGTATCCCAACAAGTTGGTCAAAGGTACTCCGATACTTAAGTCAATAAACAAATGAGAAAAAAGAGATTAAATCGACAGAGTAACAATGTCCAGTAATGCATACCTTTCTTAGCAAGTAAGCTTGGTGTCAGGAACAACACCCCCACAATAGCCTCTCATTTTTCACTTGCCGAGCTGTGCTGGTGAAGTGAAAAATGAAGTTCTATTTTGGAGGTCATTCTTGACACCAATCTTACTCCATGAGAAAAGTATGCAACCATGAACACTCTTAGTCTTACTCTACCAATATCATCTTTCTTCTTGTCTTACTAGTTATGACTCCCTGCAATTTTTTTTTTTTTTTTTTTTGATAGGAAAAAAAAAAATACAGGGAGTCAATGAGTCATAATTATTTTTCCATCGTCACAAATTTGAAGTTTTGTTTTGCATTAATTTTGTATTGAAAAATGATTTGTTATTTGTTAAAAGTTAACAAAAGTATAAGAGCATCTTTATCAGATGTTGCAAAAATTATGTCATTTTACCACATTAAAAGCCTACTTTATTATTTTACCACATCATTTTACAACATCTTATTTATTAGGTGTTTTATCATGCAATTCTATACATTAAAATAATATTTACTACACATTAAAATAATATATTATCTCCTCTCTATCATCGCCATCAACAATAACAACCCACACCCGCAGATCAACCGCCACAGCCCACAACCACCGGCCACCCCCACAGATCAACCACCACCACCAATATCAGCCATTGCTACCAAAAAAAAAAAAAAAACTCAAACAAACACTACACAGCCACAACCACCGGCCACCCCCACAGATCAACCACCACCACCAATATCAGCCACTGCTACCAAAAAAAAAAAAAAAAAAAACTCAAACAAACACTACACAGCCACAACCACCGACCACCCCCACAGATCAACCACCACCACCAATATCAGCCACTGCTACCAAAAAAAAAAAAACTCAAACAAACACTACACAGCCACAACCACCGGCTACCCCCACAGATCAACCACCGACCAAGCCACAAATCACATTTCACACAACCCAAACACACGAAATCTAGCAAACAACCACCATGATGCCTACGCCAATGACCAGCAGATCTCCTAGCCGATGACCCATGCCGGTCAGAGACCCACGAACCCACCAAATCACAAAATCAAATCACCCCACTGAATGCAAACCACAAAACCCACCAAAATCATATCACACTTGCCGAACCACCATCACCCAAACCCATGAAATCAACATAGACTCACACTTGTCGAACAACCGAACCATGAAATCAACCTAGACCCATGAAATCACGAACAAGGACGATCCACCACCACCCATGAAATCAACTCGGCCCACAAAGAAAGATCAACAATCAAAGAAAGAGAGGGAGAGGCAGAAAGAAAGAGAAAGAGGAGACATAGACAGAGACGGAGAGGCGGAGAGAAAGAGAAATAGAGAAGAGAAAAGAATAAAGTGAAGAGAGAGGAGAGAGAAAAGAGAATAAAAAATTAATAAAACTTATACCATTTTCGTCTGTACCGTTGCAAATTTGCAACGGTACTGTTCATATGTGGCATAATTTTTTTCATTTGGAACATTTGATAAAACTCCATTTTTGTGTTTGGTGTGCCAAATGTGCCAAAAATTTGGCATTTGACACATTTAGGGCATTCTCATCAGGTGTGCCAAATGTGCCAAATGTCAAATATTTGGCACATTTGACACACCAAACATCAAAAACAGCAATTTATGAGGAGTGCTAAAAGTCTCAAAAATATGAGACATGCTACAATACCGTCTCAAATATGAGACGGTACGGACACAAATGCCATTTCAGAATATTAATTTTTTATTCAATCTTTTCTCTCTCCTCTCAATATTTAACCCAACGTTTTCTCTCTCTTCTCATTGATTTCTCTCTCAAACCCATGTTCTCTCTCTCTTTCTTCTTCAGATCACCCTTCCTCACCCTCAAATCAACGATACGGCGGCCTCATCGATCAAGTCGCCGATCACCGATCAAGCCGCCGACCTCACTGATCAAGCTGCTGCCATCACTGCTCATTTGAAGACTCCATCGCCGCCGATCTGAAGACGCGATGTCGGTGTCGTAATCACCGATGTGAAGACCCTCTCGCCACGCCGCCGATCTGAAGACCCTCTCGCCACTCCGATGTCACAATCACCGATGTCGCCAAGCCGATCTCGGGTTTGTGGGTTTGTGCCGGTGGATGTGGGTTTGTGCTGTTGGTGGATGTGGGTTTGTTTGGTTTGGTGGATGTGGGTTTGTGCCGATCTCTTTGGTGGTTTTTTTTTTTTTTTTTTTTTTTTTTTTTGAGGTGGCGTTGGTGGATGTGGGTTTGTGCCGGTGGTGGCTATCAGTGTTATTGTGGCAGTGGTTGTTGGTGGCCATTGTTGCGGCAGTATAGGTTGTGCCGTTGTTGTTGTTGTTGACGATGAGGATGAGAATGATAGGGAGAAATTTTACCGTTTGAAGTTTTTTTTTTTTAATGATATTTTAACGCGATGGATATATTATTTTAATGTATGGGATTGAAAAATAGAACACCTGATAAATAAGATGTTGTAAAATGAAGTGGTAAAATAGTAAAGTAAGCTTTTGATGTGTCAAAATGGCATTTTGGCATTTGACACATTTAGCGCATTTGATGCGGGTGCTCTAATCTATACTATTATTTAAGGGATTTTCTCTGTTTGGATTCCTCATTTTTTTTGTTCAAAAATGTCCCTATATCCTTATGTTTAAGTAGAGACAGAATTAAAATACAATCTGGTAAAAATACAACTCTAACTCCCATTAAAACATTGCCTAAAAAATAGAGTCACTCTCCAATATTTTTTTTTGGAAAAATTCTCCTATTAATTTTCAAATTACTTTATCCACTTATAAATTATATCTTCAAAATAAAAATTATATATAAAAAATAAAAACACAAATTTTATTTTGCTACAAAATACTAAATAGAACCACTAAAATAAAATTAAAAAAAAGCCTCATCACACGCACGTGTGATGAGGCTAGTAACTTTAAAAGCTGTACCAACAACGGTAACTGGTACTTGGCATTTCACGGAGAAAAACAGGTATCACACTCTAACTGGGAACTGAGCATATCATTTCTCTAATATTTATTTATTTTGGTAGATATTTTTTTTTGGAAAGATTTTGGTAGGAAGATAACAAGTATCAAAAGGGACATCACCAATGTCCAGAACATTCATCATCATAATTATGCTTCTCTTAGTCTTGGTGAATGGTTAATAACAACGCAGGGCCACCACCAAGTCACCAACCAATACCATGCACTCAAATTTCCTTGGCATCATCTTCCAGGACATGGCCACCCATCTAATCAGATCCAATAGTATCCCTTTCTTTGTCCGCACGTTGATTCTCTTAACCATACGGAGTATTCTCTGACAGTTCCAACTCTGCCAATCCCAGATTTCAAGTCTTATCACACTTTCATGTGCTATAAACTATAATAAGCGTACAAGTATTACTATGAACTCATTAACTGATACTACTACATCTCTAAACACAGCTCTTTCATACACGCAGTGTTAACGGTCTAGTTTGTGGGTCACAAATGATAGGCGCTACTGCTACTGTGTAACTTCTTTTTCCTTAGCATTTCAGGCCTTCACTTTCTGTAAAATTGAAGCTTTTTGTGATCCCACAATTATGTCCTTTCACTTTTGATTAAAGTTTTTTTTTTCTTACTTGTGGGTTCTTTACTTGTGAATTTTCCACTTGAGCTAGCCTTTTTTTTTTGTAGCTACTGCTTTTTTACTCTAAAGTGGTATTTGTTTTGCTTTATGCGTGGTTTTGGTCTGTTGGGTTTTGGCTATAGAACAGAAGCTACACTTGTTTTCGAGCTCATGTTAGTTTATTGTTTGCTTTTTCTACTTGTAGGGGTTATACTTTTAAGCTAGATTGTGCAAGTTTCTAGTACCGTTCTTTGCTTTATGTTCTTAGATAACTCATATATATGTATTGCTTGGACTTTTTTTCCGGCATTTCTTAAATCTAACATATCATTTGGAGTGGGTTAGTGTTTGAAACTAGAGTCTTCTATTAGTGCTTTCATTTCTTGATGATGTACTTTTGTGTTGTTCGCAGAAAAAGGTGAGAGTTGGGGGTTTGTGTCTGACAGTTTAATTACCGCCATGAGTAAAGTTTGGCTTCTGGTGTTAGTAGTTGTCTGCCATGGGATTTTCTCAAATGGGGTTGTTACAAATAGTTCTACAAGGCCTGATGTTGTAAATGTAGGGGCTATTCTCTCTTATAAGTCTATTATTGGCAAAGTTGCGAAAGTCGCAATAGAAGCTGCTGTTGAAGATGTGAATTCTGATCCAACTGTTCTCCCTGGAACTAAGATCAAACTAACAATGCAGGACTCCAATTACAGTGGATTTCTAGGCATTGTTGAGGGTAAATTCTTTGTTATATCTCTTATTGGTGTGTTTGTTTGTTTACTTTTCATATTCTTAAGGTAGGTGTACTTGGAATCACCAATAAATTATGGTTTTTTTCCCCCCTGAATTTATCATAACAGCCTTGACGTTCATGGAGAAAGACACTGTGGCCATAATTGGCCCCCAACAATCCGTGACAGCTCATATAATATCTCACATTGCTAATGAGCTCCAAGTTCCTCTATTGTCATATTCAGCAACAGACCCTACCCTGTCTTCACTTCAGTTCCCTTTCTTTGTTAGAACTGCCCAGAATGATCTATATCAGATGGCTGCAATAGCAGACCTCGTCAACTACTATGGATGGAGAGAGGTGATTGCAATCTATGTTGACGATGACCATGGCAGAAATGGGATTGCCGCATTAGGGGATAAGCTTGCTGAGAAACGATGCAGGATTTCATACAAAGCACCTATGTCCCCTGATTCAACCCGAGATGAGATCACTGATCTACTGGTTAAGGTTGCATCAATTGAGTCTCGGATTGTTGTTCTTCACACTTATGCTGGTCCAGGTCCAGTGGTGCTTAATGTTGCACAGTATCTTGGGATGATGGGAACTGGGTATGTGTGGATAGCAACTAACTGGCTCACTACCGTACTAGATACTAATGCTCCACTAGACTCAGATGCAACGGATGATTTTCAAGGAGTTATTACATTGCGAATGTATACACCAGATTCAGAACTCAAAAGAAAATTTGTTTCCAGGTGGAGTAACTTGACTAGTGGAAAGAGTACTAATGGCTCTTTTGGACTAAGTGCTTATGGTCTATATGCCTATGACACAGTTTGGCTGCTTGCTCATGCAATTGATGCATTTTTCAATCAGGGCGGAATTATCTCATTCTCAAATGATTCGAGGTTAACTGAGCTTCATGGAGGGAGTTTGAATCTTGATGCTATGAGCATCTTCAATGGAGGGAATTTGTTGCTTCAGAACATTTTACAGGTCAATATGACTGGTGTAACAGGACCAATCAAGTTTACTTCAGATAGGGACTTCATTTATCCTGCATTTGAAGTCATCAATGTCATTGGCACAGGGATTAGGAGGATTGGATATTGGTCTAATTATTCTGGTTTGTCAGTCTTACCTCCAGAAATGTTTTACGCAAAGCCACCTAATCGTTCTAGTGAAAGTCAAAGACTATATAGCGTAATTTGGCCTGGACAAACAACAGAGCGTCCTCGTGGGTGGATTTTCCCAAACAACGGAAGGCATTTGAATATTGGAGTCCCAAGACGAGTTAGTTATCGTGAATTTGTCTCACAAGTAGAAGACACTGACTTGTTCAAAGGGTACTGCATTGATGTATTTACCGCTGCATTGAACTTCTTGCCATATGCTGTCCCATATAAATTAATTCCATTTGGGGATGGTATTAATAACCCGAGTAGCACTGAGCTTGTGCATTTGATCACAACGGGCGTAAGTACTATAAACAAAAATTGTTTTAGAATTTTGTGAAGCTTTTCATTAACTTTCTGATCCTCTGGTTTTCTTTTTCCATATAGGTCTATGATGCAGCAATAGGTGACATTGCCATCATCACTAACCGAACAAAAATTGTGGATTTTACGCAGCCATATGTTGAATCCGGGCTAGTAGTTGTGGCCCCAGTGAGGAGGTTAAATTCCAATGCTTGGGCATTTTTAAGGCCATTCACTCCAATGATGTGGGGTGTCACAGCTGTCTTTTTTCTCATTGTGGGAGCAGTTGTTTGGATTTTGGAGCATAGAATAAATGATGAATTCCGGGGTCCCCCAAAAAAACAAGTTGTCACTGTTCTGTGGTGAGGACTTACACATAGCATGTCCTATGATGACTGTATAATACTTGTTACTCTTTGCTTAGTGCAAATCCATGAAGATCTTCCTACTAGTTTTATCACTTGATTAGTATAAGCATATCAACATTAGTTTTTTTTTTAAGTTCTTTTTTCCATTCCTTCTTTATTGACATAGGATTGAGACAATGCAGATGACTATGATCTTTCTGATTTAGGGAAAGCAGAAACTCCTCCTTACTCTCCTTTACTATAGAGAAAAAAGTATTCATAGATAGGAAATGGTAAATTTGTTAGGAATTGATGACACAAATATGAAACACTTGAGCGTTGTTGAAAATTACATTAAGATTGTTTTGTATTGAATATTTCTTTCTTTCTTACGTAATGCCTCGTTGGTGAATTAAATCATGTTTAAACTGCATTTTCTTAAAATAAACCTCCAATCACCTGCATCTCTTTTTTTGATTCTGCAGGTTTAGCTTATCAACTTTGTTCTTTGCCCATAGTAAGTGTTGGCTCTAATTTAGTTGTATTTTCTAATAACCATAGGTAACAGTGTAGCCTGTGTTTAGCTTATCAAGTTAACCCTTTTTCTGTTTTCTGTAGAGGAAAATACAGTCAGCACTCTTGGTCGCCTAGTGCTCATAATATGGCTGTTTGTTGTTCTTATAATCAATTCAAGCTACACTGCAAGTTTGACCTCAATCCTTACAGTGCAAAAGCTTTCTTCTTCAGTTAAAGGCATTGAAAGTCTAATTAACAGCAAGGATCCAATTGGCTACCAGCAAAATTCATATGCCCGAAATTATTTAGTTGAGGAACTTGGCATCCATGAGTCCAGACTTGTTCCTCTTAACATGCCAGAAGATTTTGCTAAAGCCTTAAAAAAGGGTCCCCAGGGAGGTGGTGTTGCTGCAGTTGTTGATGAACGAGCATATGTAGACCTCTTCCTCTCAACCCGATGTGAATTCAGTATTGTAGGTCAAGAGTTCACCAAAGCCGGATGGGGATTTGTGAGTTTCTCTTTATCAATGACACTATACTTCCCTGTAATACTTGATTCTGGAATTTATGTCAGATTCTTGTGGACTTTTTATTATAACATTGATATTAACGTCTTTTACAGTAGTCCAATATAAGGTAACTTTTAGTGAAAGAATGAAATTAAGATGGCCCTGGATTATACTATAAGAACTGGTGTACAAAATGAATGAATTCAAGTCAACTAAAAATTAAAGTGATTTATCAATTCATTATTTTCATTGCAGAGACAGGAATATTGGAAGATATTAATTTTGAATTGTCCTAAAAGATTGTGACAATCTTCAAAATTTGCTCAAACACTGCAAATACCTGAAAATCCAATCATCTGGAGTCTTGAGTTTATATTGAATATAATCTCTGTATATTCTTACACCAGGTCTACATGCCTAGCATCATCAACCATCCAAAACAATGACATTATTTCTTCTCGTAGTTGTTGGTTTATAATAACTTGGTTTTATTCTCCATGTATCATCAGGCCTTCCCACGGGACTCGCCTTTAGCAATTGACATGTCAACTGCTATTTTAAGACTGTCAGAGAATGGAGACCTTGAGAGAATCCATGACAAATGGCTCACGAGAAGTGCTTGCACTTCACAAAGCTCAACATTTGAAGTGGATCGGCTTCAGCTTAAAAGCTTTTGGGGCCTTTTTCTCATATGTGGTCTCGCTTGCCTGCTTGCTCTCATTGTATATATCATCCTGATGGTGCGCCAGTTTAGCAGGCACTACTCAGATGACTTTGAGTCTTCCGGTAGAAGCTCAGGATCTAAAAGTTTTCAAACATTTCTTACATTTGTTGATGAAAAGGAAGAGGAAGTCAAAAACCGCTCCAAGAGAAGGCAAATGGAGAAGGCCTCAAATAGATCTGTTGGTGAAGATGAATCAACCAATAGTTCTAAGAGAAGATATACTGAATCATGCTCAAGTAAAAGTTTGGATAGATGTGAAGAAGCCTAAATAGATATTTCTTACACATTTTCTTGTAGACCTCAAAATCTCTTCCACAGTCTGCCTTTGCAACTTTTTTTGCAATTAGTCAATTACTGCTTCTCAACAAGTTTACCTTTCTATATGTCTTTTGCGCCTTATATGCATGTATATGTAGATATATCATAAAATGACAGCATACCTCCTCTGTGTATTTTCTTTTGTAACTAAGGTCACGTGGGAATGCATTCAAATTTAGGTGTACAAATCTGTTTTATTGATGACCTGAAATGTGGTATCTATTACTGCTTGCATACTGAATGATCTAGAGTTTTTGTAACCCCTATTCTCTCTCTCTCTCTCTCTCTCTCTCTCTCTCTCTCTCTCTCCAACATATGGGATAGACATATTGTGAGAGAGATGATACGCTAGTAGTGCCTACTAAACAGTAGTGCACGCAAACTACAGCTTGCTGCTCCTATCCACGCAGCACAATCTCAGTGGAAATTTCGATTTGTAAAAATTGAAGCCTTGCAACTTACACATCACAGGCTATTATCAAAATGTTGAAAAAGATCTGATTCGTTTGTTTTCAATCCTCAATTCTACAATCTGAAGCGAAAGATGTCAGATTTTTATGATCTTCAGTGCTCTACCATCTTAATCAGATCTCCATAAATTCATCAAACGTGAATTCAAGATAAACTTTAATTAATGGTGAATGCTAAACACATTAATTTCTCTGTTATTTTGTTCCTCCCCCTCTCACCCCCCCCCCCCCCCCCTTTTTTTCCCTCCACTCAGCCTTCAATAACTCAAAAAAGAACTTGACATAACGAGCCATCCATTTGTCTGTAGTCACTTGATTTTTAGGCCTACAGCAGCAACACTTCTTTTTTCTTTTTATTGGTAAGTAAAACATTTAATAAAATTAATTGATGATACATTTATACATTATTATATTACAGTTACGTTTACAATTGTCAACAACCTGCGTATGATAGTTAACGGAATATGGATAATATATACAACAAAAGCCATAGATAGTAGCTAAGCAATTAGAAAGAGCATAAAATGCTAATCAACATTGCTTTTGAAATACTTTTGAAAGGATTCCTCTTCCATACAGTATCTGCAAACAACCTTGTATACTTCAATGAAGAGTCTTGGGAATCGACTTGCAAAGTAGCGATCATACCCCTCAGGTAATGGTCCTACAAGCTCCTGAAATAGCCACCAAAATTGAAAGTGAACATCAACTATATGTACATGAAAAACAAATCCTAAACAAACTAGATTAAATGGCCTTTGAGACCACTCTGCACCCTTGGAGCAAAATTTTTATCTTTTATAAAAAATAAAAAAGGCCTATAGGTATCTAATCATTACCAATGCCAATAGAGTATGATATAATTTATTTACTTTTGATACAAATAATTTATCCCTCCCCCCGCACCCCGCCAAAAAAAAAAAAAAAAAATGTTTCAAGGATGTTTTCGATCACACAGGGAATGGTCAACAAGGTCACCAACAAAAACAATTAGAGATATGGATCTCCTCTAGGGAAGCAGGGTTACATACTAAAAGATTGCATCAAGAAGATCACACTGAAAACTACTCTTACAATTTATTACAAACTGTTTGAAAGTTAGTATAATTATAAATCTGTCTAAAATGTTTCTTAGTGAGGCCAAACAGCCTAACAACAGCAGTTTCAAAGAGGACTATCAAACTATTAAACCCCCCCAATCCTTCCTAGAAGAGTAGTTACCCTCTTGATCCATTCAAGGAGAAGATTCCAGCTCAAGTTGACCTATACAAGTTCACTCATAAACAGACCAAATTCAGGTTGAACTTTATTTATCCTACCATTTTGTTCCATAATACATGAGAATCAACCTCCACTCAATAAATGTGTTGCAGGTTTAAGTTCGAGAATTAGCCTCTCCAAACTATCTGCTAACTACCTCTTCTAGACCCCAGAAACAGGGGCCTTGTGACGACCTTTTTATGCACAACCATACACGTATATGGTTTTAGATTTAGGTCGATGGTTTTCTCAAAGGGTCAGGCTTGAATTTTCCAATCCATTTTATATTTGGATCATATCATATCAAAATAAGCTATTAGTAAAGCAGCTTAGTTCAACGAAACAGTTGCTACTCATGCATCCATGAAACCTTTCACTTCTCCTAGCCCAAGAAAAATACCTGAATTTCTTTGGGAAGTTCCCTATAATGGTTCAACTTGTTTCGCATGACGCGCAGTAAGTCTCGAACACTGTAAAATTTATAATGCCTATAACGGCCAATGTTATTGATAAATGCAGGCTCCATCTTTTCATCCCATTTCCCACCCAAAGCCACTGGTCCGGTACTTTCTAACACTTTCAAAAGATCAGAATTAGTCTCCCTATCTTCCAACTCTACTCTGTCACTAGTGTCCCGAAGAAATGACAATCTCATTTCAGAAGTCCAGAATAGAGGATGGTGCAACACCTCCATTGCCTTTGGCCTGAGAGCAAATCAGAGGAAGTTCGTCAATGAATATATTACAAAAGGAAGCATTTATAACTGAAAGTTTGGCAAGCTTAAATGAGAGTGCATGATCACTATATATTATGTACCAATTAATGCATAGTAGAGTCAACTACAAATTGATTCATTATGATCTATGTTCATTCAAGACAAGAACTATTTTTCAGAAGCATAAAATCAACTCTGGCAACTCCTAAATTGCCATGCAAGAAAGAACATCATTTAAATATATATATATATATATATTTTTAAAATATCAGTTCAAAGAAAACAATCCATGGTCAGACCACCCTCCTGCCAGTAAACCTATACAAGGTTGACTAGAGATCAAGCCCAATCATGATGTGTCAATACTTCAATCTATAAACTAAACCAGAAATAGTTGATAATGTTGGTTCTGCTTTTGTGCCTTCAAATGCTATTGGAAACAAAATGAACTCTTCTTTTTTCATGGGGCATCCAAGTACTGGCTTACCCAATGACCAGTAGGTTCAGTCAAATGGTATACTTTTACCTCAGGGACAATCACTCGTTATAGAAGAAAAAAACTTCAACAGCTAGAATGGTTAAAAATGATTTAAGAAATAGCAGGCTGAAAATCCATTTTATGGGAGAAAAGCATTATTGCCTATCAAAAAAAGATATTGCCAGGCAGGAGCCTGTTTTGAAGGAAAGTAATACCTCAATTCAGGGTCAGGGTTCAATAAACGAGAAATAAGATGCACAGCTTCAGGGATATGTTCCACTAAAAAGAGGTCCATTTGGTTCTTCACAATATTAATATCACGTTCAAGACTATCGCCAAATGGATGTCGACCTCCAGTGATGCAGAAAAAAAGGAGACAGCCTAAACTAAACAAATCTACAGAGCGTGTTTGGCGTTCATGAAGAAGCTGTTCTGGTGCTTGCCAACCAGAACTGCCACAACCTGCAATAAGTCATTCAATACCAAGCTAAACAAATTAACAATTGTACAGATTTTACAGATTGATAACTAGGATATAGTAATACACAATGCATATTAAGGGAGTCAGTGATATACTGCTCCAGAGCACCCACTTCAATAGCAATTTTCACAGCTTGGATTTAAATTTTAGGCCTTAATGGACCAGAGGAAAAATATCAACCAACAGGAAGGTTAGAAAAAGGACATATCGAGAAATTTATCACATGATAGCTGCCATTAGCATTGCATTTGGTAAGTAGATGAAGGGTGCAAACAGTTCACATAATAAATAGGTGAGAGTGCTTGCCAGTAGCATGATGACCCAAAGAAGACATATCCCCAACAAGGCGCTTGCTAATGCCCATGTCTGAAAGCTTTGCACATAAAGATCTTTCCTTGATTATCAACACATTTTGAGGCTTTAAGTCCCGATGAATTATCCCCAATTCATGCAAATGCACAAGCCCAGAAACCACATCTCTGTTACAAATACAAGCTAGAGGGTTAGAAAGATGCAGATCAAATATGGATAACATTACATGAAAAATGCCTACTTAACATGAAAACTGGACAAGCATTTAGCATCCACTTGTGTTCATATGGGTCTTGACATGCACATAGAGCCATATTAAAGCATTGAAATTAAATATACAGTATGCAGTTCATCCATGTACTCACTGAACTTATGGGCAGTTCAGAAGACCTATAGGTCCAAGGAAAATTTTCAAGGTTCTATCAGAACATCTTCTGAAGATGTATATTGAAATCACACGTGTGGAGCTATCCCTTGTCCCTCATAGCATTAATGACAACAACCCAACCTCTAGGATGGATCTTCTATAAAATACCACTGTTACAAATATCAGTAATCAATTGGAAACACATTATTTAGAAAATCCTCAAAACTGCTCCTGCATATAAAATGAATCAGACTCATTTAAGAAGTTATGAGAAACAAAATGGTGTAATTAAAACACAAAACAAGACAATTTCCAAAACATTCCTGAGCCAAGATTACCGAGTTATGGCCAGTTATTGAAGGGCTCAAATGGTTTTTACAGGGTCTACACGTTATGTGGTCATACTTGCTAATCATCAGAAAGATCACTTGCTTGTTATGTCAAGCTAGAGACAGGACCTCCCCTCCACACCCCACCCCCCCCCCCCCCTTCCCTTCCAAAAAAAAAAAAAAGCACACACGCGCGCGCGCACACACACACATGCACACAGAAGAAGGCTTTATAGTGATGATGAGAAAGGACCACTTTCATCTTTCTTGCTCCTTTCTTTGGCTAAATCAATGAATATTATTGTATAAATATAATAAACAGTCTCATTTATAACAAGAATTGATAAAAATCTCTAGCATAAAACATTTTTGTGTCAGTAAGACTGCTAACCAACCTCATCAGCTTTAATGACAGAGGTGATGGATGGCCATTTGCTTTCCACAAATTAAGATCTGGAAAAATATTCTTCACCGACTCCAAGCGAGCTTTATACTCAATCATAGCTCTTGCTGCTTTGTTCTTGTTGGACACTTGGTTCTGTGAACAATCTGAGTAAATTTGGATCAAATCATCCAAGCTACAAGTACAACGCTCTAGAGAGAGATAGACAAAATCTTGATCATACTCCACTCCATACCATCGAACAATGTTTGGATGCTGGTCAGATGCAATGAGATTCTGAATTTCTTTAAAAGCCACATCATTATGAGCCTGGACAAGACGTTTCACAGCAACTGGTCGACCTTCATAGATTCCCTCAAGGACAATGGTACCATTGCTTCCCTTAGCAATTTCGGTGTTTGATACAAATAGTTTACCTATCCTACGCCCATCAGTGCCACCATCTACAAGTTTATTAAGGTGCAACAACATTTGGTTATCACCATCAGTATGTACATATGCATCTCCATTTTCAGATGATACATGCTTATCCTTTTTTTCAACACTGCCATTCTTTCCTGATTTTTGAATTTTCTTCCTCTTGGAAGATGCAGTTTTTGAGCCAGAATTACTGGGCTGCTCATTCAAGAAAGCTTGTTCTTTAACTGCCAGAGTATAACCTTTAACAATCAAGCCCACAACAAGGCCAATCATAAACAAAATAAGAGGAAATGCAGGTGACCAGTCAAAAAACATGCTTAACAGATGATTAGGAGAAATCCTTATGCTAATCATATCAAATATCCCTGTATCATCAATCTTCATGGGAGGCAAAGGAATCATTGCTTCACTATCATCATTGTGATGAAAGTCTGTTTTAGGTTGCAGAGGCAACAAGGAGTCCATAGTAGGGGCTGGGTGCACAATATCTTCGTGATGAACATTTACAAATTTATCAACCGCAGACTTTGAAGCAATAATCAGACCTGATGGAGGCACTGGGAGCATCAAATCTTCAGGAGGCACCTTTGTGAGTATTTCAGGCCCGGACGATTCAAGCAAAATATGATTTCGATGGCGAAAAATAGAGCCTTTTGTGTGACATGACAATGGAATAGCAAAATCAATGCCAATTTCAGAAACAAGCTTATCGGGCAAATTCATAGGAGCCCCACTGGAAGTGTCTAGACAAAGCAAAGAAGCCCCAACTTCTGCAATTGTCATATTCCATGAAGTTTTTTCTGAATTTGGAACAGAGGAAGTCAGCAAATAATCTGTCCTTGTGATGTACAGTCGCAAATCAACAACATTTAGGTTCTTCGAACCAGACTTTACCAACTCCTTATTGGATATTTTATTATATGAAACACTCTGCAACGTTGATGGAGAATCAAATGCATAAGCACGGATCAGATTTCCAGTCCTAAGATCAACCTCAAACACAGTTGTTTTCTTAGATCCAAGTGTAACAGCTCCATCCTCTGATATGTATGGTGTATTTTTGACAAATTCATCAATAGACATTGAAAGTTTCTGCAACAGCAACATTGAATCAATAATAAGGCATATACAAATTAAAAAAAGAGCTAATCATGGATACAGTAGGAACACACAACTAATATATATTAATGCTTCTGATGAGACAGTACATGCCAAATTTTCCAACTTGTCAGAAGACAAGTCATCACCAGGCTCTATTTGGCCTCCGAACAAAGACACGACCTTTATTCTTTTCTGTTTCTGGTTAGTCTTTTGTTCTTTTACAGTCAGAGGAGCAGCTAAAAGGGCACCTACGTATTTGCATCTGACAAACCATTAGAATGCATTCTCTTAGGAAGTAGCATACTCGTGTTGTTTGCTTTTGTTTCTTTCATCTCGAAGGCCAGTTCAGTAATAGTTCAAATCCTTCTAACTGGTTAGTCATTAAAGCAGCATGTCTTACTCTGGGCCAGCAGCAAAAGCCCTAAATATTCACGTTAAATAAAATAGTAGTAGGATTGAAGAATGCCCCTACTCCTAACAAGTTGCAGAGTTCTACCTTAACCCTGACCAAATAAAGGGAAGGATAGAAAGTACCCTACTAAGTATTGAATCCTTCTCTTTTAATCTCAAATTATCTTGCACCTGTAGCTGTCTAGCTAGCCTTCCTGCTTCCTTGACACTTTGATTTGAAAGCAGATTAAGCTTTGTTGGATCACTGTCCTGTGTTCCCAAACTGATGAACTTCAAAATCTATAGAAAGGAGCTTCTACCTCTCTGCTCACTATGCTTACGCTATGCCCTCTTGTTAGCTAGTTAACAGCTCACTTTGATCATTTCGCTCTTCAGAACTCAAGTCAGGTGACCCTGCCTTGATCTCCTCATCGCTCCACTTACACAGTTACAAACACACAGGATAAACCTGGTAGCATAATACTGAATTCATAACAAGGACATCTTTTAGGCAACGTCCAGATTCATTAATTGATAAGAAGAAAAATGATACCTACGTATATGACAGTTTGTAGTGGCTATCAATGTCTAGCAACTACGATGTTAAGTCACAAAGAAGAGCCAAGAAATCCCTTAGGTGCCAAGAAGGCACCATGGCATTGAGATAAATAGAAAGCCCATATTATTTTCCAAAAAAATAAAATAAAATAAGTTTTAACAAAAGAATAACACAAGTTCTAGGGTTCAAGAGATAGCCCAGCAGAAATGGCATCCTTTGTGGTTTCCTATGTCTGTGGTTCGAACCCCATCCCCCCCCCCCCCTCTCTCTCTCTCTCTCTCTCTCTCTTCAAAAAATGGAAAAAAGGAAAAAAGAATAAGCAAAGTTCTATCATCTTAATATGAAAGCACTTCTCCAATTAAACCTTTCTTTTCCCTACTTTGATATGTGAGTAGCTCCAAATGTAGGAAAAGGGAGTTGTGTAAAAAGGCCATAGAAAGCCTTCCCAAACAAGATTGATTGTGAAAACTATTATGGGCTTGAGAAAGATCTCCAAAACAAATAAATGGAACTAAGAAAAATAGAAATAAATAAATAAATAAAAACATAATCACACACAAGAACACCAAGGATTTATGCGGTTCGGCCTTTGGTCTACATCCATGAGTGGCAACAAAGAGACAATTTTAGTAACAAATATGGAGATTACAAAGGTAGTATATAGGCACTCTCAAAAAAACACAAACCGCATATGCACCCAAAGAGCTTTCTCTCCCAAATTACAAAGAATAGATAAATTTCTATTTCCCTATTCTAATTTGCAGCACTTTTCTCTTAGAGAACCAAATAACCAGGCCAATATATGTGCGTGTGTATATATTTGTGAGATTCAGCAAAGTGGTTATCTAATAGCACTCAAATACAACTAAGTAATTTGTTGTTGTGCACAGACCCAAAATTTTAATGGTAATTCAATTCAAGCCATGCGAAAAAGAGAGGGGGTGGGGGAGTCAACTTATCAATTCAACCCATTTTGACAACCTGGTCTTCATAATTTGTCTCTCTTTTGCTTCCTTCAGACCATAAGAAAAGATCTATAATGTCTCTTAAGAACGCATCAGAGTTTCGCCTTAAGACCCATCAGAGTTGGGAATATAAGGGCAATAGTCAAGGGCTCAAGGAAAGGTGGAGTCTGAACTGGAGAGAGGATCCACTTATATGGACAGATATTGATTGTCCACATCTCCTCACACAAAACGCTAATACAACAATCTTATTTGAAGAGCTCCAAGGATGATTGATGCCTTCCCACATGTTATAAGAGAAATATGCAATACACCAATAGATAAATGAATGTTGAGGAAAGTAAAACACTAGAGAAGATTGGCAAACAGATGTGACTAAATTCATAAACAGTTTAAGAAGCAGAAGCTTTAGCTACAGACCAATAATAGTAGACTTTCACCTTAAAAAAAATTTGATATTAGAAACACAGGCAAGACACCATACCATTTTACCAAAGTGCTCACTGTGCATATACAAATCCCAGTCATCTTCACAATCTATGAAGAACCTGCCACTTGGGTCAGATGCATTTTCTTTATCATTATCTTGCCCAGAAGCAGCTTGATATGAAGTGTAAATTGGTGTTCCAGACTCAAATGACCAGATAACTCTCTTAGAATTACTCTCCACCAAATGGACTGTCCCATCCAAGCCAGCAATCAGTGCAGTACTATGTTTACTGTTCCCATGGAAAATGGAAAAATCAAATGTAAAGCAAAGTAGCAGAGTTTGGATAGTCATTATCCCACAAAAAGATTTGTATCCACAAAAAGCTAAATTTGTATTTGCATCATGTGTTTCAAGCATGTGATCCAAACCCTACTCCCTATTAGAATAATGGTTATACGAGTAAATTCACCCTTTCCTAACAACTTAAACTTTTAGGACAGTCGGTAATTTATCATGATATCAAATCAGGTAGTCCTCAATTCGAACTCTGTCATTGTTTAGCCTCCCATTTCAAAAGTTAGAATAATGTTTAAATGAATAAATAAACCCATTCCTAATAGAGCTTTTGGGATCAAGTGGTAGTTTATCAATGCCAAGTGTTTTGTGCTTCAATTCGCTATGTAAAGCATACAAGGTGCATGAAATACAAAGTTTGCATTATAATTGAACAAATTAATTCGACATAGTAATAGAAAAACCTAGTCCAGACCATATTCCATAATACTCTATTTCAAAAAATTAGATAGAGTTCTGAGTTGTGAATATAATTAAAAGACAAAATATGAAGGAAAAAAAAAAACTCACGGTGAGATAGACAAGAGAGATCGAGTCGGGCTTCGAGTCAAGCTATCATCCCCGTGAGGATCCCAAAGCGACAACTCCGAGCTTTCCGAGCTCAACAACAGGTCGTCTATTACGCTTGAAGACGCCGAGATTGTGAATACTAATATGCATAATATTAAGGTAGGAATAAGAAAAAAGTGGTGTTTCTTCATCTGGAAACTGAAATCAAAATTAGAGAGGGTGTGAGAAATATTGGTCAGGATGATGAGATTGAGGGAGTAAAGGAGAACGTGGCGTGGTCGAAATCATAATCATGGGAGAAGAGAACAGCGACAATAAGGCAGCTTTGGAAGAAGATTCTAAGCTTCTTCCCAAGCTGCAATTTTAGGATCTTCAAACCAAACCCCTTACCTTTGCCGGCTTGTCTTTACCAATTTTTTTGTCTAACGGTTTTGCTTTTTGTCTCCAAAATCTCCTTTTCTTTCCTTTTTTTTCTTTTTTTTCTTTTTTTTTTTTTTTTTAATACTTCCATACTTAGGATGGGGGATGAATATAGACACTGTGTCTATTGACATCTTGGTTAAAAACACTAAAAATATGGTAGTGTTTTGTACCTACCTTAAACAACAGTTTTAGTATTTAAACAACATCACACACTTTTTTATACATTTTTTTATTTATATGTATTTTCAAAAAATACAAATAACATTATTAGAATAATATTACTAAATAGACCATTTCACTTAAAATAAAAGGTTGTTAGCCCATTCTAGTACTTTTTTTTTTTCTGGTCTTTTGATTAATTTAGGGCAAATTACTTCTTCTTCTTTCTTTCTTTTTTTTTCATTATAAACCATTGCTTGGATTACTCTAATGAACTATCAAAACACACCACCAGTCCTCCCTGCTATAAAAGCACTACAAAAAAAACAAGCTATTGCGGCAGGTGCGAAAACTGCCGCTATATGTCGCCTATTGCAGCGCGTTTTTGGTCCGCCACTATACATGAGATCTATTACGGCGTTTTCTATGACTGCCGCTATAGGTAGGGTTTTTTGCAACGTCCTATAGCAGCGGGATATAAAACCGCCGCAATAGACCTGTTTTAGTGGCCATAACTGAGATATAGCGGCGCTCCAAAAACCCCCCCGCAATAAATATATCATTTTAAGCAAATGCTATAATGGCAATAGAGAATAATGCCGCAATATGCGAGATGTAATGGCGTTTTGTGTGACTGCCGCAATAGTGATCCTTTTTGCGACGGGTTGGACCATCGCAATAGACTTTTAAATTTCCCAACCCCAAGATTTCCCTCTGTTTTTTTCGCCTTCCCACTTAAAGATCATATGGTAAATTACATCCGATTGATATGAAAATTGGCATGCATATTAAAAACATATAGAACATGTAATCGAATAGTGATCCTTTTTGCGACGAGTTGGACCATCGCAATAGACTTTTAAATTTCCCAACCCCAAGATTTCCCTCTGTTTTTTTCGCCTTCTCACTTAAAGATCATATGGTAAATTACATCCGATTGGTATGAAAATTGGCATGCATGTTAAAAACATATAGAACATGTAATCCAACGGTTGGATTTTCAAAATATGAATTCAATAATAAGTTATTGGTGTAACATTTTTCAAAGTTACATAAAGTGTAACTTGAACCCAACTCTATATTTCTTAATTCAATGTGAATTTTGACAAATCTACCGTTAGATTACATTATTTTCATATGTTTTTCATGTTTACAAAATTTCAAGGTGTTCAAAAATTAATAATCATGTCATCAATCAATTATTTAAATTCAAGTTTTTGTAGTTTAACATAACGCATAAAAGATGAGTTTAAAGATCAAATTGTAAATTACATCCGATTGGCATGAAAATTGGCATGCACGTTAAGAACATATAGAACATGTAACGGTTGGATTTTCAAAATATGAATTCAATAATAAGTTATAAGTTGGTGTAACTTGAACCCAACCCTATATTTCTTAATTCAATGTAAATTTTGACAAATATATCGTTAGATTACATTATCTTTATCTATTTTTCACGCTTACAAAATTTAAAGGTGATCAAAGATTAATAGCTATGTCATCAATCAATTGTTTAAATTCAAGTTTTTGTAGTTTAAAATAACGCATAAAAGATGAGTTTAAAGATCAAATGGTAAATTACATCCGATTGGCATGAAAATTGGCATGCATGTTTAAAACATATAGAAAATGTGATCCAACGGTTGCATTTTCAAAATATGAATTCAACAATAAGTTATTGGTTGGTGTAACATTTTTTAGAGTTACATCAAGTGTAACTTGAACTCAATCCTATATTTCTTAATTCAATGTGAATTTTGACAAATCTACTATTAGATTACAATATCTTCATATATTTTTCATGCTTACAAAATTTCAAGTGATCAAAAATTAATAGCCATGTCATCAATCAATTATTTAAATTCAAGTTTTTTTTGTACTTAAGTATATTCTACCATTTGTAATGCAATTGACTTTGAATCCACTTATTGGCAAAATCATAAAAATAACTGTACATGAATTTTACCTAATTGCTAATACTTTTAGCAAATTACATGAGTATCCTAACTATCACTTACACTTTCCTACCATTGAGTTCATTAATAGACTTAACATTAAACAGATTAGAAACTACTATGAATACTCCTAAACCATAGTCATGCAACTCTTGCAATTATACCATAGGTTCTTACTTGTGTAATAAATCATAATAGTTGCACACATAGGTATATAAATGCAAATGGTAATATGTGAGGGATCTTACTTTAAAAGTAGAAAATCAAAGAATACTTAACAAGAAGAAAATTTTAGGTTTATGAGTCTCACTTTAGCGAGGGACGGACAAGAATAAGCAAAGTTTGTCTCAACCTTGCTTTGAGTGTGATATGAGTGAGGGATGTGCAAAACTTTGTGTTTAGAATTAAAACAATTTCCAAAGAATTTGCTCATGCAATACAATCTTACTCGAGTGAGAAGAGTAGTTCATTCATACAATGTTAATTATCACTTGAGTGAGATCGTTACATAAAATATGTTCTTTTTTAATAGAATTATGAGGAAATGTGAGGCAAATAACATGATTGTGTCCCCAACAACTAGTAACAACCTTGGCAATATTTCAAAATGCCTATCTTGACATAAAATGACCTTTCAAATGTGTCATTTCATTGGCAACTCTTCATTGATTATATAGTCATTCATAGATGGTTATTTACGAGGCTTTTGTGGATCATAATTTGCCATACCGCAATAGAAATTTACAAGATTTTCCAAGATTGCCAATTTGGCCTATAACTTACCAGTAAACTCATTTGAGTGATACAAATTTCATATTAAGGGAAATGATATTTTCACACCTCTTATCTTTACTTTAATTCCTTTTAATTCTATCCCACGCATTTGTGTACTTCTATTCATCTTTTCTTTTCTTTTTTCTTGTACTCTTTTTGTCCTCCCTCCCTCTATCTCTTTGGTCAAGTTAGGGAATGGTGATTTGAAATTACAATGATTGAATTGCTCAACAAGTGCTTTAATGGTGTTTGGACTAGGTTGTCCTCTAATTAAAGGATTCTTCTTCAACCCACTAGATTTAATATTTATAATACTATAAACAATATAAAAAATATGAATTTTTTTTTAATGGGTTACATAACTTGTTTAAATAATATATATTAAAATTTTATAATTCGCCCTTGTTGAGGACCAAAATTTCACAAGAAAGTCTATTCCATAAATAGTAAGGAAAGACTATGGGCCTTAACAAAAGAATGTCTAATTCATGAAGTTAAGAAGGACCATGAAGGCCCAAAGTTCCAAAAAGAAGGAAAAAAAAAATAATAATAATAAAGAAAAAAATAAGAGGATCTCGGTTAGGTCAGAGGACGTGCAGCAAAGATCCCAGTCAGAGGACATGCAGCAAGGATCTCGGTCAGGCCAGAGGATATGCAATAAGAAGAATCAACATCAAGGCCCTATGTATGTTCAGATTTCCAACAAAAAAACTATTAAAAATCCAGCAAAAAACAGGTATTATCTTTGTAACCCATGGTCCAACCCATAGGATTCCGAGTGGATTGTAAGAGAGGAATGGTTTGGTCGGTAGGGGAGTGAATTCCGAAGGTTTCCATTGGTTCATATATTTGCTTTGAATGCATGAACCAATGGAAAACTCAGTTCCCCCATGTGCATGATACCTCCTCACAATTTCCTCTCAATTGTCATTTTTAACAAAACTGTCAGAGTACATCGAATAGCCCACCCACTGTTTTGACTTTCTAAAAATGAATCTTCCATTTGTAACTAAAGCCAAACACCCCTTTTGAGTTATAATTGCCTAAATAAGCTAAACCTCTGCCCAATGCACCTTTTCAGGTTCCAAAAGACATGGTTTTACCCAGCAAACCAGGGGCGTCCTCTCCCGGGGTACCAAACTAGGTCTGCTGTAAAAAGAACACTAAGGCATAGCAGAAAGGGGGATTCAGATGGGAGAAAAATGGGGATTCAGGGGAAAAGTTCAAAGGTTCAAAACACATTCTTAGAGCTTAAAAGCCCAATAAGGGAGGGGAAAAAGATACAAAACAAGAGAGAGCCAAGGAATAAGAATTTGTCCCATATCCTTAAGATCATTTAAAATACCACTTAGCCTCCAAAGAAACATTTGCCAAAACATACACACATCAGATATCACTCTCTCCCACAAAAATCCTCCTCACCTAACTATCTTGGAAGGCAATGCCCAAGCAAAGCCACTTGGACTTGAGTTCCAAATCCCACAAGTCTTGTGCAAAAGCACTAAGTCCGTGAGAATTGGGGCCAGAATCCTCGTGGCTGACTCATTCTCATGAAATTCATTTAAATATACGTATATGTATTAAAATGTATATCCTAATTTAAGAAACTAACAATTATTTGAAGATATGTGTATTGTATAGTGTGTTCTTATGCAGGACCTATAGAGGTAAAGAGAAATGACAAAACTCCATTGCATAATAAGCATGGAAAAAGATCATACAATTCAAAGAATCAGCATTCTAGGTTCTTACAGGCCTAGTACCCCTAGGAACCACGACAGTACGTCCAGAGTACCAAGACAGTACGCCCAAGATACCAAGTGAATGAACTCTTTTAAATATTTATACAATAAAAGATAAGCCTTAAATATTCTATTTCAATCTCCTTCTCATTGTGAATATTATGAATACTTATTTTACTTATTTTGTAAGAGTAAAGAGTTATTTTATGACACTAAAACACTTATAATGGTATTTTATTACTTAGGAGGAATCACATTTTTTCTTAGAGGAGATTTATGTGACTTTGGCACAACTTGGTTCGTAATCAGCCCCTATTTAGCTGCGGTGAACCAAGCTCAGTTCACCAAACAACAAGTAAAGGGCCCAAAATCCTTGTTTCTACTTGGGTTTAGGTACTGTCCAAAAAAGGACCCTCACATTTTGGGTACTCCACTAGGGACTGGGAAAAAGGAGAAGGAAAAAGGAGTCTCTTTGCAAGCATGGTTCCAAAGCTAGGAAACACCTAGAGGAAGGAAAGTTCCTCTTAGTGCATTCAACATCAAAATCCTGAAAGTGCGGGTTCCTCCAACGAGCATCCCACCGAGGGACTCTATATGGAATTTTGGGAAACTTCCCAACACTGGATAAGTTTTATGTGCCATTATTTTCTCCATTTTACATTTTGAACATAATGGATCATTGCCCTACTCTTTAAAAAAAAAAGGGGTAAAAGGGGTCATGTAGTAATATTTAAACAATCATGATATTGTCTTATTGCTTTAAAGAAAAAAAAATGGAGAAGTGAGCAAATCAAAAAAAAAAAAAAAAAAAGATTGATGAAATGAAGATTGTATGAGTTACATAGTAAAAAAATTGCCTCACATTTGGGGGCTGATTTATTTTCTTTTAAAAAAAAATTTCATAATATTGTTTCATTTATTTTAGAAAAAAAAAAAAAAAAGAGAGAGAAATAAGCGAATCAAAGAGGCTTGATGGAATGTAAATTATATAGCAAAGCAATTGCCTCACACTGTGGGGCTAAAGAATTTTTACAGGAACTTGATAATTATATCATATGGTGCAGGTTAGCAAAATGGACAATTTCTTGGGCCCTGCCCATAGGTTTGGCAAAATGAAGTAGTTCCATAATCCCAGCAAAGTCTAGGAGATCCTTGACTCCAAGAAGCAAAGTTTGGGAGATCCTTGATCCCAACAAAGTTGAGGAGATCCTTTATTCTAGCAAGACTGAGTACACCCTCAATTTCAATAAAGTTTAGGAGATCCTTAATTCCAAAGGAGATCCTAGATTCCAGTAAATAAAAAAAATAAAAAATAAAAAAACAAAAAAAAATTGATTAGTTCCTTGGTTCTAGACACGAATCCAACAAAAAATAGAGTAGCTCCTTGATTTCAAAGAAGCTGAGTAGTTCCTTGGTTCCAGTCATGGTTATAGTAAAATGGAGTAGTTCCTTGGTTCCATAAAAAATTCGAATTATTCCTTGATGGAATAGTTTTTTGATTCTAGCAAAGTGGAACAGTTCCAACAAAGTTGAAGTACTTCCATGGATCTAGCAAAGTAAAGTGGTTAAAAAAAAAATTGAGGCATCAAAAAAATTGATAGAAGTTCCACAATAGCATTAAGAGAAGGTGGATTAAACATGGTTCAACAACTGCCTCATGTCTTTGGGGCTAACCCCTATTGTGCGGTGGGCCTTGAATATATTTTGAAGAAAATCAATAGAAACACTATATTGCAAGTCAGTAGTAAAATCAACATTATTGAAAGCTCAACAACTATACAGTGCATCTATCATTTATTGCAGCTCAACAATTAGGCTTACTCATGGAAATAATAAGATTTGGAGAAGCTATAAAGTCTACTAAAGGATAAGTACAACTAGCTCTAAAGGCCGACCATGGCATCACAAGTATCACCTGATCCTCTTAATGTACCATTGGTACGTGAAATAGGGACCAAATGGGAAGCCCACAAAAATTGCTGCCAATCCTAGTCCCTTCATCTAGCATGAAGTAAACTTTGTGAAAAACATATTCTATGATGAGTCGGCTCCAGCTGAAAAATATCCCATTGTTAAGATCCCGAGAGGCTCCCATCTCTAGTATCCTGGGGGGCTCCTATTCCAGAAGAAGAAGAAACCTGGAGGAAAGGTAAAATATTGCTTGTGAAGGCATGCGGGACCTGAATGTAGCCTACAAGAGGATCCCGAACCACTATCTTACATGATAGCCCAAGAAGAGATCCTGGAGGAATCTAAGAACACGATGAGTCAGAATATCCCATCTTTAGGATCCTGGGGGGCTCCTATCCCAGAGGAAGAAGAAACCTGGAGGGAATACTAATATACAGCTTATGAAGATCCCGGAGAAACTTATGAATATGGAAAGGAAGGCATAAATCCTACCAAAGGAAAAACTAAAAGATGTGAACTTGGGGGCTGACCCAAGAAACCCGGGGCCTATTCTAATCAGCAGTTAGTTATCGATATATATATATATATATATAAACAATTGGTGGAGCTATTGAAAAAAATGAAGATTTATTTGGTGGACTCCTTCAAATTAAATAAGGCACGTCCAAATGATAAATTTCCTTTGCCTAAACATCGATCTCCTCATAGATCCAACTAAGCAACAACAATATCAACCATGAAGAGGCATACCACGATCAAGGAACTCAAGAGCTTCTTGGAAAGAATTTCTTACATTAGGAAGTTCACACTAAGACCAGCCTTGGTCACTAGTGAACTATCCAAACTGTTGAAAAATGAGAATATTTTCATATGGGGAGCTAAGCATCCGAATGTCTTTCATAAAATTTTAACAGATCATAAGTCATATGCTCGCCTTATGGGTACTAGTCCATGGCTAAATCATTATTGTTGTACCTGAGATCCCGATCCTAAGCATACAGAGCATTAAGGATACCGAAATGAGGTATCCCAACATAGAAAAGGTGTGTTTGGCGGTCATGCATCTCAAGAGCTTCTTGGAAAGAATTTCTTACATTAGGAAGTTCACACTAAGACCAGCCATGGTCACTAGTGGACTATCCAAACTGTTGAAAAATGAGAATATTTTCATATGAGGAGCTGAGCATCCAAATGTCTTTCATAAAATTTTAACAGATCATAAGTCATATGCTCGCCTTATGGGTACTAGTCCATGGCTAAATCATTATTGTTATACCTAAAATCCCAATCCTAAGCATACAGAGCATTAAAGGATACCGAAATGAGGTATCCTAACATAGAAAAGGTGTGTTTGGCAGTCATGCATCTCATCAACTGAATCATTACTTTTCATCCTACCAAATCCTATTGGTGACGAGCTCTCATCCAATAAAAGCCCTCCTCCATCAGTGCTTGTGATCTTAAAGAGTAGCCCGGTGGTTAATATTAATTTTCCAATACAACATAGGCCTGAAGGATTCCCAGAGCTGTCAAGAGCTAAGCTGTAGTAGACTTACTGGTCCAGTTTCCCGAAGAAGAAGAGTACCTATTGAGTGAGAAGATCTTTAGAAAAGTAGTAGCAGTAGAAATCCTTGGAAAGAAATAGTCTATGAGGTTTGTGAAGTTAGCCTCTAACAAGCATGCCTAGAGGAAGCCTTCCTCTTCCAGGATCCCCGTAAGAGGATCCCCCACCTGAAGAAAACATCACAATAGAATCATCTTGGTGGAGCTCCTCCTAGCCACTAGTTCACCAGTGAGAGCAACCTTAGATGACTCATAAAATAAGAGTTTTTCCATGAAAGATTTGTTCACAGCCAATAAAGGATATTTTAGAAGATCCTCGGAGAAGAAAACAAATCCTCAACCTTTTGAAGAAAAGAAAAGCAATCAATTTAGTGACTCCACTTGAGAATGGGAGGCTACGAAGGAACCTTTTCTGAAGATTGAAAAATTCAATGGTCATGAACAAATTTTCCAAGTGGCATGGCCTAGGACTTGGGAAAGGGTAAATTTTCTATATACCTAGCCCAGGACTTTATCAGAACAAAAAATTTCCAAGTGACATGGCCTAGGACTTAGGAAGAGCAAACTTTCTATGTACCTGGCTTAGAACTTGGCCAAAACATATTTTTTCCAAGTGACATGGCCGAGGACTTGGGAAGAGCAAACTTTCCATGTACCTAGCTCAAGACTTGGTTAGAACAAATTTTCCAAGCAGCATGGCCTAGGATTTGGAAAATGACAAATTTTTCATGTACCTAGCCCAAGACTTGATCAGAATAGAAATTTTCCAAATGACATGGCCTAGGACTTGGGAAGAGCAAACTTTCCATGTACTTGGCCTAAGACTTAGCCAAAACAATTTTTTCCAAGTGACATGGCCTAGGACTTAGGAAGAGCAAACTTTTCATGTACCTAGCCCAAGACTTGGCCTAGAATAAATTTTCTAAATACATGGCTCAGAAATTGGCCAAGGGCGAAAGTTTCCAAGTGCGACTAAGAAACTGGTCAAAAGCAAAAGTTTATGGATACAAGCCATAGCACATCCCAATAATGAGTGCAGATTGTAAGCATATCCCAGTAATGGGTACAACTTGTAGCACATACCAGCAATGGGTACAACCCATAGCACGTACCAGTAATAGGTACAAGTTGCAGCACGTACTAGCACTAGGTAGGAAGCCATAGCATGTCCCAGTAAATGGTGCAAATTGTAAGCAAGGCCCAACGAGGGGTACAAAGAGAAAGAGCTTCGAGTGGGTATGAAAACCCAAAAGTGGTTGTATAAAGTGCACAAGATTGACCTCCTTGAAAGAAATTGGTTCAAGGGAGCTTGAGGAAGCAAGGAAGGCGTAATTTAAAAAAAAAAAAAAAAAAAATTCTAAGAGTACATCACTTAAAGCCACAAAAAGCACGGATGTGTTTGCAAATCTCTATACAAAGAGATTAGTCAATGACATTGCAAACCAACTAACAACATTTCCCTCCTCCTACAAGGTGCAAACTCACCAAAGGCTTGGAGGTACTTTGATCCAACAAAAGAAATATACCCTTTTGGTAAGCCCACTCATTAATACCTTGTTTGAATATATCAAAACACTGCAAAAGGTTGTGCAAGAGGTATCACCCATGCACTAATACTTTATTCGTGGAGATTAAAATGAAAATTATAATATTTTGGTCTTCTTACTTGACCAATTATCAAAAATCAAAATTTGGAATTCTTGTGTGGTTGAAATCCTCACATGGTTTCATATACATGAAACAATTTTATTGCTATATCTTATTTGGCAATTGGCTTTTCCAGTGCATACACTGGGGGCTAAGATAAAATTAAAAATTTTCCTTAGATATATCTTTCACTTGATAAAATTGAGAAGTCTAGTGCAAACTTTACTGTACATAAGTTCAGCCACTGTTGTTTTCTTTACCTCATGAACTATATGGTACATAGCAATTCAACAACAATATAATTGGTGGCATGATACGTGAATAATTTGTTGCAATCTGAAATATTATACAATCTTTCACAACCTGGAAAAAGAGTAAGACAAAGATCAAGAGCATCCACTAGAAGAGCAAGGTTTTTAGCTAAAGCAAGGCGTGGAGACGTTCTTAAGCCTTCTAAGCCATGTCCTCAAGGAAGTTTTTAATCTCTTAATACATTTTGAGAAGAATAGTTAGCCTTGATTAGACTTTAAATCAGCATGTTTATATGATTCAATTATTTATGATATCATGGTCCCATTGGTAAGTCACTATTCATGGACTAAAAATCTCATGTGGCAAACATCTTGGTGTTATTCTCCTTAGCCATAGCAAGCATGTACTACAATGTATAGAATATCTTTGGCAAGGATCATGGGGGCTTCCCTCACTCAAACTATTTTGTAAAGCAAACAAAATCTTGTTGACAAAGTAATGCTATCTTATATTGAGATTTAATTTTTGTATGCTACTTTCAAAAAAAGTATATCCTAGAATTGCTAGCAAAAACACTAGTGCTAGAAATATACTCTTGGCATCAAATGCAATACCAATATATAATTTTGGCTATATATGAATACTTTATTGTCGGCTTGACAGAATTGATTTGTTTTATGGAAAATTGAATACCAATCTACAGCTTAATACTAACATGAAGGTGAATTCTAATCTTTGGCAACATGTTAGTTTATTCCATGAAGAAAGTGTAGCAAATCCTTTGGAGTTTTCCTTAAGAATTATTTGGTCTACACATTGGTTCTACAAACTAGGAAAGTGTCCAAGAACAATTTATTTTCTCTTGCGTGGGCTACAGGTAACCCACGAGCTCGGGGGGTTAATATTAAGGACCAAAATTTCACAAGAAAGTCTATTCCATGAATAGTAAGGAAAGACCATGGGCGTTAATAAAAGAAGGTCAAATTCATGAAGTTAAGAAGGACCATGAAGGCCCAAAGTTCCAAAAAGAAGGAAAAAAGAAAGAAATAATAATAATAAAGAAAAAAGAAGATGATCTCGGTCAGGTTAGAGGATGGGCAATAAGGATCTCGGTTAGAGGACATGTAACAAGGATCTCAGTCAGGCCAGAGGATATGCAGCAAGAAGAATCAACATCAAGGCCCTATATATGTTCAGATTTCCAGCAAAAAAACCATTAAAAATCCAGCAAAAATTAGGTATTATCTTTGTAACCCATGGTCCAAGCCTGTGGGATTGCGAATGGATAGTAAGGGAGGAATGGTTTGATTGGTAAGAGAGTGATTTATGGTGAAAGGAGGATCCTGAAAGTTTCCATTGGTTCATATATTTGCCTGGAATGCATGAACCAATGGAAAACTCAATTCCCCCATGTGCATGACACATTTCCACAATTTCCTCTCAATTGTCATTTTCAACAAAGCTGTCACAGTACATCGAGCAGCCCACCCACTGTTTTGACTTTCCAAGAAGGAATCTTCCATTTGTAACTAAAGTCAAATGCCTATTTTGAGTTATAATTGCCTAAAGAAGCTAAACCTTTGCCCTATGCACTTTTTCAGGTTTCAGAGGACATGGTTTTACCCAACAGAACAGGGGCATCCTCACCCGGGGTATCAGACCAGGTTTGCTATAAAAAGAACACTAAGACATAGCAGAAAAGGAGATTTGGAAGGGAGAAGAATGGGGATTTAGGGGAAAAGTTTAGAGGTTCAAAACACATATTCTTTGAGCTTTAAAAGCCCAGCAAGGGAAGGGAAAAAGACACAAAACAAGAGAGAGCCAAGGAATAGGAATTTGTCCTATATCCTTGAGATCATTCAAAATACCATTTAGCATCCAAAGAAACATATGCCAAAACAAGCACACATCAAATATCACTCTCTCCCACAAAAATCCTCCTCACCTAACTATCTTGGAAGGCAATGTCCAAGCAAAACCACTTAGACTTGACTTCCAAATCCCACAAGTCTTGCGCAAAAGCATTGAGTCTATGAGAATTGGGGCTAGGATTCTCGTGGCTGACTCATTTTCATGAAATTCATTTACATATATGTATGTATATTAAAATGTATATCTTAATCTAAGAAACTAACAATTATTTAAAGATATGTGTATTGTATAGTGTGTTCTTATGCAAGACTTATAGAGGTAAAGGGAAATGACAAAACTCCATTGCATAATAAGCATGAAGAAAGATTGTATAGTTCAGAGAATCAGCATTCTGAGTTCTTACAAGCCTAGTACCCCTAGGAACCACAACAGTAAGTCCGGGGTACCATGACAGTACGCTCGAGGTACCACGACAATATGCCCGGTATACCAAGTGAAGGAACTCTTTTAAATGTTTATACTTTATACAATAAAAGATAAGCCTTAAATATTCTATTTCAATCTCCTTCTCATTGTGAATATTATGAATACTTATTTTACTTATTTTGTAAGAGTAAAGGGTCATGTTATGACACTAAAACACTTATAATGATATTTTATTACTTAGAAGGAATCACATTTTTTCCTTTAGGATATTTATGTGACTTGTGCACAACTTGGTTCATAATCAGCCCTCATTTAGCTGCGGTGAACCAAGCCTAGTTCACCAAACAAGAAGTAAATAGCTCTGGATCCTTGTTTCTACTTGGGCTTGGGTACTGTTCAAAAAAAGACCCTCACAGCCCTTATAATAGGTTAGAAAAAAATAACTCTTAACTATTTTGGAGCCAAACTTTAACATTGTTTATTTTTCCCCAAAAAAAAAAAAAAAAACAACAAACCCTAAATTAGAGTCATAGTTGCCAAATTATAGTTTATATTGGATAGCCTAATGAACCCTATTTTGCTTTGCATCATCTAATGATGATATTATTGTAGGGCATTGTTTTTTTGATCTTACCATTTTTTTTTTTGGAAAGGTTGATCTTACCATTTCAAAAGTGTCAAATTTGATTGTTTCCTTTTGACATAATCAGGAGAAAGTATTTTGTCCAAAGGCCGTATGTAGCAGGTGTAGCAGTATAAGATACGATTATTATTGTTGGAAATTAGGGAAAATCAATATAGAAAAACAAGCACACTTAAAAAAAAAAAAAAAAAAAAAAAAAAAAAAACAGCGCCAGCGCAAAACTAAGTACAAGTGTATTTGGCTGAGTATAAAGGAAAAGAAAGGAGAGAAGTAATCATTAAAATAATAAATAATCACTAATCACAACTTCCCAAGGACAACGAAAGTCAAATCAAAAGGCACCTTCTCTCCCTCCATGTCATTATCAGCCACGACAAAAAAGAAGGAAAACTTAGGTACAAGCAGTGTGTAAACCCTAGCCACCGCCTACATCGTATTGCCTGCCTGCTCGTTCCTCTTCTGTAAATCCTAGGCGCTACCTCACCTTAAAAAAACCAAATCACCCTCTCCGATCAAACTACAAGAATAATATATAAGTTTCATCTTTATTTCCCGTGATTGTTTTCCTTTGATTTAGCAGAGATTAAGGTTGTCGCTGCTTGCGTTCTTGTCGGCCTTTTTGGCCGTCAACACAACCCTTTTCCGCCGATGATTTCAAGGACATCGTTGGTTCAGGTTTTGTATCACTCTTTTTTCGATTACTATGATTTTCTTTCTTCTTCTTTTTTTTTTTTTTTTTTTTTTTTTCCAGTTATAATTTGTATTACTGTTTAAGCTATTATTGCTGTTGCGGTTCATATATTTGCTCCTTATCAATTATCATACAATTAAACACTACCCCTTTTTGTTTACTAGCTTTATAAATTACGACTCATAACAAATAGCTATGTGAAAAAAAAAAAATATATATATATATATATATTAGTTACATTCCATCTGTATGTTGACCTACATTTTATGAGTTGTGTTTTTCTCACATTTGGCATGTTCATCTATTGTCTAATACTTATAAAGAGTCTACCAAGACCCTTTTTGAGCTTCACTTTTTCCGTATTTATCCATTTTGCAGGTATAAATTAATTATCATTAGAAGTTGGCATTCCTAGGCCCTGCTGAAAAGACGACGATCAGTAGGGTCATGGGAGCCGAAGAACTTGGTTACAACATCAAGGCGCAGACATTTAATGAAATGGAGGATGATGATTTTAATCATTTCAGTGATTCAGAGTTAGTCTACCATGTTAGGGACGCTCTCAATTCTGTCTCATCGGTAAGCAATTGCTTTCTTTGTGACTTGCACACTTTTTATTTCTTTCAATTTAATATGATCGTTTTAGTAGTCGCCATGTTTTCATCAGCTTTAATTATATTTAATTACGAAAGTATGGTAATGGGAATTTATTTGATGGGCCTCATAATCATGACAGTTTTTGCAGGGTTTTAACGTGCTTGTTATTATTCTTTTCTCTGATATTTTGTTTTGACTTCCTTGCTCTCCTTTCATCAGCTGGCTTTGTAAATATATCATTCAAGTTTGTCCGTCAGACAATCATGTTGTCTATGCTTAATCTCTTCTTGGCACCATAGTTTAGGGAAGCTCTTTGAAATATAGATTAGCAAATTTTTCTGACTAGCAGGCTTAGAATTGATTTTCTATAATTGACTTGCCTTCTTTCATGTTTTGCCTCAGTAAAAATAATATATTGATAGTGAAATTATTGGTTTAATTATTCACTTGCTGAACAAAGTTTATTCTCAAGTGTTTAATTTTAATCTCATATTTTAACAATATGTTGTACTTGCAACAGGGTGATTGTGACAGTTATAATCAGCTTGTTGGGGTAATGCACCATTCAAAAGGACTTGCCCCTGATGAGGTGGCACTGCTTGTGGTAGGCCCTTTACCTGTATTTAGATATGCTTTTATTTAGTTTTTTTCCCCAAAGATTTAGTTTTTTTTTTTTTTTTTAATTCACCTCTTAATTCATTCTTCCAAATCATAAATTCTTCTTTATATGTGCCCTGCAGACAAGTTTAAAGGCGCTATCTGGAGCAGTTTCTTATATAGATATTTCTCTTCATGAAGCTCTTCTTTCTTCGGTGAGTAGATGATACTTGGATTTGTGTGCTTATTGATGCTGTTATGTTTTGTTGAATTTAAAAAAAAAATTTATGGCAAGTGTTCTTCAGATTTTTGACATGAACATGTGGAACTATGGACCTGATGTGATGGATGCTTTGCTTGGACTAATAATATCCTTGGTATGTGGGTTTTGGGCATCACTTAAATTTTTGTACTTGATGAATTTTTTTTTCCTCTGAAGAAAGAATAGTGAACCTTCTATGATTGATTTTAACCTTACCATACTGCAGGCTTCTTCGAATGGAAAATATGTTGAATCATGTTTGGAAATGCTTGTGAGCTGTTTCACACCTCCTTTCTCTTTCATAGATATGCTGAAGCAGCCACGTGGTATTGCCAAAAAAGACCAAGTTCTTTCTCGTGTGCATTTAGCTCTGAAACACATCGCTGATTTGGTGCCTCTTGCTCCTTCAAAGCTATGTCCAATTATTTCTCGGAAAATGCCAATCTATGAGAAGGAACCCGTGAGTTCAATAAGCACTTCACAATATGAACTTTGAGTGCAAACGTGATATGGTTTTTTTTTGACAAAACTACACTTTTGGCCCTTAAAGTTTCAGGTTGTTTTTATTTTGGCTCTTTATGTTTGATTTGTTTTTTTGCTTGGCCAAGCAGAAAACCGAATCAAACACGAAGGGCCAAGATGAAGATTTTGAAATGTTAGGGGCCAATATGAAAACAAATCAAACATGAAGGGCCAAAATGAGAACAATCCCTAACTTTAAGGGCCAAAAGTGTACTTTAGCCTAGTTTTTTGCAAAATTTTGTTATAAGTTATTGGGTCTTACTTCTTACATGTGAGTTTTTAATTGTTATATGGCATTTATATTTGTGGCCAAATGGGCGAGGTAAGGTGGTGCACCTCTTGATCACCCCCATGGCAATTTGATGGTTTTAGTTTGCAGGTCATCTTTCATGCATATCATTGTTGTTCTGATGGTTTAACATTCAAATTATAGCAATTGGTTATGATGAACCAATGTCGTTAAAGGCTGAAGGTGATCTCAAGGCACCAAGTTTTGTATTGCGTGAGGTTTGAAAGTCAAAAAGGCACCCGCCTGAGTGAAGTAAGACACTAGGTTGTCAACACATTTAGTATACTTATTATGAACTGAACTTCCATGTTATGGTTATGGATCTAATTTATCCAAAACATGGAAGTTGAGTTCATAATTTGTATTCCAATAGCTGAGGTGCACTTAAGTACAAAGGCCTTTGGAGCAGCCTAGGTGCGAAGCTTAAAAACGCACTTGATTGAAGTAAATCACACGTTTTCCAAAACTAATTTATAATATCTTTTAGTTGAAGGATTTATAAAATATAATTAAAAAAAATGAAATTAGTAATATATTTAGCCCGTTAACTCATATGTTTAGAGTCTTGTGCAATTGCAAAGAGGTTGTAGGTTCAAATCCTACATAGGCTAGATCAATTCTTAAACTTTCTATGTAGTAAAAATAAAAATGCACAATATAACAATCTAATGATCAAGTAATCATATAGCATTTTATACAATACTCTTGTTCTTTACAAAACACACACAACCCCAATATTTGATAACCATGATTGAAATAAGGTGCATGGTTGAATTAAAATTTACCCAAAAGGCAAAGCCAAAAAGCACTAGAATTGTAAGCACTGAATTCTATGCCTAACATAGGCAATGTAATGCAACCCTAAATTATATAATCATCATTCTCATTATGCATAGGACCATCATCATTGTCATCGCAAGATTTGTAACCCTTATCATCTTCCTCATTTACTTCATCTAAGTTAACCTCTTTCTCATTTGGAGTATGTTGTGAACTGGAACCTGAACCCATTGCCCACCCTTTCATTTCTTTCTCTCTTATACTTATTGTGTTGATAAGTAATGAGAATTTGGCTGATGTGTTGTATAACACAATAAAATTGGTATAAAAATTGAGAGTCCAATAAGTTATTTATCTTTTTTAGACAACAAATAAAAGATGCAAAAAGTGCGACTTTGTGCTTGTTAGAAAAGGCGCAATACGCTTCACTTTAGCTTCTTGAAGCACTTCAAGTATGAAGCTTTGTGGCATGCTCAGAGCTTGCTTTTACCAACATTGTGTCTCATTAAGGCTTGTGCATTTCCTCAAGGCTTCAGAGGTGAGTGCCTAGGTGAGCACTACAGAGCTCACCTTTGCAAGCTCTGAAACAAACTCTTTCCAGTTTCAGAATTTTGGTTGTTTATCCATCGAATATAACATTGATGATTGTATTGTTCTGGAGCTAATGTTGTATACTTGTATATGACGACATCCGTGGTTTGCCATTTGTCCCTATATAAAATTTGATTGTTCGTTCCTTAACTATATTTTATTTTACTTTACCATCAGTAAGTAGTTACACATGCACCTAGTGGGTCTTGAACCCAAGACTTCACCCTCCATTCCATTAGTATCGGAGGAGTAGAGCTATAGCTCATTGGCTTCTTTCTCATAACTTTTTATTATTATGTTCAAGATTTCAGTTTCCTATATAGTATGTTTGGGTCTGTGTTTTGCTGCCTTAAAGTTTTTGCTAATATTGATTGGAATATTACTGCTGTGGATCTTTAGATCTGAAATTATTCTCACTGTTCTTGTAGATGGTGGTTGTATACGCAGAGAACATGTTAAAGCTGGAGAGTGGTGCAATTAGAGAATTTGTTAGTAGCACTATGCTTATGGCATTGATGGATACTCTCATAGATTTGGATGTAAGTAGATTGAATTTCCCTAACAAGTTAGTTGCAAAAAATGTCACCGCATCTATATATAATCATGTATTAACTTCTTATAGGTGGATATTGGATGGGATGGCATTTTACATGACGACTCTAGTAAAGGAATATTTCAGATGGAGATTGAAGATATGGATGAATTTGCAGATTATGATGAGGAAGATGGCACTGAGGTATGATATACTATATTCAAAACTGCTGTATGTCTTGTTTCATCGTATAATCTTCTGAATGAATAAATGGTATCAGATTGTTGGATATGACTCACTGGCTTTGATTGTGTCTTAGATTGGATCATTTTTCAAATCTATGGTCTTATATTCCATTGATTCATTGACATTCATGTTGGTTTATCCTGCCTCAACTCTTTGTTTTAGTCCTTCCTTTTTGTCCCGGTCCTGAATTATCCAAACACGTGATAACCACTAATAATGAATGCCCTAGTGGCAAAAATACATATGAGAAAAGTGTATTGGTTCCTGCCAAATTTTAAACCTTTGGTATATTATACTGTTTGGGAAGACTTTTGTTTACTTAAGTGATCTTGTTCTCTGATTTTCTAGAATGCTTGAGATTGATTAGCCTGATATTTAAATTAATCTAGGATATACTTTTACAGTTTCCAAGAGAATTAAGTCGGAAGAGTTTGGGAGGAAACTCAACTGCTGAAAAATTAGATAGCCTGATGGTGCTAACTTTTGAGCATCTCAAATCATGTGAAGTCAGTGGCCGTTTGACTGAGGTACTTTTGGATGCTCAATTTTTTAATGCTGTTGAACTACTCTCTGTGGCTAATGTCCAATTTTATTATATTATTGAAATGTGGTGATCAGGTCTTTGAACCTCTTTTAGACTCATTCCGTATTACAGTTCTGACTGCATACAAGTCAAAATTTGCTCAGGTATAGATATTTCATCAAATTTATGTGTTTTCTCTCATATATTTCTCAATATTAAATACTTAGTGGTTTTTTGGTAGTTGCCAGCATTAAAATGCATTGCTTTTATTTTTATGTAATGCAGTTTGTGATGTTCTATGCCTGTGCTCTAGATCCTGAAAACTGTGGTGTGAGATTTGCCGTGTTACTGGCAGATATTTTTGCTTGTGAAGACTACCCTCTGTCTTTCCGGTAATGACCTTGCTGTGAATTAAAAGACTTTTATTTTTCAGTGTCAAACCTTTTGTTTTAGGGAACAATAATTTTTTGCATTGGTTTTTAGGAAATTTGGTCTTTGAAGAACTTCCAAGTTGATCCAAACTATTCTTTTTCTAATGATTGTGTTTTGTACTTATGTATTGGTTATATAATTATTTTTTGGTTCTGTACATTCTGTCCACTTTGCGTTGGTATGGTTTCAACTCTAGGTATTTGGTTTTGGCACTTTGTTAAGGAACCACAAATTGTGTGAAGTACCTATTATGGTTATTAAGCTGAAAGTTTGGTCTGGGGCATGTTCGTCTTGCCCCTTATTCATATGCTTTCCAGGCACATTTAACCAAACCAAACCACATGGTGTTAAATTATTTTGTTGCATATTCCTGATTTTCTGTCTCACATGGTATCTCATAAGACTTATTTTGGGGGGTGCCCAGGGGTGGGGGAGGTCAATGGTTGGGAGGAGGGGTAACTACCTGGTTTGAAGTCATTTTGTCTTTGTATAGCTTAAGTGCATGCAATAGTTGGAATAACTCATTTTCTTTCACCATCCCATCTAAGTTCTTGCACCTCCAGTTCCCCCATATCTAGTCTGGTCCGAATTTATAGTTAGTTACTTGAAAGTTCTGCAATATAATTTTAATTATTTTTAGGAGCATCATCTATGGTGCTAATTTTTTTTTTCTACTCCTCTGCAGGATGAGTGCTGTTGCTTATCTGGCGAGTTATTTGTCTCGTGGGAATTTTCTGTCAGCTCCTTTGGTTGCTAGCATCTTGAAAAGGTTGTTAAGCATTATATTTTCTTAGAATGCAATTTATATTTTGTTAAAACAACTAATGGTTAATGTACTTTTCTTTGTTTATGAGTTCTCAGGTTGGTGGATTGGTGTTTTGAATATTGCAACAGAAAAGGTGGTGAAATGAACCCGACATCGCATAGACTTTTCTACTCTGGATGCCAGGTATATTATGCTTTAGCAATAATTGGGACTAGAAGCTTTGATTTTTGTACCTTACGTTAGTAAGAAAATGTTCATAGAGAGTAATGTTATCGAGCATAGTTGCCTTCTGAAATATTGATTTATCCATTTTGCACGCGCGCACATGTGCACAGACATTACTTGTTACATTTGATAACTTTTGGAAATTAAGAAAATGGCCTATAATGAGTGGTTTGTTGGCTGTGTGTTGCTGTGAACATTTAATCTCCTACACTACAAATTAACAAAATCCCTTTTTGATAGTCTAATTTTTATATGAACAATTTTTATTGAAGTGAGTTAGACAAACCATTTTAAACTGATGAAATGTTTTCCGTGGATAACCTAAGATTTACTTGTTTATACAATAATATTTGTTGGGCAATTAAACTCAATTCTACAGGGAGGTTATTTACTGCTTTGATAAATTGCAACTGATGGTTATTTGTCTGTACACAGGCCATCATGTATGTTCTTTGCTTCCGAATGAAATCAATGATTGATGTTGCTTGGTTCAAGCCGCATCTTCTCCTTATAGAGCAAATCTTGAAGCATAAATTGAGCCCATTGAAGGTGAGGAGCTATCTTGGGGGACAGCCAAAAACTCTTTAAAGGAGTACTCAGCGTATATGTTACAGTTTTGATATGTAAAAGTATCTGTTTTTCTTTGACATTAAGGAGAGTTTATATTTTATTATGATTGTGTAACTTGTGCTCCTCTGCATGAGCATAAACTGACAAGCTCGTCAAGGGTGAATGCCCTTGGATTACCTGAAAACTGGTTCTGGCAAGTGGGATCAGTTGCCCATAGGTTTTATTGGCTAGAGGAGAGTCCAAAAGGCTCTTCTTTAGAAAGGTTCCCCATGTTATCAAAAAATGAAAAATAAAATTATGATTATGTACCTTTTTTAGTCCCTTTTTTTTTTCCAATTTATTTTAATTTTTCAGTGTTACTGGATTGTGTCAGGCAATCTAAACGTTGTCAGATTGTACGTTGTCTTACTTCTGTTATCATTTTATGACAGGTATGTCTGCCTTCTGTTGTAGAGGAATTTTGCAGACAAGCGGAAGCAGCTCAGCTATTTACCTCATCTGAGGAATTCAATTTTAATGACTTGCTGGAGTCAGAACATTCTAGAGCTTTTGGTGGGATGGAAAGGCTTGATATGTTCTTCCCATTTGACCCATGTTTGCTTAAAAAAAGTGACAGGTTGGCATTATAGATTTTGGATAAAAGATTAATTTCAAAATGAAACAGAATTTTTATTGCAATTTTTGACATTACATAGGGAGGGTGTTATAGCCTGTGAGAAAAGCACACTATACTCCAACCACGCTTTCTCTCCCCTGTAAAATTGGTTTGGGTATGTTTTGTAGCCCATTTAAAAATTACCATGAAAAGATGGAAAATATAACACGAGCACATTCCGATTGGTGTTCTCATGGTGAGAATAAAACTTTTGCCATGTTTATGAAGCTCATTTTGTAACGATGCTAGATACTGGTGACCAACTTTGTTTGGTGGGCTCTCCTCATTTTACGAATAAAAGTTTTACTTTAGATAAAAAGGATAACCTTTTTGGCTAGAGTTTACCTCCAAACTGGTTTGGAGGAATTTTCCCCAAGCTTGCTATGTTACAATTCATAAAACTATCTATGTATTTTTAGTCACATGACCTATTTAATTGGTCATATTACTTGTTTAAATAATCTAATGAGATGTATGATTTAGTTTACATGGATGGTTTAATGAATTGCCACATGGGTTGGGGGATATTTCTCCAAATTGGAGGAAAACTTTGTTCAACTTTTTTTGTTGCAAGAAATTTAACATTTGTTTATATATATATTTCGAATGGTTTACTGACATTACTTATTTTCTTCATTATCTAAGGTTCATTCGGCCACACTTTGTGTATTGGTCAATGGTCAGACCGCCATATGATGATGATGAATGTATTAGTGATGAAGATGTTGTTGAGGAAGAGCTTGATCTTGATGTGAGCAAAATGTCTATCACACCCCGGAATCCATTGAGTTATTGGATTTCAAATGGATTAGAAGAACCTAGAGGAATGCCTGCAAGAATTAGACCCTCAACAAGTCCAGAGTCTTTGTGATGTCAAAATACTTTTTGTCTTTGACTCTTTTTGCTGGAAGAGATGGAAACAAAATTTACCTTTGCTCATACTAAACAGAAGAGCAGGCTTCTAAATATGAAAGATTGTTGCTTGGTTCACCTCAAAGGTGTGCTGCTCAGCTGACAGGATGGTTTTGCCATTACAATTTTGGGCTATATAATTGTGATCTGACTTCCTTTTTTTTGCTTATATTGCAAATTGTAAAATTAATTGAAGAAGTTGAAAAGTCCTTGTTTGATAAATTTTGAGTTAGTTTTTAGTTATTGTTTCTGTATTGATTGTAACAGAACACACAGTAGAGGGGATAACTTATTTCATTGCGATGCATTGGAGCTCCATCATGTACTTTTTTAGCATTTATGATCAGATTTCTTCTGAGGTCACATAACAGATTGTGAGCGCCATGTTGTTTACATGTGCCTGGCTTCCCAATTCGATATGGAATTTAACAACTCCGGTAATGTCGTATTTTTGAGCTACAGCTGTTGACGTTATGAGGGAAATTGTTGTACATTAGTAGGTGCTGGCATCAGCTGGTGATGTCCTAGTCTTGTAGCGTTTTAATAACAGAATTACTCCTACAAAATTGAATAAGCAACTAGTTTAAAAATTGGTAAATGACTAAATGCATTCCAGCCCAAAATTGTAATTGACAATCAAGTTTGTGAGAAGTTTGAAAATAGAGGGGGTCAAAGTTAACCGGGAGCTGGCACATCCAAAAATGAAGTTCATCAAAACCTGGTATTCAAGCGGCTGCACATTTCTGAGAATGTAAGGGAAAGAAAAGCCTTGAAAATTATATCTGACAATCAAAGGCTTTCAGAACAAGAAATGAATAGAAGAACGGACCTAATCCACTTCCAAAGCATATCACATGGACTGAAAATTCGCTTCCAAAGCACATCACAATATGGACTGAAAAAGCAGAAATAAAATGACGAGTTTTAATCTAAAACAAACATTATGATGAAACCATATTTTTAGAAGCAATAAGTAGGGCCGTGAGCCTTGTCTCTTAGTGGCATAGCTGTAACGGCCCCGCCCAACTGTGTAGATATTGTCTGCTTGCACGTCATCATGGGCACGCTACCAAGGCCAAGGCATGCAGGCTGCCAAGGCTAGGGCAGCCCCATGGGCACGCTGCCAAGGCCAAGGCATGCATGCTGCCAAGGCCATGGCAGCCCCATGGGCACATAGCCAACGCCAAGGCATGCTGCTAGCATGCCCATGGGGGCTGGCTCCCGTTTTTACCTTGGGTCAAAACAATCGGGTTCGGGTCGGGTTAGAATCTTTGTCATGTCTAATCAAAGGGAGTGTCACTTCCATCTGTAATAGCTACAGATTCTCCACTGAAAGAGTCCAAGGCACTGTTATTAAAGGCCTCTACACATTAAAGGAAGGTCACTCCTTATAAGCACATCTCCATTTTCCTTATTGTAAAAAAGAAAAAAGAAAAAAGAAAAAGGAAGACCTAGGCCCCTTTAAATGAAAGTTGTTAAGTCTCTTTAGGAAAACAATATTAAAGCATTGGTTTGCAATTTCTTGTGTCTCAAAGAGAGGACAAGAAGGTCACACACAGGTTAGGTACATAGAGGAGGTTGATTGTTGCATCAAAGGTCCTTTGATTTTCTTTTGAAATTGAGGGAGTCAGGGAGTCGATTTCATGGAAACGATGTGGTAGTTAAAGATGAACACACAGTTATATCATATTTACAAGTAGTCATCATTTATTATTCAATAGAATAGAATCTTAATTGATTTAGCATCAAGTAAAACCTTAAAATTCAAGTAAACTTAATTCAGACCATAAAATATATCCTCTTGTTGCATGCTATTTTTGCTCGTAATGTTATTTTCAACGAATATGTTTTCGACTCAAATCCTTTTTTCTTATTATTGTAAGGGTTGTGTTAACAACAATTTTTTGATAGTTTTTTTAATCTTTTTTGGTATTTTTTTTTACAATTTTTTTTTTTTTTTTTTAATATTTGAGACCCAGGAAAATCTTAATAAGCACCGCGCCGTGCTCGTTAAGATTTCCCTTAACTATGAAATTTAAAAAGGTCGAATTTTTTTTTTTTTAACAAGAGTGAGAGAAAAAGAAATAAAGAATAGACCGGTACGGGCTGGGCTAGGGATAGTGTGTGAAAAAGGAAAAAAGAAACAAAAACGAAAGTCCCGACTCCCCGAGTAGCAAAAGCAAAGAGAGCTGTGCGCAGCACAAGAAGAAGTAATTACAACGGCAACAAAACAAAAGGCAGCAGCAAACATAGGATTGAGATTTGGAGAAATCAAGAAACTCTTCGAACTCAACACGACACAGAAACATGTTGCACAGCAAGACCTTCGTCAAGAAAACCAGAGGCGGCAAAGTTAACAAGGTTTCTCTCTTTTTCTCTCTCTCTCTCTCTCTCTCTCTTTCCATTTTCCTTAAAACCATAATTGTTTGTTTGTTTGTTTGGCGCAGCAAGTAAGAGAGCACTATCTGAGAGACGATATATACTGTGGAGCTCCTATTTGCAAGCTCTGCGATTCCTCAGCTGCTCGCTTGAGTCCTTCTGCTTCCACCATTCTCGTTCTCGACACCAATGTCGTTCTCAACCAGGTCTTTTATTTGTTTTCACTTCTCTCTCTCTCTCTCTCTCTCTCTTTTGTTCAATCAATCTCAGCGCAACGCAACGCAACGCTTAATTGCAGATTGATTTGCTTGAGAACCCGGCAATTGACGATGTGGTCATGCTATCGGTGGTGCTGGACGAGGTTAAGAACAAGAACATGGGTGTCTACAATAGAGTTAGAGCTCTCTGCAGTAATTCTTTAAGGAGATTTTTCGTCTTTGCTAATGAACACCATAAGTATGTATTCTACTGCTTTCTCTTTAATTGCGTGTTTCTGCTACTCTATGTCTAATTAAAACCATATTGCCTATATTCATGCCAGCAATGCTACAAACGATTTCACTACTTGATCAATTTTACACTAACACTGCTTTTATTGTACACCAATCACAACTTGTCACCTTCACTGTCGTGAAATTTTGTTTGACTTACAGTATTATGTATTGTTACTGACATGTGTGCTTATCTTAGTGAGCTATACTGTTGTCATTACTAATGGGGGTTTTATACATTTCTTGATATTTTTTTGCTTTTTCTTTCCTTGCAGGGATACTTTTGTCAAGGAAATGGCTAAAGAGAGTAAGAACGATCGAAATGATAGAGGTTTGTTTGCTCTTTGTTGTCAATTTGTCATATGCTCTGCTGCATTTGTACACATTCTATCATTATGTTGCTTTTCAAATCTAGTCTTCATGAAAGAAGACTGTCATGAGGTTTTCAACAACAAAATTATCTTTTCCCATTCCCTGGAAGTCAGTTGATGCTTAAAATTTTAGTTCATAGGAAAAAACTACTACGTAAACCTTATTACAATAATTTGGTAATTGGCATGAAGTGCATAAACTTTTCTAACCAGTAGTTCCTTCCCCTTGCACTCCCCTCTTGTCCCTCTTGTAAATGACTGCTAATTTCAATTACTTTTCTTTCACCCCACCTTCTCTCCTTCCTCTCCAACAATAATAAAATCCTAAATTTTATTCATGCACGCGTTTCAAGTGTGTGATAATCATTGCTTGGTAGCTATGATATTTGACTTATCTCATGGATTGCATTTTCAAATTTCCAAGTTTTGACATCTATAAGTCTCAATTCAGCAATACGGGTGGCTGCTCAGTGGTATCAGAGTCATCTTGGTGGTGCAGCTCGCGTTTTACTTATAACTAATGATAAGGAGAATAAAAGGAAAGCTATTGCTGAGGGCATTTCTGCAGAGACAAGTAAGATATCCTTTGCTGTAGTTCTGGCATCTAATCACTGGGTCTGATATCTGCATGATTTAAACATGGCTTATCAACATCCTTATCCTCATCCTCATCCTCATCCTCATGATTATTTATTAGAATGACTTTGTGTACAAAGCTTACTTGTGATTAGAATAACATACTCATCCTTATTGTTTTCAGTTGAGTCATATGTGAAATCATTGGATCGACCTGATTTGCTTGACCTGGTAGTGCAACCTTCATCAGAAGATGTCGAAATGGAAGAAGTTGAAGATTTGAGACCGTCAAAGAGGAAAGTCATTTATACAGAGGTTTGTTATTGAGTTTGTCTATCTTCATAGCTTTTGGGTTTGGTTAGTTATAAGTTACATAATATCTTGATCTCTGTTCTCTTTTCAGCATAAGCCCATGTCTGAGATTACTTCTGGTTTGCATCGTGGAATTTACCATCAAGGAAAGCTTCGTGTTAACCGTTATAATCCATTTGAAGCTTATGTTGGGAGTGAGAGTATTGGTGATGAAATAATTATATATGGGCGTACAAACATGAATAGGGCTTTTGATGGTGATATAGTGGCAGTAGAACTTCTGCCCCAAGACCAGTGGCATGAGGAGAAGTCTCTATCCATAGCAGATGAAGGTATGTTGGTTCTCATGCCTTTTGGGCCTCTTAGAAGGTGGACACCTGTTTAAACATATTATTATTGTCATGCATTAGATGTATAATTGTGATTTTTTTTTTTTGAAAAGTTGCTTAAATGTGAAGGATATTTGATGGATCTTTCTTCTTATTGTCTATCTCTATATCCATTCTTCTTCACTCCTCCATCAGAAGAAAGTTCCTTAGATGTGAGTTCCTGACACTGTTACTGGGTTCCGCTGTTGTTTATTAGCTGAAGAAGGAATTCATATTGCAATAAATTTTTAGCTCATTGGTTGATTTTGATTGTGCACGCATGAGTTAGCTCAATATGCAATACAAATCATTCACTTAATGCCATTTTTATTTGTATTGCTTATTGAGAGAACCTGGTTTGGCGATTTCAAGAAGCAATAATAAATTTAACATGTGCTTAACAATTATTAGCATGAAAGAACTATGCAGGTACACAACGGAAAAACATGTGCTTAACAATTATACAGCAGCATGTCTGGGTTGGGGTTTGAATATGTGACACTGGGGTTGGCTTGAAAGTTTATAACTCCCTTTTTATTTTGGGATGGGATTGTGGGAAATAAGAAACACTAAGAATAGAGAGGTCACAAAGCAAATCTCTTTTAAAAAGAGAGAATAAGAACAGATAAAGTATAGCTACATCAAAAGGACAAGTGGGATAAAACTATTACAAAGGAATTTTGGAGCTTATATAGGTTATTGGAGTCAAAGCCCCAGGAAGTGTTGACCAATGGTCCACCAAAGATCTAGTGTGACAGTTAGGCTGTCCTCCTATGGGAACCTGTATTTGCAAGAGGACAAAAGAGGTTGCCTGCATAGCTTGCCTTTAAAAAAGAAAGAAAGAAAGAAAGAAAAAGTTCTGGTTGAAACTTGAAACTGAACTAGATTTTCTCTCTCTTGCTTGTTTAAACTATACTTTTGGTTGAGAGTAAACTTGACTCTCTCCATCTCTCTCTCTCTCTCTCTCTCTCTCTCTCTCTCTCTCTCATGCACACACATACACAGTCTTAAATAGTTTTTTCACTACCTGCAGAGGATGAAGAAGAAGATGTTCATCTGGTTCCAAGTAGCGCTGATGATGCTCCTAGAACTACCAATCTAGTGCAAGGTTCTGCTGGAGACACAAATGCTGTCTCATCTCGCCCGTCCGGCTGTGTTGTTGGTATTATAAAGCGGAACTGGCATTCGTAAGTTGTTTCAGTGTCTTATTTGGTAAAGTTCATGGTAGACCAGGATTGGCTTGCTGTATATAGATTTTTTTAATAAAAAAAATTTATAAGATTCTGGTTTTTTGTTGAATAATATAGTGGGCTTCTCTTGTTCCCCCCTTGGTTATTTGAAGCTTATATATATATATATATATGTATGTATTAATTGTAGAATTCATAACCTGTTCTTATTATGTGTTCTTTTAATGTATGTTTGTTGTAACTATTTTATTTTCCATCCTTCGATGCATGGTATTGTACTATCAGCATCTAAATGATATAGTGACGGTTGTGAATTAATAATTGTCCTTATATTATTTTGTAACATGCTTGTCTGACATTCATGTAAAGAAATTCAATAGTGAACTCTAATTAAGCCTTGTGCAGATGACGCTTATACCTAATATATCTCTATGTCATATTTGTGGCTTTATGCATGTGAACCTGTTGTGTATCAACTTATAAAGTGTTAATCTTGTAGGTCACAATCTACTTTTATTTTCTTTTAGTTTGCTAAATATTTTTATTTGTTTATCTTGTTTAATGCTCTGGCTAGTGTCAGGCTGTCAGTTGTCTTGCTCATTTTTTTGTGGCTATGGGTTCAAATGTCTGCAATAATCTTAAATGATATTGTGCAGTTATTGTGGATCTTTGGAGCCAATGCCTATGCCTGCAGGTAGTGGTGGTACAGCCCATGCCTTATTTGTCTCCAAAGATCGCAGAATTCCTAAGATTCGAATCCATACCCGGCAGCTTGAGAATCTTCTCGACAAGAGAATTATTGTGGCAGTTGATTCTTGGGATCGTCTTTCTCGATATCCTTCTGGCCACTATGTACGGACCATAGGAGAAATAGGTGATAGAGATACTGAAAGTGAGGTATGTAAGAGAGAGAGAGAGAGGGAGAGAGATGACAAACAACCTAGATTCTCAGTTGATATTCCTATTAACTGATAAATTTAGATGAAGAAAACGTCAATGAGCTTCGTATATGCTGCAGGTGGTCTTGATAGAGAATGATATAAACTCGAGACCGTTTTCTTCTCAAGTTCTAGCATGCTTGCCACCATTGCCATGGTCTGTATCTTCTGAAGATTTGGCAAATCCTATTAGGCAGGATTTGAGAGATTTGCGTGTCTTTAGTGTGGATCCTCCAGGTATGTGACCCATTGTTGGTTTCTATTTTTTTATTGTCATTGTCGTCATCATTATCTTCTTCTTCTTCTTCTTCTTCTTCTTCTTTTTATATACTATTGATTTGTTTCTTTATGATATCTCTTGATGTTGGACAGATATTTAGTTAGTTATTAGAATAATACACTGCATCCATCTCGTTTGTGCAGGATGCAAAGATATTGATGATGCACTACACTGTACAGCTCTTCCAAGTGGAAATTTTGAAGTTGGAGTTCGTATCCTATAACCTGCTGAAAATTTCAATGTAAATGACTTAACTGCATTTTAAGGTTGACTGTGCATTCAAAGGAAAATTTACATATTATATGTTTTACTGGATAAATTATTGGGTTGCAGAAGGGAAATTCAAAAGCTTTGGATTTCGATGGTTGGTTGTCAGTACTCAGTATTGATCCATCACCTTTGGATGATATAGGATTTGGCACATGTTATTGTTTATTTAGATATTTTAGCTTTGAAAAAAAGTTTATAATCCTTCAAATTTATAATTTGAGGCCCTATTGACATTTTATTATTATTATTCTCCATCTGGAGTTTCTTGTGAATCTTAACTGTTATGGTGTAAAGTTTTTTTGTTGTCAAATAAGAGACTTGGGTTCAAATATCGCCTCCACCAAAAATAAACCCATTAGTGTCTTGAACTGATGGTAAAGAGCAACTACTATGGAACATATGCCATAGGTTTCAAATTCTATTGTATTTGTTAAAAAAAAAGGCATAAATAGGAGGCAACAATGTTCATCTTTAATGACATTCAATTAGATATTGCTGATGTAACCAATTTTGTGCACCCTGGCTCCCCACTTGATGATGAGGCTTCACAAAGGGGCACATCTGTCTACCTTGTTGAGCGACGAATTGACATGCTTCCAAAACCTCTAACGGAAGGTAAACCATTTTCCTTTTCCTCTTCATCCTTTTATCTGTTGAATACATTTTTCTATATAAAGTATTGCTCGGTCTTATGGTTGATTTCTTTGGGGTGTTAAAGCTCATTAATTTTAATTGTTATCTTGCAGACATATGTTCTCTTCGGTCTGACGTGGAAAGGCTAGCCTTTTCTGTTATTTGGGTATGTGATACTTCATTATTTGATCATGATAAGACATATGGCATTTCTGATTTTGTTTTTACTTTGAAGAAATAATCATTTCTTTAATAAGTGAATGTTAGAATGAGCAAAATTTTTGTAGATATGCAATTTGCTACAACAACCAAGTCTTAGTCCAAAAATTTAGGATTGACTATGGATCTTTAATGGGTTAATGAGGGTTGGTCGCATGTATTTTTTTTAGCAATTCTATCATATCTAGAATCCTACTTGCCGTCACTTTTTTAATTAACATGTCCTTTTTTACTATTTCTACTAATATTATTTTAAGTCTTCGTCCACATTTTCTTGTTTCATCGATGTGAATCTACTCATGCGTCCTCACTTGAGTCAACCCACACTTCCTCAATGGTTTATTAATAGCTCTCCTCAGCACATGACCAAATCATTTCAACCGGCTCTCTTTCATGTTTTCATTAATAGGCCCACCCTTATCTTTTGCTACTTTGCCAAACGAAATGGGGAAACAGTTGACCATCTTTTACTACATTGCCCCATGGCTTCTAAGTTGTGGTCAATGGTGTTTAGTTTGTTTTTGGTATATTAGGTGCTGCCGAAGACTGTTGTTGGTTTACTAGCTTGTTGGCAAGGGAGATTTGGTCAACATTAAAATGTTTCTATTTGGATGGTTGCCTCCCATTGTTTGATGTGGTGCCTCTAGAGGGTGAGGAATAGTTGGAGCTTTGAGGATTCTGAGAGATCTTTGCCAGATCTCAAAATTTTTTTCTTTAAAACTTTGTTAGATTGGATAGTACATAGTTTTTCTCTATCCTCAGTTAGCGATTTGATAGATATTTGTAATTCGTTGTTTGTCCCCAGTTGTATATGCCTTGTATACTTGGGTGACTCTTTTCTTTTGATCTTAATAAAATTCATTATTTGTTATATTAAAAAAAAAAAAAAGGTCCGCCCTTATTTTTAAGCAAATTTCTTCAATTCGAATCCTATCATTCCATCACCAAGTCTCCTAAGCTGGTCGCCCACATCTCTTAGATTCTCTAAGTACTTCTTTAGACACTCTTTTAATACAATTAGCAATTTCATTTTACATCTTATCAACATTTCACGTCTATCAACATGCCATGACAGACCTATGCAGTTTTTCAAGTGTCTATATTGTGGATACACATTTGTTTATATTGATACATAACTTCTCGAGGACAGAAACTTATTTCTTAAGAGAGATACTGTTATTTCCTTGTATGTATATATATACACATTCCTACATACATATATTAATACTTTGTAGAGAGGTATTATGCACATGATTTATTCTTTCTGATGTTGAACTTTTCTTTTTTGCTTCCATAGATATCATCGGTATGAAACCAATGTTGCAGACATGCATAGACACATTCATTAGTAGTCATACCCAAGCATATAATTCCATGCAAATGTGCATGCACACACTCAGAGTTGCTGATTGGGCTGACCGTGTCCAAGTTATCTATTTGTTTTTGGTCTTACACAAATCATTTGCTTAAATTTCAGGAAGTGACACCTGAAGCGGATATTATCTCTACAAGATATACGAAAAGTGTGATAAAATCTTGCGCAGCATTGTCTTACATTGAAGCTCAGGCGAGGATGGATGACAGGTGCTATTTTATTCAATTTTGGTTGACTGCTGTAGATTAACTTAATTTTTTAGACTGGTTCTTTAGCAAAATGTATGATACTATATATATATATATATATATATTTCTTCTTCAATTACAATGATGGTGAATTTTTTCTATAAGAAGCTAATTGCACCTGCACAAAATTTCCTAATTCTCCCATAAGAGGCTTTATAACCACTTTATAACCATTGGATTAAATTGCCTGTTGTTCTGATTTCTCTGTGGAAAAACTTGTTCCCTCATCATCTATTTTTCATGTTGATGGCCATTAACCTCATTGATTTTCCTGCCTGTTGACAAATTGGTATTTCTCACATTCAACCCCTTGTCTTTAATTTCTCTCTTAAATTGTTTAAAATAACAAACCACAAATTGTGGTGGGCTCAAGCCATTCTTTTTACCTGTATCTTCTTTTCTCCTTTTCCTGTTGGTAGTATGAAATTCATTTTTTTTATTATCTTATGTTGATTGCTGCTAATCCAAAACCTGCAGGGGCAAGATCCAGAACATATCATCTGTTCTATTTTTGTGATGAATATGATGCAATCTTAATTCCGTTCGTAAATTTTATTATTATTTAAAAGTCATTCAATTTTATATTGAAACTGTTTGATTGCTTCATGTTATTTGCAGTCGATTGATGGATCCATTAACAACAGATTTGAGAAATATGAATGTTTTGGCAAAGGTACACGCCTACTTTGGAGACTACATCAGTCATTTGTTCCTGAGATAATAGTGAGAACACTCTGACTTACATTTGCTATCTGATTTCTCTGAAATGAGTGCTTTTGACTTGCTGGCAGAAAATGAGGTCTAGGCGTATTGAGAGAGGAGCCTTAACTCTAGCCTCTGCTGAAGTCAAATTTCAAATTGACACTGAAACTCATGACCCTCTAGATATTGGTATGTTGTTTTGAGTGTCAAGTTTTCTTTTTCAATAGATCCAAATTTAGTAAATGGGTTTACTTGTGATGAAAATGAGTCACCTGTCCCATTTTCTTGATCAATTTCTAAATAAACGATCTGGATCCATAAAGTATGTACGATTTATCAATGGCCCAATGATGCTTTAGAAGCATGGATTTTTGTTTTTTCTATTTTCTCACCACTAATCTTAATGAAACACTGTATGTGGTTGGAAAGGTTGCAACATTATGTGGATTAATGATTCACTGAGATTTATGGTTTTCTTGATTGGTGTCTGTTTTGAATTTTTTCTTGGGAATATTTGGGAATATCGATATCCTTAAGACATAGAGTTGAGTTGTTTCTGCAGGTATGTACCAGATTCGGGAAGCAAACCAAATGGTGGAGGAGTTTATGCTTGCTGCCAATGTTTCAGTTGCAGACAAAATCCTTAAACACTTTTCTTTGTGTTCACTATTAAGGTAAATTGCAGCCCCCCCTCCCCACTTTCTTTTTTCCTTTTCACTATTAACCTTGTCAATGTGGGTTATGGTCTATCATTTGACTAGAAGATACATTCAGAATTTAATGTTTAGTTTGTACTGTAAATTTACAGAATAACAACTAATCCATGATGTCTTCTCATGAATATCACTAAGATATTACTCGTCTACCATAGAGAAAAAGCTTGCAAGTTGCCTAATATGATTTAAAAAGTTTTGTCCAGGAACTGATGGACAGCCTGTTTACTGATTTATATTTTTAGTAGGTTACTGGACATTGATATTGTGTTTAGTTTAGGAAGGATTCAAATGCTTAATGATGGTGGGTGTAGCACATGCCCTTCATTTTAAAATTTGTTGGAAGAATATTGGATGTATTAATCTTTGCTAAACCTGTAGATTTTTTTTTTTTTAATCTAAATGCTACTAGTAGATGGGGACCAATTTCAGTGGTTGTGGCAGGATAATGTCATTGCTGTTATCAAACTGTGCCAACCTATGTTTCCTTATAAGCATTGATTCTGTGTGCAGGCGCCATCCTAGTCCAACCAGGGAGATGCTTGAACCTTTGCTGCGGACAGCTGCTGCTGTTGGCCTCAACTTGGATGTCTCGTCATCAAAAGCATTGGCTGAGTCACTTGATCGTGCTGTGGTTAGTCTTTGTATTTTGGCTTATTTAAGTTATGAATGTTGTCTGGCTCTGGATTTTTTCCATTTGAAACCTTGTGGATTTGCTAAACATACGTCGGTTATACACTCACTATATACAAATGCGTTGGCATGTCAAGTTTCTAACTATGTTTTAAGAGAAATAGTCAAATCTCTCTCTGTCTCTCTCTCTCTCCACATTTGTTTGCCAGGGATGTTAACGGTCTATCCTTGAAATTAAAGCCTTCTTCTTTTGTACTTTTGGAGTGTTGCTTTTCATTCGTCCCCTTATTTTTTTTATTTTAGATTTGTTTGAACATTGAAATTTGAGAGTTTGATTGTTTCTCACCCTCAGTGTACTTGGTTTCTGTTTTTTGATAAAATTTTCCGTTACTTATTTGCCAGGGTGATGATCCGTACTTTAATAAGCTGATCAGGATATTGGCAACTAGATGCATGACACAGGTAACTTCCCTTGAATATATGAGTGAATTCAGAATTATGTCTTTAAGAGATGTTTCTAATATCTATTCTTTTTCCCTGCATTACAAATTTAGGCAGTTTATTTCTGTAGTGGGGATCTCAGTCCCCCAGAATATCATCACTATGGACTTGCAGCACCTCTTTATACTCATTTCACTTCCCCCATTAGGAGATATGCAGGTTAGTGTCAGATTTATTATGTGGTGCTCAGTTGGTGAATCTTATATTGTAAATTGAGTACGGAACTTACTTTTCTTGCAGACGTCATTGTACACCGGCTGCTTTCTGCATCTTTAGGGACATACAAGCTTCCATCAATATTCCAAGACAGAGCCCAACTAACTAGTATCGCTGACAGTATGGAATACTCTTCCCTACTATAACATGCTACATTCTTTATATTAGTTGTGCTGCTGGATGCTGTATAATTATGCATGACCGAAGAATAATTTATTTGCAGCTAGTTTGCATATATTTATGCATGAATTGTTGAAAGTCAATTTTTTGCTTGAAGGAACATAAAATGCATGCACTACCACTTCCTGTTCTTATGGGCTGTGGTAACAAATGTTAATTTGGTTATTCTAAATACCATGTCTCATATTTCAAAATTTAAAGATGTTTCGTTTCCTTATATTGAACTTATCAAGTCTTTTTGAGGTCAGCTCAATTAATTTTATCTCCAGCTTTCCCAATTTTATGGTTAGATTTAGAAAGCCTTCTATATAGTGTTTAAATGGGCCCAATGCATGTGTTGAGTTTTAATAACACTGCTGCATGTAAATGTTTTCAGATTTAAATTATCGACATAGAAATGCCCAGATGGCGAGCAGGGCCTCAGTAGAGCTGCATACTCTCATCTACTTCAGAAAACGGTACATACCAAGTGCTTTCTCTCTCTCTCTCTCTCTCTCTCTCTCTCTCTCCACTTACACAAGCACACATGGAAATGTAATTTGTCTTTGTTGATGTAGGCCCACAGACACAGAGGCCAGAGTAGTGAAGATAAGATCCAATGGCTTTATTGTTTTTGTGCCCAAGTATGTTTTCTAACTACTTGCTGGATTCTCTCTCTGTTAGCATTTACCTTTTATGTACATTCTTGCTTGATTATGTTGCTTTTGCATGTCCATGCTCCACCTCCCCTTGAAAGTAAAAAGAGAGAGAGTTAAAAGGAAAAAGTGAAAAATGTAAAGGCAAAAGGCATTTTGGTGTAACGTGACTAATTAATATCTCCAAAATTACAACTTTCTAGTAATCCCGGAATTCTCTCTTGTAATCATGACAGTCAATCCATTAATGATTAATCTTATAGAGGATGTGTCTTCTGAGGAAAAGCAGTTAATAATGCCATTCTATTAGCTCTGTGAAAGAGTTGCTGAGATATAATCTTATGGAGATTAATAATATGCATGTGGAGGATAAACTGGGTTTCGCATTTCGTTTCCCCTTGTTCTGCTTCTTTTTTCAGGTATGGTATAGAAGGCCCCGTGTACTTGACAGCAAGAAGCGAGAAGGGGGGTGGGGAATGGTTTGTAGATGAGCAACAGCAGAAGATTAAAAAGATGGATGGTAGCCTCTCTTATAGTGTTCTGCAGACGGTAAGAATCCACATGGAGGTTGTGGAGCCACAGCCCAACCGGCCAAAACTCCAGCTCACCCTTACTTAGATGAGTCAAATGACATTTTACATTGTATTTCAATAGCAAGCTGTAATGTTTGGTTTGAATTAAGTGTGGAGTACTGTAGGGATAGGAATGCACAAATATTGTAATATAGCTTGACTTAGTTTATATTGATTTTTTGAATCTTGTGTGGTATAATTTCAGACTTGATTAAATTATAAATATAATGTCGTTCTAACTAAATGGATTGAGGTTTTGTTGGTTATTCTTTGAAATCTCAGGGTTTAATTTGTTACTCTATAAAATCTCAAGATTTAATTTGTTCCTTTTATAATTATATAGTTTGACTTACTATACCCTTAAATTATAGGGTTTAAAATGATTTTTTTTTAAAAAGAAAGAATATTTACTAAAAGACGCAGAAAAGCAAATATTCTAAAGATCACATTTCATATGTTCAAGGAATTCAAAAAATTATGAGAATGTGATACAGTTGCTTAGTGTATGTGGGACATCCCACTTTGAGTTTTGTACAATAATTGTTGGAAATGGAGTGTAGAATTGTGGAGTTAAATACAACTAGTCGCACATTCATGTAATGCATAAGAATATATAATTATTTTGAGATGTGATATAATGTATAATGTGTTATATAAATCTTTTACTTGATAATTTGTTCTCCCTAAAATTAAGCAATTTTGGAAAGTAATATCTTTTTTTTTTTTTTCTTTTTTTCTAATATATAATTTTATTATTTTTGGTGTTTTTGATTGATATTATCTTTTTTTGAGGTGGTCCATATTCTTCTAGCTACTGTTTTTATGCATTATATTTTACTAATTTTTTTTTATACAACTAAAATTTTTAAGTTTCAAATTTCTCATTTACTTATGAAAATTATCATGCTAATCAAAATTTATCACATAATTACAATTGATATTACTCAAATAATAGACATTCAATTTAGCTATGTAGATTGTGTTTTGATATAAACTCAAATTCTCATTTCCAAACTAGGGATTAACTCAAACAAAAATCAAACCAAAGTTATAAGAGAGAGAGAGAGATGACTTGTGATGGAAAACTCAAAAAACACAACACTAAAATGTATCAACCTAAAGTAGAGATATTAAACATAAAAATTTATCAACCTAAAGGGGAGAGAGACAGAGAGAGAGAGAAAATAATCACATTTTTTGAAAGAGAATAACAAATTCATAGGATAAAAAATGATGAGAAAAATATTCAAAAAATAAAATGTATAATTGTAAACATCAAATTATTCAAGTCATATTATATATTATATAATAGAATAGAATAAAAATATATATTATATACTGTATTTATAATAAAATAGGATTACATCTAACAATCGAAGAAAATGGACCAAAGTGAACTAAAATGGATCAAATGGATTGAATAGGCCAAAATGGACCAAATTCAACTGAGACAAATCTAAATGGACCGAAATAGATTGGTTAAACTAAAATGACTGAAGTGGACCTAAGTACACTAAAATGGATCAAATGGACCGAATAGACCGAAAAAGACCGTATGGGCCAAGTAGACTGAATGGACTGAAGTGAACCAAAATGGACTGAAGTGCGCCGCATGGATTGGAATACTACACTAATATGGCTCAGCAAGAGCGTAGCAATTATAAATGCTATGCTTCATCTTTAAGTTTAGGAATTTACTTGTCATTAATTATTTTTGTTAGCCAAGAATCTTGTACTTTAACTAGTATCTTTTGGTATTTTAATAAAAATGTTCTGGGTTCAAATTCCTCCCCTCTCAATTATTGAATTAAAAAAAAAAAAAGGAAAAAAAAAAAGAAGTTATTATGGAGGGTTGGAGAAAGCAATGTTCAGGAAGTTATGATGAATGTAATCATTTGTTCCTTATTTTGGGAAAAAAATGACTAAAAATAAAGTTAGTTTTAAAAATAGTATAAAATGGAAGTGAAAGAGTTAAATTCAATTATATATGTATGAGTGTGTGTCTATATATATATATATATATATTTATATTTATATTCAGTTAAAAGATGTAGGAATATTTCAATTTTAACAACTGCTATAGGCAAACTTTCAATCCAAGCAAAACAATGTAACATAGAATATTTCATACAGATGGCCTACATCCAGGCTCTGTCCTCTAGATCTGTTGTGCACTACCTTATTACACGCGAGTACATGAAATACATACAGTTCTCAGTTTATAACTAAAATCTACCAAAAAAATTTCAAATGACAATAACTTACATCAACAGCTGACTTCATAAGGTAGAAAAAAAAAAAAAACAACATAAAATTGTAATGTATGTAATTAATGGAATATTTTGTAATGGCTTCTAGTTTTTACTCCATATAATGAGTTTCTCTCATTATAGTTTGATGTTTTCAGAGATGTTCAACCTGAGTTGAAGGCACACTCAAGACAAAATCCACATGTAGATTGTTGACCAAACTGTGAGTGCAAGTGCCGCAACCAAGTATGTCCATAGAAATAGAATTGAACACTCTTCTTGAGCCACATCAAACAGTTGGGTCATGGTTCCTACAAAATTATTTAATTTAATTTTGTAGCAAGTTTAATGTTAAAAAATCATTACTACGAGGATAAAGAAATGATAACACATTTAGCTTAAAAAAGAAGAAAGAAATGATAGCATATGAAGATTCTGTAAAGTTATTAGAGACTGCATATTGTGAGAGGTGCTTACCAATATTCATGGCAGGAGGCAGGGTGAACTGAACCATTAACACAAAGCGGTACAAAGGGTCTGAGGGGAGGAAGCCAAGAGTTGCAGCAGCTTTAACAACCCAAATACCAATTGCAGGAAGCAGAACGTACCGAACTAAAAGCACTCCAATGATGACTGATGGCTTCATTCTTGACAAGCGTAGGCCTATATAATTTACGATATGGTTAAAAAAAGGAGTAAGATTTTGTTTCCTCTTGATGTTGGTTTAAATATTAAACAAGATGATCGGAGTTCTGTTCACCTTGAGTGAGGTTGCCTCCTAGTATAAGAGTGATACAAGGAATTGTCCCATCCCTACACAGAGCTTCTGCTATTAGTTAGTAGTGATGTAATTATATTTACTGTGTTTATCTGAGAAAGTAAACATATTATTGGCCATTTGAATGCCAATTCTGACAATGAAAATTCAAACATTAGTTGATTCAAGTTTGGATATAAATGAAAAGTTGTTCAATTAAACCATTTGAAATATGCAAGCCTAATGATTGATATTTTAAGGCCAAAAGTAAATATATGAATGATACATACCCAAGTAATTGAATGGAGTCTTGGATCACCCGCAGGGGGGCAGCACTACCAATTATTAGGTTTCTCAGCCATGTAATTGCCCCAAAGATGAGTCCCACAACCTGGTTAGAGAGAGAAAAAACTAAGTTTGTTACTTCTCTTTTGCATAAATGATAAATTAGGACTTCTAAAACCTTGTTAATTACGCAGACGTAGGTGAGACGTTGAGAAAACTCACAGCCCCTAGTGTTGGAGGTGCCAATAACTCCTCAAGAATCTGGTGAAGAATTCCAGTTAGTTTGGTCCAGAATGACAAATTTTCCTTTTCCAGTCCACTGGCTGATCCTTGGGCTACAATCTACAACCAATAAGAAGAGGAGTTAGTATGTGTCTAGACCAGAAAATTTGTTTCACATTTGTCATAGATATGTCTGAATTTGTTGTAAATAATATGATATATATGTGGACTTACTACTTGGTCCTCAGAGTCTTCAGTAGACTTGATTGATGATACAATTATAGCAACACTTTCTTGATCTTCTCCCTTGAGAAGTTGAGTTTCCGCATCAGCACTTAAATCATTATTAGGTGTCTTTGAGATCTTCTCAGTTGCTTGTAGTGCTTTGAGTTTTTTGGACGAGGTTCGTATCAGCTGGTAAGTATAGGTCCAAATGAAGAAACCACCCAGCTGCAATAGCCAATACAAACAGGAAAGATCTCTTCACATGAAAATTGAACCTAAAGGCAAGGATTCATGTTGATTCAAGCATGGGTGATTGTAGATTAGGAATAGTAAGGTTGCATTACCGCCATGGAGAAAGATGCATATGATAGTCCAACAGAGCTACAAGTACTACGTTCACCAAATGGACTCCCATCCTCATTACAGATTGCAGGGACAATGATAAGGAGAAGGTTTCCCAAGTTTCCTAATCAACAAGCTAATTATGAGGACTTGATTTCACATAAATGGGTTCTGAGAAGAGTTGAAAGCTGTCAATAGTGACCAAATACCTGATGAACATGTAGCAATGATAAGGCCTTCCAGATGAGGCTTAGGCCTCAATATTTTTACAACTACCCATCCAAGAATTCCTCCAAATAAAAAGGTAAGCCCGATGTTTACTGGCATAAACCACCTGAAAAAGATGAGACAAGATTTAAGAAATTCAATGGTCCAACTAAATTGTGTAGGCTTATACCAAAAAACTTGCTTCTTGAGTAGGGTTCTGAATAAATGTAAATGTGTTTAGAGGGCAGAGGCTTGAGCCTCAAATTAACTGAACATGTCTTGTCAATCTGTGGAATTCTAACCAAGCACTAGCCTCAATTCTTGAAACTAACTTCTTGTTAGTGAAAAACTAAGAAGTTGCCACAGCATTGAGAAATTGTGTAAAGCAATGTACCATATGTCGTCTTAATATATTTGGAATTTAAATAATCACTTTCAGGCATTGTGTTCTTTAAGCAAATTAAGCCAGAACTGATATTGCAATGTTGTATTAAGATGATATAAATTGTTGATGTCGAGTTGTAAGATGTAACTTTCCAATAGGCATTTCATGAAATTTCTGGAATTCACCCTTTTGAATTTATTCTCCGCATAGTCACTTCAAAGAGAAGTAATTAACCACCCCCCACCCCCCACCCCCCCAAAAAAAAAATAGTTCAACATTTAAAACTGACCAAGTGGATTTTTTCCTCAGTTCTTCATTTTTACCACTGACAAAAGATATCAAAGTTAAATGCTATTTCTATATTACTTCCTCTTAAGGCATTTCATTTTGTGACGGGTAGAAAGATTAACAGCCATGTAAAAAGGATGTCTAATTTAATAGAGCAAAAAGAAATACACAGAGAAAAAGCACCAAGAATAAAAAAGTTGCCTACCATGAAATAATGTCTTGGAGCGTAACAGTCTTGGCCAGATTAGCAAACATGAGTGAGGGAGTGAACACCATGAAGACAATCTGCACAAAAAAAAAAAAAAAACACTCATAATTCCATAATTCTTAAGATTGAAAATAGCATGTAGAAAAGCATAATCATCTTGACCCTTTTCCCATTGCACTCGTACAACCATAACTACGAGTAGGTTCTCACAAGTTTATCTTTGTATATATATATAACCAATGAGCTACACAACTGAGGTTGTGTAACTAACCAATAATAATAATTATTATTATAATTATTAAAAAAAAAAAAGGTTTAATGTATATATGCATGGATTGCATGCATTACCTTATTCAAGGATTTTCGAGCATCAGCAGGTAGAAGATTTAGATATTCGGTTGCCATGAATGCTCCCAATATACTGATTAGGAGGATTTGTAAGATTGGCATGGATGCCACCTCAAAGAGTGTCCAAAAACCCATCTTTGGTTTTCCTTTAGTTGTGTAAACTTGGCAATGAGGTAGTAGAAGATGTTCTTGGATTCCTTCTCTTCCCTATTAGCTTCTTTTGTTCACAGCTTGATGGAACTTGTCTGAGCTATTTGGAAAGACTTTGATGTATGTCACTATTTTAGTTTAGTTTAGTTTCTAATAGAAGAGAAGGAAAATCCTGCGAAACAGCACCAAAATAGAGACAATGAAAGAGAGAATAAAGTTTATTTGGTAATCAGAATTCAAAACAAAATCATAAAGTTACAAGAGACAAAGTAACGAGGAAACCCGCCAAATTAAAGCTAAACCGCGGCCGTTTTGGTAAGTTGCAACATGCATATGCTATTTTATAGTACATACATGTGAATGAACAACGGTCCATAACTCAGGGAGGAGGAGGAAAGAGCCATGAAGGTACCACCAATTGGCACGACTTGGGAGGAGTACGGCCTCAATGCTCCCCCTCCCCTAAATTCTCATTCTTACTATATATCATATTAATAGTGCCCATCTCTTGGGATCAATGGATTCATCCACCGTGTAATGTGTATGTAAGTGAATTATACATGTATTTATACATATACATGCCATTGTTAATCTGCAATAATATATAGTCAATTAGTACAGCACTTTGACCACCTTATTGTAGACTTACGTTTTAATTTGACTTCTTGTATCACTCAACTTTGTAGTTTGGATCTCGATTGTTTGGAATATTAAAAAAAAAAAAAAAAAAAAAAAAAAAAAAAAAAAAACCTTGTAACTTAGCACATACGTATAGCATTCTGAATTTGACTTATTTGAGTAAAACACAACTATAATTTACTAGGGTATATTTGAAGTATGTTTTGAGCCAATATGTTGTAGAAAATAAAAGTGTTTGGGCAACACGTACACGTGTCCACTAATGTCTGCTGTGGTTCGAACTCCCCCACATGAATACACTTTGCCATATACATATTGATGTGAAATCGACAAATCTGTACTTATTTCTACCTATTACCATCCAATGGGAGAAAATCTTGCTTGAGCTGAGCATTAAAGGTTGTACATGCCCGGCATATAGATTATAGATGCTTTTCCCATTTATGGACAAACATTGGGTACTGTCACATCGATCAATTGAATAGACAAATTTATACTAATTTTTATTTAGACTATTAATATCACTTTCTTGTCTGTTACAAATAATATCTCATATAAACCATTATTGAATCAATATTGGCCGTGTATTTAGTCTTTCTTTCATTATGAAGATAAAGAAATTCTCAAAAAAAAAAAAAAATGAAGATAAAGAAGATGGGAATAAAATTATGAATCTCTGAATAAGAAGAGAGAGGAACTGCAGGCACTAGTATGGAAGTGGGGGGACTAAAATGTAAAGAGGGATTCTCATAAAAATAAAAAATATATATAAAAATCTAAAAAAAGAAAGAAGAAGAAAGGGAAAGTGGTCCATATATATAAAGAAGGTGATAACATTAAGCAATGATGCACTCTTCTTAATATTATTATTTTTTGCTAAATTCTAAATTCAGGCTTTTGAATTTAATTTGGTAGACCTCACAAAAAAAAAAATAGTACTTTCAAAAAATAAATAATTAGTAAGGTGCATCGAAGCACTGTCTAATATTAGATTAGTTTTTATTTATTTTTAAAAGCGTTAGGAAATGAACTTTGCTGTGGCATCCCTAATATAAGTGAGTAGATTTATTGTGATTGGCTACTAATCAAATTTTAGAGATCTAGTTAAAAAACTTCAACAGCAGTCAGCTTAGAATTTAGGAAACTTCAAACTTCAAACAAGCCTAGTACAGTACAGCACCTTGTTAATTGTTAATTGTTATATGCTACCTACCATCAAGTTGTTTCCAGCGCATACTTACTGTATACCACAATTAATTAATATAAAAGCTTTAATTAGGAAAAAGCCAAAACCATTACTCTTACTCCATTTATATATATATATATATAATTAATGATAATATATATATATATATATATTTTTTACAGGATAATCCATACAAGTACAGCTCGTTCTGTGGTTGCAAGTTGCAACAGATAAAGAATCATCTCAAGTCTATAAAATTGTATTTGAAGAGAAGAGACCAACGTGTTCTCATTGGCTTGCTTACTAGTTTTTTACAAGGAATATTATTAAATTGTTTATGGTAAAGGTGAAGCCTTGACTTCAATATTGCCACAAAATCACGAGAAACAGTTCCAAAGAATCAGATATATGTTCCACCAAGACACCGAAGAAGACAATATAACACTCCTACTTATCTCTCTCCTTTTTTTTTTTCAGAAGATCTTATTAGTACAAAATAATCCACGTGACCTTCAAATAATATTAAAAACAAAAAGCAACCCCAGCAGCCAAAAAAAAGATGTTCAAATCAAAACTATGAAAAATCAAACATGAAACGGTTGTTAAAGAGCTGGAGAGATTGTAGAGAATGAAAAGCAAAAATAGTAAAGAAGGAATGAGAGAGTAAGTGATGGAACCTGCAATCAATTTTGGGAGTCTGAGAAAATTGGGCTCCAGAAATCATGGATGAGGAAGATTTGGAGGAAGAGTTTTGGAGAGCCAATGGAACGAAGGAAGCAGAAGCCATAAAAATGATGAGAAACCAGCAAACCTTTTGTTGTTGTGTACTATCTTTGGACCGATCTAGAATCTAGCTATGCATGTATGATGCTTTGTAAAGCCTGAGCTGAGGTGTATTCATAGGAAGGCCATTTGCTTTGCTTTGCTTCTACCGTGTCATCAGCTTCCTCATCACCTCTCTATATATAGCCAATGAAACTATGCAACCAAGCACAAAAATACAAGTTACAAAATACATAATCAATTTTAATTTGTGTTTCTGGTTGGTGTGCTGTGGTGGTGGTGGGTTTCACAATAAGTACGTAATTACTGTTTATAATATAATTTCATGTCTTCCTTGTGCTTAGAAATTTTAATTTCTTCTAATCAATGTGTAACCGGTGGAGGTGATATCTGATATGACAGGACATTCCTTACTTCTTCTTCTTTTTTCTAATTATTTTTATTTTATATTTTATGAACTGAGAATTAGGACAATCCTTAAAAAAAAGACAAGTGTGACAGCTCCACATTGCCGCAGAAACAATTATAAATTGCTTGGAAATTTAAAAAGGAAAGATTTTGAGGCTTATACTGTTATTAAAAATCTATTATTGTCATTGTAGAGCCTAAGAATTCGGCAATTCCAGCCTACTTTATATTGAGCCTAAGATTCATGCTGAGGAGGTAAAAATATCTGAGGATAAAAGTAGAGGGCCCAAGTTGCCAAGAGATATTGTCGAGGAGGTTCCTATCCTTGGCCAGCTGAGATCACAGGAGAGAAAGGCGGTACGCCATCAGGGGTAGCCTCCCAAAGTATCCCAAAGAAAAGGACAGGTACCATGGATCAGCCATGGGAGTACGGTGAATGAGCAATTTAAGGAGAAACTGTCACCTCCACATTAAATGCTCGCAACTATCACCAAAGTTCTGCATGGTCCTCAGACTCAAATCTATAAGGAAACTAATTACTTCAAGAAGAATCTAAGTATTAGACAGAACCAAGGTCTTGCATGATCCTTGGACTCAAACCTATGGGGAAACTAGTTACTTCAAGAAGAATCTAAGTACTAGACAGAACCAAGGTCTTGCATGTTTCACAGACTCAAACTTATGGGGAAATTAGTTACTATAAGAAAAATCTAAATATTAGACTGAGCCAAAGTATTACATGGTCCTCTGACTCAAACCTATGGGGAAACTAACTACTTCAAGAAGAATCCAAGTATTAGACAGAATCAAGGTCTTGCATGATCCTTGAACTCAAACCTATGGGGAAACTAGTTACTTTAAGAAGAATTTAAGTACTAGACAGAATTAAGGTCTTGCATGGTCCACGGACTCAAACCTATGGAGAAACTAGTTACTACAAGAAAAATCTAAATGTTAGACTGAATCAAGGTATTGCATGGTCCTTGGACTCAAATCTATGGGGAAACTAACTACTTCAAGAAGAATCCAAGTGCTAGACAGAACCAAGGTCTTGCATAATCCTTAGACTTAAACCTATGGGGAAACTAGTTACTTCAAGAAGAATCTAAGTACTAGACAGAACTAAGGTCTTGCATGGTTCACGGACTCAAACCTATGGAGAAACTAGTTACTACAAAAAAAATCTCAGTGTTAGACTGAATCAAGATATTGCATGGTCCTTAGACTCAAACCTATGGAGAAATTAACTACTTCAAGAAGAATCCAATTACTAGACAGAACTAAGATCTTGCATGGTCCTCGGAGTCAAACTTATGGGGAAAATAGTTACTTCAAGAAAAATCTAAGTACTAGACAGAACCAAGGTCTTACATGGTCCATGGACTCAAACCTATGGGGAAACTAGTTATTACAAGAAAAATCTAAGTGTTAGACTGAACCAAGGTATTGCATGGTCCTCGGACTCAAACCTATGGGGAAACTAACTACTTCAAGAAGAATCCAAGTACTAGATAAAACCAAAGTCTTACATGGTCCTCGAACTCAAATCTATGGAGAAACTAGTTACTTCAAGGATCTAAGTACTAAACAGAACCAAAGTCTTGTATGGTCCTCGGATTCAAACCTATGGAGAAACTAGTTACTTCAAGAAGAATCTAAGTACTAGACAGAATTAAGGTCTTATATGGTCCACGGACTCAAACCTATGGGGAAACTAGTTACTACAAGAAAAATCTAAATGTTAAACTGAACCAAGGTATTGCATAGTCCTTGAACTCAAACCTATGAGGAAACTAACTACTTCAAGAAGGATCTAAGTACTAGACTAAACCAAGGTCTTGCATGATTCTCGGACTCAAACCTATAGGGAAACTAGTTACTTCAAAAATCTAAGTACTAGATAAAACCAAGGTCTTGCATAGTCTTCGGACTCAAACCTATGGGAAAACTAGTTACTTCAAGAAGAATCTAAGTACTAGACAGAATTAAGGTCTTGCATGATCCTCGGACTCAAACCTATGGGGAAACTAGTTACTTCAAGAGACTAAGTGCTAGACAGAACCAAGGTCTTGCATGGCCCTCGGACTCAAACCTGTGGGGAAATTAGCTACTTTCAACAAAATGGAGCGTGAGCATTCACCTAAGTTACAAGCGCAGCTAAAGGGGGGCTGGAGAATTTCTGTAACCATTCTTACTCATTAATTATTAGAGCAAAACTCCTCGGATTGTGCTAAGGACAAACTTTCTTAATCTCAATCCCAACTCATCTCTGTTTGATTGCTATGAACGCCATATTGATTGTTGTCCATGCGCTAAAGTCTAGTTCTTTGGCCCATTCTCTACAAATTTATTGTATTAGGCTAGTTGGGTTTGAGTCCACTCATCTAAAACCAGAAGTGCTCAAACCTAATCCCTATAGTCACCAAATTCATAAAACTCAATTAACATATTTATGTTTTCAACAGAGAAATTATAGTTTATAATTGTGACATGTTTATAAAAGTGGATGTATATCATCAACATTATTGATAAAATATACAGAAAACTGTTATATTATGAAATGTCTTGTTATAAAACTTAATATTTTTTATAATTATAAACACGGTTTGTTAGGATTGTTTAACCTTTATTTTTTCTTATTATTGATATTATTTTTATTATTATACATTAGTTACAATGAATAATATCAATAATTATAAATAATAATAAAAAATTATACAAAATCCAGAGGACTGAACAGCTAGCTAGCAAGCTGGAATGTAACAGTAAAAACAGACTCACCACACGTGGCCGACGGGGCAAGTAGTAAATTATATGGATGAAATAAAGTAAAAAGTGTAAAGAATAAAGACGTGTGTTTGAAGGTTTTTGGAGTTTTTGATTTGTTGCTTTAGTGGACGTTAATGATTGAGGCTGGGAAACCCGTATCCAGACAATTTTGATTAGAACTTACGTCAAACACTTATCTTTTGTAGTTCAATGGCTGGGCATCAACTCATCCGACCATTTCTTAAATGCTTTTACGGTATTGCCTATTGCCACTTGCGCGGTTGCACCTGTTAAAAAAAATAACTAATATATTATAATATAATTTTTATCGCATTTATTCATGTGCCAAGTTGTAAATAGTAAAGTTGTAAATAGAAAAGTAAAATAATGGGTTCATTTGGTTAACAACTCTACTGTTCACAATATTCTTAAAATAATGGACAGAAGATACCCATTTAAAATTAAAGATAAACAGTAATATTTATTAGAACATACACACAAAAATAATAATAGTGTTTTAAATCGGATTTATAATATATTACAGAACTAGAGTACAACAATAAAAGGACCTTAAAAATGTCTAACCTTTGTAGTTGTAGATTGAGATTATAAACAACGAACACTAAATATACACAACCAATGTTTACTAAAAAAAAAAAATAGGGATGTTTATCCCACCTTAGTTGTGTGTGTCTAGTATTCGCTGTTTATAATCCTAGTCTACAACTACAAAGGTTGGGCATTTTTAAAGCCATTTTGTAGTTGTATTCTGATTATATAATGTAGGGCTGTCCACGGGTCGGTCCAGGTCGGGTTTGTGGCCAACTCGCAACCGACCCGATTTGAACGAGTAGAGAAGTTCCAGACCTGCCGTCGACCGCGAAAAGCCACCAGTCGAGTTGGATCGGGCTCAGGTGGGCGGCGGTCAGCTTTGATTTCGACTAAAATACAAAGATCAAACATTGAACTTTGATTCCTGAAGAAAAAAATCAACAAATCTACAAACCCAAAGAGAAGATCTACACACCCAAAGAATAGATCCACAAATCCAAAGAACAAAAACAACAATAGACCGCAATTTCACAGATAATCGAACCTAAGAGATGAAAATTTCAAGGAGGCAAAGACGAATCTGAGACATGGAGGTGAAGACGAGCTGGGGACTTCGTGGACGAGGAGCGAAGATCGACGACGAAGAGCACAGATTAACGACAAAGAGGCAAAGATCAATGATGGAGAGGTAGAGATCGACGACGAGTAGGATCGGCGAAGGGTAGACATTGGCAAAGAGCAGATCGTGAGATTGAGAGGAGAGAGTGAGACTGAGACTTGGTCATATCTCAGTTCGGTTGGGTTTCTTCGGGTTTTGGGGAGAAAACCCGCCAATCGAACCGCCATTTTCGGGTTCTAGAGGCAGAGACCCGCCGCCGACCATCACCGGCGTTGGGTTGGCTGGTTCTCAAGACGGATCGGACGGGTTAGGTGGGTGGGTCGGGTCTTGGTTTCTGTTTCTGTTGGACACCCCTAATGTAATGTATTATAAACCCAATTTAAAACACTATTATTATTTTCGTGTGTGTTCTAATAAGTAATATTGTTTACTCAAAAAAAATTAAAGATAATTAAATAACTATATTCGTAGTATATAACTATATTAATATTTTATATAAGATAATTAAATATTATACTCCTATATAAATTAACTGATATCATCAAAGATAAACATTAAAGTAATTGGTCAAAATTAAAGAAAAATTACTTTAAATTACATCCACTTAAATTTCTTGAATGTTTGACTATATTTTTGTAATTATATATAAAAATTACACTACTTAATAGCTATATTGTAGGTTAATGTTTTGAAAATCTCATAATTTGATTGCATGTCTTTTTGTAATACACCAATAGGATGTCTTTTTGTAATACACCAATAGGATGTTAGTTATTATCTAATTAATAAACTTATGTTTTCGATATGAGAAATGCTAGGATTGACAAAAACAGCTTGCCACCTAAGTGGTAAATAAATAAATTTATTTTTACAACAAATTTTAAGTAGTTAGTAGTAGATTCAAATTTTAATAGTAGACCCAAATTATAACTAGTAACAGTTTGTCATCTAAAATTTGTTGTGAATTAAGTTATTGTAAAAATGTTATAGATTTATCATTACTCTTTGAGTATAACTTAAAAATAAAAAAAAATAAAAACCTTTGAAATTTAAGCATTTTATTGATTAAATAATTTTTAAAAAAATTATTTTGATATTTTGGAAGCATAAAACACGTTGATAAACAATGTGATCTAATAATAGAGTAATTAAAAAAAAAAAATTGAATCTAGTCCGAAATTAAGTATATACACGATTGCCCATACAGAGTGGAAGAAGTTGAATTGGAATTGGTTTGTCCAAAGAAAGAGAGAAAAGAGTCGGGTAGCAATAATATTAGTATTAGTGATAGTGAGTCGTGTTTTAATTTAGCTGGGAAGTTGGAACCAGTAATCACTAATCATCTTATCAAAAAAAAAAGTAATCACTAATCATACTCTATCTAAATTAATTAACATTATGGTAATGATGTCCGAATCAATCCTACGTGGCATAGGAGCCAACTTGTTACTATGTAAGAGAAGTAATGATGGACCCGCAACTGAATAATAACAATAATGCAAAAAGAGAAACGTAATTAATTTGATAATTCTATAAGTTAGAACAAAAAGGTGTGAAAATTAAAAAGCATGTGACGGCAATGATTTATCAGTGTCATAATGAGCTAGCAACAGATTCCCTTTCGACTTTTGTTTTGGAATCTTCTCCATGAATGAATGAACGAAAGGCTGTGTTAATGGACACAGTAAAATGCCGTTAACAGTAATATTTTTTGTATATTTTTTTATAATAATTTTTGTTTTTATTTATTTTTATGTCAAATTTTTAATTTTTTAAATATAATATGGTATTTTTTTTTTTACTTTTTTGGACAAATTTTTTTTTTTTTTATCTTTTTTCACCTTAACAAGCAGCGAACTGGTGCTTGTTAACAAATCCCATGAATGAATAGGCTTTAGAATTCTTTTTTGTTTTTCTAAAGTAAAACAAACAGAGATGAGAGAACAGAACACTGCCTTGCCTAGTGACAAGGGCATAGTATCCAAAGCCTGGTCCAAGACCCACCATCCTCGTCCTCCCATTGTAGCTGAAGCCAATGTGATATCGTGGGCAGGCTGCCCAGTTAGCAATCCAAGAAAGATGGTCATATATCATTATTGAAGGAGATGCAAAGTGATGCTTTGACCCCTATCTGTTGAAGATGTTATTCCAGATTGGTCTATTGCTAATTTAGTTTGTAATATTTTAAATTTTAAAGTAGGTTTTGTTCAGTTATTTTCGTTGGGTTAAAAGAGAGAGTAATTCTGCAACTCATGTCACTGTAAAATTATCTCTTGACCTTAGTGAGTCCTTTTGTTTTAATAAGGATAATCTCCCTAGAGTTCCACTCTGCCTGTTTGGGAGATTGTCTCTCTACACTTTCCGTTTGAATAAAATTTGAAGTTTATCCAAAAAAAAAAAAAAAAAAACACTGCCTTTCCTAGCGTAGCTTCTTTCTTTTTATTTTCCCTAAACAAACAGAACACTGCCTTCAATTTTCCAAACCAATATTGTGACTAAACGTATGAGCTGATGTCACCCAGCTTTGGATTACGCTCTGATATCACATTACATGTCTCTGCATGCAGGTTACCAACATCTCATCTTCTATGCTTTATTCAATTTTAGTGACACAATTTTTTTAACAACTTTTTATTTATTTATAATTTTTTCACAACTATTAATATAAGTCTGTTTTATTTTTTAATTTTTATATTGATATATAATCAAAGTGATATTATTATTCATCATAAAAAAAAGAAAAAGAAAAAAAAAAGGATGGTATTGTTCAAATAATTATAAATTATGAAATTAAGTAAAAAAAATTTAGTGTTTTTTTTTTTTTTTCGAATCTTGGTTCTCTTAGGAAAGAATAAGACCTGTTCAATAATTTCTTTTTATTTTTTTTCCACCAAAACAAATAATTTTTTTATTGATAAAAATTTTAATTTTAAAGGAAAAGTTTAAGAATAAGTTTTGTGCCACATAAAATGGGACGAGACTAATTCAAAGTTGAGTTGAAGATCCCATCATATATAATATGACAGAAACATGAATAATTCATGAATGTAGGTAAATGTTAAACCCATGTGGGCCAGGCCCTACCCAGGCCCCACGATATGCTTCTCAAGAAATTAGTGGGAGGTACTAGTGTGCCATGCCATGAATCATGATGCACTGGTGGTGGGCTTCTTTTAAATGTCAACACTGCTGACTACATACTCGTTTGGAGCCTCCAATAAGACAACCGCAATTCATTTGAATACGTGTACATTTTTTTTGTTTGTTTTGTTTTGGAGTTGTTAGTGTTAATATCAAAGCAAAGCATCCCAGTACTCTAACGCAATTAATTATAAATAGATCATCAATTTTATTATGATGGCATGCTTAACCGTAATCAATCCAATTAATTATAATTGTGTCAAAAACCAGTTTAGACTCAAACCTATTTAACTCTAAATAAGCAAGTGTTATTTTCATCCATGTAAATTTAACAATCGTGGTAGACTTTCATTTTTTTTTTTTAATAATTATAAGAAGATAGCAACTTTCATTATGAGCATTCACAATGGGTCAGAGATATGCCATATCTAACCAAAATTTAGCATTCATGCCCAATTTGTCTCAACAACCGGAAGGCTAAACATGGAAAAATGTAAATTTTTTTGGCATAGTGCTACGGTACCATCATAAATGTATGATAGTACTGTAGCACTATGCCAAAACAAAATAATAATATTTTAATCCCTTTTATTCTTTCTCTCTCTTCTCTGTCAGACTCTTTCTTTCTTAACTCTCTCTTTCCTCATCTTAGATTCTAAGTATTTCATCTCCCTCTCTCTCTTTGTAACTTCTCTCGTCTCTCACTCTCTCTCTTTGTGCTAGTGGTTGGGCCTCCACACCAGTAAGAAGCAGAGGCGGTCCAACAAAGAGGCGAAGTAGTGGTATCTTTCTTTCCATTATGAATGACATGCTTTGCTTGCTCCCTCCTTGTGTCCACTAGTGCTCCCGTCCAAAGTGAAGAGAAGGCGAAAAAGCGCCGAAGTGGGTTGCGATCTAGGTCGTGAGTCGGATCTAGTGGCGATTACAGCCTGGGCCGTGAGTCGAATCTGGTGGGTTAGGTGATAGGACCTTGGGTGCTGGTTATTTGATGGTGGGTTTGGAGTTCTGGGTTCTTTTGGATTCTGTGTGTGTGTGTGTGTGTGTTTTTTTTTTGTTGTGACCGATGCCTAAAGGAAGAGGTGGGTATGGCTGAATTGGGTATGGGTTTTGTGCGTGCCCAATTTTCCTCACTGGACTAGGCCTAGTGTTGGGCTTATAATTTATTTATATGATGGGTTATGAATTTCCTACTACAGGTAGCTCTCAACCGGACTACTTAGCTGCACTCATTTGCCCTCGCGAAACTCCCCCCCCCCCCTCCTTTAAGCTCCTTTCTGTGGTTAGTATTATCTCTCGTTAGCTCTCTCTTTTTGCTCTTACTTGTGTGGGTGGGGTCCGATTTGATTATTCCTGACATGGAATAATATGCTTCTTTGGAAATAGTGGAGATGACTTTGGAACTGGTTCCTGCCTCCAAAAGGTTGCTCAACAACGATATTCCCCAGGCAATATCGGGCTGTCAAGGTCATGGGTTGTTCCAAGTAAATACAGCCCTCAATCAACCCATATATGATCAGTATGAGCCTATCTATCTTGCAATCAGCTGAATGAGCCTCCTAATGGATTTGGGCTTGAGAATGTTATAGTAGTGTGCTTAGGCCAAGGCCCAATGCCCAATGGGCTTGAAGCCTTATGTTGTATAATAACCCCCTTGATTCGTGTCTGGCCACGAGGAACAAATCAAGGATACTCTAGGGATACCTCAGGAAGCTTAACTGTCAGTCATTAAATAAAGGATAAAACGGTTATTAATGGCTTCTTAAAAGAAGCGTTATGACAGCCTGTTAAATCTACCCGTAATCATGACTTGACGGTTCGTGAACCGAAGCCATGTGTGTGGAAGTTACAAAAAAAAGGAATCTAAAAAGATTTTTTCCGCTCATTTTTCATTAAATATCTTCCCCCTGTAAATGGTATCTTCTTACTCTTCATATCATTTTTTACGTCCCTACTCCTCCAACTCTCTACCAAGCATGTTCTTCCCGTGCATACTCCAACCAAGACCACCAATTCCTAGCAAGGTTTTCAAACTCAGACCATTCATTGAACCGTAAAAGGGAGAGGTTTAAGGTTTTTGAGGTGCGTAGGCAGCTTTTTCAAGCATGGTCATATCAAAGGCTAACTATTTAATAACTCAAATGGGCTAGCAATGGATAATATTTGTAATGGGTGTCAAGGAATAATGTGGCAAAACCAAAGTTGGCCTCCTGTCCCTAGTAAGGCTTGTTTATAGGCACAGTAACTCGAACTCTTTTAGTAACTTCCTCTTAGAATAAAAATTATGAATGCTCCAATATTGTGACACAAAAAATGCTCTAAGATTTGGATTGAATGTACATTGTTTGAGAATTTCTAATCAGTGGAATCTCTTTTTGTTGAGATTTTCTAATGACTGGATTTTCTTTGATTGCCTTTTAGGACCTTCTCTTCTTATGTTCTAAGTGATTCAGCAAAGATCCTTACATGAATTAGATGAAATTAATTCTCTCTTGGTGCACATTGATCGGTTAGCCCATTAAGCATTATGATTTGCAAAAGCTTTGCCAAAGGAATTCTCATGTGGTACTTGAGGAAAATAACATTTGAAAATTTTGACTTCTCACACTCTTTCCAAGTGGAATGGGCTTTGATGAGAAGCTTAAGTCTTACATCATTTTTGAAAATCCACTAAAGGGCCCAATGCCCTTGGTTGGAAGATTTTTTTTTTGGAAAGTTTTCCTTGATTTTATTTTATTATTTTTCTTTTTGAAGAAAAGCATTTTTGTAATTTTTGAAGGATTATCATGAACAAGTCCATTTTGATAGAAATTGTTGGCCTCAAGGAAACCATTTTCAATTGGGCTTTGAAGGGAGTTGGAAATGTCACTAAAGATCCCAATGCCCCTAGTCCAAAGTTTTCTTTAACATTTTTTTTTTTTTGAGTTTTTGAATTTTTGGATTTTTTTTTTTATTTTTTTATTTTTCCATCAACAAAGCATGAATAACAAAATGCATCAAACAAGAAATGAAATTAAGATAAGAGAAAAATGGAAACATGTAAGGAACAGACAAAGTTTGTGATTAAAAAAAAGTTCTTGAAAAACCCATTATGGCTTGGCAACTCATGAAGTAGAGTTGGATTGATTGGTAGATGCTGGTGCAGCGATGATTTGTTGGTCCAGGAGATCTTGGATAATCCCACCGTTATTGATGGCATCTTCAATATGGGTTCCAGCAGCAATTAGGGTCTTGAAGTTGGGAAAGCATCGAGCAAATATATACTTGTTGAAGGTCGGGAGGAGGTTCTTCACAATCATGTTCAATTGTTCTTCCTCATTAGGCCTAACAGTCATCTGAGCTACTTTTGTCCTCCACCTTGTGATGAATGCATGAAAAGATTCACTGGAATCTTGCTTGGTTGTCTCAAGGTCTCGCCGGGTGATGTCCATCTCAGTATTGTACTTGTATTGCTTGTAAAATTCATGGCACATATCTTCCCAAGTCTGAGTTCGAGAATCCTCCAAATTTAGGAACCAAGGTAGGGCACCTCCGGTGAGTGTATTTTGAAACATTTGGGCTAGTAACTCTTCATCAGCTCCCAAGGGTTGCAATGCTTTTATGTACATTTTCAGATGGGCTTTAGGGCAGCTCATGCCATCAAACTTGTCCAATGTTGGGATCTTAAACTTTGGTGGGGCCCTTGCTTGAGGAAAGAGAGAAAGTGAATGCAGATCCATAGCTTCTTTAACCCTTCTAGATCTCATTAAAAGCTTTTCCATTTGGTCCATTCGTTCAACCATCTTCTTCTCATTTTCAGTCAACACCAAGCCATGGCTTTCTTTAGAATTTCTAGGTCCATTATCATTTTGGGCCCTAGAGGATTCATAAGAGTTCTTATTCCCCATTTGTTGGATCAATGTTGGATGTCCTTTTGGAGTTGGGCTTGACCTGCTACCAAAGTGTTGAGTAAATCTTGAGTGGTGAGAGGCGGTTGTTCCCTATGATCATTCATGTGTCGATCTTCTTAGTTGTTGGCTATTTCTTAATTGGAAGCCTTGGTTTTGATGTTTGCTTGGGCTTTGCACTTTAAGATTGGTGGCTTTAATCTTGATGTCTTTAAGCTTGATGATCTTGAGCTTTTAGATATGCTTTGAAATTGGTGGGCTCAAACTCTGATTGAGATTCTTTGGTCTCAACCAAAATGCATTAGTTAAATTTTTATTTTCTTTAAGAAATCTTAAACAATTATGATGGGCCTAAGCATTGGACTAAGGCACATCATGGATCAAACAACGGCCAAACACATTCATGGGATGCAATGTATTTTATGGGATTGACCTAAAGATTAGTTCTATGGCTTCTTACATGAAGGTAAAAGGTAAGCTAATAGGTTCCCCAAAAGCTAGGATGTTGTACCTCCCAACTTGTGACGTATGAATGCCGCGTTGGTCCAAACGGTAGAGTTTGTCCTTTACGAAACGCAAGAAAGATCAAGCGAGTCTTAGGCAACGGGGTGGTAGGTTCACCACTTGGTACACAAATCCAGGAGGACCGCGATCCATGGCTACAATTACTGTGGTTTTCGGGCAACAAACACAATTCATATCCAATTCCAATTATGCAAATGATGTTATGGCAAGCAAATATGACATATTATTAAAAGCAATAAACAAACAAATGATATGGTTGGCCACCATAACCTAAACTAAAGTCTAGCCTTTAACATCCCTAGTGGAGTCGTCGCCACTGTGAAATGTACTCCCCCCCTAGATCGAGGGTTTTACATGGAGTTGCCACATATTTAATTTAAAAGGGAAAATAAGAAAACCTTTAATAAAAAAAAAAAATACTTCTGTTGTATTAATGTATATTGCAATTTACATCAAATTTTGCAACAAAAATTTACAATGCTTTTTTGTCTTAGATACAATCTAAGAAAAGTAAATTACATTGCTTTATTTCCTAGTTACATTCTAAAAAAAGTAAAATTACATGTGCAAAAGTATAGTCTAGAACCCTTGATCTTGATTCAGAGGCTAATTTACGAGATGGGAAGGGATTAAGCACCCATCTCGCTCGATAAAACCGGTCTCCTAGGTTAAGATGGCCAATGTCATGTCATGTTAAGCAAATACAAACAATATGTCATATAATCATGTTAATTTGTAGGAATTTTAAACAAATATGTGTTAGGGGAATTAGACATAAAAAGAAACAAAAAGTGAAACTTGTTAGATAACAATTTTAATATAAAGAAAACATTAAGGTAATGGCATGTTCATCTAAGAAATCAATGTAAGTAAAAAATTCCTAGCCTAGACATGTTCATCTAAGCATGTGAAGAAAAAACAAAGTTGTCATATTATTTATCATCAACATAATTGCAAAGAGAAACAAATAAAAATAAAACATTTGAGCATATTTGATCATCCAAGAAATTATGAAAAGAAGTAAAGGAAAATCCCTAGACATGTTTATCTAGAGAAAATCAAAATACTTAGACATGTTCATTCAAGCATTTTTAAAAAGTAAAACAATTACCTAGAATTGTTCATCTAAGCATGTAAAAGGAATAACAATGAGACATATAGGCGTGTTCATTCAAGCATATCATAAAAGAAACAAATAATGACTTGTTAAACATTTATTTAAGCTTGTGTAGAACGTTAAGAACATAATTAACAACTTACCAGCATAGAACATAAATTAAAAAAAAAAGGGGAAGTGATCACTTAAATGGCTAGGGAGAAAGCAAGGAAGTACTAAACTACAACCAAAGTAGAAACAATGGTTGCACAACTGGCTTTCTTTTCTGCTTTCTCACTAGCTCTCTAGAGGGAATTCGGGGTCTAGAAAATAGAAGAGGTCTTCTCTATTTATAGGGGAAGGGATGGCTTAGCTTTAAAACTAAGTTATTAGCTTTCTTCTGAAGCTAAGGGGAGAGATAACCTGTTTAAATGAGCTGAAACGGATTTGGTGTTGATCTCCATTTGAATTTTGAAATGATGCTGCACCTGCTTCGTATTTTGGCTCTTACTTTCTGCTCAAAATTCCAATTGATTCGAGATGGGTATTCTTTGAAAGGAAATTCAATTATCTACAACTTTGTCAGAAATAGAGAAAGCCAAATTTCAAAGTTATCTAGGCCAAATATGTGTTTCAAATTGCTGCTGAAACTAGTAACGATTCTTGAGCATTTTTGAAAATTTTCCTAGGATGTATCTGTTTCTTATCCTATTTATTTTTCAAAAATTTTTTTTTTCTTTTGAAGCTAAAGGAAGGGATAAGCCTATTAGACAAGCTTGACCAAATTTGAGTTTGATCCTCATTTGAAATTTTGAAAGATGAGTGAAGATGATGCTGAATTTGTGTTATCTTCTGTACCTGTTTCGTATTTTCGCCATAACTTTCTGCTCAAAATTTCAATTGATTCAAGATTTTTTTTTTTTGAAAGAAAATTTAATTCTCTACAACTTTTATAGAAATAGAGAAAACCAAATTTTGATGTTTTCCAGGCCAAAAATACGATTCAATTTGCTGCTGAAGATAATGACGTTTTTTGAGCATTTTTCTTTTTTCTTTTTTCTTTTTTTGAATTTTTCATGGATCATATCTCCAAAAATTTTTAAAAGAGCAGATAAAATGCTGTAATTTTTTTTTTTATTATTTCTCTTTTTAAAAAAAAAAAATGAAATCCAATAAAAAATTATACTTAATTAATTTTAGATTAATTCTTGTGAGAACAATTAAAATTAAATGTTTAAAATAGGACGTGATCAGACCCATCGTGTAGGTGAACCATGATCATTGAAAATTGTTTGTATGATAACTTTTGATTAGGTGGTCCGATCAAAACCTATGACATACCATTATGATCGTTAGAGCATCAAGATTCGTTTTGTATCACAAATATGAAGATCTATCGGTTGGTTAAATGCAAATTGTAAAATGGGGTGTCTACAGCTCCAAACTTATCTCCATCACAGTTCCCAGTTCCTACTGCCCTGCCCGCTATGAATACTGCCCCAACTCAGCCTACCGTAGACACCACTCCAGCTCAACCTGATGACCCTGCTGCTTGATGAAGAAGAAACCATTTTACTTTGCTTTTCTTTTTGCTTTTTCCTTTCTTTATTTCTCTTACTTTACTCGGTTTGCCTATGGTCATCAGGATGTGGTAACAAAACACTGGTTTGAATTTAGTTTTTGTTTATTTTATTTAGTTTACTTACAGTCATCGGCATATGGTGACAAGACATTAGTTTCAGTCATATTTGTGAACAATTCTCATCGCTATTGTTTTTATTGGAGTTAAATTGTTTCTGCCATATTTTACTCTTGTTCATTTATAGCTATCATGTAATTGAGTTAAGGTGTGCACTGATTGTTGACCGGGATATAACCTAATCGGGCTTTCGTTCTTAACTAACCTGAATAAGTAATGCTCTTGCCCGGTTGACAACCGTGATCGAATTGAATAGGCCCCTGTCCTTAAGAAAAAATAAAGATACGGTTTTCACCTGTTTGGTGACCGAGATTGAACTGAGCACAGGTTTCTGTCCTTAGATAGATAAAATAAAGATATGGTTTTCACCTGTTCAGTGACCAGGATTGAATCGAGCACAAGTTTTTGTCCTTAAATATATAAAATAAAGATAAGGATGGTAATTCGACTTCTATATATTACACGCATAAACATTGTTTTTTACACAACAGTTGTACGTAACTTGTAATTTCTCCTACAGTTAGCGGTAAAATCTTCGTAAATTTTCAACATTCCATGGACGGGAGAGTGGCCTCTCATCCATATCCTCCAAGTAATACGCCATAGCTCCAGTAATGGCAGTAACCCTGTACGGACCCTCCTAATTTGGAACTAACTTTTCGACACTGGCATCCCGGGCATTCCTCACTGCTTTCTGCAACACTAAATCTCCGGCACTGAACTTTGTACTCTTGACATCCTTGTTGTATCAACAAGCAAGCTTTTGTTGATACTCGGCTAGTCTTATGGTTGCTGATTCCCGGTATTCTTTTAACAAGTCTAATTGCTTTACCATTAGCTCTTCATTTTCGATAGGGACAAATCTTGAGACCCAAGCATTGCATAAGCTTACCTCAGTTGGTATCACTGCCTCCCCTCCATATGTCAGTGAAAATGGAGTTTCTCTCGCGGATTTTCTGGGGGTTGTCTTGTATGCCCACAAGACACTCGGTAACTCCTTAGCCCACATTCCCTTTATGCCTTCCAATCTCTTCTTCAACTCATTCACAATCACCTTGTTAGTTGCTTCGGCTTGGCCATTACTCTGCAGATATGCCGGATATGCCGGGGTGGAATATCTTTTCTTAATACTGAGGTTACAACAAAACTTTCGAAAGGCTTTACTATCAAACTGTAACCCATTGTCAGATACCAGGGATTTTGGCACCCCAAATTTTGTTATTATATTTCTTCACACAAACTTCTTAACGTCTACATCTCGGATATTGGCTAGCGTCTCGGCCTCGGCCCATTTTGTAAAGTAGTCCACGACTACTAGAACAAATCTTCGGTTTTCTGTAGTCCAAGAGAATGGACCAATATTATCTAGCCCTCACTGTACAAAGGCCAATGAGCTATTGATAGGGTTCAAACTCCCTGCCAACTGATGTATCAAAGGGGCATATTTTTGACATTACTCACTTTCAAATATATTCGGTAGCATCTTTGTGCATTTGTGGCCACTAAAATTCAAAGTTCCATTAATTTCTTGAAATCTGGGCGCAATTCAAAGCCCCCAGGGGTCAGTCAATGATTGTTTTAGTAGAGAGAGCAGGCTTTTGCTTGTAGTAGTAGTAGTAGTAGTAGTAGTAGTAGTAGTAGTACTGTCCAAGTGTCCATGTGCATCAAAAGGAGTCACGACTCCCGACACTACATATTAAAGGTGGTCAATTAATTAGGTGTGGCTTTTATCATTTGATTTTGATACAAATAAATAATTGTAACCACCGATCAGGTTCACCAAAAAAAAAAAAAAAAAAGTAACCACCGATCGGACCCATATCCCAAAAGCTAGCTAAGTAGCTATTGCCAAGGTCCCAAATTCTCACTCAGTCTCGCGAGCACATTAATTATTTGAGCTCTTTCATTGGTTGGTGTGTAGGCCAGGCCATCCATGGAATTATGAAATTCAAATTAATGAATATATAACATAACATAACATAACATATACGTGGCTTTTTCTACTCCTAAATTTTTAGGACAAAATGGGCTTTTGCCTTTTTCAACAAAATTAATTAGCCTTATGCCCTCTTTTACAAACTAAATAGGGAAATGCCCCTCTTTTAAAACTCGATTTTCTCAAAATCGAGTTATAAAAAAAAAAAAAAATCTAGAGCCCTATAGCGGCGTTTTTAAGGACCTATAGTGACATTTTCAAGACCTATAGTGACGTTTTTTAACTCGACTTCCACAAAATCGAGTTATAGACAATTTTTTTAATTTTTTTTACCTATAACTCGATTTCATATAAATCGAGTTACAAAACGCCACTATAGGTCTTGAAAACGTCACTATAAGTCCTTAAAAACGCCGCTATAGGACCTAACTCGATTTATCAAAAATCGAGTTTTAAAAGAGGGGCATTTCCCTAATTAGTTTGAGAAGGAGGGCATAAGGCTAATTAATTTAATTGAAAAGGGCAAAAGCCCATTTTGTCCTAAATTTTTATGTGCCAACTGCCAAACATATGTGATATTGTCACTAATAATTAATGAGAGCATCCGGCAGTATCATCCCCCCTAATAATTAATGAGTATTATTATATATTTCATTACAAATTAAAAAAAATAAAAGTAGGTTCGGTAATGACTAATGACCTTTCCCACTTACCCGAGTTGCTGTACCTGTAACTGTTAAGATCGGAGTAGGGAGACCTCTCGCAATAATTTTGCTAATAATTATAGAACAAAAAAATGTCCGTTTGGGGAATCTCAAAACTTAATAGCCATTGAAAAGGAGGGGGTGTATTTTGTCAAAAAAAACTATCTAATAATATATGATATACCTTTTCTTTCTTAAAAAGAAAAAGAAAAAGAAAAAGAGACAAGTTATTATTTTAAAACGTTGAGTTCACAGCAACTCACTCGAGTGACTTCAATATTTGCTACTTTTAGAGTATTTTAGCATTCAAGAATGGAAGAAAGTGTCTATTTTATATCTTCAAAACATACATTATTTATTTTTATCATCATATTTTATAACTCATCTAACATCTCAATTTTTATTTTTACATACAACTCATTAAAATAATATAGATTCTAAAAAAAATAAAATAAAATAAACTACCCTATGAACTCATTCTCTCTCTTCTCTCCCATCTCTCTCTTCCATCTTTTTTGTACTTTTATATTTACTTTTATGTTTAGCAACCATACTTTTATATTTACTTTAGTACTAGTATTGGGGGTGTAAAACCCTCGGTTGCTATTTTAGCTACCAACAAGCCAAAAAATACACATCCGAAGGTGGATACGTATTCTTTTTTACCAACTGTAGCTTAGGATGTAAAATATATATAAATATAAATATATATATATATATTTTTACTTAAAACTATCTCCTCTTCTCTCCCACTTCTCTCTCTCCTTTGAATTGTTTATATTATTTAATATTGTAGTTTATATTATTTTAAAGAGCATTAGTATCCGAGGATGAAAAAAAGTTATATTTTACACCCTTAAAATCTACTTTATCTATTTTACCATCTCATTTTACAACTCACCCAATATTTCAGTTTCTATTTTTACATACAACTTATAAAAATAATATAAACTACACTAACAAATAATATAAAAAATTTCAGTTTCTCTCTTCACTTCTATCTCTCTTTCCTCTCTACTTTTTGTCTATCTCAAACCCACTCAACACTAGGGGTGTGCAAAAAACCGACGAACCGAACAAATCGGCCAAAATTGACCGAATCGTTGCCAAATTTTTGGTTCGGTTTCGGTTCAGTTCAGTTTCGGTTTCATTTTTTGAAAACCAAAATTTTCGGTTTCAGTTTCGGTGTTGGATTTTTTCACCCAAAACTGAACCGAACAAACTGAATATATATATATATATATATATTTATGTAACACTAATACGTAACTGATTAATGGCCTGAATGGTATGCGCCTTCTGTTTGAGCTTGCTGATCCCAGGTTCGAGCCTTCGCCCGGGATGTATGTATTTTTTGCTATTTAATTTTTTAAAACCCTAGTACTAGCATAAATACGGAAATACCCCTGTTCTTTTCTTCCCTTTTCTTTCTTCAGCCGCCCCTTTCCCCAGTTTTTTCTCTCAATTTTTTCTGTCTCTCTCTCCCTTTCTTGCTTCAATTTTTCTCTCTAACCTACGGTCCTTCCCCAATTTTCTCTCTAGTCTCTGCCCTTCTCAGTCCAGCAGCCTCAATCTTTTCTTTTCTTTTCGTTCTCTAAGTCCCATGGACCATGGCATGCCTTTCTCTTCTCTCTAAGTCACATGTCTCTATTCTTTCTTCAATTTAGATTGAAAAATCACTATAGAGTTGGCTCAAGCATGGTGGTAGGCTCCTGCTATGGTGCAACAACGGTAAAGTTCTTTCTAGACCATTTTGCTAATTCAATATATTTTGAATTTTTTGTAGGAATCTGTATGTAATACTGTAAATTGTTGAACAAATATTGTTGGAAAATTTTCTTTCTCTGTCATTCTGATTTGTTCAATAGCTCTCTCTCTCTCTGTTGCTCTATTACTTTGTTTTTTATATGTGATTAAATTTAGGGTTTTGAAAATCTCAATAAACCTCTCTTTGGAAAACTGAAAACTGACCGAAACCGACTGCAACCGATATACACCGAAACAGATGGTTTTCCAGCCATTTCGGTCGGTTTCGGTTGAGAATTTCACAAACCGAAATATTCGATTTCGGTTGGCCATACCTATACAAACCGACCGAAACCGAACCGAGCACAGCCCTACTCAACACCTTCTACAAAACTCAGCCACAAACAACAATTCCAGTACCACCAAAATTACCACACAAAAAAAAAAAAAAAAAAAAAAAAAACCCAGGGGCAGTGCCACCTTAAGGCCCACTCCTTGACCTGAATTTTTTTTTTTTTTTATATATAATAATTTAAAAAATTTTATTTGTCTACCATTCAAAAAAAATTTGGGAACACTCTCAAAATTTTTTTTTATGCCAATAAAATTTAATTTTGCTTCATAATTTGTTTTACATTCAGTGGATGAATGATTGCTTGGTTGTGTACATTGAAAGAGATGTAGGTTGTTGCATTGATAATGAGACTATCATGCACCGATTTCAAAATATGAAAACTTGTAGAATGCAATTGTAAACTTTATGTATATGTGTGTTTTTTTTTATTGTTGTCGTTGTCAATATATGAATTTCTTTTTTTATTAGATTATATAATTTATGCTTGGAACACTTTGAGAAACATTCCTGGAACCGCCACTAAAAAAAACTCTCACCACCAACCACCAAACCAACCCACCGCCACCGCTAAAAATCCTTACCACCATCGAAACACCCATAGACCCACTGCAACACCCACAAACCCACCAAATCTAAGCCAAACTCTAAGAGCATCCACAGTAGTGGAGCTAAAAATTTAGCTATTTAGCTTTACCAAAAGTTACTTTATCTATTTTACCTACACACATGCTGCAGCAGTGGATCTATTTTAGCTTTCAACACAATAAAATAATATCAACATCACAATAAAATAATATATCTACTACAATAAAATAATCTATCTCACTACAATAAAATAATATATTCACTACATACAACTATCATAGCCACACACACAACCACAACCACAACCACCACCACCACCACCACCACCACCAACACAGCCCACAACAAAGAAAAAAATCAACCAAGCCCACACCCACCAGACCCACCAGGCAACACCCACACCCACCACCATGAAACCCACCCGAGCCACCACCATGAACACACCAATCTACCCACAAACCCACCCACAGCCTAGCCACCCATCGATGAACCTAGCCACCCATCGATGCCGATCTACCCACACAACCACAACCCACAGGAGGAAAAAAAAAAAAAAAAAAAAAACCAAGTAAGGGCGAAATGGGTTGGTGGCGTGGGTCTGCGACGTGCCGGTGGCATGGGTTGGCAACGGTGAAGCAAATCGGCGAAGTAGAGAGTAGATGAGGGAGAGAAAAAAAAAAATTAGAAGGAAAAAGGAAGAAAGAAGAGAAGCCGAAGAGAGAAAAGAAAGAAAGAGAAAATATTTTTTAAATGAAATATGAGAGAGAAATTTAATAAAATAATTTTTTTTAGCTCTCATGAATAGTGCACATCTATCTATAGATGTGCACTATAGCAATGGAGCTAAAAAAAAAAAAAGATTTAGTTCCACTGCTAGAGCATGATTTTGGTGTTTGACGAGTTAAAATATAGCAATATAGTAATATAGCACCACTGCTGTGAGTGCTTTAACCAATCCCCACCAACAGTGAACCCATCCCACCACCACTACAGCAACCCCCCACCACCACAACAAAAAAATAAAAGCAATACCAAAACACAAACCCAATCTGAGATAGAGAATCGGAGAGAGAGAGAGAGAGAGAGAGAATCAAAGTGAGGCTGATCTCTAGTCCATTGACGCTGATCTCAAAACCACCACTCCGTCGACGCCGATCTCCAGTCCACGCTGTCAACGTCGATCTCCAAACCACAACACCAAATCCCAAAACCTAAACCCAGATCACAAACCTAAACCCGGCCACCATCTATTTCTCTCTTCCAAATCGCCACCGCAATTGCCACACCACCCCAAACCCCAGTAGAAACCCATAAAACCCAGCAGAAGCCCAAAAGCCCAGGCACACAACGCCTCGACCACACATGCTGAGCCGCTGCCGCTGCAGCCACACCTCCACCACACAAGCACTGGACTATTTGAGAGAGAGAAGTTAAAGGGGCGAAGAGAGGGAGTGAGTCACAGAGAGGGAGTGAATGAGATATGAGAATCGAAAAAAATGAAAAAGAAAAAAAAAAAAAAAGGCTAATGGTCTGTTTGGATTGAGGGAAAGGGAGGGGGAGTAGAATAAAATAGAATAGATTTAGCACAAAATTAGCTTATTTTTAGCCTACTCTACTTCTCTCCACTCCCCCTCCTTCCCCCCTCCATCCAAATAGGCCATAAAGAAGTTAAGAGGGACAGTAAGAGAGAGAAAATAAGTGAATAAATTATAATAAAATTTTTTGCAACCTATGAACAGTTGGTTCTCACAAAATTTTATATAATAAAATTTTTAGAAACCCATACCCGAATGGAGATGAGTTTTTGCTTATTGGTGGCTAAAATAGCAGCTGAGGGGGTTTTTTACAACCCCTAATGCTAGTACTCTAATAAGTTGTATGTAAAAAGTAGAAATTAGGATGTTGGATGAATTATAAAATTAGATAGTAAAATAGATAAAGTAGGTTTTTAAAGTGTAAAATAGAGACTGATATGTATTCCTGATTACTAGTGTTTTATGTTTAACAACCATGAATAGTAGGTTGTATATATACAAACTTAGAGTATCCATAGCAGTGAAAATATTTTTTTAGCTATTTGGCACCACAAAAAGTTACTTTATCTATTTTATCTACTATTTTTACAAAACATCCAGTAGCAGTGAATCTATTTTAGCTTTCAACATAATAAAATAATATATCTACTACAATAAAACAATACATCCCACTACCAAAAAAACACTACAAATCGATGAATGGCACAATCCACAACCACTGCCAACCAAGAACAACCACCCAACAACAACTAGCAAGCCAAGAACAACCACCCACAACCACTACCAAAGCCAAAAACCACCACACAAATCACCACAAAAAAAAAAAAATAATAAATAAATTCAAGCTAACCTGGCCAAATTGAAGTGATTTTGATATATATATATATATATAATTTTTTTTAGTAATAAAGTTTACTTTTAATAATGATTTCCTTCATTTTGCAACATTTTCTCACCAACCAAACGCCTCAGCAAAAAAAAATTATTTAAAAAAAAAAAAAAGTTAAAAGAAGGGTAATGAAATCAAGCTTTGATACACACACACACACAGAGAAACATATGATCTAAAACAAATCCATCTGATTCCACATTGACCAGGCTATCATGGAAAACAAATCCATCTAATTTTTATTTCAGCTTACAAAGTGTTTAATCCAGTCAAAATCTGAACCCCATACAGTTCTAATAAGTAATCACGCTACACTCCCACAAAGCATGAATTGTGGACTCCGATGCTTTTGAACAAAGATGACTTAATAAGAGCATCCACACACACAGAGAGAGAAGTCGCCATTTTTTCACACAACAAAGATGGGCATCGGCAATGAGAGAGAGAGAAAAAAAAAATGAAAGGGAGAAAGGAAGGAAGAAGAGAAGCTGGAGAGAGAGAAAAAGAAAGAAAAGATAAAATATTTTTTTAATGAGAGAAGAGTGAGAGTTTAATAAAATATTATTATTATTTTTTTAGCTATATCACCATTGCTGTAGCATGTATTTTAAGTATTAGTGGTGCTAAAAATAACAATATAACTATTTGGCACCACTATTACTAGTACTCTCATTAGCATTGAAAAATTCTAATTCTACTCTATTTTACCATTCCAAAAAACTACTTTATCATTATACCATATTATTTTACAATACTTCCAACATCTCAAAACTCTATTTTTATTAAAATATTATTTTTTAATCTTTCTTTATTATTTCTTTCCGACCGCTACATTTTTTCAAACTTGGCTGGAATTTCATCCTTTTTTTCACTTTCTCTCCCATGCTCTCTGTCACTTTCTCTCTACCCCTCCATTTCCCTTTCTCTATGCCTGACTGCCTCTTGAGTTTGTGGGTTTCTCTGGTGCTGGGTATGGCTGGGCTGTAGTGGTTTTTTGTGGATCGTGGGTCTCTGCGGTGGGAAGGCCAACAACTACACGGACTCTATACTAACAAGAATTTCTGCATCTTTATTCGCATCTTCCTCGTGGATCGTGGGTTGATTTCGGTGTGGCTGGACTGGGTTGCGGTAGCTAGGCTACAGTGGATTTTGTGATTTGATATCGGTGAGTTTTAATTTTGTTGGGTTTTGATTGATTTTGGTGGGATTTGATTTTTGTGGTTGGGTTCGTGGGTTGATCGAAGTGGCTTTGGGTGTTAGTTGTGGATGGGTATGGGTTATGGTGTTGGTGGCGGATTGATTTTGGGTTGGGGTTCACGGTGATGGAAGGTAGGTGAGTGAGTGGGTTTTGGTTGATGGTGGGTATGGTTTGTGGTGGTGGTGGCTAGTGGTGGGTTGATTTTGGGTTGGGGTTTACGATGGTGGCAGGTGGGTGGGTGAGTGGGTTTTGGTTGATGGTGGTTGGGGTTGAGGTTGTGGGTGGTGGTGGTGGCTGTGGTGGCTATGGCTGTGGTTGTGGCTGTGGCTGTGGCTGTGGTGACAATGGGTGTGGACAATGACAGTAGATTTGTGGGTAGTGGAAGAGAATAGATGAGAGATGAGAGAGAGGCCATGTGAAGCTTCAGTAATGGAGATGGGTGAGAGGCTTGGTGAAGCTTCAGCGATGGAGGATGATGCGTGATGTTGATGTTGATGTTGGGAGGAGGACGGTGTTTGGGTCTGAAGAGAGGAGAGAGTAGATGGAGAAACAGAGAAAGAAGAGAGAGAAGATTTCGGGGGAAAAAAGCATTATAAAATATATATATATATTTTTTTACAATATTGCTACAGTACAATTCTATCTTTAGAATTAGAATTGTACTGTAGCAGTATTGTAAAAATTTTTGCAATACATGAGTTTAAAATTCTCTGATGTAGAGTACTTTGGGACTGCAAATGCCAAATACTTCTTACATTTGGCATTTGCATCCCCCAATGCTAATGCTCACTATTCATGGTTGCTAAAATCTTTTATCAACTCACACCCGGATAAAGCTCAATTTGAGCAGGTGGGTTGCTAAGGTTTTTACACCCACAATGTAAAAGTTGTTCTTTTTGCCACTTTCTTGCTAGTCTGTTTTGTTTTCTGCCACATATTAAAGTTTGGCTATTGTGCATGTAATTAAAGAAACTTATCGAGTATTGTTTTATACCGCTGCTTTAACAATTATCATTCACCCTTTTCCCCCCAAAAGGAAAAGAGAAAGAAAAGGAAGCCCGTGGTCTATTTGACCAGTACTCAGCCCTCCCTTCCAATTCCATTCTAAAAAGAAAAGGAAGAAAAAATACATAATGAGAATAAAAATGTTTATGACGCCTACTCCCCAGCAAAGATGTTCCAGCAATTGTGATAGTTTCTAATCGCTGGTATAGTCTTTAACAATCAACCTGAATTTATTTATTTATTTATTTTTTTATGTAAGTACAATCAACCTGAATTTATCAACCGAATAGAAAATTAAAAGGGATTAAAGGATTCAAAACATTGTTTTTCCAGTACTAATCACACGTAAGTAGTGATGGTTTATATGGCAATTATAACAAATATTCTGTTACATTGAAGCTCCAACTTCATCTGAATTCACTGCAGCTCCATTAGGGGCATCATCTCCATGAAGCTGAGCAGAAACATCGTCTATGGCTGAATTCAACTGAGCAATCTTCTCCGTTAATATTTTGCGAGTTCTCTGAAGTCATCACACCACCAATGCAATATCAATGCATTGCAAACATTTTAAAAAAAAAAATGATAACTAAAACAATATCAATAATAGTTAAAAGAGGATGAAAATACAAGTTAACACAAACAATTTGTACAGTATTTCTTTTTCTTATTTTTTTTCTTGAAGCTACAATTCATAAAGTATACTTATACATACGAACTATTATATTTTTCTTGTTTGTCTTATGACAACCAACCATAACTAGGCCTTTATTTGTCACCAAAAAGACTTTACTTTCAGAGTTGAACACATTAACAAACATGCATACACACATAATGAATAATTTAAAGGATTGCAAATGCAGGAACAGCTCCTCACCTCCAAAGCTTTCTCCTCGTCATATATAAATTTTGGCAACTTCCTCATCAGATCTTTTCTATCAGCTCCAGCAAGTGCCTTGCTTATCTGCAAAAAGTAAACTCATCAGTACTTCAGCCTAAAAAAATATTGAAAAATAAATAAATAAACAGTGCATCTGAGCTGTTAATTGTATGAACAGTATATATACCACATCAATAGCCCAAAAGTGAATCAATAACCCAATACTTACTGATGCATCACATGGCTGTTTAATTAGGCCAAATAATTACATACATTTACATATTTCTTGATACTACGACTTTAAATGAAATATTTTCTCTATAGGCTCAAAAATGTGATAAAAAACACATGTACTACTCCAATTAATTAGAACCTAAGGAGACAGATGCACAACACTCTCATTAAAAAGCCACTAACAAAGATACTTGCACAATTTGGTTTTCCATCAAATAAACCAGATTTTAGATCATTAAGGTGTCAAAATGAACACATACACTACTCTACTTAATTGATAACCTAGGAAAACACAGACACCCGAGACCAAATAAGTTGGATTTCAGTAGGTATATAAAGCTAGATACTTCAACAATACCTGGGGTGCATATATGCAGCCTAGTGTCCCAACAACCATGCCTCCCAAGACAAAGCCACCAACAAAGATACTTGCAGTATTTGGTCTTCCACCATCCCCGCTGTACTTGCACAAAGTACAAAGTGTTTAGAAAAAAATGGATATCCTTAGGACATGAGGAGTAGCTATCAATCTTTCTAACAAGGAAAAATAGAATCCTTAATAGGAAGTGAAACAAGACTAACTAAATTGTAAATGTTTCCAGTCAATATATTTGATTTTCTTTTGGTTTTTTTTTTTTTTTTTGGGGGTGTGGGGGGGAATGAAGACATGCACATATCTCATAGAATCTCATATTAGAAACTTAGGGTCATTCATGCTTTGGGGTTAAAAAAAAAAAAAGAGAGAAGATTTTTGGTCTACAAATTTACGCCGACATATCTAGTGCATAGCTAAATAAAAAAGGAAGAGTAAAGCTTAACCACATCTTTTTCACATTCAATTAAATGCTAGAATGCTTTTAGGAAAGAGTATACGGCCAACTAAATTTGTGCGAACAACTTTGAGCTTACCGATGCAAAAAATGGTTGGAAGGCAAAATAATAAGCAGTACTCTACATAACAACTACTACAAAAAAGATGTTAACCACAGTAGCCATTTTTATAAGTATAAATGCATATAAAGTTACAAGTACATGCTCAAATATACTAAGACACATACACTCACCCATAATTCTCAATGAACAAAGTAGCGAGTCCAAAAAATCTTATGACACTACTTTTTTTTTTTTTTTTTTCATGGACAAGTAAATTGTATACATACCCTGCTCGAACTGTAAAAGGGGTTTTAGATGTAGTAAGTTTTGCTTTACGCTGAAAACCAGGAGTTAGAGACGGATCACAGGTGCTAATATTCAAAAGACATCGGTCAGTTGGCTTCAAAGAACCTGGCTTCAAATATTCAAGAATTAATTAGACGGACTGAAATCTGTGTAAATAAATACAGGAAAAATGCAAAAGCTACTACCAAATTTTCTATAAAATTCACACAAACTAAGTCTATCATGCACATCAACAGCATAATAAATACGCCTTTTTCGTGTCGTGTTTAAAAGTTATACATATATACCTATACTTCAATTGTTATAATAAGCGGACTGAAAAGGGGATTCGAACAAGCAATGTCATTGAGTTACAAGCCTCTTGGCTTGACCAATCTACCAAATCTCGATTGTGTCGCTTATTAAAAGTTGAAAACATCAATTTGTAAAGCTTACGTAGTAAAATTTATGCTATTAGTAAGATATAATGTTGAGAGCATATTACAAGCATGGCATGAATGTGAACAATTGGATGAAACATTAGATTGTATGCAGTATTTATACAAAAAAGTGCAAAATTGATTGACATAAATTAGAATCTACTATTAGATGTTGAAACAGAGTATGAATGCAGTGAATAACTACAAAAGATGAAAAGTTTTAAAAAAAGTAAACGGCATATGGTAGAATTGTGGTTGTAATTAAAATTCAAAACAACACAAATTAGTAATCAACAATCAAATAAATAATTAAACTAGTACAGTATGATTGTAGTAATAAATTTACGTAGTAGTATGTCAAAACGTTTCGCAGAGATCTACGCGATGCCGATGCAGTAAGAGTTTGAAAAGAAGATGATATTGCTCAGGGAGAATTTACCGGATAAGAAGTGGGTTTGGTTTGGAGAGAAACAACTGGGTAGAGCAGCAGCAGCCATTTCCGTTTCGAATTGAATTGAATTTGACACTGTACCTTTGCTAAGCACTTCTTCGTCTTCGATGTTATCGAACTTTCGGCTTTACCAATGGATGCTTCAGATATCGGGACAATAATAAAATTAGATACAAAAATAGAAAATTTTCATTTGGGTCTGAATCTGAGAGAGAGCAGAGCTAGAGAGAAAATAATATTCAGCCTCAAATATTATATTAGGCTAAGGAACAGCTGGGGCTGTGATTGGGTGGGCTTTTCTCGGCCCAGGATTATTCCTGGCCCAATTCAATTTTGTATTTTATAAGAATCCAGAATATATTTTGTAAATCCACTAATGAACCAAATGGGAAAAAAAACAAACATAAATTTAGTTAGAACCATCCTAGAAATGGTCTCAACCACCCTAATTAATAAGCAATTAACATTACAATAAGAAGCTCATTTATAAGCTAGTAGGTAAGCTACCCTTTTTCTCCCTCTATTGGCCCATGTACAAGCTGAATTACACATCAAGTAGGTAATCCCTGCATGTCTTCAATTGTTTGCTTAACATCCCAACTTACAATTTTAGAAGCTTTCATAATTAAATCTACAACTTTTTTAGCATCCCCTTCAATAATAAAATTTTTCATTCATTGCAAACTCCACCGCAACCAAAACAAACACCTTAAAGTCATTTTGTATAGGGGCAAAAATTGGATCCAATACTCTTGTGCACTGGACCTATCAAGATTATGACACATATTTACTTTTGGCCACATATCATGATTTTGACGAATCTAATGCACAAAATCATTGGATCCAGGTCAAGGTCTTTGCACAATAGCTTATTATTGGGACAACTAGTAGGTTAAATCATTAAGTTCACAATTATCTAACAACAACATTTTTTAGGACAATTGGTAATTTAACAGGCTTTAAAATTGATGTTAATTATAGTCTCTTATCATCATTGCCGTAGAAGCATTCCCTCTCTCAATAGTTAGAGTATTTTCTTTGAGATTGGCTTGAGATTAAATTTTTTTTTTTAAATGTCTATAAACATTATTTAGGCAAGATAATATTCAAGTTGAATGTTTCATTAATTTCTCATTTAGATTATTTCAAGTAAAAGACCAAATCAACATTTCAGAGAACAATAATTTTAAGAGACAAAAACAAAGCACCATTCCAAGATTCTCACGCCCAATGGACCCCAAAACAAGACAAGTTTTTCTTCCTAAGTAAAGGAAGGAATCAGTTTGAGAAGCAAACAAAAAGCAATAAAAAATTTACTAACCAATTAAGAATTAAAGCCTTAAAACTTCATGAGGGGCTAAGCAACGTTGGATTGGTAGGCATCAAATCATGAATAATTTCCCTCGTTCGAAAGGTGATAAGCTTCAGTAATTGATTGTTTCGCCCTTATTATTAATTAATGATGTTTGCTACTATATATTATCAAAGTTTTTAACACTACTTTGATGGCTTTGCAGGCCTCATTTTCGTCTTGGCATGTAAAACTGCTGGCATGCATCAATTTTATTTTTATCTTTGTACTCTTTATCTATTACTATAACTAGCATATGACCCGTGCAATGCGCAGACTACTTTTATTTATTACTCATGGAAAAATATGTAAAATCATAAAAATATTATGACAACTTCATAGATAATTAAAATTAAATAAACTGCTTTTTTAAAAAAGAAAATGAAAAGGAAAAAAAGAAAAAGGAAAAAAAACTTCCCATTTATTTTTATTTTTCTTAATTATTATTATTTTTTAAAATGATGAGAAACTCCCTTAAAGTTGAAGGTGTGTTTATGCATTAAATATGGTCAAATGAAGAAAATACAAAAATCCTCAATTATACAAACTATGTAGTCTCAATTATAGGATTCTTATTATAGCAATCCAAATTAAACTACACAGAGGACAACTAATTTCAAGAATATATGCAAAAATCGCACAAAAGATATTTGTTGGGGTAGGAAAAAAATAAACAAAACAAAACTCTTGAAAAAGTTAAATTGTAGAGTTTTATGAATACCAATCATTGTACTGCCCCATAAAAAACCTAAAAGATGGTGGCACTATATCAAAGTTACATTTGTGAAATCTCACAGAGAAATATACAGCTACCTACTCTTTTCCTAAGCCATGTACATTTGGTTTATGCTTCTTAGCACAATCCTTTTCCATAAATTTCTTGAAGCATAAGGATATTGACAATTTTTGCATTCTTCTAAACTTCACTAATGCATTTTCTTATTTGTCCATGGCTCTTTCTCAACTACTCTCTTACTCCTTATGAGGATAGAGAAGATGAAGGACAACAAATACAAACATACATGAGGCATTCTGAAATAGAAGCCACACAATCAAACAGCCATGCCATATCCTGGCAAATTAGTTCTTATTGAGTTAAAAGAATCTTACATTTCAATCGGGCAGCTTACCCCTATAAACACTACCAAGCATACCTTCACCAATAAAATTTTCATGAGAAAAGCTAATTGTATATTTTTGAAGCAACACAACAGTGAACTTTTGCAGAATTTGCATTCGGACTCTTTGAAGGATGTATACTTGTAGTTACTTTAAAAGGTACCATCGATTCCACAGAGACCTTCTCGAAAGGATAAAATGGAGGAAGTCGTGGTGGCAAGAACTCCATATCAATGCGGCTCATGACTGAATCATGATTCTTCTTGGGCAGTGAAACTGCTGGTGTGTTTTTCACATCTACCTCCTGTTCATTTTGAAACTATGGAAATACACTTGTTCTTCCATTGTCTTCAACATAACTATCTCTTGGTTCCACAACTCTCCCTCTTGGCACAGCTAAAGATATTCAAAAAGACAATTTTCATTTAGAACAGAATAAAAGAGATAAGGAAATTTCAACAATTAAAAAAAAAAAAAGAATGGACATTACATTATATTACATCCCTATTATTCTATACATAGCATCTTATAGAAATTTACCAACTTAAAAGCTTTGCGAAAATTATTATGGTTTTGACACAACCAATTAATGGTAACCACCCTTCACACACTATATACATCATTCATAGTAGGTTGACAATTTTCCTTAAGCATTAGTGTGTGCATGACTAAATCTAAGAAAAGAGCAACAAATATAATGCACCTTAAAGAATATCAGACAATCAGACATATTATTGTCTTATAAATGCAAATGAGGCTAAAATTCAATTCAATAAACATAAATGATAATAATATAGTGTACGGGTGGGGCCAAGATTTTCTGGACCTAAGCAACTAATCCATTCTCTGCCATAGTTTGTAATTCGACCTTTTCTCTGCAACAATTTGCAATTCGAACTTTGTGATACACATTTGTATTGTAAATGTTATTGATAGATTATTATGGTTCTTTATTGTTATCTTTTTGCTTAACTTTCAAGTGTATTGGTATGAAACGATGCTTGTGCTTTCTGCATGTGTGTGTGTTTACAATAATGAAGAGGTGAAATCCAATTCAGAGACAGAAGGGTCTTGTTTATCATAGGGGAAAGTCGAAGTTGTGCAATATATATATATATATATAGATATATATACACCAAGAAACTATCAAACAGTGTTAAGATTGTGAAACAAAATAATTTACCACTTTTTAATTGTGAACGTGGCATATTTTTAGATGGGCTTTTTTTCATTTTTGCTAACTTGTGCAATGCACGCAAAACTTTTAAATTGTATTTTAACATATTAAGTTTAAATATTTCTCTAAATTTAAACTATTTGAAAGCTGAATTGGCTCTAATATAAGATGAAAATTGTAGTTTAATCAGTTCTCATGAAAAACCTTCAAAATTTTATATATGAGAGCCTTATAAATGAGAAAAAAATAAAATTTTATATATACGATCCTTATAAGTGAGAAACAAACAAATATTATAAAGCAAAATATTACAGTCATCTTAATGTGCTATACATTTGGTTTAATAAGTATTACAAAAAAAATTAGTCATTTACACTTATATCTTGAAGCTTTATCAATGCTTTTCAAGAATCTATTTCCTCCTATTCTTAGGCTCCTCTTTCCTCAACTTCTCAAGCTACTTAACTCTTCACCAAGTTTTTTATAAGCATTTGATATCTTAATCTAAAACACAAATAGTCCAGTTTCAAATTCTTCCCAGAAATAAATTGCCAATAATGATGCAGCAAAAAACAAATAAAGTCTAAAGTAGAAAACTAATAAAGATTTATAACTGCTACGGTGCTACCCTTGAATTGATGAACATGGGCATCTAATACAACAAAACTACTCAAAATTGACAAAGCCCATGGAAAAAAAGACTTTCCCAAGGAAACAACGGCTTAAACAGAACGAAACCCACTTAGGATCTACTTCACACAATCATCTAATGAAAGATGATGAAAAGAAATTTAAAAAAAATAAAAAATGAAAAACAAATAAAAGAAACAAAAAAACAAAGATAAACTGACCTCTTTACGTAACAGCCACAGGTCTATAGTGACTTTTTCCTACCTAAAAGGGTTATCAATTAGCAACACTGACTCAAAAAACAAAGTGTGTGCAATTAACACAAATCTTATTATAATCCCAGAGAAAACTTAAAAATTTTCATATGAATCTGTAAGTTTCTCAGCCTTAAAAAAATTTCAAACTAAATCCACGCAATAGATGATCTCAACCACAAATGAAAAGAAAATTACATCAACAAAAAGAGGAACAAAATTTTTCAGGTTAACTGAGAAGATTGCAAAATTATGTTTGTGTTCGCCTTGAGAGAGAGAGAAAAACTTACAGGTTAGAGGAGCGGAGGCAGAAACAAATGAGTGAGAGGAATAGGGGCAGAACGTGCGTCTAAAAGAGGGACAGGGGTAGAGCATCTGGCTAAGTTTTTTGGGGACTCAGGCTGAGTTTATTTTAAAGTAAGGGGCGGAGCTTGAAGAAGCGAAGCGAGCCTTTAGCTAAAATTCTCACCCAAAACTCAAATGAAAACAATTAAAGATTCTAGAATCTTTACCTACTTTTCCTATGATATAACCATAGCCCTTGAAACAACTTGGGTGCAAGTCACAACTAACTTGGTTGGGATTTCAATGGTGTTGTTTGGTAAGTTTCAATTTTAAGCAGTAAGTTTCAATTTTGAGTGAGACTTTTTGTCAAACACGTGGAGTACATATTCTAAATGGAAATGAAAAGAATGTTTACAGCATGAATACACCCAAAAAATGCACCTAAATTAAGCACACTACAATTGAACATTGACAAAAGTGAAGGAAAAAACTTCAAAATAATCCATAATGAAATTTAAGAAACATTACTTAAAGGCAATTCCTTGCATATTTTCCCTGTATAGCAGCAACTTTAAAGAAATCAGGAAAGTGGACACATATTTTGTATTTGATTGTAACCCATGACTTAAATGAAAGAAATTTTATGCAACAATGATCATAGAGTTAGATATGATTGAAGCTAAATTCTTTACAACTTTGATCTTTCACAACAATTCACAACAGGGTATCTAATAGTTATAAAAGATGTTGTCTCTATAGAGAATCATCTGGAATGTCACTATTATACACACACAAACTGCTGCTATTTAGCAATCCCTTTGCTAAAGTTTAAAGGATCAAATCTAGGCAAAGTAGAAAGCAGAAATTGAATCTTGGAATTTTTTTTTTTTTTTTTTTTAACAAACAGTAAGGATTTATTAACTGAGAACCAGCATCAAACACCTATCAGGCACTATAACTGAAATTTCAAAAACCCTTACTTTAAACTAAACGAATTTAATTTGGAATGAAAAGAATTTGGAGAATGACCAAAGAGTACCAAATTTCTCAGAACTAATTCATATTTCATACCTATAGATCTAAGAAAGAAAGGAAAAAGAAAATTACCGGTGGTAGTTCTCACTCTATTGCTATATGGTCTTACGGTGTTGATGGTCCATAGATTTTTCTTCCATGGCGAATAGTAGCCAAAAGTCTTATAAGTGAGGGATGAGTGATCTTAACATATGGGAGAAAATATGTCATTATAAATACAAAATTCCTAATAAGAGCCAATATAAATGAGGTGCTAGAAACTAAGATCCTATAAGACATGATTGTGTGCCATGTAATTAATTATAATTATCTAAAATTCAGAAAACATGGCAGGTTTATATAAATGAACCATTACAAATTTTGAATCAATACCAAACTCAAATTTAACAACATAAAGTAATCCATATATAAAAACACTATTTGAAATCGAAACTCTCATTTACAGAGGCATCACCAATCACAACTGAAATCCTTCAAAATCAAGAAAACTTAATCTTTGGGGTAGACTGAAATCTGAAAACCATCTTAGGTCATATGCAAGGTTTGTTTCAAGAGGATCATAGATTAGTTCATGAATAAAGCGAAAGAGCTTTTGGTTGTTGGTCAATTTCTATACTAACTAAAGCAATTCAATACCTTAGTTTTTTGGCTTTAAGAAATTTGCAAGTTTTACCAAGCGGCGCATAGAGTTTGAAAGGCTCTCTACAATCTTCTAGGGAAGACTCTTTCCCATACATTTGATCATTTTGCAATTAACTAATCTGGGCTTAAGTATGGGGTATGTCTCAATTAGTTTTTAGTTACAACTCTACAAAAATCTTTGCCATATAAAACACTTGGCTGTTTTGTAAGAAGAGTTTGTAGATCAAACTATCTACCTGACAGGTTAGGATGACCTGACTTACCTTGTATTTATCTGATATTTTAGTTTAGATTTGGTTAATTACATATTTGGGTTTGTATTGGTTTTGTTTTGCATATTTTTGTCATTTTTTTTAGAAGTATGTGGATTCAATTAATTTTTGTTTTGGACTAAACAGAACAGAATAATAAAAATCTATTAGGTTTTTCCATCAGTTTATAGTAACAAAATATATTGTTAGGATTCTCTTTTGTTTTTTTTATTTATTTTTTAACTATCTAATCAGTTTGCCTTGCAATGAACTAATTTGGCATAAAGCATAGGGTATGTCTTGGCTGTTACTTCATAGGCTCTACAATACCATCTCTCTTGTTATTTTTTTTTCCATAAGGATTTTGTAAGTAAAAGTAGATGACTATATCTGCTAGGTATTCAACAAAAGGCCTCCAATAAGTTTTTTTTTTTTTTTGATAATTCAATAAAAATCATGTATATTTAATTTGCTTGAAGCTACATTAATGATCGGTTTGCCAAAAAATATGTAACTTAAATGACATGAACACCACAATTGAGAAACAACAACAACAATAGAGATAACTCTATAATGTGCCCCATCAAGATTGATAGGAAAATCATACATTCTTATCCACTTCAATCGGTTTCTCTAACAACATTAATTATTCAATAGACTATGGATGTTATATATAAGTAACAACAACATCAAAATAGGAACTTAGTGCTTCTTTCCACATCATAAAACGTAAATTATAAATGATATAAATAAATTTTAGAATAAAAAGCAACAGCAGAATTTTATCAAAAATTTGTGAGCATATTACTAAAATGTAGTTACCATAACCATTAGTGGAATCTTTCTAATGTGGAGACCATCAAGTACATACAGTTGGGTCAATGATTGGGTAGGAAATGGCAGAGTTTTTTGGAATACCAACACATACTTATTTATCTTCAAAAGGCTAAAATTGAGTGATTTGTATGACTCAAGCTGTAATGAGCTTTCTCTTCTAATAATAAAGAATAACAGATACACCAGCTTTGTTGTCTTCCAAAATAGCAAGCATCCTTATTTGATTTTAAAAAATCTAATGTTCGATAACCCAATATTGTCCATCAGAGAGATTATATAAGTCATTCATATACTGAATGTGATAGGCAGAGAATGTTCATTAGATTAGATAACTATAATTAAAATGGGCATAAGAAATATGTTATCTTTTACCTTCAATGACTAATACATTCAAAGAATTTGAATTTGATGAGAACAGCAATATTAATAATATTCTCTTCTTACTTATCAAAAATAAATAAATAAATAAACCCCAAAAAAAAAATAAATCATACCAATAATAAACACGTCTATAAGACATTTATCAAACAGGTTTGATGTACATAGTACAAATCCTTTTTTTATTGTTGTGATGATTGCAAACTCTCCAACATAAGCACTAACTTACTGGATATCTAAAACCATATTATATTAAAACTGGTATTATAGTATTATACTATAGAAGGCATCGTTAATGGAAGCCTAACACAAATAACAAAATCTAAACCAATCCAACCAAGAAATTCAAACCTAAATCATATTCAATCCCCAGATTTATAAAATGAAAGCTAAAAAAAACAAAAACTTTACCGGTTACGGGTATACGGCCTGTCTCTCTGAGCCTGCGGTTCCGATAAACCTTAACCGAACAATAAACCTAAATAAATAAGATTGAAAAAAAAAAAAAAAAATCAGCACAACACTCAATCCTACACTTATCTGATCCCAAGGATTTCGTTAAGATTAGTCACAGGAAACTGTTTTTAATTTCGTTTCTTTATGGTGAAAAACCAAAACTAAAATCATTTTTTTTTTGGTAATTTTAGTAAGTTATAAAAAAAAAAAAAAAAAAAAAAAAAAAAAAAAAAAAAAAAACCTATCCTATCAAAGAATTTAAAACAAAAAATCAAATATCATACATAAATCTTATCAAAAAAAAAAAAAAAATCATACCTAAATCTAAAAAGGGGGAAAGAATGTACCTGCGGCAGTTCCGATAATTTGATGATGGTTCGTATATGGCCTTACGGTGTGGATGGTCCATAGATTTTTCTTCTATGGCGAGGCTACTGACGGTGGTGGCAGCGACATTCACGAACACTATCTCTGTATCCCTCTCAATCATTCTGTGTTTAAAAAACCCAAAACAAAAACAAATCAAATCTAAACCTACCCTACAGGAAAACTCAATTAAAAGTAAAATTTCATACCCAAATCTAAAAAAATTTATCGATGTTGATGGGCCATAGATTTTTCTTTCTATGTGCTTGTGGTTCCAGTGGTCTGATTCTTCCTCTTTCTCTGTTTCTTTCTCTGTGTTGCAGCGAAGAATCGCAAGTTAGAGTGAGTCTGAATTTTGATCGGGAAATACGGTTTGGGATTTTGGGTTTGCGTTTTTTTTTTTTTGATAAGCGACTTGGTATTTTTATAATGAGTCCAAACGATTGATGAAAATGAGTCTCATCAACGCACCATACGGTATTTTAAAGAATAAGTTGTATACGTGTCAGTTTTTAAAGTAGCATTTTTAATTGTAAACGTGGCGGTACCTCCTTAAAAGTCTTCTGCTATTATATATAGTATATGATTCTTCTACCTTAGCAGTTCCTGTCTTGCCAAGTCTACACACTGAAGCATTTTTAAGCAAAAAATTTTGCAATAAAATTGCATCTCAGTAAAGAGCTGAATCTATAGCTAGCTAGGCATGGCTGTAGCTGCTGCAGGAGAAAGGTTATAAAGTTTTGTGCTCTCAATCTAAATAGATAATGAACCTTTATTGATCAAAATTGAATGAATACAACTAACTGATTTACAAGCCCCTGATTCTATATTTATACACAGAGACTAAGAGACTGGGAGCAATTTTGTATATACGTCAAATAACTAACTTCCTAAAATAAAGGGAAATCTGTTGCAGCTACAGTCCAGCTCATTCCCACGTGTTTAATCATCTTCCCAATATCCTTGCATACGTGGCATCATCTACTGCATTGAGTCTAGTATTTGATCATGATAAGGCATTGCTTCAATCATAACCATAGCATCTGTTTGATCAATGCCTTGATCAACTTGATGTTGTGAGCTGATTTGATTAGCAAGGTGGATTTCTCCTTGATGCAATGAAGCATTTTGATGAGCTGTTTTAACACTCCCCCTCAAGAGCAAAGCTCTTGTGTCTGGATTGTGCTTTTCATATTCTGGGTACTGTATCTTCTGAGTAAAAATGTTAATAACTCCCAGCTTTGTTAATAATCTGGAAAATTGTTCAACACCAAGTGCTTTTGTGAATATATCTGCCAATTGATTCCTTGAAGGGACATAAAACATCTTGATGGTGCCATCCAATACTCTGTTTCTGACTATGTGACAGTCTGCTTCTATGTGTTTTGATCTTTCATGGAATACAGGATTTGAAGAGATATGTATAGCTGCCTGGTTATCACAGTACATCGGCACTGGTTTCTCATGTGGTATATGCAAATCCCTTAACAAGTAGAGCAACCAAGCAACTTCACAGGTGGTGGTGGCCATGGATCTGTATTCTGCTTCAGCAGAAGATCTGGACACTATGTCCTGCTTCTTAGACCTCCAAGAAATCAAGGATTCCCCTAAGAAAACACAATAACCTGTTAAGGATTTTCGTGTGTCAGGGCAGCCTGCCCAATCCGCATCACAAAATGCCTTTAGCTGAAGGTCTGAATCAACAGGGAAGAATACTCCTTGTCCTGGTGTGCTCTTGATGTATTGAAGAATTCTAGTAGCTGCCTTCATGTGTGGAATTCGAGGTTGAGCCAAAAACTGACTAAGTCTGTGGACTGCATAGGCTATATCAGGTCTGCTCAAGGTTAAGTACATCAACTTCCCTATTAACCTCCTGTACTGCCCTGCATCTTGAAATAACTCCCCATCAGTCTTGGATAGCTTCAGTTGTTGCTCCATTGGTGACTTGATAGGTTTGCAACCAAGCATTCCTGCCTCTTGTAAAACCTCAAGAGCATATTTGCGTTGGTTAATGCTAATACCTTTAGCACTTCTTGCAATTTCCAAACCCAAAAAATATTTAAGTGATCCAAGGTCTTTGATTCCAAAATTCTGGTCTAATGAGGATTTTAACTTGGCAACACAAGCTAGATCATTTCCTGTAATTATCATATCGTCTACATATACTAATAATGCTGTAAAGGAAGTACCATTGGCATGGACAAACAAGGAGTGATCTGCCTGAGATTGTTTGAAACCAAGCTGCATAATGGTGGCAGAGAGCTTGGCATTCCATTGCCTTGAAGCTTGTTTAAGACCATACAAAGACTTCACCAATTTGCACACTAAAGGAGTGGAAGTGGAAGTGGAATTAAGAGGCTCCCCCTTGCTGTGAAAACCAGGAGGCAAATCCATGTAGACCTCCTCATCAAGATCACCATGGAGAAATGCATTGTTGATGTCTAGTTGGTGCAAAGGCCAACCTTTGGCTGAAGCAAGGGCAATCAAAACCCTCACGGATACAGTCTTAGCAACAGGACTAAAAGTCTCCAAGAAATCCAGCCCTTCCCTCTGAGTGTATCCTTTAGCAACCAACCTTGCTTTGTACCTCTCTACAGTGCCATTAGGATTGAGCTTCACTCTATAGACCCATTTACATCCAATGGGCCTTTTTCCTGGAGGTAAAGGAGTAATCACCCAAGTGTGAGTGTGTTCTAAGGCTTGGATTTCCTTATCCATAGCCTCCCTCCAACGGGGATCTGCAACAGCCTGATGGAAGTATTGAGGTGCCTGAGGACCAAGACTGACAGTCATGAGATAGGACTGATAATGTGGATCCAAATGACAATAAGTGAGACAATCTGCTATGTCATAAGGAGTCCCTGAGACATGAGAAGAACCAGCTGAAGGTGACATGGTAGCTGAATTACAAGCATAGTCTTGTAAGTACACTGGAGTTTTGTGAGCTCTGGTGGACTTTCTGGTTGGTGGAGGATCTGCACTAGGAATGTTAGGAATAGAAACAGCAATATCTATGGAGTCAGAGGCAACCAAAGGTGCACAAGGAGGATTAGGACTAAGGGAAGAAGTGGAAGAAGGTTGGCAAGATGAAACCAAAGGATTACAAGGAGGACAAGACTCAATAGGAACATCTGGTATGCTGATAGGAGTGACAAACGGATCTATAGCAGAAACAGAAGCAGCATTCTCAGCATCAAAAGGATCAGAAAAATCTTGTACAGCAGTAGCAAAAGGAAATTTATTTTCATAAAAGGACACATCTCTGGAAACAAAAATGGTTTTGGTAGACAAATTCATTACTCTATAGCCTTTAACCCCAATAGGATAACCCAAGAAGACACATTTAGATGCTCTTGGATCAAATTTTGTTCTATTGTGGGAGATGGTAGATGCATAACATAGGCATCCAAAGACCCTCAAATGAGAGTAATTTGGGATATGACCAAAAAGAACTTCAAAAGGAGTTTTATGACTTAAAACTGAAGATGGAGTTCTGTTTATCAAATAAGTGGCAGTAAGAATGCAATGCCCCCATAAATGCAAAGGTAAGTTGGATTGAAACCTAAGTGCTCTTGCAACATTTAAGAGGTGTTGATGTTTCCTCTCAACTATTGCATTTTGTTGAGGGGTTTCAACACAACTTAGTTGATGCAAGATGCCCCTTTTTGAAAAGAAAGTAGACATGATGAATTCAGTCCCATTATCTGTTCTAATGCATTTAACCTTCTTGGAAAATTGTGTTTCTACCATGATGCAAAATTGTTCCAAGATGGCTTGGGTTTGGGATTTATGTTTAAGTAGATAAACCCAAGTACATCTTGAACAATCATCAACAATGGTTAAAAAATATTTGCAGCCATCAATGGTAGAACTTGAAAAAGGTCCCCACAAGTCACAATGAATTAAATCAAAACAATGACTAGAGATATGAGAACTAGAATTGAAAGGTAATCTTTTTTGCTTAGCTAAAGGGCAAATTTCACAATCAACCATTTTATTAATATTGAAAGAAGGTACATCATTATGCTTTAATAATGCCAATTTAGCATTTGACAAATGGCCTAATCTAAAATGCCAAACATGTGGCTGTACATGAGCATTATTGACAGCATGAATATTATTGACAGAGTTAAAAACAGTAGAACAAGTTGATGAAGCTGAGCTGTTCTGTTCCAGCAGATATAGTCCATTGTACTCCTTACCCAGACCAATTGTGCTCCAATGAGCCAGGTCCTGGATGAAGCAAAGAGTTCCAAAGAACATAAGACAGCAAGAAATGGACTTAGCCAATTTACTGACAGAGAGAAGATTGAATGTGAATGAAGGAACACACAAAACATTGTAAAGAATGAGTTTTGTTGAAATTTCAACAGTTCCTATGTGTGTAACTAAGGCTGACTCTCCATTTGGAAGATTAACAAATGTGTTTAAGACAGCAGTAATAGAGGTAAAACAAGACACAGAATGCACCATGTGATCTATGGCTCCTGTGTCAATTACCCAATCAGATCCATTGAAGGCACTCCTATTAACTTTTCTAGCAGAAAAAATGGAATGTTGAAAAGAAGGATTAAAGGAAAAATTGGAGTGATTACCTGACATGAGTGTGGGATTGAAAACAGGATAGTTATTGATATGTGACTGTGAAGAACCAGAAACCTCACCAGAGACTCCTCCTGCACCAGTAGCCATACAAGAAATGCTTGCATTTGCAGCATGATGCGTATCACCCAAAGCAGTCCCTGTTCCAGTGGTTCCGGAGTTGAGAAAAGCTAGCAATTTTTCACATTGTGCTTTAGAAATGGGACATTGATTTCCAGCAATCAAAGCACCATCTCCAGTATTGAAAGATGCTTGATTTGCATTGGCTATTGGCTTGCCTTTTGGCTTGTAACCAGGTGGATAGCCATGCAATTTGTAGCATTTCTCAATAGTATGCCTTGACATATTACAGTGAGTACAGAAAGGCCTTTCCTTTCTCCCATTTCCTTTGAAGCTTCCCTTGGAATTTGCATACATCGCCATTGTATCTGACTGAGAAGAACCTGAAGCTCCATGACCAGCACTCTTGTGAGATTCCTCTTGCAAGATCAGTGAATAGACTTTGCTCATTGAGGGAAAAGGCTCCATCATAAGAATTTGGCTTCGAACAGTGTCAAAGCTATCATTTAGCCCCATCAGAAATCTCATCACATAAGCCTTACTATGAGAATTATTCAGAGTCTTCATAGCTCCACATGAGCATTCTGGCATTGGTTCATAATTCAGCAATTGATCCCATAATCGCTTGAATTTGGTATAGAACTCAGTCACAGACATTTGATTTTGACGAATTTGTGATATCTTAGTTTGCAAATTGTAGATTTTTGGTCCATTTCCTTGTGAGAACACATTCTGAAGTTCGATCCACATCTCCCTTGCTGTTTCACAATACATGATATTGCTTGAGACATCTATATGCATAGAGTTAATCATCCATGAGAGCACCATAGTATTGCAGCTCTCCCAATCTTCATACAGAGGTGATTCAAGATCTGGTTTCTCAATCTTTCCGTTTACAAAACCTATCTTCTTCTTCGCAGTGAGAGCAAGCACCATAGCTCTTGACCAGGATTGGTAATTCCTCATTCCTAACAGAGGCTGTGCAACAAGAATGTTCCCTGGATTCTCACTAGAATTTAAGAAATAGGGATTAGGAGCAACAGAAACTGAGTTATTTGGTGAATTCAAGTTTGTGTGCATGGATTGATCATTGACAGGCTCAGGGGATGTATGAGTGGATTGATTATTTGCTTCATTGGACGCCATTGCAGGACCTTGAAGCTCTGATACCATATAAAGTTTTGTGCTCTCAATCTAAATAGATAATGAACCTTTATTGATCAAAATTGAATGAATACAACTAACTGATTTACAAGCCCCTGATTCTATATTTATACACAGAGACTAAGAGACTGGGAGCAATTTTGTATATACGTCAAATAACTAACTTCCTAAAATAAAGGGAAATCTGTTGCAGCTACAGTCCAGCTCATTCCCACGTGTTTAATCATCTTCCCAATATCCTTGCATACGTGGCATCATCTACTGCATTGAGTCTAGTATCTGATCATGATAAGGCATTGCTTCAATCATAACCATAGCATCTGTTTGATCAATGCCTTGATCAACTTGATGTTGTGAGCTGATTTGATTAGCAAGGTGGATTTCTCCTTGATGCAATGAAGCATTTTGATGAGCTGTTTTAACAAAGGTCATTGAAGGAGACACCTACATGGGCTGTTGCATTCGTTTGTGCGGTTTTCGTGATCATTTTAGTTCTCATTGAACATGGGATTCATTCTCTTGGAAAGGTAAGACTTCTATGCTAGTGTAATATGAACTTTTTGAGTTTTCACTTCCAGAACTAGTAGTGTATATTTGGATGCAATTTATTTGTTAATTAATTGCTTATCTGCTAAAAGTTATTGTACTTCTTGAAAGTGAGGCTTTAAAAAAACTATGCATTAGCTAATAAGCTACATAGTTGTACATAATCAAATAAACATTTTTTACTACTAATTGATTGGCAGCGTTTAAGATGACTGTTATCATCTTTGTTTTGATCTTTCTTTCTTCTAAATGACAGTGGTTTCGATCAGAAGCGCCAGAAGAAGGCTATGAATGAGGCTTTAGAGAAGATTAAAGCTGGTATCTCTTTCTGTCTCACAACACAAACTCGAGCACACACATTTCCAATTAAAATTTTCATGATGGACAAAATGAGTTGACTCTTATTTCTCTTTTTTTTTTTTTTGATATAGAGTTGATGCTACTAGGCTTAATATATCTGATAATTACAGTGAGCCAAATACCCATCTCCAAGATATGTATCCCTGCCAAAGCTGGAAACATCATGCTTCCTTGTAGTAAAAAGGGTTACACAGGTAGTGGTGGTAACAGGAGAAAGCTATTGTGGTATGATGAAGATGATACATGGCGCCGAGTCCTTGCCGCAACTGCTAGTGATGATTACTGCTTCAAATATGTATGTACAAATAAGTTATAGGTTAAATTGTATATTTGGTGCTCTACATTTTATCACTATTTCAAAATCGTTATTATCTTTAAAATGTTTTCAAAAATATTCTCATATCATCATCTTATCATGGAGGGAAAATACTGATGTAGTAAACCAAATTTACTCTTATGATATGAAAATATAATGTAACACGAATTATATTTATTGTGTCAACATTAATTTCCATATATTAGATGGTAACAAGGACATTGTTTAATGTATAAGCACGAAAGTGAAACATTTCAAAGTATAAGAACAATTTTCAAATAATTAAAGGTTAAAAATCAAATATGCAATTTGAATTAAATATTAGTTCTACAGAAAATTTGACTTTTTTGCTTGGTATGATATGCCTTGTCTTATATATTCGTTGTTTTTGGATGTCAGGGCAAGGTAGCTTTGGTATCACAGTCGGGGTTGCACCAATTGCATATCTTCATATTTGTGCTTGCGGTCTTCCACGTTCTCTATAATGTCATCACCATAGTTCTGGCCAAGGCCAAAGTAAGCTACTGCTCTGTTTTTTTCTACAACAAAATTCAATTCCATGAGGTTAAAAAAAAGGGGAGCAATTAGTGAAGAATTTGAAGTGCTAGATTCGTAATGTTACTTTAATTGACTTGTACAGATGAAGAAGTGGAAAGCATGGGAAGCTGAAACCACATCCCTGGAATATCAATTTACTAATGGTTAAAAACTCATTCGAATTGGTGTGTTTTTACTTTTTATTTATTTATTTATTATTATAAAAAGAGTGATGACAGAAATACTACAAAATTTATTATATGATCCTTATAAACTTTTGTGTTATATATCAATTATAATAAAGTAATTCAAACATTTATTTATTATATTGTTGAAGTGACCATAATCACATTGATAACCACATTTTCTATAATAAATTGGTAGTAGCTTAGTATTTAAGTGCTCGAGTTGGTATTATTGTAGATCCGTCAAGGTTTAGGCTTGCCCATCAAACTTCTTTCGTTCAACGGCATAGCGGCCTCTCAACAACACCTGGTCTCAAATGGATTGTAAGATGTATTCTTCTAAAAGTTTCTTGATGCACGTTTGAAAAGCACAAACATACACAATGAGACACATACAAGCATTTGTGTGTATTGAGAAGCTTGTAAACAGGGTTGGAGCCAGAACTTAGGGTTAGGGGGGGCAGCTTTACTGTTAATTATGTGTGGCAGTTCTGGCCTTTGGCTTTGCTGCTTAACTAATTGCTAAGGGTTTTTCTACTTTTTCTTTTTTTGTGCTTTGGATGTGTGCGTTGTTACTGGGTAATGATAAAATTATTTTATTTAAAATTTTTTAAAGGGTTAGGTTGTTTGTTTTGGGTAAAATTGATTGATTGAATTTAATTGTTTTTAACTTTTACTATTGGTAATTTTTGTTGTTGGACTAAATTTTTTTGGGCTTGTACCTATAAATTTTTTCATGGCCTTTAGAAAGAGGAAAATGCTAGAATTACAATTTTTTTATTATAAATTGTTAATGTGGTGAGTGGTTATTGATAAGTAAAAATGTGATGTAAGTGATAGGTTTAGATACAAACCAATAAAAATTTACTACCCCAATAGTTTGTAAAAATGTTGTAAAAATGTTTGTAATTATAGCATTACTTTTAAAAGAATCAATGATATTATTAAGAAGGGCAAAACGTAATTTTATAGACTGAAATTACTAAAATTAGTAGCTATATATATACTAATATTTTTTATAAAAAAAATTAGGGAAACCATTGCCCCCCAATGCCCAAGTCTACCTCCGTCCGTGCTTGTAAAATAGGTTGACTTGCATTCTTGTTACGTAGAAATTATTCAATGCATCCATTGAATTATCCTTTGATATAAAAGTGGATTCCATATGTCACTTCTATGCATATGACATGTATTTAATATAAGAGGAAGCTATAATACACCGTGTCTAATGAATAATTTTTCGTTTTTATGGGCTTAAACATGCACTAATAGATTGTAAGAGTTGAATTTAAAGATCTAAAGTTACTATTATGAGCCAGACATATAGAATAAACTCAAACCAAAGTCACAAGATACAATTCATAATTATGACTAGATGTCTGTCTAGACTTATATTTATGCTTGATCCAATAGCTTGGGCAATGGTTCAGCGTATCATATATTGATATTGAATTAAGATGTGACTGGTTTCTTTTCTTTTCTTTTTTTCCCAAGTAAGAATGACATTCATAAAAAGAGAAACAAACAAACAAATTATAAAAGGATGGAATCAATCCCATCTTCATCCTAAAGTCCAAGCCAAAAATTTGGCAAGGAAGAAAAGGAGGAAATGGGGATCATTCCCTCAGAACAATTCAAAGGAGTCCCTTTAACCACATTACGGGTCACAAAATTAGCCTCCCTTACAAATCAATGTGAGAATAAATTCAAAATTAACTTAATTTTGTCAATAATATGTTGAATTGAGCAATGAGAAGAGAGTGAGTCTCTTTGTAGCGGAATAATCATATTTAACACATCTCCTTCATAAATTACATGCTTATACCCTGATTTTGCTGCTCTTTTTGCTTATGCTTTTAAGGGGTCTTGATCTTGTGCAACTCTATCCATGCTAAGATCTTTTTTTTTGTTCTCTCAGGTGGCCTTTTTTAGGCAATTTATTGCTTCAGTAACAAAGGTTGACTATCTAACTATGCGTCACGGATTTATCAATGTATGTATTATCCACAAAGTATCTATCTCTCTAATAAAAAAAAAACAAAAACAAACAACAGTGAAACACACATCTTTTTCTTTAATATTTGTTGGGGGTACAACTTCGTATTTTTGTTTTTGATCTTTACGCTAGCTAGGGAAAGCCTTTATTCATTTTTTTGGTAAGAGAAAATCTTATATTGAATACCGAATAAAGGATGTGTTAATTAAGACTTGCCTAGGCTTTCCCAAAGAAAAGAAAAAAAAAAAAAAAGAGTTGCCTAGGGACCTCATATATATATATATATATATATATTTCCTTTTCCCTTCTCAACAAGTTACTTGATCTTAATAAGAACGATAAATTAGATAATTCTACCTATAATTTTGGGTATTTAATATTTTTCAATTAAATCATAAATTTAAAAAAAAATTTATTCAAAACTCAAAACTTTCTAAACCATTTTAATGCCCCCTCACTGGAGAAATTATAAAGTCTACATGGTGGACAAGTGATGTGGTCCACCATTCCAATAAAAGACTCACATTTGTTTAAAATTGTGGAGTTTTAAATAAAAACTGAATAATGACTCAGCAATTTTAAATGAGTGGAAGTCTTTTACTGGAATAGTGGACAAATGACGTGGTCCACCATAAGGACCGTATAATTTCTCCCCTCATTGAGTGAAAATAAACAAAGAAAAGCAAGCAAAAAACACAAAAGAATCAACCTCACCAAGCAAAAGTGTGAAGACATTCCACCAAATTCAACCGAAGCAAAATTATTGGCTACCAAAAGTGGACTAAATTTTTTGAACACGATTCTCACTCTCAGATTCCTTCGTCTCCACTTCACAATTTGTACTAATCACAGTTTGTCATTTCAACAAGTTATGAAATTTAATTTGGTGTGTAGCATTGTTGATGACTTGTTAATTTCTAAGAGGCAAAACTGTAAATACATCAAAGTATGGGGTTACTTTCACAAATAATTAAATTTTGAGTCCATTGAACTTGTTGTATCAAGCAAATAAAAATAAAGGATAAATACAAAATGAGTAAGCCTAATGACACAATTTATTCCATAACCTTTTTTTTTCCACGTCTTATGGAGGTGGCGGGTTATGAGTAAAATGAAAGTGATGTTAGTGGTTGATCTATGTGAAAATGAATGTCTATCCATCATGACTATTAACTAATCATATCAATATGTCACAATAAAAACTCTTATATGTGTTAATCCTAAGCAGCTTGGATCTTGTGTGTTGACGAATATATTTTGAGCTAATTAGTTTGCTTTTCAATTTTACAGAACGCATTCCAAATGGCTAACTTTCTTTGGATATGGGTAAATGAAACCATTTCTAACTCCACTTGCATATGGGTGTACATAAAATCACATATATCTTGTTAATGAATTCTTTTTGATTAACTAAGATGATCCACTGCAGTATGAGTTCGGTTTGACCTCGTGCTTCCATGAAAAGTTGCCAGAAATCTTGATAAGGGTGTTTCTTGGTGTAGCCCTTCAGTTCTTATGTAGTTATATCACCTTCCCTCTCTATTCCTTGGTGACACAAGTGAGTGCTTCCACGTTGTGGATTTTTATTCAATGAATAATAGAAATCAGAAAAATAACACTACTAAGCTTTGCAAAATTTGCAGATGGGGTCTCACATGAAGAAGGCAATCTTTGAAGAGCGAACAGCAAAAGCTATAAAGAAATGGCAAAAAGCTGCAAGGGAGAGAGAAGTTGAGGAAGGCAGGGGCGACAGATGTTTCATCATCTGGGTTCATGAGCGGAGATAATACGCCAAGCCATAACTGACTTATACATTTGCTCCACAAGTGTAAAACCAATTCTAATGACATTGAAAGTGTTCTCAGCTCTCCTAAGGCTTACCATTCTGAAACCGAACTATCTGAGATTGAAGGTCCTGCGCGCCCTTCCTCCAGTGATGACCATGAAACAAGAAGAGCAGAAACTCATCATACTGATTTCTCTTTGGTTACGCCTTGAAATTGTTGCGCGTTTCAAGATGCATACGCAGAAATGGTTTTGAGCTAATTAAGAGTACATATATATATATATATATATAAGACTCTTATAATAAGAGTATTCAGCCTATCTTGCTCTTACATATTGAAACCAAAAAAGAAAAATATTCTTTAGAAAGTAAACATGGTCAATGTAAAAATATTATAGGATGATAAATTATAACCACTTGTCTCAAAAGTTTAAATAATTTGAAAATAGTAAATTTAATTGTTTAATTGTTATTATTATTATTATTATTTGTAGAAATTTTTTTAATTGTTATTCAATTTGATTTCTAACATAAATAGACACTAAATTCTTATTTTCTTCGTTTCACTAGGTCAAGCCTTGGAGGATGCAAAACATTATGAAAAAGAATTACATAGGGTGCTCTGCTTTGCTGTATTATCAGAGATCAAAGATCAACCAGGGATGTTTAGCAATAAAAAAAAGATCAACCAGGGATTTTAACATGCAAAATACTATGAAAGGAAATCACCCATTGGGTGAGCGAATTAGGCTGGGAAGCCTGATGGGCCAGGCTAGTCCAATTTAACCCAAAAGTCTTAAAACCTGGATCAGAGTTTAAGTCCACATATTACATACATATATATATTGCCTAGTTGGGCTGAATTTCCTTGACCAAGAAAATTAGTACCCAAATAAAGAAGAATATGGCCTCAACATGAAAACCATTCCTAGCCTCCTAGTCCTTGCCTCCTTGGTCCTTGCAAAATATAGCCATGTCTGTGAGATACATGGCTAAATTTTAACACCGAACCATTTGACTCTCTCTATCTATAGCGAGAGAGAGAGAGAGAGATTTTCTTCTTCTAATTTTTTCAAAAATAACTTTGGTGCTCTTAATTGGAATTTGGCACTTTGGAAATAGACTATGCGGGGCTTGTTTTGACTTTGGACCGATGTATCTGAATGGCAGTAATCACGGCATGAAATTCATGCCGCACAAGACCAAGACCATGGTTCAATGGCTTTGTATACGTGCCGTATACGAGGTGCCTTCCAATTATTGTCCACTTCTCCTCACATAGACTCAAACATATCATAAATATTTTCTTTTTTGCAGTTTTGTACTTTTGTTCCTCTTTTCTCTCTCTCTCTCTCTCTTCTTTTTTTTTTTTTTTTTTTTTGGGTGATAGCCCCAACTTTCATTAACCGCAAAAGAAATTCTTTTGCGGTTAATGAAAGTTTGTAAAAACCCCAACTTTCATCTTTCCTCAATTGTTCAACAATAGCAAGAGGAAGAGAATGCTTGTTACAAAATCCTATGAGCAAAAGCAAGCGAGAGCTTGAGCAATATAATTAACGTCTCTCCTAACTAAGCTAAAAACACATTGGATAAAACCTTTACTAAGTTCAAACACATTATTTATAATAAATAAATAAATAAATAAAAAGTGAAAATAGACCACTCAACCGAAGATAAACATGAATTTGAAGCATCAACGCATATCTTAGAATCTCCCTCCACTATTTGTAATGCCCACAAGAAGGCTGTAGTTTAAACTTGAAGAGGATCACACAAGGCATTCGATATTGTTCCTCATTTAGGGCCAGTTTGGATAAGCTTTTTTAAAAAATACATTTTCAAAAAATAACATTTTTAAAACAAGCATTTTGAAAACTCAGTTTTTAAAGCTATTGTAAGGACCAGATTTGAGTTTCTAACTCACTACGTAGATAGACTTAGGCCCAAAAAGCCCAAAGCAATGAATTTATTGAGAGTGAGTTAGAAAAACTGGGCTTCAAATGATCAAACCAACATTAGAATAGGTTAGATGACAGAATAATACAAAGTGATAGGGTTAAGTTGAAGAAAAATCCTCCTCAGCACAATCCGAGGTGATCTATTCGTATATATATTTCTCTTAAATTAGGTTACAAGTTTGATTCCTTCATGCTACAGTTGTTTCTCTCTCTTTTTTCCTATCCCTTTTTCACGAAGGGTTTCTCCCATTATATAGTTCTGTCTGAAGCATCTTGATCCTACACTTGTCAATTATTTGGGGTTACCACTTGAGTACATGTCTTATCAGACACCCTTACTGATCTTATTTGCATCGGGGCAACCAACGTTACACTATTCAGGTGTCTTCTCCACATTAATGCAGCCAGGAAATTAGCTGCACAACATTTAATGTGGTGGTGGCAGCCTTCCCTTCAGATATTTTAGGACATTTCCCCACTTGATATCTTGATAAGAACAGTTAACCTTCGCAAAATTTCTTGGAGTCTTACCATGCTCATCGGCCAACCTTTACAGACCTCAGCATTAGTCAACCGAGGATGTATTTATCCTTGGCACACTACTTTGGGCCATCGTGGTTAAAGTTGACCTTTATGCACCATACAGTCCTATCTAATACAGATTCCTTTTTCTCGAACAGTCCCATGTCCTCGGCTTGGGCCATAGGCCCAATCGTACAAACCTACGATGGGCTTCCAGACCCAATATCCCTACAGCTATATTTAAGCGTTTGGTAAAATATGTTGCTCTAAAATTGTTGTTTTGAGAAAATTACAAAAAAGGACATGACAGGCTATGCTGTAGTGATAATAATATGAGTAATAATATATATATTTTTATTTAATAATTTAATAATAAGAAAAAGTCCCATAAAAAATTTAATAAAGAAAGTAATAATAATAATATGGTTCCATTTAATAGTGTAATTTATTTTTGTTATTATAATAATAAAAAATTACACAAGAAGGACACCTAATTTTTATCTTTCCCAGTGTTTATCTCCTACTACCTCAAGCTTCTTCTTCACTTGCTGGGTAGCTGGACAAAAATCCTCTACTGCCAATCACATGGTCCACATCTAACCTTAGTAATTTCTAAAAAAATTTATTCAATTGCATCCATGTTTCTCTAGACTCATCTTCTTTGCGTCACCCACAACCTCATCTCATACCAAAGTAATTTTTGCATGCCCAGAATATTCAATTAATGAAAAAAGCTAGAGAGAAGAAATTTCATCAAAGCCGAGCAAAATTAGATAGTGGCAAGGCCTAGAGGTGATAGATGATAGTAAGGTAGCAGCCAGTAGGGAAGACTTTAGTATTTGTGAGGTTATTTTAGGAATTTCAAGCTTCAATAGACTATGATAGTTGCGTTTTTTACTGGGTTTTTAAAAAAGCTATCTACCATTGTGTTTCACAAACTTGAATTTTCAAAATTTTTAAAAACGTAATTTTTTTTAAAAAAAAGTAATGCCAAACGCATAACTTCTAGCATTTTTGATCAAAAACGCTAATTTTCATTTAGAAAACGGCCCACCAAACGGAGCCTTAGTATTTGTATAAGACCTCACTTTTATGAAGTACAAAGGATACCACTATTTTGCTAGTGGGAAAAGGAGTTGAACCCAAGACCTAAGGCCTGTTGGTTTAAATCCCAACCACAAGTCCACTCTCACAAGTGGTTTGACAAATGATATATCGTTACCTATTGTTGATATATAGTAAAGGATTTATGATTTTTTTTTTTTTTGAAGCAGGATTTATAATTTATGGTGTTTGTTTCTTATGGTCCATTTGTTTTGGCTTCAAACCATTTCAGAAAATCATTTTCCGTAAAACCGTGCGTTTCGTTGGCTTTGAAAATAGAATTTTTCGGATTTACATTTCATTTGACTGTAAATTAGAAGCCTTTGACCTAAATTATTTTTCATTCCTATTTTCACTTCAAATCACTTCCGAATTGAGCTGCACAGAGAGAGAGAGAGAGAGAGAGAGAGAGAGAGAGAGAGAGAGAGAGAGAGAGAGAGAGAGAGAGAGAGAGAGAGAGAGAGAGAGAGAGAGAACCGGTGAGCAAGAACAACCCATCCTCCAGTCTGATGACCATAAACTGATCACACTGAGATCGCACCGATCGCATTGAGATCGCTGCCTTCCTTCGTTGATATTGATCTATCTCTCACTCTCAGGCAATCTCGATGCGATCTCAGTGCAATCCTGGGGTGCGATCTTTGGGTTTTGTTTGGGTTTTGTTGATAATTTTGATGATTTTGACCGAATTTGATGATTTTGACCGGATTTGATGATTTTTTTTTCTTTGGGTTTTGTTTCTTTTGTGTTTGTGGATTTAGAAATGATATTATATATTTGTTTGGAAGCTGAAAAAATTTGAGCAATAAGTAGAAAATGTGTTTTCTATAGTATTTTCAAGAATACAACCAAACACCAGAAAATATTTTTCGAAATATTTTTTGAAATGCAACCAAACAGCCTGAATATATTTTCTTTTTCCGAAAATAGTATTTCCAAAAAATATTTATTTTTCGAAAAATATTTTATATGAACCAAACACAGCCTTAGTTCCCACTCATTTAAGTAATTCCAAATATGTATTAAATAATTTTTGTTGTTACCTAAGGTCCATTTCTGAGTCATAAAGAATTTTTCTAGGTTAAACGTTCACGTGATTGGTGATGTTGATTGAGGTAACAAATGATAGCTCTCAGCTTGGGAGTTTATCTCAGTTTCTTCGGTCCTTGAACTACAAGAATTTTTTTATCCTTTTTTTTTTTGGGTTAAAACTTAAATAAATATATTTAATCACATGATTTGTTTAGATGGAAGAGAAAGGAGGGAGAGTAGAGTTTCTACTCTCATTTCTTCGTTCTCAATCCAAACGGCCCCTAAGTTTTTCAATTAAATTAAAACAAATAATTGTATAGAATTTAATTATTTTTTTTAAAAAAATATAATTACTTGATAATGCAATCATGTGTTTAGATTTAATTAACGAACCTAATGTATTGCAGGTAAGGAATTATGTCTAATTCTTTTTATTAATTTTAATAAAAGAAATATTTATTGGTCCCGAAGTCCCAGTATTTTATTGCTTATGGGTCTCAAACAATTCAATGTGATTCATCAAATATTGATTACTTATAGAAAGTCAAATCAATTTTATTCTTAGGTTTTTTGTCCATTTAAATTTAATCGGAATAAATAATTGAAATTGGTGGGATTTAAATAATTTTACATTTTCTAAATAACCTTTTTAACTTGTGTTCTATTTGTCACATTAATATTTTATTAAAGTTTAAATTGAGTTGAAGATTTTAGAATAAAATTGAGTCAATTGACTTGATTTTAAAACATGAGAGACTGAATTGGAGCTATTAATAATTAAGGGATAAAATATAACTTTACAGTTAGACATGCAAGTTAAAAGATAAAATTAATAATATAACCTAAAATTTACCTGATTCTAAAAATAATAATAATAAATTAGCTAGCTAGAGAATGGTAAGGCTTTAAATACATCTCATTAGGTTTTTGGCCAACTGAGATTTTCTTGTAAATTAATTAAGTTGGTTCGATAAGTAACCAAAGATGACAAGCTCAATGCTTTTTGCAATAAATTTCTAAATTAATTGCTTGGTGAAATATCTAGAAATTAAAGAATCGGTGGAGCCGCTGATCTTGAATACTGAATAGGTCAATAAGCCGTGTAAGATTATGCGCTAAGTAAAAATGAAATCATTGAAATGAAATGAAATATACTTTGAATCTTTCATTACATTCTCATCCTAAGCTGTATTCTTCTTACTTAGACTTTTAGAGAGTGCATTTTATATTTTTATTCAAACTTTTAAAACCACTGAGAAGTGAAGTGTGAAACGAGAACACAATTGTTGAATGGAGAGTGGAAAAAGTGTGAAAACTTCCTTCAAATTCCGTGTCTATTGGTTGAGCCCAACGAAGATTTCAAAGGGTCACATGCGTGGAATGTTGGGTCCTTTTTTTAGAATTTCCACGCGTTTGACTCTCTGATGCTTTCAGTTTAGCCGTCCAAAGGATTCACATGGAATTGCACCTGGTGTAATACTTAATTAATAACTGATATTAAAAGTTGAAAAAATAACTTTCAATTTCAACTATTAAATAAAATATATTAAAAAAGAGTTAAAAAGTTAAAGTTAAAAAAATTATGAGTGAAATGAAGGTATTGCACCTGGTGTGAATCCCTGTCCAAAGGGGTAAATGAGCAGAGTGGGACCGTAGATAGTGTGAATTCAGAATTCTTCAAACGATCGGCTTGATATATATGATGATGGTCAATTCGTAACGCCCGTTTGTTTGCACTTTCTTCTGACAAAATGTGCTTTTTGAAACTCAAAAAATAATATTTGTGTTTGGTAAGGTTTGAACCGCAGTCTTTTTTTTTTAGAAGTTATGTTTTGAAATGTGAAGGCCTTGCGCATTTTGGCACAGCAGCTTTGAGCTGTAGTTGCAGAACACACAAACGCTTTTTTTTAAAACAAAAATATTACTGTTGGTGGGTTTCTCTTTTTATTAAATTGCCCATGGTTTTTTCTGCTCCTCTATGTTGCTGTGATGCAACATCTCGTCTTCTACAAAGACCACAAAAAAATAGCGTCTAGCCCAAGTTCAATTCAATAGCAAATTTTCAAATCCAAACACAAAAAAAAATCTCTAAAAAATTCCCAAATCAGCTAAGGAAAAAAAAAATTAAAAATGAATTCCTTGCAAATCAGGATTCCTCAAAATGCAAAACAAAAAAAACATTAGAATATAGAGAAATCTTCCTTTATGCAGTCTCTTCTTTTCGTTTGCTCTGCTCTGATCCAATCTTCAGTCAATGACTGCGACCACCTCTCTCTCTCTCTCTCTCTCTCTCTCTTTTTGTTGTTCTTCAAAAAGTCCGTTTCAAAAAGCTGAACCAAACTCATCCTTAGACTTCCCCATTAAATAGATTGCATTTGATATCCACGTATGGTTTCCAATTAATTTTAGTTTTTTCTATGAATAATATCGAGGAGGTCAACCTCTTGACTATTAATTTTATTTTAAGTAGAAACTTTTAATAATAATTATATATAGCACATTTATTTGATTCACCTTGAACACAGTTGGATAGCCCAGCCTCGGGAAATTATTGTGTACTCCTAGAGTACCATAAATGCATACTCCCTCCTCTCATATGAATGGTGGGTCACACTAATTAAATGAATTGTGGGACCCATCATTTATGTGAGAGGAGAGAATACGCATTTATGATACTCTGAGAATTATTGTGTACTCTCGAAGTACCATAAATGCATACTCCCTTTTCTCATATGAATGGTGGGTCACACTAATTAAATGAATGGTAAGACCTACATTTATGTAAGAGGAGAGAGTACGTATTTATGATACTATAAGAATACCTAATAATTTTTCCCCGCCCTAGTAAAAAAAAAGTTGGATTTGGATTTAGTTTCCTGTTACGTATGCTGTCAGTCCTCACTCCTCCTCAGTACATCTTTTATTTTTATTTTTTATTTTTAAATCCTCTTTCTCAACCAGCCTGGCACATTATCTAAAAAAATAAAATCAACATTCCAAACCTAATTAATGTTATACAAATTTTAAAATTTTGATATTTTCTAAAAGAAATAAAGAGAAGTCATTTCTTATTATAATTCTAAGTTTACCCCAAACCATACTTAAACACATCCGATTCACTACGGGGAATCTACATTGGCCATGTTTCGACAATGCCAAAGATGAATCTAGGGAGTATCGGTGTTAAACAGCTACAAAAGAGAAGGGTAGCTTTTAAACTTTTTTATAAAAAGAGAGGGAAGTGGAGAATAGCTAGAGAAGGTTGTGACTTGTGATCATGATCTTTTCCTGTTGTTTGTTATTTGTCTTATCTTAGTTTCGTGTAGTACCATAATTCTTATGTGATAGCCATTCATCACTTTGTTATTTGTCTCATCTTAGTTACGTGTAGTACCATAATTCTTATGTGATAGCCATTCATCACTATTTAGGTAAAGGATAAAGATTGGATCCATTGCTGATATGCATGGGACTTAACTCAGTTATTTAGATAAATACTCTTTTACTCATGCACATGAGGAGAATAGAGCTATATTCTGAGAGAGAAAAAAAAAAAAAAAAAAAAAAAAAAAAAAAAAAAAAAAAAAAAAAAAAAAAAGGCGCTAGACATGTGAGACGCATGTCATGCGTCTTATGCATTCGACGTAGGAGATACTTTATCGATGTATTCTCAACTCTAACAGATAAGTCTAGTGATTCTCAAGGTCAAGGTAATTAGTGTTGAGATTTATGCCCTAAAATCTAATTTATTGGCATGTCATAAATAATTAAATTGTTTAATTGTATGAGACTATTTATAAATGAACTAATGGGATATTATCATAGTCCTTGAGATGCATTGTATGTAATTTATGTGATTTTAGTTATAGAATATATAAATAACAAGTTCATTGTAAACTCAAAACGTAGTTTGTAGTCAGTAATGAAATTGGGTGTTTCATCTGCGAAGACTATAATATATCAACTAAAATGGTTTGTCTTGATCATGGAAGTGGAGGCTTCTAGTTGATGTGTTGATGTATCTTAAGAGTTAAGACATATTGAACTGGACCGCTGTGAGATTAATTATTCAATTAACAACTGTCACCCGAATAATTAATCTCACGACTTCTAATTTCATAGACTCTCAATCTTGAAAGGGTAGTGAACTTGATTATGAAATATAGGTTACTTTGATATATCAGGAGTGAGATCTAATATTCACAGTCAAAACTTCAGTATGTTAGGTAACCACATGTAGTGTTGAGGGAACATATATTCTTAATATGAAATCCATAATCTTTTTTATAGAGACATGAAATATCTTTTTGAGATAAATTTAATGGGAACTGGTTATTCAAGGCGCCCACTTTAGTAAGGAGTTACTAAAACTTAAATTTATTGATATCAGATTTCAATAAATTTGAACAACTAAAAGACTAAACCAAGTACTCAACGATAAAATAGTTGTTTGCAAAGTGACAGTTCCTTATAACTTTGTTCACTATGGATATTTTATGGAGGGGTCAAATGATATCATTAGAGTATTGGAATATAATTTATTAATAAGGCCTAGAGTGCAATTATATTTATATAGTGGTATTAAATATAATTAATGGTAACTTTGGACTTGTCAAGAGTTGACAGAAAAGCCTAAGGTCCATTGGAGCTAGAGTCTTATTTGTCCCCTTTGGTCCCATCTTAAGCCACAAACTAAAGCTCAATTGGGCAGGCCCAAAAGGCTAACCCAATTAGATAATCAGTTTTTATTTAATAAGAGTTATTAAATAAAGTAACTACCAAGGTAATTAGTATGTACGTATGATGAAAATAAAATAAAACAGTTTTTCTCTATAAGGAGAAGAAGAAGGATTTTTCTTTGAGAATCAATATACAAAAAAACTGATTGAGAGACCACACTTCTTGGGCACCATGTGGAATTGAGATGAAGATTAAAGGTATTCTCAAGTCTTGGTTTTGAATTTCACTACATCAATGTACGCTTTCTATTCTTTGTTCTAAAATTCAAGATTACATGTTATCTATCATGAATGAAGTAGATCCGTGATTATTGCTTCCGCTGTGTGTTTTGTATAAGATGCAAAACCAAAATTTTCAACAATTAGGTAGTATATATGAGATGAAAGAAAGTAGAGCTATCCCAAAGGCCACTAGCATCGAATCTATTCCATAAAAAGTAAGCTTTCTCGGCCATCCCTTTCAAGTGGTCTTGGTTTGGCATGAGGTCTTCTTCCAGCAGGCAATTAGTTCAGTCAAAAAGGTTTATCATGTTTGATCAAATCGATTAGATTGAGAGGGTTCATCATAGTTCATTTGAAGTCAAAATCTATGCTACAGTTTCATTGTGCTCCCCAAATTTTAGCCGCACATAATTGCAAAAAAAAAAAATAACCTACTTCAATTAAGATTGGTTGTAATAAACTTTTAGGTTAATCAAGGTATACTTCATCAATTTTAGGCTTTTAGCCTTTTAGGGATAATTTTTTTTTTCATCTTATTCATAATTTATCAAGGTGTGAAGGTATAAGTAGAAAAACATCACTTTCATTTATTTCCCCATATACACTCTATGGTTGGAATTGTGAAAACATAGTTTAAGTTAACAGGCGCTGTTAAAATATTTGTTAATAGATAATTTAAGAAAAATTTTAATACTGTTTTTATGAAAAAAAAAAAATTAGCTACTTTTTTCTTTTCTTATAAAAACTAGTCGTTAATTCATGTTATGCACGGGAACCTACCTATTTGTAAAGTAGACTAAAATAATTTAATAAAATTTTAAATTGATTAAGAAACTATACCATTGCATGATTTGTTCTTGTATGACTTCAATTTGTATTACAATTTAATAAAGAAGCCAATATAAGAGAAAGATGGATTATATTCAAAAAAATAATTCATAGCTATCACCATTGAAAGGAATAAAAAGATTCAGAGCCTATAAATTATAGAAATATGTGTGTGTGTGTGTGTGTGTGTGTGTGTGTGTGTGTGATTACACAATAGAGAAATATAATAAAAAGATGTGCTACCATTAAAAGAATAATTCAAATGTTAAAACTTATGAAAAACCAAAAATATTAAAGAATCATAATATTTACTTTCTATAAATTTTTGAAACAAAACAAAATGTATATGATTACACAATAGAGAAATTAAAAAAAAAAAAATGATTACATTCAAAAGAATAATGCATGGTATAATTACTGAAATCTGCTAAACATGTTCAAATACTGCAAAAACTAACATAAATTCAAATGTTAAAACTTCCAAAATGTCAAAAAATATATATAATTAAAGAATAAGTTATTGAAACAATTAAAAAAATATATGACTATTCAAAAGAGAAATATAAGAAAAAGAAAAAAGTACATGAACCCATGAAGCAATAAGTTTTAAATTTTAATGGGTCTAAATAAAATAAATAAATAAAAAGTTTGCTGCAAACCTGTTTGTTATATTAGCTTATTGCTTTACGTGAAGAGAACTACATTCACCCAAACCTGTTGTAACCATCTTAGGCTTCTTAGCATCTTTGGTGATGTGCCTGCCCATGAGATGTTCTCTGTAGGTTCCTATGGTGCTATTATGACATAGAGGTAATCTCCTTGAAAGAAAAAATAAAATAACATCGGGTTTCAAAAATAAATGAGGCGGCTACAAATAGTTTGAGAACTATTGAGTGTTTACAATTTGATGTTTTCTCCTTTAAAAAGAAATTAGTTCGTAAATTTTAAGAAAATAAATTAATTCTTAAATGAAATCTTGCAAATTTAGAGATAAATTACTAACATTTGAGTTTGAGTTTAAATTGGATTTGTTAGAGAATTAGAGTTTTACATTTTGTTAAGTTTGTTTAAAAAAAATAATTTTAAAAAATAAAAATAATTTAAAAAAAATAAATTTTATAATTTTATTTAAATATTGTGTTGACGGGAAAAATTATAAGAGTTTCAAAAGTTTCAGTAATATATATATATATATATATGTAGGGATATTGGGCCTAGAAGCTCACTATTTGTTCGCACATTGGGCCTATGGCCAAGCCGATGATGAGGCTTAGTCCGAGGAGGAGGAATCTTTATCAGAAGAGACTATTAGTAAATAAAGGAGTTGGTTTTGGCCATAATGGCTTAATAGGATAAGCCGAGGATAAATGTATCCTTGGCAGACCAAACCTAAGGTCCGAAGAGGTAGTCTGACAACTGAAGTAACATTCCAGGAAGTTCTGTTGGTGCAGATAAGCGTTGTAAAGATTAGACAAGGAGGAAATCCTAAAATATCTAAAGATAAAGCTGCTGCTACCACATTAATTACATTACAGCTAACTCTTTGGCGGCATTAATGCGGAAGTGATACCTGAATAGTGAATTTGAGCCCTACAGCTACTATATGAAGACTTATAGAATGTGCTGATGGGACAAGTATCCACACCAACTATCTGGCATGCACATGGAGCAAAGAGAAGAAAATGAGTGGAAAGTATAAAAGGAGAGAGGAGCAATGAAAGTGGGGGATCGAAAATTCAAGAGAGAAACGTTGTAGCATTTAGGAACCAAATTTATAACCGGACTTAATAACAATATATAAGAATAGACCTCATCGGATCTTGCCGATGACGATTTTTCTTCAACCCAAACTTTCTTCTTTTCATTCTATTATCATCTGAACTCACTCTAACGTCTGTTTGATTAACTAAAGCCCAGTTTTCTAACTCACTTTCTATAAATTCATTATTTTGGGTTTTTTGGCCTAAGTCCATCCACGTGTTGGGCTAGAAATTCAAATTTGGTCCTCACATAATATATATATATATATATATAGATTATAAAAAATATTTTTCAAGTAAATATTTTGAAGACATCAGTTAATTTTTTACCTTTAAACGTTTACATTGAGCGAGGATCATCTCTCAAAGCTGACATGGAATGACATGGCGAGGGTTTAGTGGCAATTGGATTGGAGTAGGTCCACCAGAAACTATTTGACATTGTTTCGAACAAATCATGAGGTCTGCAAGTTGCAATTGTAATTGCTCCTTTAATTTAATGGCAGATTTGGAGTTTCAACTTTCAACTTTCAATTCAATTACGAAGAGAGACGTGTATTCTCAAAAAGAAACAAGAATAAAAATTAAAAAGATGTGTCGAGAAAAGGAAATAAAAAGCAAAATAAGTTGTATCCAAACGCACACTAAGAGCTTGTTTGGATTGCATGAAAACTGAGTGATATCACTCAGTTTTCATGATCCATCATCCAAAACAAGTGGGTCCCACAGATGGATGATTGTTTGGCTTGGTTTTCAATTATTATTTCCATCACTTAATTCTCTTATTTTTGAGTGATGAGTTATACAAACTGAAAACACATTTTAGGTGTTTTTAGTTTCCAATGACATTTTTGTAATTATCAGCCACAATGTTTGACTTTTAGGTTTTTTTTTTTGAAACAAAGTAACGGGGATGGAGTGATAGTGGGGTTTGGAAAATTAAGGTATTTTAAGTGATAAGTGATAAAAATTGAGTGATGAAAATTGAAAATTGAGTGATGACAATTTACTAACCAAATAGACCCTAAGTTTCACTATAAAAAATAACGAAACTGAGGCAATGGATGGTCCTTTTTTCCCTCTTTATTTGCTGTCAAGATAAATTTGAAAATATCAATAGATTAGTAGCTAAATTTGTTGATGCTTCATATTTCTAATAAAAATATTTAATGTTCAAGTTCTCATCTTTAAATACCGATGTATAAAAACATATAAGATTAAAAAAATTTTATCATAAAACCATTAAATATATTAATAATTTTAAAATACGTATAAAAATAGACATATGTAAAAATGTATTAAGAATTTGACCAAGAAAATTAGGATAAACAATATATATACGTCAAGTTATTTCATCTATAATATTTCAAATTAGTAGCATTCTTATACTCTTTTAATGTAATTCTATATATTAGATGGTACCAAAAAAAATCAACTAATTAAGTATTTCATATATATATGTTCATTTTATTTGTGTTTTCCAAGATAATATAAAAGTTAATTAAGGAAATAAAAAAAAGTATTGATTTTAATAATTTCATTGTTATATATAATGAAACATCGGTACAAAGTAAATAATTTATAATTAAAATAGTTTTTTCTTATCTACAGTTAAAGTAGTTTTTTTTTTTAATCTACAGTCAAAGTAGTTTGATATATAAATATAATGCTTAATAAGTGTTTTATATGTATAGTTAAAAAAAAAAAAGTGTTTTTTTCAATTATTTTTCTTTCGTATGATAAATAAGAGTTTATTTAAAAAAAAGAAGAAGAAGAAATACACAGATGTGTAATATACTGTATAAATAAAACACGCATGTAGTTGATGATGTTACAAAATTAAAAGATTGGAATTCTACGGTGTAAAAGTGGAATCCAAATCTTCTGTCCCACTTTTCCTGCTCCACTCTGTACTCGACCTATAAATACTTGCCACATGTTCACCTAATTAATTAAATACTATCATTACTGACTTATTAATATTACAGTTATTAATTAATAGCAGTATTTAATTAATTAGGTGAACATGTGGTAAGTATTTATTGGTAGAGTATAGAGTGGAGCAGGAAAAGTGAGACAGAAGATTTGGACCGGTAAAAGTGGTACAAAAAGCGGCGGATTTTGTCAATCCAAGACAAATCGTGGACTTTCAGGTTTCAGCCTCTATCAACTCGTACCAAACCAGCACAACTCGCGCTTAAACAAATCTAAATACTGTAGTATTAATCTATAACTAAAAAGAAATAATGTAAAAAGAAGAGATATTAATCTATAACTAAAAAGAAGACTGGACATGGACATGGACATGGACAGGGTCTTTTTTAAAAGCTTAAAATTGGTCGTGTATGTTGAACTGGCTCCGACTAATTCACCAACTAAATCCAAAGATAAAAACCAATAAATGCTTGACCTTTTTGGAGTTTTCTTTCCCTTTATTTAAAATGTTAAAACCATAAAGCAAAAGCTTACGTTTTAGTTTCCATCGTTATTACTCTCTCTCTCTCTCTCTCTCTCTCTGTAAACGAAAATGTTGCTGGTTGGGTATGTGTGTTTCTGTGTGTGGCTTATGATAGGACATAGAGCTATGGCAGCAACCGAGAGTAGTGGTTCACAGACAAGGGAGCTGGATATGACACCTACATGGGCTGTTTCTGGTGTCTGTGCTGTTATTATCATCATTTCCTTTGTCTTAGAAAAGGTTCTCCATAAACTTGGGACGGTAAGTTTTGTTATTTTCAGCTTTAACTTCTGTTGTTTTAGCTGTTTGTTTGCAAATTTCGGATCTTTTTCTTTTGTTATTCCGTTACTTTTGGTGGGCAAATGATTCTCTCTCTCTCTCTCTCTCTCTCTTGATGACAATTCTTTTACCTGGGAAGACAATTGCTTTTTTCAAGAGTCTCTAACGAGTAAAGATTGGTGTTTTATGGTTTATTTTATTGGTTACGAGTTCCAGTTATGTGTCCCTGGAATTTGGAGCTCATATTGATATTGTTCTTCTATCATATTTGTTTGATTCTTACCAAAGTAGTTAGTTCCTCGCTAGACAAATGAACCCCGTATCTGTTAACCAAAAGCTAAACTTGCTCCATTTTTTTGGGGGGGGTTTGAAAAAGAAAAAGTCTTTGTGTCTCTGTATGTTGTTTCCTAGCTGAAGGTGTAGGTGGATTGTAGGGAAGATTCATGTTTTCCAATTGGAAAATTGAAACACATGAATTTTGATAGCGCAAGAATGAAAAGACCATTATGAAAAAACAACCATATACCATTAAGAAGGGGGAGTTCAGATGTTGGTTTACTTGGTTAAGACTTGAAAAGAACAGTTGTTATTTGTTTATTTATTATTATTATTTATCTCATGATGTTGTTCTATTTGGTTCTTGTGATTTACCCTGTCATTAATTTTAAAAATCTCAATACAGTGGCTTACAGAAAAGCACAAGAAAGCTCTATTTGAAGCTCTAGAGAAGATTAAAGCAGGTAATATCATGGTTCTTGATTACTCAATTGTGACTTTGATCTCACATTCTCATAGAGCTATGAGAGTCATCTCATTCTATTTGGGTTGTGTGGAATTACGTATTAACTGTGCATATCTAACTTTTGATGCAAATACTGCAGAACTGATGATTCTAGGTTTCATCTCACTGCTCCTGACATTTGGGCAAAGTTACATTGCCAGAATCTGTCTTCCAGCAAAGGTTTTAAATAATATGTTGCCATGTAAAAGTGATGGTGAAAACGAATCAACTACAAGTACTGAAGAAGATGGTCGTCGTAGACTGTTATGGTTAGACCGCAGATTTTTAGCTGCTGGTAGCTACGCTCCTAATTGCAAGGCAGTAAGTGTATTCCAAGAGAAAATCAAATGTTATATGGCCCATGCCCTTACTAATTCCTAGTATTTAGTAAGAGACCATTCAACATTTTTGGCTATTGGCTTTGGAAGCATAATACTTAAAACTATAGAACCAGTCATCATTCGATTATTTTCCTTATATACGCCATTTACTGTTGAGCTATTTTCAAATTGGAATGTAGCAAAATAAATTTTATATATATAATATATATACTCGGGGGTGGGGAAGGGGTTGGGGGATGTTGGGCAAACCAAAGTAACATATCAATCCAGAAACTTTTCATGTCTTTACCAACACATCAAACCTTCTGATAAGTTTTACAAATAATGAGTACAGAGTGTGGCATGCTAAACTTAGCCTACATGCTTCTTATTAAATCATAACAGGTGTGAATTTGTGAAATGAAATGCAGTTAATTGGGAGGAAGAGAATTCTGGATGAAAACAAACATTTACCAATCAATCCCTGTATCAAATATGATTGAATTATGCATTACTAATTCTTACAAGAAATGTTTTTAAATTTCTAATATCTTATTGGCAATCCTGAAGCCACTGCCTTGTGTTGTTATCACACTTGTATGCATCATTGCTGACCCAATAGACATATATTCTGTTAACATAGAAATTGCTTTTGTTTTCCTTATTCTACTTCGAGGAAATTAAAGTTTCTGAACGCTAAGTTCTGTTCCCAACCTAAAAAATGCTTTTACTCATTGCATGAGTCTGGCCAACTTACTGATTGGATTTTTGCCGACAGGGTTATGCACCGCTTATATCTGTCAATGGACTGCATCAGTTGCACATCCTCATATTTTTCTTAGCATTCTTTCACGTGCTGTATAGTTTTGTCACAATGATGCTTGGAAGACTAAAGGTAAAGGAACTTTTTTTTTAAATATACTTCCAATGTTATGACATCTATACATGAATACTTGGAACCTTAGGGCATAATATGCTGGTTCTCACCTTTTGATACCTCTCAATTTATTTGAAATCAAATTATGACTGGATAATCATGCATTTTCTTTTGGATGGAAGACGATAATAAGGCCTCTCAAAGAATGTTATAATCTTTTGAAATCTTTTCTTTGGGCAGGAGGGTCTCAACCATATTGTTGAGTACAGTTCTGTTTGGCTGCATGCTTTATACTGATTATGTTAGAAATGTAGGATAAATACTCTTTTTGTTTTGGTTTAAATCTAGGTATTCTTGCTCAATTTTGTATATTTGGCTCATTTCAGCTTCTGTGTTGTCCCTTTACATTTATTCCTAGTTGTGGCTACAAACCAAAAAAAAAACACTTGATTGGTGGTTTGAACTTTAAATCTATGGAAAGAATGCCACCAAGATGGATTGATATGGTTAGGATATGAATCATCTGTAATTTTTTTTTTAAATAAAACCAAATATGAATGACATGAAGTGGACGGACCCCCTTCTTATTGTTCAAGACACGATTTCTGGCTGCATAACAGGAAACAAAGAGAGCATGGCTAAAAGGCACAAATTTGCCCCAAAGTTCTCTATGACATCTGAGTGTGTCTTGATAATCAACTTATAGTGGTCATGTTAAATATTGAATAAACTGTACATTCGATTATATCTAATGGTTTCCTCAATGTTTCTTTGTGCAGATTCGTGGCTGGAAGAATTGGGAGCTGGAGACCTCATCCCATAACTATGAGTTTTCAAATGGTATGTCACCCCATGATATAGAGATAGCTTGTTCTTTATGTATTAGCTTGAAAGTTGCATTTCCTCAGACTTGAAAATGACATCCCAAAATTCATCTGTCAATAGGTGGGTGTATGTGCCTTATTGGAAGCTAAACTTCTATGTATATTTATGTGCAGATCCTTCAAGATTCAGGCTTACTCATGAGACCTCATTTGTTAGAGCACACACCAGTTTCTGGACAAGGATTCCTTTCTTCTTTTATGTGGTAAGAAATGTCTTACTAACTGGCACATCTTGATTTTTGTTTTGTTATTTACATTGTTATGCTATGAGGTATAGATGGCCTAATGCCATGGACTGGGACATCTCAATTGTGAGTGCAATAGTTGAAGTTATGCCAATAAGATGACTGGATGAGCTTAACTAATACTAAGATGGCTGAGTAAGAATTTAGGAAGATTAAAATTATAAATGACTAGATTTGTGAGACGTAAGGGGTTGCACTAAAGAAAGAGAGAAAGTATGGGTTTGGTGATTTGGTAATGTCCTATGAAGACCAGTCATTGACCAATAAGAGGAAATGATGCTAAGTGGTTCTAGTTAAAGGAACAACAAAGAAATGCAAAACCTCTGCACCCAATACTAAAAATGGTCAAAGACAAGATATAAAATTTGTGTGGGAATTCACTTATTTCTTAGATCTAGTCTGCAAGAGTTAGACTGGAAGATTAAAATTATAAATGACTAGATTTGTGAGACGTAAGGGGTTGCACTAAAGAAAGAGAGAAAGTATGGGTTTGGTGATTTGGTAATGTACTATGAAGACCAGTCATTGGCCAATAAGAGGAAATGATGCTAAGCGGTTCTAGTTAAAGGAACAACAAAGAAATGCAAAACCTCTGCGCCCAATACTAAAAATGGTCAAAGACAAGATATAAAATTTGTGTGGGAATTCGCTTATTTCTTAGATCTAGCCTGCAAGAGTTAGACTGGAACCGCAACAAAAGCTTGTATCTGTTTAGATTTCAGTATATTAAGCCTACAATTTTTGTAATTGTGGCCATGTATATCTTTTTATATTGACAGTGAACTTATTAAAATATTTATTGTTGGCAGGGATGCTTCTTTCGACAATTTTTTAAGTCTGTTAGTAAGTCTGACTACTTAACCTTGCGCAATGGATTCATCACTGTAAGTTTTTGTTTCAGTATTTCTGTATTTCTAGTAAAATATGTCACCATTTTATGACATTGCTACATCTATAGGTCCACTTGGCTCCTGGAAGTAAATTTAACTTCCAAAGGTATATCAAAAGATCTTTGGAGGATGACTTCAAGGCAGTCGTTGGAGTAAGGTAATGTTCACTTCATTTAATATATATATTTTTTATTTCATTATAATTGTGGTTTTCAGTAGTCACTCCCTGTAATAAATTTGGACCATATGAGTTTCATGAATTATTTTCTTGATGTTGTTGGCAGTCCTGTATTGTGGACGTCATTCGTGGTTTTTTTGCTATTAAACGTTAATGGTAACCCACTTCTTTCTTTGAAATTTCTTTTGGAGCATATTCTGCACTTTCCAGTTAAAGTTGACTTTGTTGAAATATGTCCGTTTCAGGATGGCAGGCATTGTTTTGGGCGTCCATAATCCCTGTGATTGTGAGAAATATTTCTCTTTAGCAGCCAGATTTCCAAATCTTTGGAAAATGAAAATTCTAACCTTTTAATTGATTGCAGATAATCTTAGCTGTTGGAACAAAACTTCAAGCCATTTTGACAAGGATGGCTCTTGAAATCACAGAAAGGCATGCAGTAGTCCAAGGGATTCCACTTGTGCAAGTCTCAGACAAATACTTTTGGTTTGGTCGGCCTCAGTTAATTCTTCAACTTATCCATTTTGCTTTGTTTCAGGTATTCAATAGCCACCCATACTGTAGATTCTCTACTAAAAATGCTTTCCACTTGGGTAATGATTAATGAGTACCACAAAATTTGTCATGGTTAAACATTAATTTTTTATACTCGTATAGTCTTATTGAAGTTAGAAGGGAACTTTCTGCCTTGCTGAAAACTTATTTGAGGTCTAGGTTATAGTGAAAATGTTTTACTTTAAAATTATCTTTTTTGTTGTGGTTAGAATGATCTGATTAGCCTCAGGTTTACTCAAAAGAGGAAATATTTCTCTCGTTGAGTGATTAATGAATTGAGATTGTAAGGATTAAATATGGTAAATAAGATCTTATGCTCTCTAAATGCACATTATGCCTTTAGGCAAAGAGAGAACAAGCTGTCGCCCCAAATCTTCATCAAGTTTTGATCCATGATTTTAGTGCTATTGAGTAATGACCATTTAACATCAGTTATAATGACTATCTAATCCCAGTTCCTGTTCTTTATATCAAATTATCAATCAAATTCTGCACAATTCAATAATTTTATGGTCTTTTTCAATTTTGACTTGTAAATTTTCTTTCATATTTGTGACTGGTCTGATCTGTTTTTTTATTTTTTGTGACATGCAGAATGCATTCCAAATAACATATTTCTTGTGGATATGGGTAATGAAATGTTCTATACTTAACTTTGCTAACAGCTATTGAATTATTATTTTTCCCCTTTAATTTCTTACTCTCCTGTATGCTTCATTCCTAATATTATGGTTTTCTATGGAAAATTTCTTTCTGTGCAGTATGAGTATGGGTTGACATCTTGCTTCCATTCAAATTTCAAGCTTGCTATTATAAAACTTGCTTTAGGGTAGGCCTTTAATTCATTTTTTTCTCCCTTGCAATGGAAATATCCACTTGAAAGATAGATCTTCTTGCTTTTGCCTATCTGAAAGGAGTGTTAGATTATAAATGCATTTAGCATGTAGACTGCTAACAAAAGGCTGCTAATTTCTTTTTAAAGGAAACAAGTAAATAAGTAAACAAATCTAGAATATAAATCAGTAAGATTGAACATACGAATTACCTTGAATTGATGTGGTGAATCTAGATATTAACTTGGATTCATGGGTTGCGTTTTTTGGAACTATTACAGGGTTGCAGTCCTATGTCTCTGCAGCTACATCACACTTCCGCTTTATGCCCTTGTTACTCAGGTACCTTCACTGTTTCCATGAGATTCTAATGTAATTTTTTGAAGGCTTACATAACATTAACAACAACGTTAGGTGATATAAAATCACTCTGGCTTCAGAAAAAACTTATTTCCAATTCGTAATTGTTCATGGTGGTAACTGCAGATGGGTTCACACATGAAGAAATCAATTTTTGATGAACAAACATCCAACGCCCTGAAGAAGTGGCACATGACTGTGAAAAAGAAACATGGCAGGCGAGGAGGAAAGTCCCCTACTCATACTCTAGGTGGAAGCCCTTCCTCAACAGTGCACTCCTCTGGACACACATTGCACCGCTTCAAAACTACTGGACACTCAACCCGCTCCACCCATGACGATAATGAAATCTCTGATTATGAAACTGATCCTTTGTCTCCCACCTCATCTGCGGCCAACTTGATTATAAGAGTTGATGATGATGAGCAACCAACTCAAATAAGTGAACCTCACCATGGAGAAGAAACAAGCAATGAAGATGACTTTTCATTTGTCAAACCTGAGCCACTGAAAGAAACGTAAGGTATTGACAGTTGCTATCCAGTTGCATCAATTTTGTTGTATGTATTGTGAGAAAACATTGTAGTTATTGAAACGCAGCCAGCGAAATAGAGAATCATTTTTTGTATAATAATAAAAAAATAAAAATAGAGAAGCATTTTTGTAGATTTATAGGCTTGTTTATAAATTTAATAGGAGTTTAAAACAACATTTTCCACTTTGTTCTGGCCAGTTAATTTTTCAGATAGAATGCCCATTTTACATTGCATGTTGCTTATATCACATTCCAATACTCCATGCTTGATTTAGTTTAATTTTCCTATGTTGAACATTTTCTTTTTCGTGTACATTTCTGGACGTGACAGTCCTGGTGGTTCATGTTGAACCATTACTTGATTAATGGAGTGCATTCAAGCCACCAACCAGGAAAACTTGACCTAGCTTGATGTCTCAGGTTGGGTTATAATAGTGGGTTGATGGGTTGGTTGATATGTAATGCAAAACTTGGGTTGGGTTGGATTCAGGTTAGCAATAAACTCAACCTACAACCAATATTTTTTATTTTTTTGAGAATACTAAATATTTTAACATACACACGGAGAGAGGAAAGAAAGCCTTAAAGAAACTGATAGTGATGTATGTCTAAAAGAGCTTAACTCTTGGATATAGCATAGGTTTTAAACTTTTTTAACTCACGCTCATTTTTCAATATGAGATTAATTTATTATTTTTTCTTTTGAGAATACAAATATTTTAACACATACATACGGAAAGAGGAGAGAATGTCTTAAAGAAACACCAAATTTTTTTAATTGATTTGACAAAATAACACCAAGCAATGGCCCGACAAAACCCGTTCTTACTAATTAAGTTGTATTGAATTTTAGAACTACCATGAGATGGATTGGAGTGAACATTTTCAACCCGGAGAGGTTGGATTGGGTTGAAAAATTACTCTAAATCCAATCCAATTTAACCAAATCCTTTTATATGTATATATTTGGCTCTCTTCCATTTTTATCTTAGTTCATTCATTAATATCTCAAAATTACACATGAATGGAAATTTAAAAAGGGAGGGTCATTCGTTTTTACTTTTTATTTTTATTATAAAAAGGACCGGTCATTCTAATCACCCCTACAATCATTACCTGTAAGTAAAACAAAATATGGTTGGTTGATTGGCTCTCTCACATTTCCAACTTAGTTCATTCATTAATATCTCATATTTCCAACTTAATTGCAGTTTTATTACCTCATTCTGGTGTTTCCAATAAAAACATTTAGGGTTCAAATCTCTTCATTTCTTACTATTAATTTTAGAAAACAAAAAAACAAAAACATGAACTAAATGATTGGATTGATGATGTAGGACACAATTTACTATTTACTTATTGTAATTTATTAATTTTGGTATTTAATTTGTAATTTTCGTTATTTTAGGTTTAGGGTTATTATTTTCTTGTTTTTAGGTGTTTTTAATACTTTTTAGGTCAAATTTGATTCATGTTATGGTTAGGTATTAATTAGGAGTTATTTTAGAATATATTTCTTATCTGTCGAGTTTTATGGATTCCTTAAATAGGCTCGTAAGTCTATAAATGTTTTTTTTAACAATTATTAATCAATAATGTAGGGGCCAAATAACCAGAGGAGAATATGAAAATTGTATATATTGGGCTTGTGGCCCAATCCGACGATACATACTTGTCCAAGGATGATCAAGCAATGTTATTATGAGAATTGTATGGGAGAAGGAAATACGAATCAAACGTGGTAGTCCGAAAGACGTCCAAGGAGGGAAATCTTGTCAGGATTATGGATCTGAGATAAGTAGGAACATCTTACCACCCTGAGTATCCTACCAAGTATCATCATAGTTAAGGATCAGGAGATGGATAAGGAATGAGTAGATAAAGGCCACAAATATCTACTAAAGCTGCTATCTCTACATTAAATGCTCTGCATTTAACTTTTTGACCGCATTAATGTGGAGGTGATATCTGAACAGTGCAAGGTTGGTTTTCCCAAAGCCTACACAACCAGCGAGGGTATCTGATGGGACAGCCACTCAAGTAGTAACATAGATGATTAACAAGTGTAAGGTCAAAATGCTTGGAAAAGAACTATATAAAAGAGAAGATCCTTTGTGAACAGGGAGAGAGAGGGGGGAGAAAAGAAAAAACATTGTGATATTGAGAAATTAAGCTTGTAACCTAATTGGAGGAAAACATATATATGAACAGATCACCTTGGATAAACGCCGATGACGATTTTCATTCAACATAATATTGTCTCTTTACATTGTATTATTATCCAAACCTAATTCAAAGTTGGTTTAATCATCTAGAGCCCAACTACCACTAAGATCTTTGCTTCGAAGTGTTGATTACATGGGTAGAATTGCAAAATGGGGGACGATTCTTGGGACTTTTGACATCAAGTATATGCCCCGCACCTTAATCAGGGGTCAGGTCCTTGCGGATTTGATAGCCGAGTTTGCTAAAGACCTAGCAGAAGAAAAAGTGGAAGAGCATAGTGTGGATGGAAAGTCAGTTAGAATGATATCCAGGTAAGAGCCTGCATCTTGGAGAGTCTATGTTGATGGAGCAGCAAACCATAGAGGATCTGGTGTGGGGCTAGTCTTGATATCTCTAGAGAGCATCATGATCGAAAAGTCCTTAAGATTAGGATTCTCGGCTACCAATAATAAAGTAGAATACGAAGCTCTGCTAGAAGGAATGATCATGGTACAAAAAATGGGTGGAAAGGCAATGGAAGTGATTTCTGATTCAAGATTAGTCGTTGGCCAAGTCCAAGGGGAATTAGAAGCCAGAGACCCCAGAATGCAAGACTACTTAAATCAAGTTAGACATTAATAGTCTAAATTTGAATCTTTTAACTTGACGTAAGTCTCTAGGAGTAAAAACACACATGCGGACTCTCTTGCCACATTGGAAACTTCCTCGGCAAAAAACCTACCTCGGGTAATCCTTGTAGAAGACTTATGTAGACCTACTGAGGCAGGAAGTATTGGATTCCGTGTTAATTAGATAAGGGCGGCTCCCAGCTAGATGGATCCTATCATATTGTTCCTCAAGGAGGATGTTCTACCAGAAGATAAGTTCAAAGCTGACAAAGTGCGAAGAAAAGCACCTCAGTTCTGGCTGTCCAAGGATCAGAAGTTGTATAAGAGGTATTTTTCTGGCCCATATCTGCTATGCGTACATCCGGAAGGAGTTGAGTTAATCCTGGAGGAATTGCATGAGGGAATTTATGGAAGCCATACGGGGGGTAGGTCACTATTACATAAGACCCTCACCCAAGGCTACTGGTAGCCGAGGATGCAGAAAGAAGCAGAGGATTACGTAAAAAAATGTGACCAGTGTCAGAGGTTCGCCCCAAATATTCACCAGCCAGGGGAATTTCTTAATCCCCTCTCTAGTCCCTGGTCTTTTGCTTAGTGGGGTTTAGACATTGTTGGCCCTTTCCTTGAAGCAGCAAGGAACAAGAGATACTTATTGGTTGACACAGATTATTTCACCAAGTGGGTGGAAGTTGAACCATTATCCAACATCAGGGACGTGGATGCCAAACGGTTTATTTGGAAAAATATAATAGCAAGGTTCGGAGTCCCTTATACTCTCATCTTGGAAAATGGGTTGCAATTTGATAGTAAAGCCTTTAGGGAATATTGCAACGACTTAGGCATAACAAATAGATATTCCACCCTGGCATATTCACAGGGAAATAGTTAGGCTGAGGCTGTCAATAAAGTCTTAGTAAGCAGACTCAAGAAAAGGCTGGATGACGCAAAGGGAAAATGGGTAGAAGAGTTACCACACGTCTTATGGACTTATCGGACCATGCCTCGTAGGTCCACAGGAGAGACGCCTTTCTCAATGGCATATGGGGCTGAAGCTATCATTTCTCTAGAAACTGGGTTCCCTACCCTAAGAACAAGTTCTTTCACTCCGAGCAGTAATGATGAATTATTGAAGAAGAGTTTAGATTTAGTTGAAGAACGAAGAGAAAATGCCATAGTCTGATTGGCTTATTATCAACACAAGCTTAAGCGAGGATATGATGCTAATGTGAAGCTAAGGCCGCTAGCAATGGGAGACTTGGTCTTAAGAAAGGTTATGGAAACTGCCAAGAACCTAGCATGGAGAAAGTTAGGACCCAACTGGGAGAGACCATATCGTATAACATCAATAGCTGAAGTAGGTGCGTATTATCTAGAAGACCAGGATGAAAGAGCTATGCCTCGTCTCTGGAATGTAAATAATCTTAGAAGATATTATTATTAATACAAGTATGCTTCTCCTTTCTTTTGTTGGCTATATTTATCATCTAGCGTTCATGAAATTATTTTTCTAAGTGTTAAATAGAACCTAAGCTACGTCTGGTACCTCAAACCATCTGCTTTGGGAAAATTAACACAGTATGACATCATTTTGAATATTAAACAGAACCTTGGTCATGCCTGTATTCTCGGATCACATACCTTGGGAAAATTGATATTTCTCAATTATTTTTCTAAGTATTAAACAGAACCTAAGCTACGTCTGGTATCTTGAACCATCTGCTTTGGGAAAATTAACACAGTATGACATCATTTTAAATATCAAACAGAACCTTAGTCATGTCTGTATCCTCGGACCACATACCTTGGGGAAATTGATATCTTTAACTTCTTTTTCTAAGTGTTAAATAGGATCCAAATTACGTCTGGTACCTCAGGCCATTTGCTTTGGGAAAATTAACACAGTGTATCCTCATTCTACATATTAAACAACAATTGAATCATATCAAGTTCTTCGGACCATAAGTTTAATGGAAATTTTCTGAGTGTTAGTCAGACATTAGTTTAGACGTTAAGAAGAAGTGAGCTCCAAACGCCCTTCGTGGTTGCATGGTTTGCTACCATTTAATAAAGATGTAATCCTAGTTAAGTCCCTGAGCATCACTTAAAGTATTTTAAGGTACTTTGAACTTATTTGTCGCTTGATCAATGCTTGAATATTTTTTCTCAAAGTTAGAAATTTTGTTAAAGTTGGTAGATCCGAGGTATATGTTAACATTATTAAGAATTTAATAATTTTAATCTACCTTGATCATCAATTAGAAATATGTGAAAGTTGTGCACTTTTATAGCACATAGCTATATTCAATCAAGGGATAATCAGAATAAAAGTTGCATAAGTGAAGAGGATAATTCATACAAATTTGAAGAAATGAAATGAACACTCCATTAGAACATGTCTTAAAAACAAAAGTAAAAGAGAAAAAATTACATCACAGGTACTGCAATTACATTATAAAAATAAGGAATCATCGTTTTAACTTTATCTGAAGCCCAGTCTTGGAGGTCTTCTCAGCTTGATTGGCTATTTTAATAGGAGCCGCCTTGTCTTTACCCTTACGGTCTTCTTTAGTAGGCATGGTGATTGAAGCTAAGGCCAATTCAAAATTTTGTGAAGCTGCCTCACCTTGGGGAGCCTCCATAGTCTTATTCGAGGCCTTATTCATCTCAGAGGAGGTCTCCTTGAGAGTTTCAGGTTCTTTTATTTGTTCTTGTTGATTGGGAAGAGGAGGATCTTGAGGCTATGATTCTCCAGCAGGATTAGTGGAGGTAGAGACTGCTTCACCTTGAGTGGGAGAAAGGTTCGAGGTACGTATAGCTGGAGGGTAATAGATCTTCTCTGGATTTCTCAGCTCTGAAGAAACCTCAACCCCAGCTTGGTTAAGGGCTTCATTCCAAGTTTGAGCACAGTAGATTCGGCATACCGCTGGAACCTCTGCCCTAAGGATTTCCTTAGTCTCAGCCATTCCGAGCTCATAACCTTGTTGCTCGGCCCCTTCCCTAGCCACCTCGACCTGCTTCTTTGCTTTTTTAGACTCTTCCTTAGCCTTCTCGGCCTGGTCTCTCTGCTTCTGTACTTCGGCCAACTTCTTCTGCAGAGCTGCAACTTGCTCTTTAGAAGAAGCCAACTGCTCATTCGCATCACGTAGACGCAACCTTTGTTCCTCGGCCTGCCTTTGAAAACTTTTTAGGGTCGAGACTGCACTTTTCCTTGTGTGCTCTTCCTCCGTAAGCTTTTTCCTTAAGTCCTTATTAGATTGGTCGGTGATCTTGAATGACTCCACAACTGTCGCACACCTAGACCTTTCATCGTCTAGCTGACGGTAACAGGCATTGGTTATCTCCTCGGTCCTGAAAACGGCTTGGATAGCCTAACAAAAAAGGATGGTTATCTTTTGAAGTTAAATAGATATAAATATATATATATATATATATAATAGAAAAGTTGTGAGCTACGTACCATGCCCAAATACCTTTTGAGGTTAAGAAAAACCTCTGGTCTCCAGATAGACCTCAGCTCGGCCATATCTGTAAGGAGTAATAAAGCCTCCTCTAAAGCTGAGGCCACGTGACATCCCTGGCCTCCCTGGAAGGTCCTGATGGACGCATTATCCATCAAGGGCTCACCATGAACCATGGGAGCTAGAAGTCAAGCCTGAAGCTTAGATGGTTGGTTATCTCCCTTCTCTAAACCCCTCTGCCCCGTATGTCCAGTTTTTTGCTGCTTGGCAGCCCGAGGAGCCTCTTCTTCAGGTGTTGGGCGAGATCTCCCAACTTCTACTACATCTTTATCTTTTTACTCTCTCTTCCTCTTGGGGTTAGTAGGATCAGCTCGGGGTGGCAAGGATGGCTGAGGAGGAGGAGTAGGAAGCTTAGGAGGACGAGGAGGAAGTTTAGACTGACTTGGTCCCCCGGGCGCACATTTTTCAGGCTGAGACTTTATCAGCTCCAACAAAGTTCTTTGTGATTTCCTTTAGATAACCATCTCGTCTAAGAGGCTGATATTTGTTTCTTGCTAATGGGTGAAGTCGGCTGAGGCACTCTTAGGGGAGAGATATTGGTTAAATACTTTGAACTCGTCCTGAGATTCAGACAAGTTTATAATCCCTTCTTCTTCTTCTTCTTCTTCTTCTTCTTCCTCCTCCTTAATAACAGATTGGAATGAAGAAGCTCCTGTTGAAGGGATACCCACAAAGAGTGGCTGGGTAATGGGTGTGTCCTCTGGAAGCGGAATACCTTCAGGAACAATAAATTCTTCGTAGGCCACGCTAATACGATTGAAGACGAGGGTCTTGGGCTTTTATTACGTATTTCGGAGCTTGAAATGCGCGGGAAATAGGTTGGTATCTGAGAATTATGTGTGCTGCTCGCAACTGGCCGTCTGCCTCGTTTACAAACACCTCGGATCATAAGATCTTATTTAGATTCTCTCTGTTGACAAGGTTCAACCAAGGTATATTTGCACGTCTGTCTGCGAAATCATTAAAACAAAGGGAAAGTTTACCAGAATCAGAAATATCGAAGAATAGAGGGAAAATGTAAGCTAAAGGGCATAGATTGATGACTAAACCCCCACCTGGTTTTCCGTCCTCGGTTGGATAGGGTAGGCCATCATGCCATTCCCCAGAGAAGATTAAAAAATCTTCCTTTAACCTCTTGTTTGATGTAGGGAGGCATTGGATTAATCTTACTTCGGGATACCTTGATTTAAGATAGTACCCCTGCCCCTTTAAGTGGTGTAGATTATATATCCAATTGACGTCATGGTGGGTCAATCCTAAGTTCATTCTCTCGTTTAGGGCTTCTATACTCCCTAACACTTTGAACATATTGGGGGCGCATTGTGTGGGGGATAGCCTGAAAAACATAAGGAAACTCCTTGTGAGGTTACCCATGGGAATGGTCATCCTTCCTTCTATGAAAGCTATCATTGGGATGACCATTTCTCCCTCTTTCCTATCGTCTACCCATTCCCTTTGGGCAGCGTATCTCATACCCATTGTTGGTGGGATCTTATAATTAGTCCTAAATCTCTTTATATCCTTCTCGGATTCAACTAAACGCTTGAATCTACTTATCTTTATATGAAGTTTTGAAAATTGATCAATAAGTTTGGGGTGAAAAATAAAGCCGAAAAGTAAAAAGGGTGACAAAACAAGAATATATGGAAAGAAATAAAACTAAGAGGGTTCGAAGAAACTTACAGGTTTTAAAATAATAAGGTCCTCGGACAAATTTTTAGTAATTGTAGGCGCACGAAAAAGTCAGAGAAGGTGGCAGGTTCAGTGTATGAGCTCTAAAGTTGTGCGATTGATGGAAATGGGGAAATGAGTTGATTTGAAAGACTATTTATAATGGCACGGAAGCTACAAGCGGGAAAATTCCCGCTTGAAACCCTAAGAAAAACTTTCCACCGTTAGATTGGCATCATGCCATTGAATGTAGGGGAACAAACGTACCGTCAAAATTTAATGAGGGCACGCTTTGGATGCCGAAGCGTCAGGAGCCTGCCTCGAGTAGATAAAAAGATGTTTGGGAGTTTGTATAGGTAGGATATAATCATGAATAAAGTGGGGCGGTGATATCAAAATCTTCATTTCCTTCTAAGGAGCCGAAAAGCAAGATTTTGAGGGGTTATTGTAGGGGCCAGATAACCAGAGGAGATTATGAAACTTGTATATATTGGGCCTGTGGCTCAATCCGACGATACATACTTGTCCGAGGATGATCAAGTAATGTTATTATGAGAATTGTATGGGAGGAGGAAATACGAATCAAACGTGGTAGCCCGAAAGACGTCTGAGGAGGCAAATCTTGTCGGGATTATGGATCCGAGATTAGTAGGAACATCTTAGCAGCTTGAGTATCCTACCAAGTATCATCGTAGTTAAGGATTAGGAGATGGATAATGAATAGGTAGATAACGGCCACAAATATCTATTAAAATTGCTACCTCCGCATTAAATGTTCTACATTTAACTTTCTGGCTGCATTAATGTGGAAGTGATATCTGAACAGTGTAAGGTTGGTTTTCCCAAAGCTTACACAACCAGAGAGGGTGTCTGATGGGACAGCCACTCAAGTAGTAACATAGATGATTAACAAGTGTAAGGTCAAAATGCTTGGAAAAGAACTATAAAAAGGAAAAGATCCTTCGTGAACAGGGAGAGAGAGGGGGGAGAAAAGAAAAAACATTGTGATATTGAGAAATTAAGCTTGTAACCTAATTGGAGGAGAACATATATATGAACTGATCACCTCGGATAAACGCCGAGGATGATTTTCATTCAACATAATATTGTCTCTTTACATTGTATTATTATCCAAACCTAATTCAAAGTTGGTTTAATCATTTAGAGCCCAGTTTTTCTAGCCCACTCTCTACAAATTCATTGTTTTGAGATTCTTGGGCTTGAGTCCATCCATCTTTTGGGTTAGTGACTCAAATCCAGTCCTCACAAATAAAATTTAGACTTTTGTTTTTCAATTTTCTGGTGGATTTTAGACCCTTTCTCTTTATGGATTCAAGAAACTCTCATAGATTTGAGGTTATTTTCAAAAGAAAACGTATTTTGTTTTTTATTTTCTAAAAGTAAACGTGTTTTGTATCTTGACACTTCCATATCCTGCATTCATTGAAATCTCAAAAGAATGGGTCTTATGATTTTAAGGTCATTCTAGTAACCGAGAAGAGAGCTCACTTAAAACTAGTTATTACAAAATTAGCACTAAATAGTTGCATTTCGTGTGGTGGACTGGCTTCGCAAAATCAAGAGGAGTTAAAAGGGCTACTTGCCAGACAGTTGCACATGTCGAATAAGGCTCACTTGGTAAAAGTAGAGAAAAAGTTTTGAAAATAGGTAGGTACTCGGTCATCTTGTGCGAGTTTGTCATTTGATTATAATTTATAAGTAACCTAAAAGTAACCCTTTTTTGTGCTTATTTCATGTACAGTTTGTGAATGCAATGCTACTTTTTGTTTTAGTTTTTTTTTTTTCAAATGTTTTTAAAAAATATAAAAAAGTTTCATTTCAAATATTTTAAGTTTTAATTTTTTGAAAATAAAACTAGCTTTTAATTTTTTGTTTCATATTATGTAAATAAGCTATTGAAAATAAACAATTTTTAATAATTCTCATGAAAAATGGTTTCATATCTCCAATCTTTTGAGAGAATTCTTGTGAAACATGGTCTCATATCTCATGAAACATTGTCCCAAAAAGAGGAACGTTAAGAATATGGTTTTTTTAATTAAATTTTTCACAATTGTGAATATGACCTGTTTATGATTACAACAATATTTCTTTTATTTGAGTTTATCGTTAACATAATTTTATTATCTATTACACAATTTTAATAATTGTAAAGAGATTACGAAAAATGTAGTGTCATTGGACTTACTGCATCAAAAAATAAAAAGATGCATGAGTGAATTTAGCCAAAGGGGCGGCTAAGTTCATCCTAAAATTTTAATGAGATTTGACCTCTTATTTATTTAAGAAATAGTATATTTAAGAAGTTTGAAATTGACATATTTCATATGTCAAATCAGCATGTATCCCTTTTCAATTTCACCGAGTAAAAGAAAAAAAAAATCATTAAATAAAGTGATAGTAGTTAATTGAGAGTGATTAACCTTTGGTTTCTAACTTAATCTACGGTAGCTTATGAATGGAACTCAACAGAGTGGTTGTTTTTCTAAATTGTGGTAAGTAAAAAAGGTTTGCTGTAAGTATTAATCTATTATTATCCCAAGTAGTGCTGTCTCTCACACGCACAAATTTGGTTAGAGGAGAGGGGTAGAGGACAATGGAAAATTATAATTAAAAAAAAAAAAAAAATGGATACGGTTGGGAATCACCAAAGGGAGAGAAGCAATATATGAAGGTGGGGTTGATGTGATGCAATGCGATGCGAGAATAAACCTCATTAATGTGTGTTACAACACATGCCGCCTGAACCTGCCCCATTTGGATGAGATTGAGACCTCATGAAATCCAAAAACTCCATTTCAGATCGATCTCTCCTTATTTAAGATGAGGCCTGGGCACCGGGCAGTACCACTCGGTTATGTTTGTCGTTTTAAACAATGACACGTGGTCCTTTTATAGAAGTCCACAATTCTTAATTATCATGATTCATGACTCTTCGTGCTTTCACTTGCAAATGCAAAATGCCAATGCCCCCCACTTCACTTCAGATGATAAAGATAACTGCACCCGCAATAAACATATGCAAAAAGTGTAACATTCAGAAATGAGCATGTGGATAAGGATAACTGATTGCCGCATATATATATATATATATATATTGAATCAGATTCTCACAATATTTTAGCTAATATTAAGTAGATATAGAATTAATTAATGGTTTTGTGAACATGATGTAATCTGATTTTTAATTTTTTTTTTAAAAAAAAAATTCAAATTGTGCTAAAAGACTTTTTCACATTATGTATTCTGATTTTGAATATAGTAAAATTGCAATGTGTTGAATAGTTATATACTTTACTAGAGGTTATATAGACACATATTTTTGGTGGAATAAATCACCAAATTGCTGGATCTTGTTCTTTGCTTACTTTGCGAATTCTTCACGATCTCCTTTGTGGAACACCTCTACGTCGCAGGAAAGGCTACCAGAGTCTCTCCTAATTTTCACTTTCCAAATTTTAGAGAACAATAGATGGTGTCCCAGAGAGATGGTTTATTTTAAAAGAGCACTAAAAAACTATACGTATGTTCACTCACTATATCTCATCTTCATTTGACTGATGTAGGAGTATTTTAAATACTAGTAGAGATTCACTAACTATCAGATATATGTAATCCCTAAAAAATCTCATCTGTTAAGTTTAAATTACTCTACTACTGATATTGATAACTAATATCAATATCTGTTAAGTTTAAATTACTCCACTACTGATATTAATAACTCATACCAATATTAGTTAGTTTAAATTTAAACTTACTTATCAGATAATCCATGTGGACGATTCATAGGCCATGGTTTATGGGTTGGGTCAAAACTAGCCCAATTCTAACACAATGAAAATTTAAGTAGAACTTATAAGACTGTACAAGTCATGTTGAGTGCGGATCATTTTTTTTAATCACCCCCATGCTTTAGGAAAAATGATCTCCTATTTCCGGTGTATGCAACCTACCTTTTCGTAACATGTGGGCCTCACATTACTAGTGGGCCAACATGCTCTGAGAGATCTGTTGATTCTTCTTAGTTTTTTAATGAATCGTCGTTTACAAAAAAAGAAAAAGAAAAAAAAGAGAGAGATCTGTTGCATACAACAAATACAGGAGTCAAGAGATATCTTCTCTTCCTCTAATGTTCTTAAGTAAGAAGATAGTAAAATTATTATCAATTTTATTAAAAAAGAAAAATTTTCAAATTGATGTGACAATAAATGTAATTGATGGCAAATCAATTTTAATAGGTATTGTCTTGTAAACATTAAGATATCTATTTGTAAGGTTATTTATCAATAATCACTCGTCACATCAGCAGTTTGTAAACATTTTTGTAAACAAATTTATATCTCTAGCATTTTCCTTATGTAAAATTTGTAATATCTATAGTATTACTCTTATATAAATATCTGGATAACTTAGGAAAAAAAAAAAAAGCCTTTATAGTCTTTGTTGCTTGTATTTCATTTTATTGAATATTGATTGGTAATTACTAGTACTCCCATATATTAAATCTCTTTAATTAGTTATTGATTTAAGTAGAAAATTTTGGGTTTTTTTTTTTTTTTTGATACAAGATAAAAATTCTACTCTAGCCTAATCTATGTGTATATGTGTGTAAAGCTTATTCCTGGAGATTTGAACCCCGATTCTTACCCCCCACACCCTACACTCCATAAATACTTATACTTGTGGAGTGACCATCACACCAAAGGTGTGCAGTGGTTTGAGGGTTTAATTTTAAGTAAAAAAGGATTGAAATTTAATGAAACACGTCCTTTTCAAAAATCCTTCATCTTAATGCGCTACTTTATTAAGGGGAGTAAGAATCAAGTCAATTTTATCATGGAGTTCTTAAATTTATATTCATTCATTCATTTTGAAGTTAGTAAATTGAATTTTACCTCGCCATCAATAATTTACTTAATTATTAAATAGGAATAGTTAATGTTTTGTTTAAATATTTTTGAAGTGAAAAAATTGAATTAATTAATATAAAAATGATTGAATAAGATTTTAAAAGCACTACTATAAAATTATCCAAAAATAGTTTAAAAAGATGTTATTAATCCCATAATATGGTTATTACAAGATCTGTAAACCGTGTAAAGAAAGAGGATTAAAGCGAGGAATTGGTGGTAAAAATAGGAAAAAAAAATTCCTTTTAATCGAAATTAAGAAAGTTAGGCCCTGTATGGATTTTTTTTTCATCACTTATCACTTATCACTTACAATACCCAACTCCCTACCCGAAGTTTGTTTGGCACACATCCCTCAACTTGTCATCACTCAAAATTTTCAACTTTTTGTGAGCCCCATACTTGAAACTTGGTCAGATCAAACTCCAAATCCACGGTCAAACCAAAACTTATAGACGCCACCATAATCACCGGCCCCTAAACAACCACCGAATCAACCCAACGCACCAAACCCCAAATCCACGAACAAACCATAATCACACCCACTTCTAAAATCTCAAACCTAATACCAAACCCACACTAGTGACCACCACAATCATACCCACTTCTTACATCTCAAACTAGAAACCACCACAATCAAACCCACAGCCCACACCCACTGGAAACCCCTAACTTGACACTCGATTTGAAACCCACAGCCGGCACTGGAGCCAACGAGAAGTCGTAGAGAAGGGAGGTGGTCGAGGGTGTCGGCAGTGACAAGCGTGGGGCCGACGCAAATGAGAGCGCATATGGAGAAGGCTTAGGGCGAGGCCAACAAGTCAAAAGGCGAAAGTGGGTGATCAAGCAGTCTTGGAGTGGAAGTTTGAATGAAGGGAGGTTGTGTATAAGGATGAGAGGACAGTTGTCTTTGACTTCGTTGCCTTTGGTAGCCATTGATGGATCATGGATGGTTTAGAGAAAATGAGGTTGGGAAGTAAGGAAATAGAGAAGAGAGAAATAGAGAGTAAAGACGAAAAGTGTTTTCAGTGGGACGGGACACTGATAGTGGGACTCATTTGTATTGAAGAATTACAAAATTGCCATTAGAAACTGAGTTTTGGAAACTGAAAACACCTAAAATGTGTTTTCAATTTCCATAACTTATCACTAAAAAATCAGAGAATTGAGTAATGGAAACAAAAATTAGAAATAATTGAAAATAAAAACCAAACGGACTTTTCAACTTCGGGTCCCACAATTTTTGAGTTGTGAGTAATAAAAACAGAATTATGAGTTATGGAAACATGAAATCCAAACACTCCCTTAATAACACAATAAAATAAATTGTTAAAAAAGAAAAAAGAAAAAGAAAAAAGGAGAAGCCAAGTGTGGTTGTTAATGTTGTCCTTACCTGCGAAATTACCGGCTGTACCTGTACCCTAAAACAGAGGAGCGCGTTACAAAAATGTGTAAAAAGAAAGCGAGTACGACTGACTTAGCCACCTCTCCCACCTCTTAGGTCTATAGTCCATAGGTTTGAGGGTCACTCAATTATTTATCTTATCTATGGCCTTATCCTCACCACGTGTCTAAGACTCGAAGTCCAAATCTTTCCAAATTACAAACTCCAACATTGCTTTTGGCCTGCAGGTTATGCTTTTGAAACTGTAGCTGTAGGCATCTTTCTCTTTCTTCTTCACTTCTCAGTTGTCTCCATGAAACTACCTAACTAGCTTCTAGACCCACCCACCCACCCACTTGCACCCACTTTCTTAATTACACACCTAATAAGTACTTTCTACTAATCTTCTTCTACTATATATATCTCTGTCTCTCTCATTTCTTTCTTATTACTCTTCTATATTATTATTATTATTCTATGATATTATATATGAGTGATGACTCGGTCTATAATTAAAAGAACTCTGGTCGTAGGAAATGGAACCACAACCACAGCCACAGCCACAGCCACATCACCGCCAACGGTGGTGGCAGCTCCGCCTCCTGAAGCTCTGACTGTGGAGTCTGACTTCGTGGTCATTCTAGCGGCGCTTCTCTGCGCCCTCATATGCGTGGTGGGTCTCATAGCGGTGGTGCGGTGCGCCTGGCTGAGACGCGGCGGCACTAGTGGGATTGGAAATAGGTCTCCACCGCGAAGTTTGGCGAACAAGGGAGTCAAAAAGAAGGTTTTGCAGTCACTGCCAAAGTACACATACGGCCACGGGGGGTCCACAAAGATGGGAGTAGTAGTCGGAGATGGAGTTGAAGGTGGAGACGGAGGAGGAAGTGGAGGTGAGTGTGCTATATGTTTGGGTGATTTTGTTAAAGGGGAGGAGATCAGAGTGTTGCCTCAGTGTGGACACACCTTCCATGTGGGTTGCATAGATACTTGGCTTGCTTCTCACTCTTCTTGCCCATCTTGCCGCCAGATCTTGGTCCTCGTTAATGCTAATGCAGCTAGGTGTCACAAGTGCGGTCAGTTCCCAGCTAGTGCTATTAATACTATTCATGACCCTCCTTCTCAGCCTCAACCTCAGCCTCAGCCTCAAACTCCACCTGATCGGACTAATTTTAATGCTGCTGCTGCTTCTTCTTCTTCTTCTTCTTTTATCAATCTTAATATTCCTACTTTCTTGCCTTGACTTGAACAAACAAAAATAGGCGTTTTTATTTTATTTTTTGAAGCATCTACTGGTCTAAAAGAAAATTGACTTAATTTGCTCAGTTGTTGCTTTTACTGTGTTGTATTATATGTAGTTCAAATAATTCCACACCCATGTTTATTAGGATTCATGACAGGATATCTACTCCAATTAAATCTGTAATAAATAATATGGTATTTATTTAATTTATGTTGAACTTGAAGTTAATTGCACGGAATTTGAGAGTGATAATTACCAGTCCGTAACCCAATTATTAATTGGGTCTCTGCCGGCTGCGAAACCGTATGCTCAATTAATTTTTGTTTTTGTTTGTTTGAGCGATTGGGTGTCATAATTGATTCATAAGCTGTCCACTACTCTCAACAGCCAGGAGGATAGAGAGAATGTAATCGGCCTCAATTTTCTATTAAAATCAGGGGGAGGAGGAGGATAAAGTACTAGTTTGTAATATTCTCAGTCTTTCGTGCTTATCCTAAATTTGTCCGGTTGAAGACAGTTTTTGAACTTATCTCATATCAGATATGATATCTGTGCGGTGCCTAATCAGTTTGCACGGTTTTGAACGGACAATGGAGGCCAGGGGGACTGGGATATATATTAAAAAAAAGATTACCATGCTTTTAATTTTTAAACTATACAATCTAACTTTTTTTTTTCTTTTTCTTTTTTTAAATAATAATTATGTTACAGGCATCAAAATTATCATTAAAAAGTTCACACACATCTCGCATCCCACTTTACTTCGGCCCACCGCAACACAAAACGCATAAAGGGTGTGAAATTTTCGGTTTCATGTAACGCTACTTGTCACTTTAATTTGGTGAGAGGGACGCCCTGTCGTACTAATAATTTTCTTCAGAGGAGAGAGAGAGAATCATATCACGTGGGATCCATTTATATGTTAGTAGTTCTAAGACTATAAATTATTCTATAATTTTTTTGTTACAACTTTAATGTGATAGATTATGAATGATTAACTATCACTCATATATGGATTCATCATATTTTTTTTTTACTAATTATATTTTGTCATGTTACAGTTGTGATAAGAAGTTGTAAAAAATGATGTGGTTCTAAACTTTTCCATATATGTTAGGATGGAGAGGACCTATACTATAACATGGTATACAATGGCCAGCATGTTGGCCATAGAAGCCTATAGTTCTTATTTTGTTTTGTTTCTTGGTTTTTGTAAAGTTTGGTTTTAAATAGAAAAGCACTACTATTATAACTTTTCTTACAACTTCTACTACAACTTACTCGCATGGTTCTTACGATTTTTATTACAATTTATTTACGTGGTAAGTTATGAGTGGTGGAGTAAAAGTGGTGGATTCATAATTCCACCACCCACGACTTGTCATGTGAGCAAGTTGTGATAAAAGTTGTAGAAAAAATTGTGATTCTCGCATTATTCTTTCAAGTAAGGTTCACTTTTGGTGAGAATGACGGATTATCATTCCGAAAATAAAATCTATTACATATATGCATATAAATTTATACACGGCCAAATTGAAGTACAATCGTAATTTTAGATCGTGACTAAAAGTCACAAGTGCAGATCATTTTGGGCATTGTGTGAATCCACAGACTGTAACACTGTTCTAATATTTTTACCTAAAGAGGTAAATGTCTCTCGTTAGATAGCCTTCTCTAGCCCCAGGTTTTAAATTAAAACCAAAAGCATTACCCCTAGGAAAGTTTGGTATCAGGCTATTCAAAAATTCTAAATTCTAAAAGCCCCACCTCTCTTTGGAAAAGAAAAAGTTAAAAACATGAAGACCCCTTTTCTCTTGGTATGAGATTCAGTGATTCACTCACCAGTCATTTTTTAAAGGTGTCCTCCATTTGTAACTGGAATCCCACCACCAAGCATGAGCCTATGAAACTCCAGCCACAGGAGTTCTTGTCACTAATATATAGTTCCAAAGGCAAATTATGCTAGAACCGAAGATAAAAACCTAATGGAATCATCATGAATGAGGTCTATCGTCTATTCTGTTTGATAGACATCATTATTAATATATATACCTTGATACTCAACCTCCCTGAGTCAGAAAAAGGTTGAAGCTGTGTTTCGACTTTCCGCATATTGATACTAAAAAAGACAAGCATACTTATCAAAAAAAAAAAAAAAAAAAAAGACAAGCATAAGTTTTGCAAAAAAATAAAATAAAAATGATAAAGACAAAATTAAAGCAAAAGGAAAGGAGATAGTGAAGAGAGAAAAAAGGAGCTAGCTGCGATATATAAACTTTATAGATCCTTTCCACATTTATCCAATCGAAATGAAAATCTCCTCTACTCCTAGATGATGAACCTGGAGACCCTTGGAGTTACTTTTTCCTACAGAAAGTATATCATATTTAGGTGAGGGGCCACCCACCATGAAATCCGAGGTTATCTTTCTATGAAACTATTACTATTATGTTCCCCTTTAAAGCCTGCTCACCCTCAACAAAAGTTACCGGCTTTTGTTGTTGGTCAGTTGTGTGATATTAAAGGTTCATCCCCACTCCCCTGTGTGTGTGTGTGAGTTTGTTTGACTGTGTTTCTCTCAAAAAGAAAAATAATTGGGCTTAGTCCCACATCGCTAGTGTGTGTGTTTGAGTTCCCCTTTAAAGCCTGCTCACCCTCAACAAAAGTTACCGGCTTTTGTTGTTGGTCAGTTGTGTGATATTAAAGGTTCATCCCCACTCCCCTGTGTGTGTGTGTGAGTTTGTTTGACTGTGTTTCTCTCAAAAAGAAAAATAATTGGGCTTAGTCCCACATCGCTAGTGTGTGTGTTTGAGTTCCCCTTTAAAGCCTGCTCACCCTCAACAAAAGTTACCGGCTTTTGTTGTTGGTCAGTTGTGTGATATTAAAGGTTCATCCCCACTCCCCTGTGTGTGTGTGTGAGTTTGTTTGACTGTGTTTCTCTCAAAAAAAAAAAAAAACTATTACTATTATTATTATTTAAAAAAAAAAAAAATATCTTCGCAAAATATCTCACCAGGTCAAGTCCAAAACTTGCAGTCCATATCTTCTCCTTCTTGTTGGTGGCAGCCATGATTAAAAGGGCACTACTTGCTAGTACAACTACTGGGTAATAGATATTTCATTCTAAACTCCAAATTATTAATTGTTCATGTCACTCTCATCAAGCACGTGAAACAGGCTGAGACTCATTCAATATATGACTCGAGTCAAGACCCAATTTAATATTGTGCTATTTAGCCAACTCTCTCGCCTTTATTAATATCTCTTCCTACCACTCTCAAAGAACCAGACTTATCTAGACCTCAGCCAGTAATTTCCTGTAAATACCACCATTCCACTTGACTAGAGAGTAGTGAGAGAAAAAGTGGCAGTCAACTTTTAACGACTGAATTGTGTCTACAAGCATCAAACCTACTTTTATCTGATATAATTATGACGTTAAACAATAACACTTTACCTAATCTTGCCTTTGATTTGCACATTCAAGACTGAAATATATATTTAGTGACAAGGACCTCTGACTGGTAAAAATTCAGTATTAGATAAAAGTATGAGAAGTGATTAATACAGGTTATAAAATATATCCTCAGTTCTTTCATCACCAATTCATACACAAAAACTCAGGAAATGCAGAGGCAATACAGGCGATTTATTAATTTAAAGACAAGCAATTTTGGCTGATTTTTCTTATCGATGTCAGTCTGCATATGAAAGCATCTAACCATTATTACGCAACCTCTATATGGATTTATATTGTCTCTAAAGGACATATATCTTCACAACCTTCCGCCCACACGTAATAAGTGTCAGTTTAATACAAGTATGTTTAAAATTTTCAATGTTTTGGAGAATCTGGGCTGTAACTCTTTGAGCACATCACAGGCATATTAATCCCTGACTAAACGTGTTGTGCAGAGATAAGAGACAAGCAAGGAGCAGAAAGCGACACAGAAGATATGCTTTGTACATATGATAAAACAGACAGCTCATGTGCTCCCAATATCAGCTCATGGACGACACTAAGAACAATATTCAAAGAAATCCAAAGCATGGTAAGCCCATCCACTGATCAAATTGACACTAAGAACAATATTTTTAGTTTATACACCTGTAAAAAAATCATATTCCACCGAATTTTATCTCAAATATAATAAAATTTCATACGTTTTAACCTTAAAATTAAGGGAAAAAAAAATTAAGCTAAACTTAAAAAAGTAACCTACAAAGAGAGCCAATTTAAGACCTAATTAGTATTTAATTTTTAGGAAGAACAAATTATCTTCAATAAATTTTTGAGAACAAATTATACATTATATTACAATTATAAAATAATTATTTATTTCCACGCATCGCGTGAGTTTGTGACTAGTTATTAGTAAAAAGTGATGGTCCTATCATTGATAAATTATAATTAGTTTTGAAAATATGTAAAGACATAATGCATTGTTATTGCATACTTAATATAGTTATAAATACATATTATTATTATTATTTTATTATTCTTATAATATATATGTTTAATTAATATATTGTGTTACTATTTTTCTTTTCTTAATTTAAGATGAAAAAATGCTAAAAGTTATTAAAATTTTAAGTTAATATGAAATGATCTATAAAATGATTATAAGTATTTTTTTTTCTATCATTGTAAAATTATTGATTTATTATTTATGACATACTAGTCGACCATCGATCTTTAGATTCATTTGTCAGTTGTCACTACGAAGTACATCAAACATCTGGCTGTAACGCTTTCTTTTAAGGAATTGAAAGGTTGATGAGCCAAGATCTTTGATTAATGGAGAGTCCAAATGCATCAGAGAAAATAAAGAATGATAAAACAGAGAATTTTAACTAAGCAAAAAAAAAAAAAAAGGTTCTTCAGGGGAAAATGAAAGAGAAAAAAGAAGACTATTGTAACTTGTAAGTTGTAGGTACACACTATTCACAGTTTAATTGAAAGTGCATCCAACCTCAAAAGGGTTGGTCTAGTACTTTCCAGGCTTCATGTAATCCATGAAATGGGTTCAATTCTCATGGCCAGCATCTCAAAGTCAATTCAAGGGATTCATTTCTGTAATTACCTGATATGCGTTGAAGAGAAGACTATAGACAACTGGAGGAATAGTTCAGGTACTCAATGAAGCCTAGACACCACGTTAGAAAAAAAAAAAAAAAAAAAAAAAAAGGTCTAATCAATTCATTCTCCTAAATCCTAATACAAAGATATAAGAACCCCATTTTGGAGTAGTGTTTTGAACTCCAAAGACCTATTTTAATAAATCAACCAAAATAAAATTTGCAAGCTCATATTCCAGGAGAATTAAATTTAAGCTATAGTCTGAAATTCCTAGACAATCAAGTCAGTTATCAACAGCTTCAACAGCCTGCTGCTTTGCAGTTGTACCCATAGCAAAGAGCTCACATATGACTTCTAGAGGCATGCCCTTGGTTTCAGGGACCTTAAAGTAAACAAATATATATGAAATGGTGCACCCAATCACATAGATACTAAAGACACCAGAGAGGCCAATGGAGGTGAGCAAAAGAGGAGTGGTGTAAGTAATAATGATGTTTCCAATCCAATAAGTGAGGGCACAGATAGTAATGCAGAGGCCACGAACACGAGTAGGGAAGATCTCTGAACAAAGAATGTTGGGAATGATCCCGAAAGCCATGACAAAGATGGAGGTGAAGACCACTACACCAATAGTGGAGATTGTTGCGTTAACCACAGATCCCATGCTGACAATGCTGCTAAGCACTAGTGCAATGAGTGCCGCTATTAGGATAGGTATTGTGGACAACAGCAGCGACCTGCAAACATGTACAATATTTGATAGTTTTAGTGCATGATGGGAGAAGTTTAAAAAATTCTTTATTGGTTTTGGAATCCTATATTGGCTAGAAGAAAAATAAAGATGCGCACCAATCCTATCAGAGGTAGTAGTGTTCCGTTGAAAAGAAAAGTAAGGAGGTGTGTCTGTCACTACATTAGTGGTTGTTTTGTGTGTGAGAGTTAAAGACAAAACTTTGTTTAGTGAGGGAGTTAGAGACAAAGCGTATTGGAGTTTTGGGTTAGTTTTTTTATTTGTGAGAATTTCCCAGCATGTTGTTTTGGCCTGTTGTTAAGAGTTATGATTACATGATTAAATTCACTATTTTTTTATAATTTAAACTTTTGGGACAGCTGCTAATTTAATCATATTTCTAACTAGTATGTTTTACAACCATATATTTTTTCCCAGAAATTATTGACTTGCAGAAACTACCAAAAGAACTGTCCTCAGAGAATAGTGATTTCCAAGAAAAACAAAAAAAGATAATTGTGTTACGGATCAACTCAAAGCATTAAGGATTATATTACCTTCTGCCAGCGATATCCATTAGCCACATGGAAACAGCTATGCAAGGAAGCATAAAGAAAGATGTGAAAGCGCTTAGAAGGAGGGATGCAGAGGTTGACCCAATGCTCATATTTGATAAAAGAACTGCAACACCTGCTTGCTCAAGAATCTGAGGACCATAGTTGAGAAGACTATTTATGCCAGACATCTGCAAAGACAACAAAAAAAAAGAAAAAAAGAAGTTAAAATTAAATAAATGGAGGAAACAAAGAAGAAGAAGTAATTACAACAAATGAAGAATTAAGTACATGGTTCCTTTTGATTAAAAACAGTCTGCTTAAAATCTACGACTCTGTGGGAAAAGGCTCTACTACAACACTCATATACTTAGATTACCAATGAAGAGTTGCATCAAACTATATCACTATGTTACCTGGGATCCTCATCCTTTGTCTAAGTCCTTATGAACATGATTACTGATAATTTTTGGTCTCGTGTCAAAAAGTTGAACAAGTAAGTTTTAAAGAGTTCAAAAACCATTATTACAAAGAACAAATTTAAAGGAAGAATAAGATTGTAATTATGAGGGAATAGAACAATATATTGCTGAACTGGAAGTGTTAGTTGGCTAGGATTGGCCTTGAATGAAGAGAGATAATTCAGCATTGAACTACTTTATTGCCAAAAATGAGCAAAAAAATGAAAGCTTTCTCTACTGTATTAAGTGTTTTAAGATATTAAATTTTATGGTCTTCAATCAGGATTTCCCAAATAAGATTTTCCTAATTTCTTTGCATCCCATGGAGGTTGAGGAAACTTCACAATATGATTATCAATGGCACGGTACCACAGAATAATCAAGTCCCAGATTCCTTGCCTGTCCTCTGTACCTTCAAATCGAAACTGGAAACAAAACACAAATTTCAGGATGACAACTAGCTGTTTGATTAGTTGCTTTTGTTTTTTGTTTTCTGTTGTATCTGCTTTAGTATCTTGTACTGTTTAAATTTCCTTTGTTGAATAAAATGTTAATTCTTCCAAAAAAGAAAAAGAAAAGAGAACTAGCTAAGGTCATTCATGACAAGAAATGAAATAATGTTAGTCACTCTAGATGGATAATTTGGTACTGGACCAAGTCCTTAGTCCATCTTGATGCCACATATAGATTTGAATTGAGAAATAGAAGTGGCATAATGGAAGTACTACTGCAACACAATAAACTTATACCTGCTGAAGAATTTGAAGTCCCATCCCAACCAACAATGCACGCTTGACTCCAGGTTCTAGAAGATCAGTCCAACTTGGTCCTTTAGTAACACTTGGCGGTGGGTGAACCATTGCTGGTTCAATTGAATGCCGACTCATTAAGGCCTGGGAACAAAGAGCTGGCTGACTAACCAAAGCAGCAGCCTGATAAATTTCACCTTCTTCAGGCATTGCACCACCAGCAACTGAAACAAGGGATCCAGGCCTTGAACCAAGGGCAGCCTCCTGATGCAAGTAGATTCTCTGATATCCTCCTTCCTTTTTCCCATCTTCACCTACTTTCTCAGACCATTTCCACACAAGTTGCCAACCACCACCAATATCTGCTTGACTGACTGCTTCACCAGAATATCCTTCCATGAGTCTGCTATTTCCGCTCATGTCTAAATGGCTGCCATGTGATACAGAATGTGAAATGCCTTTATCCATACCAGTCGTTTGACGTGACAGCAACGGGCTATGCAAATTGTCATCAGAATTTTCCCCAGCAGCATCTGATGTGTAGCCGTCACCATCCCTTTGGCTCTCCACATCCCATTGCTCATTTTTACTCTGATGATCTCCCTCATAGACCATGCTGCCCATGTTTGAAAATAGCATGCTACGCATGCTTCCCGTCTCAGGGAGCTTCTCATGGACACTATCAAAGAGAGTGACAAGTGGATCCATAAGAACACTGCTTTGATTGGCCAAGCTTCCATGGTGGGACACAATGCCATGAGCACTCTGTCCATTCACAGGTTTGGCAACCCACGAGACACCCTCCTTAGGACTATAAAACCTTATTTGATCTTTCCCTGCAGTCATTTCCTTGTTATCATTTGGCTCATTAACTCGGCTAATTATGTACTCTTCTATGGAAGCATCAGCCCCAACACCAAGGCCCTCAACTAGCAAAGCCAACTCACCTGCATATCAAAGTAGACCATAATTAGCATTAATATCTCAATAACACATGAAAATCTTTGGCTGAGGAAGTATAAACCAAAAAGCCAACAACATAAAAGAGCATAGCTCATTAACAAATAAGCTGCTTCAATTTGTGCACCTGTAACATCTTCCTTGCCGCGTAGTCTTTGCAAAACTCGTTTAGCCTCAATCATCCGGCCTTTACTGACAAGCCACCGTGGGGATTCAGGTAGGTAAAGTACTGTTAACCCAAAATAAAAAACGGATATAATTGAAAGAATACCAAGCATAAATCTCCAGCTTGGCAAATCCATAAGTGACATTCCAAACACCATGCAGTAGGACAAGAACATTCCACTAGAACCAGTGAACTGAGGAAGGGTATTCAATTGTCCTCTAATTTCAGGTGGGGCTGTCTCGGATATGTAAACTGGAACAATAGTAATAGCTAGACCAATTCCAAAACCATCTATTAGCCTTGCCAAAAGAAGAACATAGACATTGGGAGCCAACAACATTAGCAGACCACTGACAAAATACAGAATTGATGAGATTATCAACACAGGACGTCGCCCAATCCTGTCTGATACAGGTCCGGAAATTGTAGTAATGACTGTGCCTCCGATGAGTGACATGGACAAAATTAGACCTTCAATAGTCGGTTTCGTTTCCAATTCAAATTCCTTTTTGATGAAAATGACAGACCCTGCAGATTTTTAGCTACATTAATTTGGTTCAACCAAATACAGCCCTTCTACACTCATCATTAGTTGGTTCATTCAGTCCTAAGACTTCAATGTATAACAAACAATATAAATATTTTGGAAGCCAAATATATAGAAGTTGATTGGTATTGATCTTCAGGATGATTTTTCATATATTGGTGGTGTTTACATAAGATTTATAATTTCATATCATTCATGAAAAGTATAGAAGAACAAAACTTAAGATGGTTCCTTAAATGCTTTACTTTAGGTTCTCTAATTAAATTCAACCATGTGGTTGCTTTTACCAATACATCACATGGTTGAATTTAATCGTGCTTAAGGAAAGATACACTGTTTGTTTTGTGTTGGTGAATGCAATCACATTGTTTAATTTAATTAAGGAACCTAAAAATACAACACCTAATGATTTGTATCTAAATTTTTCCCAGTATAGAAAACAAACATAAAATCCAGCGTGAGTGACTTCTCGGATTTAAAGTACCTTAACCCAATGCTACCATGTAAATATAGAGAATTGGATTTATTAGCAAAAGATTCTGAAAAATATATATATATATATATATATATTTAAGCAGACATGCATATTTGATTTGAGAAAGATATTTACCTGCAAGTGCTGAATTATCCCATCCTTGCAAAAAATTCCCGATTGCAGCGGCAATGGCTACAAGCACAACTTCACTCATATTTATTTATTTGTTAAAAGCAATGAACAAGTACAACCCTCCCTCGTCACCTGGAAGAGAATTCAGATCAAACAAACATGCAAGAAAATAAATAATACAAAGAAGCAATACTACGAAATCAATGTACATAAAAGAAGTTGAGCGTATATATATATATATATGCAGTGAGCAGTAAGGGCCGAGGCTGAGATAAATCCAGAATCACATTTGAACTGGTATATAAGAAGCGGGTAAATTCTGATCAGAACTAACACGTGGCAGACAATGTTGGAAATATTATATTAATAATGTGCCTTCTTTTATTAAAAAACAATTCTCAGCCAGTATGGAACACTATATTTTCACCTGAAAAATAACTTAAAATAAAAAGAAGCATTTGAAAGATAAGGAGAATGTGAAATATATATATATATATATATGGAATGTATTAGGTAAAATTTGAGGAATTAGGTGTGTGTGACTGTGAATCTACATGTCGAATGGAATTGACAGCATAGAACAGTTACAAAAGTGATGGTATTGTATTTTACCGGTTCCGGTTCCAAAGGAAGACCATGTCATATGATATGAATAACGAATATGATCATATCCACTCATTACTATTCCTAGGATATGCCATCACGCAGCACCCATCGTGCTTTGCTAATCTGCCTTTACTTTCTTTTCTTTTTTCCTTTCCTCTATTTCTATTCAATTTTTATATGCCCCAAAATTAAGATTGGCATTTTCAATTTCCGTGGAAATCAAAGTTGTTTATCAACAGTTCATGACTAGCTATAATTTCGATTTGAATGAATATATAAATGTATAAAAATATATCTATATAAACTTGAGATTGAGATTGACTATGTTTTTGAGATATATATCAATTTAGTATTTGTAATTTATTAACCATATAAATAATATATTTCGTAATAAAAATTAACAACACAAGGTTAATCAATCTAATCTTTATAAGTTCATAAATGAATATTGTAAGGGCATGTTGTAATTCCCAAGCCCAAAAATGTAAAGGACAAAGGCCCAAAGAGCTCAATACAAAGAATTTGTAGAGAGTAGGCTAGAAACTGGACTTTAATGAGTTGGACGACAATCATGGTAGGTTAAAGATGGCTAGAAAATGAAAATAAACAAGTTTTATGCAAGGAAAATCTTCCTCGGCAAAGTCCAAGGAGAGTGGTTCCTATATTATATATTTCTTTTTGAACTTACGTACAATTACAATTCTTGTGGCTACAATGTTTTTCTACTGATTCTCTAATGATCCCCTTGTAATGGGGTTTTTCTTTTTTATATTCTTCTGCTTCCCTTCATCTCAGCCTTCCACGTATAGATCAATTTGTTGGCTTTGATCCTTGTCCCATCAGCACCTTCCTGAAGTCTTGGTAGGTAGCTGTAAGGCTGAATATTACTGTTCACGTATCACCTCCACATTAATGCGGCCAGAGAGTTAGCTGCAGAGCATTCAATGCGGTGGTAGCAGCTTTACCTTGAGATATTTTCTAGTTTTTCCTTTGTCTTATCCCCTTTTGATGTTTATTCTCACCAGTATGGTCGTCTAGTGCGTTGTTCTTGGTGAAAGATTGGACTCTCGACCTCTGCTCTGCCCAATCGAGGAGGTACTCCACCTCGAACTATGATCTCGACCCCTTATCACCATACCTCTTTCACGAAATATTTGACTTGCATACCTTCTCTAGCGTTTACTTGTCCTTAGACATTTCAATGCCCTTGGACACAACCCATGGCCCAATACCCATTTTTGGGCCCTCTACCTGCACACCCCAAACGTTCTGGTAAGCTCCTTAAAGGAATTAATTGAACCTTCCTTTAAACTATCAAATCATCTCATCGCCACTGGTCCCAGGTTGAGGGCAACACCTTGCACATCAAGGTTTCATTCTTTGAGTGAATAGCCATTCTTTGGTTAAAGTGGCTGACATGTTTCGCAAAGTCTATTCTACCATTATACATGATGAATGTTGGCTGAGTAAATCGTCGAGGAAGCTTTCCTCCTTCAATCCTATGTGTGACAGGTGACTTAGAAATTTGGTTCAGAGCCTTGCTCATAACATCGTTACCCAGACCTTTGTGAGATGGACTCCTACTTCTCCGCCTATAATGATGATCCTCATCGCATGAAAAAGACTCAGTGGGAGGAGTCATTGATTTGGGCCTGTAGCTATCATCCCTATCATCATCAGAAGAAGGTTTTGAACTTGAAGGAGTCCCTCTCTGTCGCTTACAGCATAACTTCTTGTGTAAATGGTTTATCTCCAAATGCATATTCCTAGTATTCTCTTCATGTGACATGTGACTCCCACTTCGAGATTGGCTCCTACTAGTATGAGTAGTGTGTACACTGACTTCGTGATCTCTCATTCACTAAAGATTGAGAAATTGATCTTGACGTTGAGATCCCACAGATTTTTTACGATGTGGCCCAGAACCTACCATGGTTAGATGATGAACTCAAGAATATTCAAAATTTCCATAGACGGTGCCAATCGTAAGGGCGCATTATAATTCCTAAGCCTAAAAATGTAAAGGACAAAGGCCCAAAAAGCCCAAGACAATGAATTTGTAGAAAGTGGGCTAGAAACTAGACTTCGATGAGTTGGACAATAATCACGATAGGTTAAAGATGGCTAGAAAATGAAAATAAACAAGTTTTATGCAAGGAAAATCTTCCTTGGAAAAGTCCGAGGAGAGCGGTTCCTATATTATATATTTCTTTTTGAACTTACGTATAATTATAGTTCTTGTGGCTATAGTGTTTTTCTACCGATTCTCTGATGATCCCCTTGTAATGGGGTTTTTCCTTTTTATATTCTTCTACTTCCCTTCATCTCATCCTTCTATATGTGGATCAATTTGTTGGCTTTGATCTATGTCCTATCAGCACCTTCATGAAGTCTTGGTAGGTAGCTGTAAAGTTGAAGATTACTGTTCAGGTATCACCTTCACATTAATGCGGCCAAAGAGTTAGTTGCAGATCATTTAATGCGATGATACCAGCTTTCTCTTGAGATATTTCCCAGTTTTTCCTTTGTCTTATCCCCTTTTGATGTTTATCCTCACCAGTATGGTTGTCTAGTGCATTGTTCTTGGTGAAAGACCAGACTCTCGATCTCCGCTCTGCCCAGCCGAGGAGGTACTCCACCTCGAACTATGATCCTGACCCCTTATCACCATACCTCTTCCATGGAATATTTGACTTGCATACCTTCTCTAGCGTTTACTTGTCTTCGGACATGGCCCACGGCCCAATACCCATTTCTGGGCCCTTTGCCCCCACAATTATCATTTTTTTTTAATTAACTCAAATAATATAATTGTAATTATCAATTAGTTATTAATTTAAGCATAATTTTTTAAACTATTAACAAAATTTAGTTGTGGTAGAAAATAATAAGTCAAACAAGTTGTTTGTGAATAAGTTTAAGCTTATTAGATAAGAAAATAAACAAAAAGTTTAAATATGTAATCTAGTTTGGCGATAAACTCAAACACAATTTCTTTCGAAATAAAATTAAATGAACTAATCACAAACTTTTAATATTAGACTTGACTTTACTTATTTACATTACTTTTTTTTAGAATTTTTTATATCACCATTTTGAAAGGAATAGAAACAGCACGTAGAGCATGTTTTGTATATATTATAATGGTGATCACGTTGTAATTGGAAACAATATTATAAGAAATATAAAAGGTTGGAATAAAATTATCATTACTATTCATTTGTTTGGTAACAATATAGGAATTAATATATCTCAAATCTGTATTCCATGCTTACAATTTAATTAGTATAACATGTCAAGATGTGGAATTAAATCATATTCCTGTTAAAACTTTAAGTAGCCTTATTTATAAAATTATATTTTCGCTTTATGTTAGTTTCGCTTAGCATCTTATTTTGTATAAATTTAAAATTAATATTTAACTTTCTTCTCAATTTTATTAACTTTCTTCCCAATTTTAATGGTTCTCTCCTCTCAATAGGAGTGTTTTCTCTTGTTCCAAATGAGCTTCTCCTTCCCTTGGCTTGGCCTAAGGGTATTTGATTGTAGCTATTTCTTTACCGTTTTTCTTTGATCATTCTCACAGTAATAAAGCTATTGGAAGGTAATGGTAGATGAAGTGATTAACTGCTTGGAGAATATGAAGTTGACTGCTGATGAAGAAGAGACGATAACCATTTCAGATGAAGGCCGTAGAATTGAGATTGAGAGTTGCACCATGAGTTTGATTGGTAAGTTCCTTACGTGCAAACCCTTTAATAAGAAGGCAGCGAAAAACACATTACGGAGAGCATGTGGTTTGGAAGACAAGGTGCAGATAGTTGAAGTGGGCTCTAATCTATTTCAGTTTAAGTTTGATACAGAGTTTGACATGGAACGAATATTGAAGGGTGGGACATGGTCTTTTGATAACCAACTGTAGCTGCTCACACGGTGGAAAAAAGGAATGAAAGCAGAAGATGTTCAACTCCAACATGCTGCCCTTTGGGTCCAGATATGGGGAGCTCTCTTCGATATGGTATCATCCTAAGTAGCCAAGGAAGTGGGAGGCAGACTAGGAGAGGTGGTGGAGGTTGAAAATAGGAGAAAGCAGGAGGACCTAAATTATTTTATGAGAGTTAAGGTGGCATTGCCGATTTCAAAGCCGTTTTGGCGAGGTGGGTTCATAGCAGGGCCTGATGGGTAACGCTCAAGAGTAACTTTTAAGTACAAGCAACTCCCTATGTTTTGCCATTACTGTGGACTATTAGGGCACGATTTGCGTCACTGTGCTAGCTACTTTACTGCAACAAAGAGTGGATCAGAGTTGAGCTATCAATACGGTGACTAGCTTAAAGCGGTAGGGGGAGGAGTATATCACCAATGAAGTGATATGCAGAAAAGAAATCCGACAAAAGTAAAGGCCATGGATTTAGGCAGCCAAGTCGTTCTAGTGGCTCGGCAGTGGAGAAAAGCCCTAATGAAAATCCTAAAGAGACAGGGAGATGCATGGACAATGAAACCGGGATTTTCAGAAACATTATTGATAGTGCGTTACGTATCTCAGAATTAAATGCTGTTGTGGAGGCTGATACGGAAATCATTGGAGGAGTTAATGGGGAATTGATGACTGATAGGAAATTAACAACGGGAAATTTGAAAGAGTGTGAAACGGATGGAGATAATGCAAGCAACATGCGTGCGATAATATCGGAAGGGCAATCTGATATGGATTACGTGGAGAGCAACATGCATGATGGGCCTGAATTGACAAAGCCCAAATCAACTTGGGTTAGGTTACGACATGAGGTTCACGGGCCGAGTGAGAAAGGAAGTAAACAACCTCTGTTGGTGTTAGGGAAAAGAAGTGCTACGGAGCCAGAAAACAGAGACAACCACATGGGTAATGAAGCACAGATTGGGAAGAGGGGTAAGACAGAAGCAGATGACAAAGATGATGACCAGATATCAATGAGGGTTGCAGGTCACCCTTGCCTGAAGCAATGAAACTATTAAGCTGGAACTGCCAAGGGCTTGGAAACCCTTGGATAGTTCGAAGCCTTCGCAAACTAGTGAGGGATCAAGCTCCCACGGTATGTTTTTTTTTTATGGAAACAAGATTGGATAAGGAGGGTTTTGATGAAGTGACTTACCATTCCCTAATTGGCTCATTGTGAAGTATCCTAATACAGGGGGTGGACTTGCATTAACATGGAAGAAGGAAATTCAACTGGATGTTGTGAACTATACGGCTAACCACATTTTGGCCAAGGTGGTTGAGGAGGATGGATTCGTGTGGTTCCTTTCGGGCTTTTACGGATGGCCGGAGGCAAGAGAGAAAGTTAAGTCTTGGGCACTTCTAAGGCAACTTAGGTAGATTGTTGAAGGATTGTGGGTGTGTATTGGAGATTTTAATGCAATTCTTAATTCCACAGAGAAGCTAAGCAAGAGACCACCAAACCTTAACCAAATGGATGCGTTTCGAGAGGCATTGGATAACTGTCAATTAGAGGACTTGAGGTTTCGGGGTTATCAATATACGTGGAATAATAAACGGCCTGGAGATGTGGACACTAGACAGAGGTTGGACCAAGCCACGACAACTAAAGATTGGAGAATAAAGTTTCCAAGAAGCACAGTAATACATCTATCTTCTCATGCCTCAGAACACCTTCCCATTATTTTACATGTTCTCGGTTCAAAGAAGGTGTAGCATGAAGGAAGAAGAAGGTTTCAATTTAAGGAAGCTTGGCTCTTGCATGAGGATTGTGAAGACGTGATAAAGCAGGCATGGGAAAGTGGTGGGGTCAACTCATCACTATTGGATTTGGTGAAGCAAAAAGTGGTTGCATGTGCAACAGACCTTCATGCATGGGGATATTCTAAAACTCATCCACAATCTGAGGAAATAAAGAGGCTTCAAAGGTAGATTGAACAACTAAATGAGGCAGAGCTAACAGAGGAAAGTAAAGCAGAGTTCTTGGTGGCCAGGAAAAATCTTAATGCTTTATTGCTTAACTAAGAGATTTATTAGGCACAGAGGTCCAGAATTTCTTGGTTGAAACATAAAGACAAGAATACAAAGTTTTTCCATTCAAAAGCATCGCAAAGAAGATGGAGAAACCATATCCAAAGCATTAAAAATGCAGAGGATGTGTGGGTTAAATAGGAAGATGGTATAGCTGGGGTGGCGGTGGAGTATTTTGAGAATTTTTTCAAGGCAAGTACATGTGAGAGGGTAGAGGAGTGTTTGAACACTATCACTCCAAAAATCGCTCCAGACACGCAGTATGTTTTGTCTAGTACATTTAGTGCAGACGAGGTCAAAACAACATTGTTCCAAATGGGACCAACAAAAGCTCTAGGACCCGATGGTATGAATGCTCTTTTTTGTCAGAAATTTTGGCATGTTGTTGGTGATATGGTGGTTAAAGCAATGTTAGATTTTTTAAATTCTGGTCACATGGTGTCTGAGATAAATTCTACTTATATTGTCCTTAAACCCAAGGTGAAATCCTCCAAAAAAATGTCTGATTTCCGACCCATTAGCCTTTGCAATGTCATATATAAAATAATATCCAAAGTCATTGCCAATAGACTAAAACAAATTCTACCCCAAATTATATCTCCAACACAAAGTGCCTTTGTTCCAGGTCGTCTGATAACTGATAATGTGTTGGTTGCATATGAGACATTACATACTATGTATGGTAAGAAAACAGGAAAAAAAGGGGTCTCTTGCACTTAAACTGGATGTTAGTAAGGCTTATGACCGGGTTGAGTGGAGCTTTCTAAAAGGTATTATGGTTAAATTGAGATTTCCTGATGTTTGGGTGGATAGAGTCATGTGTTGTGTTACTACACCATCTTATTCTATCCTAATAAATGGGAAACCATATGGTCATATCACTCCGGAGACCCTCTTTAACTATATCTGTTTCTCTTATGTACAGAAGGATTCACATCATTACTTTATAAAGCAGAAATGGAGGGACAAATCCTAGGTGTGTCCATTTGTAGGAGGGCCCCAAAAATTACTAATTTATTGTTTGCAGATGACTCATTGATTTTTTGTCAAGCTACTCAGAATGAAGTCCAGGTGATTTCAAAGATCCTGCAGGTGCATGCTGGTGCATCGGGTCAATGTATTAATTTGGAGAAATCTTCTGTTTACTTTAGTGGTAACACACCATTAGAGCAGAAGAGTTGGATCAAAGACTCTTTGGGAGTAAAGGAGGTGGACCGGTTTGAGACGTATTTGGGCTTGCCCACATTAGTGGGGCGAGCAAAATACCACTCATTTGCTTACCTGAAAGATAGGGTATGGAAGAAGCTTCAAGGGTGGAAGGGAAAGATGCTATCTAGAGGCGGATATGAGGTACTAATAAAGGCAGTGGCTCAATCTATCCCCACGTATTCAATGGGGGTATTCCAATTACCCAAGAAACTTTATGACAAACTCGACGCCATGTGTGCCAAGTTTTGGTAGGGGCAGGAATGAGAGGTAAGGAAAATCCACTGGAAAAGCTGGAACAAATTGACCAAAGCTAAGAAGGTGGGAGGTTTGGGATTTAGAGACCTAACATCCTTTAGTCTTGCCATGTTGGCAAAATAGGGCTGGAGGCTAATATAGCAGCAAGATTCTTTGATGGTCAAGTGCTTCAAAGCTAGGTATTTCCCACGGAGTCATTTTTTGGATGCTTCTGCTTCTCCTAATCGCTCTTATGGGTGGAGGAGTATGATGGCAGCTAGTCCAATCCTAAAATTTGGATGTTGTTTGAGGGTGGGAGAGGGCTCTAATATTAGAGTTTCCACGGATAAGTGGATTCTGAATCACCCAACGAATGGAGTTTTGCATCCACCAAGCATGGAGGAGAGTGGTTGGTTTGTTTCGGATCTCATTAACCAGGAGTAGAAAGTGTGGTGTAGTGAAATCATACAAGCAAATTTCCATAAGGAAGACGCCGATGCTATTCTCAGAATTCCCCTAAGCCACAGACGAACCTCAGACGTAATAATATCGTTACATATAAAAAAAAGGGAGTTTATTCGGTCAAATCGGGCTACCATGTGGCGAGACAACTTCAAAAAATGGAATTGTGGGCAGAAACATCAGTTGGTCTGATTGGTGTTTAGGTGTGGTCAAAACTTTGGAAGTTTAACGTGCCTAAGAAAGTTAAGATGTTTGGGTGGCGTGCCTGTCAGAATATCCTACCAACCTGTGCTAATCTCAGGTGACGGAGGGTCATTGATGAAGATGCATGTCCCTTATGTTCAAGAGAGGCCGAAACAAGGGTTCATGCATTGTGGGATTGTGCCATTGCAAGTGATATCTGGGCGGGTAGCTTGGTTCAACTGCAGAAATAGAGCTCGGGTCAACAAGATGTCCTTCAATTATTTCATGAGTTGCTAATCCAGTTAACCACAGCTGAGTTCGAGCTTTTCTTGGTTCAGTCTTGGCTGATCTAGAACTAAAGAAATACTGTAGTTCATAGGGGAAAGATGAGAGACCCGAGATGGCTTAACAAGAGGGCGTGGGATTACCTCAGTGAGTTTCAACAGTCACAAGACCAGTTGAATATTCAGCTGCCAAGATTGACTGCAAACACCTGGGTTGCCCCTACGGATCCAACCTATAAGCTAAACTTTGATGCTGCAATCTTTAAGGAGTTGAACTGCTCTGGAGTTGGAGCAATAATACGAAACGGGAAAGGCGAGGTCATGGCAGCTATGTCTATAAAAGGGCCTCCAGTTGAGAACAGTGAAGAGGCAGAAATGTTGGCTTGTAGAAGGGCAGTGGAATTTGCTATTGATGCAGGATTTTCTGAGTTGGTCATCAAGGGAGATAACGTAGCAGTTATGACCTCACTTTCACATGGTGGGCCTAAAATGTCTCGGCTTGGTCATGTTGTTCATGATATCCATTGGCTTGCAACAGGTCTTAGATGGGCTTATTTTAGTCATGTGAAGCGAAGTGCTAACTCAGTGCAGAAGCCTTGTATGATATGCTAAAAATGTAGTTGAGGATATGATATGGTTGGAGGGAATCCCCCCACCAGCTGTAGAAGCCTTGTATTTTCATATCTTGCATTTATTTGAATGAATGAAATGGTCGTTTTCAAAAAAAAGAAAAGAAAATGCAATTAGATACTGCTTCTTTGAAAAAAATAATTTATTGTACCTTGTCAAAACTAATACCTCCATACCTATTAAAAAAATATCAACAAATATTTAAAAATATTTTTTAAAAAATTGATAACATCATGTATAAACATTAAAGTATAAATTTACCTACTTGAATATCATAATGTTATATAAAACAAGTTCATAATATATATAAAAAATGTTTCCTTAAAAAATTAATCCAACCACAAAAGGAAAAAAAATCATTGAAATCTTCTCTCTCTCTCTCTCTCTCTCTCTCATTAAAATCCATAAGGTTATGGAATATTGGTATACTTTTGATAAACTTGGTCACAAATACCCTAAACTTTATAAAAGGGTCCAAAGGCCTCCTATTAAGAAAAAAAATGTATAAAATGTAAGTTATAGGGTAATAATTTTTTTTAAAGAAAAAAAAATAAAAATGGGTTTGCATTCTTTCTCCCAATTTCAAGAAGGTTCCCAAAATATTTAACCAATAGAAATCCAACTTAATTGAAACCCCTAAATTGTTTCACCAAAAGAAAACTATTATGAATGTGTTGATTAGGTGGATTAGATCTTATCAATTGTAAGCAAAATACAAAAAAAAATAAATAAGAATTTTGTATCTCAATCTATATTGAGTAGGCCTTACAAAACCAGATTATAAAAGAAAAGGTCATTGAAACCAAATTAAAAGAAAAAATATATTTACATATCAATAACATAAAATATGTGAGAGGGAGGGTATTTGTGGATCTAAAAGAGATTGAAGGCTTGTAGAGTTTTTAGGATTTTTAAATTTTTTTTTAAAATATTATTATATCAATTAAGGAATAGTTATTACAACCGATTTAATAAGGAAATGTTATTTCTTATTTAAAGAATGTTTGTTATAAGAAAAACACAACCAAACAAAATAGCAACTATTTTGTAGGCTACCAACTATATATGTTTTCAAGCTCTCGTACAATTCATGAGCACCTAAAGTGTGTATGTGTGTGTGTGTATATATATATATATTTATATATATATATATATATTTTTTTTTTTGAGAAGAACACTTATCCATCTAATTGATTATAAGGAAACCCATTATATAAAAAATAAAAAATAAAAATCTATTCATTTAAAATCATTCCTTAATTTTTTTTTTCTCCATCTAAAGAACTGACTAATATTCCTTGTTTTACAGATTCTTCTTTTAAAAAAATTTTAAAGAATATTCATTGTAAAGAAAACACAACCAAACAAAATAGCTACTCTTTTGTAGGCTGCCAACTATAAATGTTCAAGCTCTCTTATTATACATGTCAAGCACTTATCCATCTAATTGATTATATGGAAACCTCCACGCGCGTGCGCGCACACACACACACACACACACATATATCCCCTCCCTACTCACTAACTAGGTTTAAAATTAAAGGGGACATATTCGTAAAATAAAAGCTTACAATTTAAATCCTCCCACTAAACCTATGTTCTCAGCAATTTACAATCTCCTTATCTCTTATCATTTTTTTAAAAAAAAATTTAAACAGACGCACTATATTTTCCTCCTCATTTCTTATCATTTTTTTAAATATAAATAGATACACTCTTTTTTTTTTTTTAGGCAATCTCCTTATCTCTTATCCTTTTTGAAATTTAAATAGACACATCATATTTTCCTCATCATCTCTTATCTTTTTTCTTTTTCTTTTTTTAATTTAAACACACACTATTTTTTTTTCTTGCTTATTTTACATTCTCTTTTATTTTGAACAGAAAAATCTTTAGGCATTCAGCAAACTCAAATCCACCACAAATTTTTAGTATGAGAAAAGAGATTAATAAATAAAAAATTATGATACTAAACAAAAAAAAAACAAAAAAAAAGCCTCATCACACACACAAAGTGCGTGTGATGAGGCTAGTGTGTGTGTGTGTGTGTGTGTCTCTCTCTCTCTCTCTCTTTATATATATATATATATAATCTATTCATTTAAAATCATGCCTTAAAATTTTGTCTCTCTAAAGATGAACTAACTACAACCCACATATTCATCCGGTCCAACAAAGTGATACAAATGTGCACATGTTCATGTAGGTTGAGGTTCAGTTAACCCCTCCCGCCTCCCTCCCATGAACCTCCCAAGATTTTGTTCCTTTTTTTTTTGGGGGGGGGGGGGGGGGGTGGTTGTTGTTGAGGTTCAATTCTTAGTTTTTACCAGTCATTAATGTTTGGTGTTGTATGATAATTATCTCATGCATCTAACTTATGTCATGGGCTCACATGTTCATGCATCCAACTATATAAGATATATTCTTATTAATCTATTGTGTAGGTTATTGGAAGTGATAACTATTAAGAAACTAATTATATAGCATCAAATAAATCTTTTGCTACCCTTCACCTCGTATTTAATTTGGCTTCACAAAAATTCTTTCAAGTTAACTAAAGTTCTATTTAGATCCATCCATACGTGATTTATTTATCGAAATTATCAGATTAATTGTTCAATTATGCAATTTATTTGTTTAATTCACAAAGACATGTTTCACCATAGTTACATAAATACCAAATCATAAAGTAGTAAATATAAAAGTAATACCACAAGACGCAAGATCATCATAAATGTGCATCTATTACATAATCCTTCTCATGCTGGGACTCTACTAATTAGGGTTAACTGTGGGACACAAGTTATTTCCATTTAGAATTCCTTGGAACCCACTCAAAACCACATAGGTGCCATGTGGCCTTTGTATCCGTCTACCTTGTATCGGTGCGACTTGAATACGTCCACATCGAGAGACTATCCGTCTATCATGGGGAGGAATCCATCTGTCATGTGTCCTACCCAACCGATAACACTTTTTGCCTTATTTCTGACAGCCCACTAATCTAGTATCGTCAGGTATACCTAAACGGATCCGTCATCCCACATTTTGTACTCTTCAAAAACAATATTACAAGAAATATAAAAGTTTGGAATAAAATTATCATTACTGTTCATTTGTTTGGTGACAATATATGAATTAATATATCTCAAATCTGTATTCCATGCTTTACAATTTAATTAGTATAACATGTCAAGACGTGGAATTTAATCATATTCTTGTCAAAACTTAAAGTAGCCTTATTTATAAAATTATATTTTCACTTTATGTTAGTTTCACTTAGCATCTTATTTTGTATAAATTTATAATTAATATTATTGTACCTTGTCAAAACTAATACCTCCATAAAATCCTATTAAAAAATTCTCAACAAATATTTAAAAATATTTTAAAAAAATTGATAACATCATTTATAAACATTAAAGTATAAATTTACCTACTTGAATATCATAATGTTGTATAAAAACAAGTTCATAATATATATAAAAAATGTTTCCTTAAAAAATTAATCCAACCACAAAAGGAAAAAAAAGTCATTGAAATCTTCTCTCTCTCTCTCTCTCTCTCTCTCTCTCTCTCTCTCATTAAAATCCATAAGGTTATGGAATATTAGTATACTTTTGATAAACTTGGCCACATATACCCTAAACTTTATAAAAGGGTCCAAAGGCCTCCTATTAAGAAAAAAAATGTATAAAATGTAAGTTGTAGGGGGATAATTTTTTTTTAAAGAAAAAAAAATATATAAAAGGGCTTTGCATTCTTTCTCCCAATTTCAAGAAGGTTCCCAAAATATTTAACCAATAGAAATCCAACTTAATTGAAACCCTTAAATTGTTTCACCAAAAGAAAACTGTTATGAATGTGTTGATTAGGTGGATTAGATCTTATCAATTGTAAAAGAAATACAAAAAAATAAATAGGAATTTTGTATCTCAATCTATATTGAGTAGGTCTTACGAAACCAGATTATAAAAGAAAAGGTCAATGAAACCAAATTAAAAGAAAAAATATACTTACATACCAATAACATAAAATATTTTAGAGGGAGGGTATCTGTGGATCTGAAAGAGAGCAAAGGCTTGTAGAGTTTTAAGGATTTTTTTTTTTTTAAATATTATTATATCAATTAAGGAATAGTTATTACAAGTTACAACCGATTTAATAATAAAATCTTATTTCTTATTTAAAGAATGTTTGTTATAAGAAAAACACAACCAAACAAAATAGCTACTCTTTTGTAGGCTACCAACTATATATATATATATATATATATGTTTTCAAGCTCTCATACAATTCATGAGGACCTAAAGCGTGTGTGTATATATATATATATATATTTGAGAAGAATCCATCTAATTGATTATAAGGATACCCATTATATAAAAAATAATAAATAAAAATCTATTCATTTAAAATCATTCCTTATTTTTTTTTTTCCCATCTAAAGAACTGACTAATATTCCTTGTTTTAAAGATTCTTCTTTTAAAAAATTTTTAAAGAATATTCGTCGTAAAGAAAACACAACCAAACAAAATAGCTACTCCTTTGTAGGCTGCCAACTATAAATGTTCAAGCTCTCTTATTATACATGTCAAGCACTTATCCATCTAATTGATTATATGGAAACCTCTACGCGCGCGCACACACACACACACATATCCCCTCCTTGCTCACTTACTAGGTTTAAAATTAAAGGGTACATATTCATAAAATAAAAGATTACAATTTAAATCCTCCCACTAAACCCATGGTCTTAGCAATTTACAATCTCCTTATCTCTTATCATTTTTTTTTTATTTAAACAGATGCACCATATTTTTCTCCTCATTTCTTATCATTTTTTTTAAAATATTAATAAATACACTTTTTTTTTTTTTTTTTTTGCAATCTCCTTATCTCTTATCCTTTTTGAAATTTAAAAAGACACATCATATTTTCCTCATCATCTCTTATCTTTTTTCTTTTTTTTTTTATTTAATTTAAACACACTATTTTTTTTTCTTGCTTCTTTTACATTCTCTTTTATTTTGAACAGAAAAATCTTTAGGCATTCAACAAACTCAAATCCACCACAAATTTTTAGTATGAGAAAAGAGATTAATAAATAAAAAATTATGATACTAAAAAAAAAAAAAAAAATGAAGCCTCATCACACACGCAAAGTGTGTGTGATGAGGCTAGTGTGTGTGTGTGTGTGTGTGTGTGTGTGTGTGTGTGTGTGTGTGTGTGTCTCTCTCTCTCTCTCTCTCTCTCTCTCTCTCTCTCTCTCTCTCTCTCTATATATATATATATATATAATTTATTCATTTAAAATCATTCCTTAAAATTTTGTCTCTCTAAAGATGAACTAACTATAACCCACTTATTCATCCAGTCCAACAAAGTGATACAAATGTGTACATGTTCATGTAGGTTGAGGTTCAGTTAACCCCTCCCGCCTCCCTCCCATGAACCTCCCAAGATTTTGTTCCTTTTTTTTTTTTAGGGGGAGGGGGGGGGGGGGGGGGGGTGGTTGTTGTTGAGGTTCAATTCTTAGTTTTTACCAGTCATTAATGTTTGGTGTTGTATGATAATTATCTCATGCATCTAACTTATGTCATGGGCTCACATGTTCATGCATCCAACTATATAAGATATATTCTTATTAATCTATTATGTAGGTTATTGGAAGTGATAACTATTAAGAAACTAATTATATAGCATCAAATAAATCTTTTGCTACCCTTCACCTCGTATATAATTTGGCTTCACAAAAATTCTTTCAAGTTAACTAAAGTTCTATTTAGATCCATCCATACGTGATTTATTTATCGAAATTATCAGATTAATTGTTCAATTATGCAATTTATTTGTTAATTCACAAAGACATGTTTCACCATAGTTACATAAATACCAAATCGTAAAGTAGTAAATATAAAAGTAATATCACAAGACGCAAGATTTGGTAACAAAGTGAAAATCTAAAGAAAAGCCTGTTCAATGGAAAAACCATTACAATGGCACAAACGATCTCATGAAACATTCACTAATTAAGAAAAAAATAGTTAGAATGATCTACTTACAAGACCTTTGTAGGACTAGACCCTTTATTATAATCTTTGCAAACTTCTGGCTTGCCCTCCTACTTGAGTAGCCCCAGAGCTTGTAGAATCTTCCTCGGCAAACTTCCTTGTTCGCACGAACCATAACTTTGACACTCCAAGTAACCTCCTTAAGATTTGACTTAAAAGTGAACCTCACTGGAAAATAGTTTTTCTGTGGTTTCAATCAATCTCTCGTGTACCCATTTTCATTTTGGGATCACAAGTAGAGTGGCTAAAACTATGGTTTTCAAATATGGCTAAATGAAGAAGAGACATAGCGGTTTTCTCTCAATATTGATCTTAATTAGGGTGTGGCAGCCTCTAACTCTTTGGAAAAATCGTGCAAAAGTCACGTAGGTGCACAAATAGTATTTTTTTTTTTTTTTTTTAAAACAGCTCAAAAGAAGGTTAAAATAGAAAACATGAAAATTGATTCTTGCAACCTCACTCAAGCTACGGAGTAATGAAGTCTTGAGTCCTTTTATTGTTTCGCTTGAGCGAGTTGCCCTTCTTGCTAGACCCAACTTTAGTTTCGCTCAAGCGAACTTCTATCTTCACTTATTCAAGCTACTTCAGGAGAGACTTTAACTAAATTTCTACAATGACAGAATTATATCAAAAACTTGAATTTCATTAAAATCGAATTCATGGAATGGGCAATCTAAAATCCTGACAAATTATCAACAATATTTATACACGAAAAATCTATTAAAAACCTTGTATTGTCACTTCAAATCATGCTCTTTCAATTTCTCAACAAGCTATAGAACGGTATTATTTTCCGGTAAAACCCTTGATTATAGGCAAATTATTCCATCACAATATTTTTAGAAATACTAGGGTAACAACTTTTTTTCACATATTAAGGCGGTAAGTTGTGATTGGTGATTTTGTATGGCATAACTTTCTAAAGAATTCTCTACTGACATTACTACTTTTATTGTAGTTCAATCATAACATGCTATTTCATCCGTTGGACAATATTGTAAAAGTTTTTGTACGAGTAGAAGTGTCGGTTTTTGGCAAGAAAGATGTTTTATTGATTAAATGAGATGGTCGATACATCTACTTTTCCAAGTAAATTCGTAGGAAACAATTGCCACCTCATTGCATATGTTTGTTTCAAAATCATTCCATAGTATTCATCAAAAAATAAAATTTTATAACAATTGCCAACTCATTGTATAGGCGTCTTTCAAAATATTTCCATAATAGTCATAAAATAATACTAAAATATTTCCCTAATTTGGTTACATTCAGGTTCGCACGGTTGACATTATATATATATATATATATATACACGATCGAGGATTGAGTAACACTAGACCATAGAGCAAGAGAGACAATTGAGGTCTTGAATCTTTCTTTCATAGCCTGTTCATTGAGGAAAAGAAAAATTACCATCTTTTCTCGGTTATTTTTGGTGAACAATGGAACCATCCTATTTTTCTAACTCTTCTCTTTGCAACCATTCATTGTCATGTCTCTCTCGACCATCTCAACTAGAATACACCACTGAGTGGAATTTTGAGGAGAACAAGATCTTTGAAAACGCACTAGCGGAGTTTGATCTTGATTGTCCACAACTTTTTGAGAAAATTGCAATTAGGCTCCCTCGAAAAACTGTACCACAGATCAAGAAGCACTTGGAGGATTTGAGCAACGATATTGAAATGATTGATTCAGGTCTCATTTCAGTACCCAACTTTATTAAGACTAGCGAGACAAATGAAAAAAAATCAGCTCCTGCAGTTGAAAGGAAATCCGGAAAGAAACGAAGAAAGGGGGTTCCATGGACTTCAGAAGAACATGAGTATGCATCAAAAACTTTTATTTACTATATTTATGTTATGCTATTGTAAGTGTTTATTTTAATTTCCTCTTTATTAAGACACGCGGCATTTTGCCAATAATCTTGTAGTTCAATTGGTTGATACTTTATAGCATTTCTAACGGAGACATCTATGGTATTTTTTTAAGTGATTGAATCCGCATACATATCTCGTATATCCATAATAGATTTTTTTTTTTTAATATAATGATATAGTAGAATTTAAATTCATAACGTCCACTCTATGATAATTGCTTTTATTATCAGACTAAAATACAAATTGATTTTTGATATAAACGGAATTTAAACCTCAAATCTCTTATTAGATGACAAAAGAAATTACCAATTGAGTTAACTGGAACCTAATCTATAATCGATTAAACGATAAACCTTGGCTTAGAAGGGGGGAGGAATATCATTACGTATAAGGCTATTATTAATCATATGAAATTATTTAAGGTGTATTATTTGATGATACTGTATGTCTGCTCTTGGCATGTACATGAGGTGTAGCTTACCCTACACTATTTTGTATTTAATCTTTTGGGTAAATTGCAAATTACACTCCTAAGATTTAGGGGTGTTTGGATTTTACACCCTAAAGTTTTAGAATTTAAATTTTATTCCTTAAAATTTGAGAGTGTTTGGATTTTACACCCTAACGTTTCAAAATTTGGATTTTAGCTCTTAACTTTTAGAGGTGTTTGGGTTTTACTTCTTAAAGTTTAAGGGTGTTTGGATTTTACACCTTAAAGTTTTAGAATGTGGGGGTGTAAAATTCAAACACTCTCAAACTTTAGGAGAAAAAATTCAAATTTTGAAACGTTAGGTTACAAAATCCAAATACCCCCAAACTTCAAGGGGTAAATTACAAATTACACCCCTAAAGTTTAGGAGTGTAATTTGCAATTTATCCTAATTTTTTTAATATAATTTCCCATTCACCAAAATTAAAAATTAAAAAAATCAATAAGTCTTGTGGATTGACCATCTACCTATTTTACTCGAATGATGTTTTTTTTTTTTTTTTTTGGGTGTTGGGGGTTCTCAGTTGAACCATATACAGATGAACACTTTCTTGTCTATTTTACTTTGAATGTGAAATTCATCATTCTACCTATGCGAGATGCACATCACAATGCATGAAACTGTGGTGACAATATGATGGTATCTAAAGTCTACGATATTTTTAACCAGTTTTAATGCATGTCTACAAACTACAATATTTGTTAAAAGACTCTCAACATTTTCTAAATATTAGAAGCTTTTAGAAGAGTAATAAAATGTGTTTTTTTAAAGGTTTTAATATTGACAAATTTCATAACTTATAATCTTGATTGAGTTTGTATTGAGTCTTCATTAGTGTAAGATCAAGTGTCCAAGAAACAGCTTAAAAAAAAGAAAAAAAGTAATATCCAAAGGCTTTTGGAGTCGATCAAAGGTTTTAGAATACAAATGGGTAGTTCGTGAAGGCATTTATATTTTAAAAAGTTCAGAGGTTCTAGAGTTATAGTAGATTGCTTCAATATGTTCATTTAGCGAGTAGAGTCTTGGTATAAAGGTTTTATATTAATTTTAAAATTTCTTTTGATATAGTAGATTGTTTTTGTCGGGGTAGGCTACCCTTATACTAGTTTTTCCTTGAGAAACATTTTCCATCATTTTTCCACTTCCCACCATATCTCCTGTCTTGCTTTTATTACTTTATTGTTTATGATATGATGCTTGTTCATTTGTGGTAATTGATATTGCAATTGTGATTATATAATTGAATTAACTGGAAATTAATTTGTTAATACGTTACTTGTTTTGGGGTCAAAACCAGTCCTTTCATTTTTCATTGTCAAAATCTAGACAAAAAAAAAAAAAAAAAAAGAAGGAAAGTTTGAAGGTAAGTCGTGCCATTGTCACTCTCTCATTATACGGCTTATATTTTTGGTAAAAAGAAGACGAGTGAAACTGGCTTATATTTTTAGTCTCACTATGATATGTGTCTTTTTCTCTTATCATACTTTTTGTGTTTCACTTTATACTTCACAAATTATAGAATTTAAGTATGTAACATGTTTGATTTTTTATTTTATTTTTTCCAATTTAAACATTGGTTATTTTAGGGGGTGTTTGGTTCGCCATGATGTACCCATGATGTGTCATTGATGTGATGCACATTACCTTAATGTCACATTAAGGTGTTTGGTTCATTTAATTTTTTATAACATTACTATAATCTAAGATTACAAAATATATTTTATCACCTTCTTAGATGGAGGTAGTCTTACATTACTTATGGCAAACATCTTATTGTGACATTAAGGTAAAGTACATCACATTAAGGGCATAGGCGAACCAAATGCCCCACTATAAAAGGTAGACCTATAAAAGGTAAGTCTAATGAATATATTGCAAATTGTAATTGGTAGAGTATAAAGCGAAATACAAAAGTAGAACGTAGATACGTTGTGTTTTCACAAGAATGAAAAACTTTCTCTAACTTTTTGACTCTCCTAAATCTCTATAAACAGGTTGTTCCTTAGAGGTTTAGAGAGGTTTGGTAAGGGAGATTGGAGAAGCATTTCACGGCAATGTGTGGTGACAAAGAACCCAACACAAGTTGCAAGTCATGCCCAAAAATATTTTCTCCGCCTTCAGAACTCTGGTGCCCAAGCCCAACAATCCACCTTGAGGCCCTCAAATAAAACCTCTAAAGAAGCACTCGTGTCCTCAACCGCATTTGCTACTGCCACTACTGCTGTTGCTGCTGCTAGTCTCCCTGCGCCCAGCGTTGCCTCTACTAGCGATCAATTTTACGATTCATTCCATTCTTATCATTGTCGGTATTGAAGACATAAGAGCTTCTTACCATATCATAATACTTCCTGCTTCATATTTTCCTTATATTTAAGTAATAAGATGACTCTCTTGACTTTTATTTTTAAGACTTTTATGATCCGAATTAGTTTAGGATTTCATGAATAAAATTGTGGATATTAGCAATTTATTGTGGATTGGATTTTATTATTTTTATTTAGATCTTATATATGTTTCATATGGTTAAGTTTCTTATATAATTATATATATATATTGTTGATAAATTTGATAATTACAATGGGAGAAGGAGGTTTTAAACAATGAATGTTGGAAATGTTATGAGGTGTCAATTTTTACAAGGCTCTTGGCATAATTATTGTTAAGCAATGGTATTTACTTGATATGAGTCCAACATAATCAACATGTGTGTCTTATCACAAGTGCAAACTAAATATAAATATTAAATTACTAGTATTATTTTTACTATAAAAGTCTATAATACGACATGACAATAAATATGATTGATATCATATTAATGACATAATAATTATTATGTCATTAATAAAATAAAATTTTAAATATTTTTTAAACTTATAAGTAGTTTTTAAAATTTTATTTTATATTGTTTTTTTTTAAACCTCTTTTTATTGTTTTTAAAACTTGACCTATCAGGTTATATAGTTTATGTACTAAAATTTTTAACATTCCTTTAATTATTTCCAGCTAAAATTAATAGTCTGTTTGAATACCGTTTATTACTGAAAACTAAAAATACTATAGCAAAATAATTTTTAAATGTGTGATTAGTACCGTGGAACTCAATTTTAAAGTTTTTTTTTTGCTGAATAAAGTACTTGCGGGTCTCATGAACAGTGCACAGGACCCATTAAAAAACGCACAGCTTGTGCACGGGACCCATGGAAAAACACACAGCACAAGCACAAACGTAGACGCGTTTGTATCCAAATGGTCACTAAATATCATTAATTAACACAACAAAAAGACTGTTCATCAAACGAGTTGAGGGGAAAGACTGGATACCACATGTTTTGTGTAACATGACCTGTGATAAGTAAGAAAGAATTTTAACTTATAACGTCTACTCCATGACATTATTTTTATCATTAGAGTAAAATTTCAATTAGTTTTTTATGTAGGTAATGTTCAAACTTTAGATCTATTATTTGATGACAATTGGCTTTACTAACATAATAGATTTTACCAATTGATATAACTAGAATTCGCATCATAGATACTATATCATACATTTGTCTAGAGATAATCATTGTCGAAGTTATTGATCGTGTAAAAGAAAAATTATTGTTACTCCAAAAAGATTAGAAAGGAAAAATGATAAATTAGGTTTCGACGAAGGAGAGTTACTAGGCAATAGTGGGAGAGTTTAAGTCATAACTTAATTGCGTCAATAGCCTTTCTATTTGATTCTTTATAGTTTAGTTGTATTATTTGATTCTTTTTATGGGGGAAAATGTGAATTCAAATCCTCCTCCCCATTTGTTATGAGAAAAAAAAAAAAAAAAAAACTTTTTTTTTAAGGAAAAAAAATCATAACTTAGTTGCAAAAGAGTTTTTTTTTTTTTAGAGATGTTACGTCTACAACAATTTTACAACATTTTTACAACAAATCATACATGGTTATTTGTTATTGGTTCAAATTTGAATTAAACACTAAGATTACATTTTTGCCCCAACAATAACAACCAGTAACAACTTGCCACTTAAGATTTGTTGTAAAAATATTGTAAAAATGTTGTAGACATATCATTCCTCTATTTTTTTTGGTTTTATTCTAATCCTAATTATGTCTTCCAAATTAAGATCATTGATTGAAATAAAGCCATTTCACTTAATGTTAAACATTAAACTGATTTCATCATACATAATTTTTGACAAACTCTACTCTATTTTTTCTTCATTCTCTTCAATCCAAACAAGCTCAAGGTACAGTTTATAATAATAATATTGTAATTATAAATACCACGACCATCCCAATTTCTCAACTTAATTTTTTAGTTTTTACTACATTTGGAAAATTTTACTGCATTTTAATATGTACTAAAATAAGAGATTTTTTTAAATTTATAATAATAATGTAATTATAAATACCACGACCATCCCTATTTGATGTGATTGGGCGCGGCCCAATGATGGGTTATGAGTGACATAACGATGCCGTTTTTAAAAACCTCAAAGACATCAAAAACCCTTTTGCTTCCGGAGTTTTTGGAAATGGGGAATCACGGCAATACAACAGCATATGCTTTTCTTTTGTGTATACTGTATACTGTCCGAAGACAGAGAGGACCTTTTCTCTGACTCTGACTGCAGAGAAATACTAGTACTGAACTGTAAGTGTGGGTAGAGAGAGAGAGAGAGAGAGGTAAGGGGTTACTAATAGTAGTGATCAAGATTCAAGTTGAAGAAGAAGTTGTAGAGAAGAAAAAGAAAAGATCAGGCTTTTTTTTTTTTTGAAAAGAGAAAAGAAGGTGGGATGAGAGGGGCTGATGTTGATGTTGAAGTTGAAGTTGAAGTTGAAGGAAGAAGTACAAGTATAATAAGTGTGAGTGAGAAATTAAAAGCACCGTATCCGTATGGGTATTATGGGATTTGTACTGTTGGAGGAATGCTCAGTGCCGGCACTACCCATCTCGCCATTACTCCTCTCGATGTCTTGAAAGTGAATATGCAGGTCTCTCTCTCTTTTTCACGGAATGTTTTATGCTTAAACTCCTCTATTATTTTCATATATGTTCCACAAAACAATTATAGAGATCCTATATCAGTTCTTCTGTGGTCGGACCCTATGATATATGTATTGTGTACGTCTTTGGCTTGATTTCATTTTCTATCTGTCTAAAAATGGAGATGCCCTTGTGTCCGTTTGGCATTGCTGTAGAAAGTAAAGCTTTAACTGTAGACCTGTTTTATTAAATCAGAATGGCCCCCTGTCCTATGAGCTATGTTGATTTGATTCTCTCTAGAAATTATCACATCATTTGGTACATTCCTAGGAGGCTTAATTAATGGATTAAGCCAAATCTGTAGGTGCACCCAATCAGGTATAACAGCATTTCCTCATGCTTCACTACTTTGTTGAGGGAACAAGGCCCTTCTGCCTTTTGGAGAGGTTGGGCTGGCAAGTTCTTTGGATATGGTGTTCAAGGAGGCTGTAGATTTGGTCTGTATGAATACTTCAAGAGGCTTTACTCCGATATCTTCGTTGACCACAATAGAAGTTTCATTTTCTTCCTTAGCAGTGCATCTGCTGAAGTATTTGCCAATATAGCTCTCTGCCCATTTGAAGCAATTAAAGTCCGGGTTCAAGCACAGCCCCATTTTGCCAAGGGTTTGGCTGATGGCTTTCCAAAGTTGTATGCATCAGAAGGCATCCATGGGTAAGTATTATGAAACTTATATTTTCGTTTTTTCTTTTCTCTTAGACCAAAAAGTTTTGGGACTAATGCTTTCTTGTTGATAATGATGATAGATGTTCCTACTTTAATTAATTTTTTTTTTTTTTTTGGATGCAGATTTTATAGGGGACTTATACCACTTTGGGGTCGAAACCTTCCATGTAATTTCATGATTTCCTAAAGTTTTGTTTTCTTATTTTGCTAAACGTCTGCATTACTGATTTAAATGAATCATATACTGAATTAAACTATGAACCTGCTAGACATAGGTTTTGAGGATAATTTGCAAATCTTTATTTCCTTTCACTTTTGTGTTTGTATGAGCTTTCATAAGTTTGAATGATATTAAGAAATAAAAAGCAGGTATTAAAGTCACTCAGATATAAACAAAATCATATTTTGGTTTTTGTGTAGAAATTGCGGTGTTTTTGGTTTTGTTTTCAGGAAGATGTTTTGGGTGTGTGTAGTTTCAAGAAATAAGAGATTTGGTCCCATCAATTTAGACCAAATGAAGGTTTTTTTTTTTTTTTTGTGGCCATTTAAATTGATTCATCAGCAATTTACAGTTCTTTGTTCTTTTTCTATTTAAGCAGTAAACATATTAAGTAACTAATTCTCAAATTCCTCAATTATGGTGAAAATAATATTTAATTTCATATGATAGGAATGAATTTTATCTAGAGGCGGAGCAAGTTGGTGTTCTTTTTTGCATTTTCAATTTTTTTTTTTTTTAAATTTTATTTTAATAGCATTTCTTTTCTCTTCCTTGTCCTTTTTTATAGCAACCAAAAAAAAAAAAAAAAACAAAGAAACAATATAAGATAAAACAAGATTGTGTTTACTATTAGTCTATTACTAAAAGTGTGTGTGTGTGTGCGCGCACGTATCAAAAGCATCATATTCAGTACTCTAGTAAAGTTTTTGAAAGTGTGAATTTATATTTATAATTTGTTTCATGTTCCTCTTAAATGTGTAAATTTCTGAAATTTTCCTTGGGCAGTTTCCATGGTTATGTTCTCAACATTTGAGCATTCTGTTGATTTTCTGTATCAAAAAGTTGTTCAAAAAAGAAAGGAGGACTGCTCAAAAGGTCAGCAGCTTGGAGTGACTTGTTTGGCTGGCTATGCTGCTGGATCTGTTGGTAGCTTAATTTCTAATCCTGCTGACAACGTTGTTTCTTCTCTTTATAACAAAAAAGCTGACAGCCTTATACTGGTATCATCACCTGCTTATCCTTGTAGTTGTGATACTTTGTTGACATAGCAGGGGAATTAGATGTTTAATTTGCAATTTCACATGAGCAGGTTGTAAAGAAAATTGGGCTTGTCAATTTGTTTACAAGAAGTCTTCCTATCAGGATAATGCTGGTTGGACCTGCTATCACTTTGCAATGGTTATTCTATGACACCATCAAAGTTCTAAGCGGATTGTAAGTGCATTTTGTCCCCATTCCCCTCCCCCCCCCCCCCCCCCCCCCCCCCCCAAAAAAAAAAAAGAACCCAATATGATTATCTGCTTTTTTATTTTCTTGGAATGATTTATGTTGCTAAAAAAAAAATTTCTGTCATATGTTGATTCTTGCGTGAGTTCATGTATATTTTAGGCCTTAGTGTCTGATAGACTGATAGTTCTATAGGTCTGCTAGTCATGACTTGAGTCATGAGTGCCTTTGAGGTATGAATTTATGTCTGATAGGGGATTGTGGCATTTGGGTCAAGTGTTGGCACTTTTTTTTTCCCACCACTCATGATCATGGTGTGAGCTAGTGTTTTGTGTTTTTAAGGTGCTTGTCACAATGACAGAAATTCAAAGTACAAGATTTCTAGTGTTTTGTAATTAAGGTGCTTGTTAAAGAAATTGTGATATGCCAAACAGGACAGCATATATAGGCGATATTTTTGGTTAGGAGAGAAAAGCGTAGACGCAGTCCAAAAGTAAGGTGTGCTGGATGCAGTCAAGTCTTCGTTATATTTCTTGTAAGAAGCGTAGTTGTGTTCAATAGCGTATTGACACGGTGAAATAGCTGGAACAAAGGGGATTTTGAATGGTTGGATTTTACTGAAAAAATGTTGAACAATGTTAGAATGGTAGGAAAAGTTAATTGAGCTAGTTTGAGTTCTTTCAAATACCGTGATACTCCTAGTTATCAAGATTTAAGTGCCCTGCTTTGAAAAATGTATCTGAATAGAATAGGATTGGATGGAGAAGCAAGTTTGGGATGTTAATTGGAGATTGCTAATGAATGCTTGGATAGTCACATTAAGAGCCTAGTCACAGGAGTGATTTGTAAATTCGTTACTGAAAATGCTTATGATCATGTTAATTGGGATACTCTAATCTTTTTTTTGGAAAGAATGAGCTTTGGCAATACGTCAGATTCATTTTTGAGTTTCTATAATTTAGTTTCAGTAATAGTCAATGACACTCCAATGGGTTTTTCAACAGAGGGGATTAACTACTTATTAATTGTCTCTGTTCCCAATCCCTACTTCTGTGGCCAATTGATTGGAGAGACTACAAAGAAATTTTTTGTGGAGTGGTGAGAGTGATGAGTTCAAATTTCACCTTGTGAATTGGAGTACATTGTGCACAGAATGCGTAATGGGAGATTGGGGGTTTGCAAGTTAAACATGTTTAGGATGGTTGTGGTGATTTGGAGAGGAAAATACTCATTTGTGGAGGAGTGGTTTTGCTGAAATATGGGGAGGAATGGGGTTGATGGTCAGCAAAAGGAGTAAGAGGTGCACTTAGTTGTAGTTAATGGAGTATGAGAGTGGGTTGGATAGAATTGTGGAGTTTGTAAAATGCGATACTGGGGATGCCAATTGTGTGAGGTTTTGGCATGATAATTGGTGTGGAGAAAACTCTCTAAAAGAGCCATACATGGAGTTGTATACAATTTTCGTAGATAAGGAGGCCTCAGTTCATTTTGGTTTAGAAGGTCAGTAAAATAGGACTTGTTGTAGGAATATCATATTTATTCTTAATTTCAATGATAGGGAATTAGAGGGGATGATTTCTTTCTTTGACATTTTACATTCCAACAGCCCAATCCTTGGTCGCATGAGTTGGATGTTGAATGGCAATTGAAAATTTGATGTTCCGTCTTATTCTGAGGTTTTGAGAGGCTCTAGTAATCTAACATTCCCCTGGAAATGTATATGGTGTGTAAAGGCCCAAAAAGGATGTTGCTTTTTTTGTTTGGACAGCAGCAATGGGGGGAGATATTAACTTGTGATAATCTCTTGAGAAGAGGTATCCGATATCCCTATGGTAGAATGCTGTTACATGTGTAAGTGTAATGGGAAGATCGTGGATCACTTGTTGCAACATTGTGACGTTGCTTATAACCTATGGAGCTTCATCCTCTCTTTTATTTTTTATCTTTGTGTGTGTGTGTGTGTGTGTGTGTGGTGACGTTGCTTATAACCTATGGAGCTTCGTCCTCTCTTTTATTTTTTATCTTTGTGTGTGTGTGTGTGTTGTGACGTTGCTTATAACCTATGGAGCTTCATCCTCTCTTTTAATTTTTATCTTTGTGTGTGTGTGTGTGTGTGTGTGTGTTTAGGGTACTGGAGTGGGTAAAACAGTACTCATTATGAAATTGAAGTATGAGTAAAGGATCCATGGATAAATAGAGAAGGGATTATTTCTAATCGTAATGTGTGAAATCATATTTAGGGTAATGCCATGTGTTTGTTCCTATAAGTGGATGGAGGAATTGGCTTGGTAAGCAGTCTTTTGTGATTTGGAATCTAGCTCCATTGTGCCTGTTGTGGGCTATATGGAGGGAGAGGAATCGCCTTACATTTGAAGATGGGGAAACCTTAGTCATCTATCTTAAATCGTCCCTTGTGAAAACTCTTTGAGTGGTCTGGTGTCTTGGGTCATAGATAATATCGATGTATATTTTACTTTATTGATTCTCTTCATTTTATATTGTAATTCTTTTTTGTTGTAATTCCTTAGGGCTTTCTCATGTTTTCACCTAGGGTGCATAAGTAGTTCCTTTTCTTTAATAAAATTTATTACTTTTTAAAACAAAAAGTTCACTGAAACTATATGACTATAGCTTTTAACTGTGATCTGTATTTAATCATGTTTTCGTTATATCCGTGTCATGTTATTCTGAGATCTGTCATGTGTGAAATCTGTTCCTCTATCCACTGATAGGAATATGCAATATAGCTTTTGGGGCTGGTGCCAGTATTCCAGTTGAAGATAATGAATTGCAAATAGGATCTGGCCACAATATGCTTCAATTATCATGGGACTGTTATTGCTTGGCATGAGTTCAGCTACAAGTTCATGAGTTAAATGTAGTTCTGGCTTGGTGCAAGTGCAACCCAGGGTTGAATTGGAGCCCTAAGGGTCTAGTTGTTCAAACATATGACTCCTTTTTCCATTTAATTCATTGTGTCATAGGGTGTGAAATAAACATTAAGAGAACATGGTTTTCATTTTTTTAACAAAATCTTCTTGCTTTTTGCTGTTTGATGGAATGGTTTTGCATTGAAATTTTACAGGCCTACTAGTGGAGAAGTTGCAACGGACATCCGAGTAGATGGAGCAGCCTAAGCTCACAGAATTGGAAGAAGTGATGACTCGGTCTGTTTCTAGTAATTAAATAATTTTTTGAATCCAAGACACTATGATGAAGATCATATATTCTTACTCAAGTTGAAGATTGATCACAGGTTGACACCATAGGATTTTTGTGATGGCAGCTTTTGTTTCACTGTCATTTTTTCTTTAGCAGGGGCAGCAAGTTTTGTAGACCAATCAACTATGTAGAAGCTATTGTGAATTCGAGTTAGAAGGGCCTTAGGAGAATGGCTGTTATGAGTTACAGCTTCTGCCTTGGCAATTTAGATACAATGACATTTTCAGCACTGTAAAATTATTGTATGGCTTGTTCATAGGTCTGTTGATGTGGGCTAAAATGCCACCCGTTTTTCAGTTATGTCATATATGCAGATCTATGTATCATGAGTATGGTGAATGAATTGAAGGTGAAATCAGAAATGTGGTCTGTACCTGCCATTATACAGAGAAGAATTACTGACAAATTGGAACAGAAGCTACAAGAACAAAGGTATTTTACTATGCTGTTACTTATCCCCCTTTTCTCCCAGAGTCATATATGTGGTACGGGGTAAGGTAGGTGTATTACTCTCTCCTTGATGAAAATATTGATTAAAATATAGGAATAGTTAATGGAAACAGAAGGTACAGAATAGAAGAGCTGTGTATGTGTGCATACTTAAGAAATAAATTCAATGTAGCCTAGTGGAATATCCAGTCGGTAATTGAAAGTCAAAACATCTCAACATATAGGAATCCCTGTTTGGTTAGAATGTGCTGGCATTTCCAACTTAATTTTTCTTTCCAATTCCATGCCCTTGTATATGTGAGGAAAATGACTTTCCTGTAAATAATGAAAGCAATACCATAGCCTAATTAATAAAGCCTGCAAAAGGCTTTTTCAAATATTAAACTGGCTAAAATTTATTGAGGAGTATTGGTGCAAAAAGCAAAGCCCCTAAAAGATAAAGGGTGTTAGTGTATTTTAGCCAAAGTGATTAATTAGTGGTCCTCAATTCATGCTTTAATCTCTATATATAACAAAAAGTACATTATCAGTTATATGACAGTTACCGAACAAATGCATCCAACCCTGCTATGCTATGTTGTGGAACAGATTGGTTCCCTATTTTATACTCAAAACTTTTCCAATCACGAAAGGCCAACTCAATACCATATATTACGTAATTAATTATTATTTAATGGGGTTTAGCCCACTAACTTTTGTCTGTGACCTTTAATTTTAAGATGCTAAAGATTAAACAGACTAAGGAGTAAAGAAGCATTAATTAAAATAATAATAATGAACACTGGTATAATCGTAATGAGGATCTCTAGGTTAATTTCAACAGTCACATTCTTTTTTAGAGAATAATAATTATTTAATTATTATATAATCATCTCGTGGTGTGGAGAAGTGTGGCCCTGAAATGAAAGATTCCAAATTGTTAAAATAAAAATAGCAACACCACTTGATGCAGATAAAGTTGACAAATGGCAAAGATCTGAATCTAATACAATAGCAAGAAAGTACTGATTTTGAGATGATCATCAAATACAAATATTGATGGTTCACTTGTAAAGAGGGTTGGTAGCTTTTCACAGGTGCCAGGGTCGCAAAAAAGTAATAATTAATATTCATTATGTAAAATACTCTTCTAATTTCTAGAAACTGTGTTTTCAACCCCCCCTTTCCCTTTGGCTGAGCTGTAAACAAGTGGAGGAGGATAGAGATGTGAATGTGATGGCGATAAACTAATGGTAATTAACTTTTTCTTTTCTTTCTTGCATAAAAAAAATCCTGTCATTAGCTTCCACAATCCAGTAGATATTACTACTAGTCCAGAACTCCAGATAAGGTTAATTGACAAATTAGTATAATTCAGACAAAATAAAAAATAAAAAATTTCACCATGACTAAGATATAAATTAATTGGTCAAAAAGAAAAATTATTATATCATCTGCATAAACTGTTTTAGCATATGATGTATAATCATTTTAACCTTTGTGAATAAAATTTCTCATTCTCTAAAAAAAGATGCATTACTACTGCATAATTTTATAACTTGAGCTCTCCTTAACTATCTGACATTACGTTGTAATATTAAAATACTTTTCTTCTACAAAGACACACCTTAAGTATGCAGTCACTTCACAACTATAAGTTTTTGTAGGGTGAGTGGGGGGGAGGGGGGGAGAAGGATGGAAGAGACAAGTTTTAAGTATTTAGGAATGAGTTTCTCACACATATACTTATATTTAGATTGGGTTAGAGTATGATATTTATTTCAGATAAAAAAAAAAAAAGAAAAAGGGTAAACTAGAAATTAGAATCTAAATTCTTCTATATAAATGAACCATTTAAGTTTAGGCTTTGGGAAAAAGACAAACCAAAAGCAAACAAAACAACGGCAGAACTTTTGAAACGTTAAATCAACAGCAGAAATATTTGAAACGTTGACTTGCAGATAGACAGAGAGCCAGATCCGCTTCAACCACACAGGAGTTTTCTTTGCATTTTGAGCATGGTTTGGGCGAAAACTAGGCCAAGTATTTTGTGCAGCCGTTGTAGGCATCCTAGCCAAAAGTCAGAAGCATATAACTTCTTCCACCAAAGTCGCAGTAAAATACAATTTAATGGTTGCATTAAAGTAACAAAAACAGAGCCCTTTGCATTTCTCTCTGAATCGGAAAAAAGTCTGTCGGAAGTGGTAGAAATGTTAACACTCAAATTTCATGAATAAGGGGTGGAGAAATACAGAGTTCAACATTATCTTTCCCCCATTTGCCGGCTGAATTGTACACCTCATTTGGCTCAAAGGTAACAGAAATACAAAAAAGAATACAGTGGATAAGAACATATTACAAAAAAATCTATAATTCGAGTGTTTGTGAGGGTAAAAGTCAAAGCCAATTTGAAACACCCACCAATACCACATGCGGGTCATTCCAGTGACATGTCTGCTGCATTGATCAACCCTGTAATATAAATAATAATGAAAAGCATTCAGCATCAAGGAATGTCACCTGCTATTTAAAACATCAGCCCTAGTAGTTTGACATTTATTTTGATTACCTTTACTAATTTTGGCCTACCCTTCACTTCTCTTTATAAGTTGGCATAACACTAGCATGATAGGGTAAAAGAGCCTAACCCATGGTCTTAACCTAAACTAACTCTATTTATATGGTCCATATACAAAATACAAATTGGTGTGGTGATGAAGCTAAATACAACAACTCACATAAAAACTGCATCGCATTTATGGTCTGCAATGCTATAATCAATCAGGCTTTCACTTCATCCGCACCACCGCGCTTCCTTTTGTTAGACCTTGAAAAGAAGCACATCTGAGTCCAACTCTTTTTCTGCTTAACCAATTGCGATTTAACATCCCCCTTTTCCCTTTTCTCATGGAGGTCAACCATGTATTGAACAACAGCCTAGGATAAACCACGAAACCATAAATTAGCCTAAGGCACAGTTAAATAACATAAAACAATAGAAAAAGACTTACCTGTGCACCCTTTTCAGCTATTTGTCTTGGTGGAACTTCTAGAGGATTTTCTTCCACACGGAGTACACGTAGTCGTGTGAGCATCCTAAATGAGTCAGGAAGAAACCGAATCTGGTTGTTGCTAATATCCAACTCTTCAAGCATCTCAAGGTTCCCAATAGACCTTGGTAGAGATGTCATATCTGCAAAATTGTTTCCTATGTTCATTTTGACGAGTTTGGTAGCAAAACACAGGCTCTCGGGCACAGACTCGAGCTCATTGAAACTGACATCAAGCTCCCTGAGGTCTGATAGAGATGACATTGTGGTAGGCAATTGTTTGATATTGTTGTAACGGACTGACAAAAGCTCCAAGGTATTAATTTTTCCTACAGCTTCTGGAAGAGCTTTAAGCCGGTTATAATCTGCATGGAGCTCTCTGAGTGAAGTACACCGACCAATGGAATGTGGAATCTCTTCAATATTATTCGTTTCCACATTCAACTTCCTTAGGCTAACGAGCGATCCTATTAACTCAGGAAGTGAATAGAGCTGGTTTGAGCTCAAATCAAGCTCCTGAAGACGTATTAATCTGCCAAAGGTAGCAGGGAGATATGACAACTGGTTTGCCCTTAGGTCTAGATAGATCAGGTTAAGGAGATCTCCTATAGATTCAGGGAGTTCAGAGATCCTGTTAGCATGCAAATCCAACTTTGTCAAGGATGAAAGGCCTCCAATGGTGGCTGGTAAGGCCACAATCCGATTCTCCGATAAATCCAGGGAGATCAAACTTGACAACTTCCCAACGGTGTCAGGCAGCCACTCAATTTGATCCATCAGCTTGTTCTGAAGATTGAGATCACGAGTGCCTTTCTTCGCAGAGACTTCAATTAAACTAGCCAACTTTATCAAACTCAGTTTATCTCCATCTTGACCTAAAAAAATAAAACAAATCCACCAATATGTTTTGTAAAGAGATAATTAATTATTCTATTAAAATTTCACATAGAAGTCAAGTAGTTGAATGAGGATACATACATAGGCAACCCCAAAAAACCTCGGGACGGACTAAGGTGTTACTGTTGTTGTGTTGTATGTAATTCTATTGGAATGAAGCATTTTGAATTTAATAATAAAAAAAACTCTTGCTTTCAATCGAAAACAAAACACTCTTATTAATAATAATAACAAAACTAAACCAAATTTGAAGATACCCATTATTTACATGTCAAACAATTGTAGAGTAACAGAATTGGTAATATTTATTAGCAGTAGCACCAAGAAGGAAGGAAGGAAGGAAATGAAGTGAAACAGACTTACCAGAAATGGGAGGAGGTTTTAAAGACGAATCGAATATCTGGGGTGTGGATGAAGTAGTACTGGGTCCAAACCCAAACCCAAACCCAATTCCAATTCCGTCAGTTTTGAATGATGATTTGGTCTTCGTGACATAACTGTCATCTCTGGTGAACAATTGAGAGGTCTTGATTGGTTCTCTCTCAGAGTAGTACAAGGCCTTGATTGGCGGCCTGGACGATGAGGATGAGGATGAGGATGATAAAGTAGTCGGCACCGCAGAAGAAGTGGGAGTGGTTTGAATGGTGTTGGAGTCATTATTGGGGACGACGCATTTGGAAGCTCTCTGAATAAATTCATCGAACAGAGAGTGGGCGTTTTCAAGATCGAGCAATTTCAGGGCCTCTCGCTTCTGTTCTTTGCTTTGAAAATACACCAAGTTCTTCTGCAGCTCTTGCAAGATCATGAATAGCTCTTCTGGGACATGAGGGCTCTTGCTTTGTCTTGCAATGGCTTCCACTCTCGCTTGGTCTTCTCTCTCCACATTTATGATCAACGCCTTCGCCGCCTCCACCTCGTCGATTCCGGGTCGGGTCGGTAAAGATCTGTGAATTCTCATAATCTCTTCAACCACTTCATCCACTGATTTCACAGACGAAGACGACGTCGTTTCCATTTTCTTCTGAATTCCTCTTTCAAATCCAATTCCTCAAATTCTTTCTTTCCTTTTTCTTTTTTTTTTTTTTTAAAAAAAAAGACTTTTAAATCAAAAAAACAATCAAATCTGAAATATTCCTTTTCATTTGTGTTTTTTAGAAAGTAAAAAACGAGATCACCTAAGAAAGAAACAACTAGAAGAAGAAGAAGAAGAAGAAAGTGTATTATGTGGTTCTACAAGTTTCTAGAACAATGAATGAAAACTGAGCTAGTCAGTCAGAACGCTAACGAACCAAGTATGTATGTATTGTTGTAATAAATAGAATATATATATATAATAAAAAGGACAAAGTTGTGTAATGTTAATAATAATGAATGTGAGAGGTGATGTGAGGTGAGGTGAGGTGAGAGTAAAATATTTATGGAAGAAGGAAGGAAAGAAAGACAAAAGAGAAGGAAGAAACAATTGAGGAGCAGGAACCTCAAGTGGGTTGGTTTCGTAAAATTGGATCAGATTCAGAGGCAAATTCAGTTGAGGAGGAGGCTTTCTTTCTTTCTTTGCGTCGTCTCACAAATCCAGCTACTGTTCTCTCTCTCTCTCTCTCAATCTTCTTCTTCTTATGTTTTCTATGGGCGGATTTTTAATTCTTATATATGACAGGTATAAATTTAATTTTTTTTAATAAATAAAAAAATGTTGTAATAACGTGACGAAAAAAGAAGAGATAATTGGGTGGGAAATGAAAATATTAAAAATGATGAAAATAGCGTGAAATCGATAATGACTGATCGGTTATCAACAGGTGCTGCAAGATCTACTAGTCTCCATCTCATCTGTTTGTAGTGTGTGTGTGTATGACTAGTTTACCGAGCTTATCGTTTTGTCACCTGCTACTATTATTAGTAATATGATGATGATATTAGTACTACTACTACTACTACTTAACATGGATTAATCTTCCCCAAAAGCAAAATAACATGATTTTTGTTATTCTAATCTAGCTAGGCAATTTAATTTTTATGTATATATATTTTGTTATGAAATCAAAGTCCAGCAAAGGTGACTTTGGAGAGTCTCAAATTGATCGAGAGCCAACTATAGTAGTAGTATTTGATTGATGCTGGTTAATTTGGAATGGATGAAATTAGATGGTCCACACCACACCTGTACAATTCAATTGAGATGCAAAAATACTATACTAGTATTAATATTGTAGACACAAAAATAATCGTGTGAGCTGTCTACTCATCACATCAGTGTGTAGAAATTAAGTAAAGAGTGGAGGAGGAGAGTGGGCTATCATTTGATAATTGATCAGGGTCGTTAATTATTATTAATAATAAGTTAATGAATGATGATTGAATGCCAGTGCCAGTGCCAATGGTGCAAAAGACGTCATTGAAAAAAGAGAGGGGGAGTGGCAATTATTATTAATAACAAGAAAACTAGTATTAAAGCGTATTTAATTAATTAAAGGCAAGGAGAAGGAGGGTGGTAGTTAAAAAATGAAAAGTGGAGGGGCGTCATTTTCTGAAAATCAGTTGAGGCCCGGGAAATGTCAAATGTAGAGTGAGGCTATGGGCTCTTAATTTGGACCGTCGAACCCGTTGGAGTTGGAGTTGGAGTTGGAGTTGGAGTTACCTTATCATTAACATATGTTATCAAATTTTTGTTTTTTTATTTTTAAAAATATTTGATGGGCAGGGCATGGGGGGTACGAACGAGAGAGTAGAGTGGAGGGTAGAGAGGTAGTGAGTAAAGGCAGAGAGTTGGCAAAGAAAGAATCCCAATTGAGTCGCAGGCGGAGGGGGAGGGGAGCAGGTGAGAGGGGGTGAAGTGTGAAGTAACAAACATGGGTCCCGTCCAGGTGTCCACATAATATTTGAAGGGTACACGTGTTGTTGGTTCACGTCTGCTGTCCGGACAACCGCTTCCAGCTGGCACTACTGCCATTTGCTCCTCCTCCTCCTCAAGTCATGATCACTCTATAACCGTTTCTCCACCCCTACTTTTGCTCTTTCTCTTAAAAACAAAAGGAAGGCTTGCTTTTTTATCATGGATTTAGGATTGAATATGGAAGTAATAGCTAATAGTATAGGGCTTTGTTTGGTTTGGGATTTGGTGATTCTTCTTGCTAGACTGTCTCACTCTCTCTCTCAATCTTGGTGATATTATTTATGCTGATGAGGAGGACAGGCTCACGTGCTCTGTTATCACACCTGTCTCTCTCTCTGTGATAATCTGATATTTGATTGTGAGTGTGAGAGAGTGATGAGGATTGCTACCCTGCAGACACCCTTACATGCTATGCTAACCCGCGTGTCTTTCCAATTTCCATACTTTCCCTGGGTCCCATTCCCATTCCCATTCCCATTCCAAACTCAACTGATCAGACCTTTTATCTACCACCCCTCTAATAAGTCTCTCGCAATTTGCAATACAAAATCTTTTACACACACACTTTTGGTCTTTTACCACTATATTATATATATACATATTTGATATTCAAATCCCCCACCCGCTTCACATTATAAACAAAATTCTTATTATGAGAATTAGTTCAGTCATATTATAATTTCGGAAATTAATATGAAACAATATAATTAGTGTAATTTAACCTCAGAAAAATAAAATAATAATAACCAACCCAATAGTTATTTGAGTTGATCTTAGACCTACATCTACAACTACAAGCAACATTAATTAGATATGGACTGAATCGGTAATACAAAAACTCTTATATACAACCACTGGGGCTTCTCTCTTTCTTAATTTTAAATAGCATGCAATTTACCTTGCCTTTTGTTCTATGACCCAATAGAAAAAGACCAACAAATTAAAGAACATTTATATACATGAGGAAAAAGGAAAAAAGTCTACGAATTGTGCAAACCCACTTATGAAAAGGGTATAAAATAGGGAAAATGCTAACGAATGTTTTTAAAACATTAGTTAATAATCCATTTAAAAAAAAATTTTATAGGAAAAAAAATTAATATTTTAACAGTTTTTTTTCATTTTTTATAAAAATTGTGTCAAAACTTTTTTAAAATGGATTGTTAACCAATACCTTAAGGGCACTCGTTAACATGATCCATAAAACAATTCTATGGTGTGGACTATGGAGATACTAGCTCTACTCAATTCAAGCCACGTTATGACTAATCCATACACTCATAATTCACAAACCAACTTTGAAGAACCAAAGGATAATCTCCAGCAAAAATATGTATTAATTGCAAGGATATAAAAGTGATGAACATGGTTAGTGGTCACACCTAGGCCAGGCATACATGCAGTCGCTCGCTGAACATTAAATTTACATCCTATATGTACGTGCGAACAAATTCTACATTTTGACCTTTTTTTTTTCTTTTTTGATAAATAGCTCTGTCAGAAACTTTCATTAACTAGAAATAGAGTTACATTGAGCTACATCAATTTGAACTTGATCTGCTATACTGGGTGGAGGATCTATACTGGGTGGAGTATCCTCTACCCAAATATTACATATATTGAAACATTTGGCTTGCCTAGCCAAGATATGAGCTGCATTGTTGCTGCTCCTACGGGTATGATTGACATCCCATGCATTGAACTTTCTTAAGTCCACCAAAATTCCTTCGACCACTTTCTTTATAGAGCTCGGCATCACACGCTGTTTCCCCAGGGAGTTTGTCACCAACTGAGCATCGCTTTCAATAATGATGTCTTTTAGTCCAAGGTCCTAAGCAAAAACCACCCCTTCCTTCACTGCCTTTGCCTCAGCTTCCAATCCACCCAATGGCAGCTCAAACTTCTTACTTAAAGCCCCCATTATTTCACCTCTTTCATTTCTGATAACCAACCCGACACCACAACTCTTAGTATCTTCAAATGTAGCCCCATCAATGTTAACTTTGTACCAACCCAACTTTGGTGGCTTCCACGTTATCACCCCAGGTGCAACGTTGTTTGTTATAGGCTGGTTTGCTGCCTGGAAAACCTTTAAGTACTTTCCTTACAATCAACTCGCGACTCTTACACTATGCCCATGCCGCACTTGGTTTCTATTATTCCATAATCCCCACACAGTAGTTACAAACAGCTCCTAGTTGACCCCTAAACACCTTTCTTTGATTTCCCACACAATGTCAATGAAGTCTCTATGGGGGTTTTGAAAGAAAGGGAGTTTTAACCTGGTACTACACCATACCTCCTCAGCCATATGGCAACTCCACAAGGCGAGCCCCGACGTTTCCTCTAGCCCACACATATCACACCTTTCATCCTTGCCCACTCCATGTGTTTTTAGATGGAGTTTTGTGGGTAGGATATTTTTACATGCTCTCCAAAGAAGGTGTTTGATCTTGTTTGGACAGTTCAGTCGCCACACCATCTTCCATATTCCCCTCATTCCCATACTATCTGAGCTGCCACCTTCCTCCACTCTCCCTCCACCATCTTTCAACACTTTTTGGGCCATAATGTATGCACTTTTAATTGTGAACCTACCATTCGGAGTCCATGCCCATATGAGTGAGTCTTCGGGCAGCCTGGTGCTAATGGGAATGCTCAAAATCAGTTTAGCCTCATGGGGAAGAAATGTGTTTTTCACTTTCCCCACATCCCAACCCCTTCAATCAACATCCACCAAGCTCAACACCTCCTCCACCTCCAAGTGGGTACCAATCGGGCTTGTCACTTGGAAAGATTCTGGAAACGGGATTCATCTATCCTTCCAAATCCTTACACCTTCCATGTTTCCTATACACCACCTAGATCCCCTATCCACCACCTTTTTTGCATTCCATATACTTCTCCATGCATAAGAAGGCCTTCTTTCTAACTCTGCTTCACTAGCCACATCATTCAGGAAATATTTCGCTTTGAGCACTCTATGTACTAGAGAGTTAGGATTTTTCTACATTGACCACCATTGTTTAGCAAGAAGAGCCAAGTTGAAAGCATTTAAGTCCCTAAATCCCATACCCCCTTTCGCCTTTGAGATGCACATCTTCTCCTATGAGACCCAAGCCATTTTGCTTTCCTTATCTTTTTGGCCCCACTAGAAATTCCTTATAAGGGAGTTCAACTCTTTGCACAACGTAACCGGGATTTTGAAGCAACTCATCGTATACATTGGCGTTGCTTGAGCTACCACCTTGATGAGAATTTCCCTACCTGCGTGAAGAAGCTTACCCTTCTAGCTAGCTATTTTCCTCCCAACTTGGTCCTTGATTCGATTGAAAGCCTTTCTTTTCCCCCTCCCCACAAATGGTGGCAACCCTAAGTACTTTTCATGGTGCTGAACAACTCTCGCCCCAAACTTCTCTTGTACATCCTACTTTTGTTCTTACTGAAGTAGAGAGATATTTTTTTCCTTATTGAGTTTTTGCCTGAGTCCCCTTCATAATGTTCAAGTACTTTTAGCACCCTATCACATTCATCCCTCATGGCTCTACAAAATACTATGCTGTTGTCGGCAAACAACATATGGGTTGTGCTTGGGGCACTTCTACTTATTGCAATCCCCTTTAAATGCCCCCTCCTTTCCTCCTTTTTGAACATAGCCGATAGCCCTTCTGCACACAATAAGAATAAGTAGGGAGATATTGGGTCACCTCGTCGTAAACTCCTTGATAGGATAATTTTCCCTTTTGGTTCACATTAATCAACACAGAGTATGAAATCGTAGTTACACACATCATTATAAAGGAAATCCACCTCTCATGAAAACCCATCATTCTCATCATAGTTTCCAGGTACACCCATTCGATTCTGTCATATGCCTTGCTCATGTCGAGTTTTATGGCCATAAGCGCTTTATTCCCTTTCGTTCTCTGATCGATGCAATGCATGGTTTCAAAGGCTACTAGCACATTATCAATAATGAGTCTACCAAGGACGAAAGCGTTTTGCATCTCATCAATCACAGCATCCAACACCCTTTTTAGTCTATTTGCTAGGACCTTAGAGATTAGTTTGTACACCACATTGCATAAGCTTATTAGCCTGAACTCTGTGATCTTTTGGTGGGATTTCACCTTTGGGATGAGGCATATATATGTGTCATTCAATCTACAAGGCATCCTGCTCGAATTGAGAAAAGAAATGACACAATTAACCACTCCTAGCCCAACAATATTCCAATAGTGTTTTAAAAAGATTGGTGACATACCATCCGGTCTGGGAGCTTTTGTTGGGTGCATTTGCTTTAGAGCGCACCAGACTTCCTCTGCCTTGAAGTCCATAAGCAGTTCTTCATTCATATCTAGAGAAACCCAGGTAGTTATTGCACTCAAGCTAGCCTTGAAGTTGGATGGCTGGTCGGACTTGTAAATGGTCTCAAAGTATTCCATAATGGTTCGGTCGATCTTTTCTTTACTCTCCTGCCAAACCCTTTCCGAGTTTTGCAGCCCCACAATCTAGTTTTTCCTCCGTCGTTGGCTTGCAGTGATGTGGAAAAACTTTGTATTTCTATCACCCCCTTTTCAACCACAGTGCTCTGGACCTTTGATTCCACATCATTTCTTCTCTAACCTGAATCTCATTAATCTCACTTTTCGCCCTCTTTATCGCCTCTGTTTTCCCACGTAAGCTATCCCATAACTCTAGCTGTTGAAGTTTCTCTTTTTTTTTGTTTCAACATCTTATTAACATTATTGAACTCTGCCCAATTCCATTTCTGGCATCTTTTAAGTCTACCCATTATGCCATCCTCTAACTCCCTCCGCCCCGGATCCCATGCCCTTCTATTATTTCTCTACACCTTTCATTCCTTGTCCACATTGCTTCAAAAAAGAAACGTTTTTCCCCCTGTTTTTTGGGCTGCTTTCATGTGAGAGAGAGCATTAACAAACAATGATCCGATATGGACATCGCTACATACCTCACTATTGTCCCCAGAAATAATCTCATCCATTCCTCATTTGCAACCATTCTATCCAACCTGGCCTTAGTATGCTGCTCACCCCCCCCCCCCCCTCGCCGCCCATTGCACCAAGTGAATTTCTAACCGATGAAGCCTAAATCAAATAATTCACAATGATTCAGACAGTCCCTAAACTTTGCCATTTGATTTGCATCTCTGTCTAACCACCTTATTTTCTCATCTGATTGAGTGATTTCATTAAAATCGCCAAACACTATCCACGACATATTATTCTGATTTTTAAGAAAATCCAGCAATTTCCAAGAGATAAAATGTTTACCTACATCGAGATGCCCATAGAATCCCGTAGCTCTCCATGGAGTTGGTGCCGATCCCTCATGGATTTCCACATCAATGTGGGAGTTTAAATAGCTTCTCAGCCTAATATCTGACCCTTCCTTCCACATCATAGCTAGCCCTCCGCTTCTTCCATCACTCGGTGCCGTGATTCCCTGCGTGTACTCCACTTTATTTCTAATCCCTTTCATTTTACTCTCCCTTGTCTTCGTTTTTGTTAAAAAGACCAGCAGTGGGTCTTTTGATCTCACCTCATCAGCAAAAGTACAAATTGCTAAGGCCGACCCCATGCATCGACAGTTCCAAGCCAAAATCTTCATGAGGCTCGGTGGTGCTGACTCGCAGCAACCGCCTCTTCGCCAACTGCTTTTCATAACTCCAAGGGCACATATCCAATACTTTTTTCTTGTCCCTACCATCCCCAAATTCCACCAAGAATAGATCCTCATCAACCTTAGAAATCTGAATGCTCTTGTTTGGCTTCCAAAGAATTCTTAAATTTTTTCTAAGTGCTTCGGTGTTAATGCTTTTGTGGGCTAAGATTTTCATTAACACACAATTCTTTCCTATCTCCCGGGCAGCACTGGTACAGTTGGAGTCAAGCTCAATTCCTTCATCCTCTTCCTCCGTAAAGGACAACTTGCTCCATAGCTTTTCCAGCAACTCCAGCATCACTAGTATCAAATCTCAGTGCTCAGATAAATAAGCTAACGTAGCCTCAATACACTCTTGGCCCTGTAGAAGCTGTTGTAGAAGCGGAATGATCTTAGTTGAGTTATTTTAATTATTACTTGCTAAACAGGTGAGTATACGTACGTAAGTGCAGTAGCAGCAGGGCAAGTAATTATTCCAGTAAGGTTGGAGGAACTTCATATAGTCAGGCATATACATACTCATATCCGAATCACATATGTATTTCAAATCCTAAACCAAAAAAAAAAAAAAATCACGTCTGATATGTACATGAAGTCTCTGACTCTTCTTTTGTTTAGTTAATAAATTAATTGTGATTTTTTTTTTCTTTTTTTGTAAATAAAAAAAGTTAATAAAATATTGGTTTCTTGCTCCTCTCACTCGTATAGTCAGACTAGCTAAGAGCACTTATTGGGCCTCAGCGTGAAGTAAATTCATTTGGGTTCGAATGTTACTTGCCGAAATTTGGCCTGAATCACTTGGTGGGCCTAAGCGTGACCTTTGGATCATTCTTGATGTAGCCAGCCACTGGATCCAAGCCACAACAACAACAACAAAATTAATTGAGAAAATCATCCATCTTACCATCTTAGAGCACATTTGCTACACTATAATAACGATTAACTAAGAATATGATTGGTATTGTAAGGAATATAAGAAATAGTAATAAAATAATTATTCATGTACATTTATTTAGTAATAATACATAAATAGAACCATGAATGTGTAATTCACAATTTTATATAACAATATTTGATAGAATAGAGTTATATTCCAATCAAAATTCTTAAAATAGCCATATGTAATTATATCTATACTATAATAAGGATTACCTAAGAATATGATTTGGTATTGTAAGGAATATAAGAAATAGTAATAAAATAATTATTCATATGCATTTATTTAGTAATAATACATAAATAGAACCATGAAAGTGTAATTCACAATTTTATATAACAATATTTGATAGAATAGAGTTATATTCCAATCAAAATTCTTAAAATAGCCCTATGTAATTATATCTATTCTCATTGAGAGTCTCGCTTACTATATATAAACTATTCGCTAAGCCGTGCTATGCACAAAATAGTTAAATTTAAAATCACATATATTTAAAATAAATAAATAAAGAGTCATGTATGAAAAAACTATTAATTAAAATTTAATAGAAAAATTATTATATAATTTAAAATGGTTTCCCATAGGTATTATATAGGTATTAATCAAGTAGGATGCATATTTTAAATAAATAAAAAAGACAAAACTTTGTCTTCTAACTCTCACATGCATCAACTCTACACCACCACCATATATATAGAGATTATTACACGCCCTTGTTTAGTTCCTTATCAATGTGAATTGCCACTTTTAATATGAATAATGCACCTCCTCACTCCATATTATTCTATTAATCAATCTAAGATTCCAAAATCAAGTAGGAAACATCTAAACCATTCCCATATGGACTATACTTCTCCTTTTTTTTAAAAAAATACCTATGGACTATATCACAACATTAATATAAAATTTATTATTGATGACAAGAAATTTGTGGTTTTGATGGTCAGGAATAAGCTCTTCTTCTTGTTATTGATAACAATTTTTTTTATAGAGTGGTTTATCCAAGATCATATGAGGGTTCTATATATAACATACATAGTAGTACAAATTACACCAACATTAGAGAAAATTTGATTGATGAAATTGTTAATTATTAAATCAAAATTACGATTAAATCTAATTTTTTAATCGTAAAAACAAATTTTTACAATTAAAATTTTCACATGTAGATTTTCATACTAATAAACTCACTCACAAGTCACAACAATAACAATATTATAAAGTAGTAATCATAGAGAGTTAGAGCATAAAAGATGGCAACATGTCCTTACCTCTGTATTTACTCTGATCAACTCCATGGATACAACGTTACAAAGTGGTCTCATGAAGTCTCGTACCCTCTTTGCAAAATCTTTAATTTGCTGTGTGTGTTTTCTTCGTGAAAATTTGAGTGAGTATGAAGGATTTCGACCTTGGTAGGGGTTTATATTTGTTAAAATTTTTGTTATAAAATTTTAGTTGAAGTAGAATTTTCAAGCTCTTGAAAACATATATCTGATAGAGTTTTACTTAAACTAAACTATTGTAACACTTGATAGAATAATTACACGTTGAATTTGTACATTTGTGGGTATTATTGAATTTGAGATGAGAGTCAAAGTGCTGGTATTGGAGTTGCTACTTGAAGAATCTTGATCAAGCGAGATTAGGATGTTAGATGACATGTCAGGTTAGATCATACTTTCAAATTGTGGTTGGCAGAGAGTCTCGCTCTTACCTATCACCTCAGTCAATTAATTTAGGATTGCGAACTTGAGAGAACTTAACTATACACCTTTCCAACTATACCCATCCAAGTAAGACTTTCATATATCTCTCTAAAGTCTAAACCCGTGAAATTATACAACCAATGCTCATATTGAATTGTAAGAGAGCTATCCATTTTCCTTAGGAGAAAAACCAATTATACACGCATGGATACCTCTTTGTTGAAGTTTGGTATTAGGAATCATTAGAGCAATCACACAAATTTTGAGAGGCCTTGAAGTAGTCAAGGAGACTTGCTCTTGCAGTTGGTCAACTTACAGAACCATTAGCTAGTAAAGAAAAGGATTGATGCAACCAGTTGCTAGCAGGAACAGGGAGCTCAAATACATCTACTCCTACTTAGCTTGGAGGGTTTGTAAGTGTAATGTATTGCAACTATTCTTGTTGGTGAATCGGTTGGTGCTAGGGTTTTTTGCCTGTTTAGGCTTTTCTTCACTGAATACACTTCGCAGTGTTTGGGTGTTTGTGATTGTTGAGATTTGTTATTCAATTGTGTTTATCTATGCATGAATCAATTGGGTAATTAATTAATTAATCATGCTTAATTGTATAATTAGCTTAAAATTGGTATTAGTTGTATTTGGGGTTCTAAACCAGTGCATTCTCAAATATCGTTTTCCTTTGTTCAAAATTGTTTAAAACCTCTATTGTTTCAATAAAAGAAGAAAAAAAAATTTGACATCATCTCCCCCTAAATATTGAATTCTAATAAATGATACACTTACCCGCTTAAATAATATGATGATATATAAAATAGTTTTTTTATAATTAAAAAAAAAAAAAACAAAGTTTCATAAGTTAATACATATTTGAAATTCAAATAATTACATCGGGGAATTTGTAATGTCAATTTTTCCTTATTAATTTTTACCCCATAGTATAATTTAACTAAACCTATACTTGTTAACAGTCTTTTACTTAAATTATCACAGTCAATAATTATAAATGTCATTTTTAAATATATATTAAAAGTTTTTAGAGAATGGTAGGCATAGATTGTTCTTGGAAAAATTTTATTTTTGAGTTATTACATAACTTAAGGAATAGTTAGTAAAGCACCTTTTGGTGAGGATCGAATAGCTGTTACATCTCTCTCACCCTAGAATGTCATACGGTGGTACAAAATTTAGAACCTTCATTCGTACCTACCAAGAACTTTCTCAAGACTGCCAAAGTAGCAACAAATAAAATAATACTACAAAAAGGCCCCAAAAAAAAAAAAGAAAAGATAAAAAGAGGGACGAGTAGTCCAGTACTGCTCATATTTCTTAATCTCTTTTGTACAGATTAGCCAATGAAATGATAACTTAGAAATATATACAGATAGAGAGAGGGAGAGAAAGAGAGATACAAAAAAAAAAAAAAAAAGTTTCAAAATCGAAGCACAACTAATGAAGGCAAACGAATATAAAAATATGTAATGGGCTATGGCACAAAGTACCAAAAAAATGAAAATAAAGTACTATCTTTGGATGACTCGGTTTTGATCCACAGAAAGAGAGGAGCGTTTGATAAACTCCAAGCAATCTGCAATAGCTTCGGCATAGAAAGAATTAGACCTCCCAAATGATCTCAACCTACAGTGATTAGCTTGAACCATGTTGGGTACCTTGGTAACCAAACATCTGGTGCTGGTGGAGCTGTCGTTACTTCTCTTGATGCTCTTACCACTTCTTCTGTTTCTGCCAAAACCTTTCTTTAGCGATTTTAGAGCTTGCCCATAAGAACATCTCCATCTATCTAAGAGCTTGAACAAATAAATGAACCTTGCGCGTAATCTCTGAACTGAAAATCTTTTGGAGTTTAGCCTGAAACCTCTGCTTCCATTACATCTCATTCTCCTGCCGTTGCCAACCTCCTTGTAGCTCATATAAGTATAACCCATTTTTATAGACTTTTTAAGTTTTGCACAAGCAAAAACCACTATCTACTTTCTAGAGGCAACCTCTGTTCTGGGCTAATAACATAAATAAATATATAAGGTTGAAGGATGACTTTTTGGATGTTTAAAACAAAGAAAGGAAGAGAGGTTTGGAGGGAAGGAACTTGGAAACTTGTGCCTTTTGGACTTTTGGAGTGTTTCTTTTGGACTTTTGGACGGTCTTGGGGTGGAATGATTGCAAATTATACTATATAGTTTTTGGAATAACTGGAATGTAGGGCCACATGGGGGACACGGGAAAAAGAAAATCTCTTCAAATTAGGTGACTAAAGCAGCCCCATAATCAGACCAAATTGGCATCCAAAGACAAATTAATTTATTTTGGGGCCCCAACCAAGGAGTGGTCCTTTTGTATTATGTAGAAGTAGTGGCACTAGTCGGTAAAGCATGTTTAATTAAGGTGCGAATTTCTATTAATCTTTAATAGTTTTGACTTGTGAAATGTCTTTTCTTGGGGTAAAGTGGCTAACTTTTCAAATGAATGTGATGTGGATGCTTTTTCTTTTCTGTACTCCATTAGAGAAGAACAAATTTTGCTTGGCTTTTTTAGACTATGATATTTCAACAAATAATGTGTACACAGCGTAAACGTGATCAGAATTCAAAAATGTGTGCGTAACGAATGGGTTCATACATTTGCTAGATAATGATCCTCTTAACTAATGGTAATGGATTACATAGTTATTATTAGAAATGAAAGTTTTCAATATTCAATTATTCAACACAACGACAAGGGCATCTTATCTCTTAGGTCAGCGACGTTGGTCATCAACTGCCCAATCCAAGATTTGTTGGCAAATGGGAAGTAGGTAACCTAGACTTTTTACCTGTTTCAACCTTATGCGATATCATGGCATTTTAACACGTGGAAGCCAGATGATTTGCCTGTTTTACAACGCTTCATGATAATAAAGTTGCTAAATTATTATTGTTGGCAATAGAGATGAATACTTTTCCTTGCTGGGAACACACAAGGCACAAAAGTTTTTTCATATAGGTCAAATTTATACACAGTAACTTATGTGTAGAAGTGCAATACATTTAAGTTCTTTGTTAAATTCCAACACATAATTGTATTGAATTTCCAATTGTCGTTGAAAAAGGTAAAATTGTTTGTATTTTATTGATCAATATAATCACGTGTTTAAATTTAATTGAAAATTTTAATGTACACTAAAAGAATTGTATCTAAAATTTTGTCATTTCTTTTAAATGACATACTCCAACTCAAACTTGGGTTAAGCTTAATTAATATGAATGGCACCCTTGTGTTGTGGGAGGAGGGGGTCTTCTAAGAGATGATAGAGGGTTGTAGTTTAAGGGGTTTTCAGGTGCAATTTGTGTCACAAACAGGCCTTCAAACCGAGTTGAGGGCTCTCAAATCCATCTCAACATCCTCATCAGACAACACTCTTTTTATGGATGTGTTGAAAGAAGAGTTGTAGAATGGTCCCTAACATAATGAAGTTGTTAGGGACATGTATACTTGGGTGACTTTTTTTTTATATTTTAATAAATATTTTCATTACTTATCAAAAAAAGAAAAGACAAAACATAATGAACTTGTTCTAAATAGTGAATCTTTTCTCAAAAACTATGATAATGGCATCACTGACAAAATGCATAAAAAAAACCATGGTATACAGACTTACCGCCAAAAATATATATATTGCACTGCCAGAGTGCAGTAATAAACACGTCCTCTCTTGCCACCTCGGGTCCTTGGGGGTCATTTAAAAGCTAGTAATTCCTGTACAACTTGACTTAATATGGAAGTGCTAAGCCTTCTTGACCTCTCCATTTCAACTGTACTAGTAGCAACAATGAATCCTGCACTTAGCATTAATGCGATTACTATATAGCCTAGGACTCGCTATGCTAAGATGCTCAGGTATCATATACAGTAAAGAATTTTCTTAGAGACAATACAAAGTGCAGGGGAGGATATAGTTTGGTAAAGAATGCAACTGGACGGTGAATTATGAAACAAAAGTTATGGTTCAGTTGAACATACTTCTTAAAATTATGACCAGTTATTGCAGTTGAATAAACAATACGTGCCCAATCAAAAACGTGAATTTTCTCCCTAAAATCTTGTTCATAGTATGTCGCGGTCTGCTGATTTTTATTTGGTATGGTATCCCATTTGTTGACGACTATCAAGCACCCTTTCCCTTCTCTTTCTTCCTTTCAGCAATTCTGCAATCCTAGTTCAGGAAATACAATATAAGTATATAACATAATTAAGAACTGATCACTGGTGGAAAATACCAGCCTGCATCTCACCTTATAAACAGACCAAAGAGCAGTAATTATCACTATCATTCATCTAAAATGAATTACTTTCTTTCAAACAATGATCTCAATTAACAAAACGTAGAGAATCCAGATATCTGCCACACCAAAGAGTTTTTCACGAAAAAAAAAAAATGAAATCAAGTGGACAGTACGATAAGACAGCCTCTACTTGATGTCATCTGCAAGACTACAGCATTTCCAGCTACCATATCTGCTTGTACATATCTGCTTTTAGTGTTACCAAATTCCAAACAGTTGAAGAATGCTTCCCCAACCAATTCCTCCAACCGGCCAATAAGTAGATAACCCTCTTATATCTGGAGTTGGCCAGACAGTTGAAGCTTGGAGAATGCCTTTTGAAATGGAAATGGATCAGTATTACACACTTATTCACATATAAAGCATTCTAAGCTCCTTTGAAACTGATTACTACTTACTTTAATTGTTATTATTAATTTGATTAGTTTATAATTTCTGTGAAAAAATGATAAATTAATCTACTTGATTCTGTATGTGACTACTAAGTCACAGGCCAAAAGAGAAAAAGCTCAAATTTGTTAGACATGCTCTTTTCCTGTTTTGGTCAATGGAACTGGCTTGCAATCTATGGACAGGAGTACTAAAAGAAGGGTAAGTGTGATCCACATGCTTAATATAAATACAAATACACACTTGAAACTGTGGTAGACTCTGTATGTGATTTATATCAAGGAGCCAGAAACTCTGTGGTAGACCCTCTTTATTTGAAAAAATGTTTCAAGAGGGATCTTTGAAGTAGTTGGTGGTTGGAAAAGCAATCCTCAATTCCATCTTTTCTCATTTTTCAATTCCAAAGCATTTTACCAGAGCTTTCATGTATCTTTGGTCTTGCGTTTGAATCCTAGGAAATCCTTGTTCGATTAATTTCATCTATTCCACATGCTTAAGGCACTAAGTCCTACACCCATATCAAGGTTGTTGGATGGGATTACACATGATGGGGGATGTTAGTGTGTGTTAAGCTTGCTAGACATGGCAGCCCACTTATAAGGAAGCTTATATAAAAAGACAAAAAACATGAAAAAATATGGATTTTAGGGTGAGATGGGCAGGGGATGCACACCCCCACAACCTTAATTATGGACCAACTGTTATTTATGTGAGGTGTAGTTATTCTAGTTTTCAATAATAGAATCCTAAACTCAATTTATACATAAAGAGTAATCACGAAGCATGTTAAGGAAATCACAGTTCTTGTGTCACCCCAAAGACAATGCCATAAGATCAGAAGTCACAGTAATTTAATGTTTAACTTCACATAATAAACCTCAAACAACATCAATAATGTCAAAATTTTATTTAATAATTTAAAATATTTATTGAGACGCATCATTTAATGTAATGATAATAGATTCGGGGTATCCTGCAGCTGCAGTTTTGAGTAAATATCAATCAATCCGTAAAGTGCGAATTGAATCGAATCAAATGGTTATCATGAAATATCAGTTTAATTGCATCACTGCAACTTATAAAATAATAATGGGACTTATTTTATTTCTGTACAGCTATCTATTTGGTAAAAACCAATTTAAAAAAAACACACAAAGGCATGCATTTACATTCATTGAGACAAAGAAATGAGTTTCTCCAATAAAATAAAAATCTCAATTGTTACTCTTACTACTACATTTCCTAGACACAGATCATGAGCAAAACCATTTCTTTGTGTACAGATTATCAGTTTGCTTTTTGATGAAGCTTAAGTTTGTCAGTAAAATTGGTCAGATGGAAGCAATCTCCGGCCTGTGTGAATGTACTCTCGAAAGTGGTCACCGGTGTGGTGCCTGCCACAACGTCTCCGATGCCAAAGTCAGTATAAGAAGTTCTTTGGAAAATGAACAAGTAATGTTACAGAAAATAAGCAATCTCTCAGTATCAATGTGTGTGAGTGTGTATGTACCTTGTAGTGTGAAGGCTTTATATATGTTGTCACAACTCCTAGCCATTGGGGTAGTTATGGTGATCTTAATGCTCTTTTTAGTAACATTTTACGCCTTATAATGAGGCTTCAATATATTCCAACGACTCATACAGCTAGTTATGTAACCACTTCATGTATAATTGGTTACATTGAATGGCTTGTTTACCCTCGTCAGTGACGTGGGTGTTGGGTTTGCTCGTCCAAGTATGTCTTCATCTGTCTCGTTAAGATCGTCCATGGTGGAGGAAGTCGTCAGTCCCGTCAGCTGCCCCCCGATTTAGTGGTCGTCAAGACGCACCTCGACGACCATAGAATGTGAAAGGTTACGAACCGTAGGTGACTCTTGGGATTTTGTTTCGCATTAAATGCGTAGTGGCGGCGCTCCTTAGGTGGTGGCCTACGTGGCACATTTTGACTAGGGGAGTTAATGCTCCAACTGGTGGGATTATTGGGTTTCCCACTGGTTTTTCAATCTCCTAAGTTTTGGTTTTAAACTTCTCACCTTCTTATTTTTCCTTTCATTTTTTGAAAAACTTCCAATCATTTGATCTAAGTGATTTTTGCGAACCTCACTCTGCAATTCTTCTTCAAATTGATGTGCTGCGTACTAGTGCTTCCCTTACCCGCCATTGTTAAGTTACGTTTCTTCTTTATTTTATGTTTTACCTTTTCTTTTCGTTCTATTGCGGTATAGCATCTGATTTTCTTCTTCTCTTCTTCTTTTTCTTTGTCTTTGATTTCTTGGGGAATTTGCTTGTGTTGTTTCCCTTTGCGCTTTCTCTGTGTTTCTATGGTTAGCAGCTCCGAGGTTAGGATAGTTTGCCCATCAATTTCCTTCCTTTTTGCACGCTTAGGGGGGTCTTTGGGTGTGTTCCCTCATTTAGGGGATTTCGTTTTTGAAGGTAATTGTTTGAGTGTCGCCTTGGCTGATTTGTTGCCCTTGCTTTGTCAATCAATTAATTGGTTCAAGAGTCAGGTGAAGGGGCAAAATATAATGTCTGAGGTTAGATCTAGTGAGCTTGAGACTGGATTGTCATCCAATGATGACCCAATAGAGAAGGATACTGTCGTCTCTACTCCAAGGGAAGTTAGGGCTTTTTACGCTCTTGACGAGAAGTGTGGTTTAGATGCTGACACATTAGGGAGATTCAAGGATAGGTTCCAATTTCCGGAACAAGTTAGGGTTCGTCTCCCCAGCGAAGAAGATCGGGCGTGTCACTTCTTCCTCGAAGAGGTATGTTTCTATGAATCTGCCTTCATCTGTGGGTTGAGGTTTCCTATCCATCCTTTTTTCATAGAGCTGCTAAACCGCTTTGGTATTGCTCCTGGGCAGCTTATGCCCAACTCGTGGAGGATTTTGGTTAGTTGTATGGGAATTTGGTTGGCCGCTAATGATGGCGATATGCTCAAGGTTGATGAGCTTGTCTATTTATATCGCTTAAAAGCGTCTTGGAAGCATGGGTATTACGAATTGGTGCCCTGGGAAAGAAGAACTAGGATCGTCAAGGGCTTACCGTTGTCTTTCAGGTATTGGAAGTCCAGGTTTTTCTTTGTATTTGGGGACGATTTTGAGACTTCCTCTGGTGAGGTTTGGGGTGATCTCCCGAGGTTGCATCGTTGGTGGGAAACCCCGACCTTAGGTGCGTCAACATTTCTTCTTGTTATTTGAGGTTCATTGTGTTTATCGTTGTTACCACTGACTCCTTTACTTTTCGTTTTGTGCAATTAAGAGACGGCCCAAACTTAAAAGCAGATACAAAGAGCGAGTACAGAAGGCTATTGAGTACGCGCAGACAATTGAGAGTTGGGATGATCTTGTGGATCCGAGGACTCTTGCTTTTTACTACCTCGGACCAGAACCTTCCTCCTTTGTCCTACGAAATCTTGGAATTGAAGGAAAAAAGAGTAAGTCTCTTTTTTTTTTTTTTTTTTTTTACAAGTGCTTTTTTCTTTACTGAAATAATGATCAAGTTCAATAAAGATATGTACACGAAGATGAGGTCCAAAAAGGACGAGCCACTGTCTAACATCGGGAAGAAAATAGTCCGTGTTACTGGGAAGGGTGGCTCAGTCACTCCAACCGCCTCCATCACTCCAATCGTTTTCGGGGCTGAGACGACGAGGACGGCCTCTCCCACGACTTCTGTGGAAGAGCTTGGTGTTACTTCTGTCTCCGAGAGGCCACGGCTATCTGAGAAAGAGAAAGAGAAAGTGAAGAAGAAGGTCGAAGTTCATTCGTCCACGCTCTGGAATGATGAGAAGCTAGCGGTGGAGAGGGCTCACGGGGTTATGACTACCGTGGATTTAAATATCTTATCCGGAGTTCCTTTCAATGACGTTGCTGCTCGTCACGTCCATAAGCTTGTCCAGGTAAATTTTTTGTGTAACTTGTAGTTTCTTTTTCCTTCTCGTTTTATTGACGACTTTGTACTATTTTCCAAGTGCTGGGAGAAAGTCTCCATATTACTTTTGAGTACTTTACTCAAGAGGCTAAGGTAGCGTCTCTCACGTCCAGAATGGAGGCTTTGGAGGCAGAGAATTCGGCATTGAAGAAGAAGCTCATTAACTCCATGGGCAAAGCTACCTCTTTGAAGGAAACCGTGAAGACCTTAAATGACGACCTTAGAGCGAAGCGCCAGCTAACAATGGAGAAAGACGAGCAGCTTCTTGGAGCCAAGGAGAAGCTAAAGACCATCACCGCTAGATCTGTCGAGGCTTTTCGGACAACTAACGAGTATAACACCGTCTTGTTCAGTTGGTATTTCAAAGGTTTTGAGCTCCTGATGAGATATCTTGTTAAGCATCCATCTGGCGTGGACATGAAGAAGCTGGATTTGGAGGAGGTAGACCAGGAGGTGGCAGCTGACGAGACTGCCCAATCTTCTGCTACTGAGCCTGACGCCCTCGAGAACGCTCCTACTAGTGACGCTCCTAGTAATGACGCTGCTGATGATGACGCCCGAACTTTATACTTGTGAAAACTTTCTACTTTCTCTTTTTAGATGCCCATTATGTTTTAGGTTGTTTTGTAAATCTAATTTTAGAACAATTGCTTTTTAATCTGTCTTGGGAAAGATATTTGTAGCCCAGTATTTATGGGTCTTTTGGATGTAAAAACAATGGTAATTGCCCTCGGTTTTTGGGCTTTGATTAATTTTGCTACATACTTACTTGTATCCATGATTGCATACTTGTTGGTTCATGATGTGCTTGAGGGATCTTACATCCGTCCATACTTTGTGCTTAGTTATCTTCCTGAACCTTTTCAGGGGGTCTTGTCAAGGGTTCCGGTGAACTAGTTGGGGACCCCGATCCAATCTTGGCTTTGTTCTGATTTGTTGCAAGGTTCTTGTCCCCTCTTCATTGGAGATTATATATATATATATATATATATAGGTTCGTCAGTAACTTACATCCATCTAAGCGGAATCTTGTTACTTAGCCATTTTTGGTTTGTGGATTTCATCGTCAGTAACTTACATCCGTCAAGGCAGAATCTTGTTACTTTGTCATTTTTGGCTTGTGGCTTTCATCGTCAGTAACTTACATCCGTCAAAGCGGAATCTTGCTACTTTGCCATTTTATGACTTACACCCATTTAAGGGATCTTGTCGTTTGTTTGGATTCGTCAGTAACTTATATCCGTCAAGGCGAAATCTTATTACTTAGCCATTTTATGACTTACACCCATTTAAGGGATCTTGTCATTCTTTTTGCTTTACAGTTGATCAGACCTATTTGCATGGAGACATTAGCTGAATAGTTCATTTATAAATTTCAATAACGAATACATTTATCTGTTACATCTGTTGATGGTATTTCTTCAAGTGCTCGAGGTTCCATGGCCTCAGGAGTTTCTGCCCGTCTAGGGTTTCTAGGTGATAGCTACCTTGCCTGGATTAGTGGATGACTCGGTAATGCTCTTCCCACGTGGGGTTGAGCTTTCCTTGGGCAGAATCTCTAGTCGCCGTGGTGAATTTGCGCAGGACCAGATCATCTATGCTAAGTCGTATGAGCTTTACCTTCTTACTGTAATAGTCAGCCATCTTCTGCCGGTACTCCGCCATTCTACTGCAAGCTTTGTCTCTCACTTTGTCTAGGCAATCCAGGTTAACTCGTAGATTATCGTCATTGTCTTCTTCATTGAATACCTCTCGTTTGGTGCTGGTCACTCCTACCTCGACTAGGATCACTGCTTCAGTACCATAGGTAAGTCTGAAGGGGGTTTCTCCCGTTGGAGTTCTTGCTGTGGTTCTGTAAGCCAATAAGATATTGGGCAACTCTTCTAACCAGGCTCCCTTCACGTCGTCCAGCTTTGTTTTGATGATCTTGAGCAATATTCGATTCATCACCTCCGTCTGCCCATTCGCTTGTGGATGCCCTGGGGATGAGAACTGATTCTTGATGCCTAAGCCTGAGCAGAAGTCCTTGAAACCTTAGCTGTCGAACTGTCGTCCATTGTCTGATATGATCGTCCTTAGAATCCTGAACCTGCAAATTATATTCTTCCACACAAAACTCTGGATTCTTGCTTCAGTTATGGTCGCTAGTGCCTCTACTTCAACCCATTTCGTAAATTAATCAATAGCAACTAGTAAGAACTTTACCTAACCTTTGCCTTGAGGTAGTGGGCCAATGATGTCGATTCCCCATTGTGCAAACGGCCACAGGGATGCAATCGTCGTCAGTTGCTCTGCTGGAAGTCCTTGAACATTCCCTAACCATTGACACTTGTCACATTTCTTGACGAACTCTGTTGCATCCACCTACATAGTTGGCCAAAAGTAACCTGTTCGAATGATCTTGCTCACCAAGGATCTAGGACCAGCATGATCCCCACAAACTCCTTCATGGATCTCCTTCGGGATGTACTTTGCTTCTTCTTCATCAACAAACTTCAAGCAAGGTATGGAGAAGCCTCTCTTGTATAGGGTGTCATTGAGAATCGTAAATCTGGCCTCTCTCCTTTTGATCTTCTTGGCCTCGTCTGCATTCTGAGGGAGGTGTCTGTCCTAAAGGAAAGATACGATGGGCGTCATCTAGCTGTTTGTGCTCTAGATTGCGAATATTGGAGCTTCTTCAATGCTGGGATTTTCCTGGACTTCCATCATCAGGCCTGTTTTCGACCCCCCTTCTTCTGAACAGGCTATCTTCGAGACTTTGTCTGCTACCATATTCTGGCTTCTGGGGATCTGCACGAATTCCACTTCATCGAACTCCTGAGCCAGATGCTTCGTCAGCCTGAGGTACTTTTGCATTCTTTCTTCCTTTGCTTCATATTCGCCATTGATTTGCCCAATTACTAGCTTTAAATCATTTTGGACTAGCAGGTTCCTAGCCCTAAACTCTTTTCCGAGCCTCAAACCCGTCAGGATTCCCTCGTACTCGGCCTCGTTGTTGGTGGCCAGGAACATCAATTGAACTCCATACTTTAGTACTTCTCCATCGGGGGTGATTATAACGACCCCTACTTCTCCTCTTTTTTGGGCTGACGAACCGTCTGTTTGTATCATCCATTGCTTGGCTTTGTCGGCGAGGTCATCTTCGTCTGGAGGGGTGAACTTTGCAATGAAGTCTGTCAAAGTTTGTGCTTTGATGGCTGTTCTGGGATGATATTTAATATCAAATTGGCTAAGTTCAATTGCCCACTGGACCATTCTTCCAGCTGCCTCAGGTTTGCTCATGGACTTTTTGATAGGTTGGTCCGTCATCACCAGGATAGGATTTTCCTGAAAATACTGCCTGAGTTTACGTGAGGCTACTATCAATGCAAATGTGATCTTTTTAATCTTCGAATACTTGGGCTCAGCTCCTTGGAAGGCTTGGCTGACGTAATAAACTGGAAGATGTTTCTTGTCTTCTTTTCGGATCAGGGCTGCACTGATGACTGTAGTTGATACTGCTAAGTACAAATATAAGCTCTTACCTTCTTTGGACGGGCTTAGAAGGGGCGAATTACTCAAGTAGCGTTTAAGCTCTTGGAAAGCTGCTTCACATTAATCAGTCCAGGCAAAAGCTTGTTTTAAGGTCTTGAAGAAGGGTAGGCACTTGTCCGTCGCCCTAGAGACAAACCTATTGAGGGCTGCAATCCTTCCCATGAGCTTCTGGACTTCCTTGACGGTCTTGGGAGATGCCATTTTGATTATGGCTTGTACTTTCTCCGGATTTGCCTCTATTCCTCTCTAGGACACCATGAATCCCAGGAATTTCCCTAAGGCTACACCAAAAACACACTTACTTGGATTCAACTTCATTTGGTATTGCTTTAGGGTAGTAAATGTCTCCTTGAGGTCGTCCAGATGGGCAAGTTCTTCTTTACTTCTTACGAGCATATCATCCACGTACACCTCCATATTCCTGCCTATCTGTTTGTTGAACATTTTGTTCACCAACCTCTGATAAGTAGCACCTGCATTCTTCAATCCAAAGGGCATTACCTTATAGCAATAGAGCCCCTGACTAGTGATGAAGGCCGTTTTCTCTTGATCTTCGTCAGCCATTTTTATCTAGTTGTATCCCGAGAAGGCATCCATAAATGTCAGCAGCTTGTGTCTAGCTGTAAAATCTACAAGCTAGTCTATTCTTGGAAGAGGGAAACTGTCCTTCGGGCATGCTTTGTTCAGGTCCGTGAAGTCCACGCACATTCTCCACTTCCCATTTGCTTTCTTCACCAGGACGACGTTTGCAAGCCAGTCTGGATAGTATACTTCACGGATGAAACCTGCAGTCAAGAGTTTGTTAACCTCGTTAGCGACCACTTGGTCTCTTTCGAGTGTGAAGACTCTTCGTCTTTGCTTGACGGGTTTCCTCTCTGAGTCTACATTCAACTTGTACTAGATGACTTCTGGAGATATGCTTGGCATGTTGTCGTGACTCCAGGCAAAGACGTCTAAGTTTTCTTTAAGAAACTGGACGAGTTTTGTTCTCATCTCAGGACTTAGAGTCATCCCTATCCTGGTAGTCTTGGTTGCTTCTCCTTCGGCCAATTCTATTGTTTCCAGGGCCTCCACCTTTTCCTCCTCCTTTTCTTCGATCATCCACATATAGTTTTCCTTTGTGGCCAAAACTGCCTGGTAGCATTCTCGAGCTAAAACTTGATCTCCTTTAACTTCGCCAACACCGTTCTCCATTGAGAATTTTACTTTCAGGCAGTAGGTAGATGTGGATGCCTTCCACTTGTTGAGTGTTGGCCTTCCAACAATCACATTGTAGGATGAGGGGCAGTCTACCACCACGAAGTTCAGCTGACGGGTCAATTGCTTCGGGTAGGTCCCCACAGTTACTGTCAACGTCACTATGCCCTTGGGATATGCCCTGTCACCACTGAAACTGATGAGGGGGGAATCAAATGGACACAGTCTTTTTGGATCCAGTTTCAATTGCTGGAATGCAAGAAAGTAGATGATATCAACAGAGATAACATTGTCCACGAGGATCCTTTTGGTGTTGAATCCTTCTATGGTAAACATTATGACCAAGGGGTTGTTGTGAGGTTGCTTCACTCCCCTAGCATATCCTTCGTTGAAAGTGATGTCCTGATCAGTTCGTCTCTGCTTCAACGGGGGTGTCATGTGGACATTGTTCACCTGTCGTTGATAGACTTTCTTGAGGGACTTGAATGATCATCCTGTGATGGGCCCCCCTGCAATCGTTTGTATTTCCCCAATCACATTTTGAGGAGGTTGGGATTGACGGTCGTCGCCCCTGGACGAGGACTCATGTTGACTCTTGTTTCCATCCCGGAATTTACTATACTCCCCCTTCTTCACAAATTTTTGCAATTTCCCCTTCCATATCAACTCCTTTATTTGCTCCTTTAGGTCCCGACAGTCTTCCGTGTAATGGCCATGATCCTTGTGAAATCGGCAGTACTTATTCTTATCACAGACATTAGGAGACGAATGCAATGGTCGCAACCATTTGAGGTAGTGTTCATCCTTAATCTACGTTAGAATTTTGTCAACAGGCATAATAAGAGGGGTAAATTTTACCGTTTGCAAACTTTTATCATCTTTCCTTTTGTTCGCATCATTAGCCCGACAATCCGAATGCTCCCGCTTTTGCCCTCTACGATCATCATCCTTCCTTCCTTTGTCTCCTGGTCTCTCTACATCCCGGATGGCTGCTAATGCGTCTTCAACGTTCATGTACTTCTGTGTTTTAAGGAGCATCTCAACCATCATTTTTGGGGGATTCTTCGCAAGTGATGTGACGAGCTCTCTGGATCTCAAACCTGCTTTGAAGGTCGTCAGTTGTACCTTATCATCAGCTTCGTCCACCTCCAAGGTCTCCCGAGTAAAGCGTTTCACGTATAACCTCAGGGTTTCCTTCTCTCCCTGCCTGATGGAAAGTAAGTGGTCCACGGTCCTCTTAGGACGCTGTCCCCCAATGAAGTGACGCATGAAGGTGTTACTCAACTACTCGAAGTTGTCAATGGATGATGTTGGCAACTTTGTGAACCATTTCCTTGCAGCCCCTTTAAGAGTTGTTGGGAAGGAACGACACAATATTTCGTTTGGGGGCTACTAGAGCACTAGTGTCATTTTAAAGGTGTTAAGATGATCCTGTGGGTCCTTAAGTCCATCGAACAGTTCAAGTTGGGGTAACCAAAATTTTGATGGCACTGGACATTCGAGGACTGCTGTGGTGAACGGCGAATCTGTTGCCTTGACCATTCGATCCACACTCCGTTTTGTTTTCTCCTTGATAGCGTTCCTCAGTTCGTCCATCTCCCTCCTCATCTCTTTGAGAAGATTTGAGTTCTGCTCGGTTGGAGTGGTAGGCCTTCGATGGGTCACTTCTTCTGTGGCTATCCCCCTCGTCATCTTGGTTCCCTTTAGACCGATTCTCCTCTTGTTGGAGCCTTAGCTTCATTTCCTGATTTTGCCTGGTGAGTTCTTCGACAATAGCTACGAGAGCCTGAACTTGCTGAGCTAAGGTTGCGGAATCTTGATTGGACTCCATCTGAAAGTAATAGTTGATCGGAAACTACTTTTTTGAGTCTGAACGCAAAAATGTCGTTCCCCACAAACGGCATCAAACTGATGAAGCTTAAGTTCGTCAGTAAAATTGGTCAGATGGAAGCAATCTCCGACCTGTGTGAATGTACTCTCGAAAGTGGTCACTGGTGTGGTGCCTACCATAACGTCTCCGATGCCAAAGTCAGTATAAGAAGTTCTTTGGAAAATGAACAAGTAATGTTACAGAAAATAAGCAATCTCTCAGTACCAATGTGTGTGTGTACGTACCTTGCACTTGGTAGTGTGAAGGCTTTATATATGTTGTCACAGCTCCTAGCCATTAGGGTAGTTATAGTGATCTTAATGCTCTTTTTAGTAACGTTTCGCGCCTTATAATGAGGCTTCAATATATTCCAACGGCTCATATAGCTGGTTCTGGAACCGTTCAATGTATAATTGGTTACATTGAATGGCTTGTTTACCTTCGTCAGTGACGTGGGTGTTAGGTTTGCTCGTCCAAGTATGTCTTCGTCTGTCTCGTTAAGATCGTCCATGGTGGAGGAAGTCGTCAGTCCCGTCACTTTTGACACAACATTAGCAATAAACCACTACCTTAATCACATATATATTAACAGAGAATAAAAATGGAATAGAAATGAAACTCAGACTCACCGATTGTGAACTGGCAGGAGAAGGAGGTAGAGTAATCTCGAGCGGCGTCGGAGTCTTGGAATTAGAATTCCAATTCCTCTTCGTCCTTGAGGTTTGGGAATTGGAATTGGAATTGGGGAGAGAAAGAAACGAAAAGGGTTTTGGAAAGCGAGAGAGTTCAGAGTAGTAGTAGTACTACTATGTTAATTTTTTCCTGAAAATTTGATATTATTAAATGATTTAAATATTACAAATGGCAATAGTAATTAGTTTACCTAATCAACAAATATTTATAGAATGATATTAGTCATCAATATATAAATATAGAGTGGTTTTAAGGTTTGAGTTTTTAACTAAGAAAAATAAATAAAAATAGATGAGTTTGAAATGAGTTTGGATTCATTAATTAATATATGTACAATAAATTTAAGATTAAATTACTAAAATTTAACGGAATTTGGAATGATTTTGAATCTATATTTTTTACTCATGAATAGATGAGCTTGAAATGAAATGGATTTAAAATTGGCATCTTATTAGTGGCTAGAGAGGAATTATCATTATCAACAACAACATTTTAAAATTGGTTTGGGAAAGACAATGAAATTGAAAGTCATTCCTTGTTGTTGGAGAAAATGGAGGTTGTCAGTCAGCAGCAGCATGGCTTGCTCTCTCCTAGTTGCACATCTTTTCCTTTATACCAGTGAGTACAATGATGTGAAGAAAGCCTAAATTCTTCGCTTGTAAGCTTTGCCTCCACCAATGCTTCCTGAATTTTGCCACGTTATGCTCTAATGCTATTATACCCTACAAACGTTTTGGTTCCCTCGTTCATCTTAGCTTCATAAGCATACCCGCTTCTTTTAAATTTTTTTTTTTTTTTTTTTTGTCTCTCTTCCCATCAGTCTTTGATAATCAGCTGCCAGTTCCTGAAAACTTTCCTCATCCATCCCATCTTGGTTTTGAGACTCCTGTTGAGAGGGTTGATTAGAGCAAAAAGCTTCTTGGTACCTGAATGGAAAACTTCACTCATCCCATCTATGCATCTACTTGAATTCATAAATGTATAATTAGAGCTTAAAAGGTGAATCTCAAGTCACAAAACAACTATTTTTTAAATCAAAACCCAAGGGAGCGATAGATAATAAGAGCATATGCATTGGCCTTCAGGCTCTAAAAGCAGTGACTAGACTAGACTAGACAATGAGATAGATCGGGGACCTAAAACATAACGCTCTCCCTCAACAAAACGCAAGAGAAATAAAATAAATTGAATTGAATTGAATTGAATTAAATCATCATTGTCAAACTGTACTAATAAATTAAAAAGAAATACAGAAGTTCAGGCATTGGACTTAATAAAAGGAACTTGGCATTTACGCATGGTAGAGAGATATAAATTCCACTAAATGGCTTCACACCCATCCTTACAATTACTTAACTAATGTGGATGTGTCAAACACCACTATTCTGACTCTTCAAACGGGACACGAACAAACAACTGTCCGTGCAGGGTAACCACAGCTGATGTCTGATGTGGGTCAATTCTAGAGGGTAAGCTGACAACCTGGTAAAAGAAAAGTGAATCTCAGTGTGTATGATAACTAATTAAAAATAATAATAAAACATAAGGTTTTCTATGCAAATATAATATTATGAAGGCAATTGAAATCCCAAATAAAATACAAACAACCAGCCGAAAGCTCATGCAGCATAGAACACCATGCCAACAATTTAATTGCCAATTTGTTTTGGATGACTTTTTTTAATCAAATATCCTGTATGATTGTGATTTTATTGATTTTTTAGATTAAAAGTTTTTAATCTTATCTTATTGATTTTTTGAGTAACCAAACCCTATTTGACATTAAATAGAAAGTTTCATCAATTTTGAAGAATTAAACCACTTACAAAATCCAAACCAAGTAAATTTTGTTGTTTTTTTTTTAATTATTATTTTTATTTCCAGTTATCAGTGAAAGAGAAAACATAATTCATACCTTTTTGAAGGGTGTGACACCCCACGGATTATCAGTATGCTCAGGTTCACCACTTATAACAAGGCGGCCTGCAGGGTCTGATTGAACACGCACCTGAAATTGCCAGAGAAGATAATATATACTATTGTTGGAATGCATGTCTTGTCATTAGTGTGTGTATATATATATACTGTACAAAATACCAAAATGTATTAATGCTAAATTTATAGCCAATGCCACAACTTTTCTATGATTCATCCTACTAATAAGCATTAATATGATGAATTTATTAAAAGTTTAGTAAATACATTCTAACATGTCTGCTTCTTCTTTTTTTCAATATACATATATATATATATATATATTTATTTATTTATTTATTCTGTTTTCATTTTTCCTTGTGAAGTGAACTGAGGACACAATGGCAATAGCTTCCCTTATATACATAAACCCACAACCTTGACCAAAGACCACCCGCAGGCTAGCCAGCATCTTCTCACGTTTCATTAAAAAAAAAAAGATGAGTCAAAAGTGGAAAGTAAAATAAAAAATGGCTTTGTTTTTTGAATATCTTGTGGAGGACACCACGGACTGCCTTATGGGCCTATCAATGTTTTGCTGATCCAGAAAACTCGTTCTTCTACTCCCTGAGATTGTAGGCTGATGCCCTCATGGCCACCATAAAGAAAACGGTATCCAATAATACACAATCACAATTCACACACCAACTTCGCAAAGTTAAGCAGGTGTCAAATAATTATTCCCCGCCTCCACAATTCAAAGGACACTTGTACAGAGTATGTAGCAGATGAGAAGGGGGAAATATGCAGACAGACTGACAGAGTAAGAATACTTACCTCCTCTCTAAGAAGGCCTGGAACTAAAGCATAAACCTCGAAACAATCTTTCTGTACACACAAAATGTCACTCTAATTAGTTATAGAATCTGCCCGTGCATATTGCCCTGAATAAATTATTTAAATGTGGCTCAAACTTACAGTTTTCTGCACGTTGATCTTCACCCAATCAGCTGGTGCCCCAATATCAACCACTGGTGTGTCCAATCTAGCCACATACACACAAAAGCCAAGTAAAAAAATTAACCCAATGCCATTGTTACAGTTCTGATCATGGCATCACTTTTCACATTAATAAGTCAACATATAAGAAGATTTACTGCAACAGAATCTTAACTGTGGTTTAGATGCTTTCGTACGAGCAGTTTTGACCGTATGTTCCATATAAGATGGTTTCTTACGTTTAAGTAAACCTGAGGGCAACACACAAAATCCAAACTGAGTTGTCTACATTCTGTAACACTGTTATAGATGAGATCACAAATGAGGAGCCATACCAATGCTCTTAAGCTGTTTTTCACGCTTTTGCATAGAAATAGAATTCTTATCCTGTAAAATGCAATTTTATAGTATTATCATCACAATAATTCTTATACACATAATAATTTGAGATGTAATGAATACACAACCTTTAACATCACCAGACCTTAATAATAGGATCACTAACTTCACCATTTCCAAGAAGGCGTTGTGAGTGCCAACCCTGCATAGCACGTGCTGCAGCATCCCTGCGTGCTCTACCCGATCCTGAAGCCTGTTTTACCACCAACACATGTAACTATGTTAAGGACAGTGCTTACAACCCTATTGTGATCAAGGGCAGTAAAAGAAAATCTGAGATAATATAATTGATCAATAACAGCTTTAACTTTTAAAGACATTACTGGTTGAACATTTTATTGTTGTTAAAGAAGTAAAAGAAAAAGTACATTAATAATATAAGCTCAACTTGGTATTATACAAAGTTGACCTAGGACAGCAGTAACAGAAAAATTTTAGGCTAATATCTTCTTAAGCTTCAGTAGCCAAAGGTCAGAAATAATGCAGCTATTAGGTTTAGAGATTGAAAAGTTAATTTAGGATCAGTTTTAGGCTGCTAAAAACAAGAATTATGTTTGCAGGGTTTTCCAGATAGTAGGTAATTTTTCGTTCAGCTTCTCTGGATTCAGAAATATTCGATTTTACTACCACTTAGTCTAACACTCTGTTTGTTTTTATGGGAAACCTTGTGTAAAGATAATTTTCCAGTATTTTTTGATAAGCAACGTAAGAATATTATTATCTTTGGTCAACAGAAAAAATATGGCTTATTTTTAGAGATTGTTTTCCACTAAATTTTTTTGGAAAACAACTCTATCCAAGCTAAATAAGAAAAGTTAGGAGATTGTTTTTTAACTCATTTAAGGTTGCTATCAAACATAGGAAAATGAGAAAGTTTTATAGAAAATGCTATTTGGAAAATGACTCATTTTCTAGAAAACATTATCACCAAAACAAACAAAGCGTAAGTAGAAAGTGGTCCACCTAGGAACTCATTGAAGCCACCAAATTTTCCAGTTTTAGCCCACAAATAATAAAGTGTATGCTATTTAAGTTATTAGCATGTCCTGGACTAAAACTGGCCTAAAATTTACCGCTTCTAAAGCTAAACGTGACTATATTACATTTCAACTCTTGAGCATGACATGTGACAATACATCAGGTAAACAGATTTCCATGCACCTGGAAAGATACATAGAATTCTTTTTTCATACAATCATAACCAGTTTAAAATTGAAAGTGGCATAAACCATGTGGTATAAGTAGAACATAAAATACCACCACTTTGTTTAATTGTGCGCTAAATCCAACCACAAAGTCCAAAACAAAATTTTGGAACCTACCTGATTTTCAATATTTGAAGGCTCTGAGTGAGAAGCAATAGGTACATTAAGCTCCCCACCAGGTGCTTTATGCCTTGCATAATCAAGGAGAGCCTGATTAACACAAAACGGTAATAAACTAATTATTTAATAATTTAAAAACAGATCATGATATAATACAATTTAAAAAAAAAAAAAAAGCAAAAGCTGGCACAAGCCATAAACAGGTGCACTTGAAAAGGAGGGGTAAAGAACTCATGGCAGCCTAAGAGCAACCACAAAGAAAGAAAGAGCTAATAGGTATTAAACCAACGCACAACAGAACCATAGAAGCACTTCTCCACACAAACAAGCAAAAATTCTAATTAACCATGAACTTTGGGAAAGTTGGGAAGACATTGCTGGGGCCTTCATGAAAATAATAGTAAAATTCATAGCAGGTAACTTTGACTAGTTATCAAATTAGCACAATTCCCTTTTTTACAAGTTAATTGTGTTAAAACAAATTTTAAATGCTAAGGGGAAAATCCCATGTTTTTTAATCCAATAAGAACAATAATAGCATAGATTTCAAAACAAATAAAGTAAGCTCACTAGTTATACATATAACCCATGTTACGTCCATATGCATAACACAGATTTTTCATTTGGGGATATTAGTTAGACGGACCTATATGAAAGACTATGAATTTAACGATGCATCTAACGAAGCTTTAACCCCACAAAAAATTTATATATATATATATATATATAAATATGAAATTACCTTCTCATAAAAGCCTCGGAATGTCCACGAAACTGTGGTACATGTCCTGTAAGAGTAAGAGACAAAGAGAGAGAGAGAGGAAAAAAGAAAAAGATTAGTAACCATAATTAAAAAGAGTATAAGGCCATTCAAACTCCCACCCCAAGAAAACAGGGGAAAGGAAATCCTATAACATACCTCTCTCTCTTACTTTTGATAGGTACAAAACAGTACACATAAAAATTACAAATGAAAACTCGTGAGGTATAACAATTCTGAAAAAATTAAAAATAATAATAAGAAGAAGAAAGAACGACATACAATAAGCTGACATCCAGTCATACAAAATTCAGAATTTTAAGCTCAAGAGTAGAAAGATCAACAGCGTTGAAAGTCCAACTATTCCTTTCTTTATAATTAATTGACATGAGACCCAAGCAATACTTTCCAACCAAAATACAGGTAAGTTACCTTCTTACAGCATCATGTAAAGAACTCCAAATAAAGTGAAGAAAACAAACCACAACTTATGAGCAACCGAGAAATGAAGTAGAAGATGATCAACTATTTTTCACAAGAATTACACATACAACACAGTTTACTAGGGTGACATTTCTTTGACAAAATTATCCATAGTTGAAATTTTACCAAACGCACCCATCCAGACCCAAAAAAAAAAAAAAAGATTTCTTAGGCACTTAACTACATCACTTCCAAGGAAATTGCATATTGAATAACCTCTCAAAACCTCAAAAAGATTAGACATCAAATATAACATTTCATTAGGCTTCCAAAACTTTTTTTTAAATAATTCAAGAGTTGGGGAGCAAGGTTGTTTAAACCCTAGACGTCTTCGTTGGAAATGCCAGGAGGTGCCAGTAAAGCTATAAGGCTCTTGGCTCCAAAACAGTCCATCAGCCCCCTCACCCACTGTGATATTAGAATATAGTAGGCCCATCAAAGAATTGAATGACTCTAATTCCTAGTCTTGAAAATCTCTAACAAATCTATGATTTCAAGAACAGAACCCTCTAGGTACTCCACATAAGAATGAACGGAACATCCTTAGTCCTTTTTTTTTATAGGTAAGAAAGTAATATTATTAAAAAAGAAATATGAAAAAGAATAGAAGGTGTTCATGATAATGAACAAAGAACAACATAAAAAAATAAAGAAACATAGGAATCAAGAAGCTATGCTAGGAGACCACAGAAAATCAGTAAGAGAAGAACAGTCCGAGAGACCCCAACACCGAGACCAATCTTAAGAGAGTCCGCTAGCACAAATCTATCAACTGAGAAATGATCCTTATCCACAACTATTAGGAACAAATTAAGACATGATTCTTTTCATGCCACTTCAAATCCTTGTCATATATTCAATACATCACACTAGATAGATATCATATTCATGGAATACAAGTCACCTTCAAGATACATAACATGCCAAAATCGAATGTTCCTACCATATTTACCACAAACTTCACAAACCCAGAAAACCTCTTTAACAAGCTCTAATACTTTTCCAAATACTATAATCATGAGGCCTCCTCACCAAGTTTGCCATCTACCAGTCCTAAGAAACTCCATACTTCACTCAAATAACATGCCTCTAAAGGTGGTCTCTTATTTTCATTTGTTCATAATAAAGTGACTAAGGCCTTTTTTGGTTTTGTTGTTTTCATCGCCCATATCTCAATTTTCATCACCCAAAACTCAAAAAATGTGGGGTCCACTAAGTTATAGTGTGTTTGGACAAATTCTTGAGTTCAATTCTCATAACTAAAAACTCAAAAATATGAGTTATGAGTTATGGAAATTGAAAACACATTTTATGTGTTTTCAAGTTATGAGAATTGAGTTTCAACGGCAAAGTTGTAATTATTCAGCTACTGTGGGGCCCGTGGCAGTGACTGGTCATGTCAGAACCATTGAGACCGTTGGCTTTACTCTAGTTGCTTTTCTTTTCAGACACAACACTCTTCACTCTCAAAGCATCACACACCCACATTTCACTTTACTCTTCCACCTTCTATCTTCCTCCTCTCACTTTTCTTCCCCTGAAAAATCCGGTGCTTCCAAAGTGGTGAAGCTGTCCAGCCGAAGACACGAGCTGACTGTAGAAGGACACAATCAGTCACCAGCGGTCTGTTCTGCCAATTTTGCCATTTTGGGTCTGTTTTTCACTTTCTCCCTCTCTTTTCCTTGTCCATTGTTGTATTTGTTGAGATGTTGCTCTGTGAATTTTTTTTCTGTTATAACTTATTTTTCAAGACTTTGTTGAGTACCGAAATGTATGACCATGCTGGGTTTGTAGTTTGTGTGCTCTATCTAAATCTTGTTTCCTGCTTTCTACTTCACAATACTAGGAAAGATTTGAAAATGTAAGTTTTTTTTGTGCAGCTGCTAGCAAAAGAAGTAACATGGTGCTTGAGTTGGACGAACCAAAACCAATATTTGCAAGACTGCAGATATAGGATTGCAGGAAGTTTTCATCGAGGGAGATTCCATAAGCATGATCCATTACGGGCCATCTTATAGAAGATGCCAAAATGGATATGCCAATTTAACAATAAGAATGATTGCGTTAATTTAAAGAATTTAACAAGAACCAATTTCCTATGGAAGTTCAAGACTGGCGTGAAATGAAAAAAAAAAATGAAAGAGAAGGAAAAGACCAAACAAGTTTTAGGGACCAAACAAATTTTAATTCCCATGGACCATTCTGAGTTCTGATGCAGTACAGTAAATGGGTCCCACTATTTTGTGCAAAATCTTGAGTTATAGGAACCAAGATATGAAACCAAACAAGTTTTATTTTGAGTGGGTGAAAAAATAGAGTTAGAGAAATGAGTTATGAGAATTGAGTTTGAGTTTGAGTTATGAGTTATGAGTTATGGATGATGCTTAATCCAAACACCCCCTAATATATATATATATATATATATTTTTTTTTTTTTTTTTCATTTTTTGCTTTGCTACAATCTTGTTGTTAGGGACTTTGTTGCACGACATCACACGTGACTAGATAAATGATTCAAATGTCCTCACAGTTTGCAGATTAGAGAATTAAGTCTATTTTATGGATACTTTATACAAGAAGAAGATATCTACACTATTAAAATTAGCATTGTGCAATTAATGGAGTTCGCGTATGTGAGATAATAAAAAAATTGATAAATAAGAACATATAAAGTGTTTCTTACTTTGGGGGTTTGAAAGACTCTCCCACTTGCCGCCACAACTTACAAGAAGTCACCTAACAATACAGAGAAGACAATTATGTACAATTGTCAGCAACAACCAAAAGAATGAGGAAAACAGAAATAACGGCTCATAATTCAATAACAGAGTGGAAAATTAATTCATAGCACATAATTCAATAGGCATCTGATTATATCAAGATACAAACCCTAACTTAAATTAACTAAGAGAAATATTCAAGAAAGGTGGATGCACTATTTCCACTTATCCATCAGTAGTCTAAAAATTTGGTGCAAGTAGAGTTCACTAAAACTGAGGTAATTTCCAAATCACAAGAAATTCTTTTTTTTTTTTTTTCTTTTTTTTTTTTTTTTAACGTGGAACCTAACGTAGGACACTTTGGATCCACCAATGGGGAGTAAACCACAGATATCCGGCCCCATTTGCCAGAACCATGTATTAGGTAATCTAGGGTAACTCCTAGAGCTCATCCCAAACCTCCAACCGCTAGGCTGCACCCAGGCGGGTAATCACGACAAGTTTTAACTCCTCTTATTGATTAAAATTTGGAAGCACCCAACAAAGACACACCAAAAATGGTAGCTACAAATCGTAAAAGGTGATTACTTAGAAAACAACAAATATATATATTATCATGATTGCACTATTTTAGAGCATCATTATCTCAGTTAATTTATTTCTGTAAATGCCCTCTTCATTATGATATAATATGTAAACCATTATACTATTTTTTACTTGTAAAGAATCCGAACGTGACAGTATGTCTGCCACATGTTGTCCAAGTAAGCAGGAATAAAAGTATGTAAAACATGCTAAATGTTTAAAGATGCATATAGCAAGTAGGGTCAGAGAATTTTCCAACATAGGTCCTGTAACAAATTGCACCCAGAAAATATAATCATTTGAATTGCTTTCATTGCCAATGCTATGACTGTACTTCTTGATATCAAGAGAACTACTAACACACCCATCAATCCAAGCTACTCTTGGCATTGACAATTGCTCCAGTAAGATTAACTTTTCACCAAACAAAAAACAATGGTAATTCAAATTAAGGCATAATGCATGTGAAATTGGTAACTTCATTTGAATACATACGTTCAGGGGAAAACAAAGCATACCTTATCATAGCCACCCAATCTACACACAGCTCTCCACAACCTTATCATAATAAAAAAATTGATAGATATTAGTCCAAACTAAAAATATGTGTTCCAACATATATTCTAATTATGAAGAAAATAATATGGATGTAAACGATCAGGAAAACTTACTTAAGGCAATTCAGAGTCTCCCCATAAAACTTAGGAGGTTTGAATTCCATGCTTCTCTCTCTAAAGAAATTTTCAAGCTCCTTCATGAAAGCGGATTGCTCTTCTTCTGTCCCAGATTCAGTACCTTGAGACATATGGTCATCATCCAAAAGACACGAGTGCTTTGAGTTTGAGTTCCCATTATTTACAGGTGTAGTAACATATTGTTCATTCACCTTAACATCAGATTCTATCCCATTGAAAATTTGAGATTTTATATCAGAAGGTTGAGCACATGGTGTAGCAGGTTGATTATGAGTCATAGTTGTAGGTAGGGTGTCAGAATAGATAGCAATTTTGGCCTCAGGCACTACTTGACAAGGTTCAGTTTTGGCAATTGCAACAGCTGGTTCAGCAGTTTCAAGATGACATGTGGAAATAGTCTTGTTGTCATTGTTGCGATCACCGCCTGAATTAATCTTCTGAGGCAAGTCATCGTCTTCAATCTTGACATCAGAATTGGGATGAATATTGGGTTCAGGCTTGACTAAATCTTGGTGGTCACTTAAAGGGACTTGGGAGGGAGGAAAATCATGAGCTGGTTGGCCTGGATTATTGGATTGAGATTCAATAATCTTATTATCATCAACAGGGGATGCAGCCTTGATCTCAGTTGATGGAGGAGTCCCACTTTGAGCAGGAATCGGGGTTCCTTCCACTGGCACAGAATGATAAGGAGACTCAGCCTTGTGGGATTCATGTTCATCAACTTGTGCATTGGGATTAGGATTGGACAGCAACCTCCCTTCATCGTCAGAAGCAACCGCCACTACCACATCTTTGTTTCCTCTCTCCTCATTCTCATTCTCATTCTCCTTGGTATCACTCATCTCTGCTTCTAAGCCCGCCACTAACAATAGAGTTTCCTATTACAAAAAACCAAGCCTTAGTCCCAAAATTATTTTTGGGGTCGGTTATGGATTCTCAACATACCGGTTAGAGATTAGTGAGGGTGAACCACGTGTATTCCTTTTCAGCCATTATATTATAAAATCTTTCTTAATTGAAAGTGTAGTATCTACTACTTGTATTATTTTATAAATAAGTCTAAAATAAAAAAGGAAAGCAGAACAAGAAAAGTAGGACTCTGTTATGTTAAATATTTCACACAAGCAAAGCAAAGCAAAGCAAATCAAAGCAATGCTGCAACTACAAAGCAAAATGCAAGAATTAGCAGTTTGTTAAATATCTTTAGAACAAAAGCTAGCCCTATTTGCTCTTCGTTCCGTTATAAAAACTATACAAATACTAAAAACAAGCCTTAGAGTTAGAGAGACAATCTCCTTTCCTACGACGGCGAAGCAGATTGAGATTGCAATTGCATTTTAAATCTTAACCTCCTATCAATTTTCTGAATTTTTATTTTTCAATTAAACCCTACAATTTAATTATACAAATATTTTTTGTATATTTAAAAATAAATTAAAAAATAAAAAATAAAAATGTTATACCTGTTTCGCAAGTGAAGAAGGAGAATTCCAGTGGTGAGTTGTGAATTGTGAGGGCGAGGGCGAGGGCAAGCTGATAATAAAACCCTAATTTTCAAAATATTTTTTTTTTCGGTTACAAAATAGTACTAACAATAATACAAAAAATATATATTTATTTTTCGTAATCGTAATCGAAATCGTAAACAGAAAATTGAAATTTAATTAAACGAATTTCTTGCCGGGAGGACCTGAACTGCACGCGCTCTTCTCATTTTTACTTTAATCGACGTCGGCTCATCCCATTCCACTACCGATTGGGCCCAAGCCAGCCGAGGCCCATTTTAAAGCGCGATCATTGATGCCTTGCCTTATCTCACTTCCCCATTAGCCCATTCTGGAATATATACTCTATGTCCACATCTTATTAATTACGCTCATTAAATCAGCCGTTCATTAAAAAACAAAAACAGAATCATCTTTGTTTTTTGTTTACAAAATTGGGTTTTGTTTGTTTTATTTTTGATAAATTATAACTATCTTCATGTGGTTAAGTTTACTCAGAAGTACCTTTTTTCTTTTTTCGCTTTCCACAAATTATTTATTTTCATGTTGTTAGTTTACTTAAAAATACTCTTGACTCTTAAAAAAAATTATTCAAAGAACTTTACCTTCTTGACTTTTAGAAAACTATAAATAAATCTCTTTATAGTTTATAGATTAAATTGTTGTATTTTGATGAATTAATATGTGGAGTTCATAGGAAGGCTACCATATATAATTGAGGAAAAGAAAAATATTTTACGCAATTAGACTGTTAAATATATAGATGATAAGTCTAGTCTAGCATCACTTGATTAGTTTCATAAGAAAGTATCAATTTTAACCTAACCATGAAGAGGTTTTGAACACTTTCTTAAAAATTAAGAATAAACTATAATTAGACCTAAACAACGGATGATAAATTGCAATTTATATATTTTTTTGGAATGCATGCTTGCACATCACTCATCTCCTAGTTTGTGAAATTGTCAAGGATTTTGACCGGGAGCATGCAATTCATCAAGTGAGGGCTGAGGGGGGCCATCTCCCCTCCCCCACCCCCAATATTTTTCAAAAATTATGGTTACTGTATATGTATTCTCAAAAAATTTCAAATGTACCCCCAAAATATTTACTTTTGGCCTCCCCCTCGTCCAAAAATATTTACGAATTGACCCAACAGACCCAAAAATAAAAAGTATGTGCTAGTTCAACCCCTTTGCACGACTACCCCATGAACAATAAAAAAAAATCCTCTAATCAAAACAAACCCAATTGCCCCAAGAAAAATAAGAATAACCTCTAGATAAAACAAAATAGAACATAAATCCAGTCTAAACAAACCCAATAGCCCAAGAATAACAAAAATAACATTCAATAAAACAAAATTCTTGTCTAAACCCAAAAGTATACACAATATAATCACAAATTTGAAATAACAAAACAGAAATCACAAATCCCCAATTTTATCTAGTAAATTTTTTTGCCCTCAATCTCACTCTCTTAGCTCTCATTCTTAAATGCCTCCACACACCAACCACAACCAGTTGCATGGGTTGGTTTGTTTGTTCCATTGGCTTGGCGTAGCTCCACCTCTCCAATTTGGTCTACTATTCACACTCACAAAAGTCAAATCGACTAAGGTATGGACTCATGGATCTTCCTCTTCTGTTATCTATCTCTTTAATTTTGAGCTAATATCAGTCATCACTCTCACTTTCTGGTGTGGTATGACTTTAGGGCCTCTTTGGATTGAGGGAGGAGGGAGGGGGAGCGGAGTAGAGTAGAGTTAGCTAAATATATTTTCTTTGTCAAGAGTCCGTGAGAAAGTGATTGTGAATATATTTTCTTGTTTCACTGTTTGTTTGGTTTATCTCTTTGTCAAGAGTCCGTGAGAAAGTGATTGTGAATATATTTTCTTTGTTTCACTGTTTGTTTGGTTTATCTTTGGACACAAGTGTTTTGGTCAAGTGTGAGTTGTGGGTTGTGACCATGTGATTTGGAACCATGTATTAACATTATTTTTATTGTCTTGTGGGGGGCATGTAAGCATGTTGTAGAATGTGCTAGAATATCGAATAGACCATACATGTTAATAATGATTTGTGACCGTTTGATTAGAGTCTAGAAGTTTAGAGAACCAACCCTTGGAAATTATTAAAATTAATTTGTTTGATTTGTCAATTAATAATTAACATTTTTTTAGAGAGTTTGAAGTTTTAACTTATGGCATCCGCTCTTAATAATAGTTTTTTATCATCAAACCAAGACATCAATAATAAGTTACAATTAGCTCAACTAGTAAAGTCTCTGATGATAAAGAGCTACCATCAGGAGTGAGCACCATAGGTTAAAACTCTCTAAAAAAATAAAATAAAAACCAAGACACCAATCGGTTTTTGTTGTTAGTGAGGGATTGAATCCTAAATCTCTTATTGAACCATCAAGGACTTTATTAGTTGAGATAATTGGAACCCAAAATTAATGATTAACATGGAATGAAAAATTAAAACCATTAATTTTACATTAAGGACAAATTCTTGTAAATTTACCATTCAGAAAACTATATTTAAATCTACCATTACTTTTACATTGAGAACAAATCTCGTAAATTTACAATTCAGGAAACTATATTTGAATCTAGCTAAATGCAAAATAAATTCCTATAAACCCCTATAATTAGTATGACTTTTATTTTAACAATAAACTAAAATAATTTCTTTTGATACTTTTTTTAAAAACAAATCATTCAAAATCTAATATTGATGATGTAATGTTGCCAATATCTAGTGTTGATGTCCCAAATTTTGAAAATTCTTAAACAAAATTTCAAAAAAATCACCACAGATGAAATTGGTATTAGTTTATTGCAACATGATCTTTAATTGTGTCGGCAAATATTGGATTGTAATGTTAATTAAGGTGATAAAACTTGAAAATTCCTCAAACTTTTTTTTGGTTTATACTTCGACTCCCCCTATGCTTGAATCCTGGTTCTATCCCTGCATCAATAAAACTTTTTTTTTTTTTTTTGAAAGTTTGATTTTTGGCTTTAAGATATTTGAATTCCCCAACTTCTTCTTCTTTGCATCTCTTATCCCACTTTTTTTTTTCCCTTCTTACAATAAATAGGGAGGAGGATTTGAACTAGAGTTCTCATTATTAGAAGAATCAATCAACATTGAATTATAAGACTCTTGCCCTTTCTCCTATTTTTATTTTAAAGTAGTGTTTGGATCTGGATTATTGTGTTTGTGTTTTCGGCGTTTTCCTCTTTTTTTTTTCCCTGCTGCACGTGTTTCACTTTAGGAGACAAAGTTACTGTTTATGCACTATTCACGAGACCTACCACTACTTTATTCAGAAAAAAATAAAATAAAAATGAGTTCTACAATATTATTCACCTATTTAAAAATTATTTTATTACAATATTTTTAGTTTTTAATAAAATAAACTGTATCCAAACGGGTTTGAATCCAAGTTTCTTTTCATACGTCTCATTCTCATATGTCAAATTCTCTAGCTCACCCTACTGTGACCTGTCCGTATTGGGCATGTGCTTTGAATCAAGTGGGAACATTTTACATCCCTCCAATCCCGCGTGTTGTCCTGTCAAGAGGTAGATAGGGATGGTTACTCATTATTTTGGACCGGTTTAAATAAATTCTTTCATTCACACACCAAAAAAAAAAAAAAAATTTATATGATTTATTTTTTGAAATAAAAAATTATAGAAAGGGTGAATGTGTGTAGTTACTGGTGGTTGTCTTGTCTTCAATTATGGTGCCTGCAATTGGCATGTAGATAGGTAGGAATAGGAAAATGAATTTAAATTGTTTAAATTTATTATTTTGCACTCTTGTTTAGTATTCAATTATGCTTATTTTTAGAGTTACTTCGGACAATACAATAAATGAACCAAAAATTTATATTCTCTCTATGTTGAGCCTGAAATTAACTTGTTAAAACAAAATGAAGGGAACACTACAAAATTTATAAATAAATAAAAATAAAATAAAATAAAATAACCAAAATGAAGGAAAAAAAAAGAAAAAAAGAAGAAGGAAAGTATGGATATGTATTGTGATCCAACTGCGTAATGTAGAAAAAAAGATAATTTAATGCTAGAGATACAAACTATTTTACAAAAAAAAAATTTATAAACTGTTGATGTAGTGAGTGATTATTGATAAATGAAAAAGTGATATTAATGGTAGGCTTAAATGAAAACCAATAAAAAGTTGGCCATATCAACATTTTGTAAAAATGTTATAAAATAGTTTGTGACTACAGCATTATTCAAAAAGATATATAGTCTAGCAACCTATAACATCATTTTCATATAGGGATGAGTTACTATTATATATATGTGTGTATGGGAGGGGGGGGGGGGGGGGATAAAAGAGCTGAGTAGGAATATTGGGCCGTGGGCCATGCTTGAGGATGTAAGGTAGCCCGAGGAGGGTCAAATGGTAAGATAAGCGTGTAGGGCAATGGTTCGAAGACAAGAACAAGTAATGACAAACAAAGGTTGTCTCCCAAGGATCCAAACTTTCTCGGGAAACGTTGTGAGGGATTGGAGCCTAGTCGCCTAGAGAATACCGCACAAGAGGGTACCATACTTCTAAGAATAAGCTTCAAATAAAAGAGTTCACAGTGAACTAGGAAATATTTGAGAAGAAGATTGCTACCACCACATTAAATATTCTACACCTAACCAACTGGCTGCATTTATGTGGAAATAATGTCTGAATAGTGATGTTGAGCCTTACAACTACACACAAAGGTTCCAGGAGAGCTCTGATGGGACAAGCATCTAGAAAATCACTTATATAATCAACAAGTGGAAGGTTGGGATTGAAAAGGAATAGGACTATATAAAGAAAAGACCCCATGAGAAATGGGGTATGTAATCACTGAAAAAAAAAAAAAAAAAAAAAAAAAAAAAAAAAAAGAGAGAGAACTTCTTGTACTTAAATAAACTTGAGTGAATATAAGAACACTTCATCCTCGGACTTGACCGAAGAGTGTTATTCCCATCAAACTGTGTTTTCTTATCTTTCTGGCATGAATCCAATCTATTGTGACCCATACATGATTTGATAAGTCTTACCTCTAAGATCCACTCTCTAACAAATATATTATTTTGGGCTCATTGGGCCATCATCCATTTCTAGTGGGCTAAAGGTCGAAATCCAGTTCTTACAATTGGCGTCGTCTGTAGGGAACAGGAAAACACTTGTAATCTCATTCAGTCATGGTGGGTTCAGGACCAAATTGAGAAGAATCTGTTGGATCTCAACGTCAGGATCATTTTTTTAACTTAGAAAGGAGAAGAGATCGTGAAGTTAGTTTGCATACAACTTATACTAGTAGGAGTCATTCCAGGACTGGGAGTCATGTGTTACATAGGGAAAAAACTAGGAATCTCCAGTTGGAGATAGACCAATTGCGCGGGAAATTACGTTGCAAACAGAGAATGACATCTCTTTCTAGCTTCGAACCTAAATTGGGGGAAGATAGCAGTTACAGGCCACGATCATAAACCCCTCCCAATGAATCCTTTTCCTACAAGGAAGAACACTATCATTGGCAAAGGAGTAGAAGTCCGACCCACAAGAGCTTAGGGAATGACGCAATGAGTAGGGCTTTGCACCAGATTTCAAAATCACTGTTTACGCGAAGGATTGATAGGGCCAAACTTCCTCATCAGTTTGCGTAGCCCACTTTTACCATTTACAATGAGAGGATTGATCCAGTTGAGCACGTCAGTCCTCTCCTTGTTTTTCAGCGCCAATTAGAGTAGCTTCTACGCTTTTCCTCTCCCTGTCTGCCTCGACCATCATCATATTAAGTTCTTTGATCCTTTTTTCGACTACAACCAAAGTCTTCATGGTAGATATGCAATGAGCTTCCTCATCTTTGCACTAGGCATAGGCCCAATCCACCCATTCCTCAGCAATATTGGTTGTTTGGATGGCCTGGAAGACAGCAATGGTATGAGAAATATAATAGAAATGTAAAATATATATATGAAGGGAGCACAAAATAAATGAAAAGACATACCATTGCTAAGTCCGTCCTTCGGGTCAGGAAGACTTCGTGCTTCTTCAGGGTCTTTAGATTGGTCATGTCTTGGGGCAAGACTCAGGAACAAGGGCTGCTCCAAAGCGTCAGCCACGTAGCCCGCCTTCCTTTTCTGAAAATCCCTGATGGAGGAATCCAAGGAGAGTGGGGGCCCCTTCCAGCTCGAGTGCAGGATTCCATGTTGAAATCCTAGCGTGGCGATCAACGACTATGTCTACACCCGAGCCTTCTAGTGTGTTCCTTCTTTGTACCCCTTTAGCAATCTTGGCCCCTTTTTGAGGCTCAAGGTCCTTAGGGGCAATTTCACCATCCTCGAATGCCTCTTTCCCCTTCTTCTCCCTTTTTCTTTTCTTTTCTAGCTGTTCTGAAGGAAAAGTATGAGTGGGGAGGGAAGTAAGAGGTCAAGGTTAGACAGCCACCTTGGGAGTAGACCCTCTGGCGTGTAATTCCAAAAGCTTGAGGAGGCTAGTGTCCTTTTTCCGTTGGAGCACCATGGCTTCTAGAACGTTGGATGGCTCTTGACTGCTACTTACTTGAGCAAAGGGTAAATGGGAGAAAGTAACACGGGGAGACTCTAGGGGGAACGGCTGATTGAATACCTCGAAATCCTCTTCAGAGTCTATAACCTCGATTACCCTGAGTGTTTCTAATAAACTAAGAATGTATTGACCCATTTGGTAAATTAACCAATTAATTAGCCAAGTGAATTAATTAGGTTCAATTACATGCAATAAGCGTGGTAGCACAAACAAATCACCAAATAACTAAATGTAGCGGAAAAATAAATATGACACGGGTGATTTGTTTACAAATGGGGAAAATCACTGAGACAAAACCCTACCCGGTGAATTTAAGGTCATCACTCCCGAAAATCTACTATTATCAAAACAAGCAGTTACAAGTAAAGGAATCCTAGTACCTTATACTAACCTACAGTTGAACCTTTATCCCAATACACAATTGGACTTGTAACATAGTGACAATCTCTCTTTTCAATGCACGGCTCCCAATACGTGACTAACAGATCAATACACGGATTCCAGTACGTGATTAACACACCAACTTGAGAAAGATGTTGGCTACAAAGTTCTTCAGTTCATCCACACGATGAAGATCAAGAAGCTTCTTGTGGTATGAAGGTACAACCTATGGGCACTATTTCATTACCAGTGACAATGGGGACATACCCGCAACAAATTACCAAGGATGTGAGTTTCCTTGTGATAAATTGTTCATCCTCCTACAATGTCATAATTAGAAGGCCAACTTTAAACAATTGGAAGGCTGTCACGTCTACTTATCACTTGTCAGTTAAGTTTCCAACGAAACATGGAGTAGGACAAGTGCAAGGAGACCAACTAGCAGCAAGAGAATGTTACCTGGCTATGTTGGCCATGGACGAACAAATTCAAGCCATGAATATTGAAGAAAAGAGAGTTGTGGCAGAACCCTGAGAAGTGTTAGAAGATATTCCCATAGATGAGAACAACCCTGAGAAGTGTACCAGAATTGGGATAGATCTAAAAGGAAAGATTAAAGAGGACCTCATCCAGTTTTTAAAGAAAAACACCAATGTATTTGCTTGGAGTCATGAAGACATGCCAAGTATAGATCCTAATGTCATCACTCATCGTCTAAATGTATGTCCATCCTTGAAGCCAGTGTGACAAAAGAAAAGGGTGTTCGCCCCTGAGAGAGATAATGCTATTAAAGACGAAGTTCAGAAGTTGATGGCGGAGAAGTTTATCCGAGAAGTGTACTATCCAGATTGGTTGGCCAATGTAGTAATGGTAAAAAAGGCGAGCGGCAAGTGGAGGATGTGTGTAGATTTTACTGATCTAAACAAGGCTTGCCCCAAGGACAGCTATCCATTGCCTTGCATTGACCAACTCGTGGATTCTACTGTAGGCCACAAATTACTTAGTTTTATGGATGCTTTCTCAAGATATAACCAAATAAGGATGGACGAGGCCGACCAAGAGAAGACTTCCTTTATTACTAGTTAAGGCTTATTTTGTTACGAAGTAATACCCTTTGGCTTGAAAAACGCTGGAGCAGCATACTAACGACTAGTCAACCACATGTTCCGTCCTTAGATTGGACAAAACGTAAAAGTCTATGTAGACGACATGTTGGTGAAAAGCCTGGATAAGGAAAAACATCTGGATGACCTGCAAGAGACTTTCAATACGCTCAGGCGGTACAGTATGAAGTTGAATCCCAGCAAGTGTGCTTTCGGAGTGGCGTTAGGAAAATTTCTTGGATTCATGGTTTCACATAGAGGGATCGAGGCTAACCCAGAAAAGATTAAAGCAATTCTAGATATGCAGCCTCTGCAGAGTATCAAAGAAGTCTAGTTTCTTACCGGGCGAGTTGCTGCCCTCAACAGGTTTGTTTCTAAAACTACTAACAAGTGTTTACCATTTTTCAAGGTTCTAAAGAAAGCATTTGAGTGGACGGACGAGTGCTAAAGAGCCTTTCAAGACTTGAAAACGTACCTTGTTATGGCTCTACTGCTGAGTCCTTCCGTGATAGGAGAGGAGCTGTTTTTATACCTGGCAGTGACCTCGCATGCCGTGAGCTCAGCATTGATAAGAGAGGAAGGAAAGGTACAAAAGCAAGTATACTATACAAGTAAAGCACTGAGAGGAGTGGAAGAACGATATCCACTAATGGAAAAGCTGGCTTTCGCACTAATAACAACCTTCAGGAAACTAAGGCATTACTTCCAGGCTCATGTCATCAACATCATAACAGATCACCCACTCAAGAAGGCAATAAACAAGTTAGAGGCTGCAAGATGATTGATTCAATGGGCTGTCGAGCTTAGTGAGTTTGACATTAAGTACCAACCAAGGCATGCCATAAAAGCTCACGCTCTGGCAAACTTCATTGCAGAGTTTACCCCAAATTATGACGATGTAGGTGAGATGGAAGATAGCCAGAAGTGGATTGTCCATGTAGATGGTTCGTCTACACAGCATGCAGGAGGAATAGGTGTAGTTCTGCAATCTCTAGAAGGGGATAGACTAAAGCACAAAGTTCGCTTACAGTACCAAGAAACTCATAATGAAGTTAAGTATGAAGCTCTTCTCAAAGGGTTGAAATTGGCTAAGTCTGTGGAAGCAAAATCAATACTCGTCTTGGGAGATTCTCAGCTAATCATGAGCCAAATGAATGGGATGTATGAGGCTAACGAAGAACGAATGAGGAAGTATCTTCATAGGGTGATACGCCTTATAAAAAAATTTGAGGAAGCTAATTTCGTTCAAATCCCAAGGGAAGAGAACGTAGAAGCTGATACCTTAGCGAAAGAAGCCTCAACGAATGAAGCCGTGAACAAGTTTGATAAGATTCAGTATATACCGAATATAGACATCCCAGAAGTACAACAGGTGGAGAGTAGAGGAAATTGGATGGCTCCAATTGTATCATACTTAAAAGACGGACGACTTCCAGAAGAGAAAGACGAAGCTAGAAAGTTGAGGGTAAGGGCGGCCAGGTACATTCTTATGGACAAGGTTCTTTACAAAAGAGGCTTTTCCTAGCCTTTTCTTAGGTGTTTGGCTCCAGACGAAGCGAACTACATATCGAGAGAAATTCATGAAGGAGCATGTGGCAATCATTCGGGAGCCAGATCACTCATCCACAAAGTCGTCCGTGCAAGATATTATTGGCCAAATATGCAAGCTGATGCTAAAGCCTATGTCAAGGTCTGCGATCAGTGCCAACGGTTTAGTAACGTCCCCAGGCAACCATCAGAGTACCTAACCCCAATAACGGCCCCATGGCCCTTTGCACAGTAGAGACTAGACATCCTGGGTCCTTTTCCACTAGGTGTAAGGCAAATGAAGTTTCTCATGGTTGGTATTGATTATTTTACCAAGTGGGTAGAAGCAAAATCCTTAGCAAATATCACACAACAAAATGTCAAAAACTTCATCTAGAAAAATATTGTGTGCAGATTTGGGGTTCCTAAAGTGTTGGTGTCAAATAATGGACACCAATTTGATAATGCACTCTTTAAAGATTTTTGCGAGCACTTCGGGATTCGGAATCACTACTCCTCACCAGCCCACCCACAAGCAAATGGACAAGTTTAAGTTGCAAACCGATCCTTGTTAAAAATAATCAAGACTCGACTTGAGGGGGCAAAGGGAGTATGGCCAGACGAGTTACCAAGTGTCCTGTGGGAATATAGGACGACAGTAAGAACTCCTACAAGAGAAACTCCTTTCAAACTAGCCTATGGAACTGAAGCAATCATACCTGCAGAAGTGCACACGGCCAATCATAGGGTGGCAGCCTATCAGAACAAAGATAACGAGGAGTAACTCCGTTTGAACCTCAATCTAATAGACGAGGTAAGGATGGACGTTGAACAAAGGATGGCAAGGGACAAAAACCTTATGGCTAGGCAATATGATACAATGGTGAAGCCAAGGCGATTCAACATAGGAGACCTTGTCCTAAAAAGGGTTTCCTTAGCAACAAAGAGCCCAGCTCATGGGAAGTTGGGACCTAATTGGGAAGGCCCCCATAGAGTTATCAACTGCAAAAGACAAGGATCCTATTAATTGGAAGCCCTAGACGGAAGGAAGTTGGAGCATCCTTGGAATGTTGAGCACCTGAGGAGGTACTATAAGTAAAATGCCAGCCTAGATGAGAATAACTCTAGATGAGCCCGGAGGCTTTATTTTTTCTACCTACGTAAAAGACTTGTTTATCTACATGTTTCTAGTATTGCTTTATTATTATGTTAAACTTATGAACAAAATTATGGTATAGTTTGTATTTGTTTTCCTCATGGGCATTAGCTTCTAAAGTGCATGCCTCGTTTATGAACAATATTTATGTTATGTACATAGTGTTGTGCTTGAATTCTTGGTTTCCACTGTTTTTTGTTGAGATTAACCTAGAAGAAAGCTAAAAGCTCAAGACGAGAAAATTCTCTGGACGAGGAAAAATAACGTCAACCTTTCCAAAGATAAAAACAAAATCGAGGCACTCTCGTCCAAGTCAAAGGACGAGGGAGTTCAAGAGGAGAAAATTCTCTGGACGTGGAGAAATAATGTCAAGCTTTCCTAAGAAAAAAAAAAAAAAACAGAAAAACAAAATCAAGGCACTCTCGTCCAAGTCAAAGGATTAGGTAAAGCCTATGCCTTGAACAAATCACAATAAGCCCAAGACACACTCGTCCATATAATGGACATGATAAAGCATAATGCATATCCAGAACATGGACGAGGAAATGTATAGACGAGTATTTTGCTTTGAGCAAATCACAAGCCCGGGGCATACTCGTCCATATAATGGATACAATAAAGCGTAATGCATATCCAGAACATAGAAGAGGAAATGCATAGACGAGTATTTCAAACTTATTAAGGCACCTACTAAAACAATCCAGTCCATGGACGAGCATAATGCAATGTCTTATTTTTATTAAAACATGAAAGTCAGCCAAGTCTAAGGACGGGTAATGCTGATAAAATGGTAAAAATATATAAAGATATATAGCATTCATTTGAGTTGTTTAAGGGCAGACGACCAACATCTAAAAACCCTCTAAAATAAAAAATCTAAATTGTTTAAAAACTCGTCCTAAAACTATGGACGAGATAACTGTACTTGAATTACATAAAAAAGGTCCTAAACAGTGGACCAAAGGAAAAAGAAGAAGAAAAGCAGGAAGGCAAAAGTTTGCTAAGCTGGGGGAGCATCCATGTTAGAGTCGTCTTGAGAGGGCAGGGTGCTTGCGTCATTTTCAACATTAATATCTTCAAAGTTGGTTTGGAGAAGAGAGCTGGTAGCAGCATTTAAGTTCAGTTTAATGGAGTTGAAATCCACTTCAGGGAAGTTTTCAGCAGCATCCATCTTGAAATCCTCAAAGCCATTGCGTAGTTGCTATCCAATAAGTCCTTAAAATCTTTGGATGCCTTAAACTCAGCAACTGCATCTTCCTTTGCCTTAAAGAGAAGGGTACTCAACTCGTCGTTCTTCTTCTATAATTGATCAAGACGAGCATCCTTCTCTATGGCACTAGTCTTCAACTTCTTAACTTGACTTTGCAACTCTTTATTTTCTCCTTTAGCTTTGGATGCCACCTCTGCCCACTTCTTACTTTCGTCCCTCACCTCATAGATCCTCTTCTCCAGTAAGATCCTCGTCCTATCCAACTCCGTAGCTTGCCTGGACACAGCTATGAATTTTGACATTCCTTATAAAAGTGAAAGACAAAAACAATGGTTAGACGAGGGAAACTTACAATAATGAAGATAAGCAAAAACAAAATTACATACCTTAAAAAGATCATGAACAGCAGAATGTTCAAAGTCCTTTAAGGACATATCATAACACACAGCTATGTCCTCGTCAAGCACGGCCTTCTCAAAATGTTCCCAAGCTATATCTTGATTTTCAATAAGATTCATGGGAATTCTTTAGGGAGGTTGGGACGAAGCTGGCATAGTAGACTTGGACAGAGGAGTCTTAGACAGAGTAACATCAGCAGGAGTGGACGGGTCTACATCAAAAATTTGGAGGGACGGCTGAGGTGTAGGGGGGTTAGTCTGGACGACTCCCACCTTAGGCATTCCTGCTTGGCCTTCTTCCCTCAACGATTGGGAAGATTTCCCAAGTCAAGATTCTTTGATAAAGACTTTCGTTTCTCCCTAGCAATAGGACGGCTCCCCTCGTCCATAGCTTCTTTCCCTTTGTTTTCTTTTAAAGTTGTCATCCCTAAAAAATAATTAAAGTTAAACATATATATATATATATAAAGAAAGAAAGAAAATAAAAGTATAACTGTTTTTGTTTAGTATAAACTTACATCTACGAACAGTAAACTCATGAGCAATGGCCTCGTCTGATGGTTCAGGACCAAGTCTCCACTTGGCAAGACGTCTAAGGGTGACTAAAGAATGGAAATCCCTATCAGCGTGTAGACAAGCCCTGTGAACGCGATCCCGATGAAACTTGCTCAAAGTAGGACGTCTGGCAGCTATAAAACAGTAAACAGGTAAAAGTTAAACCTATGTAAAAAAAAATTAAAAAAAAAAAAAAGAAGAAGAAGAAAGATAGGGGCATACCTTAAGGACGAAGGTTTCCTAAGTCCCCAACATAGGGGGAAAAGGATCCCTATCCACGTCCATAGGATTTCCAGCCTAAAAACCAGAGACGAAGATAAACTCTGTCTTCCAGCTTCTGTCAGACAAGGCTAAAGACTTTATTAATCTACAGTTTGCGCCTCTAGCTGTAAACTGGTCAAAACCTAGAGATTGACTAATTTCTGAGGGTTTATAGCAGTAGAGAAATTCGTCCACAGTAAGAGGACGATCCTCTCCAAATACTTCCCTCCACAAAATCTGCATAGAGATGACTAATCTCCATGCATTAGGATTGAATTGACACACAGCTAGACCTAATTTATTAAGCAGCTCCCTAGCAAAAGGATTTAAAGGCAATCTCAGCCCACCTAAAAAATAGACTTCATAAACGCCTATCCTAAAACGAGGATTGCAGCACCATTCTCCACGGACGGCTAACCTGGGGTTAAGCTCGTCTGGAATTTGATACCACTTCCTTAGATTATTTAGTCTTTGTTCGTCGGTTTTTGAATTGACGCGAACTGCATAACTATAAACGGTTTCTTCCTCATCCAAAAGGCTAGACGAGGGAACATTCGTCGAGGTGCCAGCCTGAAACCCAGAGGCAGCCCTCTCCTTAAGCTATTCTTGTATAACATCTACAGGAAATCCAAGGATGCCATAAATATATTCTTCGTCCGTGGTATTCCCTTTACTACTATTATCAGTGCTACTGCTAGAACCACTATAACTAGTAGTATCATGATATTCGTCTATAGCCTGATCTAAGCTATTACTAGACAAGAAAATAGTATTTTCAGACATTCTAAGGAAAACTTTAAGGAAAACCTAAAGATGAGAAGGAAGAGAATACCTGGCTCTAGACGAAAGAAGACTAAAGATGCAGAGACTTCTAGACGATGAGGGTTAGAGAAGAAAATTTCAAAAATGCAAAGAGTATTAGAGGGATTTCACTATTTATAGGGAATGGACTTAGACATCGAAAACGACGCAGCCAACCAAAGGTAGCCACATGGCAAGCGTCTCGAAAAAATAAATCGACATGACTAGCCACCAGTGAAACTGTGACACGTGGCACATCTGATTGTAAAGAAAAGCACGTCTATCCAAGAGATGATAACAGACCCCATACTTCCTTGGACGATCCATGGACAAGGGGGCAACTGATGGTGTAATGAAAATGCTCAAGTCTTATTCCGTCCAAATGGATCGTCCATCAGAAATAAGTAGAGAGACGAGACATGGAAAGATTGACTCGTCCCTAAGAACTTCGTCTGTCCATAATGAAAGATGGACGAGTCTGTTGAATCATAACCATACCAAAACAATCTTCCAAACTAACTGTTATGAGGCACCGGTACGAATAAAATAACTTCCATAGCAGTTATGGAAGTTATCTCCAAGATCTTCTGAACTCCTCAACAGTAGGAACGGTTATCGAGGAAAATAACCATTCTACCTACACTATATAAGCATTCTTGGATGAGAAGGTAATTCATTCAGACATTTTCCAATAAAAAAGTAAAGTCTTAGAAGTATTTTCCCTTTCTACTTCAATCCACTGACTTTACCATCGGAGGATTCTAGATCGATCTCTCTGATTTTATTTGATTTTCAGAACTCAGCCTTCAAGATCATCAAAGCTCGGAGACTTTCAGCCCACTGATTTCCAAGGGACCATCAATATAAATATATATATATATATATATGTATGGCACAGGGGTCCCGAGGCCAACTTAGGCCACGAATTTCAACCCTACAGTGTGGCCCATAGTTCTACCCCTTTTGACCGAAGCTAGGCCCTAGGCCTGCTGAGGCCAAAGGCTGGGGATCCATACCCCTATGCTTGACCCAAGGCTCATTGAGCATGCAATCTTGATTCGTACACCTCATGGTTCATAGCCAGAGACCTATCCGGCCAACACATTTTGGCTGAAAACATGATTGCCCGAGAATACTATGTTTTACCTGCTTAGCATCGCCCTGGGGAATATCGCTGTCGTACGTCCCTCTTGGGGTGGGAACCAGTTCCAAGGCCATTACTCTCACTCCCAACTAAACACCCACTTAAAAGTAATGGAATTGGACCTCCAAACCCACTAATAACCTAGAGTAATCATAACCCTTCCACTAATTTTGAGCTATAAATAAGAGATGAAAACAAGGAAAAGGGGTTGGCAATTTTAGGAAAAATACTAAGAGAATAGAGCAAACACTCAAAGAGAACAAAGGAAAGATTCTGTGAGGGAGAGGGCTTGAGGGAATAGAGGTGTACTTGAGTTGCTAAGCACAGAACCACCCATAGTAGGAAATCCAAAACTCACAATACAAATAGATTGTGAGCCCAAGTAGAGGTCGAGCCCATTAGCCATATTTTGGGTATGCACAATTAGCACCGTCTGTGGGAATCTCCTACGTAGCTGTGGTTTCGTCAAGACATGCACGGGAGAATGTCTGGGGGTTAACCAGAGAGTGATGCTGAAAGTGACTCTGGTAGGTCTTTATGGGGATCCACATGGCGAGAAAGAAGGCAAAAGAGGCATAAGGATAGGGTGCGTGAAAAGGAAGGGCAATCCGGACTCGGAGAGGGGTCATTTCAAACATACCGAACAGTATCTGACGCCTCAGGGCTCGACCGTTTCAACAGAAGGGATAAGGAGCTTGAGCGTCTGTGTAGGCTAGTGAAGGATTTGGAGTTGGAAGCGAGAGATAGGCGTAGGAGAAGGGACCATGAGGAGCGAAAAGAAAGGTTAGCTAGTGTCAGGGATCATCGTGGAGCAGGGTCCCATCAATTCAGGTTTTATTGGCACCATGATCACTCATAGGAATATGCTGATGGGATTTAGTTTCCCTAGAGGAAGGACAGCCTCGAAATGCAGCCATGGATGCTATAAGCTGCGCATTACGCTGAACTGCCCGATCACCATTCTCGAGAGATATTAAAAGGGTACCTATGCCGAGTAAATTCACACGGCCGCCGTTCAATTCTTACGATGAAAAGACAGACCCGGTGGAATATGCAAGCCATTATATTCAAATGATGTCTTTGCACGCTCATAATGATGCTCTGATGTGTAAAGTGTTTCCCTTAAGCCTCGGCCCCACTGCTTTGAGATGGTTCAATGGGTTAAGGAAAGGTTCGATTCACAGTTTTTCCGAATTAATTCAAGAGTTTGGTGTATAGTTCATAACCTGTAGCTGAGTTTCACAGCCTGTGGACGCGTTGCTATCAGTGAAAATGGGGGCTGGGGAGACCCTCCGCAGCTACGCTAACTGATACTGGGAACTGTACAACGATATTGGCAGTGGTAATGAAAAAATCGTGACGAGTACTTTTCGGATGGGATTGCCTGAGGATTCCGGACTACGAGAATCGTTGACGAGGAGGCCTCCTAAGGATATGAGGCAGTTGATGAGGCATATTGAGGAATATAAACGGGTGGAAGATGACCGGTTATAGAGCAAAGGCAAAGCCCCAATCATCAATCATCCTTGGCATATCGTCTTTCAATCCAAACCCCGAAAGGATCTGAGGATTCAGGAGCCAGGGCCATAGATGGGAGAGGTGAATGTAGCCTTCAAGGAACCGGTGCACAGGATTGTGGATCGAATCAAGAACGAACCATATTTTCGGTGGCTGAACAAAATAGGGGAAGACCCGTCTAGAAGAAATCAAAACTTGTATTGTACTTACCATAAAGATAAGGAGCACACCACTGAGTAGTGTAGGGTGTTAAAAGATCATTTAGAGCAATTAATGAAAGCGAGGTATCTAAAAGAGTTTGTGATGGACCCAAGGAATCAGGAAGCCGAGCAGGGTGCTTGACCATGCGGGAATCCTTTCCCACCCCCTTTAGGGGTGGTAAAAGTCATCCACACAGCACCGAGAGGCACTCAGATGTCTGGGAGAAGGGGGTACTAGCCGAGGTACTGGCGAAAAATTGCACGGGCGAACAACCCTCCAAGAAGAAGTTGAAGTACACTCAAGAGCCCATTGCTTTTAATGATGATGATATGGAAGGCACAATCCAACCATACGACAATGCTTTGGTGGTTACAACTCGGATAAATGGCTTCATAGTAAAGAAGGTATTGATAGATTAAGGGAGTGACGCAGAAGTGATGTATCCTGACCTATACAAGGGGCTGGGCTTGAAGAAGGACGACCTATCCAAGTATGATACGCCTTTGATGGGGTTTGACGGCCGTATGGTGATCCCAGAAGGGCAGATTTCACTTCCCGTGAATATGGAAGGTAAGGAGGTGATTGTAACGTTCATAGTGGTCGCTTCTTTCTCCCCGTACACTACGATCCTTGGAAGGCTGTGGATTCATGCCATGAGGGTTGTACCATCCACCCAGTATGTGAAGGTCAAGTTCCACACCGAGCAAGGAATTGCTATAGTAAGGGGCAATCAGCAAGTGGCCAAGCAGTGCTTGGTGGCCAGGTAATGCTTGGTGGCCGCAGTTGACCAAGGAATCAAGCCAAAGGAGTCAACCGAGGAGACTCCCTTATGGCAATTATAGGAACCCCGAGAGGAAACAGAGGCCAGCTATGTCGAGGACCTGGTGCGAGTGAAGATATTACCAGATGACGACGGAAGTTTTCTGATTGGAGCAAGTGTGAAGGACGAAGAGAGGATAGAGATGTTGCTGTTTTTGGTACAGAACGTAAACGTGTTCACCTGGAGGCCGTATGAGGTACTTGGGGTGGACCTTGAGTTTATAGTTCACAAGCTCAACGTGGATCACCTATGCCCTCCCAAGAAACAAAAGCCGAGGAGATCAGCTAAGGAGCACGTTGATGCTGTCAGACAAGAGGCCAAAAGATTGAAGGAAGCCAGGGCTATAAAGGAGATTTTCTTCCCGGAGTGGCTTGCAAATACCGTGGTGGTAAAAAAGAAGAACGGTAAATGGAGGGTCTGTGTTGACTGTACTAACCTTAACCAAGCTTGTCCAAAGGATTCGTTCTTGATGCCGAAGATTGATCAGCTGGTAGATGCCACATATGGGCATCCAAGGATGCGCTTTTTGGACGCTTTTTAGGGTTATCACTAGATTACCCTAGCTGTCGAGGACCAGTAGAAGACAGCATTCATAACCCCTGACGCTAACTATCACTATACCATGATGCCGTTTAGGTTGAAGAACGCTGGGGCTACATATCAACAAATGATGACGAGAATGTTCAGGGGCAAAATAAGGTGTACAGTTAAGGTGTGCATTGATGACATGGTAGTGAAAAGAAAACACGAGGCGCAGCACATTGATGATCTTAAAGGGGTGTTCGAAGTACTTCGACATTATAGGCTGCGACTCAATGCAGAAAAGTGTGCTTTCGGCGTGGGGGCTGGCAAATTCCTAGGGTATTTGATCAATAACCGAGGAATAGAAGTCAACCCCGACCAAATTCAAGCAATGAAACGTCTTAAACCATCGAGCGATCCGAAGGAAGTCCAAGGACTGACAGGCATGTTAGTTACCCTCAACCGATTTATCTCCAAGTTTGCAGACCGTTGCCATCCATTCTACCAGCTTTTGAAGATGTGGAAGGAATTCCAGTGGAGTGAGGAATGTAAAAAGGCTTTCCAGAAGTTGAAAGAATATTTGGTGCGGGCACCCATGTTGACAGCCTCAAAATTCGAGGAAGATTTATTCATGTATCTTTCGGTGTCGGAACATGCTGTGAGCGCTTTGCTTCTCAGGGACCAGGAAGTGCAACAGCCAGTATACTACATCCGTAAGACCCTAGTAAATGCCGAGACAAGGTACTTACCCTTGGAGAAGTTAGTATTAGCACTAATACATGCTACAAGGAAGTTGCCCCACTACTTTCAGGCTCACACCGTTTACGTATTAATCGAGTATCCTCTACAATCATTATTGAAGAGATTTGATTTCACAGGAAGAATAGCTAAGTGGGGAACTTGGCTGGGATCCTTTGACATTAGATACAGGCTAAGAAGCTCGGTGAAGGGATAAATTCTCACTGATTTCATTGCAGAGTTTTTCCCTAGAAGGGAGAAGGAGATGGTTTTCCCTATAGAGGTAATCCCGTAGAAGGTATTCGTGGACGGTGCATCCAACACATTAAGAGTCGGGGCTGGGATCGAAGTCATCACCCCAGAAGGAATAAAATTGGAACATTCCTTTAGGTTAGGCTTTAAGGCCTTAAATAATGAAGCCGAGTATGAGGCCCTGTTGGCCGAGCTAGGAGTTGTATCAAATTTGGGTGCTAAGGAGGTAGAGGTCTATTCAGATTCTCGGTTGGTGGTCAATCAGGTACAGGAAAGTTTTGAGGCCAAGGATCCCTGGATAATGGAGTACTTACGGTTGGTGAAGCAAATTATGGACCGCTTTTTGAGCGTCAAAGTGGTTCAGGTGGCAAAGGGACAGAACTGGCACGCTAACTCGTTGGCCACATTGGTGTCATCATCAATCGAAGGAATTCCTCAGTTAATAAAAGTGGAGCTGGTAGCAGAACCAAGTATTAGTGTAGGAGTTGGTGGCAATGGTTGAGCCGTGTTGGATGGATCCAATCATCAACTTCTTAGCCGAGGATCGTGTGCCCGCTGCTGAGAAGGAAGCAGAAAAAGTACACCGAATAGCTACTCGGTATTGGTTGTCCACCGATTGTAAGCTATATCATGGTGGTTATACATGAAGTTAATATCATGGTGGTTTAACTATAGATTGAATATTTGGTTTAACCTACTCACACAACTCACCACTCGGTAAAAATTAGGGGGAAGTTGGTCGGGACACAAGTTGTAAAACCTAAGAGTGCTTATAATGAGAGGGTCGACGGGAAACCTAACCCCACCCTCGAGAATAGCCATAAAAGGGAAAAAGACAGTGTTTAAGCCAGAATGCCTATGGAGGTCGATATCGCCCAAGTGACAAAACGCGATATCAACATCTACAGGGACATTATAGGCTGCTCTAAAGCTAGCCAAAGATGCTTCAGAAGATAGAAGGTGAGAATAACCCATCCCTAGACTAAGACTAAAGGAAAACTGAAAGAAGAAGAGAAAAGGAAAGGAAAGGCAAAGAGAACTTACTGTGGGCTGTAGGAAGAAATGGTGTTCTGGGTTAGAGGATGAATGCACAAAAGAATTATGCTCGGTAAAGAGGGGATTTGAGGAACTGAGAATGTAAAAAGTGAATAAAAAACTCAGGAGAGACTATTTATAGGGGCCAGTAGTGGAATAGATAACATTTAATAAGTGAAGGGCGGGAAACTCTACGAATCCCCATTGCAACTGCCACGCGAGTCGCCTCAGTTCACAAACCGTCAGAAAATGATGATGGTTAAATCAAACAATTAGATACAACGCACCTTTTGAGGGTGCATTAATGAATTTTTAACTGTTCAGAATTTACCTGTTAAGCTTCTCGATTAGTTTCCGCCTCTTAATGTCCTTGATTCGTTCCCGGGAGCTGGGCACAAATCAAGGGGGGGCTATTGTACGGCAAAAGGGTCCCGAGGCCCACTTGGGCCACAAACTTCAACCTTATAGTGCGGCCCATAGTTCTAACCCTTTTGACAGAAGCTAGACCCTAGGCCTGCTGAGGCTATGGGCCTAGGATCCATACCACTATGCTTGACTCAAAACCCATTAAGCATGCAATCTTGAATCGTACACCTCATGGTTCATAGCCAGAGACTGATCCGACCAACACATTTTGGCCGGAAACGTGATTGCCCAAGAATACTATGTCTTAGCTGCTCGGCATCACCTTGGGGAATATCGCTACCGTACGTCCCTCTTGGGGTGGGAACCAGTTCCAAGGCCACTACTCCTACTCCCAACTAAACACCCATTTAAAAGCAATGGAATTGGACCTCCAAACCCACTAATAACTTATAGTAATCATAACCCTTCCACTAATCTTGAGCTATAAATAAGATATGAGAATGAGGAAAAGGGGTTGGCAATTTTGAGAAGAATACTGAGAGAAAAGAGCAAACACTCAAAGAGAACAAAGGAAAGATTCTGTGAGGGAGAAGACTTAAGGGAATAGAGGTGTACTTGAGTTGCTGAGCACAGAACCACCCATGGTAGGAAATCCAAAGCCCACAATACAAATAGATTGTGAACCCAAGTAGAGGTCGAGCCCATTAGCCATATTTTGAGTACGCACAATATATATATATATATATATTAAAGTTATTTGTTTTTTTAAAATTAAAAGATAACATTGATTATTGTAATTATACATTTGAGTATAATTGGATAATCTTATATACTACACCTAATTCACATCTGAAAATGCCAAAAGATTAAAAAAAAAAAAAAAAAAAAACGTATTACATTACCAAACATCATTTTAGTTATTTTACATTAACACTAATACACTTTGCATCTTAGGCTGTGTTTGTTTCAGCTGAAAACGAATTCTGGAATTACTTTTACACTCTTGTGTGTGTTTGGCTCCAACAGAAAATATGGTCAAATGGAAAATCAATTACACTTTGACCGTAAAATCACCCACTTCAGCCGTAAAACCAATGCAGCCTTCGTTTCACCTTCAAATGAATTATCGGACTCACAGACAAAAGAGAGAGAGAGAGAGAGAGAGAGAGAGAGAGAGAGAGAGAGAGCTTGAGCACGAGCACACCCATAAAACCCATATCATGCCTCACCTCAGCCAAGCTCCGGCCAACCCAGCCAAGCTCCGATCACGTCGGCCCACCACCCAGATCACACACCAGCCAAACACCCAAGACCCACAAACACTGCTCCACAAACACCCAAGACCCACAAACACTGGTCCACCCAGATCTCAACCCACCCTTCCCTCTTCACCGATCCACCTCTCCGATCGCCAGCCATGCACTGACGAGCTCCGATCTTGACAACCGATCGCAGGCCATGCTCCACCATGCTCTCCAATGCATTGGCCGCCACCACCGATTGCCGATCTGGCCGCCATCGACCACCAGCCCACTCCACTCCACCCCCAAACCCACCCAATCTGACCACAGCCCACTCCGATTCTCTCTTTCCCGATCTTTCTTTCCCTCAATCTCTCACTCTTTCTTCCCCTTCTCACTGAGTTTGTGAATAAATGATGTTTTGATTTTGATTTTTTGTTTTGTTAATAAGTGTATATTTTGATTTTTGCTATTATAAAATTTGTGTGGGAGTTGAGAAAATGGTTAAGAAAATGTAAAAAATTTGTGAGAAAATAGCATCTTCAGAATGTTAACAAACACCTAAAATTGTTTTCTGGACTATTTTCCATTGCAGAACCAAACACCAGATTTTATTTTCTTTACGGGAATTCATTTTCCCCTGCATTCATTTTACACTCGGAATTTGATTTACATTGAACCAAACACAGCCCTATATTCTATTATTTTACTTCTTCATTTGAATATATATTTTTTATTCTATTTTACATTACAACTTTAAGCCTTTAACCGTATATCCTACCTCCTATATTCTATTGTTTTTGTGAGATTAAAATAATAGGAGGTGGAATAAAAGAATAGTGTTTAAAATATAAATGATGCTACAATGGACATCTATTTTTAGATGTTCACTTTTGCATGTTGTATTAATTTTTGCATTATAAATTATCAGATGTGTGTGATTTTGCATTTTTGGACATCTATTTTGCATTATTGGTGCTTCAAACGGATGGGAATGCCAATAAGAAAAGAAATATAAGATGTACAATTATTAAAAGTTTTGCTTCACAGTCACGGTGCACACAAATGGACATGGATTGCAAAATCACCGGGTAGGAATCTAAAAAAGAAATGTGAGATGTATATCTACTTGAAGTTTTGGCCCACTAGAACGTGCATTTATTATCCATCTGCCTTTAGCAAAAAAAAAAAAAGCACACACGGGACGAGTGGTTGTGAGTCTTATGACCACCATTCCTTAAAAGGAAAAACAATTTAACGGATGCCCAAATATACCGAAAATTATATTATGTACCCGGCATATACACCATATACTTGCTCCAAACATACAATGTAACTTTGTATTTTATACTAGAAAATGTGTTCATTTGTAAGTAATCTGTGCTCCTTGTAAATTATAACCGCTCATATCATCAAAATTTACTTAGTAGACATTTCAAAAAGATTGGTCAAGTTATAATTGGTACTTCTTATTATCGCACATATAACCAAAATTTACTTAGTAAACAATTGGTGTGAAATTCAACATTTGGTCACACAACCCACATTTATACAATCTAATCAAATTAAATTTATGTAATTTGAGATATCAAAATATCAGACAAAATGTTATACGGAGTCAATCAACATATATAGCTCTAAAGGTTTACGTGTGTAACATTATAAAGCTTCATTTATTATGCGGATCGACTTTTTCAACCGTCTTCATGATCTAGGGACCCAGTTTCTTGGGCATCCAATCATGAGTCAGTTGTGGCTCCAAAACAATCGTTATCTCCCCCTGTTTCTCATGTGCAAACCATCAAAGAAAATTTGAGAGATTTTTTTGTTATTTACACACTCATTAATTAATAAAAATTAATTAATAAGAGAGAGCACAATTTTTATTAATTAATGAGTATACAGTACCTTAGGTTCTACTTCTTAGGTTCTCCTCTTAAGATTTTGCCATGTGACTACTTAACTTAAAAAATACACTTTCATCCATGAGAAAAAAACCACATGTCCGAATTTTAAGCCTTCACTATGTGTTGTGTGATCTTTCAACTGTGCAGTTTAACACAAACTTAAAAGATTTATCATGTCCACATCTTATTAAATACGGTCATTAAATAAGCCGTTCATTAAAAAACAAAAACAGATTCATATTGACTTCATCTTTGTTTTTTGTTTACAAAATTGGGTTTTGTTTGTTTTATTTTTGATAAATTATAATCTATCTTCATGTGGTTAAGTTTACTAAGAATTACCTTTTTTCTTTTTTGCTTACCACAAATTATTTATTTTCATGTGGTTAGTTTACTTAAAAATACTCTTGACTCTTAAAAAAAATTATTCAAAGAACTTTACCTTCTTGACTTTTAGAAAACTATAAATAAATCTCTTTATAGTTTATAGATTAAATTGTTGTATTTTGATGAATTAATATATGGAGTTCACAGGAAGGCCACCATATATAATTGAGGAAAAGAAAAATATTTTATGCAATTAGACTGTTAAATATATAGATGATAAGTCTAGTCTAGCATCACTCGATTAATTTCATAAGAAAGTATCAATTTTAACCTAACCATGAAGAGGTTTTGAACACTTTCTTAAAAGTTAAGAATAAACTATAATTAGACCTAAACAACGGATGATAAATTGCAATTTACCCATATGTTTTTTTTTGGAACACATGCTTGCAAATCACTCATCTCCTAGTTTGTGAAATTGTTAAGGATTAGACCGGGAGCATGCAATTCATCAAGTGAGGGCTAAGGGGGGCCACCCCCAACCCCCAAGATTTTTCAGAAATTATGGTTAGTATATATGTATTCTCAAAAAATTTCAAATGTACTCCCAAAATATTTACTTTTGGTCCTCCCTCCTCCAAAAATATTTACAAATGGACCCAACAGGCCCAAAAATAAAAAGTATATACTAGTTCAACCCCTTGCACGATTACCCCTTGAACAATAAAAAAAAAAAATCCTTTAATCAAAACAAACCCAATTGTCCCAAGAATAATAAGAATAACCTCTAGATAAAACAGAATTAAAAACAAAATAGAACATAAATCCAGTCTAAACAAACCCAATAGCCCAAGAATAACAAAAATAACATTAAGATAAAACAAAATTCTTGTCTAAACCCAAAAGTATATACAATTTAATCACAAATTTGAAATAACAAAACAGAAATCACAAATCCCCAATTTTACCCATTAAATTTTTTTTCCCCTCAGTCTCACTCTCTTAGCTCTCATTCTTAAATGCCTCCACACACCAACCATAGCCAGTTGCATGGGTTGGTTTGTCTTTTCCCTTGGCTTGGTGTAGCTCCACCTCTCCAATTTGGTCCACCGTTCACACTCACACACAAGTCGAATTGACTAAGGTATGGACTCATGGATCTTCCTCTTCTCTTATCTATCTCTTTAATTTTGAGCTAATATCAGTCATCACTCTCACTTTCTGGTGTGGTATGACTTTAGAACTTGTTTGGATTAAGGGGGGGAGGGAGGGAGGGAGGGGGGGCGAAGGAGAGCAGAGTAGAGTTGGCTGGATATATTTGCTTTGTCAAGAGTCCGTGAGAAAGTGATTGTGAATATATTTTCTTGTTTCACTGTTTGTTTGGTTTATCTCTAGACACAAGTGTTTTGGTTAAGTGTGACTTGTGGGTTGTGACCGTGTGATTTGGAACCATGTATTAACATTATTTTTATTGTCTTGTGGGGGCATGTAAGCATGCTGTAGAATGTGCTAGAATATTGAATAGACCATACATGTTAATAATGATTTGTGACTGTTTGATTAGAGTCTAGAAGTTTAGAGAACCACCCCTTGGAAATTATTAAAATTAATTTGTTTGATTTGTCAATTAATGATTAACATTTTTTTAGAGAGTTTGAAGTTTCAACTTATAGTGTCCACTCTTGATAATAGTTATTTATCATTAAACTAAGACACCAAAATAGGTTTCAGTTAGTTCAACTAATAAAATCTATGATGGTTGAATAATGCTACAGTGGACATCTATTTTTTAGATGTTCTCTTTAGCATGTTGTATTAATTTTTGCATTATAAATTATCAGATGTGCGTGATTTTGTATTTTTGGACATCTATTTTGCATTATTGGTGCTTCAAACGGATGGGAATGCTAGTAAGAAAAGAAATGTGAGATATACAATTATTAAAAGTTTTGCTTCACAGTCACGGGGCACACAAATGGACATGGATTGCAAAATCGCCGGATAGGAATGCCATAAAAGAAATGTGAGATGTATATGGAATTGAAGTTTTGCGCCACTGGATTGCTGAGAGCGATGAGCATTTATTATCCAACTGCCTTTAGCAAAATAAAAGCACGCACGCGACTAGTAGTTGTGACCACCATTCCTTAAAAGGAAAAACAACTTAACGGATTACCACTTTTTTTTTTTTTTTTTTTTAAGTAATATTACAAACACAAATTATTTTATAATATTTTTACAAATTTTTTTTTATATAAGATAAAATTTCTATAACTTAATCTAAGTATATATATGTGTGAAACTCTCTTTTGGAAACTTGAACCCCGACTCTTGCCCTCTATACTCTACAAGCGCTTATACTTGTAAAGTGACCATCGCATTAAGGTATAGCTTTAGTTTTTTTTCAAATATTTATTGTAAGTAAAAATGTGATATTAGTGATAGACCCATAGTAGAACTAGTAAGAATTTGTCACATCAGCAATTTGTAAAAATGTTGTAAAATAGTTTTGTCTGTAGCATTACTTTTTTTTTTTTTTTTTTCTTCTTCTTCTGAGAAGAAAGTTAACAGATGTCCTAGATATATTAGTTTATGGAATAACTTAGGAAACATTTTATGAAAAAAAAAATAAAAGCAATTAATTTTTTTTTTACATCTTTTTATATTTCCAATAAAATGACATCAAAATTTCCCTTATTTTCAAATGCCCTAGGGCACCTATTAACATAAACAAACTTAAAATTAATTATTTAGAGCATTCACATCAAAGGTTTTAAAAAATTTAGCTTTTAATACCTTAAAAACATATTTCATCTATTTTAACACTTCACTTTATAATACACTCTATATCAAATCTTCTATTTGAGTATTTTTCATCTTATCAAAATAATATAAACAACTTATTAAAATAATATAAAAACAACCCCCACAAAAACCAGCAACCAGCCACAACAACAAACTACTGCAAAAAAAAAATAAAAATAAAAACAAAACAATCGTCACAACCACCACCATCACAACCACAAACCACCACCACCATCACTATCAAAGCAAAGAAAAAATACTCAAATTTAATAAATTTTCACTATAAATATTGTGATTCAAGCATCGTGAAAATCTAAAGCAAAAAGAAATGAAGCTAATCAAATCAACCTAGATTGAACCAGATCAACAAAAATTAAGCAATTAATCACTAATACTTTTGAGTTTTGATCTCGTATATAGTAAAAAATGGTTCACGATTGAAATAGAATAGTAATGAAAAAACAGATCTAGAAACCTACATCATTGATCTAACAGAGAGGGGACTAGGGGAGAGAGCGATGGAGAAGAAATGACCTTGAAGGTTCGACGACTTTGGGTTCATTTGCAAGATAGAGAAGAGAGGCATTGGAGAAGTGGAGGCGTTGGGCGTGGGTGATAGAAAAAGAGGGGGAAAAGAGAGAGAGGCAGTTTACTGTACGTAAGAGTAAAAAAAATTTAGTCTAGTACAATTGATGTAGTGAATTTTTTAATATTTTGGGGGCTAAAATAGTATTTAGCTATTTTAGTACCTTTTTTTTTTTTGAGAATCAACTATTTTAGTCCCTTGATGTGAATGCCTTTCATTATTTCTCACCGCACTTGCACCCCTTGACGTTACATACCCCATATGCGCCATATATCATGAGTTGGGACCATTAATATTATTGTCCAACATAACATCCCACGACATTGGAACATGCGTTGGAAATTGGAACATGCGAAACTTGTGGTGGCCACGATCAATGTACATATTCAGTAATAATAATACACGCGTCAAATATTTAAGACGCTTCTAAATTTTGAGGCACATTATTGATGGAGAATAGGACCGAGGGGTGGGTAGTGGGTACGTAGCTGGCACGCGCTGTGCATTATATGATTGCAGTTGCACTAACAATAACATGGAGTGGGGCCAAAGCCAAACTTATTATTATATATTGTCAAACCCCATACAGCACTACCCCTACTGCCACTGACTAGAAAATCAAACCCTTTGTCTGTGTGCGCAAACACTGCATCAGCATGTGAACAACTTAATTTCTAGAATATATTATTATTAATTAAAACTATATTATTAATTAAAACTTATAAAAAGCAACACACACCTGCTTCACGTTTTCATTACTATAAATATATAGTATTCTTTCCGTCCATTATTTTTGTCCGGTTTTAAAAGTTAAATTTTTTAAGAAAAATTATTTATTGTTTTGTTTATCTTTTAAAAATGTATAAGTTTTTAAAACTATTTTTAAAAAAATTTATCAAAAAATTGAATTAGTAAATTAATAGGAGTATAATAAAAATATTAATAAATTAATGATTTTTATTTTTAAAAACAGGACAAAATTTTAGGACATCTCAAAATAGAATAGAGAATAAAAAAAGTGAGACAGAGGGAATATATGTCTATAATTTAATTATAGACATATACTATAAATTTATAGTAATGGAAACGTGAAGAGGTGTGTGTTGCTTTTTATAAGTTTTAATTAATAATATATTTTTGTATTATGTATATAATATATATAGGAGTATATTAGTACGTAATAATAGTATAATTAATACTGCTTGAGGTTCCTAATTAATCATGCGTTTACATCTGGTTTGTAAAGCACGAGTTTGCTATTTTATAATATAAAAGTACGGCATACAGCACAGCGGTGAAGATATGACATATTTGGACATATTCGCATGTTGTGTGCATGCCATATATGGGGTTGTGGACTTAAGCACTATTCATGAACCAAATTACCTTGTTATTTCTGCAAAGAAAAATGATATGTCTACAATATTTTTACAACAAACCTTAAGTAGCAGGTTATTACTGGTTGTTATTGTTTGGGCAAAAAAGTAATTTTAGTGTTGGTTTCAAATTTGAACCAATAACAACTAACTATTTGTGCATCTCTCTTCTGCAAAAGCACATGTTGTATGGTCATCAGACTCATCACCTCAAAAATCTCGAAAGAAAGGACGTAGAACACAACAGTCTCTTAGAGCATCAGCAGTAAGACTTGTATATGCCCCTAAAACTGATCAGTAATGGGAAGGCCATATCTCATATGCAAATTTTTTTTTGAGATTTAGCTACGGTACCATCTCAAATGTAACATGGTATTGTAGCTGAATGGTATAAAAAAAAAAAATTTTTAATGCTTTTTAACCCGGGAATTTCTCTCTCATCTCTCATTATTTCTCATCTTTTCTCTCTCTTCATTCTCTCTTTCTTCTTTGTTCTGTGCTCTCTTCAGACCCAATACTCTCTCCGATGCCCCTCTCTCTCCAATGACCCTCTCTCTCCGATAGTGATTCCGTCTGTACTCCAATCCCTTTACCGATTCACTCATTCCTTTACCGATTCACTCATCTCAAGGGTTTGTGGGTTTGGATTAAGATTTTGTTTGCAAAATCTCTTCACGAAGCTCTGTCGGTCTCTCAAATCAAATCAAAATCAAAATCAAAGCAATTTACTAGGTGGGTTTTGTGTTTGTGTTTGTGTTTCTACAATAAAAAGGGGGATTCAGCTTGTGTTTGTGTTTGGGTTTTGATATAAGAATTGCTGTTGATGTTTGCAGAGGTGGAGCTCATGGGTTTGATGTGGTGGAGGGTTACCGTGGTGGTGGGGATGGGTGATTAAGGGTGACGGTATGGAGCTTGCTATCCAGCATGGTGGAAATCGGCGTGGAGCTGTGAAAACAAGTTTTGCAATGATGGGTTTTGCCGATCTGAGTTTTGCCAAGATGAGAGCGGGGTTTTTTTTTTTTTTTTTTTTTTTTTTTTTTTTTTTGTTTCGTTGATTTGGGTTGATATGAATGATGGAGGATGAAGGAATGGAGTTGTGTGGAAGAAGGTGATGGGTTTTGCAGTGATGAGTTTTTTTTTTTATTCTTCTCTTTCTGGGTTGATATGGATGATGAAGGATAAGGGAATGGAGTTCTGGGAAAGAATGTGAACAGTAAAGTTAATGGAGGAGTCTGGATAGTAGCGTGTGTAGGAGAAAATTGGGAAAAAACAAATATATATATATATATATATATTATTGGAGAGAAATATTAATTTAATGAATAAAATTGGAAAATAAAAGTTAGGATGTTGGAGAATTGTAAAATTGTATTGTATAATTGATAAAGTTGCTTTTTGAGATGGTAAAATAAGATGAGATATAGAAACCAACTGTGGATGCTCTTAGAGCATTCTCATCAGCTATTCTATAAAAAATGTCATTTTAACACACCAAAAACCTACTTTACTATTTTATCACATTATTTTACAACATCTCATTTATCATGTGTTCTATTCTTCAATCTCATACATTAAAATAACATATACATCACATTAAAATATCATTAAAAAAGACTTCAAACGGTGATATATACTGCACAGCCTCCCACCACCACTGCCTAGCACACCACCACCACTGCCCATAGTAGCCCATCGCCGACAATCATAACCAAAACCCAAAATCAACAAACCAACCCACTACCACTAACCACCATAGCTAAAATCCAAAATCAACCAAAACCCAAAATCAGCCCACACCCACCAACATTAGCCATCACAACCTATGAAAATCAGCCCACCCACCGTCATAACCCACCATCATCACCCCATTAAAACCCATGAAACTCAACCCACATCCACCAAAAAAAAAAAAAAAAAACCAAGGCAATCTGATTTGAAAGTGTGAGATGGATGGTGCTGTGTGGTGGACGCCGATCTGCCCCTCCGAACCCATCCACCGCCGATCTGTCCATCCAAAGCCACCTATTGCCCAACCCACCCATCAAACCACAGCACAAAAAAAAAAAAAAAAAAAAAAAAAACCATAGCCAAGACCCACAACCCAGACCCACGGCGAGTAAAGCCTACCATCCATGGCGAGAAAATCTCACCCATGACACATGGCAAGCAACAGTGGCGAGCCTGGGTGGTCTGTCTCTCGGCATGGTGAGATCGGTGTAGCAAGATCGGTGATGGCGAGATTGGCGTGGCCAGACGGCGATGAGAATGCCAGGGTTGCAAATGGAGAGAGAGAGAGATGGGTTGCAGATGGAGAGAGAGAGAGACGGGTGAGATGAGAGTGAGATTTGATAGGAGGAGAGAGAAAAAACGATTTAAATAAGCCAAACAGTGTTTGGCATTTCTGTCCGTACGCTTTCAAAAATGAGAGCATATTGTAGCATGTTCCAAAATTTTAGAACATTTAACATACCTAATGAGCATTCGTTTTTATATTTAATGTGTCAAATGTATAAAATATTTAACATTTAGTACATTTAAGAGAGCAGATGAGAATGCAATTATCATGCTGTATGGCTCTGCAAGGATTTGGACGAAATGGGTAACTACACATAAAATTCTAACTATATAATTAGTTGTCAACGTTTTCAAACTATATTTTTTAATGGCATCTCGAGTTTCAAACACTCGATTTTGGCATAGAAATCGAGTATCGAGTGTTTTGGCATAGAAATCGAGTATAAGATACTCGATTTCTAACACAAAAAAAAAAAAAAAATTTTCTAACTCAGATCTAAATTCTAAGTCCATGCACCGAAACACCCAAAAACAAATTTCAAAAATCTCAAACACATCAATCTCAATCCAAACTCAAATCAGAGGGAGAGAAAGAGAAAGAGCTCAGAGGGAGAGAAAGCCTCACCAGCCAGGCACGATCGGGGCTGGCGCGCTGCCTGGGCGGCATGCGGCCTGGCTCGGGAGCGGCTTGGGCCTTGCGCACGGCCTGGGCCTTGCGCGCGGTGTGGCTCACGCCCGGCCTGGGCGGGTCACGCGCGGTGGTCCGATCTGATCTTCTCCTTCTGGTTTTTTTTTTTTCTCTGGGTTCTTCTCATTCTGGTTTTTTTTTTTTTTTTTTCTCTCTTTGGGTTGTTCTCTGTTCTGGTATATTTATTTGGAAATCGAGTCTAAGCATGTGCCAAAATCGAGTGTTTGAAACTCAAGATGCTATTAAAAAATATAGTTTGAAAACGTTGACAACTAATTATATAGTTACAATTTTATGTGTAGTTACCCATTTCGTCCCAAGGATCTCTTTAGGCGGATGAAGCGCTCATGACATGACATGAGCAGTACTGAACTGAGCACAAAAGTACGACGTCAGTGGGCTTGTCCTACGCCAGTGGGCTGTGTGTTTGAGTTTATAACTTTTGTTCTGCGTTATTAATTGTTGTATACAGTTTTAATAATGACGTCAGTTTAACGGAAAAACATACATACATATATACATTGACTTTCTAATAAAAGGCAAGTTGAGATGGGTGTAGAGATTTATGAAATACTAACAACTTACTACAAATATATAGTAGCACTGCCGGTTAGATTTACTTTTTATTTAATTACTTACTGGAACTAATTAATATAATGGTCCTGTGAGTGAGTGAGTGAGTGAGTGAGTGAGTGAGTAGTATTCAGAGTTGAGACATACACAATTAATACTGATTACGGACCCAGGAAGAGACAAATAAATATAATAAAAAAGAAAGGTAGTTGCGGTGAAGAATGGAAGGTGAAGCACATGTTAATGTAGCTAGGATTAGTAGGATTGCTTTCACTTCATTTTGTGGGATAATTGAGGAATGAAATAATAATCATGCATGATTTCTCCCATAAAAAAAAAAAAAGCATGATTAATGAGTAATTATGAGGTTCCGGGTCGTGGTTTCATGGAATTGTGGACCCCACAGGAAGTGATAAGATTCCTTGGATTTGGTCTTTGGTTTGGTCCCAGATTAATTACTAATTTACAACTAGCTAGCTAGCATAGCTAATACAGTACGTAGCTAGCTAATGCAACGTGTTTTACAGTATTTCTTTCTCATATTATATATAATTGTTATTCTTCTCGATCTTTCTCACAATAATAATAATAATTAAGTCACTATTTGTTATTCTCCTCTTTATAAACGTGATTGATGTTGATGCTACTCTTCTACTAATACTACACGATACACATGCTCTCTGTCTTCCTTCTCAGACTCACTATTTGTTATCTTCTCTCGCGTTTTCCACTCACAAACGTAAACAACAAGTGTTGACTTCTCCAATATAGAAACGGGACAATAATTCAGTTAAAGGGATCGAGAGATGCATGCGCCATATATTTGCACACAGAAACACAAGGTCGACTGAGAGTCTGATATTCTATACCTCCACTGCCATACTTGTTAGCTTGAATTTGCACAGGATATCGATCAATTACCAGCTCTGGTACCGTGTTAGTAGCTCGCTAGGTAAATTACTACTTCTTTTCAGTAATATGATGCAGCTGCATGAATATTGTGCATTTCATTATTATTCATTTTAATACAAATTCAACTTCGCATTCCAGATCTATTTAAGGTGTTCTTCATTTGACAGTTCCATTTCAACTCAATTGGCCTGTAAATTACTGGTCTTTAGCTGGCCGGTTGCTTTCTAGCTTCAGCTCTCTCTCTCTCTCATTATTCCAGTTTAGTACTGTATATTTTCATCTCTTATTCGTGAAAAAGAAAAATCATTTTGTCAGTGAGCTCTAGCTCAACTGTTACCTCTTATAAGTTCTGGCTGAGGGTGAAGCTGGGTTCAAAATTATCAACAACAAAAAAAATTAAGGTATTCTAGACTTTACACCAATTCTAAGATGGCAACTTTCTGAGACATAATTTTGATGTTGCAACTGTGAATGACTGTTTACTACTTTTACATATACTCTACCATTCACAATTCACCGCATGTGGCAAAGTTGTAGTACTTGCTATTTTGGAATTTACAGGAAGATGGAGCTATTATTTTAGTTGGTTTTCAGCGAACGGTTCTCATATTTTGCATTGTACCTTTGACAGAAATCATTTAAAATACAACAGGTAACTAAGTACTTTTATCCAAGTTAAGGAATCATTTAAAAAAAAATTTGTTTATAGGTCATTGGGAAATAACTTTTGTCTAAGATTAGGAAACATTTAAAGAATTATTATTGTTTTAGGAAACATTTAAAGAATTATTATTGTTTATAAGGCCATTAGGAAATATTAAAGAGAGAGAGAGAGAGAGAGAGAGAGAGAGAGACAGTTGTCTGGAAGCAGTCAAAACTCAAAAGTGATAATTAGGGGACATGATACTGCCTCTGATTACGGAGAATTTCTGTTCTTTTTCTTGGCGGAAGATGTATATTTCAATCCAATCTTTAGAGCAATGGTTTGCATCCTTAGCATATCCATGCATGTGACATGTAAAATCCAAAATTCAACAATTACTTGTTCAACAAAATTATTAATTATTTTATATATTCTAATTTAAGATTGGTTCTTTTAACTTTATCTATTTTACTAGTGAGAACATTCACTTTTTGTTTACCATGGAAGGGAGAAAAAAAAAGAGTTTTCTTGGTAGAGAACAGTCTCAGACTGTTTCGAGGTTTTTGTTGAGAGAGAAGTTTATTATTTTCTAACTCGAAAAATGTGGGTTTTAACTTTCAAATGCTCTAGACAGTTATGTTGATGCTGTAAAGAAAATAGTGATTCCGACAAGAATAGACATTACCATTCAGCGCAAAACAATATCATAGGATTCTACCTAATTGTAACAATAATTAATAATGATAGCGATAGACAGATGGTATATTTTAATCAACATGTTATCCTATATATGATATGCATGCCCACCATATTGTGTTTGAAACTGGTAATTAATTGAACGTAGGGGTTGCTTTGGTCAATTTCCTTAGAGTGCAGAAGCAGTGTCGGTGCGTGCGCAATGGAATTCCTAGATCTGTTCATTGTTGCATTGATGCCAGTTCTGAAAACGCTCCTCATCACTGCCGTTGGATTACTGCTTGCAATAGATCGGATAGGTCTTTTGGGCCCAGAAGGAAGGCATCATTTGAACAATGTGAGTCATATACTTCCAGCGCTGTTTTTGTTTCAATGACACCATGACCATGACCACGACCATGACCCATGCACGCACGCGCGCGCGCGCACACACACAACACAACACACCTTTTTTTTTTGATAATTCACCCCAAGATTCCCAACCCAATAAATTAAATTAAAACATGTCAATGAAAAGTGAAAGTGGAAGTGGGTGTTTAAAGAAGATTTGACTAGTGTTTCAAATTTTCAATGCTTCTTTTCTTTGCGGGGGGTCACTCCCTGCTTTTAGCTTTTAGTTTGGGTTTTAGACGAGTGGCCATGGCGTGCCCTTTTTACAGGCTTAATATATTTAATTAATGGGCGTCATAGAAATTTGACACTGAAGCTAAAATTATGAGTTTTGATTTGAATCCATTGAGAATTGTTCGCTTATTCAAGATGCACTTCCGTAAAAAGCTGCTACCAAGCCACGTGTTAACATACCACTACTTGTTCTGTCTGTGTGGACAAAATTATTAAGGAACCGAAACCGAAATAAAAGTATACCAACATCTTGAAATCAAAGTTGTGATCCTACATGATTATTTCAACATCTTGACAGCGCTTATTTAAACAAACCTTTGTTTCATGTAGGACAGAGGGGAGTTCGATCATTTTTATGAAACATAAGGTTGTTGTATAAATTTTTTTTTTTTTTTTTAAATAGAGACATACCAGTTTCAATCTTTAGCTTAGAAGATTCCACTAATTAAAATTGTGATAAACATTCCTGTGAGAGTTAGGAGGATCGCGACACTATATAGGAGTACTGAATAATTTTCATTACATACATCTAATTACACTAACTTATGTTCAAGATTAAGGATTTAAAGAACAATTCATAGTATAATTTTTTTATATGAATTTAACAATACATAATAAATTTGCATTTTGAGAATTCCGCTACAACAAAAACATTTTTGATATAATGAATTTGAAATAATATTTTAACTCTACTTAAATCTATATATTAATAAAATTTAAATTCATCCATAAATTTCATCAATGGAAGGAATTTACTCCTTTCTTATACTTGATTCAATTCATTTAATTAAAAATCAAGGTCCAAATCCTTATCTTCAAATGCTTTAAACCATATTTATGCTAAAATTCCAGGTTCGGTTAGTAATTGTGCAGATGCCTCCTATATATTTCCAAAGGACATATTGTTATTCTATGCTATACTTTGCTTTATTTCTATGTACAAAATCTTTTGTCTTTGCTTATCATCGGGAAAAATATTTTATGGAACTATTGCATGCAAATGGCTTCCTCATTGCATGTGAGGGAGTCAAGTGCAAAGATACATACATGATGGCTCCCCCAATTTTGTTTTTTTTTGTTTTTTTTGTTTTTTGAAAATTTATGTATACTACATATAATATTTGAATTAATTCAACAATACTCTTAAAAAAAGAATTATCCAATTGGTTTAGTAGTTATAGAGAAGGTATTTTATTTTTTCCAACTTTATTTTGTATTATAAAATGTGTTCTTCTATCTATTATAGTTTTAAATTGTTAATCTCTTTAAAAACTTCATTACTTCAAATGATTTTTTTTTTTTTTGGACTCATTTTGGTAATTTATATTGAAAATGAAAACTTTAAGGATTTTACTATGAAATTTGGTAAAAGATGAATTTTATTCTATGAAAAATCATCATTGAATGAATTTAATTGTATGTGCAACTTAGATCTTTAGACTGTGTAAGAGAGTGTGTGACGGATCTAACAGTATATTTAAGTGAAAAAACCTAAGAATATTAAAAATGAAAGTTTTAACACTTTAATGTCAAGAGAAAGAGAGAGTATAACATAAAAAGTAAAGAAGACATGGAAAATACGTGAAAAACCCTTTGAAAGGGATGAAAAACCACGGGTGAGCAAGGGGAATGTCCTTTACTATCTTATGATCTCTATTATGTAAAGAAGAATCAAGGTTTTTGTACAATGGTGATGTTCTTCTCCAAAGAATGTCTTTTTCTCTCTACCTCACTTTCCTATCCAAACTTTCTAGCTTTTCTCTTGCTTTCTCCTTAGGTCCTTGCCCTAATGGCTCAGTAACATGCTCCTCTTATAGTCCGAGGAGTGTTACCAAGTACATGAGGACAAGTGTCAAACCGTGATTCCTCCATTTGAATCTTAAAACAACTACTGTACTATGTTACGGCTGGAGGAGAGAGAAAGCATGCCAATGTCAGGGTAGTGGAACTGAGGGTGACTATGCTACTACATGAGGGGCAAACCTTGGACAAGGAAAGGGATATCAGGGATGTTAGGAGTGACACATGTGTCTTTAACAGTGGTCCAGCACAAGTTCAGCCAATAAGGGGTGTTCTGTAGCATTTGACCATGGGAGGTCAAGTTATCTCCCTTTTGTGCAAGTGTTGGTTGTCTATGTTAGATGCAAATCTCACTATTCCCTAAAATGGTCACGCCATTGGCACGAGCTAAAAATCCCTCCTTCAACCAGCGTTCCTTTTCCTTTGCTCGCAGCTGTTCCACGTGTACGGTTTGGACCTAGCCATGCTAGCATTCTCACATGCCTTGGCTGGTATAATGTACAATAATTTTGATAGAAGATACTAAGTTCTATGTGTTTGTGTGGGAGTTTATCTTGACTAATGAATAAGTACCACAGCTCGGCCTCCCAAACAAGAACTTTTGGGTATACTCCCCTAGAGGGAGTCATTGCATACAGTGGTTCTATGATATGCTACTTCCTTTGCCCTCCCATATTCACGCGCATATGCACTCACCCACCAAGGATTAACATTTTTTTAGTTTTATATATGTAACAGATCGTATTTTTTGTGTTCACTCCTGCACTCATGGTTAGCAACTTGTCTGAAACTATTACTTTCAGCAGCATGGTTACATTGTAAGTTTTATTATCTCCCTACTCCTCTCGATACTTTTTTTTTTTTTTTGGGGATCTCATCTAATTCAATGAAGCTATTTTTTCTTATCTTTGTTTGTATAATGTATAGCTGGGTAAGTAACTATAGGTCAAATGCAAATGTGCAGGTGGTTCATGCCAGTGAATATCCTTCTCACCTTTATTATTGGCTCAGTACTTGCATGGATACTTGTCAAAATCACCAGAACTCCTAAACATCTGCATGGCCTTGTAATCGGTTGCTGTTCCGCAGGTGCTTTTGGATATCTTTCTAATTTTCTTCGACATTCCGTGATGTCTTAATCCTTTAAAGTAATTTTGATACTATGATAAATTACTAATTATCTCAAAGTAACTGTTAGAAAATTTGTAAATTTAATGGTTAATTATTATAACATATTAGGATCCTCTCCATTCATTTGGGCTCTAGGGAAAAAGAAAGAAGAAAATAAAATAATGTGGAGAGATAGAACGTAGTTCAGTCTAACAGTCTATGTTCATGTGCGAAAATCATTGATGATTACATCTTTACTATTATATTGAACCCATTGTAGGGTATTTATGGAAGGCTAAATCTTAGGGTTACCTGACTTACAATACAAGTAAAATGAAGATTTCTTTGCTTGCATTTTAAGTAGGATTAACGAATATAGACAGCAGACTTAGGCCTTGACTAGGGTTTAGCCTTGATATCTTTAACAATATGGAAGGAAATATTATCCTGTCACAAGTTTGATATTTCATGGGGTTTTGTTAATGAAATGTGAACAGGAAATTTGGGAAACTTGCTTCTCATTATTGTTCCAGCAGTTTGTGATGAAACAAACAGTCCATTTGGGGATTCATCCACCTGCTCGACATATGGAGAAGCTTATGCTTCACTTTCTATGGCGGTATGATCTATAATTCTAATATTTTAAGTTGCCTAAAAGAGAAATGTAACAATTTATGCTCATATGTATTCATCCACAGGAAAAAAAAAAAAAAAAGAGTCATTATAGGAATTTAGGATGTCTGTCCATGCAATTTTAGCTACAACATGTTCCAGCTGGCAGTTGACTTGATTTACTAAGTTACAGCCACTTTTTGAATGGCTTTCACTGACAATGTCTGTCTAAGAGAATTCCTACCTTTGCAAGAATGGAAATTCTTTAGCATGTCTTACTGCTCTTCATTTTTCAATGAGATTAATATTATTTTTAACTTGTTATATCTTAATTACTCTAATGCTTCAGGTTGGAGCAATTTATATATGGTCTTATGTGTATATGATAATGCGGGTATATGCAAATAATAGCATAAAAGATGTCAATACACATGACTCCACAATCAGCATTACGTTGTCCGGCGAAAGTGCAGAAACATTTCCAGAGACTTGCACAGAATCACTGCTTCCTTCAAGGGATTGTCCAAGCTCTGATGACCATTCAGATCAAGTTGAACTGACTCATACTACATCTGATGGGAAAGTAAAGGTTTTTCTAGCTAGCATTACTATCAAAAGCGACACAATGCCTCTTTTTTTCAGTACAAAGAAAATTTTCATTTGAAATCTGTTTTCTTTCTCAAAATGTATACCATCATTTGGATTTAAGAAGAGTGTAGTCATCAAATTGATCATAAAAATCCTATTTAGTGGAGATATGCTTTTCTTAGCATTTGGGGATCAAAGGGAAGCTCTCCTTTATATATACCCCTCCGTAGACCTAGCAAGTTAGCAGACACGCAGGAGAGGTAGATGTAGTTCTGATATAGGAAATCATAGATCCAATAATTGTTGACTTGAATATATACAATAATATTCTATTTCACCTTTCCAGACAAATGAATGTCAAACATCATAATTCATCTCCCTGTCTCAAATTGTGTGTCACGTTTGAGAAAAGAAAGCTTAAAGGAGCTGAATTCAGTCATTGAAGCATCTCAATGCAGTAGTTCCTTTATGACGTTATCCTTACCTATAACTATAAGAGAAAATTTCTCTTAATGTTGGTGGCTAATACTTTGTGATAAAGTACCACTTGTTCCAATAACTGAAACTAATAAAAAATACTTAATTTAGTCACTTAACCATTATTCTAACACTTTGAATTACTACATCTTATAAGATAAAAAAATGACACTACTTTTAAAGCAGAGAGAGTACCAAGAGAAATAAAGTAATGATTTTTATTTCTATTTGATAACCTTTTATATAAACCTTTTTTTTTTTTTTTTTAATTTCGGCAGGTGACTGTTCTGAATCAGATTATTCAGTGCATCAAGATGTCTGCAGGACAGATCAATCTGAAGATGTTGTTCGCACCATCTACCATTGGAGTGGTATGCTCATAATGCTTATTATATTCTGCATGATCAAAATATTTATGTTGTTTGGAAAGAAGGTATCTGTTTGTTTTCAGTCTATAATCCTTGTAAGATACCTGAGAGAGTTCTATTTAATAATATTATTTTTTTAACCCTACCAAGTTGAAAAATTTGGTTGTTCGAATACATTTCAGTCTTCTGTCAGGAAAAAAAAATCATATTTAGGAATACAAGAATAGATAAATTATTTTACATTGTCAATAGCACTGCTATTTTCTAAAATACATAACTTGATCATACTTTTAGCCTTGATCAAATACACTCCCCATGAAGTTAAGGAATGATAGAGACTCCTGTCAATCTTCTGTGAAATCAGTATAAAGATTGATTTTCCATGTGATTTTCCTCTGGCTAAAAAAATATTTGAATGTACTTTGAAGTCTGAAATCTCATATAAAACTTATTTCAAATTTTCATGCCATGCTTCAGCTCATTTAACAAGCAGCAGGCAAAAGACCTGTCTATGGCATGTTAGATTGTCTGTGTACTACATTGAAACAAAATTTGATATTGAGTTGTTACTTAATATGTGAATGGAGCCATTAATTTACTACTTGTTTTCTTTTCTAGATTGCAGGGTTTATCATCGGAATAGTTTCTCCAATTCGAACGCTAATGATTGGTGATAGTGCTCCTCTTCGTGTGATCATTAGTTCTGCATCTCTGCTGGGGTATTAATTATTACATACTCTGTACAGCTCCTGATGGTTGAGACTTGGTTTGATTATCGTGGCCCTAAAATTTCGCACTTCAAATCCTTAAAGTTTCATATATGCTTGCAGGATATATGTTTATATAACATTTTTAATTTTCTTGCTCCCAACTTCCAAGAGATAGTCTATGCACTATCTTCTTTCACGCATTTGCCTTTTTATTAGCATCACATCTTCTAAGGTCTTTTCCCTGACTTGAAGTGACAGAAGTGTGGCCTAACATGCCAAGGGAAAAAATTAGGTGATTGAATATATTTAGGGAATCTATGGGACAACACCTAAAGAATTGTACCTAAGTTTACCCATATGTCAATAATCCTTTTCAATTGTACATAACTCCATATCCAGGAAAAATATATTATCTTAGCGAACTGTAAGTATTATAACAACATCAACCACAGGATTTTTGGTCAATGTTGTCAAGCAACAAAGCCTCAATGGGCTCTTTAAAGGATATTTCAGTAGAGTATACTTTGGGTTTAGCTATCAGTTCTTCCCTAATCGCCCATTGAATCTTTTTTTTGAAAATCAGGAAAGCCATAGACAAAATTATTGAAGCTTGGTGTGAGGAAACCTTGTTAGGGTTTAGTTTAAGAATTGTGTGTATTATTCTCATCAGTTTTAAATCTGACTTGCAGGGAGGCATCAATTCCATCTATGACTTTGATAGTGGGAGCAAACCTGCTTAAGGGTAGTTTCCTAAACTGATTTATTTTTTCATGCTTACCTTGATTTAGACTATTCTGCCACAAATTGGCAAAATAAATTTCAAATTTTCATCTCAATAAGTTTTATTTGTCCTAATCACTACATCTTCTATCTTTTAGGTTTAAAAAGATCAGAAGTAGGCGTGTTACTTGTTGTAGGTGTTATAGTAGTCCGGTATATTATATTGCCGCTCTTGGGTGTTGTTATTGTGAAAGCTGCACACAGTTGGGGCATGGTGGGATCAAGTTCATTATATCAATTTATTCTAATGCTTCAGTATGCACTTCCACCTGCAATGAGTGTAGGTATGATGAACTTTTATGGTTTAAACATTCTTGATTCTTTGCCTTGTCCTCTGCATTTATGATCTTGTTGCCAGTAGCATCCTTTTATTATTGTTCTCTTTTAAAACTCTAGAATTTTTGGCGCTCATTATCGAGCTTAAGATAACTCATTTGCACCGCACAGAAGTACAGTGGCTCTAGCTACAAAAGGTGCCAACTGTTTTTCTTCAGGTTCAGATGGCCATTCAGTTTTTAGGCCTGCAGATATTCATATATTTCCGGAAGCCTTAGTCCTTGTTTTTTTAGCTTTCAGCAGAGGTTTCATATTGGAAGAGACCACTAGATTTTTTAACTGAGTATGTTAAAGAAGTAGCAGTCATTCATCCTTTGGTATTGATGCCTGAATTCCGATACACAATATATAACTTGTGTGTGTGCTTGAAATGTATGATTTGGCCTAATGTTGCTGTTACTAAGCTAAAACTTTGGCTGACCACTAGCATGATACACAGAGTTCAAAAGGTTAGAATCTTATTCTGTAAGTTCAATGATCCATTCCTTCTTGTGTGAATGTGAAAATAGAGTGAGCTTAGGCAAGGCCATTGGCACTTGCCTCTTGCCATATTACCTATAAACTCCTGAAATGCTTCAGGTTGTATATGTTTAAAATCCAAAGTTAATATGTGGAATAGAATTCCATTTGAAGACCAAATGAATGTATTCCGTAACTCAGCATACATGAGCTAAACTCAAAAGATATGGAAAAAGGAAGTTTTATCCTCTCATTTCTTCGATTTTCCACTGTAAAATTAGAACCACCCAAGTCCTTTCTTCATTAATAATTTTCATATGAATATTCTTATTGTGTTTGCCACTCGTATGAACTTGGCAGGTACGATTACTCAGTTGTTTGAGGCTGGTGAGAGTGAATGTTCTGTTATCATGCTATGGACATATGCTGTGGCTTCATTCTCTCTTACACTGTGGTCAACCTTCTTCATGTGGATTGTCTCATAATTTATATTCTTCTAGGTTTGTTTTAAATAACCTTGTGTCATTCCATGGTCGTACCACCACAAGGCTATATAGCATATATGTAATTCTAGTTCCAAAAGGTGAGGTTTGCATTTTTTTAATGTTTTGATTCTTTGTTGGACAAGAATTCCCCCATTTTGAGTGTGATGTTTATAGTTTGATTATTTTGAGCATTGGCATGAACCACATTGGAACGCTGGGTCAATTTTTATTTTTAATTTCTAAGATATTTTACATTTAATTTGTGTGTGTATATATAATCAATATATATATATATATATATTAATAATTTGCTAGTGACAATAATGAGGGAGGAAAAATTTGAAGCGTTGTTCTTCTAATAAAGGAGATCAAGCTATGCGGCTAAGCTATAAAGCTTTTGACAAAATTTAACCAGTAGTTGTAAATAATAACATTTATGTTTGATCTTATATTTTTACTTTGTTGGGGTTGGACTTGTTTTATAAATTAATAACGTATGTGTATATATTGTATGGAAAGCAAAATTTATCCCAAAAAAAAAAAAGCAACATTATAAGAGAGAATGTAATCAGTGTGACCTTACTCAAATCTAAAATTTAAGCTTTTATTTTTTTTATTTATAATTTTATAGAAAAAGGTACATTACAAATAACCATATACTTCACGGTGCAAGAAAGTACAATTTATCTATAACTTTTAATTCAAAAGGAAAAAAATATTAAAAGAAGAGATGAAAGCAAGTTAAGTGGCATTAATTAAAATATAGATAGGACAGGAGAGAAAGAAAAGCAGTATATGAAAGGAAGAGGTAGGAAGGTAACAGGAAGGAGGAGTAAGTTTTGAACTGATACGGAAAGAAGCATAGCGTTCAGACATAAGAGTGATGCCATTCACAAACAGACACACAAAAAGAGTGAGCAGCCCTTGGGTGCGGTGTTTCCTTTTCCACAAACATCCAAAATGTCACACTTGTATTTATTAGAGAGAGGACAAACTTTATTACCAATTGGTGGAGCACAGACTCAGTCACACAAATACAAATACAAATATTATTTTTTTGGTATTTTAAGTTCTTTCTCTCGGGGCTATGGCTTTATATTTATAATTACCTGCATGTACGTAAATAATAACACATCGTCACACTATGCTGCCACATTAATCATTATCAGTTCATCATACACAATAAAACTTCAGTTCTGGTTTCAACAAATTCGGAATCCAAAGACAAGTTGGAGGTGCGACAAAAGTATTAAAATGGACTTACTTCTCCTACTCCATAGCTCACATGACATGAACTAGCATTGAATTTGAGCGTATTAACTAGCTTAGCTTTACCCGTGCTCCTCTCCTTAACTCTTATTATATCCTCTCTCCCTCTACCTCTACCTTATTTCTAACAAACAACAATAAACCAAATTGAGCAGGTTTCACTTAACTCTTTTTTCCATGCATTTGCATTTGCATGGCCACTTTCAAATTCACTATTTATCTTCACCTACTATGACTTGAACATCAACACGTAGTTAGCTAGCTAGCATGGTATGTACATTTTCTCATTTACTATAATCAAGTTGTTGTCAATCAATTTGCTCTCTCTTTTCAGTTCTGCAGGGCTCAAGGATCATTTCTCTCTCATCTCAACTTCATTCCTAGCTAAATTCTTTGTAAGTTTTTTCTCATATAAAGAGCAGAGGAGCACGAATTTTTTTCTTGAGAAAAAAAAGAAAAAAAAGAATGATAATTCCAGTGAACGACTATTTCTCAGCATATACATTTGTTTTGGCAACTCATTGTGTATCTGTAAATTTGTTGTATAAGTTGTTGCACATACCCTTTTATTGTGTATTATTGTCTATGTCTGTATGACTCTATACGTGTTGAATGTTTAAATTCGGTCTATTTGTTGATTTAGGGAAAAATGTGTTCCTCCGTAACCAGCTCATAGTACTGGTGCTGCTGGATCTTAAATAGAAAGTATAGAGAACATTTCTATATAAATATACTCTTACCCTGGTTTAATAAGCTATTAGTCTAGGATTTAGCATACTATAAATACCCTACTACCATGGGTTCATAATGGTAATACATATAGCTTAATGGTAAATATGTTGACGTTCCTTTAAGGGTTGTTGGTGTCAAGCCAAGCCACATTAATTCCCAGCGTTCTCTTTCTGCCTTCTTTATTTTCTTGGTCATATTTTTTCATATACTTCATCATACTATCAAATTATCAATGTTATATCACATTTTCTGATATTGTATCAAAGTAATGTCTTAATATGATGTCAAAGTCATGTCTCATCTTTTCTAACGCTTTTAAGTGGTTTACTTAATGTTTTGGAAGAATCGTCACAATGGGGCTTGTGGATTTATTTTTTGTTGCATCTGCTCCGGTTTTGAAAGTGCTATTGTTGACTGCACTTGGCTCATTTCTAGCACTGGAGCGTATAGATATCCTGGGGGAGAATGCAAGGAAGCAATTGAATACTGTAAGCAATAGTTCTTGCACTTCAGTTCCATTCATCTATAATCCTTAGGCTTAAAGGCACGAGGCTTAACAATTAAACAAATAAATGCTTAAAAAAAAAAAAAAGTAAATTCCTGAGACTGGATGGACTAACAGTCACACGCTCTGTTTCCTGATAGGTGGTATTTTTTGTGTTCAATCCGGCACTTGTGAGTAGCAACCTGGCTAAAACAATAACTTTTGAAAGCGTTGTTTTGTTGTGAGTATCAATCTGATCACTGAACACGTATCTATGTTTTTTTATGGAATGTGCTGTTTTATTTATTTAAAGTTATCTGGTTTCCCTTTCATCTCATGTATTGTTCAACCTTTGATTAATTATGTAGGTGGTTCATGCCATTCAATGTTCTGGGTACATTCTTAATTGGCTCAGCACTAGGTTGGATGCTGATTAAAATCACAAGACCTCCCCAACATCTGAAGGGCCTGATATTGGGTTGCTGTGCGGCAGGTAGCCACCTATAAAATCCTTTACAACATGTACCATCATTTTCAACCAAGGAAACTATGGACACCAGCATTGCCATATGATTGTGGCAGTGCTGTGTTTGCCTATCAGCCTAGTCCTCTACCAACAAAATGCAGTCTTTGGCAAAGAGCCCTGTGATTTGGTAGCATTGTTCAATTCTTCCAATTGGGAGAACCTGAGTTTGGATACCCCTTGTTATAAGGGGAATAGAATATAATTCATCCCTTGGGTAAAATATATAAGTTCATGTTTTGGGTTGATGTGAACAGGGAATATGGGAAATTTGCCTATAATTATCATCCCAGCAGTATGTAGAGAGAAAGGCAGTCCATTTGGAGCACCTGATGTCTGCCATACATATGGAATGGCTTATGCTTCACTTTCTATGGCGGTATGCAGTTTCATTAGCTTTGTCTGTATTGATTCAGGATAACTGTACATAATATTAATCATAAAAATTTGCATAATATGTACTAATGAACCTGACTGCTCATCAATTTTATAAGATTCAGATTATGAGCCATCATTTTGATGGGTTGAAACCTACCACACATTCTAACCTTTGGCATAGCAAATTTCTCAAAAAAGCTATCATCCACTGTTTCACAATGAGCATCTGCATAAATACATTGACAAATATAGTTATTAGAGGAAATTAAGTGGTGAAGATTCTTATTTCTTATATTGCATTCACCACAAGTAAAGCATCACTATATATGCATGGTGGTGCATGAACATAATCCTTAAGCATGATGATGATTGACATTCTTTTATTGGGTTCTTCAGATTGGAGCCATTTATTTGTGGTCCTATGTTTACAATATTGTGAGGATTTTCTCAAGTAAGGTCAATGAAAAAGTCAACGCAGATGAGTTCACTAGCAATAAGAAGCCTAACGGGGCCGCTTCAAAATTACCCCATGGGAATTCCTCAGAAGCAGTTCTTACTTCAGAAAACTGTTCTGTCTCTGTGGACAATGCAAATAAACTAATGCTTCCTTCTGAGGAGGAAAAGAAGGTTGCTCCCTCCGCCTCCTTTGCTAAAAATGAGATTTATTATGATTTTGAAGTTCTTGCCTTAGAAGTTTAACAATTGTTTTTAGAAGGGGTGAGGGGTGGGAAGCTCATTACGCAATCATCATAATCTAAGTAAATGTAGTTATTAGTATTATTATTATTTTGTTCTTGTTGTTCTTCTTCTTCTTATTTAAACATTTCACACTTTCATGACAGGGACCAATCTTATATGCAATTAAGCACTACTTAAGGGTGTTTTCAAGAAAGATCAATCTCAAGGCATTGTTTGCACCTTCAACAACTGGAGCGGTATCTTTTTGGTTCTTTTATCTCACCAAGGCTCTCTCTTTCTCTGTGTGTGTGTGTTTGTTTTTGGCCTGAACCATATCTAGTTCTTTCAATCATCAGGAAATCATGTTCTTTAGAACTGATGACAATTTTTATAAGTCTTTAGGAAGAGAAAGGAAATCAGCTCTTAGAAAGAATGAGGAAAGCATGTTCTTCTTTTCTTGCTAACGTATGTGTTCCATAAATATAATTAGCCTTTTTGCTAAAATATGTTTTGAACATGTTACATAACACATTGAGGAAAGTACGTGGTTGTGTCCAAATTTATTGGCTTGAGATTTTTTTTTTTTGAAGTGGTGTCCCAACATGTATAAACTCTTAAGGACACCCTATCCAAACGCATTTATAGCAATATAATTGTCTGATTCATCAATCTGAAATGTATCTTATCACAACGTTACTCTAAAGTAGGGTAACAGATATTCAGAAATAATTCCTTATGTAATTGAAACATGTCTGCCAATAATCTGATGACTGATTTATTACATTTTCTTGTGTCATATCTAGATGGTTGGGTTTATCATTGGCGTGGTTCCCCAGATCCGAAACCTAATTATTGGTGGTGATGCTCCTCTACGTGTGGTCCTGGATTCTGCTTCTTTTCTGGGGTATACATATCCTAAATTTAAGCTATGTGATTCAAGGTTTTAAAAGTCTTGTGCTTAGTGCTCTCATTTGTTGGGATATGAATTCTACAGGTTCAGCTTATTGTTTCTTATTGCTTTTAGAATTCATGAAAAGTTTCCCACTTTTCTTTCTCTTATCTTCAGTGAAGCAGCCATCCCAACTCTCACTCTGATATTAGGAGGAAACCTTCTTAAAGGTATAAAATATTTAAATGTTTATCGTTATTACCTTATATAAGCCTAGTTCTGTATTTCTGTTTTTTTAATCTCTCATTTTGGTTTAGGTAAGTTTTAAGTAAATGTGGTACATTGTTATTCAGGTTTAAAAGGTTCAGGTATTCTGCAGCCACTAATCTTTGGCATCATAGCAGTTCGGTATATTTTCCTGCCTCTCTTAGGCATTATCATTGTTAAAAGTGCAATACGTTTTGGTTTGGTTCACTCAGATCCATTGTATCAGTTTGTTCTTCTACTTCAGTATGCACTTCCACCAGCAATGAACATAGGTACGATGAGTTTTTAATGTTGAGAAGTGAATACAATAATGTGAGCTTGATTTGTCTTCAATATATTTTATTTTGGTATTGTCTTTCATCACAACAATCCCTTATCTTTATGTGTTATGTTTTCATCATTGTCCTTCAAAATGATCTCTGTTAAAGTCAAAAGCAAATAAACTGTAGAGAGAGAGATGGGAAGCCAGGGAGTGGGAGAGGAAAAGTGGTTAAAGTGGGAATAGGAATCTAAAAGGTGGTTGCCATTCAAATGTCCAACTTGTTGTTCAACAAGTTGATTAAACAACCATGTTGATTTTTCATCCCTTGTATTCTTCACTACCATATGCTGCTAATGGAAAAGAGAACTAATACATCGCTACCAAGAAAGGAGAGCCCGTAAGTAAACACAAGGGATTTTTATTGTCAATTGGGTAACAATTTAAAGCATCAGAGATATACTTTTATATAAAAGAAAGCATCAGCGATATAGCTGTTGGGCTAAAAAATTTATACCTTGCAAAACATAACTTCTGTACAGTGATAAGTCTAACTGTCTATCACTAGAGCAACCTCTCTCCAGGTCAATCAGTAGGGATAGTCATATCATACTGAAGAGATCTTGAAGCCTATAATAATAAAGCTTTTAATAGAACAAATAAGATAATTAGGCTAATATATGAAACCATATATACAGATAGACATTTTTTTCTTTTCTTTTCTTTTTTTCACAAAACAGGAGAGCCCATTTCAGTGGCAACACAAGATTTAGACATCAGAGAGGACAAATCTGTCATGATTATACTCATATCATCTATATATGATTTCCTTTTGTTGGACAATTAACCACCACTTCTCAAAGAATTGAAATAATTAAGAAATGTCGAAGGGACTGGATTAATTTCATTGCATTGCTGCCATGAAAGTACCAGTCTACTTACTGCTGCATATAAAAGCAGACTCTGCTGTGTGCAAGAAACACTGTCCACTGTGCAAATTATTGACTCAACCAAGGCTGTACAGTTTCAAATATAATTTTTCATCTTGTTTTAATTTCTTGGTTTCGACATAACCACCTGATGTGTCAAATGACCTGTGAGAGGCTGACTTGGCCATTTAAGCACTGCCCAAGTATATATAATTGGTGAATGAAAAGAAGAATTGAGTGAGCCTCGTGTATAAGGTGCCATGAGATGTGAGTTCATCTTTGTGCATGTGTTAGTTGTAGTGTTCAAAAAGGTGTCTGTGAATTAATGAACTAAAAGTCCAATTGTTTATGTGGCACTTGTACCATAGTTATGTCCTTGTATTTCCATGCTCATGATAAAAGTGTATTCTCTTCACCACTGGTAATGCCCAATAATTAAATGTTGGACAAAATATGTGGTAAATGGATACTTCTATTTCAAAAACACCAAGATACAATTTTTTGGTATCAATGCCTCACACTTATGAATAAACAGCTTTTGAACTTTATACAATACATTTTTAATAAATTGACTCTAGGACAAAGACACTACCTCACACAGCACCACCTAATCTGCCACTTAAGGCAGCTATGTTCTTTTCTCTATTCTGGCTAATGCATCTTTGCATACTCAAATATAACCCTATTAGATAAAAGATACAGGAAGATGAAATATATCTTATTTGGAAATCTTTAATTATAAGCAGTGGAATCCTTGTTAAAATGTTTTTCCTTATTTGATATGGCAGGCACAATTACCCAACTGTTTGGAGCTGGGAAGAGTGAATGTTCTGTGATCATGCTGTGGACATATGCTTTCGCGTCAGTTTCACTGACACTTTGGTCAGCCTACTTCATGTGGCTAGTTGTTTGATCTGTTTCTCTACATAAAGTTTGAGATATCAATCTAAGTAGGTTCCTCCAGCCCCTTAAGCCAGGAATTTATGATAGCTGTAGCTTCTTAACTTATGTTGTAGAATAGTGCTTGAGTAATCCATGATTAAACAATATCATTTTTTTAAAATGTTTTTTCTTTCAGGCTCTCAAATGTCATTTTGGCTGTTCCTTAGATTTCATTGTTGCATATTAATAAACAGCCTTATAATGCAAACCAGGGGGCACGAAATGCAGTTGGAATAGACATTTTAAAAAAGGTTTCTCATAACCAACGATGGAATGGATACACAAAAGGTAAACAGTATTCATAACTAGTTCTGGCTCATGCCTAAAGCATAAATGAGATGAATAGTGCGAAGCCTGATAAAAAACAACCAGCAAATGCGATCAGAATCATCAGATGAGTATATGGAGAAGGATAAGATCAGGATCAAACAGAAAATTATCAGGGAAATTCATTTTGATTAATAACATTGGCAAAACAGATAGTATATATCAGAAATATCAAATAAGAAGTCTAAAAAATAAGCATCAGGTTAAGCAAAATTACTACTACCAGTAAAGTTAAAAAGGTCAGAGAGAGGATTTATGAACCTTGAGATAAATCTTTAAGAATCATTGTTGGAGTTGGAGAGGTCAGACTCAGAGCTTTGAGCAATTGACATCTGAGGACTCCATGGCTTAGATTAGGAGTAACTGAAATAGCTTAACTGTAGTACAGTCAATGGATAACAAAATAATTATTACAATGTCAAAGCTAAGGTGCCGATTCCCAAAGACAAGGTCAAAGTAGGAGTAGGATTGGCAGTAGAAAATATAAATTCCAGAATATGATGTTGTATAAGGGGTTTTGGATGTGCAATGGACAAGGAATCAAGGATGAAAGGAAATGAAATGTTGGAAAGTAACATCGTACTGTAACAATGTTTCAATGCCTCTCATGTTAAGGGGGATTGAGCAGAAGAAGAAAAAATTGTGTCATGAAAGTGATAGAATGCTCTTGGTACTGTGTATTAACCACAAAACTCAACATGTGAATCCCCTATTATATATACAGAAAGCTCCAACTACTGCCCATTAATTTATTTTGACTGTAATAGAACAACACCACATGGAAACAAGGTTAAACAGTACACAAACTTGTGGCTTGGATAGGAAAGGCACATCACCATGAAAACCAGATAACCACCACCAATGATTCTGATCTTCAGGGTATGAGCCATCAATCCATATAGATATACTTGAACAGCTAGAACAATCTCTTTTTTTTTTTGTGTGGATAGATAATCAAAGTTTATTGCATAAAAAGAACATCATGTTCATAATGGTGAACAGTCTATGCTTATAACAAATAACAGCTACAACATTCTTAGCATCTAAATAACAAGGATAATAAGAATCTGTGTTATATACATTCATTTAGCATACAAGGTAATTTTATTTTATTTACATGAATAATACAATATAAACCAATAATTATCCCGTCAAAGAAACATGGTTGATTTGTCAAAACTACTATTGAAGTAAACCAATGATAAACCACCGGTATCAAATAATTTTTTTTTTTTTTTTTTTTTTGAGTCAGGTATCAAGTTAAAAAATTTAAGATAAAAAAATATTACTAAAACATTAAAAAGCTACAGTGGTACACAAAACAAAACTATGAAGAAAACTAAAAAAATAAATAAAACAAATAAAGTACGAATAAAAATCTGATTTTTGTGGTCTGCCTGTGGTAATGTGGTACACCGCACGTAGTAGCAGGCCTCATTTTTACTAAGCTAGAAAGTAGAAAAGTAGAAACAGATGACTTCAACAAACAAAAGAAAGAGCATTATGAAAAACCAGAATAGTGAGAGAAATAGAGATCCCACCTTGAGAGATTCGATCACCGGGAGGATGCAGCAGAGCAGACCACAAGGACTGTGGACTTTGACTGTGGCCTGTGTGTGTATGTTAAATTTTTTGGTTATTTTCTTTATCTATTTCTATTTGGTCCGGTTTCGATTCAATTAATAATACAGTCAGGAACTAATAAGAACTTAAAAATTAAAAAAAATAAAGAGGGTATAAATGGTATTTCGCGATTATATCAACAGCATCACGTAGGGTTGGGTTGGGGTTTCTACTGCAACTGCCACTCTTCTTGTTTTACAAAGAAAGCCGCTGCCTGTTGCTGTATCACTCACTCCATCAGCTAATTTCTCAGTCTCACAATCACAAAACAAAATAATGATGGTAGGAGGAGGAGGAGGAGGAGAGTTCGAAATTGGAGAAGTCCCATTCAACCCAGACGGATGGGGCCCTCCTGATTCCTCCAATCTCAACCTTAACCTCCCTGTCAACGTCCCCTTCGCCCCTTTCTCCCGTTCCGATAAGCTTGGGCGTATCGCCGACTGGACTCGCACCAACTTCAACAACCCCAACCAGAACCGCTCCAAGAACCCTTCCGATTCCGTCTTCGATTTCTCCAACGACGACTCCTTCCCTTCCTCCGGCGCCGCCGATGACGACTCCTCCTTCCGTCTCGTCGATGGCAAGCCTCCCCCTAAGCCCAAGTTTGGCCCTAAGTGGAGGTTCCAGCAACAACGCCAGCTCCCTCAACGCCGCGACGAGGAAGTTGAAGCCAAAAAGCGTGAGGCCGAGAAGGAACGCGCTCGCCGCGACCGTCACTATAATAATAACCGCTCCAACGCCAACAACATGATGCGCCGAGAGCCTTTGAAATCCTCCGTCGACATCCAACCCGAATGGAACATGCTCGACCAGATCCCCTTCTCCACCTTCTCCAAGCTCTCCTTCTCCGTCCCTGAACCCGAGGACCTCCTCCTCTGCGGTGCTCTCGAGTTCTACGATCGATCTTTTGACCGCATCACTCCCAAGAACGAGCGCCGTCTTGAGCGCTTCAAAAACCGTAATTTCTTCAAGGTTACCACCACTGATGACCCTGTCATCCGCCGCCTCGCCAACGAGGACAAAGCCACCGTCTTTGCCACTGACACCATCCTCTCTACCCTCATGTGTGCGCCCAGGTCTGTTTACTCCTGGGACATTGTCGTCCAGAGGGTCGGGAACAAGTTGTTCTTCGACAAGCGTGATGGCTCTCAGCTCGATTTGCTTTCTGTCCACGAGACCTCTCAGGAGCCCTTGCCTGAGGCCAAGGACGATATCAATTCCTCCTATTCCCTCGGCGTGGAGGCTGCTTACATCAACCAGAATTTCTCCCAGCAGGTTCTCATTAGGGATGGGAACAAGGTCGCATTCGAAGAGCCTAACCCCTTCGCCAACGAAGGAGAAGAGGTTGCCTCTGTGGCATATCGCTATAGGCGCTGGAAGCTCGATAACGATATGTACTTGGTGGCACGGTGTGAGGTACAGAGTGTTGTCGAAATTAACAATCAGAGGTCCTTCTTAACTCTGAATGCACTCAACGAATTCGACTCCAAATACTCCGGTGTCGATTGGAGGCAGAAGCTCGAGACTCAGAGAGGTGCTGTGTTGGCCACTGAGCTAAAGAACAATGCCAATAAGATGGCCAAATGGACGGCTCAGGCTTTGCTAGCTAGTGCCGATATGATGAAACTGGGGTATGTCTCTCGGGTTCATCCTCGCGATCATTTCAACCATGTGATATTGGCAGTTGTTGGGTACAAGCCAAGGGAGTTTGCTTCACAGATTAATTTGAATACTTCGAATATGTGGGGGATTGTGAAGTCCATTGTGGACTTGTGTATGAAGTTGAATGAGGGGAAGTATGTGCTTGTGAAAGACCCAGCCAAACCACAGGTTAGAATCTATGAAGTGCCTGCGGATGCATTCGAGAATGATTACGTGGAGGAACCACTGCCGGAGGACGAGCAGGTTCAGCCGCCCACCGAGGATGCTGAGGGCGCAGAGCCAAATGCTGCTACAAATGATGTGGAGGAGAAGGAGGTGGTTGCACAAGCTTGAAGGGTAATGGTTCTTAATCTTACATAACTTAAATGAGAATTAGAATTTTGTCTTCCTTTTGTTTTCTTGGATATGAGAATTCCAATTTTGACTAACTTATTATTTTTACCTAAAAGAATATTTAGGTAAAGAACAAATTTGCATGCCCTCTAGTGTTAATATTAGTAAATTCTTGACCAGTCATGTAATTTGATGATATTGTGCTGTGTGTTCAAAACATACATGGTTTGTCTTTTACTTTTTAGGAAGTCCCAAATTATGCCATCAGACATGAGGCAAACTGTTGTTGTAGAAGTTTTATTTACTGCCTGAATTTCTCTGAGTTTAATGTGATCATTGCTGAATCATGAACCACCATACCATCCCATTTAACTGGCATGCCTTCTTGGCCGGACTACGATGGCTTTATAGATCCTTTTAGTGCAGAATCTGTACCATCCTATAGTTGGTTGAAACTGGTGATATTTAGAAAGATTTAGTGATATAGGTCATTTTTATGTTGTGATTAAGTGATATAGGTTAGAGTGTTCATTTCCTTCAATAAAAAGTCTTATTACCTATCAAAAAAAGTATGTTGTGATGCTACAAGTTAACAAGTTGATGTTTTATTAATGGAGTGGCATGTGATATGGTAAAAGATATAGGCACTTCTCCAAAAAAAAGAAAAATATATAAGTTAATGTTTCTAATAAGATTCTTACGTCCCTTTTTAATGTGTAATGAATAATGGTTATGTGATGGATTTTTGACTCACTGTTGTGAGCTTCTGCAGTGTGTTTGTTTAATCATTTATGTATGTATGTGTATATCTATATTCTAACCTTCTATGGTTATTTGTCATTCCTCTCATGGACTATGATTGCCTCTGACAGTTTGCGAGGCTATTTGTGCTTATTTATTACGAAACATCCTTGTATATTATTGTTTCTCTTTTTTTTGGAAGATTGACACCTCCTCCCAGGGAATTCTTTCCTCTATTCTCTGTGGAAGTCTGTATTTTTCTTTTGTAATTTAAGTAAGGAGTAGACGAATTTTCTGTTTTAAACCCTCTGCAAAAAAATAAATAGGATTTAATTGTATTTGAAGTTTCAATTTTTTTATATTCAATCAATCTTTTTTGTGCAACTGTAATTGTAGAATTGAATTTTATAGATGGCAATGCAGGCAAGGAGGTGAACAAGACATTTCATACCTCCTTTTGATGGAATGATGTGCTGTGTACACATTACTTTGCAATGAATGTCTCTAGGACACATAAAGCTACTGCAACCATAATTTGGCTTGAGATATTAAACTAGAAGTAGAATAAGTTAATCTTGATTGGTGAAAAGCCATGGAGATGTGTTGGTCGCTACATTTTATTGGAATTGAACTGAAAATCTTAATGTGTCTATATATTGTAATGGTGACCTTCTTACGTACTATACCATGTACAATAAATGAATGAAACAGTTGTGGAGTAGTAAATTTATGGTGCTCCAATGACATTGGCATTGGCAGAGTTGCTTATATTCTCTTTCCTGAGTGGTCAATTTCATGTTGTGATATGTGTGTGTGTGTGTGTGTGTGTGTGTGTGTGCATATATACATGTATGTATATTTTTTCCTTTTTCTGTTGTACCTCTTTTTAGCTCAAGGAAGCTCATAGATTGGTGCATTGGAATTTTTAACAAATACTACTCCCAGGTTTAGGGGAGTGAAAGGTGGTTTCATGCTCAGGGCTTTTAGTAATTTTCTCTTTTCTTTTTAGGTAATTTTCTGGAAAAATTTTCTAAATTATCTTAAGAATTTATAAACTAGCTATATTTGGTGGTCAAGTCCTAAGAACTTTTAGAATGGGGTTAATGGAAAAAAGGAGCAGAAGAGTGTAAAATACTGCTTGATAGATGCTAGAGGCTTTAGGTGCCTTCTAAATGAGGAGCATCTTCTTTATTTAGACCTAAGTATCTGTATTAGTGCACTCTTTCCATAAGATGTTAGTTAACAATAGTTTTCCCATATATTCTGTGTTAGTTGCATGCAACCTTACATAGGGCATCTCATGTAAATGTCTCAGGCCCATTAAAGAGAGTTTATAAGCTGAACATCACTGTGTTTGTGTAGAATTGTCAGTATTAGTATTTTGAAATGCAATTTATGTGCCAAATAGGTGAAGGTGTTTAGATAAAAAAGTCTAGTTGCAATTTGTTGAGGTACCTAGTCATGGCAGTTACTTTGCAACTGTTATCCTCTGGTCTTGAATGCCCTTTTTTTGAGGTACCTAGTCATGTGGAGGAACTACTGGTTAGGTAATTTGCCATAGGTAGATGTACATTCTCAAGCTTTATGTAATTTTTTCCCCAACTTCTGGCTGGTAAGTTGTCACAAAACAATGCTTTAGTTGTTGAATTTTTTATTCAAAGCTCTATGGCTTGGAGTTGTACTTAGAGATTGATCTTCTTCATCATTAAATGCTTGATGCTGAGTGCCGACCAATTGCTTTTTATTAACGTGAAGATTGATTTGTTCATATATGCTTTGGTTTGTTCAATGTTTTTACTGTTTACAAACTTGGTTTATTTTTATGTACTAGGGCAATCTAATGATTGATGCTTGGGATTAATCCTATCTCCTCTGCCGACTTCAGAGATTGTGACTTACACATTGGGTGTTTTTAACCGTTGCAGACAATAGTGAGTGGAAGCTCCAAGATCATGGCCACTACAATTGTCAGCAGCAAGAATACAGCAACTTTTTTTTTTTTTTTTGGAGCAGTTCGAAGTGCATAACCTGAAATTCTAGACTCTTTAGCCCTTTGATGTTATTTGATAATATTATCCTTTCTTTTTGGTTGAGGTGTTGTTGAGTTTTGGAAAATAGCATTTTGGACCCAATTTAAGGATGAGAATATATTGAGTACTAGGAAGAGATTATGAAAGCATTGAAGGATTTGTTTGCCTATTTGTGAGCTTTGTGATCATTTTTTTTTTTTTTTTGAATGAAAAAGGGGGTCTTCGGTGTGAACTCATCGACCTCACGTCATGTGACGGTAATGGGTAATACTACGTGTACCACCGAGGCCTTGTTGAGGTTATCGCTCAAACCACTTATCAAGTGAAGCAATTCGATAACTCTTACCATCAAGTTACACTCTCGCGGTGGTATTATTATGTTTAGTAGTTTCTGAGTAAACACTGATCGCATATTTGATATGTTAGTCAAACTCTTTTCTTTTTTAATGCACCTACTAGAAACAAAGAGAAGGTAATTGGAAGTTGTTTTCATTTTCAAATAATATAATTTTACTTGTATAAAAAATCACTTATAAATTTCATAATGATTGAGAGTTAAAAGAGTTACCTTGTAAACGCAAAACATTAGTAATATATTTCTGGTCTAAATCAACTAGCTAATGCTAACATAATGTTGAGGATCTCCTATCTTTCTTGTTCAAGGGCCTCTTAGAATTATTTTGAGGGCCAACAACATAACGTCATTTTGCTGTTGTGTGTGTGTGTATATATATATATATATATATGTTTTCCGTTATAATAATGACATCTGATGCAAGTGATTAAAACCAACTGGCATATTGCCTTGCCAATGTTTGGCATAGTCATTGTGAAAGGAAAGGTGCAGTTCATTCGGGTTTGGTGCAGTCTTTGTGGTACAGTGTATCAGTTTGTTCTACTGCTTTAATTTGCACTACTGCAAAATAACCGTTGGTATGATATCATCTTATTGATTAAGTAATAACTAGCCTCTGAGCATGCGCTCACGCGCGTGCTCAGAGGCTTTTCTATTTTTTGGGTAAGAATTCATTTAGAGTATTTATTATAATTTGAGATTACTACATTTTTCAATCACAAAAAGAAACCTAGGGGTGTGATGAAAAATTATTTCACTGCACATAATACTCATTACATCCCTAGGTTTTTTTTTTTTGGTAATTGAAAAATGTAGTAATCCTAAATAATAATAAATGCTCTAAATGAACTCTTACAAAAAAAATAGAAGAGCCTTTGAGTACACGCGTGAGCGCGTGCTCAGAGGCTAGTATTTTGTATGTAGTATTTTGTTGAATATGAAATAGGTGTTAGTTTTTATTTTCATAAAAAAAAAAAAAAAAAAATTGTTTTAAGCTTTGCCCCCCCCCCCCCCCCCCGCGTCCCCCCCAGGTTCAAATCCTGGTTCCATCCCTGACATTGATCAAATGAAGCTAAGATAAAATTGTAAATAGTCCAGAAAATTAGACATCAAATTTTAACACTAATTTTGATTAGATAATTACAGTTATATAAAATACGGACTAATGGTAAGAAAATCTCCTCAAAAACTCAATTGTTGTAGATTCCAATGAGATGTTGCGCACTTATATTCTACAAAATCCAACTTGAAAAAATCAATCTAAGAAGCTTAGTTCATGTCACGAAAAGTTTATCAAATCATGCTTTGTATTCAATAACTTCCAAAACAAATTGATCAATACTGGACTGAAACCATGAAGACTTTTAATTTTTTTTCCTTTAATATGGATGCATGTTGAATGATAATTATATAAATTTTTTTCAGTTGAATTTGTTACGGATGTATTTTATAATGCCAAAGCCCAAGATTTCATCAATCACCACACAACATCATGAACGGCCTAAAAAACAACTTTAACCGAACATAAGTTCAAAGTACACGCATAATGCATAAAGAACAACTTAAATCAAAGGAAATAAGTATTTACAAAAGTAATAATTTATAATATAAAAAAAAAATCAAAAGTAATAAAAGTATTAAAAAAGTATGAACAAACTCAACCAAACATTTAAGGAGAAAAGCTACCAAATATATAACGGTACACAAATTTTTGTTTTTTGCTGAGTAATGGAACACGATTTAGTGGCAAGACCTGCACCTTCAAACCTCTCGGTAGGACTCATTGACCGGCGTTTCAAGATTTCTTCCTAGTGTCCATGTTGCTGTGATGGTAGTGGACGCGCGCAGCGGGCAATCTCTTTGAGTGTTGAGTAAATACCTTTTGAATCTTGTTTTGAGTGGCTGTCACCTGTTACCAAAATGCAAAAATGATGGTTGTTCTTGGTATATATAAAATTATAAAAAAGTAAAAAAGAAAAAAAGAAAAAAGGACTTGAGGATAGGGATGGGGATTGGATAGTTGTAGGCCCTATTTTTGAGGGCGAGGGAGGAGAATGAATGTGAACATAAACAATTAACTGTGAAATGTGAAAGAAAGGGTTTTGTATTTTCTTTTTTCTTTTTCTTCAACAACAATATAATAAAGCTTTTAAATTTTAAAATTTTTCCAATTGAACATACTATTTGGAGGGGGAAACAAAGGTGTTGTGAATTTGCATGACCATGGCAGTGCCTCGCTTGGACTTCTTTCCTCTAGAGTTGTCGGCTACTGAGTCGTCAATGGAGCCAAGAAAGAAGGTAGTGCTTGGTACATTGGTAAGAAATCTTGATCGACTTCGTCAATTCCTGTTTTAGAAAGCATGTGTTTTCAAAGTTATAAGTGAAAAATAAAAATAAAATACGAAAAAACCTAAACAATGGGAGACGTAATAGAAAAGAATTCACCATTGGCTCTGTGTATTTGGAAACCGTTTGTGTAACCAAAAATGTAATGTTAGCCTTTTTGTAAAACAACTGAAAAAATCTATTTTTGTGGGGGAAGAAGATAAGTGAAGAAGCAGTTTTCGATTCCTTTGATGCTAGAAAATAGGAGAGAGAAATTTTAAAATAAAACAACCATTTCAGATAAGAAATTTAAACGTGAGATCATGGAGTAAGGAAAACAAATTCTATTAAAAAAATTGAAAATGTTTAAACAAGAGAGTGGTCCTATGTTTTCTCAAAAAAAAAAAAAAAAAAAGTAATCCTATTTTGTTGACAATGTTTTAGTGGGAGTTAAAAGACGTAGTTTTACTAAATTATCATTTAGTTTTGTCTCTACTTAAACCTAGGAAAATAGGAGTATTTTGGAACTAAAAAAATCTGGTCCAAACAGTTGCAGCCCCTTAAATAGTAGTATAGATAATAATAATAACTGCCCTATCAAAATAATAATAATAATAACTAGCCTATGTGCACATGCTCACGTGCGTGTTCAGAGGCTCTTTTATTTTTTGGGTAAAAATTAATAATTTGCATTTATTATAATTTGGGATTTCTACTTTTTCCAATCACACAAAAAAAAAAAAAAAAACCCTAAGGTTGTAATGAAATTTTTCTTTAAAAATTTGAAAAAAAAGGAAGACAAAAGAAACAAATACATCGTGATGAAGCAAAAAAAAAAAAAAAAAAAAATGAATACATAGGGTGAATTTTGTATATTGGAGGAGTTTTAAAACTAATAAAAGAGTAATTTTATTTTGTAGGGAGTTAGTGAGTAGAAGTAGGAATTTAAATTAACGTAAAAGTAGGAGTTTATTAGAAACATGAAGACATTTCAACGTAGAAGTATAAATTTATTATTTTTGTCAATTTATTATTTTAACCTCATTTTTAAGTTTTAGGTATGAGTATTTTTGACAATAAAAAAAACAATATTTAACTTTCTTTTTCCAATTTATTATTTTAACCCTATTTTTAAGTTGTTGGTTAATTAATTTAGGGGTATTTTTAATAGGAAAAAAAACAATAACTAATTTTCTGAATCCTCTTAATATATACAAACAAATAATAATAATAATAATAATAATAATAATAATAATAATAATAGGACAAAACTTATATACAGTATTTTAGGTACTGTTTTTTAGGTCTCCTTCTTAAGATTCTGTCATGTAGCTGCTTAACATAAAAAATACACTTCCATTCATGAGAAAAAAGCCACATGGTAGAATTTTAAGAAAAGAACCTAAGAAACAGTACTTAAGTATTGTACATAAGTCTTACTCATAATAATAATAATATCTGTCCATCTATAAAGTAGCCGCTATCTACCTTGACAAATTTAAGAATTTATATGATAAAGAAAAACAACATAATAAAATAATTAATGGAGTTGAATTGACTGTGAGCCACAACAATGGCCGCATCATCTACCCATTTTCAACATTTTCTCTCTTTTTTTTTAATTCTTTTTTTTTTCTTATTAATTTATCAACTTATTGTTATACTTTTTCTAATGGACTATTTGGATTGAGAAGGAGAGAGGGAGAGTAAAATAGAGTAGATTTAGCCTTAAATTAATATATTTTCAGTCAATTCTACTCCACTTCTCTCCATTTCCCCTCATTCCTCCCTCAATCTAAACGGGCCCTAACTTTTCTCCTCTATTTTACCTTTTTCATTTCTCCATTATCATCTACCTTAATATCACTTTTTCTCTATCCTTTTATCTTCCTTTATTCTTTTTCTTTTTATATTCTCCTCCTCTTACTATAAATTTACAATTCTCTTTTCCATTCTATTCATACTTTTTTCACACACAAAATTTTATATCTCTCTCTTTCTTGAGTCTTTTGACTAAAAATTGCAAAAAATGGAGTTTATTGTTGTTCTAGGTACTGCTTAAAGTTATTTGGCTAAATGAGGAGAGAGATTGAATTTTAGCAACGGTGTTGCCGAAATTGTAAGAAAAAGTATAATGTGTTAGGAGAGAGAGAAAATTGAATTTTGGTAATAAGATTACCGAAATTCTTGTCCCGCTCATACTGCCTGAAATGGAAACCAATTGTGACAATGGCATTGCCGAAAATAGGAGAAAAAAAAAAAAAAGAAGGAATTGTGGCAACTAAGTTGCCAAAAATGGAGGAAAAAAAAAAGATGCTACTTCCACAGTATTATTCACAACAAATTACAGGTGTTTAGTTGTAATTGGTTCAAATTTGAACATAACACTAATATTACTTTTTTGCTCCAATAATAACAATCAGTAACAACCTAACACTTACGATTTGTTGTAAAAATATTGTGAATGTATCATTTCTAAAAAAAAATTATGGTGTCGAAATAGAAAGGAAAAAAAAAAGTGGCAAATTGTTTTTTTTTTCCTTTATTTCGGCAATGCCATAGCCACAAAACAATTTGTCACATTTTTTTTTCCTTCTCTTTCGGCACCACAATTTTCTTTTAGAAATGATATGTCCACAACATTTTCACAACATTTTTATAAGAAATTATAAATGGCAGGTTGTTATTGATTGTTGTTATTGGAACAAAAAAGTAATTTTAGTGTTAGGTTTAAATTTGAACCAATAACAACTAACCATCGGTAATTTGTTGTGAAAAATATTACGAACGTAGCATCTTTTATTTTTCCCTCCATTTCGGCAACTTAGTTGCCACAATTTTTCTTTTCCTCCCATTTTCGGTAATGTCATTGCCACAATTAGTTTCCATTTCGGGTAAGACAAGAATTTCGGTAATCTCATTACCGAAATTCAATTTTCTCTCTCCCTTAACCCATTATACTTCTTTTTGTAATTTTGACAATACCGTTGCCAAAATTCAATCTCTATCCTCATTTTCTCAAATAACTTTAAAGAGTATCTATATCACCAACAAAATTCTTTTTTGCAATTTTTAACCAAAGGTCTCTTCTTTCTCTGTCTCTCGTTTTCCACGCACAAAAGGTTATCTCTCTCATTTTTTTTTTTTTTCATTTTTATCAGCCCATTTTCATTTTTTTGTTTTGTTTTTGCAGTACTTTATCTACCGGTGGCTCCACTACCAAGGAAGTAGCCAGTAGCCACCACCAAAATTCAATAAGTTAAAAAAAAGACACTGTTCCTTTCAAACGGCAAAACCATACAACATGTTATTGTTTGTCTGTTAGATTATGGGCTTGAAATTGAAATTGGGTTTCAACGCCGGTGGTGGTGGGCCCATCAGAGTCCGCGGGTGTTGTTGTTGAAGTCCGCATTCCCTTCTTCTCCGCCAAAAAAGAAAGACTTGGACAACCCTAACAAACGTCATCAAGATTGCATCGCCATCAATGCCCATAGCAAAACCTCTGTGCACAAGGTTTGTTATTAGTGAATATAGCGTGCTAACAACCTGTCAACCACGGACACCTCGAGTTCGTGTCCGTGTCGGACACGCCTGGACACTCCACGCGTGTCCTCTTTGTTTTTTGTTAGGAGGATTCTTTTTGGGAGGTTGAAATTCAATTGATTCACTCACCATGTAAAAAATGACTCAATAGGATCATTACATAAAAAAATCTGTTAGCCAATGATGCAATTTAAACATTCATTTTAAATTACAAATTTTACTAAAAACGTTGTCATTTCATAGATCTTATTGTTTGATGATTATAACAGAATTAAACATATATAATGTTTAAACTGTTTAACTTGCTAAAAGATTTGGACCGAATTATTAGCTCATTTTCACAAAATGAAGTACTAAGGACTAATTTGACAATTGAAGTAAACGTCAAGAGACTAAAATTGAACTTTAGCATTTTTTTTTTAAATTTTATTTAAAAAAGATGCATTTGATTTTAGACATGTTTTTAAAAATTTTGACAGTAATTATTTATTTTTAAAACTTAAACTAAACATAAAATATGTCTATAGATATGAAGATATATTATTCATTTAATTAATTCTTTGTTGTATCAATCCTGTTCTAATTTTTCAAGAGTTATGGTGTTTTCGCGTCCTGTCATATATTGTCTGTTTCAATGTCTGTACCAGTGTCAATCCGTGTCTTTGTCCACTCTCTCTAATATTTTAGAATGTGTGTGGTGATGATGGTGTTTTATCATGGTTCAGGTACCAATAGATTCTTGAGCTAGTGGAGTTCAAGCCGGAGGAAGTGATTTCAAGGGAAGCTACTCTACTTATTTTCATGGTTGGCGTTCCTAACATTGCCAAGTACGTTTTAATTAATTCAATCCATCAAATTGCATTGTCTTGCTTTCCTGGTAAGCTGTTACTATTTTTTTGCTAGATTATGTAGTTTGAATGTCACTGTCTTTAAATGGAACTATGGGGAAGTTTATTAAATTTTATTGAACAATAACTGCTTTCGTTTTCTTTCATAGTGCAGGAGAAGATGAAGCGTGCTACTGTCGTCCCACTCCTGGTGTTACTCAAGATATTGCTGGATACAAGGTGAAGAGATTCTGTGTTTTATGGTTTATTACCTTAGAAAGTAAAAAGAGAGACTGAAAGTCTAGTTTCATGTGTCTTTCACAGTTGATGTTGTTGCTTTTATGAGAAGCAAACTGATTGCAAGGAATTTATTTCTGACTTAATTGGTTGATTGCCCCCACCCCCAACCCAATTTTGCTAACTGTCTTACTAATTCTTACTAATTTTTTTACTCTTGATTTTCTTTTTTAGCTGGCAAGCATTTGTAGGTTTACATGAATAGGAAAATAAACTATCTGGTTTAGGTATCTGGTTTTATTGCCAAATTGTGGTCTATGGTGTTTGGTTTATTTGGAGTTTGTTGGGTGATGTTGAAGAATGTTGTTGAGTTGTCAGCTCGCTGGCCTGGTTGTTTTTGTTGTCATCGGAATGGGAATTTGACAATTTGTGGATGGTTGCCCCCGCATTGTTTGATGTGTTGCTTATGGAGAGAGAGGAACAATTGGAATTTTGGGATACAGAGAGAGCTTTGCATGATCTCAAATTATTTATCTTTAGAACCTTGTTGGACTGGATGTCAACTTTGCATAGTCAGCCTTTATGTTCTGTTTTTGATTTGATAGATTCATGTGTATAGTTGGGCCACACTATTTTTTTGATATCAACAAAATTGCATTACTTATATAAAAAGAAAAGTTTGTAACAAGCTAGTTTGGGACTAGTTTATAAGCTAGTGTTTTTGCTTTTTAGCTTTTCTTTACACTTTTTCTTACTTTTTCTCACTTTTTCAAAATACAAGTATATTTTAGCATACTTTTAACAAAAAGTTTTCAGCAAAAAGTTAAATAAGTTATTCCCAAACGAACACCGAATTAGTTGCATAAACTTTATTTAAAGACATGTTTTTAAGGTCAGGCTAAATCATCAATCATTTACCTCTTTCCTTTTCTTTTTAAAATCTTATTTTTTATTCTATCTACTGTTTCCTTTCTCCCTCTGTTGTTGATCTGCTGTTGAATTCTTTTAGTATATGTATGTTTAAATGCTGACGTTGAATTGTTAAGCTGCAGATTGCGCATCAGCCTAGCATATATGTCCTAGAAACTCCGGGTGTATTGGTTCCAAGTATCCCTGACATAGAGACATAACTGAAGCTGGCTTTTGCAGGTATCATGCGCTTGCAAATAATTTCTCTTAGTTTCTTGTGAGATTTCTTACAGTACACATGTGAATGTGCTCAAACATATACACATAAAAATGAGCGACTCTACAATCATGATTAAGGGAAGTCATAGACTACTCAACCTGAGCTGATTTGGTTGCAATAAAAAAATTGGATTCAGCTTCAGTATATGTGGTTTTTTTTGGGGGTTGGGGGGAGTTGTTCAAGTCAACATGAAATTACTTTTGTCACATTGTACTCCTTATTCTATCTGATAATGCTTACCAAATTCTTAAATGCACATAAAGGGTCTGTAAAAGATTCAGTGGTAGGTGAGGAGCGAATTGCACAATACTTGCTGGCAGTTTTAAATACTCAAGGGACTCCCCTTCATTAGAAGCACTTGAACAGTAGGAGACTAGAGGGGATTCAATATGATTCTAAGGAAAAACATGAGTATAATCTTAAAGATCTTCGGCCAAAAAGGACGGAGCCGCCAAATGACTCTGATATGCTTTACATTGAGTTAATTTAGGATCGTTTTCATTTAATCATTTTATCCAGGATGGCCCAAAGTATTTTAAAACTTTTTGTCACATGACAAGTTTGAAATGAGACAAACTTAACTATGGGCACAAGAAAAATTATTGCCATAGAACTGAATGAATTTCGTGATAAGTCTTATCGTTGAGTTATTACACGGGTATGACACCAATTTTGTTCTTCTGACTGGATGGAAAATAATCAGATAAGGATTGATTTTTTTTTTTTTTTTTTTTTTTTTTTTTTTTGTGACAGTTAGTTTTCTTGTCATGAATGAAGATTAAGTTTTGATAACATATTTTCCGGTCATGAATGATTTTTAGTGAGCTTAAGTTTTGATAACATATTTTACTTGTTGGTTATGGACATTTATGTAGGACATAATGAAGTTATTCTGTTGTGCTTACTGTATGAAAGGGGCTTTTAATGACCAAGGAAAAGAAAGGAGAATGTAAATCTAGAAATGTGGGCATATGCTAGGCAGATAGAGTCAATGAACTATGACTTTAGATATGGCATGCTTAATTTGAAACAAATGAACAGTAAGTTCAGACAAAATAATCTGGGGTTTTTATCTTTAGTTGATGGCTTTTAAGAAGGATGAAGAACTTTTTGGTTATTTGTGACAGTGATGTTCTTTTGTTAATACTTTCTATAGAACTGAAAACTTATAATTTTAGATACAAATATCACTCTATTCAATGTTTGTTATACTCCACATTTCTTAGTAACTAAGCTTGTTATTCCACAAAGTCCTTAGTGCCTACCAAAAAGAATCATAAAACATGAATGTAAGAACAAATACTTGAACATATTAATCCATGGATCTCTCAACTTTATACACAAGAATGTAGTTAAGGTAGTATATACACGTAACACGTTTATTTATTTACACATCTTACTTTGAATTACAATGACATAAATGTTTATTTTTACATAAAATACAAAATGCAAAATAACATATTTATTTATTTATTTACATCACTTAAAAGCAAATTAAATAACAGAAGTATTTATTTATTTACATATTGTAAATCCAAATTGTAATGAAGAAATGCTTACAAATTATGGAAGGAACTTGTGACTTTGAATTGAGCAACATTTAGATTCTATTGGTTGTGACTTGTGTTGAACTCCTGAAATGAAATTTGTAGTTATATAGTATATCGGAAACTAGCCGTAAGCATAATACTATGAAAAATGATTATACAAAAGAAAAATAAATAAATAGAAATTTAATATGTTCATTTAAGATTTTATGTTTCAATACCTTGCTGCCCAAACTTTGAAACACAATGTTCTAGAAACAAGATTCAATTCCTCCTTGAATTAAATAGGATTAAATGTTTCTTCTTCTTCTTCTTCTTCTCTCTCTCTCTCTCTCTCTCTCTCTGAATCGGTGGGGGGAAAATAAATATTTAGAAGACCGGTGTAGTTTTGGAAATTCAATTTCATCCAAAAAGATATTTTTGGTTTTAATTTAATTTGAATCTAATTTGGACAAAGAGAGCTTCAGCTGGTTTTTTATTTTTTTAATTTATATATAAATGAAATAGGAGGTTTGGGTTCATAGCACAAAAAAGAAAAGAAAAGAAAGTTGTAAAGACTATCTATAATAATAGGACAAAAATACTAACAACAAGACAAATTTGCCCTTACCTCATCATCTTCTGTTGGTAAATTTTCGCTACCCTCATCAAGAACAATCTGTGGTACATGAGCGATCTTCTCTACATTTTCTACTCAGATTAGGACAACCATATATCAACAATTCTGTTAGGGCCTCCATCCCCTCTGGTAGAGATGACAACTTAGGGCAATTGTCAATCCAAAGTGTCTGTAGTGATTTCAGACATGGCAACCACTCCGGCAAAGCCGTGAAATTTTCACATCCTCCAATCCATAGCAGCTGTAAAGTGTTTGCAGATCCTTGGAGCCATTGGGGCAAAACCTCCAACTTTGGTAAACGGAAAAACATTAAATTTTGGAGGCTCAACTTGAGATCTTGATTGTCTTCTTCTCCCGCTACCTCCATCAAACTAAGCTCTTTACAATCCCTAATTATTAGGGTCTCTAGGGCAGTTAGGTGTTTGATACTTAGCGTCAAAGAGGTCAAACTTGGACAATCTCCAACAACCAATGTTCGAAGATAGGTGAGGCGGCCCTCCTCCATCCCTTCAAACACACATTTTAGATTCACACATCTCCATATCCACAAAGATCGAAGAGAACTCAAGCAACCTACTGCCTTCTTTGACAAGTAAGTATGCTTTGTTGTAACCATAAAAAACCTGAGCTTGATTATGTCCCCTATACCTTTCGGCAACCGTTCAAGATTGTGGCAATTTTCAAGCAGTAAAGTTTGCAAACTGTGCAGCTTGCAAATGGAATCTGGAAGTTGCTTGATTATGTGGTTAAATGATAGGTTGAGATATCTCAAATGTTTCAAACTTCCGATAGAACTTGGCAACACCTCAAATGATGAATTTTTCAGGTCAAGCACCCGCAAGTACTTAAATCTTGAGATGCATGTTTCAAGTAAGGACATGGATTGGTCTGTTTGGAAAATAATAGTCTGAACTTTGCTCAACTTCTCTAATTGTGTTGTAATTTCTTGCCCATTGTCTAAAAATGACAGGTGACAAACTTCTGCAACAAGGGTGGACTTCTTGGTCACTACTGAACACTCTCTTTTGGCAATTGAGAGTGCAAGATCATGGATAAGATCATGCATTTTAAAGGTAAAATACAAGATATTTTCTTGTTCAACATCTTGAAAGAAAGATCTCGACAACAACTCCTTCACATACAAGTTGCCAACATCTTCCAACTCTAGATTTTCATCCTTAGGTGATTGAAGAATTCCATGTGCCATCCAAAATTGAATCAACAGAAGATTATTAAATACAAAATCCTTTGGGAAAATAGAACAATATGCAAAACATGGCTTCAAGTGAAATGGCAATTGATTGTAACTGAGCATCAATGCAGGTAAGATGCCACTCTCCTTTTGATTTAAATGCCATATCTCATTATCTCTAATAGATATCCACTCATGTTCATCAACTTTTGAATAGAGTAGGCAGGCTAAAGTATTCACTGCCAATGGAACCCCTCTACATTTTTTGACAATTTCTTTTCCAATTTCTAAGAGGTTTGGATATTGTTCTTCTTCTCCTTCCTTAAATGCCAATTTCACAAACAAAGACAAACAATCCTTTTGGGATAGACCATCTAAATTGTAAGACTCTGCAATGCTCATAATAGTAGCAACAGAGCTATTTCGTGTTGTCACTATGATTTTACTTCCATTGCAACCGCCAAGTAACAAATTTTTCAATTCAATCCATTTTATATGATCCTCATTCGAAACATCATCTAAGACAAGAAGAAATTTCTTATCTTTTATATGTTCTCTTAAACGCATTTGCAATTGATCTATGCTCAAATTCTCATCAATACCAACTGTTGATTTGAGGATTTTTGTTATCAATCTTTTAACATCAAAATCCTCAGACACACACACCCACATTTTCAATTGAAAATGTCTAACCACCTGTTCATCATTATACACCAACTTGGCAATTGTGGTCTTCCCCAAACCTCCAATCCCAACTATAGGAATTACACTAACATTTCCGTCAACATCATGCTGCATCAAAAGATTTATTTTCTTTTTTTTGTCATCATCCCTACCGATGACATTCTGAGAAGGAATAAAGGAGTGGGTCATGTCCCTCCGGTATATTGTTGTCTTCCTATTTTCAAGTCGTGCAGCAAGATTGAATTCAGCCTTAAGATCTGAAATATCATCTACCCTCTCCCTCATACCCTTGATTTTACGTGCCATTTCAAAACGGAATACAAGTGGATTAGAACCAGAAAAGAAATAACCCACCTTTTTGCGAGTGCTCCTGCATCTCTTCAGTACTTCCTTCTGCAGAATTTGATATTGAAATTCATCCAGGACATTCTCCGCATCATTGAGGACATCTTTGAGCTGTCCTAGCCAATGGTTCAGCCTATGGTCACTTTCTTGCTTCTCCTCAGCATCTAAGAGTACAACCTTAATGGCTAACAAGGTGCACTCAAGCCTTTTCAGATCGCTTTGTACGCCCCATGCTAAGCTGAGCTCCTCGTAAATAAGGGATCCAAGCAGCTCCATGATCTTCTCTGCAATGCAATAGGCATTTTCAGCCATGTTCTTGTGGTGGTGGGATGGAAAGGAACTTGATGGTTAAGTGAATCAATGCCTTTTAAGTATTAGCAGCTGTTTTTATTATAGAGCAATTCCGAGAGGGCAGATATAATTGCAAATAAGTGAAGCAAAATTGTATGTAGGTGGATTTACTGCACCATGGATCATGACATGACTTGGCACACAATTCTTTTTAGGCCGTAGGCAAAGCATGGAATAGGAATGACTTAAGCATTGAGAAAAGTATATATCTTTTAATTTGTTGGGGCGGGATCATTTTTCTTTAGGTGTAAGTAAATTAACTATTCAATACATACTCTAGTTGAGAATAGATTTGGTGGAATCTCATTATTTGTTTGAAAGCAAAAAGAGGGGGCTAGATAGAAGCTGTGACATACTATGCAAAGAATGATGCCTTTCTTTCCATTGTTGGCTTGTGCAGGGTACATTCTTTGAGTTGATAAGGGATGTTGGCTAACAATATTCTCTCTTAAATTGAATATCTGTATCCATACTAGTACTATGGATTACAATTGGCTTGGAATTGGGATTAGAATCGGATTCCCAACTAGCAGTTTAATGTATTACATCAGAGAACAATTCATATCCTCCACTTCTAACAAATTAAATCAATGATTGTAGGTGTCTACTTACACAAACAATGGTAAATTTAATCATTTAGCCACACAATTCTAACACTCCTTTAATCATTTAACCACAAAATTCTCATGCTTGATTTGAAACAGATGATTAGTAAGTTTAGAGGAAAATGATCTTTCTTTTACTTTTTTATTTTTTTTTTATTTTAATTTTAAATTTATTTAGCTTCACTTGATGGCTTTTTAAAAAAGATGAGAAGCTTTTTTGTTTTCTGTGGCTGTAATGTTCTTTTGTTAATACTTTTAAACAATGAAGAATTGTTGAAAGAGTGAATGACAATAATTTATGGTAGGGATAAATGAGCAAACAACAAAAGCTTGTTCTGGGGTGGTTGAGATGATATCAAGGTAAGTAAAAAAATGTTATTTGATTTAGAAGAAGTAAATAAGAGAAAACTTACAAGGAACCCTATAGACAATACATAAATTGTGGAAGAGTAAATGTCTCAAGCCCATCAAAGAGAGTTTATAAGCTGAACATCACTGTGTTTGTGTAGAATTGTCAGTATTAGTATTTTGAAATGTAATTTATGTGCCAAATAGATGAAGGCATTTAGACAAAAACGTCTAGTTTCAATTTGTTGAGGTACCTAGTCATGGCAGTTGCTTTGCAACTGTTATCCTCCGGTCTTGAATACCCTTTTTTTGAGGTACCTAGTCATGTGGAGGAACTACTGGTTAGGTAATTTGCCATAGGTAGATGTACATTCTCAAGCTTTAGGTAATTTTTTCCCCAACTTCTGGCTGGTAACTTGTCACAAAACAATGCTTTAGTTGTTGAATTTTTTATTCAAAGCTCAATGGCTTGGAGTTGTACTTTGAGATTGATCTTCTTCATCATTAAATGCTTGATGCTGAGTGCCGACCAGTTGCTTTTTATTAACGTGAAGATTGATTTGTTCATATATGCTTTGGTTTGTTCAATGTTTTTACTGTTTACAAACTTGGTTTATTTTTATGTACTAGGGCAATCTAATGATTGATGCTTGGGATTAATCCTTACCTCCTGATTCTTCTCAGCCGACTTCAGAGATTGTGACTTACACATTGGGTGTTTTTAACCGTTGCAGACAATAGTGAGTGGGAGCTCCAAAATCATGGCCACTACAATTGTCAGCAGCAAGAATACAGCAACTTTTTTTTTTTTTTTGAGCAGTTCGAAGTGCATAACCTGAAATTCTAGACTCTTTAGCCCTTTGATGTTATTTGATAATATTATCCTTTCTTTTTGGTTGAGGTGTTGTTGAGTTTTGGAAAATAGCATTTTGGACCCAATTTAAGGATGAGAATATATTGAGTACTCGGAAGAGATTATGAAAGCATTGAAGGATTTGTTTGCCCATTTGTGAGCTTTTTTTTTTTTTTTTTAATGAAAAAGGGACTCTTCAGTGTGAACTCATCTATTCCACGTCACGTGACAGTAATGGGTAATATCATATGTACCACCGAGGCTTTGCTAGGATTATTGCTCAAACCACTTATCAAGTGAAGCAATTTGATGACTCCTACTATCAAGTTACACATCCGTGTGTGTGTGTGTGTGTGTTTTCCGTTATAACAATGACATCTGAGAGCATCAACAGTGGGCTTCTCAAATGCCAAATTGTAGATTACATTTGGCATTTGGGCCCAAATTGCTCCAGCAACTGGATGGCTATACCTGGGATCGGCCAAATTTTTTTGGCATAGCGCTACAGTGCAATCTCACATTTGAGATCGCACTGTAGCGCTATGCCATCCAAAAATAGTGTATTTTAATAGCGCGTTAGTCTGTTTAAGCCCCTTTCTCTTGCTACAGTAGCTAATTATCTTTCTCTTTCTTTCTTTCTGTCATCCAAAAAATAGTATTTTAATAAAATTGTAAAATAATAGAGTTTTGGGATGCTAAGTGTATTGTAAAATAGTATGGTATAATTGATAAAGTAACTTTTTGGGATGGTAAAATAAGATGAGATATGAAAATTAGTTGTGGTTGCTCTTATGCAAGTGATTAGAGGCTGTTTGGATTGGGTGTTTTCATGACTCAATTCTCTGTTTCCATAACTCAATTCTCAAAAATGGTGGGACTCATACAAAAAGCTTGTTTGCCTACATTATTTTTTGTTTCCATAACTCTGTTTTCAGTTCTCAATTCTCACATTTTTGAGTTATGAGTTATGGAAACTGAAAACAACTTTTGGCTGTTTTCAGTTTCCAATTCTCTGTTTTCGATGGCATACTTGTAAATAATACTTATAATCGGGTCCCACCGTCAGATTTTTGTTCCCCCTTTTTCTTCTTTTCTCTTTTTTTATCTTTTCCTTTTGTCCTTCACTGGTCCGGGTCTATTTCTTCTTTTCACTTTCTGGGTTCTTTGCTATTCTCCTTTCTTTTCTTTTCTTTTCACGTTAGTTTTTGGGTTTGATTTTTTTTTTTCTTTCCTTTTCCTGGGTTCGGTCTCCCCGGTGTTCATCCTTTTTTTTTTTTTTTTTTTTTTTTTTTTTTTTTTTTTTTTTTTTTTTTTTTTTTTTTTTCTTTTTCCTGGGTTTGGTCTCCCCGGTGTAAACCACCACCACCTTCGCTGCTCTGCGTGGAGACGAGGACTTGAACCAGAGCTCAAAGTCCCGGTGCGCCGATTACTGATTGCGTTGGCCAGTTTTCCACCTTCGCCGATTTCTGGGTTTGATCTTTTTTTTTTTTTTTTTTCCTGGGTTCGGTCTCCCAGGTGTAAACCACCACCACCTTCGCTGCTCTGCGTGGAGACGAGGACTTGAACCAGAGCTCGAAGTCCCGGCGCGCCGATTACTGATTGCGTTGGCCGGTTTACCACCTTCGCCGATTTCTGGGTTTGATTTTTTTTTTTTTTTCCTTTTCCTGGGTTCATCCTCTTTTTTTTCCTTTTCCTGGGTTCGGTCTCCCCGTATTCATCCTCCTTTTTTTTTTTTTTTTTTTTTTTTTTCCCTTTTCCTGGGTTCGGTCTCCCCAGTGTTCTTCCCCCCTTTTTTTTTTTTTTTTTTTTTTTTTTTTTCACTGGGTTCGGTGATCTGAGTATTTTTTTTCTTTCTTTCTTCTTTCACTGGTTCGGGTTTGTGGGTACTGGATTTTCCTGGGTTCCTAACATCAACATCAATGGCCTGGGCAGATTTGAGTTTGCTTTTTTTTTTTTTTTTTTTTTTCTTTTTTCATGATTGAGAAATCTGGGTTTGTTCTAGAATATATTTATGCATGTTTAATTTTTTTTCTGGATGAGAAATCTGAGATGAGAAAGGTGAAAAGGGAGAAAAATGAAAAATGGAAAAAGAAAAAAGAATGAACTGAAGAACTGAGAAAGAAGAAAGAAAAATGGAGAAAAAAAAAAATCTGACCAAGTAACAGAGGTGGGGTCCATGAATAGTGTGAAAAATATTAAGTTATTGAAATAAAATGATGGTGCCAAACAAGTGTATATTTTAGAGTGATGAGTGATGAGTGATGGGTGATGAGTGATGAGTGATGAGTGATGGAAATTGAGTGACGGAAATTGAGTGAGCAAAAAAAGCTGGCCAAACAAGCTCTAAAAGCAACTGGCATATTGCCTTACCAATGTTTGGCATAGTCATTGTGAAAAGGAAAGGTGCAGTTCATTTGGGTTTGGTGCAGTCTTTGTGGTATGTTGTATCAGTTTGTTCTACTGCTTTAATTTGCACTTCCTCCTGCAAAATAACCGTTGGTATGATATCATCTTATTGATTAAATAATAATAATAATAACTGCCCATCTATACAGTGGCCGCTATCTACCTTGACAGATTCAAGAATTTATATGATAAAGAAAAACAGCATAATAAAGTAATTAAAAGAGTTGAATTGACAGTGAGCCAGATGAGATTTAAAAAAAAAAAAAAAACCAGGTCTATGAAAAATTAATAAACTTTATGTGATGCATATATTTACTAGATTGTTGAAATCTATATATATTTAAAAGATTTATTGATGCTAGTTCTTGTTGAGCCACATTATCCACAAATTTTCAACATTTTCTCTCTTATTTTTAATTTTTTTTTCTTATTAATTTTCCAACTTATTGTTATACTTTTTTTAATGGCCTATTTAAATTGAGGGGGAGGGAGGGAGAGTAGAGTGGAGTAGAGTATATTTGACCTAAAATTAGCATATTTTCAATCAATTCTACTTTATTCCCCTCCATTACCTCCCATTCTTCCCTTAATCCAAATGGGTTCTAACTTTTCCCCTCCATTTTACTTTTTCATTTTTCCACTACTTTTTACTTTAGTATTACTTTTTCTCTATCCCTTTATCTTCATTTATTATTATTTTTATTCCCCTCCTCTTACTATATGTAAGGACTCAAATTAGAACAAGTGGAGGAACTACTGGTCTTGAATGCCCTTTTTTTGAGGTACCTAGTCATGTGGAGGAACTACTGGTTAGGTAATTTGCCATAGGTAGATGTACATTCTCAAGCTTTATGTAATTTTTTCCCCAACTTCTGGCTGGTAAGTTGTCACAAAAAAAATGCTTTAGTTGTTGAATTTTTTATTCAAAGCTCTATGGCTTGGAGTTGTACTTAGAGATTGATCTTCTTCATCATTAAATGCTTGATGCTGAGTGCCGACCAATTGCTTTTTATTAACGTGAAGATCGATTTGTTCATATATGCTTTGGTTTTTTCAATGTTTTTACTGTTTACAAACTTGGTTTATTTTTATGTACTAGGGCAATCTAATGATTGATGCTTGGGATTAATCCTATCTCCTCTGCCGACTTCAGAGATTGTGACTTACACATTGGGTGTTTTTAACCGTTGCAGACAATAGTGAGTGGAAGCTCCAAAATCATGGCCACTACAATTGTCAGCAGCAAGAAGACAGCAACTTTTTTTTTTTTTTTGGAGCAGTTCGAAGTGCATAACCTGAAATTCTAGACTCTTTAGCCCTTTGATGTTATTTGATAATATTATCCTTTCTTTCTGGTTGAGGTGTTGTTGAGTTTTGGAAAATAGCATTTTGGACCCAATTTAAGGATGAGAATATATTGAGTACTCGGAAGAGATTATGAAAGCATTGAAGGATTTGTTTGCCTATTTGTGAGCTTTGTGATCATTTTCTTTTCTTTTTTTTTAATGAAAAAGGGGGTTTTCGGTGTGAACTCATCGACCCCACGTCATGTGACGGTAATGGGTAATACAACGTGTACCACCAAGGCCTTGTTGAGGTTATCGCTCAAACCACTTATCAAGTGAAGCAATTCGATGACTCCTACCATCAAGCTATACTCACCGCGGTGGTATTATTATGTTTAGTAGTTTTTGAGTAAATACTGATCGTATATTTGATATGTTAGTCAAACTCTTTTTTTTTTTAATGCACCTACTAGAAACAAAGAGAAGGTAATTGGAAGTTTTTCATTTTCAAATGATATAATTTTACTTGTATAAAAAATCACTTATAAATTTCATAATGATTGAGACTTAAAAGAGTTCCCTTGTAAACACAAAACATTAGTAATATATTTCTGGTCTAAATCAACTAGCTAATACTAACATAATGTTGAGGATCTCCTATCTTTCTTGTTCAAGGGCCTCTTAGAATTATTTTGAGGGCCAACAACATAATGTCATTTTGCTGTTGTGTGTATGTGTGTGTGTATATATATATATATATATATGTTTTCCGTTATAATAATGACATCTGATGCAAGTGATTAAAACCAACTAGCATATTGCCTTGCCAATGTTTGGCATTGTCATTGTGAAAGGAAAGGTGCAGTTCATTCGGGTTTGGTGCAGTCTTTGTGGTACAGTTTATTTGTTTGTTCTACTGCTTTAATTTGCACTACCTCCCGCAAAATAACCGTTGGTATGATATCATCTTATTGATTAAGTAATAATAATAATAAGGACAAGGATTTGCTACAAACAAGTTTGCAGCGCTTCCTACATACTAGTATATGTGTCAAAATATTAAAAGGAAACCTGTCCATGATCAGTTTAAAAAATGATTCTGTTAAATTCTTAACGTTTCTCTAACTCACACACATGGAAAAAATAGAAATGCAAAATTTTCTCTCTTTCTTCAAAACCCCCTACCAACACTGTCTCTCTCTCTTTCCTTTGTTCTTCTCACTTCTCAGATACCCAGCCCTTTCACTGCAACTCAAAATCCCAAATCACCGCATATCAAACCCATTTTTGCCAAGACATTAAGACACCACAAAAACCACTGCCACTACCACAAAATCTCTCCCAAACCACCACCAAAACTTCCGCCAAACTCCACAAATTGCACAAATTATTCAAACCCATAACCATCAATTTCTCCAACCCACTCAAATTCTTCACAGACATTCAACCCTCATCAAAATCGAATTCCAAAAACCCATTAAACCCTGTTCAATGAGAAACCCATTAATTCAACACAAAAAATAAATAAAAATTAAGAAACCCATAGACCAAAATCAAACCCAAAAACCCATCAAACCCTCATCAAAATCAGATCTCAAAAACCCATTAAACTCATTCAATGAGAAACCCATAAACCAAAATCAATCCCTAAAAACCCATCACAGCATCGAAACAGAAGGGTGAGAGAGTGTGAGGAAAGAGAGAGTCTTGAGAGAGATTTCAACAAAGAGACGACATTGGAGTAGCGATTTTTGGCGGCGAAGTGAGACTGGTGGCGAGGGATGATTTGGATGTGGCGAGGCTATGATAGGCACGAAGGATGTGGCTGGGTTTTTAAGAAGAGAGAGGAACAGAGGAAGGAGAGAGAGAGCGTTGGTGGGGTTTTGAAGAGAGAGAGAGAGAGAGAGAGAGAGAGAGAAGGATTTGTGATTTTATTTTTTCTTGTGCATGTGAGAGAGAGAGAGAGAGAGAGAGAGAGAGAGAGTGTGAGAGAAACGTTAATAATTTAACAGAGTTATTTTTTAAAATGGTCGTGGACAGCTGTCCTTTTAATATTTTGACACATATACTAGTATGTAGGAAGTGCTGCAAACTTGTTTGTAGCAAATCCTTGTCCTAATAATAAATTGCCCTATCAAAATAATAATAATAACTAGCCTATGTGCACATGCTCACGTGCGTGTTCAGAGACTCTTCTATATTTTTTGGTAAAAATTAATAATTTGCATTTATTATAATTTGGGATTTACCAAAAAAAAAAAAAAAACCCTAAAGGTGTAATGAAATTTTTCTTTAAAAATTTGAAAAAAAAGGACAAAAGAAACAAATACATCGCGATGAAGCAAAAAAAAAAAAAAAAAAAGAATACATAGGGTGAGTTTTGTATATTGGAGGAGTTTTAAAACTAATAAAAGAGTAATCCTATTTTGTAAAGAGTTAGTGAGTAGAAGTAAGAATTTAAATTAACGTAAAAGTAGGAGTTTATTAGAAACATGAAGACATTTTAACATAGAAGTAAGAATTTATTATTTTTGTCAATTTATTATTTTAACCTCATTTTTAAGTTTTAGGTATGGGTATTTTTGACAATAAAAAAAAACAATATTTAACTTTCTTTTTCCAATTTATTATTTTAACCCTATTTTTAAGTTGTTGGTTAATTAATTTAGGGATATTTTTAACAGAAAAAGAACAATAACTAACTTTCTGAATCCTCTTAATATATACAAACAAATAATAATAATAATAATTGTGGGGCCAATTTTTGTTGGGCCAAGCACAAGCTTTGTGGACTCAGCCCAATTAGACCCTTAACAATAAATTTGTAGAGAGTAGATTGAACAACTGAGTTAAAAATGGATTCAACAACGGTTCAAACAGACAAACAAGAGACAAAAATGGAGTTCAGACTAACATTCAGTAGAGACCTTCTTGAATCCGAAGAGGTTAAAAGTTTACAGACTTAAATGACAAATTTTTTTTTCTTTCTTTGTGAGACCTATTTCCTTTATATATACACCTTCCACCTCATCTTCACTGTACACTTGTTCTTCATCTAAGCGTCCACTTGAGTACTAGTCACATCAGAAGTTTGTTTTAGCCTGCAGTGAGTGGTAGTGGTTGAGGTTGCACTGTTCAGGTGTCTTCTCCACATAAATGCGGTCAGGAAAGTTGCTGTAGTGCATTAAATGCGGTGGTAGCAGCTTTATTTTTAAGATATTTCATGATCTTCTCACACTTAGGCGTGCCCAGAGTTCACTCCTTACCGAGGAATCTTCCAGGAGGGTTGTTGGGATCTTCAGTATATCTACTTGATCAAGTTCTCCGGAAATCCGATGAGTGGAACCTCTTCGGACCAGCCAGGTTGTCTTCGGATGCAACATTCGTCCCTTCTTGATTGCATTTTCACCAGGATGGCTAAGCGCTGATCCCTTTAACCTCTTCGGACAGGAAGTGATACTTAAATTGGGCCCCAGGCCCAACATATGGAGTTGGGCTTTCTCACCCACAATAGGCGCCAGTGGCAATTAATGACGCCTCGGAAACGACGCAACAATAGCAGCAATAAAAAAGCGCCTAGATTTATGTGCACACACATGTGTGGAGTCAAAAATTCAATGCTTTCATTTGGCAAAAGGTCAAAATCCCATTTTTTCTCTTCGGATACGAGGGAAAAATTGGAATTTTTAGGGGCTATTGTGGGTGAGAAAGCCCAACGCCATATGTTGGGCCTGGGGCCCAATTTATGGCGTTGGGCTTTCTCACCCACAATAATAATAATAATAATAATAATAATAATAGAACAAAACTTATATACAGTATTTTAGGTATTGTTTTTTAGGTTCATTTCTTAAGATTCTGCCATGTGACTGCTTAACTTAAAAAATACACTTCCATTCATGAGAAGAAAGCCACATGGTAGAATTTTAAGAAAAAATTCCTAAGAAACAACAATTAAGTACTGTACATAAGTCTTACTCATAATAATAATAATAGCTGTCCATCTATAAAATAGCCGCTATCTACCTTGACAAATTTAAGAATTTATATGATAAAGAAAAACAACATAATAAAATAATTAATGGAGTTGAATTGACTGTGAGCCATAGCAATGGCCGCATCATCTACCCATTTTCAACATTCTCTCTCTTATTTTTAATTATTTTTTTTTTCCTTATTAATTTCTCAACTTATTGTTATACTTTTTCTAATGGACCGTTTGGATTGAGAAGGAGGGAGTGAGAGTAAAATATAGTAGATTTAGTCTAAAATTAACATATTTTCAGTCAATTCTACTCCACTTCTCTCCATTCCCCCTCATTCCTCCCTCAATCTAAATGGGCCCTAACTTTTCCCCTCTATTTTACCTTTTTCATTTCTCCACTATCATCTACCTTAATATCACTTTTCCTCTATCCTTTTATCTTCCTTTATTCTTTTTCTTTTTATATTCCCCTCCTTTTATTATAAATTTACAATTCTCTTTTCCATTCTATTCGTACTTTTTTCACACACAAAATGTTATATCTCTCTCTTTCTCGAGTCTTTTGGCTAAAAATTGTAAAAAATGGAGTTTATTGTTGTTCTCGGTACTATTTAAAGTTATTTGGCTAAATGAGGAGAGAGATTGAATTTTAGCAACGGTGTTGCCGAAATCGCAAGAAAAAGTACAATGTGTTAAGGGAGAGAGAAAATTGAATTTCGGTAATAAGATTACCGAAATTCTTGTCCTGCCCATATTGCCCGAAATGGAAACCAATTGTGGCAATGGCATTGCCGAAAATGGGGGAAAAAAAAAAAAGAATTGTGGCAACTAAGTTGCCAAAAATGGAGGAAAAAAAAAAAAGATGCTATGTCCACAACATTATTCACAACAAATTACAAGTGATTAGTTGTAATTGGTTCAAATTTGAACATAACACTAATATTACTTTTTTGCTCTGATAATAACAATCAGTAACAACCTGCCACTTAGGATTTGTTGTAAAAATGTTGTGAACGTATCATTTTAAAAAAAAAAATTGTGGTGTCGAAATAGAAAGGAAAAAAAAAATGGCAAATTTTTTTACCTTTATTTTGGCAATGCCATTGCCACAAAACAATTTGCCACATTTTTTTTTCCTTCTCTTTCGGCACCACAAATTTTTTTTTAGAAATAATATGTCTACAACATTTTTACAATAAATTATAAGTGGCAGGTTGTTACTGATTGTTATTATTGAGACAAAAAAGTAATCTTAGTGTTAGGTTCAAATTTGAACCAATAACAATTAACCACTAGTAATTTGTTGTGAAAAATGTTGCGGATGTAGCATCTTTTTTTTTCCTTCCATTTCGACAACTTAGTTGCCACAATTTTTCTTTTCCTTCCATTTTCGGTAATGTCATTGCCACAATTAGTTTCCATTTCTGGCAGGACAAGAATTTCGATAATCTCATTACGCAAATTCAATTTTCTCTCTCCCCTGAGCCATTATACTTCTTCTTGCAATTTTGGCAATATCATTGCCAAAATTCAATCTTTATTCTCATTTTTTCAAATAACTTTGAAGAGCATCTATAACAACAACAAACTTCCTTTTTTGCAATTTTTAGCCAAAAGTCTCTTCTTTCTCTGTCTCTTGTTTTCCACGCACAAAAGGTTATTTTTCTCTTTTTTTTTTTTTTTTTTTTTTTTTCATTTTTATCAGCCCATTTTCGATTTTTTTTTTTTTTTTTTTTTTTGCAGTACTTTATCGACCGGTAGCTCCACTACCAAGGAAGTAGCCAGTAGCCACCACCAAAATTCAATAAGTTAAAAAAAAGACACTGTTCCTTTCAAACGGCAAAACCATACAACATGTTATTGTTTGTCTGTTATATTATGGGCTTGAAATTGAAATTGAAATTGGGTTCCAACGCCGGTGGTGGTGGGCCCATCAGAGACGCGGGTGTTGTCGTTGAAGTCCGCATTCCCTTCTTCTCCGCCAAAAAAGAAAGACTTGGACAACCCTAACAAACGTCATCAAGATTGCATCGCCATCAATGCCCATAGCAAAACCTCTATGCACAAGGTTTGTTATTAGTGAATATAGCGTGCTAACAACCTGTCAACCACGGACACCTCGAGTTCGTGTCCGTGTCGGACACGCCTGGACACTCCACGCGTGTCCTCTTTGTTTTTTGTTAGGAGGATTCTTTTTGGGAGGTTGAAATTCAATTGATTCCCTCACCATGTAAAAAATGACTCAATAGGATCATTACATAAAAAAAATCTGTTAGCCAATGATGCAATTTAAACATTCATTTTAAATTACAAATTTTACTAAAAACGTTGTCATTTCATAGATCTTATTGTTTGATGATTATAACAGAATTAAACATATATAATGTTTAAACTGTTTAACTTGCTAAAAGATTTGGACCGAATTATTAGCTCATTTTCACAAAATGAAGTACTAAGGACTAATTTGACAATTGAAGTAAACGTCAAGAGACTAAAATTGAACTTTAGAATTTTTTTTTTTAATTTTATTTAAAAAAGATGCATTTGATTTTAGACATGTTTTTAAAAATTTTGACAGTAATTATTTATTTTTAAAACTTAAACTAAACATAAAATATGTCTGTAAATATGAAGATATATTATTCATTTAATTAATTCTTTGTTGTATCAATCCTGTTCTAATTTTTCAAGAGTTATGGTGTTTTCGCGTCCTGTCTTATATTGTCTGTTTCAATGTCTGTGCCAGTGTCAATCCGTGTCTTTGTCCACTCTCTCTAATATTTTAGAATGTGTGTGGTGATGATGGTGTTTTATCATGGTTCATGTACCAATAGATTCTTGAGCTAGTGGAGTTCAAGCCGAAGGAAGTGATTTCAAGGGAAGCTACTCTACTTATTTTCATGGTTGGCGTTCCTAACGTTGCCAAGTACGTTTTAATTAATTCAATCCATCAAATTGCATTGTCTTGCTTTCCTGGTAAGCTGTTACTATTTTTTTGCTAGATTATGTAGTTTGAATGTCACTGTCTTTAAATGGAACTATGGGGAAGTTTATTAAATTTTATTGAACAATAACTGCTTTCGTTTTCTTTCATAGTGCAGGAGAAGATGAAGCGTGCTACTGTCGTCCCACTCCTGGTGTTACTCAAGATATTGCTGGATACAAGGTGAAGAGATTCTGTGTTTTATGGTTTATTACCTTAGAAAGTAAAAAGAGAGACTGAAAGTCTAGTTTCATGTGTCTTTCACAGTTGATGTTGTTGCTTTTATGAGAAGCAAACTGATTGCAAGGAATTTATTTCTGACTTAATTGGTTGATTGCCCCCACCCCCAACCCAATTTTGCTAACTGTCTTACTAATTCTTATTAATTTTTTTACTCTTGATTTTCTTTTTTAGCTGGCAAGCATTTGTAGGTTTACATGAATAGGAAAATAAACTATCTGGTTTAGGTATCTGGTTTTATTGCCAAATTGTGGTCTATGGTGTTTGGTTTATTTGGAGTTTGTTGGGTGATGTTGAAGAATGTTGTTGAGTTGTCAGCTCGCTGGCCTGGTTGTTTTTGTTGTCATCGGAATGGGAATTTGACAATTTGTGTATGGTTTGCCCCCGCATTGTTTGATGTGTTGCTTATGGAGAGAGAGGAACAATTGGAATTTTGGGATACAGAGAGAGCTTTGCATGAACTCAAATTATTTATCTTTAGAACCTTGTTGGACTGGATGTCAACTTTGCATAGTCAGCCTTTATGTTCTGTTTTTGATTTGATAGATTCATGTGTATAGTTGGGCCACACTATTTTTTTGATATCAACAAAATTGCATTACTTATATAAAAAGAAAAGTTTGTAACAAGCTAGTTTGGGACTAGTTTATAAGCTAGTGTTTTTGCTTTTTAGCTTTTCTTTACACTTTTTCTTACTTTTTCTCACTTTTTCAAAATACAAGTATATTTTAGCATACTTTTAACAAAAAGTTTTCAGCAAAAAGTTAAATAAGTTATTCCCAAACGAACACCGAATTAGTTGCATAAACTTTATTTAAAGACATGTTTTTAAGGTCAGGCTAAATCATCAATCATTTACCTCTTTCCTTTTCTTTTTAAAATCTTATTTTTTATTCTATCTACTGTTCCTTTCTCCCTCTGTTGTTGATCTGCTGTTGAATTCTTTTAGTTCAACATATATGTATGTTTAAATGCTGACGTTGAATTGTTAAGCTGCAGATTGCGCATCAGCCTAGCATATATGTCCTAGAAACTCCGGGTGTATTGGTTCCAAGTATCCCTGACATAGAGACATAACTGAAGCTGGCTTTTGCAGGTATCATGCGCTTGCAAATAATTTCTCTTAGTTTCTTGTGAGATTTCTTACAGTACACATGTGAAAGTGCACAAACATATACACACATAAAAATGAGCGACTCTACAATCATGATTAAGGGAAGTCATAGACTACTCAACCTGAGCTGATTTGGTTGCAATAAAAAAATTGGATTCAGCTTCAGTATATGTGGTTTTTTTTGGGGGTTGGGGGGAGTTGTTCAAGTCAACATGAAATTACTTTTGTCACATTGTACTCCTTATTCTATCTGATAATGCTTACCAAATTCTTAAATGCACATAAAGGGTCTGTAAAAGATTCAGTGGTAGGTGAGGAGCGAATTGCACAATACTTGCTGGCAGTTTTAAATACTCAAGGGACTCCCCTTCATTAGAAGCACTTGAACAGTAGGAGACTAGAGGGGATTCAATATGATTCTAAGGAAAAACATGAGTATAATCTTAAAGATCTTCGGCCAAAAAGGACGGAGCCGCCAAATGACTCTGATATGCTTTACATTGAGTTAATTTAGGATCGTTTTCATTTAATCATTTTATCCAGGATGGCCCAAAGTATTTTAAAACTTTTTGTCACATGACAAGTTTGAAATGAGACAAACTTAACTATGGGCACAAGAAAAATTATTGCCATAGAACTGAATGAATTTCGTGATAAGTCTTATCGTTGAGTTATTACACGGGTATGACACCAATTTTGTTCTTCTGACTGGATGGAAAATAATCAGATAAGGATTTTTTTTTTTTTTTTTTTTTTTTTTTTTTTTTTTTTTTTTTTTTTTTTTTTTTTTGTGACAGTTAGTTTTCTTGTCATGAATGAAGATTAAGTTTTGATAACATATTTTCCGGTCATGAATGATTTTTAGTGAGCTTAAGTTTTGATAACATATTTTACTTGTTGGTTATGGACATTTATGTAGGACATAATGAAGTTATTCTGTTGTGCTTACTGTATGAAAGGGGCTTTTAATGACCAAGGAAAAGAAAGGAGAATGTAAATCTAGAAATGGGGGCATATGCTTGGCAGATAGAGTCAATGAACTATGACTTTAGATATGGCATGCTTAATTTGAAACAAATGAACAGTAAGTTCAGACAAAATAATCTGGCGTTTTTATCTTTAGTTGATGGCTTTTAAGAAGGATGAAGAACTTTTTGGTTATTTGTGACAGTGATGTTCTTTTGTTAATACTTTCTATAGAACTGAAAACTTATAATTTTAGATACAAATATCACTCTATTCAATGTTTGTTATACTCCACATTTCTTAGTAACTAAGCTTGTTATTCCACAAAGTCCTTAGTGCCTACCAAAAAGAATCATAAAACATGAATGTAAGAACAAATACTTGAACATATTAATCCATGGATCTCTCAACTTTATACACAAGAATGTAGTTAAGGTAGTATACACGTAACACGTTTATTTATTTACACATCTTACTTTGAATTACAATGACATAAATGTTTATTTTTACATAAAATACAAAATGCAAAATAACATATTTATTTATTTATTTACATCACTTAAAAGCAAATTAAATAACAGAAGTATTTATTTATTTACATATTGTAAATCCAAATTGTAATGAAGAAATGCTTACAAATTATGGAAGGAACTTGTGACTTTGAATTGAGCAACATTTAGATTCTATTGGTTGTGGCTTGTGTTGAACTCCTGAAATGAAATTTGTAGTTATATAGTATATCGGAAACTAGCCGTAAGCATAATACTATGAAAAATGATTATACAAAAGAAAAATAAATAAATAGAAATTTAATATGTTCATTTAAGATTTTATGTTTCAATACCTTGCTGCCCAAACTTCGAAACACAATGTTCTAGAAACAAGATTCAATTCCTCCTTGAATTAAATAGGATTAAATGTTTCTTCTTCTTCTTCTTCTTCTCTCTCTCTCTCTCTCTCTCTCTCTCTCTCTCTCTCTCTCTCTCTCTCTCTCTCTCTCTCTCTCTCTCTCTCCGAATCAGTGGGGGGAAATAAATATTTAGAAGACTGGTGTAGTTTTGGAAATTCAATTTCATCCAAAAAGATATTTTTGGTTTTAATTTAATTTGAATCTAATTTGGACAAAGAGAGCTTCAGCTGGTTTTTTATTTTTTTAATTTATATATAAATGAAATAGGAGGTTTGGGTTCATAGCACAAAAAAGAAAAGAAAAGAAAGTTGTAAAGACTATCTATAATAATAGGACAAAAATACTAACAACAAGACAAATTTGCCCTTACCTCATCATCTTCTGTTGGTAAATTTTCGCTACCCTCATCAAGAACAATCTGTGGTACATGAGCGATCTTCTCTACATTTTCTACTCAGATTAGGACAACCATATATCAACAATTCTGTTAGTGCCTCCATCCCCTCTGGTAGAGACGACAACTTAGGGCAATTGTCAATCCAAAGTGTCTGTAGTGATTTCAGACATGGCAACCACTCCGGCAAAGCCGTGAAATTTTCACATCCTCCAATCCATAGCAGCTGTAAAGTGTTTGCAGATCCTTGGAGCCATTGGGGCAAAACCTCCAACTTTGGTAAACGGAAAAACATTAAATTTTGGAGGCTCAACTTGAGATCTTGATTGTCTTCTTCTCCCGCTACCTCCATCAAACTAAGCTCTTTACAATCCCTAATTATTAGGTTCTCTAGGGCAGTTAGGTGTTTGATACTTAGCGTTAAAGAGGTCAAACTTGGACAATCTCCAACAACCAATGTTCGAAGATAGGTGAGGCGGCCCTCCTCCATCCCTTCAAACACACATTTTAGATTCACACATCTCCATATCCACAAAGATCGAAGAGAACTCAAGCAACCTACTGCCTTCTTTGACAAGTAAGTATGCTTTGTTGTAACCATAAAAAACCTGAGCTTGATTATGTCCCCTATACCTTTCGGCAACCGTTCAAGATTGTGGCAATTTTCAAGCAGTAAAGTTTGCAAACTGTGCAGCTTGCAAATGGAATCTGGAAGTTGCTTGATTATGTGGTTAAATGATAGGTCGAGATATCTCAAATGTTTCAAACTTCCGATAGAACTTGGCAACACCTCAAATGATGAATTTTTCAGGTCAAGCACCCGCAAGTACTTAAATCTTGAGATGCATGTTTCAAGTAAGGACATGGATTGGTCTGTTTGGAAAATAATAGTCTGAACTTTGCTCAACTTCTCTAATTGTGTTGTAATTTCTTGCCCATTGTCTAAAAATGACAGGTGACAAACTTCTGCAACAAGGGTGGACTTCTTGGTCACTACTGAACACTCTCTTTTGGCAATTGAGAGTGCAAGATCATGGATAAGATCATGCATTTTAAAGGTAAAATACAAGATATTTTCTTGTTCAACATCTTGAAAGAAAGATCTCGACAACAACTCCTTCACATACAAGTTGCCAACATCTTCCAACTCTAGATTTTCATCCTTAGGTGATTGAAGAATTCCATGTGCCATCCAAAATTGAATCAACAGAAGATTATTAAATACAAAATCCTTTGGGAAAATAGAACAATATGCAAAACATGGCTTCAAGTGAAATGGCAATTGATTGTAACTGAGCATCAATGCAGGTAAGATGCCACTCTCCTTTTGATTTAAATGCCATATCTCATTATCTCTAATAGATATCCACTCATGTTCATCAACTTTTGAATAGAGTAGGCAGGCTAAAGTATTCACTGCCAATGGAACCCCTCTACATTTTTTGACAATTTCTTTTCCAATTTCTAAGAGGTTTGGATATTGTTCTTCTTCTCCTTCCTTAAATGCCAATTTCACAAACAAAGACAAACAATCCTTTTGGGATAGACCATCTAAATTGTAAGACTCTGCAATGCTCATAATAGTAGCAACAGAGCTATTTCGTGTTGTCACTATGATTTTACTTCCATTGCAACCGCCAAGTAACAAATTTTTCAATTCAATCCATTTTATATGATCCTCATTCGAAACATCATCTAAGACAAGAAGAAATTTCTTATCTTTTATATGTTCTCTTAAACGCATTTGCAATTGATCTATGCTCAAATTCTCATCAATACCAACTGTTGATTTGAGGATTTTTGTTATCAATCTTTTAACATCAAAATCCTCAGACACACACACCCACATTTTCAATTGAAAATGTCTAACCACCTGTTCATCATTATACACCAACTTGGCAATTGTGGTCTTCCCCAAACCTCCAATCCCAACTATAGGAATTACACTGACATTTCAGTCAACATCATGCTGCATCAAAAGATTTATTATCTTTTTTTTGTCATCATCCCTACCGATGACATTCTGAGAAGGAATAAAGGAGTGGGTCATGTCCCTCCGGTATATTGTTGTCTTCCTATTTTCAAGTCGTGCAGCAAGATTGAATTCAGCCTTAAGATCTGAAATATCATCTACCCTCTCCCTCATACCCTTGATTTTACGTGCCATTTCAAAACGGAATACAAGTGGATTAGAACCAGAAAAGAAATAACCCACCTTTTTGCGAGTGCTCCTGCATCTCTTCAGTACTTCCTTCTGCAGAATTTGATATTGAAATTCATCCAGGACATTCTCCGCATCATTAAGGACATCTTTGAGCTGTCCTAGCCAATGGTTCAGCCTATGGTCACTTTCTTGCTTCTCCTCAGCATCTAAGAGTACAACCTTAATGGCTAACACGGTGCACTCAAGCCTTTTCAGATCGCTTTGTACGCCCCATGCTAAGCTGAGCTCCTCGTAAATAAGGGATCCAAGCAGCTCCATGATCTTCTCTGCAATGCAATAGGCATTTTCAGCCATGTTCTTGTGGTGGTGGGATGGAAAGGAACTTGATGGTTAAGTGAATCAATGCCTTTTAAGTATTAGCAGCTGTTTTTATTATAGAGCAATTCCGAGAGGGCAGATATAATTGCGAATAAGTGAAGCAAAATTGTATGTAGGTGGATTTACTGCACCATGGATCATGACATGACTTGGCACACAATTCTTTTTAGGCCGTAGGCAAAGCATGGAATAGGAATGACTTAAGCATTGGGAAAAGTATATATCTTTTAATTTGTTGGGGCGGGATCATTTTTCTTTAGGTGTAAGTAAATTAACTATTCGATACATACTCTAGTTGAGAATAGATTTGGTGGAATCTCATTATTTGTTTGAAAGCAAAAAGAGGGGGCTAGATAGAAGCTGTGACATACTATGCAAAGAATGATGCCTTTCTTTCCATTGTTGGCTTGTGCAGGGTACATTCTTTGAGTTGATAAGGGATGTTGGCTAACAATATTCTCTCTTAAATTGAATATCTGTATCCATACTAGTACTATGGATTACAATTGGCTTGGAATTGGGATTAGAATCGGATTCCCAACTAGCAGTTTAATGTATTAAATCAGAGAACAATTCATATCCTCCACTTCTAACAAATTAAATCAATGATTGTAGGTGTCTACTTACACAAACAATGGTAAATTTAATCATTTAGCCACACAATTCTAACACTCCTTTAATCATTTAACCACAAAATTCTCATGCTTGATTTGAAACAGACGATTAGTAAGTTTAGAGGAAAATGATCTTTCTTTTACTTTTTTATTTTTTTTTATTTTAATTTTAAATTTATTTAGCTTCACTTGATGGCTTTTTAAAAAAGATGAGAAGCTTTTTTGTTTTCTGTGGCTGTAATGTTCTTTTGTTAATACTTTTAAACAATGAAGAATTGTTGAAAGAGTGAATGACAATAATTTATGGTAGGGATAAATGAGCAAACAACAAAAGCTTGTTCTGGGGTGGTTGAGATGATATCAAGGTAAGTAAAAAAATGTTATTTGATTTAGAAGAAGTAAATAAGAGAAAACTTACAAGGAACCCTATAGACAATACATAAATTGTGGAAGAGTAAATGTCTCAAGCCCATCAAAGAGAGTTTATAAGCTGAACATCACTGTGTTTGTGTAGAATTGTCAGTATTAGTATTTTGAAATGTAATTTATGTGCCAAATAGATGAAGGCATTTAGACAAAAACGTCTAGTTTCAATTTGTTGAGGTACCTAGTCATGGCAGTTGCTTTGCAACTGTTATCCTCCAGTCTTGAATACCCTTTTTTTGAGGTACCTAGTCATGTGGAGGAACTACTGGTTAGGTAATTTGCCATAGGTAGATGTACATTCTCAAGCTTTAGGTAATTTTTTCCCCAACTTCTGGCTGGTAACTTGTCACAAAACAATGCTTTAGTTGTTGAATTTTTTATTCAAAGCTCAATGGCTTGGAGTTGTACTTTGAGATTGATCTTCTTCATCATTAAATGCTTGATGCTGAGTGCCGACCAGTTGCTTTTTATTAACGTGAAGATTGATTTGTTCATATATGCTTTGGTTTGTTCAATGTTTTTACTGTTTACAAACTTGGTTTATTTTTATGTACTAGGGCAATCTAATGATTGATGCTTGGGATTAATCCTTACCTCCTGATTCTTCTCAGCCGACTTCAGAGATTGTGACTTACACATTGGGTGTTTTTAACCGTTGCAGACAATAGTGAGTGGGAGCTCCAAAATCATGGCCACTACAATTGTCAGCAGCAAGAATACAGCAACTTTTTTTTTTTTTTGAGCAGTTCGAAGTGCATAACCTGAAATTCTAGACTCTTTAGCTCTTTGATGTTATTTGATAATATTATCCTTTCTTTTTGGTTGAGGTGTTGTTGAGTTTTGGAAAATAGCATTTTGGACCCAATTTAAGGATGAGAATATATTGAGTACTCGGAAGAGATTATGAAAGCATTGAAGGATTTGTTTGCCCATTTGTGAGCTTTTTTTTTTTTTTTTTTAATGAAAAAGGGACTCTTCAGTGTGAACTCATCTATTCCACGTCACGTGACGGTAATGGGTAATATCATATGTAGCACCGGGGCTTTGCTAGGACTATTGCTCAAACCACTTATCAAGTGAAGCAATTTGATGACTCCTGCTATCAAGTTACACATCTGTGTGTGTGTGTGTGTGTTTTCCGTTATAACAATGACATCTGAGAGCATCAACAGTGGGCTTCTCAAATGCCAAATTGTAGATTACATTTGGCATTTGGGCCCAAATTGCTCCAGCAACTGGATGGCTATACCTGGGATCGGCCAAATTTTTTTGGCATAGCGCTACAGTGCAATCTCACATATGAGATCGCACTGTAGCGCTATGCCATCCAAAAATAGTGTATTTTAATAGCGCGTTAGTCTGTTTAAGCCCCTTTCTCTTGCTACAGTAGCTAATTATCTTTCTCTTTCTTTCTTTCTGTCATCCAAAAAATAGTATTTTAATAAAATTGTAAAATAATAGAGTTTTGGGATGCTAAGTGTATTGTAAAATAGTATGGTATAATTGATAAAGTAACTTTTTGGGATGGTAAAATAAGATGAGATATGAAAATTAGTTGTGGTTGCTCTTATGCAAGTGATTAGAGGCTGTTTGGATTGGGTGTTTTCATGACTCAATTCTCTGTTTCCATAACTCAATTCTCAAAAATGGTGGGACTCATACAAAAAGCTTGTTTGCCTACATTATTTTTTGTTTCCATAACTCTGTTTTCAGTTCTCAATTCTCACATTTTTGAGTTATGAGTTATGGAAACTGAAAACAACTTTTGGCTGTTTTCAGTTTCCAATTCTCTGTTTTCGATGGCATACTTGTAAATAATACTTATAATCGGGTCCTACCGACAGATTTTTGTTCCCCCTTTTTCTTCTTTTCTCTTTTTTTATCTTTTCCCTTTGTCCTTCACTGGTCCGGGTCTATTTCTTCTTTTCACTTTCTGGGTTCTTTGCTATTCTCCTTTCTTTTCTTTTTTCTTTTCTTTTCTTTTCACGTTAGTTTTTGGGTTTGATTTTTTTTTTCTTTCCTTTTCCTGGGTTCGGTCTCCCCGGTGTTCATCCTTTTTTTTTTTTTTTTTTTTTTTCCTTTTCCTGGGTTTGGTCTCCCCGGTGTAAACCACCACCACCTTCGCTGCTCTGCGTGGAGACGAGGACTTGAACCAGAGCTCAAAGTCCCGGTGCGCCGATTACTGATTGCGTTGGCCAGTTTTCCACCTTCGCCGATTTCTGGGTTTGATCTTTTTTTTTTTTTTTTTTCCTGGGTTCGGTCTCCCCGGTGTAAACCACCACCACCTTCGCTGCTCTGCGTGGAGACGAGGACTTGAACCAGAGCTCGAAGTCCCGGCGCGCCGATTACTGATTGCGTTGGCCGGTTTACCACCTTCGCCGATTTTTGGGTTTGATTTTTTTTTTTTTTCCTTTTCCTGGGTTCATCCTCTTTTTTTTCCTTTTCCTGGGTTCGGTCTCCCCGTATTCATCCTCCTTTTTTTTTTTTTTTTTTTTTTTTTTTTCCCTTTTCCTGGGTTCGGTCTCCCCAGTGTTCTTCCCCCCTTTTTTTTTTTTTTTTTTTTTTTTTTTTCACTGGGTTCGGTGATCTGAGTATTTTTTTTCTTTCTTTCTTCTTTCACTGGTTCGGGTTTGTGGGTACTGGATTTTCCTGGGTTCCTAACATCAACATCAATGGCCTGGGCAGATTTGAGTTTGCTTTTTTTTTTTTTTTTTTTTTTCTTTTTTCATGATTGAGAAATCTGGGTTTGTTCTAGAATATATTTATGCATGTTTAATTTTTTTTCTGGATGAGAAATCTGAGATGAGAAAGGTGAAAAGGGAGAAAAATGAAAAATGGAAAAAGAAAAAAGAATGAACTGAAGAACTGAGAAAGAAGAAAGAAAAATGGAGAAAAAAAAAAAATCTGACCAAGTAACAGAGGTGGGGTCCATGAATAGTGTGAAAAATATTAAGTTATTGAAATAAAATGATGGTGCCAAACAAGTGTATATTTTAGAGTGATGAGTGATGAGTGATGAGTGATGGAAATTGAGTGACGGAAATTGAGTGAGCAAAAAAAGCTGGCCAAACAGGCTCTAAAAGCAACTGGCATATTGCCTTACCAATGTTTGGCATAGTCATTGTGAAAAGGAAAGGTGCAGTTCATTTGGGTTTGGTGCAGTCTTTGTGGTATGTTGTATCAGTTTGTTCTACTGCTTTAATTTGCACTTCCTCCTGCAAAATAACCGTTGGTATGATATCATCTTATTGATTAAATAATAATAATAATAACTGCCCATCTATACAGTGGCCGCTATCTACCTTGACAGATTCAAGAATTTATATGATAAAGAAAAACAGCATAATAAAGTAATTAAAAGAGTTGAATTGACAGTGAGCCACATGAGATTTAAAAAAAAAAAAAAAAAAAAAAACCAGGTCTATGAAAAATTAATAAACTTTATGTGATGCATATATTTACTAGATTGTTGAAATCTATATATATTTAAAAGATTTATTGATGCTAGTTCTTGTTGAGCCACATTATCCACAAATTTTCAACATTTTCTCTCTTATTTTTAATTTTTTTTTCTTATTAATTTTCCAACTTATTGTTATACTTTTTTTAATGGCCTGTTTAAATTGAGAGGGAGAGTAGAGTGGAGTAGAGTAAATTTGACCTAAAATTAGCCTATTTTCAGTCAATTCTACTTTATTCCCCTCCATTACCTCCCATTCTTCCCTTAATCCAAATGGGTTCTAACTTTTCCCCTCCATTTTACTTTTTCATTTTTCCACTACTTTTTACTTTAGTATTACTTTTTCTCTATCTCTTTATCTTCATTTATTATTATTTTTATTCCCCTCCTCTTACTATATGTAAGGACTCAAATTAGATTAGACCCAAAAAAGAAATGGGATTCGAGCCCAACAAGCCCAAACAATAAAATTTATTGAGAGTGGGTGTAAGAGCTAATTCCAGTAAATAGAAAAAGACATGATTCTCGTGTAGCAAAAGAAACTTCAAATTAAATAAAAAAAACTCTTGCTCTCTTCTCATCGGCTAAGTTTTTTTGTATCTCTCTGGATTCTTTCTCTCTCTCTCTCTTTTTGTAAAAGTCCCTTCTAGTATCCTCCGATTTCACGTTATATACTACCTTCTTCATCTTGCTTTCACTATACACGTGTAGGTTCCATTCTGGGAACTTTTTTCTGTCCCATCCAGCACTTCCTGGAACCTCCGCTCAGTGGCCATAAGACTGCTTGGTTACTATTCAGGTATCACCTTCACATTAATGTGGCCAGAGAGTTAGTTGGGAAGCATTTATTGTGGAGGTAGCAGCTTTTAGGAGATATTTGTTACCTTTCCCGGTTCCTTCTTTGTTCAATATTTATTAGGTAATTTGTATGTAATTTTGTGAAGTTCCTTGACTACTAAAAAAGTTACATCCACCTCGGACGTTGATTTGAGTAATAAATCTTATCCTCGGACGTGATTTGGGCCACTATGTACGACTTACATCTCTTTGTCTTGTGTTATTCTCAAAATGGCTCTCTTTAACCATCCTCGGACATGTGAGTGTCCTCGGATTGGGCCGTTGGGCCACAAGCCCACTTCCTATAAATTCTCTGTTATCTTTTTGGGCAACAGACCCCACACTATAAATTTACAATTCTCTTTTCCATTCTATTTATACTTTTTTCATACACAAAATGTTACATCTCTCTCTTTCTCTCTCTCATTTTCCATGCACAAAAGGTTATTTCTCTCTCTTTCTCTCTCTCATTTTTTTTCTTCATTTTTTGTGGACTTTTTAATTTTTTTTTCTTTCATCTCTACTTTAGATTGATGAATTTTATATTATTTGGAACTCTACTTGGGTTGGTGCAATTAAGTTTTGTGTTTTTAAGTTGTTTTATTTTTTTTATTCTCTTTGATTTAATAGATGTTATCATATTGCATTATAAAGATAGTATATAAGAATATAATGTTATTTTATTACATAACATGACTTGGATAATTTGATGTTTATTACTATATTTTTTCTTTTTTCTTTTTTTCTTTTCATATTATTTTCTATAAATTTCTTATTATTCTCTCTCATATTCTGTTTTGAAAAAGTGGCTCTTTCTCTTGATTGTTTATTCTTTATTGCAATTCTACTTTATATTGATGAATACTTGTGATTTTTAAAACTCTATTTTAGGTTCATACGTTTTGGTGTTGCATTTCTTAGTTTCCCATCACAAGTAGTCTCTCTCTCTCTCTCTCTCTCCAACAAAATTTAGAGAATAAATTAAACTTATTCAGTGTAAGTTTGATATGAATTTTGATTATCATAATAATCTCTTTTAAAAGAATGAAAAATTTATTTTAATAAAAATTATGCGCGCAGCGCGCGCGCGCGCACACACACACACACACATATACACATATATATTTATTTATTTTGCTTAAATATATAATGAAATTCATGCAATTCATTTAAAAGTAAGGATGTTAAAAAAAATGAATAATTGTCCTAAATATTACATTTGTATATTCATAACTTTTATGTTTAGAAAGACTTTCACTTAAAATTAGTCATACCAAATTGGATTGAAATGCTTCGTTAATGTAACTCAACAAAAGCATAGCAACAATAAATGCGATGCTTAAGATTTTAGATATTAAGAGTTTGAGATTTTATTATTATAATAAATTGGGATTCAAATTAAGTGCTTTCAACCCAAACATGTTTTTTCCCATTATGTAAGTGCACAAAAAAAGATCGAAGTAGACCAAAATGAATCGACGTGATCAGAATGGATCGAATTAGACCAAATAGAACAAAGTGACCAAATGGAGGGAATTGGACTGAATGGACTGAATAGAATCAAGGTGGACCAAATCGGACTGAATAAGAATGAATGGACCGAACAGAACAAAAGTGGACATAATGGACCGAGTTAAACAAAATGGACCGAATAGAATGAAAGTGAACAAAATGGACTAAATAGAACTAAAGTGGACCGAATAGCCTGAATAGAACTAAAGTAGATCAAAGTTGATAGAATAGACCGACTAGGATATAATGGACTGAAAGGACCAAAGTAGATAGATTAGACCGAAAGGATTGAAGTGGACATAATAGGACTAATGTGGACCGAATAGGGACAATGTAAACTGAATGGACCGAAGTGGACAGAATAGGATCAATGTGGACTATATAGAGCCAATGTGGATTGAATAGACTGAATTCGACCGAATAAAACTTTAGAGGGCAGAATGAAGCAAATAGGACCGAATAGGACTAAAGTGGATCAAAAAGGACAGAATGGATCGAATAGAACCAATGTGGACCAAATAAGTCTGTTGAATATTTATCATTTTGATTTTTTAAGGCTCATATTTCTAATTTTTAATGTCTATTTTAGTATTTTTCTTTGTATTTTTAACTCAAAACTAAAGAATTGAGCTCAAATATAATAAAATTTCACACTTTTCAACCCAAAAATTAAAAGAAAATTTGAATTTTTGAGCTAAACTTGATAAGAAAACCTACAAAAAGAATCAATTTAAGTCTCAATTAGTCTTAAAATGGACTGAAGGGGGACCGAAATTGATTGAATAAACCAAAGTATAGACCTAATTGGAATGAATATAAATTGTTTAATTTTTAGAGAGAATAAATTATCTTCAAAAAATTATACATTATATTACAATACAAAATAATTATTTATTCTCATGCATCGCGTGAATCTACAACCAGTAATAATAATAATAATAATAATAATGGATTAGTCATTACACAAACAGGCCGAGAAGGAGAAATTCTCAAGCACATGGATTTTTAATTTTGTTTATTAAAGTCTTAAACTTATGAAACTGTTTTAATTTGAAGCCTTTATTTTATCTTGGTTATTGATTTACATTATTAAGGATAGTTATCTTTTTACCCTCTAATATCTGTTTTTGTACTAGGTAAAAAAATAAGTGGGAAGGGGAAATGCCTTAAATTGAAAGTATATAATAAATTTTGGAAGTTTAATTTGAAATATTTTTAATGTAATTCCCTAATAAAAAAGAAAAAGTAAAGGGATGGATAGGATGGAAGGATGGAGAAGAGTGATGATGAATCGAACGGGTATAAAGATGAAGGTCCTGATGGTCGGGACAAATATAATATCAGAAGCCCTAAAACTAAAACTAAAACTGAAATTGAAACAGTGAGTTGAAAAAAAAAAAAACCCAACTCCACCAAAGTTACATTCTCTCACTCGGTCTTGTCTTTCTACGAAAATCGTTTGTAGCTGGAGCCTGGAGCTGCTTTTGCTTTGAGAAATGTTTGTTTGTATTTAATAGAAGAAGAATGTGCGGTCCGGTCAGTTATACCTTTACTCTATTCTATTTCTACTTCTACTACTAGTTTAGTTTAGTTTAGTTTAGAGTTGTCTCTTTCTTGTAAATGGTTATTATTCCAGATGATTTCAGTTTCAGATGAGCTATCATCATTATCATATCATATTCATTACTATCATTATTCATTACTCTTTTTTACATTAATTTACACGCTCTCTCCCTCAGTCATTCTTTTGTATTCAGAACCGGTTTGATTGTTTGGAATATTTGTAATTGTTTTAGTATGAATAGGCTTTTTTAGCTCATGGTCATAGGCCATTATAGCTACAGTGACAATGGAGTTTGAACCTCTGACCCAGCTGGGTAACGAGGTCATTGAATTTGACATGATTGGTCTCGCTGATGATGCCATGGACATTGATCACCCTCTCAATGTTGTTGATGTCCATGATAATGAAGATCACCTTCTTCACAATTCAACTTCAACTACTACCACCATCCCTCCACCTGACACTAATCTCGAACCTTTTGAGGGTATGGAATTTGAATCAGAAGAAGCTGCCAAGGCCTTCTACAATTCCTATGCCCGCCGTGTTGGCTTCAGCACCCGTGTCAGCATGTCTCGCCGCTCCAGACGTGATGGCGCCATCATTCAGAGGTCTTTTGTCTGTGCCAAAGAGGGCTTCCGTGTTGACAAGGACAAACCTGGCCATGTTGATGGCAGGGTCAAGCGCCCCCGTGCTGAAACCCGTGTTGGTTGTAAGGCCATGTTGGTTGTCAAAATTCAGGATTCTCATTCTGCCAGATGGGTTGTTTCCAATTTTGTCAGAGACCATAACCATGAGTTGGTCCCCCCAGATAAGGTCCACTGTCTCCGCTCTCATCGTCATGTCTCTGGTTCCGCTAAGTCCTTGATAGATACCTTGCAGGGTGCTGGGATTGGCCCCAGTGGAATTATGTCTGCACTCATTAAAGAATATGGTGGAATTAGCAATGTTGGTTTCACAGAGCGTGACTGTAGGAATTACATGAGGAGTAGTCGCCAAAGGACCCTCGGAGGTGACACCCAGCTCCTCTTGGACTACTTGAGAAACAGGCAAGCTGTAGCTGAGAACCCTTCTCTTTTCTATGCTGTGCAGGGAGATGATGAGGATCAGTGCATGAGCAATATTTTCTGGGCTGATCCCAAGGCAAGGACTGACTACACTTACTTTGGAGACACAGTTACCTTTGACACCACTTACAGATCAAACCGCTATCGATTGCCCTTTGCGCCTTTCACAGGAGTTAACCATCATGGACAGCCTGTGTTGTTTGGTTGTGCTCTCCTCATAAATGAATCTGAGGCATCCTTTGTCTGGCTGTTTAAAACATGGCTCGAGGCAATGTCTGGGCAGCCTCCAGTCTCAATCACCACTGATCATGATCGGGTAATTCGCTTGGCTGTTACCCAGGTTCTTCCTGAGACCCGTCACCGTTTCTGCAAGTGGCACATCTTTAAAGAATGCCAAGAAAAGCTATCCCATGTGCTTTCTGAACATCCCAATTTTGAAGCAGAGCTCCACAAGTGTGTCAACATGACAGAATCCATTGAAGAGTTCGAGTCCTGTTGGTTCTCTCTAATTGATAGATATGATCTCAGGGAACATGAATGGCTACAAACAATCTATGTTGACAGGAGGCAGTGGGTCCCAGTGTACTTGAGGGATACATTCTTTGCTGAAATGTCAATAACACAACGCAGCGACAGTATAAACTCTTATTTTGACGGATATGTCAATGCATCAACAACCCTACAGCTGTTTGTTAAGCAGTATGAAAAGGCTCTAGAAAGTCGCTATGAAAAAGAAGTCAAGGCAGATTATGAAACGATAAACACTGCTCCTGTCCTTAAGACCCCATCCCCCATGGAGAAACAGGCAGCTGAGCTTTACACAAGGAAATTATTTATGAAGTTTCAAGAGGAGTTGGTTGAGACAATGACTTTTTTGGCAACCAAAGTTGATGAGGAGGTAATCACAACATATCAAGTTGCGAAATTTGGGGAAAATCATAAAGCTTACTTTGTTTCATTTAACATTCATGAGATGAAAGCAACTTGCAGTTGCCAGATGTTTGAGTTCTCTGGTCTTCTTTGCAGACACATACTGACAGTTTTTAGGGTGACAAATGTTCTCACTCTACCATCTCATTATGTTTTAAAACGTTGGACAAGGAATGCCAAGAGTGGTGTCATATTAGACGAACGTGCCAGCAATCTGTTGAATGGTTCACGAGAATTACTTACTGTTCGGTACAATAATCTTCGTAATGAGGCCCTTAAATTTGTTGATGATGGAGTTAAAACTGCAGAAATTTATAATGTGGCAGTGGGTGCTCTTCAGGAAGCTGCAAATAAAGTTGCTCTCGCTAAAAAGAATAGCGGGAAAAGTGCCTTTGTCAATGCAACTAGCAGAGAAGATTGTCTGCATCCAGGAAGTGTAGCAACTAATACTTGTGGTGGTCATCAAAGTGGTTTAGAACAACCTCTGTCTGTGGTTAGTTGTTTTCTATTATTTTACTTCAGTTAGTTGCTTCTTACTTTCTTTTTAGTTTAATATAAATAATAAGTTATTTATTTTTATCCCTTGGAACATTTCTCAAGGCTTATTTCTGTTCTTCTAGCAAATAAATAACTTGGATTTTGTATATAATATGAAGTATGAACTTACTGTACAGGTTTTCTCTACTTAGAATTATAGGATAGACTTACGCTTTTTAATTATCTATGCTACACATAAAAGCACGGACTCCTTAAGGTGAAATTTGAACGACCAAAATTCTCGTAACAAGTAAAAGAGGTTGGACATTTAATTGGGAATATTAATGCTATTTAAATGAGAAATGGAATCTCAAAAAAAAAAAAAAAAAAAAAAATGGAAACAACTTGAATTTGGGATTAATTTGAATGACCATATTATGATAACCATTCAAATAGAAAACAAGTACTTCATAATAATGATCCTAAAGGGAAACGTTTTAATTGACTTATAATTTTACTGAAAATAATATTTATGAAAAGAACAAATTAGCATTGAAAAGGTTTCACATATGCTCTAATGTTGGTATTAGTAAATTTTTTTACCTACTTATCAAAAAAAAATTAGTAAATTTTTTACCAGTCATGTAAGAATATAATGATATTGTACTGGTGTGTTGAAATTTGAAAAACATCCATGATTTATCCTTCACTTGTCAAGATGTCCCAAATTATGCAAATCAGACTTGTTCTAAACTGTTTTTATAGAAGTTTTATTTATGGTTCTGAATTTCTCTGAGTTACATGAACAACCATAACCTCCCTTCCAACTGTCATGCATTCAGCACTGGGCTACAACGTGTTTATAAATCCTTATAGTGCTCAAATCTGTACTATCTTATAGTGCTTTCTGCTTTGAATTTTGTGATATTTACAGTGCTTTAGTGATGGTTCATTATTTTGTTGTGAATGGACTATGATTGTTTATATTCTATGGTCATTTCTCTCGTGGACTATGATTGTCTCTGGACATTCTACAATGCCTGCTCCCCGGGAATCCTTTCCTTTGTTCCATCATGTCTGAATTTGTCTTTTATCATCCACCATCTCCATGATTTGGATAATCATCAACCCCCACAAGAGTTTAGTATTCTTCAAAATCTTGTTTAACAGATTACCAAAATCATTAGGACTCATATACTTACAATCTGTGACCACCTGGGCTCTGATATGTGCTGTATCATCTCATGCCAGCCATATCCATTATCTTGCTTCTAATTGCTTGTTCTCTTCTGCTTTCTTTTCCTTTTATTTTTTATTTTTATTTTAATTATTAAAAAAAAGCAATGGCACTTCTTGGATAATTTATTCTTTAATTGCTTTATTCCTTCGTAGTGCGAGCAATTGTTCATTTTTAAGGAGCTAGTGGAATTCATATGCCTTTTTGGCAAGTTAGCTTAGTGATTGAGCTTTAGCAGCTTTATGGCACTCATCTATCTGGCTAGTGTTTCACTTCTTTTCCAATCAACTTGCAAATCAAGAATGAAGAACCCTTTTTTTTAATCTCAAAGTAATTCAGTGTCCTTTATAGAGATGGTATTGTTTGCCCTAACCATTTTAGATTGTACGAATATTAAGCATTAGTAAACTAATACATGACATATGCCATTTGTAACAGAACTAGTACCTTTGTCCTCAGATCTATATATGGCTTGATAATTCCTTTGTTTCCATCAGATCTATATATGAGATTGGTTCAGCTTACAACTAGTGTAACTTTTCAAATGCTACACCCTTTTAAGATCTGTGATATCTATTAGATGTAACTATCACCTTCCACATAGGTTTATTTTCTTAAATTCTCTCATCATCATCATCTTTTACTACTCAATCTACTCTCTGATCTCTCTTCTCCTTCTTATCAACCTGCTCTGTATTCTTAGTTTCTCCTTTCTTTAATGCAAACCCTTCTCCCCTTGTTTCTCTCTTGAATTCTTCTCTTATAAAAAATATTCATAAAGTTGGTTTTCTCATACATGATTCCATGATGTCTGGTTTTCTCATAGTTACTGCTTCATTTTATCTTTTTCAATCAATATAATAGATCCCCAATAGTTTGGATTAAGATTTTATCCATTAAATTTCTGTCGAACCTCAAATTGAAATTATTTGTTTTGACCAAAGAGGATTTTGGTACTTAAAAGTGGTGCCAATGAGCTTGGATGCAACTGTTATAGATTGTCATATGCTTTGCAAATTCTTTATGTCTGCTACTTTGTTTGCTGCATATCAATCACTCTTTATTCAATCATCGTTTTAAAGACCTGACAAGAAGTTATGCCCTTTGCTATTATGCGCCAAGGGTTTAAGAGGGTTTATAGAGGTTCTGGTACTTCTTTGACGGGTGCAATCCTGGCAACCCACCAAGCCCTTTGTTCAGTTGGACTTGGTCAACCTGAGAAGAGCAGAGAAGAGGCCAAGCTTCTCAGTATCTAGGTGGGATTGAGCTGTCCAGGTCTTGAGGACGAGACCTGAAGATGACATTGGTGAGAAAGAGCTGTTCTAACCTATGTGAGAGGAACACCTTTGGAAAATTCAGTGACGTAAAGCAGTATTTGTTCCAGTGTTAGATCTAATTGGAATCAAATTTTTTTCTTTCTTTTAAGGAGTAATAGTTGAGAATTGTGTAGCTTGAACCCATCCCTAATTGCCTTGATTTATAGGTTCTAATTTGAATCCTGTTGGGACACTTGTTAGTCTTTATAATGCATAGAGAAAAAATTAGTTGGTCTCAAACAAAGGTACATATCATATTCAAAACTTGAATGACCAGGATTGAATGATAAATCACTTACATATCATTATCAGGTATATAATGGCAAATGTCTTAGAGGACTATGTTGGGAAGTAGAAGTTGTCAAGACATGTAACTATCCAAGCTTAGTATGACTAGAGGGTTATTGACCCCTTCTGTGAATGGATATTAGGATTTTGGATAAATTAGTAAATACTTTGGGGTGCAGTTGGAAATAAAATAGATCCTGTAAGTATATCTGACAAAAAGATATGTTGGGAACATTATATGCAATGGAGAAAACTGTTTGGTACGTTTGACATGTATAAAGTTGCTTTCACATATGGATTGAAGAAGTTGCTCAATTTCATTCAAAGCCCTTGTAGCTCAGTGCTAGTGGCATAACAGGAGGAAAAACAAGATTCAAATCTTCCCAACTGACATTCAGTGTGAAAGATACTGTTTCTAGTGTAACTGATATTTAAATTGATGTTGTGTTGAATGATAATAATGCTCATCATATGACTCCTCCCCCCCCCCCCCCCCCCTCTCAACCCACCCTTTTTCCTTTTTTCGTTTGTTTTGAATGGTGTGAATGAACATTGCATATGCCTGCAGGATGAGCAAGACAGGAGAATCCAAAAGCTAGCGCACCAACTTGAACGCGCGCGAAGAAAATGTGAAGTGTACCGGGCTAATTTGCTTTCAGTTTTGAAAGATATTGAGGACCAAAAATTACAGCTTTCAGTTAAAGTTCAAAACATTAAGTTAGGAATGAAAGACTGAGATCTGAATGACATTGACTACCCTCTCTCTCTCTCTCTCTCTCTCTCTCTCTCTCTGAGTTGAAAAAAAAAAGGTGGGGAGGGGGTTGGGTTTTGAATTGAAATGACTCGTTAATTTATGCTACATTTTGCTCTGGCTTTCTCATCGACACCTTTCAATTGTAAAGAGAAGTATCTCTTCCATGAGCTCTATCCTGCCCTTCCACTAGGTGAGTGCCTCTATGGGAGAGTGGAGTTGAATTTGGTAGGTTTAGGTGAACAACTTTATTAGGGAGAGAAAGAGGGGAGGCGGGGGAAGTTGATGTTGAGAATTACTACTATAAATTGCATTGTAAGTCCCGCGCTCAATATTTTTCCCACTTGGAATATGGAAAATTGCATTGCATAAACCCTCTTTTAAGGCACTGAAAATGGAGGCGAATATGGAAATTCGCATCGCATTTCTGGATGCATTGTACTGAGTCTTGAAAGGTATTTTTTTTTTTGGTAAACTTGAAAGGTATTTGATGACTTCCATTAGCCATCACTGGCAATTGGAAAACGACAAGTTCCTACCATATGAAAAGGAGATGGGAGTTCTTTGAAAAGGCAAACTCTTCTCATTATCGTGTGATGGATTTAGCAAAAGACGAGAACTCTTCTTCTGACGATTATGAGAGTGAAGGTGATAATGATGATAGGAAACTCTTTTATACTCTCAGGTCTCAAAACACTTTTTGTTAATTTGTTTCTGCTTCTGACAATTATGAGAGTGAAGGTGATAATGATGATGGGACGCTCTTGGCTGCCAACATACCATACTCTCAGGTCTCAAAACACTTATTGTTAATTTGTTTCTATAAATCTTTGCCTATTGTATTCGCATTTACCCAAAATTTAGCAAGAAATAATTTTCTCTTTGCCTTATTCCTTGTAAGAATTTGTTTAAGATTCGTTTATTTTGCTGAAATTAAAAACTTTTTATTGAAAATATTGTAGATAAAGATAAAAGTTAATTGAAATAATACAGTAAGATCCATGAATAGTATCAAAAAAATGCAATAAAGATCATAAATAATAACAAAAATAAGTTAAATAGTAAAATAAGCTAACTTTTTAATTTTTGTCAAACACACACTAAGTGTAATTGTAATATCAAACACACACCAAGTGTAATTGTAATATCGAACCAAATAATGGCAAGGGTAACAATGAAACATGTTGAGAAGAGTGGAGACTAAGTATCCGATTAAATATACGTTGTGCTTCGTGCATTTTCACCTTTTATTTATTTATTTTTTTTTTAATTGTTTTGGTAGCACGCGTTTCAAGGAGACAAACGGCTTCTGTTTATTAATAGCAGCCGTATATTTCTAACTTTTCAGCCACTTTTCATCAATTTATAGGTCCCGTACACTGTTTACGGTACTCACAAACTTCACTTTTCAACTACTTTTTTTTATTAAAAATAGGTCCAATGACACTATTCACACATTTAAAAATTATTTTACTACAGTGTTTTCAGTTTTAGCAAAATAAGTTTTATCCAAACAAACCCTAAATTGGCACACTTTTTTGAGGATCAAAATGAAATTGAATTACTGACCCCTAAAACTTGAGTACCAAAAACCATATTTAAGCCTATTCATATTTGATTAATTGCTAAATAGAGATCATGTTCAGGAAAGACTGCTGCGATGCCTTATTTTTCTATTCACCCAACTATGACAAATATAATAATTGAATAGAAATGGAGGAGCATATGGTATACAAATCAAGATCTAATCAAAGAATTTTCAGTTGAAGGTCAGCATAGCCAATCTGTGCTTTGTGCTTCTCAAAGAGATCTTGGAGTGCTTTAACGAATTGACCATGAGCTTCAATGACCTGAAGAGAGAACAAACAAATCAGCAAACTGAGCAGCTTCCAACACCCGGATGATTCCACTAAAAAGTGATAAAGTGAAACTCCCAAGGGATTGACATTGATAAATAAATAACCATGCTCAAATGTTGCAGTGCAATTGAAATTTGATACCTCTTCCATCGTGGGATGTGGATTTTTCTTGAGCTCAATTGGTCTACCCACCACCACATGCATTGGATGTCTGAATGGAACAGGAGATCTGCAAAAGAGAAAACCAACTCTAGATAATAGTCAAATCTCTCCACATTTCCATATGCTTTTGCTGCAGACATTCTCAAACAAATGCATCCAGAAGTCACAGGCCAAAAAGTAAAACAAATGGAATTCAAGAGGAAGAATTCATACACACCCTAAAATTCCCCCAAAGTATATTGGGGTAAACTTGATAGCTCTAGAAAATTGTAGGAACAACTTCCCACCCGGCTTCCACCACTTATAGATGTGTGACTGTCTCACAATTACAGAGAAGAGCGGAGAATAAGAATAAATTAACTGTTTTGGGTAAAGCAAAATGCACTATTGACAACAAAATATTAGTCAACATAATAGTAAGCGATTGACATGTGGGCCATGCAAAATCTGCAACAAATTGATCCAACTGGCTGCGCAACAATTGCACCAGTATCATCACAGATCAATAAAACAAAACCATTAACTGCATGTCAGGCACAATGCAACTATGACAATTAGAATCCTAAACCTATTACTTACCAGATATTCCAATATGAGTGAGAGAGAGAGTCAATACCTGACCAAAGCAGAAAACTGGAACCAGAGGATGGCCCATCTCCATGGCTATGCGAACAAATCCTCTTCTCGTCTTAAGAAAGGCAACCTACAAAGGAGGCACGACTGTAAATCCCCAATTTAACCAAAAAAGAAAAAGGAAATGGTACCTCTACATTCGTATCTATGTATGCGTGTGCATGAGAGAGAGAGAGAGAGAGAGAGAGAGAGAGAGAAGGGGGTGGGGGGTGTCTATGATCAAAGTTCAATGCAACAAAACTTAGATAATTATACAATCAGGAAAGTGCTCAATATTGCCTATTTGATTTTTTTCCCCCTAATGATGTGGAACCTCACCAAGGCAAAGGGCCCTTTGGACCCACCCTTGGGGAGTAAACCACGGATACACAGAGCATTCATTTTTTAGAAAAAAGAAATGGATGAGTACATGTAAATATTGACTAGACATAAACACAGAACACAAGGAAGAGTTAAAAAGGATTAAACCTCAGAACCATGCTCCATAAGAGATGTCTCCTGCACTCCCCCTGGCACTACGATGCAACTATATCCAGCTTTCAAAAGGGAGATAAAGTTTTTCTTTGTTGCAGGTGCAAGCCCCAACCATGTCCATATGTGCCTCAAAAATGGTGTGTAAAAGACCTAATAATTTTCTAAGACATGTTGAGCGGGACTGAACACAGAGAAAGGCTCCATGAATATATTGAACAACTTAAGGTAAAAAAAAATCTTACAGCGCTACTGGCAAGGACCTTTATCTTTGGAAGTGGCATGAAACCTGTAAGGTCAGCAAGCGCAACAACACCAATTGGCAAAACTGAATGTGGTTCATAACCGAAGACTGCATGAAACACAGACCAAAATTAGTACCTTATCTAAACAAGGACAACCAGACCCCCTAGGGGCACCCAGGTGCTGGGCTCCTAGGTTTGGAGTGTGACGTAAACCTGGAAGTCCCAAGTTCAATCCACCACAATATTGGTTTATGGGATTTCCATGGTGTATCATGGGTAGCAAGTGGAATAATTTGGCCAAATGTTAGGACACCACTTCCCTATATCAAAAAGGAAAAAAAAAAAAATATGGGGGGGGGGGGGGGGGGTTGGGGGGGTGGGGACAAACAGACTAAAGACGGTTATTTGGCTAACTATGATGGTAAAACTCTATTATGGCTTAAAAATTAAAAATTCAGCCACAAGCCCCACCAACCCCCCCCCTCCTCCTAAAAAAAGGGCATCAAGTGAAAGAATGAAAGTTGGAAAATTAGAAAAAACAAAGCAAGCAAAGATTTTAATCATTAGATAAGCAATGTATAGGACCTACTCATCATGGGACTACAATAATGTGCATAACATGTAAGTTAGCTAAAGAATATCTCTTAGCAGAATACAAGTTCAATAGTGCCAACCTCTGATAACCCAGTAGGAGTAATGATGCAGGGCATTTAAGTAGTTTTACATTTGTAGCTGAACACAAAACCAGTAGAAATAGTTGCTTGTGTCCAAACAGTGGGTTAGAGGTTTTTATTGTCATAGCAGTCACTTAGATCCATTTGTACTCATTTGGTTAATATTTTAGTTGGTTAGATTCCAATTACCAATCAGATTAAGTCTTTAATCGAGCCAATCCAGTGGCTGCTAGTGTAGTGTAGTGCAGCTTGTATAAATTGCAGCTTAGGATCTCATTTGTATTCAGTTTTGATATGTGATCAAAATAAGTCTTAAGAGCTTTAATTTGAGAACTTTGTGTTCTTTGCTGATTAAAGAGATAGAAGACCAAGATATGAGGGAGCCTATTTTTGATAGCTGCATTGAAGAACAAAATGGCGAGGAAGGACAAGAATTGAGTGATTGCATAACAAGTATGGCTGAACCTGTTTATGAACAGTATAGGGAAAAAGGAGTAGATGCTATTGTTGAGAAAGAAAATGACTTTTCAATAGCGACAAGGGCTATGAAAGTTCCAAAACAAGAAATGGAGGATGACAAACAGCATAAACGTACACTCTTTCCTACTGATTTCAACATTGAAGGATGAAGTTGTGACTTGCTAATCGAGAAAGGTAGTTATGAGAGTATGGAGTCTCAAGAGATTTTGACCAAGCAAGATTTGAAGGTTCAACAAAATCTGTCTTGCTTAAATAAAGGAGACGAAGTTGAGTTTCAAGAGGTTGTTATTCCATTCTTTGTGATGAAGTTGCCATACAATCATATGAATACAATAGGCAAGCCATCTTGGGTGGAAGGTGCAGCACACATAGTTTGTACAAGATAGTGCTTCACTATGCGTAGCAATGAAAGAAGGGGAAAACAAATCCCAAACCAATGGTCAAGATGAAAAGTCTTTAAAACTGGAGGGTCAACCAAACTTGAGGACAAGTTTGCTTTCAATAAAGGGAGTCCTCCTGATGCAAGATGCATCTACATTAGTGTTTCATTTGTGTGGGACTTGGCTGTGCAGAAGCAGCAGCATTTGGTGTGCAGCAACAACAGCAAACTCATCATACAAGGCAACTGTATCATCCTAGAAATTCATACAAATCTTATGGCAACCAAGAGCACTTGGGGTCAAGTGCTTCTCAAGAGGGACAGTCCTGATGCAGGGCATTTCAAGTAGCTATATCATAATCCTCTCGTAACTAATTAGTTAGTTAGTTAGATGATTTCTTAAGCATTCGCCAATAGGATTTAGACACTTGTCAACCATCTAGAGGCTGCCAATGCCAAACAATTAGTATAAGTAGCATAAGCTCTTTGTAAAACAGTTTTGGTATATGATTCAAAATAAGCCTTGAGAGCTTTTATTTGAGAACTGTGGACAGAGATGCCTAACCACCTATCAACGTGTTCTAAGCAACTCTCTTTACATCTAATCTAAATCATATCACAGCCCATCACCTTCCCTGCATCAAGTAACAACACCACCTCTCTGATATATCTTCCAAAACCTGAACCAGGTATTCACCCAAAATCATATTGCTCAGATTCCACATTTTAATTCATCCTAATAATAAAAACCACCGTTGAATTATAGGTCTAGGGATTTAATTATTAAACTAAGAACTACAGAAATCTCTCTGTGAGCGTACGCAAAACCTATTTTTGAGATGGTTGGAAATATAAACATTAATATGTTTCTGACCCTGTAGCTTGAACCCCTCCTCCCATGAACCCCCAAGCACTTCGTGCAATGGGAAGTACCATCCCACCTACAGCGACGGTTGGTGTGTATACAAAAAGTTGGGAAAGGATATTATGATACCAGCGGTAAAACAAAAACCAACCTTGTCACTCCATCAAGCTGTCACATTCATATTTGATTAATGAAACATGCATTTAAGTGCCCTCAACAATAAATCATAAGGCAAAGGTGAAAAAATAAATGAAACGGTAGTAGACTAGGTAAGTTCCAAAGGTGAACCCCCTGCAATTCACTAACTGCTCCTTGAAGGTAACAAACAAACATGATATAATAAATCGCTTTAAAAATGAATGTTGAAAATAATTTATCTAAAACTTAAGCGCTGTTTACATTTTGTGATTGAGGCTCAAAATTTTCACTTTAGTTGTGCACATAGCAGAAACACCACCATAAAAGCCAGAACAGTATAGAAGATGTCAATACTATAGTGACAGTGTTGAAGACCCAACCAACAGCTTGGGGTGCATGACGTGATTGGTGTGGAAAGATAATTGATTTGGGTCCCTTTCCCTTCATCCAATACTACCTTGTGATTGTGGTGTGAAAGAAAATTAAGGCTTAATAAATGCAAGGACTAGGATAGGAAGTTAGTTGGATGGAAGGCAGTAAAAAGCTTGAAATTGAAATGGGTTATAAAAATAAAAACATGTGGGCAAATTGATTTGTTGGTAGAATAATCAAATAATGCAAGGGAAGGCATGTAATAGTAATTCAGGAAATTTGAAGATAGCAAATTTAAATTAAAGTAAGACAACAAGAAAAGTGGGGGCAGAATAGAAAAGAAAACAAACCATAAGCGCGATCGGGATGGAAGGCGTTTATATCCTCTACATGCAGAGTCACTGGGAAGTAACTACAAGCATGCTTACATATATACCTGCAAAATTAATTAAAAAAAAGAAAAAAGAAAAAAAAAGAGCATTTAAAACTGAGAATAGGCAAATAGTAGAGTAGTAATAGATTAGAGATAGAATAGGATAGGAGTAGGCAAAGAAAAAAGGAAATGAAAAGAGTATGAAGTAGAGAGTAGAGAGTAGAGAGGTACCTGGACAAACGTCGGCCTAATCTGCTTTGTTCGTCGATGGGAATGAACATTAATACAGCAAGCAAACCCAAAACCCTGTCAATAGAAATAGGTAAAGATTGAAAATTGCTATTTTGTTTGATTTTAATAAAAGAAATAAAGAAATTGAGAGAGAGAGAGAGAGAACTGACAAAAGAGCTTTGGAAAAAGGAAGGAAGAGGAAGGTGAAGAGGACTATAGCGACGTTTAAATGAATAGCTCCCAGCCATATTCCGAGGGCTAGAATAGCTTGAAATGTATTGGATCCCAATCCAAATTCTTCTCTTCCCTTAATTACTCGATCACCCTCTTCTTCCCTTTCCATCACCATCTCATCCACACCCTCTTTTCCCTATCTTCTTCTTTCTCTTCCTCTTTCAACCAACTGTAACTATATCATATGTGAAGACTGAAGTAGTAGTATCTATATGATATTTGTAACTACCTTCTTCTTCTTCTTCTTCTAAAAAGTTCTATACCCTACTTTCCCTTTCCCTGTTTCCCTTTCCCTTACCAACCAAGGTTGGGACTTTAATATAAAACGAACGATAGGCAAAGTTATGATCGAAATTTCAATCAAATATTAATATTAACATTGGAATCACCGTCTCTCTCTCTCTCTCTGGAGTTGGCCCTTCCTAGTTTATACTATTTATTATATAATGAATCTATCTCTATCACGTAATGTTAGTAACAATCACAAGTCACAACAACTAACTCAACTCACAACTCACAACACACGTTAAAAGAGCAGTGTAGATGTAGTAAAGTATTGTTCAATAATAAAACTGAGTCTATCGCATAAAAAAAAAAAAAAAGCTGAGTCTCAGAGAGAGGAACACGCAAACACGAACACAAGGGACCGATTAATAATAAAATGTGGGTGCGACTCATATTAATTCTCATCCTAATCCTAAACAACATACTTTTTTTTTTTTTTTTGATAGGAGCAACATACTATTTTTATACAAACACGCCAAGCTCACGCCTGTGACTCTCAAATAATGTCCTCCCCCAAATGCCAATTGGAATTGCCATTGACTGACTCCACCGTTTAATATCATTGCACTCCTTCTGCCTGCAAATGCAATCCCGTTCCATTGGTCAATTTTATTTATTTTTATGATAGTTCAGAGGATTGAGTGCACCCTAGGCCTAGCCTCCTCTCCCTCCTCTCCGCAATCATCACTTTCATTCAACTCTTTATTAATTAAAATACTACTTGGGTATATGTACCCTGATCGCTAATCTAAATTTTAAGGTAGATAACATGTACTGTATTATTATTATTTTTTTTCCTATCATTTTAATCTACTTGAAATCATACTCCTTTGTTACTTTCTTTCCTTTGATTGACATGTTTTTTTCGTTACTTCCTCTAACAATGATAGTTTAGTTGTTATACACTATATAATAAAAGTTAGGCTTAAAAGCTGTGACTGCGCTAAATAACTACAGTAAATTGCATAAATTTTTTTAGAACTTTAAAAAAATTAATATAAATTTTTTTTGTACTTATCTTTTTCTCCTATAATTTCTAAATTGATAAAAATCTTAATTTGATTACAATTCAAACTCTTTATCTAATCTTTTTATTATTATAATTTATAAGTAGATACAAAATTTTAATTTGATTTCAATTCAAACTCTTCATCTAATCTTTTTTTTTAATTTAAAATATATTACTATGTGTAAAAAAAATTAAAAAAAAAAAAAAAAACTCGTTCTCAAAGTGATAGAGAAAACAAATAGGTTTATTCTTTGTTGTTTTTCTAAATTTATATCTTAATTTATAATTTATGTTAATTTCTTAATTTTAAATTATGAATAATTTTGATTATATTCTTTATATTGAATGCAAATTGTTGTTTATAGGTTTTTGGTTGTGTTATATTCTTCAAAAAAAGAAAAAAGAAAAAAAAGAAAAAAAAAAGAGTTTATATAAATTTGGCAACAGATCTAAATAGATAAGCCTAAGAAATGTTTACTAATAATAGTTTTATTAGTAACTTTTTGTTAACATGATTTAAAAAAAAAAAAAAAAATTGAATAGAGAGATAATTTATTAACGTAATTTAAACTTTACTAAAACTTTTTTAAGGGATTAGTTTAAAAAAATTTCAAAGTAATTTTCTAATTATTAACTACTATGCGCTAACTTTTAACTTCCAAAACCCACAATTGAAATATTAATCCATATGAGATACCACTTCCAAAGACTAATAAATTAGCTGTAGGAACCCGTTTTGGGGCGGTCTCCGTACAATAAATTTGTAGAGTGTGGATAGAAGGGCCAAGCACTTAGCAAGAAAGAACAACAGTCAATGTGGGACTCTAAGAAGGATAACTAAAATTTGGTTAAGTATTCTTGAGGAAAGCTCGTCCTCGGCCCAGTCTGAGGACCCCTTTTCTTAGAAAATTTACCAATCCAAGGATTGTCCTTTGAACATCCTAAAAGAAAGAAAAAACTATCCTCCTCCCTTCCTCCCCTTTTCGGGTAGAGAAAAAGCCCCCCCCAAAAAACCCCTTTGCTTTGGGGATCCCGTCTATTTTATAGTCTTATTCAGTTGATCTCTGCCGTCCACTTGTCGGCCATCTGGACTTGAATCTGAGGGCTTCTCCCTTCAGCCGCCTTTGCAGGCTTTCTCTTAGTTGGAGCAACCAAGGCATCACTGTTAGCTGGTCAATTCATCGTTGATGTGACCAGAGTGTTGGTGGCGTGCATTTAATGAGTGAGTGACAGCTCATTTCCTTCAATGTCGGTTCGTCGAGGACGTGAGCATCCTCGGCAAGGTCCCAGAGGACTTGAGTTTCTCCCACTCATCCTCGGACTTTGTACCATCCTCGGCACGAACCTTGGGCCAGATGCGGAGTGGGCCTGGGTTGCTAAATACTTGGGCCCCACAATAGCCTCTTAAAATTCTGCTGCCCGACCTCCCGAGAGGGGAGGAGGATTTTGATGTTTTGGGCCAATATCCTGGCTTGTCGCGCCTTGTCTGTCTGTCAGTGTCACAATCTTTTCAACTGCCCAGGGGACGTTCCTGGCGTTTCGGTATCTGGAGCGTGCCTTCATTAAATTTTGGCGGCTTTGTGTTCCCCACGTTCAACGGTGGGTTTGAGGTACTGGAAGGAAGGGGAATTGAGCTCGAGTAGGAAAGAGGGTGAGGTGGCGATTCCTATAATCGCTTTTTTGGAGGGCGGAGTAAGGATACCCATAGGGCCGGTGATGAGGGACTATCTTAGGCACTTCGGCCTATCTCCCATTTAGTGTGCTACTAACGTATTTAGGATTTTAGGCTGTGTGGATGCCTTGAATGAGAAGATGGGGCTGAGGCTAACCCATCATGATGTGAACTGGTGCTACAAACTTAAGAGCCTGCAAGAGAAGTCTTATTACATGAGGACGAGGGACGACAGGGTCCGGCTCATCCAGTGCCTCCCTGAGTCTAGTAAAGGTCTGAACAAAGACTTCCTCATTGTGTCTGAGGAATGGCATGAGGGCCTTCCGTGCCCAACAGTAGAGGGTACACCAGGTAGGGCATCCAGACTAGGAGAACATTTTCAGTTCTTTGTGCTTTAGTGTCCTGCTTCACCTGGGTTTTGACAGGGATTTGCTCTCTTTTATGTAGATCCGCATGTTTCTGAGCGTCACTTCAGCCTGGTTAATAAGGAAGACTTGGAGACGGTGCTGAGGTAAGAGATCTTTGTGAACAGAGACGACAACCAAGTCAGAGTTGCCCACGTGGTCTTAGGATACGTCCCGATCCAAAAATCGTTTTCAGCTCCAAGGCACGTGATCCGAGCTAGGGATCCTCGGCTGCGTAGCATCACCGTAGTCGAGAGAGGGTTTTCATCCCCAAAGGATCTCCCATTCCCGAGGGCGTACCGTTGGTAGGTACCTTTTCGTCGGCTCAAGCTGTCGAGGTTGAAGGGGAAGAGGAGGTTGCTGACTCAGGTCCATTCGAGAACGAGTTTGGCATGTTTGACCAGCCCCGTTCACCTGAGGACACTGCCGGTGACTTGGGTGACCTAAGCTTAACTGAAGCGGACTTTCTGTTTGAAGAAACCACTCCTCAGTCGAAGATGAGTTTCAAGAAGCGGCCTCAGAAGAGCTTGTTCGCATTGATTGAAGGGCAGCCGGGGAGGGATGCGCCGGGGAGGTCTCTGCTCGAACTTCCTCCACCCGAGCTTCCTCCTCCCCCACCCCAACAGAGTTCGATGCCTGGGGCCAAGTCCACCAGTCCTCCGGTGAAGAAGGACAAAGGCAAGAGACCTAAGGGGGGAGAAGAGTCTGATCCTCCCCGAGGTGGCGGCGATGGTCGACCGTCATCAAAACAGCTGAGGATAGGGCGCTGAGGCCAAGAGAAGCAAGCTTCTATCCAGGCCAGGGCCCAGGCTTGGCTTCTTGCCCCCATGCTCTATGGGAGGCCTCTGACGGATGATGTCTCCCTCAAGAGCCCTCAAGGGGTCGAGGGTGTGTTCGTGGCCGACGCATTGGAGAGGTCCTTGTTGTTCCCTGCGGACATGGCCCAGCTGGAGGCTTTGAGGGGCGATGAGGTCTTCCTCGGCCTTAAGCAATACTTGGGCATGGTAAGTTTTTTGACTGTTTGTAATTTCCTTGACCTTCTGTGTCCCCTTATCTGTTGCACAATAGTTTCGATTGGCAGGTTATTCAGGCTACTTTTAGACTGGAGGACATAGCCAGTAGCCAGAGCCAAGTCGCTGGCTCAGAGCATACCAAGCTGTCGGACGCCGTGCGGGCCCTTATTGCTTCCAAGGCCGATCTTAAAGTGGCTATGGACCAGTTGAAGGACATGAAGGCGGCTCGAGACGCTGCTGGTTCGGCCTTTGTTGCCGCTAAAAAACTGGCTCTAGATCAGACGGACAAGCTGCTCAAGGCCGAGGATCAGTTGAAGACAGCCAGAGAGAAGATCGCAGCCTTGGAGGAGAGGGTGCTTGAGGCAGATAAGGCCAGAGGTGCTGCGGAGTCTATCAAGGCTGAGGTTGTGAAAGCCAAGGAGGAGGCTGAATCTGCCAAGACTGAGGCTATGGCCTCCAAAGATAAGGCCGTGCAGAAGGCCTATGAGGAAGGGGCGGCTGAAACAGAAGACAGCCTTAGAGTCCAGGTGCCTGAGGTGTGCAGACTTTACTGCTCCCAGGTCTGGAACGAGGCCCTTGCACAGGCCGGAGTTGAAGCCTCATCCAATCTGTGGAAGGCGGAGAACGTATACTATCCTCCTACCATCCGCGAGACTGCCCCTTCAAGTTCTGAGGCCGAGGGGGCTGTCGAGGGTGTTGGGGTTGTCTCTGAGGGAGGCACCCCAGCTGCTTCTACTTCGGGCGAGCTCACCAAGGAAGCTGATCCTCCTGGGAATGTTGAGGCAAGCCAGGATCCTATTGCTGATGCACCTAGAGAGACTGCAGACTCCTCGGCTAATGTCCAAGCACCCTTTGTAGAGGAGGTATCCTACCCAGCTGAACCTTCCCAGGTTGCAGCCCTAGGTGAGGGCCCCATGGATTTTGAGACCTCCTCTGCCCAGCCCCCAGAGGGGGGAGTTGAGACGGAGCCGAAAGAGTGATCCCTCGTTGCGCCTCTACTCTGTTCTTTTTTTTTTTTTTTTTTTTTTTTTTGTGCTGGCATGTTCGCCTTGTAAAACTCCCTTTTTTAAAGAATCAGTAAAGTGCATATTTTGTTTCCTTTTATTCGCTTTGTTTGTATTATGTTGGACGTGTATGTATACGTCATTTGTACGATACTAGCTTCAATTACGCCTCGGCCGACTTCATCGATCATCGTCCCCTGCAGCGCTCACTAGTAGTACCTAAGTGGTTAGCTTCGCTGTAGGTCTGGGCCCACGGTCAACACAAGACTTTGGTTCTGTCTAGTGCTTAGGTCCCCCTAAAGTGATTAGTTTCCCCATAGGTTTGAGTCCTTGGACCATGCAAGATCTTGGTTCTGTCTAATACTTGGGTTCTCTTGAAGCAACTAGTTTCCCCATAGGTTTGATGCCGAGAAACATACAAGACCTAGGGTCTGCTTTACACTTGGTATTTCGTGAAGGGATGGTCTCTCCATTGGCTTGGTTTCTCCTAAGGCAACTAGTTTTCCTAAAGGCTTGAGTCCGAAGACCATGTAAGGCCTTGGTTCTGTTTAGTACATAGTTTTCTTTTAGTAGTTAGTTTCCTCAGAGGCTTGAGTCTGAGGACTATGCAAGGCTTAGGTTCTGTCTAACACTTGCCATCTGAAGTAGCTAGTTTCCCCATAGGCTTGAGTCCGAAGACCATGCAAGGCCTTGGTTCTGTCTAGTACCTAGTTCTCTTTTAGTAGTTAGTTTCCCCAAAGGCTTGAGTTCGAGGACTATGCAAGGCCTAGGTTCTGTCTAACACTTGTCTTCTGAAGTAGCTAGTTTCCCCATAGGCTTAAGTCCGAGGACCATGCAAGGCCTTGGTTCTGTCTAGTACCTAATTCTCTTTTAGTAGTTAGTTTCCCCAGAGGCTTGAGTTTGAGAACTATGCAAGGCCTAAGTTCTGTCTAACACTTGTCTTCTAAAGTAGCTAGTTTCCCTATATGCTTGAGTCCGAGGACCATGCAAGGTCTTGGTTCTGTCTAATACCCAGTTCTCTGACTTGCTCCACCGAGGAGGGGACCCTGCTCCAGTCTAGCCTCTTCGTCTGGCGTGCCTCTTCTGATTACGAGGCATCCTTTGGGCTATCCGAATAACGCACTTGACGTTTTGGGGCACCTCGCGAGGCGCCTCCTCATTAATGTCCTTGCAGATTTACGAGGGTCCAGCCGCGGATAAGTCTCTTGGAAATTTGGTGGAGTTATTGCCTCCAGTAATTTCTCCTTAGGATTCTGTGCGAGCTGGCTCTCACCAATTTTTGCCTTCTATATAAGGCATTTCTGGGATAATCATTTTCTTCAAACTTCACAAACATCTGAGTTCAAATCTCACAAACACACTGTTCAAGGGCTCTACAAGAATAGCAGCTTGTGCCCCACGAAATGGAGTGGCTCTTGGAAAGGGCGGTTACGAGGAACCTAGCCCATTTTAGGAGCCGAGGATGGCACCCCGACCCTGGACATCATGCTGGGTGTGGGGCAGGAGGAGGCCGAAGATCCTTCTTCTTTTCAACCTAACCAGGGATGGAGCTCCCCTTGCAATTCGGAGGGAGATCCAAAAGGAACGTAATGTTTCCCCTCCGGATTTGGATCTGTCAGCTCTCCAAGTTGATAGTGATTCGCCGGCTCCCAGTCATTGTGGGATTAGGAGGGAAACCAGGCGGAACCTTGAGGTGGAATCGTCAGGCGTCGTGGTCTCTTCTTCCTTCCCCTTCCTTTCACCGCAAGTGGTGGTTGGGGAGCTGTGGACGGTCTTAGCGTAGGCCTGTCTCCACCTCTCCCTCCGTCACTTGACTTGGCTTTAAAACAAGCCTGCCTAGGCCTCTCACCCTTTCCTTTTCTCTTACTTCACCACCAGCCTTTTTAGGCGTTTTTCTTTGTAGTTAGCTTTAGAATAAGCCTGCATGGGCATCAATTGTAAAATGTAACTTTTTCTTCATATATTAATAAAGAAGTAGACCCATTTTATCTCTTTTATTTCTCGCATCTTTTTATTTCTTGTGATTGTTGCCTTTTGAATGAATGTTGTTGCTGTACACTGTATTGTTTTTTTTTTTTTTTTTTTTTTTTTTTTTTTTTTTTTTGAGAAGTGTTGCTCTTGATCTTTTCACACCAACCATCGCACTTGCTAGTGCACAAGTCCTCCCCATAGACGGCGCCAATTGTAGGGACCCGTTTTGGGGCGGCCCCTGTACAATAAATTTGTAGAGAGTGGATAGAAGGGTCAGACATTTAGCAAGAAAGAACAACAGTCAATGTGGGATTCTAAGAAGGATAACTAAAATTTGGCTAAGTGTTCTTGAGGAAAGCTCGTCCTCAACCTAGTTCAAGGACCCTTTTTCTTAGAAAATTGACCAATCCAAGGATTGTCCTTTGAACATCCTAAAAGAAAGAAAAAACTATCCTTCTCCCTTCCTCCCCTTTTTGGGTAGAGAAAAAGCCCCCCCAAAAAACCCCTTTGCTTTGGGGATCTCGTCTATTATATAGTCTTGTTCAGTTGATTTCTGTCGTTCACTTGTCGGCCATCTGGACTTGAGTCTGAGGGCTTGTCCCATCAGCCGCCTTTGCAGGCTTTCTATTAGTTGGAGCAACCAAGGCATCATTATTGGTTGGTCTATTCATCGTTAATGTGACCAGAGTGTTGGTGGCGTGCATTTAATGAGTGAGTGATAGCTCCTTTCCTTCAATGTCGGTTCGCCGAGGACGTGAGCATCCTCGACGAGGTCCCAGAGGACTTGAGTTTCTCCCACTCATCCTCGGATTTTGTACCATCCTCGGCACGAACCTTGGGCCAGATGCGGAGTGGGCTTGGGTTGCTAAATACTTGGGCCCCACATTAGTTATTATATTATATATTAACACTGACCTTTTTTTATTTTATTTTATTTTATTTTATTATAAATAAAAGAAGGGTTTTCTCCCTCCCTGCAAAATAAAAGGATTATAACAATAATTAGCTAGACAGGGGTAAGACTACACCACCTCTTTTCTACAATAAAGGAATTATAATAAGAATTAGCTAGATAGAGGTAAGACAACACCACCTCTTTTCTACAATAAATATTAAATTCAGATAATTTTTCATGCATATATACACACATGTAGCATGCAACGCACATGACATAAACTTTGTAGAGTGAAATTCACTCAAGTTTCAATGCCTTATTCCATACTTTCAAGGACAAAAATTAAATTCTCATGGGAGTTTCTCTCTACTTCAAATTTTTAAATGTTTAATAATTTAGATTTTTCTTAATTATTGAATTGAGGTTTCACTTAAACATGATTTCAATTATTGTTTTGGATAGTTTTTAATTATTAAATTCAAGGGTTTTCTATTTAAATATATGTAATTAATTGAGCCTTAAAGTTAAATGTATTATTGAAAATCATTATATATATATATATATATATTTTAGGTACCTCTATCATCTTCCATTCAATTATATATATATATATACACACACATGTAGCATGCAAAGCACATGACCTAAAATTTAAGTTTAAACTTAAACTTAGTAGAGTGAAACTCACTCAAGTTTCAATGCCTTCTTCCATACTTTCAAGGACAAAAATTAAATTCTCATGTGAGTCTCTCTCTACTTCAAATTTTTAAATGTTAATAATTTAGACTGTTCTTAATTATTGAATTGAGGTTTTACTTAAACATGATTTCAATTATTATTTTGGATAGTTTTTAATTATTAAATTCAAGGGTTTTCTATTTAAATATATGTAATTAATTGAGCCTTAAAGTTAAATGTATTATTAAAAATCATTATATATATATTTTTTAGGTACCTCTATCATCTTCCATTCAATTATATATATATACACACACACATGTAGCATGCAACGCACATGACCTAAAATTTAAGTTTAAACTTATACTTGGTAGAGTGAAACTCACTCAAGTTTCAATGCCTTCTTCCATGCTTTCAAGGACAAAAATTAAATTCTCATGTGAGTCTCTCTCTACAAATTTTTAAATGTTTAATAATTTAGATTGTTCTTAATTATTGAATTGAGGTTTCACTTAAACATAATTTCAATTATTGTTTTGGATAGTTTTCAATTATTAAATTCAAGGGCTTGCAATTTAAATATATGTAATTAATTGAGCCTTAAAGTTCAATGTATTATTGAAAATCATTATATATATATATATATATTTTAGGTACCTCTATCATCTTCCATTCAATTATGTGTGTGTGTGTGTGCGCGCGCATTTTATAATACCTTAGTTTTATACAACATGCATTCATTATGTAACTTAAAAATAAAATATTCATTTATTTTTATTATTTGCGCCAAGTGGCTGCACTAAATTGCTGAAATTTTTTTTGAATTTAAAAAAAATAAATATAATTTTTTTGTACTTATCTTCTTCTCTTATAATTTCTAAATTAATAAAAATCTTAATTTTATTACAATCCAAACTCTTCATCTAATCTTTATATTATTATGATTTATAAGTTGATAAAAAATTGTAATTTGATTATAATTCAAACTCTTTATCTAATCATTTTTTTATTTAAATTATATTACTCAGTGTAAAAAAAAAAAAAAAGTACACGTAAAAAAAAAAAAAAACACCATAATACCCATAAAAAATAGAATTTTAAAAAAACATATATAATTTTTTTATACTTATCTTCTTCTCCTATAATTTCTAAATTGATAAAAATCTTAATATGATTACAATCCAAACTCTTCATCTAATCTTTATATTATTATAATTTATAAGTTGATAAAAAAAAAAATTTAATTTGATTACTATAGGGGTAAAAGGCCCAAAAAAATTTACATATTGGGCCTTGGGTCTAATCCACAGGTTGAAAACATAAGTTAGTTCGAGAAAAGGAAAAACAATTATGGAAGGTTCCAATCATAAAATCACCTAAGTAGTGGACGAGCAATGAATGGTCCGAGGAGGAATTACTCCTCAGATATGGTGACGTGGCTTAAATCTATATTCTGACAATCCATGTAACCTTCCAAGGGGCTCCGGTGGTAAGGATGGATATCATATATATATACAAGAATAATGAAAATTAATAAATATCTAAGAAAAAGCTATTATCACCACATTTAATACACTGTATCTACTTTTCTGGCCGCATTTATGTGGAGAGGATCTCTGAACAGTGCAGTCTCAGCTACCACACTTCATAGAAAGCTAGAGAAGGTGTATGATGGGACATGCACTCAAGTGAAGACTTAGATGATTAACAAGTGTAGGATTAAAATGATGGGAGAGGAACTATATATTGTGAGAAGTATCCCGTGGAAAAGGGGAGAAGAAAAAGGAGAAAAGAATCACTGTAGTATTGAAAACTGTATTAACCTTTAGCTCTTTTGAGTTATATAAGAATCCACCTCCTCGGACAACAAGTTCATTCAATTTTGCATGTCTCACTTGTTTGTTTATTTTCTGAATCTCTACTAACCGTTATCAAATTCATAAAAGGCCCAGTTCTTTCACCCACTCTCTACAAATTTACTGGGCTCATTGGGCCTATAACCCATACTTTTTGGGCTTAGGCTACAAATCGTGACCCTACAATTACAATTCAAACTCTTCATCTAATCCTTTTTTTTTTTAAAATTATATTACTACCTGTTAAAAAAAAAAAAAAACACGTAAAAAACAAAAAACAACAACAATCTTCATCTATTCTTTTTTTTTTTTTTAATTTAAATTATATTACTTCATGTAATAAAAAAAAAAAAAAAAAAAGCAATGTATTCAATAGTAAAATCTTCCTCTTCACACATGATTTTTTTTTTTTTTTGGATAATTATTGTTCACACCGATTTACCAAAATGTTTTGGAAAAAGTTAAAAAAAAATTGTAAAGAAGGTAATAAATATTTAAGTTTAGAATAAACACCTTCTCTTTATTCTAGAAAAAAAAGTATCTATATATAATAAATATTTGTTCTACTAAAAAAAAGTTTTTTTTTTTTTTTTTTTTTTGGTTATAAAAGAAAATTTTCCTTTTTCAATAAAAAAAATGTTTTCTTTTTTTCTTTCTATTCATATGACCTCTTTTTTAATCCACTTTTTATGGGATTTATGAGATAGCAACAAACAAATTGATTAGAAATCTTAATTCCCATAGGATTTAAATTCTATATCAAATGAAACTCTACCTATATATTAATATATATATATATATATATCCTTTTTGAAGTGAAGTTTATTCCAATATGTGAATGCCTAAATCCCATGACAGGTATGCATTCTTTCTTCATTATTATTTTTTTATTTTGTTTAAGCTATTTTTCTTTAACTTCAAAAAAAATAATAAAAACTTCTCACATACGTTTTAACCAAATTCGTAATATTAAAATTTTGTACTTATTTATTCTCTTCTACAATAATTGGTTTAGGTTTTAGTTACATACTCACACTTTCATCTCTCAAAGTGGTAGAGAAAACAAACAGGTTTATTCTTTATTCTTTTTCTAAATTTATATCTTAATTTATAATTTGTCTTAATTTCTTAATTTTAAATTATGAATAATTTTGATTATATTCTTTATATTGAATGTAAATTTTTGTTTATAGGTTTTTGGTTGTGTTATATTCTTCAGGAAAAAAATAAAATAAAATTAAAAAAAAAGAGTTTATATAAATTTGGCAACGAAGCTAAATAGATAAGCCTAAAAAATGTTTACTAATAATAGTTTTATTAGTAACTTTTTATTAACATGATTTAAAAAAAAAAATTGAATAGAGAGAAAAATTATTAATGTGATTTAAACTCTACTAAATTTTTTTTAAGGGATTGGTTTAAAAAAATTTCAAAATAATTTTCTAATTATTAACTACTATGTGCTAACTTCTAACTATCAAACCCACAATTGAGATCTTAGCTATTATATAGTAACACTGACCTTTTTTTTTTTTTTTTTTTTTTTTTAAATTTATAAAAGAAGAGTTTTCTCCCTCCCTGCAAAGCAAATGGATTATAACAAGAATTAGCTAGATAGAGGTAAGACTACACCGCCTTTTTTCTACAATAAATGTTAAATTCAGATAATTTTTCATGCATATACATACGCTACACGAATGAATTATAATAAGAATTAACTAGATAGGGGTAAGACTACATTACCTCTTTTCTACAATAAATATTAAATTCATATCATTTTTCATGCATATACACACACATATAGCGTGCAATGCACATGACTTAAACTTTAAGTTTAAACTTAAACTTGGTAGGGTGAAACTCACTCAAGTTTCAATGCCTTCTTCCATGCTTTCAATGACAAAAATTAAATTCTCATGCGAGTCTCTCTCTACTTCAAATTTTTAAACGTTTAATATTTAGATTGTTGTTAATTATTGAATTGAGGTTTCACTTAAACATGATTTCAATTATTGTTTTGAATAGTTTTTGTGGGGGTAAAAGCCCAACATGATGTGTTGGGCCTAGGGCCCAATCTGAATATTATTGGGTCCGGAGAGAAGAAAGTGGTTGGGAAGAAGTCTAGGTGGAAGAAATATACCTGGAAGCGAACGAGAAGTATAGTCCGAAGAGAGCCCCAGTGGTCCGAAAAGGTCATTCTCCTCGAATACCAAGGGGACTTGATTAAGCAAATATGTGGAAGGTCCGAGTGATATTTCTAACAACTTCAACGATAAGAATAAGTTTTGGGCATACCTGGAAGTGATAAGAATGAAGAAATATCTAAAAGGAAAAGCTGCTACCACCGCATTTAATGCACTGCAGCAACTTTCCTAGCCGCATTTATGTGGAAAAGATCCCTGAACAGTGCAACCTCAGCTACCACCACTCTTGGGAAACTAAAGAAGATATCTGATGTGACATGTACTCATGTGACATGTACTCAAGTGAATGCTTAGATGAAGAACAGGTATACGGTGAAGATGATCGAGAAGAAGGATATATAAATGTAATAGGCCTCTAAAGAAAAGGGGGGGAGAGCGAGAAAAAGATCTGACTGTGACTTTAAGAACTATATTCACTTATCAATAACAGACCTCTTCGGATTTTAATAGATGGAGCTTTCAAGTATGTTTTTTACGTTAGATCATCCCCATATATTATAGTTAATTGTTGCTAAATTCATAACCAGTCCAGCTCTTTTACTCATTCTCTTCAAATTCATTGTTCCGGGTTCGTTGGGCTCACAGTCCAAACCTTTTGGGCTTAGGCTACAAAGTTTGGACCCCACAGTTTTTAACTATTAAATTCAAGGGTTTTCCATTTAAATATATGTGATTAATTGAGTTTTAAACATTTCAATGTATTATTAAAAATTATTATATATATATATATATATTTTTAGGTACCTCTACCATCGTCCTTATATAAATATATATATATATATATATGTATTTTATGATATCTTAATTTCACATAACATGCATTCATTATGTAACTTAAAAATAAAATATTTATTTATTTTAAGTAAATTAATAAAAAAATTATTTACATATAAATTTTGATTAATAATGCTAGTAAAATACTAATCCCAGTTCTGTGATCATCAATTATATATAGATGGATGATATTTAATTTAAGTGATAAAGCTGCACACTTTTATATATGCAGCAGATCTGCTTGTGCATTAATGCATACTTTCCCTCCATGATCACCCTGCTTTTATTTTAACATCTTCTGCACTCACCTTTCTTTAAAAGTAATAATAGCTAGAAGTAGCAGGCCTAGGAAGGGCAATAATAAATGTATAAGAGTATTAGCAGCCGTCAAAGCCAAATAGCTATATAGCTATTTTAGTTTCACAAAAATATAAAAATGCATGTTATAACAGTGGTGTCATGTGTAAAAATTTTTAGCTTCCAGTTACAGTGCACATTTATTTATGGCTGTGCACGATAGCAAAAAGCTAAATATATATATATATATATATTTTATTACACTTCTTGTTAAAATAAATAAAATAACTTTTATAGGGGTTAAATAACTAAATTTTTATCTTCAGTATCGTGGATTCTCTAATCTAGCAACTTCCTCTCAGCTCAGATATCAAACTGGTAGCTGGTGGCTTTCTGATGGCTTTGAGTTAGATCTTGATGGGATGGCCAAGTAAGATTCAACAATTCTAGTTGAGTTGCACTTAATTGCACGGATGTAGCTAATCCCAAAATTGTAGCTTGCCCAATTTTTCATCGGTCACAGGAAGCTATCACTCAGGAGTCAGGACAAACTCATCCATAGTTTTCATCAATTACAGATTCTGCAGCAGGAAGCTTGTGTTCAGCACAACTGCCAGTTTTTAAGACAGCTTCATTTTTTTTCAATCCATCATGTAAGTCTGTCTGTATTAATTATGTAATCATTTAAAATGAACATAACATATCAACCCATGCCATTAGATTTGCACAGAAGCATGTAAAACAGTGGCTGTCTACTTAAAGAGTTAACAATTAAACACAGTATATGTTCTAAGTATTAGGTTAATTGATTTGTTTTTGTGGATGCCTAGGAGGATTTGATGCACAATATGAGCAAAACTTCCTTAGTGGGACAGTCATTTACAATTTAGTGGGAGTAGCAAGCACCTTAAAACATAATCGACAAAGTTGTCAAGCTTTCTAAATAATAAGCATAATTCTAGATGGCAATTTATTTATTTATATTTAAAGATAGCCATCCTTCCGGTCTTGTTCCTCAGCTTCCTTGTTGGCAGCTTGAACAGATTTGAACCACAGAAATGCCTGTATTGAGCATTGTTATTATCAGTTGAAGAGAGAATCCAGCGAGTGTATAAATTTATATTTAACCAATACATCTTCCTATGGCCTATACTTAGAAAAATAGATAAGGAAATGAATCTGGCATAAGATAGCCCATACATCATCAAATTATCCTAATCATTCAAATAGTGAAACTCTGTTGTTTCGCAGTTACCGGCTACAAAAATTGATCAATGCTAGTAGAAATCAAATTGAAAGGTCTGTGGTTAGAGCCATGGTCCAACGGGTAGTTACACTTCTTTAGGTGCTATTCTATAGGTTTTCAATTAAATTCAACCATATGATTGTATAGACCAATGAAACAAATTGATTGAAGTTAATTATTTGGAAAGTACAAAAATTCTTCTTATTCTTTTTCGCTGTATTGGCCAATACAAATCACATTGGATGAATTGAAATGAGTAACTAAACATATATAAACTTAATAAATAAATAAAAGAGAGAGAGAGAGAGAAGGGGCCAGAAATGAAATGAGAAAAAAAGAATAGAATAGTAAATAAAATGATGAGAACTTACTGAAGTGGGAATGCCAGTAAATGCAAAAAATCCAAGCAAAGGAGCATAAAAAATGCTGTCCGAGTTCAAAAGTCCAAATACAGGCCTCTGGTTCACATATTCAAAAACAGAACCTATCTGCAGACCAAAAGAAAAGAAAATGTTTATGAAATTGGGAAGAAGAAACAAAAAAAGAAAAGAAAAAAAAGGAAGGGTTTTTATTAAGAGAGGGAAGTACTAGTACAACTAGTAGTTAGTGCTTACAGCGGCAATTGCAGTGATTGCTGAGGCAAGTAAATAAAGATAGAAGGGGATCTCAAATCCCTGTTGCTGTTGCTGTTGCTGTTGGGATGCACTTTCATTCTGAGCCCAAGGAGGAGGCTCATCCGAATCTGGCCTAGCCCATGAAGGGATTTTACTATCCTCTTCTTCAGTCTTCTTTTTGCTTGACTCTTTAGAACTTTCAGTCACAGCAACCACACACAACTTACCACGTCGTGGGTTTCTTTTTGCTTGGGATAGGAATGATCTTGGGTATAATGGATTTTCTACTCTGGGAGTGGGAGTGAGACTGTTATTATGTAGTACTAGTATTCGATTTGAACGCAACAAGCTTGCTGCCATGCTTCTAACTTTTTTATTGCGTTGCGTTGGACTTGGCCCCTTCTTCTGAAACTCAAAAGAATCAAGATAAGAGATCATCAATTGTATGTATGTATGTATGTATAGTGGTAAATAAATTAAACAATGAAGGAAGGAAAGAGATATGATATCATATGAGACAGTGAGGAGAGGACAACTCGTGAAGCTTTCACCTTTCCTTTCCTCTCGCCGCTGTACTCTTTAGATCTTTGTTCGGCCAATTATTATCATCATATTCATATATATTATCTTCTTCCATCTTCCATCTTCCAACTTTAATTTTAAACAACACACAACTATCTATCCAAAAAAAAAAAAACACACACACACACAACTATAGACGGCCTTCAATTTTTGGCCCTCATTGGGCTCCCACTACCCCTTATCAATAATCATGGCTCGTCAACTCTGTTGGGCCTCACACTGTTGTCCTTTTTTCGATGATTTACTTTGTCCTTTTCGGCCCATACGGATTAACTTTTTAGGATTTTAGAATTTAGTTATGATTTATTTATGACACTATGTTAATGGTGACAATTTTAAAAAAAAAATTAACACCATTTTTATGGGAATATAAAAATTCTTTAAAAAAAAACAAAAATAATTTTTCCTTTTCACACAAAGTTATTAAAAATGTAATCTAAAACAATTCCTTTAAGGCATACGTTAATTTTTCCATTTATATATAAATCAAGAAAATCCATGCCTATTAACATATGGATTCCTACCAAATTCATTGTGTTTATAAAATTAAGTTTCCTTAAGAAGAATAAATAATTTTTATATTAAGGAGATAATATTTTTGGTAAACATTAATTCAAGCTTTAAAATAACATATAGGTATTCCACTTTAAAAAAAAAAGGAAAAAAAGAAAAAGAAAAAAAAGAGTGCTTAATCCTATGGATTTAGAGTCCATTATGTTGTATTGATTTCTTAAGTTCTTTAATTTTAATTCTTGTGGGAGTTCCACTCACACATGTATTCCCAATAATCTCTCCCTCTTAAGTGAGTCATTACCTCTTTGTGGGTTCTAAATCATTTGTCTTTCTAGGCCATTAACAAGTCCTATCAGCTCTCCCTCACTTATAGGTTTTTTCTATCTTCACACGCCTTCCATGGAAACCACGTGTCAACCCATATGTCAATGTTCATTGCAACCTCACTATATGTTGTCTGTGGACTTCCTTCACCAAGCATCATCCATAAGCTCTCATACATCATCTATTAGAACCACATGTGAGCCTCATATACATGAGAACCTCGCAAGTCTACATCCACCATTACAATACTATTTTGTTAGACATTTCTCTAATATCATTTATATGGGCCTTACAAACTTGTCTTGTGTGATACAAATTCGCGTGACATAGAATACATGCACCAATCCTCATGCCAACTTCAAAACGTAACCTTGCCACTTTATTGTACACCACCTTCAACTCTAATGCCAATTGTTAGGGAAATAATACATTGAGAAAACTCTAATGGAGGTCTTAATATAATGTATAACGACGTCATTTAACCTGAAAGCTTAAACCTAATGATTTGCACCAAATTTTGTTATATTGATTTCTCAACTTCTTTACTCTTCTCCATATGAGACTTCTACTCACATGTTTATACCCAACATCTTATAGGATTCATAAGAATAAACTAAACATAGGGATCACACATCTCATGAATCTTCTCATATTCCTAATTAAACAAAATGCGAGCATAGTTACCCTCATAAACAGATGGGTTCCTAAACATCACATTCTCAAGAATCTAGGTGCTTAAGGTATACTACATTCTTCAAACTAAACACTATGTTCACAATTTATTTTTTCAGTTTTTAAAAATGAGGTGCTTGAAGAAGCTATACTTAAATAAATAAATAAAGAGAACGAGAGAGATAAAAAATTTGAATTTTGAAAAGGTACGGTTTCAAAACGGGATATCAAACATTACTATAAACCAATGGCATTATCCTATCAATCAATCATTTGGACCATAATTTTATAGTGTTGATAATGATGATGATGACATATATGTACTTACAATTATTTCAATGACTTCTCTATTCCTTGTAGTTTCACAATAATAAACAAAAAATATGGATCTCATATTTTCAAAAATCTTATCAAATTTCTAATCAAAAGAAACATGAACAAAGTTAAATTCATGGGCATCTAGGTTTTTAAACGTCACATTTTTGAAAATCTAGATTCTAGGAGTAATGTTAGATTCTCCTAATAAACGTTATGGTCATGTTGCTCTTAATGAGGTATTTTTTTTTTTTTTTGAGAATCCACCTAATGAGGTATTTAATCCTAAGTTTGGAGACATATTTTGCTTTCTTTATTCTTTTTAAATGAATTTTTCGGACCAATCATGTAGGTACAAAACAATAAGACTTTATTGTGTGAACAAGAACTATTGAATATTAAGGCTCAAATTACACCCAACCTTTACTTAATTATTTGGCAGGTATTTTTATAATTTGTGGAAGTGTTAGTTATATATACACCATTTCTTAAAATGACAAATCACAATTGAAGTTTCTATAATAGTTTATAAAGCATAAATTGATTTAGCATATGACCAAGGTGAAATTTAGCACATAGCCAAAAACTTTACAATTCAATGACAAAATCTATTCTTTTTTATATTGAGAAATAGGGTTTGAATCTTTCTTCCTTATTGTTATAACAAAAAAAAAAAAAAACATTCAAACAATGTCATGATAATGGGTTTCAGTTAGTTCAACTAGTAAAGTTTTCGATAATTAAATAATAAATTTAGAGTTCAATCCTTGCCTATACTAAAAACCAACTGGTATTTTGGTTGGATGATAAAAAACCTATCATTCGGTGATCTCCAGTAAATGCTCTGTGGTGGTTAGACATTTGTCATTAGTTTTATTTTATTTATTAATTTTTTAAATAAAATAAAAAGTAGAAAAGTTTTTCGGTTATACATTAATAAACACCGACGTAGCAATGTGGTCTGTAATATATGATTCCTAACCTTAAGTCAAACCATTATATCATTATTATGCGTAAATAGTGGGGTTGGATGCCTTCTAACACTGGAGTGAAATAAGACGAGTAATGATTATATATATTTGTGATAACTTATGATCATATTTGCTTTTGAGTAAATAACAACAACACTTGTTGCTCTGAGACTCTGAGTAGATGACAAGATCATTTGTGAATCATCCTCATCATAATCATAATGATCACAATTGTTCATAATCTCCATCACTACTATCCTATTCCTTTGCAGTGAAGCTCACACTAAAAGTGTTTTTTTCCTTTTTGGCACCGAAAAGAATACTGGTAGTCACCTAAGGCACTAGAGTCTAGACATGACATTCAACAGATTTATAAGCGATAATGATTGTTTTCCACTAAAGCTTTTGAAATACAATCATGTTTACAGCAAAGTCCGAAATTACCAATCATGTTTCTTCTGCTTTTCTTTTCTTTTTTGTTTGGAAAAAATAGTCCTATGTCGAGACCTGAAACATAAAACCTTTATAACCTATAAACCAGTCACATATATTATGTTAAATTTGGCATTAATTGAACATCTTCACTCGCACAGTCAAATTTGATTTCTACCTTCATTATGCTTGAGCTAGTAATTGAACGAGGGATGATGTAATTATGTTCAAGGATAAGACGATTTTCGATTAGCTAGATGACTTGCACGTTGACACTTCGGATATGACTATGGGGATGACTGGATGAGGAGTTAACTATTACCAGTACTACTACCGGCAAAAATGGCGCACTACCATTATTTAGCAAAAAATTTAGCAATGTACTACTATTTTAGAAATATATAAGAATCTACCACTTTTTTGGAACTCGAGTTTATGAAACTCGAGTTTTCCATAAGACTCGAATTCCATAAACTCGAATTCTTTGAAAAAATATACTCTGAAAAAATTTGAAAATTTTTTCCATGAAACTCAAGTATCCTGAAAAACTCGATTTCGTCAAACTCGAGTACCCAAAAAGTGGTAGATCTTTATATATTTTTGAAACAGTGGTAGATTGCAATATAGTTTACAAAAAGATGCTATTTGATTGTTTTCGCCACTACTACACTAACTTGAAAAATTACTGATTTTTTGACCAAACTCATAGGAATAAAATGTATTTATTTGCTAATTGTCTTGGTGGGAGTGCTCTTTTACAACATTCTTCTTTCATAAACTCTTGAGCCAATTTGTTAATAAGTGTTCTTAACCCTAAGTTTGTTTTGAAGTAAAATATTTTTCTATAAAATATTTTCCCATTTTCAAGTATTTATTTGCATATAAAATATGGTCAAACTTGTAGAATGCTTTCCGTTAATTGTAAAATCATTTGTAAAAAGTTATAAAATGTTTTACCTTTAAAAACTTAGTAAAACATGTTACCAAAACACACAATGACCCCCCTCCCCTCCTGCCCCCAATTTGGTGGCTAGTTCGTTGGTCCAATTGCCAGAGATGATGGTTCCAGCGATCTGACAATTGAAACTAGCAGTAAAGCGACCGATGCCAACAATCAAGTCGCCAGAATAATAGTTTGATCGTTGGTAACTTTGATGGCTAAGTTGCTAGTTTTGGTGGTTTACGCTTAAAAAGTTTTACATGTTTTACTAAGCAGTTGAAATTATTTTAAGTATAAAAATTTTACATGTAAAATATTGTATATTTGAAAATATTTTGTTGTAAAATAAACAGAACATTAAAGAACATGTTATATAAAATGCATTTAATTCTCCATTAAATAGTAATTGTATACCTTTTTAAAAAACAAAATCAAATTATATACACATATAAAGAAAGGCACACTTATTTATATATATATATATATATATATATAAAGCAAAAGAAAGGCACATTTGTATATTGAAAAATGTGTTTTCTTTTGAAAAAAAATAATTTATTGTTCATATTAAGTGTAGGGATGAAAGGCCCAGATGAGGATACTGGGCCCTGGGCCGCGCCCGAGGACGTCATAAATCCCAAAGACAAACTTGTAGTAGGGCAGGCAAGTAGATTATTGGGCTGAGGAAGAGGATTGATCATAATGAACATGTGACGTTGTCCGATGAGCAATCCCTCCTTGGTCAAACAGAGTGGAAGCCTAAAGTCTGACCACCCATCAAACACTAGGAAGTGGGCAACCATGCTTGGAAGGATAAGCTTTAGTGAGAGGTGAGTCACTAGAGAGATGAGAAATATCTGAGAAAAAAGCTGCTACCACCGCATTGAATGCTTTGTATCTAACCCCCTAGTCACATTAATGTGGAAGTGATACCTGAACAGTAACTTTTAGTCTTACAACTATCCACAAAGATTTCAGGAAGGTGTTGATGGGACACGTATCAAGGTTACTAGCGATCTGATCTACACGTGGAGAGCTAAGATGAAAGGGGAGAAGGGAGTATAAAAAGGGAAAATTCCATTACAGGAGGGGGCATCTGAGATTAGAAAAGGAAAAGCATTGTATAAATAAGAACTTGAATATTTGTATAAGTCCAAAAGAAATATATAAGAACATATCATCCTCGGACTTGACCGAGGAGTATTTTTTTATTCTTAAATTGTTTGTCTTACTCGTTCTCACGCCAACTAGCCCGCTATGATTCATATTTAACTCCTTAAACATTCAGTTTCTAGCCCAATCTTTAACAAATTTATTGTTTTGGGTTTGTTGAGTCATCATCCTAACAACTTAGGCCAGTGGGTCAATTTGGGTCCTTACATTAAATAATGTGTTAGTACTTTTAAACATATGTCCTTATTAGAGCATTCGTATTAGAAAATGTAAAGTAGAAAAAGATATCAATTTTACACATATGTCTCAAAATCACCTACATTAGTAAAATTAAAAACGTGTAAATTTGCAAAATTGCTTCAATAATTATATAAATTTACATTGACATTATCTATTTTCCAAATTGTTTTTTATTTTTTCTTTGTACCTAAAAAATAAAGGAAAAGAGTAAATGATAATTGTTGTGAACGAAGAAATAAAAATAATATAAAAAAATAAAGAAAAAATTTATATTTTAATAAAATATAGTGTAAAATAAATAATATGATGTTAGAGTATTTTAAAAAATTAGTGGATAAAATAAAGATAAAAAATAGATTCTTGTAAAATAGAAAAAAAAAAATTACACAAATATGTCTGAATGCTCTAAACAATAAACAAAAGAAGACTATTTTTTTAAACCCCGAGCCAAAAAATAGAGAAAGTAGTGGGCGACACAAAAAATGTAAAAGGTGCTTTTGCACGCAATTTTAACAAAAGGAGAGCAGCACGCAAGTCATGGTGAATGCTGAGGAGTGAGTGTGGGTGTGTCTCCCACAAATCCATCAACAATTGAAAGCTTTTATTAATGATGTCCCTCATCCCCAGTTATCATATACTTTTACTAAAACAGAAGAATATAAACAAATACTAATTTGTTACTCATGGACAATTAGAAACGAGGAACAAAATGGAAGTGCACCGCGCACTTCTATAGTAGAGTATATAGTATAGTATAGTATAGTATAGTTTTTAAATATTGCCAATAATTATGAACGTGAAAATTGATGAGGTACGTACGATATCTTATTTTTGGTTATTACCCATCAAAAATGAAACTTTATTGGTATAATTTGGGAATTTGGCCAAATTAAAATCATGGTTTGAAAGTTGTGCTGAATTGATGCTTTAGTTATGGTTATTGCAACTGCCAACCAAGTTGACTAGGGAGTAAACGAACCTTTCATTATGATCGGTACTGCTACTTTGTGACTGATTATACCATTTACCAAACCACAGAAAACGGAAAATATTTCTATGAGATGCTGTTTGTTGTGACTCGTGCTTCTTAGGGAATCCAATAAATTGCCCACTCTTTCAAACCAACCAATAAGCTCGAGTTGTAAATTTTTTAGGATTTTGAGTTGACTCACTGCAGGGTCATGTGAAATACCACCATTTTCCAAACTTTATTTTTAAACTGCTCCCCATCTCCACTTTTATATCTATACTTACTTATTATTAGAAAGGGGATTTTCTACTTTTATGTATATTATGAATACCTAAAATAAAAATAAACCTTTCATGGGTGTAAGCAGAGCTGGAACTAGAATTTAATCTCGAGAGGGCAGAATTCACGGGCACATATATATGCATGTGCACTTAAACACACACATATAAATATATATATATATATATATATTTACTTGAGACCAATTTGTAATATAAAAGTTATTCATGGGTGATATGTCAAGGTAAGAAAACTCACAAAAATATAGTATTCATCATATTTTAGGTTCGTTTGAATAAAACTTATTTTGCTAAAATTAAAAACTGAAAATATTGTAGCAAAATAATTTTTAAATGTATGAATAGTACCGTGAGATCTAATTTTAATGAAAAAGTGACTGAAAAGTGAAGTTTGTAGGACTCGTAAACAGTACACAGGTGCACTGTTCACAGGAGAATAATCAAAAGTTGCTGCTTGAAAAAAAAAGAAAAAGAAAAAAAAGCTAAAAATGTGGACACGCACCACAGACGCGCAATCCAAACAGATACTTTGTTTACTTGTTAAGAGTTTTTTTTTCCTATATATAAACCTTTTTTAAATTTTTTTTTTTCAAAATCAAAATTTTCACTTGTAAATGAAAATATTTTTAATAATTAAATAGACATTAGGTACAAGTTAAAATAAATTTAATATATTATGTAATTATCTTCAATTTTGGTTACTTATACACAAATTTATATAAATGCAAATAAAGCATTTGAGGTCCTCTCGACCGAACTCCACTTATGTAGTAAATTTTTGTTTGTTGATTTCGTTTGTATTGTTTTGGTTGCTTTTTTTATTATTAATTTTTTGCATGGAAGGGGTAAACTTTTTAATTTAAAAATACGATATGGGTGTTAAAAAGTTAATCATCTAAATGACTTTTGGATAAATAAATTAATCTTTTGGATGAATAGTTTCTACATAAGTTATATATAATTGGCTAAATGATAACAATCTTTACAATGAAGAATTAAGGTTGGTTATAAGAAATGATGATAAATTAAAATTAGGTATTTTTTTTTTGAGGGAATAAAATTAGCACTTGGTTAGTGTGTGTATTTTTGAGATAGTAATTTTGAAAAATAACTGCCACCGGAATTGAAGTAAAACTAAAAAGGTTGGTTATGGCGGACAGGGAAGGCAGCGTGGTTGGTTGGGTTGGTACTCAAATCAAATCTGACCAAAAAAGCAAAAGCCCCTTTCTTTTCGTGTAATATCATATTGATATCTCTCTTACTCCCTCCACACTGCATACTCCATAAATAACTCTCTCTCGCACAACCACAAACTTTGTACTACCGCTACTACTAGTGGTAGTGGTGGTCTTTCTCTTCTTTATCATCGCTGTTTTCGTCTCTTTCTGCACTGCACGCCCACGCTAAATCCTGCAGAAGATTTATTAATGTGAACATCCTCTCCTTTCACGGGGCACGGCCCCACTACTTTTTATTTTTATTTTGTCATTATTATTCTATCTATGTTTTCAAATTGTAGAGGCCACTCTTTCTTTATTATTTATTTTATTTATAACTGATCAAAGCCTGATCTTCTTTGCATTTGGCTTTTGGCTTTTCTTTCTTTTTGTGTGAGTAGAGTAGAGTCTTAGGCCTGAACTGTGAGCGCTGAGTCTGAGAGGGAGGACCCCTTCTTTTTGGGAAACAAATTAATGGCTTCTTCGTTCAGGATCAGGATCATGATCATCCTACTCTTCTTCTACCTGTTTCTTTCTCAAATCACCCTATCTTTTTCCGCCAAGGTTCCCTTCTTCTTCTTCTTCTTCTTCTTCTTCACATCAATACTACTTCTTTCTTAATGAATATTCAGTTACGCTTTTTCTATTGTATTTGTACCCAAATGAAAATCATAACTTTTGGGTTTTGGTTATGCAGGTTTATGTAGTGTATATGGGTAGCAAAACTGGTGAAGAAGACCCAGTGGAGACTCTTACCCAACACCATCAAATACTTGCTGCTGTTCACGCTGGAAAGTAAGCTCTTTTAAACTCTTTTTTTTTGGTTTCTGCCTTTCCAATTTCATTGCTCGTCTGCTACTGAAATATACTTGTATGTAACAAACAGCATGGAGCAAGCACAGGCATCTCACGTTTACAGCTACACACATGGTTTCACTGGCTTTGCCGCCAAGTTGACCCAACACCAAGCCTCCCAGATTTCAAGTGAGCCCCTTTTCTTAATCAAACTCCCTTTTTTTTTTAAATTTATTTCCGAGAATAGAAATATAATCAAACATCATATTGTTGCAATTAAATTCAATGATTTTTTGGAACAGAGATGCTGGGAGTGGTTTCGGTGTTTCCTAATGTGAAAAGAAGACTACACACCACGCATTCATGGGATTTCATGGGTCTTGTGGGCGAGGAAACCATGGAGATTCCTGGGTTTTCTACAAAGAACCAGGTCAATGTCATTGTTGGTTTCATTGATACCGGTCAGCTCTCTCTCTCTCTCTCTCTCTCTCTTTTACTATCTTTAAGTTTTGGATTAGGTATCCTTTCTTTTACTCCTATTTTTTCTGTTTCTGTACACAAACAAACAAAAACCGTCCTTCCTTTATTACTTCTGTACAAACCAAAGAAAGAGACAATTAGAATTAGTTCCTTCATAACACTCTGCACCTTATCCCTCATTTCATTTACTAGGCAGTTGCAGCAGCAGCAGCATATGCCTATATGTTTAAATGGTCCAATCAAAAACTCTGTACAAGATACCAATTTTTTTTCTTTCATAATTTGATTGCTTGATCAGTTAATGATTTGCTTACTTTATCTTTCATTATTGTTTAATAACTTAGAAGTAATAGAAGCGTTTTTTTGCTTAATAATTATGCAATCCTAATTACATCCCTATTTGTTTACTTACGTTACGTTACGTAGTTACATCCCCTGCTTTACTAATTCCTACTATTGTTAGACATCTTATTCAATCAGCAGCACTGCACATTTTGCACAAATTATGCCTTCTGTATACTTGAACTTGTGTGTGCCTCCATTTGGATAGGACCTATTTCATTGGACTTTTATCTATCCAAACATAAATAAAAACATTGGACTTAATTTTGATTGCCATAATTTGAAGCAGGAATTTGGCCTGAATCCCCAAGTTTTAGTGATGCCGACATGCCTCCAGTGCCTTCTAGATGGAAGGGGCAATGCCAATCAGGAGAAGCATTCAATGCTTCATCTTGCAACAGGTTTTGCCATAGTTTTCCCTTTGCATGTTTTATATCATTTTATGAACATCAACGAAAAGGAGGATCCTTAGCATCAGCAAAATATTTAATTTTTTAGGAAACTGATTGGAGCAAGATACTATATTAGTGGCTATGAAGCAGAAGAAGAAGAAGCAGTAAACACAGTGTCATTTAGATCTCCCAGGGACAGCTCTGGCCACGGCAGCCACACAACCTCAACAGCTGCTGGTCGCTATGTGAAAAACATGAATTATAAGGGGCTGGCAGCTGGAGGAGCTAGAGGAGGTGCACCAATGGCCAGGATTGCAGTATATAAGACATGTTGGGACTCAGGTTGCTATGATGTTGACTTACTAGCTGCCTTTGATGATGCAATTAGAGATGGGGTTCACATCTTGTCTGTGTCTTTGGGTCCTGATGCTCCCCAGGGAGACTATTTCAATGATGCCATCTCTGTGGGGTCATTTCATGCTGCCACCCATGGGATTTTGGTAGTTGCTTCAGTTGGAAATGAAGGAAACCAAGGTTCTGCAACAAATCTTGCTCCGTGGATGATAACTGTTGCTGCTAGTTCAACAGATAGGGATTTCTCTTCTGATATCGTGTTAGGAGATGGTACCAATTTCACGGTAATACTATTAACCTTTTTTCCTGTTCAGAGATTTTTGTAATCTATTATAGAGCCTTATAAAATCTTAGTTTCTGGATAGGGTGAAAGTCTCAGTCTTTTTAAAATGAATGCCTCCGCGAGGATCATTTCTGCCTCTGAAGCCTTTGCAGGATATTTCACTCCTTATCAATCCAGGTGAAGCAGAAGGTACTTGGTAGTGACTGCAATTTCAATGTCAACATCAAGGACAACCTTAATTTTTTGTTTTCCTGTCCTACTTCTTACAGTTACTGCTTGGAGAGTTCCTTAAATAGAACAAAGGCCAGAGGGAAGGTTCTAGTCTGTCGACATGTAGAGAGTTCAATGGAGTCAAAGCTGGAAAAGAGTGCTGTGGTGAAAGAAGCTGGTGGAGTTGGGATGATACTTGTTGATGAGGCAGATAAGGATGTCGCTATCCCCTTTGAGATCCCTGCAGCTATTGTTGGGAGGGGAACAGGAGATCAGATTCTTGCCTATGTTAATCGCACACGGTTTGTTTTATTATTAACAAGATGGAAAGGTGAGTATGCAGTTTGAATTTTTCTGGGTTTCTGACACTGGCCATTTTGTTGTTGTGAACAGCAAACCAGTGTCTAGGATTTTCCCTGCGAAGACTATATTGGGGTCTCAACCTGCACCTCGAGTTGCAGCATTTTCTTCAAAAGGTCCCAATGCCTTGACCCCAGAAATTTTAAAGGTAAATTTCTCTATAAGATCAAGAATTCTGAAGGTGTAACTGGATTTTTTTTCATTTTTTATTTCATTCTTTACATGCCTCTTTCTCTTTAAAAAAAAAAAATTTAACCTAATATTCTTAAATCATCTGATGGTTCTACTCTATAGCCTGATGTCACAGCTCCTGGATTGAACATCCTTGCTGCCTGGTCACCAGCAGTTAGAAAATTGCAATTCAACATTCTCTCTGGGACTTCCATGTCTTGCCCACATGTAACAGGAATTGCTACCTTGATCAAAGCTGTTCATCCTTCATGGTCTCCATCTGCTATTAAATCTGCCATCATGACAACTGGTAGTATATCCTAGTTTTTCCTGATAATTCTTTACAGATATTGAGTTACCTAATGTTGTTGAATTCCCTGTTTTCTCAAACAATGTGAAACACAGCTTTATTTTCAATTATATTTTTCCTGCTTCTTTGACTATGTAAGCACCTGCATTTTCCCAACCTTTTTTTAAGAATTGATATGTTAAATCCACCTAAAATTGACTAAATAGTGAAGGGCTTGATACACACACACACACATGCACAAATTAATTACTATTATTTATTTCGAAGTTTGCTTTGCTTAGAATAAATGAAGTCTAAAAATTATAAGTGGTATTTTTAAGTTTCCATACAATAATCTGATTAGTGATTACAAATGGACTATGCAGCTACTACTCTGGATAAGCATCACAAACCAATCATAGTGGATTCTGAAGGAAGAAGGGGTAATGCATTTGATTATGGGTCTGGATTTGTGAACCCAATGAGAGTCCTTGATCCAGGTCTCGTCTATGACGCTCATCCGAGGGATTATATTTCGTTCCTCTGTTCGATTGGTTATGATAAGAAGTCATTGCATTTGATCACAAGAGACAACAGCACATGCCATGAAACATTATTCAGAACACCATCCGCCCTGAACTATCCTTCTATCACAGTGCCCAATCTCAATGACAACTTCTCAGTGACTCGAACTGTGACAAATGTTGGGAAACCAAAAAGTATTTATAAAGCTGTAGTTTCTTCTCCCATTGGAATTAATGTCACTGTTGTACCGAACCGATTAATCTTCAACCACTTTGGCCAGAAGATCAAGTTCAGTGTGAATTTCAAGGTGGCTGCTGCTGCTGCGGCTACATCAAAAGGCTATGCTTTTGGTTCCTTATCATGGAGAAACAAAAAATCACAGGTTACCAGCCCTCTGGTTGTCCGGGTTGCACCCTCCAACATGGGATTGATGAGATAATGGCAGTTGAACTGTATAAAAATAGATTAGGAGTTTGCAATTCCTTACAGATAAAACAACCAAACCTACAGGAATGAAAATGCTGAGAAGCAAGTGAAGTGAAGATTGATGTTCGCTGTTACCTCATGTTATATGTCTAGAGATGGCTGAGTAATGGAACTAGTGTCATGTCATTTTTCAAACAAGTAACTAACGGTACAATGGCAGATTATGGAACTAGATATGGTTTTACTTTTTCCCCCTTCTTCTCTCTGCAACGTGGTTATCAACTTATCGTGATGCCACAGATCCTTTTTCCGTAATTAAATGTAAAATTTATGTATGGCACTGGACCTTGATGCATTTGGCATACAAGAATGCGATGTAGTCCCTTGATGACAAAATACATAAAGCAGTTAATTGTTTTTTGTATTTTGGATTCCTCTTCGTTACTAATGTGAATTCCCTGATCCAAAGTTTACAGGAAAATGCAACCATAGTAGAGTAATAGTTAAGCTAAGCAGCCTAACCCTCTCTCTATATATAAGAGAGAGAGAGAGAGAGAGAGAGAGAGAGAGAGAGAGAGGCAGTCCTATAAAGATTGATGGGCTCTTTCAATCAGTTCTATATTTGAACTTATTCAGACCCAAGGCATTCAAATGAGTCTATAAATGGCTTGCAGCTTGCAAGACGTCATTCTTGAAGGTGATTGTGCTGCATTATTTACTGCACTTCAACAAACTGAACCAAGTTTAGCGATTTGTGGAACATTGGTGGAAGATATCAAATGGACAGCTTCAAGATTTATAAGGGTCATTTTCAATTTCACTAATAGTGTTAGTAATCATGCTTCCCGTGTGCTAGCCAAAGAGGCTCTCTTGAGAGATTCTGTTGGAATATGAGTGGAGGATTGTCCCCAATTTCTTTTCCCATCTGTACATTCTGATCAATTTTAATCTATAAATCTGCTATCGTTTACATAAAAAAAGAAAAAAGAAAAAATGGGATAGTCTTCAATTTTTTTTTTAATTAATAGTCTAATTACATCTTTATTTATACTAGCATATAACCGGCAAAATGCAAAATGCAAAATGCAGGGAATCCGCTAGTGTATTTATTACACTAACGTATAAACTCTTAATCTATAATTTTTTTTTTCTTTATCATCTCTTACACAAAATGTCCTTAATATTTTAATTTAAACTTCAGCTAACACCAGTAAATTTGTACAATAAACTTGATAGGCTAACCACATGAAATGCCAGTAATGTTAGATTCTCCTAAGTCCTAACAAAACGTTATGCTCATGTTGCACAAAATGTCCTTAATATTTTTAAATGTATACGTCCCACAACGTTGATTGCACCATCCAACTTACAACTCTGATGCATTGGAAGTATTCGAGCATCGGAGACATATCACTAATTACAGACATGCAACTAATTATAGACAGGGTCAACCGTTGACCAACTCTTTTATCTTTGAAGATCATGTGCTCATAACAGAGTTAAGAAACTCGATAATCACAAAAGCCCATAATGATGGAAAGAAATTAGGAGTTAAGGTAAATGCAACCCCTGGGACTGCAAATCTGAAGGATCAATCAAGCCTTCTAATACAACAAGCTGGTCCAACAGTCCAATCTTCTCATCTTCAAGAGTCTTTACCTCATCTTCCATCTCTTTCAGCTCTCTCCCCAACACAAAGCTCTCTTCCTCCAGAAGCAAATGCTTCCGCCTTAATGCTCGATACTCGCTTCAAGATGCAGAAGAATCAGGCAATGAATCAGAGTTTGATCTCTCCGATTGCTGGAATGATGGCAAAACCTCATTCTTAAAGTTTCTCTTGGAGGCCTTCTGAGTTTTCAATGACAAAGGCCCTTGTACCCCTTGAACTTCTCTGACATCATTCCCTTGTAAATGAAAGGGAGAAGTGTTTTGGGTTGAGATTTTCTTCTTCCGTAACTTAGGATTTGAATTTTCCTCGGACTGTGGCATCCTTGGATCTTGCATTTCCACCAGCAAATTCTAGACAATGTTCACTGCCACAAAACACAGGCTAGCTAGTTCAGAGGCAAGGAGTGCATATCCTGAAACTTGGACGATAAATTTTTTTTTTTTTGATAAGTAAAAACTTGGATGATAAATTTATTATACACATTCTTTAAGAAAAGGAGTCCAACAAGTCCTTTGTAAATACAGTTATGAGAACCTCCTCCCACTATAAGAACAAGGTGAAGGTGGATGTTATGGGCTCAATACTCACTGTGTAAACATGCAACTTACAAATAAAAAAATTACATAATAAAAAAAGTCCTTTGTAGATGCAACCCTTTCACTCTATAAATATATTCCTAACCGCCCCCACCACACCCAGAAAATTTTGTTAAGTACCAAAGAAATCATGTAGAAAGTAACTTTATGTTAGAATAAGAATGGATCAGGGGAAGAGGAGAGAAGACGAGAGGGAATGGGAAGAGGAAAGAGTGGCACATCTCTCCCAATCCAAATATACCCCAAGTCTAAGGGACTACAACAAACCAACATGCAGAGGGGAAAAACATGATTATGTGGTATCCAATCAAGCACAGAGAACTGAATCAATTTAGCACCCTACGAATATAAAAGTTTTTTTACCTAAAAGATTATAGCAGTTTTATCTTATGGCTCCAGCATGCTTTCATGTTCATCTTCAAAAACAATCAAGCATATGCTCAACAGTAACTATAAGGAAGGGGGATTTAATAAAATCCTTCAAAAATAAATAAATAAACAACAAATAAAAAATTCAAGTAGACTTCGTTTAAGTTATTAAATTCCCTAATTTTTCCGCCAGTACTTACTACCTATAGCATCAAGAGTACCACATTCTCTACACAGCCCTTTAATCCAAGTGCAGCTCTAGAGTCACCTAGCCACCAATTTATAGCTTGGTCCATTATTTGGGATCTCATTTTATTCAAAATTAAGTGGAATTGACTACAAAAAGAAATGGCAATACATAACCTTCATTTCTTTATTTACAAGCAATTTAAGAAACCAAAACAACAATATACCTATGTCATTGTGAGGAACCACCTTGATCCATGTTCTGAATAGCCTTATCGACCTTCAAAATCCAAACTCTTATAAGAGGTGTTACTCCGCACTAAACATACACCATTAGTTCTTTTTGAAAAAAACTGAGTATACGTAATCTACAGACAAATACTCATTTGAAAGTATCCCATAGTGATCTAGTATCTTTTCAATCAACACAGAGCTTCTTTTTACTGGTAAATTAAACACTGTACTGAGTGGGTCTTGAACCCACAAACTCACTCTTCATCCCATTCTTATAAGAGAGGAAGTTGTCATTTGAACTATAGCTCATTGACAGGTTCCACTCAACATTGTTTATCAAAAAAACCTGAAAAATGACCTATCCCAAAATAATAGCTGAACATCCCTTTCAACTGATTGATCCACTCCTATGTTGACCATAATCATTCCAATATTCATCATCAAGGCCGTTCCACTTGAATTGAATCTCAAGGTAAGGACCACAGACGACAACTTGATAGAAACAACAAGGTTGATATCGCGTAAAATAAACTAATGGCAAAAGTTCATTAAGATTCATCAACACAAGAACCATCAGGACTGCACAATCTAGGGAAAGCAACTGTCCATTGTGTGTGCTTATCACAAATTCAGCATCAACATCATATCATTTTCAGAACAAAAAATATATGCTAAAATGTACTTTACACCCTCTAAGCTTAGAGTCGCTTCTAAATCAGTCCTTCAACTTTTAAACCTTTCAATTTACACCATCAATTATTACAACAATGTCAATGTGCCCCTTCCATTATGCTCTATTGTATTTTTGCCTTAAACCTGTCTAAAAATGACATCGTTTTTCTACTTTTTCTGCACAAAATGACATCCTTGTAGTGAGGCTTAACAGGAAGATTTTAACAGATGTTGATGGAATGGGGACATTTTTAAAAATTCAATAGTTGGGGAAGTGGGGATTTGAACCCTGGACATTTATGTTGGAAACACCAGGACAAGACTCATGGCAGAATGGGCACATTGATATTGCTGTAATATTTGAGGGTGTAAATTGTTAGCTTTAGGTGGAAATTAAAAAAAGAATGGATGATGGATCTCATCTTTCAAAATAATCTCTTAACATCTTACATAGAAAGGCAAACATTCCACTTGGATTGATGTAATCAAGTTTGATATGCAATTTATAGATGCGAAAAGCCAAAAAGAAGGCTTTATTAAAATTATAGGATAAAAGTAGGGTTTCATATAAAGAAAGGAGATGGTAGGATGACAAGAAGGGAATGAAGAGGAAGGGAAGGAAAAGAAAAAGAAAAAGAAAGTTTAATTCAAATGGACATCATATCATAAACAACTTAGCTCTCCCTAGTCTTCTTCATTTGCTCAACCAACACAGACAAGGTAAAGAATTTAGATCCCTTGAACTTCTATCCCAATTCCTAAGATAAATTGAGTTCACATCAAAACTCATGATCAGTTCTCACCTTGATTTTTGAAGTAACCAATAAATACATATTCTTTTTTGTAGCAACTATTATAATCCATTCATATAATTGGAACAGTTAAAGATATATAATAAATTAAATTGCAAGAAGAAGCAGTGAAGAACCCTAATAGGATAGAAGATATAACATGAAATTAATAGAGAAGAGAAAAAGGTACCTGAAGGCTGAAGCTCCTTTGATGCTTTTCTCTGTTGGCCTCCGCTCCGTTGCGCTCTACAATTACGACTACGCCTGACTTGACCTTTTTTGTTTGAGCTTTGGACTTTATTAATAGAGAAAACGTTCCGTTAGGCTTGGCGTAAAACCAGTGTTTTACGCCAGCCAATGCCATCCTACCACGTGAAAAATATTAAGTTTCTCAATTAAATCCCTCTCCAAATAGACTCCAAATAAAGATTGAAGAAAGAAAACGTTCAGCCCCCACACAAAAGCTCACCGCCACAGCCCTCTCCCTCTTCCATCTTTGCTTGCCCAAACCTCCACCACACCACACGCCGGAGCTCACCATCACAGAGTTCGCTAGAGCTGTGCATGAGAACGAATTAAGAAAACCCACAGCCTTCAGACAAAAGCTTCCTCCCTCTTCCATCTTTGCTTGCCCAAACCTCCACTACACCACACACCGAAGCTCATCGCCACAGAGGTCGCCGGAGCTGTGCGTGGAGCTTGGAAACATATCGGAGTCGCCGTGAGCCACGATCCAAAGGTTTGTTTTTCATGATTTTCCCTTTTCCCCAATTTGGATTTCAAATTATTGATGGGTTTTTCTGGGTTTATGGGATTCATTGCTGCAATGTTTGGCTAGGAATTTTTGATTTTCTGTCTTGTGGTTTATGGGTTTCATTGCTGCAATGTTTGTGCTAGGAATTTTTGATTATTTATGGTATCAATGTGATTTCTTAATTATTAATTTCTGAAGATAAAGCTATTCTGGTAAGAAGCAAAGCAATATGACGAGGTTATTATATCTGAATATGATGTAGAATTCTGTTTCATATAGGCTTTCAAAGTTCTCTGATTGCTTTTTGTCTCTGTTCAAGCAAATCTTTCAATCGTTTAATGGGTTATTTATATTTTCTTTTTCGTTTTTAATTGTTTTTGGTTAAGTTAAAAAAAACTTTCTAATATGTTAACGCATCTTATTCTTTCTATGAATTCCTTAAACTGGTTTAAGGTCTCTGTGTGTGTGGGGTGAGGGGTCAGAATTGAAACTCCAAATTGATAACTTTAGAGGACATATGTTGATAAGTAAGAGACAGTTGGATTGTGAATTTAGAAGATAATATGAATAAAACTTATATGCTTGGTTGGGGTTACTCAAATGCCATCACAATTGTAACAACTAATCTTCTTGTAAATGCTTTTGTATCTGTCATGGCAGAGGCATGCTCTTTCTATCTTTTCTTCAATTACCAATGAATGGAAATTATAGTGTTTTATTAATGGGAACTTTTATATGAATGCTGGCACCAAAATTCATAGCCCGTTAATGTACTCATATTTCAGACTGTTCACTAAAAAAAATGTTCTGCAGATACAGAACATTGATAAAAATGAAATGTAATATCTAATTTGATACCTAGGAGAGTATTATCTACCAATGAAAATTTTGCAAGGAAAATTTTGACCATAGTTTCTATTATCAACTAATGAATACCATGTGTATGTTTGCTCAAATATCTTTATGCTGTCCTATTTGATTATTTTTTTTATGCAAATCATTATATCTTTATGCAGTCCTGTTTGTTGTGTATGGCTTTGCTATGACAGCTTAATGCTCAAGTCCATGGCATAAGGTATAGGAGATGACTGTCATTTAACATAAATTATGCACAATTTTGCTTGACTAAATTGAATCTGATTTTTTTTTTTTTGGTTGGTAGTTACCTAGCCCAGTTTTAGAAGATTCAAAAGAATGTTACTTATTGTATGATAGGATTGCTGAATTGTTACCTATATATATTTCTTTCAATTTTTCAATTTGTGTTTCCTTTTTTTTAAAAAAAAAAAAAAAAAAAAACCTTGACTTAGTTGTTTCATTTTTTTTTCTTGGATTTGTATTTCTTCAATTTTGCTTCTTACAGGTGCCTTTCTTACAAGTTTACTTACTATGGTTATTGAATTCTCCGCTGTCAACTTTAGCCTTTGGGATACAGCTGATATCATTTATTTGATAGCTATTGAAATATTTTTAGTTTTAAATATAATTTACTCCTACTTGTAATGTCAATTTGCTCTCTATATGTACCAAAGTACAAATAAGGATGTACTTGGAGCTGTTTTATGTAATAAAGTTTATTGAGTGGAGCTATATGTACCAATGTACCAATGTACTTGGAGCTATTTTATAGCTGTTTTATGTGCTTAGAGCTATTTGGTGGTGATTATAATGTTGGATGTATTCCGTTGAAACTTAAAACTTGAAACCTAGCACGAGCTAGGAGCCGCTGAAACTTGAAACCTAGCACGATTCATGTTGGCTGAATGAATTTAGCAAATCCTTTCTAACACTAACGTTATCAAGCAAGATTTTCAGGGCCTAGACAAAATTACATTAAGTATATATGCATAATGAATTGAATGCCTAAACAAAATGCCCATATATCTTTGTAGAACCTGACGAGGACTTAAGAGCCTTTACGTGCACGACATGGAATGCCCATATATCATGATTTGCATTGAGATTTTTCTTTTTATGATCTTTTGCTTCAAAACAAGCTATGAACCTAAAATGTATCCTAATTTCATATATTCAAATGTACAAAGTATACTCAAAACACTAGTACACCATTACCAAATCAATTGATATATAAAAAATCATTAGAGCATTTGTTCACAACCTATGTCAAAGATTACAAAACATGATTCTAAATTAGAAAACATGTCGAAGAAGTTATGAGAATTAGAAAACCAGACCACAAGAAAAGATGATAAGAGCACCTTCTGTAAGCCTTACTATTTGACATGTGATACAAACTTTTTTTTTTTTTTTTTGAGATTAAATAGCAGAATTTTTTTTTCAAAACAAAGAAAACTATACACTAGGAGCAAGCTCAATACAATATAAGACACCTCTAACTGAAAGGCTTTTGAAACAATATCAAATCTCTAGCATACAAGACATGTTTTAGAGCATATACAATATCTTTCTAGTTTACCATATATTTGTCTATCTATACAGAATTAAGAAGGAAAGGGGGATTCCTCCACCCAAATTCCCTTAGAATTTCTCTTGGGAGCTTCCTTTGCTATTATATGAGCTGCTTGATTACATAAAGAATTTGTAAAACTAAAAACTTTTTTGAAGTGTAATGCTCTCCACTGGATGTCTTCAACCAATGTTCCAAAAGGGGCAAAGATATTTCTCTGGATTTTGTAGAGCTAAGAATAAATCAGTAGTCACCTTCAAGCATGAGATCATACAAACTAAAATCAGTAGCAAACTATATTAGTAAACTTATTATTTAACAAGTGATACAAACTGTATTAGTAACAAGAAAATCTATATAAAAGCAACATACATTTTTTTTTTTTTTGGGATAAGTATTGTGGGTGAGAAAGCCCAACGCTACGTATTGGGCTTGGGGCCCAATTTGAATATCACCGTTTGTCCGAAGAGGTAAAAGGGATCAGGGCTGAGTCCGTTTGGTGAAAATACACTCGAGAAGGAATGATGGGTATGTTCGAAGACAATTCGGTTGGTCTGAAGAGATTCCCCTCATCAGATTGCTAGAGAACTTGATCAAGCAAATATACTGAAGACCCTAGCAATCCTCCCAGCAGATTCCACGGCAAAGAGTGAGCTCTGGGCACGCCTAGGGATGAGAAGAACATAAAATATCTTAAAGGAAAAGCTGCTACCACCGCATTTAATGCACTGCAACAACTTTCCTGGCTGCATTTATGTGGAGAAGACACCTGAACAGTGCAACCTCAACTACTACCACTCACGGCAGACTAAAGCAAACATCTGATGTGACTAGTACTCAAGTGGATGCTTAGATGAAGAACAAGTGTACGGTGAAGATGAGGAGGAAGGAGTATATATAAAGGGAATAGGTCTCTCAGAATGGGGGGGGGGGGGGAGAAAAATTGTATTCATTTGTCTGTAAACCTTAATCCTCTTCGGATTCAAGAGGATTCTCACTGAATGCTAGTTTGAAAATCATTTTATCCTTACTTGCCTATTTGAATCGTTGCTAAATCTATATCCAGCCTAGCTGTTTAACCCATTCTCTACAAATTCATTGTTCGGGGTTCATTGGGCTGAGTCTGCAAAGTTTGTGCTTGGCCCATCAAATTTGGACCCTACAAGTATATACAAGCAGCATATATAGACTCCCTCTAAATAATTACAAGCTAAAATTCAAATTATTAACAAAGTCTACAAAGGAAGGGATACAAACACCAAAAAATTTAGTAGAATACTTATACAATTACAACAAAAATAAATATTTTAGCTCAAGAATTGATAACTCAAAGCCATTAAATGTGTGATTACTTATCTCTATCGTTATTGTCCATATAAGAAAAGGGGTATCCTAATAAGAAACAATTACATATGAAAGCTCATTCAAGTTGCAACTATGATCCTGATGATTACCAAACTCACATTAGGCATTCAAATCAACCAATGTTCTGAAATTTGGAACTTACTCTCAATTAATACCAAAGCTAAGAGACCTATACACACACCAACTACAAGCAGGTCACTTTCAGTTCAATCACTGCACATTCAGCCATAGCCAATATCCCAATTTTAAAACCTAAGCAAAATCAGCAAGCTTTATACTTAACAATAAAACTTAGTCATCAGACAACTTAAAATTGAAACAAAATGAGATCCAAGGGTTCGGTAAACAAAAATAAAAATTAAAGAAAAAAAATAACAGAAGGACCCTTAACACCAACTATAGTTACCACAAATCCATGGCAAGGAAGAGAAACAAATTAAATTAAATAAAAGCACAATTTCCTTTAGAAACATGGGTAATGTCCCCAATTGTATACATACTATATGCTTGGATAACTATTTTTTTGGTATCAATAAACTTCCATTACTTATCCAAAAATGGCATAATACTAATAGTAATACCATAACATAAACACATAACCCCATTTCCATTCCTTTCTTCTTTTTTCCTTTCCATTATTTAAATCCATTCTACTCCATTATGACTTAACAAAAACCAAGCAAACCCTGTCAACAAAACCCCCCAATCATTCTGTGCATCTAGCAACAAAAACCCCCAACAACCCTACCAACAAAAACCCTGGCAAATCCAATAAAAAGACATTAGAAATAGTGTTGTTCAAAGCACTATCAGTCAGTTTGATGTCTAATCCAAAAGTTTTGTATTTGTTTTACCAATATATTGGACACCTTACATCATTGTAGAAAATAAAGCATTCACATAATGGGAAAGAAAAAGGGGGGAAAGAGTGACTGAGAGTCAATTACAATGCCAATATGAAACAGGGTTCTACATCATATTCGGATATAATAACCTCGTCATATTGCTTTGCTTCTTGCCAGAATAGTTTATCTTTAGAAATTAATAATCAAGAAATCACATTGATACCATAAATAATCAAAAATCCCTAGCACAAACATTGCCGCAATGAAACCCATAAACCACAAGACAGAAAATCAAAAATCCCTAGCACAAACATTGCAACAATGAAACCCATAAACCCAGAAAAACCCATCAATAATTCGAAATCCAAATTGGGGAAAAGGGAAAATCTTGAAAAACAAACCTTTGGATCATGGCTCATGGCGACTCCGGTATGTTTCCAAGCTCCACGCACAGCTCCTGCGACCTCTGTGGCGGTGAGCTTCGGTGTGTGGTGTGATGGAGGTTTGGGCAAGCAAAGATGGAAGAGGAAAGAAGCTTTTGTCTTAGGGCTGTGGGTTTTCTTAATTCGTTCTCACGCATAGCTCCGGCGAACTCTGTGGCAGTGAGCTCTGGTGTGTGGTGTAGTGGAGGTTTGGGCAAGCAAAGATGGAAGAGGGAGAGGGCTGTGGCTGTGAGCTTTTGTCTGAGGGCTGAACGTTTTCTTTCTTCAATCTTTGTTTGGAGTCTATTTGGAGAGGGATTTAATTGAGAAACTTAATTTTTCCACGTGGCAGGAGTGTATTGGTTGGCGTAAAACATTGGTTTTACGCCAAGCTTGACTGAACGTTTTCTCTTATTAATATGATGTTTTCTGGGAAGGAAAAGGGTTTATACAACTAGACAAACAAATCGCCAATCACCAACAATTAATAGAGAAAACCATTGTTTTACGCTAGCCAATTAAAAATAGCCACGTGGAAAACACTAACTTCACACTTAAAACCCCTCTCCAAAATAGACTCCAAACAGAACGAAGAAAGAAGAGAAAGAAACCCAGCCTTCAGACAAAACCTCATGCCGAACCTCCACCACCGCCACACTGATCGCCGGAGAAGAATGATTTCGAAGAAGAAGAGTTCGTCGGAGCTTGGAAACGAACCGGAGCCGCCGTGAGCCACGATCCAAAGGTTTGTTTTTCATGATTTTCCCTTTTCCCCAAGCTGGATTTCGAATTGGGTGTTCGGATTTTTTGTTTGCTTCATCAGAAAGTTTCAAATTTTGAGCATTAGGTCTGTGTGTTTTGGTTTTTGTATACGACTAGTACATGTAAGTATTGGGTTACAAATTCCTTCTCTCACTAATTTTGTGTATGTATTAATTGTGCAGAGTCCACTCTTCTTGCTTGCAAAAAAGACATAGCCCCTCTACTCTAGAAAGCCATTCCTACTGCCCCTATTCCCAAAAGCCAAGGTAACCCCATCTTTCCCATCTAATTTATTTTTATTTATTACCACTTTTTTCTTAAGTTTCTGAATGCCTTTTGAACCTGCATTATGTTTCATTCTCTGTATATTTAAAGAGTTAATTTCCTTGCACTGTATTGTAAGTCTGTTTCGCTTTTGGGTTTTAAAATGAGCAATTGTAAAAAAACTATGAGGGGTTGTTGTTGTAAAATGGCATTTTGGGTTTTTAAATGCATTTTTAGGCTTCCAAATTGCCTAACCAAACTGACTCTAAATAGTTGTCCTGGCCTCGGCTACTTGTATATTTAATCGACACCCTAGTCTGAGATACAAAATTTCCACTGGCCAATGATTGGGTTGTGTTTTTGGGTTTTATGGGTGATGGTGGGTTGTGGGTTTATGGTGGAGGGTTTCAAACATAAATAATTTTGGTGGATGTGGGTGATTTTTTTGGTGGTTGTGGATTTGAAGTGGTGATGGGTGATGGTGTAATGGTTGTTTTTTATTTTTTATTTCCCGGTGGTGCTGAGTTTAGAGAGATAAATTAAATAATTTTTTATTAGTTGTTTATATTATTTTATGTGTTGTAATGTTAAAATTGAACATATGATGTATGGTGTATTGTAAAATATTGCGGTAAAATAAATAAAGTAAATTTTGGTGTGTCAAAATGGCATTTGGGATGGCATAATTAATGCTAGTGCTCTTATAGGGTAATTATATATATATATATATATATATAACAATAGGAGATGAGATTTCAACCCTGAGTCTTTTTTTTTTTTTTTACAAAGAAAAAAATATCACGCTATGTCACTTGCTCTTGACATATTTATAATTTATAATTTATAATCTAATCTAATCTAATCTAAAATATATATAAAATAAAAGATGTTTGAGTTTTGGTTAACCTCTTAATATTTTGCTACATAAGTTTTTGAATCAAAATCATCTCCATTTTAGAGATTAAAACCCCAAAATCAAACTCCAACAATCTCTTTAGTTTATAGAATTTTTTTTGAATAGTAACTATAGGGATGAACGGCCCAGGAATGTGTATTGGGCCGTGGGCCCTGTTCGAGGACATTTAGTAGTCCGAGGACAGGTATACGTTTACGAGGAAGTACGAGTTAATGAGTTACGGACAGATTATGGTCATGAGTGTTTGGGAAGGCAGTCCGAGGAGAAATGCCTCCTCGGCTTAATAGAGTAGATGTCAGAAAGGTTGACCTGCCATCAAGAGCAACGCTCAAAGCAATACTACTGGTAAGGATAAACATTATGAGAGAATAGAACAAAGAGAAGCTAATAAATATCTAAGGGAAAGCTGCTACCACCGCATTAAATGCTCTATAACTAACTCGTTGACCGCATTAATGTGGAGGTGATACCTGAATAGTAATATACAATCTTATAGCTACCTCCAAAGACTTGAGGAAGGTGCTGATGGGACAGGGATTAAAGTAAGCAACTTGACCTACACATGGAGGGTGGGGATGAAGCAAAAGAGGGGGATATAAGGAAGAAAGACACCATTATAGAAGGGGGCATCTAAGACTCTAGAGAAAGAAAAAGATTGTAGCACTAAGAACTGTAATTGTAATCAAGTCTAAGAAAAATATATTTAAGAATTACTCTCCTCGGACTTTGCCGAGGAATGATTTCTTCGCATAAAACCTGTTTTACTTTGTTTTATTTCCATATTTAATCCATTGTGGGCGTTGTCCAATTCATTGAAACCTAGTTTTTAGCCCACTCTCTACAAATTCTTTGTATTGGGCTCTTTGGACTATAATCCTTTTACCTTTTGGACTTAGGATCCAAAAACAGCCTTTACAATAATAGTAACTCTCAATTCATGAAGAATGATCATAAAAAAAAATACTTGAAGATTGTAAATGAATTTTTTTATGTTAAAATATAGAACGTATAAAATTAAGATATTCAACACTAAGCAACTTGCCCTCCTCTCTCTCTCTCTCTCTCTCTCTCTCTCTCTCTCTCTCATGATTTTTCAAGTGGAAAATAGTCAAATACAGATTTTTTTTTTTTTTTTTTTTCATTTGAAAAATATATAGGTTGACCTAAATCCATTTGACCAAACCCATTTCTATCCCGCTTAAGATAACTCATTTTTTGACCCAAACCCAATTGACCCAATATGTTGGCCATGTCTAAATTCTAGAGAAGGAATTCCCAATCTAGGGGTAGCTGGGATAGCATTACAATTTGGCCAGGGTTCAAATCAACCTCCTGACTTGTCTAAAATTTATATATAAATATATATATATATATATATTTAAAAAAAAGTTTTGACCCTCCTAAAATAAAATCTTGAACAATCTGACCTTAATTTTTTTTTTTAACCTAACTAAAATAAACTTGAATGTGATCATTTTAATGCTACTTTCACAATAATTTCACAATAAAGGTTATGTGACAAGTTGTAATTGGTTTTTATTTAGAGACACAATTGACATCATTTTTTTACCTATTTTTAACAACTTGCCATCAAGATTTTGTTATGAAATTTTGTGAAAATGTTATGTCAGTAGCACTACTCTTAAAATATTTAAATTTATAAAAAAGAAAAAAAAAGTTCTAGAAATTTGCTCCTCTATTAAAAATAGATAAATCTTCACTCTAGGACTTAGGCTTATTTTGCCATTGACAATGGAATGAAGCCGTTTTTCCTTGGTACTTTTCTTCTTCATCAACAAAAAATTACACCACCGTTGTAATCAACAAATTTTTATCTACATATGTGATTCTTTTCTCATTCTCTCTATTTCTCTCTTTCTTCCTTTCACGTTTTCTTAGTTTTCACTTCTATTTGATCAAGTAGTTTGATGAGTGCTATATAGATTTCCAAGTCCAAGGAATCTTTTAGTACTTGCTTCAATTCCAAAAAAGTGACCATGCGTATAGTTAAAAAACCATACACTTCAAAAGCAAAACTTTATATCATATACTATTTTTATTCTTAGTTTCACATTTACTCCTAGCCCTACCCTTATGTGTGTTAATATTCTTTTTTATCATATATTTTAATTTAATGGATATTACATATAAATATAATAAGTTATTATTAATTTGACAAAAATGTATAATTAGTCATTTAATTATAGACAAAATTTAGTTACAAAATTGGTTATAATCTAAATCTACAACCTTACTCAATATCTTTTTATTGGAGGTGAATTTTGAGAATTCCACCATTAAATTACATATTCTTCTTATATCCTTCATGCTTGCAAAATTTCAAGAAAATTAAAGATCAATAGTTATGTCATCAATAAATTGTTTTAATGATTAGTTTTTATTGTTTAAGATTCTACATAAAATATAAGTTATAGATCATATATTAAATAATATCAGATTGACATAAAATTTGTCATGTGTATTAAGAATGTAAAGAACATGTAATTCAACGGTTAGATTTTCAAAATACGTAGTAATGTTTATTTTATTGAGTAAAGTTGTAGTTTTAGGGTAAAACTAATTTTATAGCTAAACTTTATCCTTTAATTATATTTGTTTATGCATTCAATGGTTGTTGTATTACCGATCTTTAAACTATTAATAAATTTTTTAGACTATTGTACAATGTAGTTGTATTGTATACTAAATTTTATTTATAATACTATTTTATATTATTGTATATAATATGGAAGTTAAATATTTCATCAAAAAAATATGGAAGTTATATATACAAAATAAAAAAATTAATTATTTTATTTTTACTTGCCCCCTCATGACAAAAGCCTAGCTCCGATGTTACTAACCCACTAGAAAAAAAAAAATCATAAAGCCACCGCTGAGAGGTAGTATGGGTTTAACATTGGGCATTAGTATGCATTCAACTCTGAATTGGATCAATTTCTCCACAGCAAATAGTGCGTGTGACAAACTACAATAATAATTGTGGGGGTCAAAAGCAACCACTATGGGAATAATGATAACAAAAATGACTTACACAATTAATTTATAAAAATAAGGGCAAATATTCCACAATGGGAGATCTAAACAACAAATTGAAAGATTAGAAGGACCAAAAAGGCTTTTATAGATATAGAAATAGGATTCTCGAGGTACAAGGGATAGGATTAAAGACTAAAAACTCTTAGACATATTGCTCTACTACAGCTGTCTCTCTCTCTAAGCTTTCTTACTTAATTTTTCTGAATCCCCTCTCCTATTGCACCTCTCTTCTTTTTATAGGCGTTTTCCCCTTCCATCTCTCCATAGCTAGCCTATTCCTAGCTGGATTTGGGGGATACTTGTCCCATCATCCCTCTGTTTTACTACTCTTTCATCATGAAATAGGACTTTTAGGGGTATTTTCACTGTTCAAGTCAGTCAATCATCATTTAATGTGGCAAAGATTAGGTGGAAACACCTCATTAATGTGGAGGTGATTGCTCCATGGTCCTTGTCTCTTCATGTTGTTTCCCGGGGTGAGTTTGATAGAAGGTGTCACCTCGGTCCAAAGGGGAACTGGTCATCCGTGGTTCTTGTAGCATTTGCTATAGGAAAGGTTCTACTCGTTACCTTGGTAGTGGAAGTTAGCCTGGATCTCCACGGGATCTATCCCAGGGAGTTGTCTTTTATTCTCCAGACCACTTCATTCACACCCATGCCTTTGGGCCAGGTCCATCTTTCAAGAAATGATCTATTAGGCCTTTGGTTCTCAGCTCGGGCTCATATTCTACCACCACAATAATGATTATGATCATGGGAGCTAAAGGAATAATTCATTAGCATAATAGATATTAGGGAGGATTTGCAAGGCATCTGATGTCAGAATACCTAAGTAAAGAGGATGGACGTGCATACACCTAATTCAAATGGCTGATGTTTACTCAATTTGTTGTCTCACACTAGCTTATAGTCGAAGTTTTGGTTATCAATGGTGAATTGGTGATTGAGCTGATAAAATGAATACCCTCTATACGTACTTTTATATTTCGTTTTCTTTTTTTATTTTCTTTGATTTATTTTTAGAACACCATCACAATTCAGCTTGGAAAAGTATTTGAATATTAAACATTTTTTTTATCAAAACATTAAAAGGTGTCTATTGAGCTCTCTTCACTATTTAGATACAAGTTTAGAAACTAAAGACGTGTTTGGTTTGTATTGAGGTTGTATTTATTTTCTGTACTTATTTTCTATACTCAAATCTTGTACTTATTTTTTGTTCCCATGCATTTTTTTGTTTGACATCATTTTCTACTTTGTTTTCCCCTTCACTTTTTTTTTTCCAGATAACCACCAATAAGTAGAGAGAGAGTGTGTGTTCTTTGATGCAACAAGTCAATGATAGTGGGATCCATAGATTTGATTTTTAAAAAAAATGTCATTGTATTCATTATCAAGAAAATGAAAATACAAAAATGTTGTATTTAGTTTTTGTATTCAAATTCTATTTTTTTGGATAATAAAAATGAACACATAATACAAATACAAAGTCAAACTAGTTTTTTAGTGATTAGTCCAAAAAAAAAAAAACTGAAAATAAATACAAAATACACATATGTTTTTGCTCAAACCAAATAGGCCCTAATATTGCTACTTCCTCATTTTCTAAATGCATTGATTACAATGTAAAAATGCCTCAAAGCATGTTTTTATAGCATGCTTTTCTCCTCCAACTGATTTTTGTGAGCTAACTAATCGGTTTTGGCAGGTTAAAGATAATTTCAGGAAGGAAATCTTTGTTATCTCGGCTTGGCTTTTGTGGAATAGGAGGAATGCTCTCCACTTTGGCAGACCCGTGCAACCTATTGCCAACATCAGTTATAAGAAAGCACAAGGTTCTTTGGAAAGAAAACGAAGTGCTAGAGAGAATTCAAGTTGAAGAAGAAAACTGATTTCTCATTAATGAATGAATCTATACAACCTCTGTGACTAAATACCCAAAACAGAGAGCTTTAGAGAGTAAAGAAAATATCGCTAAATATACGGAAGCAGTTATGGCACGTGAGTGAGTTAGTTACTACACGTGTGAACTTTAATCCATCTAAAACATGATAAACTACATGTAGTTTTATACACTAAACAATAAATACACTTATACAGATGTCGTTTAAGTCTTGTCACTCATTTCTTTGTTTTAGTCTTCTTCTGTTGTATTTCTTCACTTCCTTTCTGATGTGAACTACAGTCTTGATACTCCCCCTCAAGATGAAAACCTGGATTGTGAATGTTCACAATATTCATCTTGGAAAGTAAAGCTCGCAGCTGTTGACCACTAAGAGCTTTTGTGAGTAAATCAGCTAGTTGAGAGTAAGTGGGAGTGAAGAACAGTCTGAGCACCTTATCTTGTACCTTATCTTTGACCAAGTGACAATCAATTTCTATATGTTTGGTTCTCTCATGAAACACAGGATTCTCACCAATGTATATGGTTGCCTGATTATCACAGAAAAGCATAGCAGGTTTGGGATGGAGAACTTCTAAATCCTTTAATAAAGCTATAAGCCAAGTTATTTCGCATGAAGTCACTGCCATGGCTCTATATTCTGCCTCAGCAGAGGATCTAGAAACTATAGACTACTTCTTGGTCTTCCATGAAATCAGAGAATGGCCTAGAAAAATACAAAATCCAGTGGTAGATCTTCTGGTGTCAACACAAGAGGCCCAATCTGCATCTGTGTAAGCTTTTAATTGCAAGTCTGATTTTGATGACAAAAGAACACCTTGACCAGGACTCCCTTTAAGGTATTGCAACACTTTATAAGCTGCATCCAGATGTGATTTTCGTGGTTTGGACATGAATTGGCTCAATTTTTGAATTGAGTAGGCAATATCTGGTCTGGTTATAGTGAGATACAACAATCTCCCTACTAATCTCCTGTAAACACTAGGATCAGGTAGCAACTCCCCACAAAACTTACTTAGCTTCAAATTCTGTTCCATAGGGACTCTGCTAGGTTTGCAACCTGTCATCCCAGCATCTTTAAGTATCTCCAAGGCATATTTCCTTTGGCTCAAGGAAATGCCTAGCTTTGATCTGGCCACTTCAAGACCAAGAAAGAATCTTAAGTTCCCAAGGTCTTTCAGCTTGAACTCTTGATTCAAAAACACCTTAAGTTCATCAATAGCATGAGCATCATTGCTGGCAATAAGTATGTCATCAACATACACCAATAGAGCTATAAAAGACTGATTACACTTCTTTGTAAAGAGAGAGTAGTCTGACTTAGATTGCTTGAATCCACATTTCAAAATGGTAGAGGAAAACTTGGAGTACCATTGTCTTGAGGCCTGATTTAAACCATACAAAGACTTATTGAGTTTACACACTAATTGCTCCCCCTTGCTATGAAACCCTTGAGGCAGATGCATGTAAACATCCTCATGGAGATCACCATGGAGGAAAGCATTGTTTACATCAAGTTGAACAAGGTGCCAGCCCTTCACAGCAGCTATGGCAAGTAAAGTCTTCACTGAAGTCATCTTAGCCACAAGAGAAAAAGTATCTGTGAAGTCCAAACCCTCTTGTTGGGTGAAGCCTTTGGCCACAAGCCTAGCTTTGTACCTCTCCACTGTCCCATCAGCCTTATACTTGATCTTGTATACCCATTTGCACCCAATTGCTTTCTTGTAAGGAGGTAGGGAAGCAAGAGTCCAAGTGTGATTAGACTCCAAGGCTGTAATCTCATCATCCATAGCATTTTGTCACTTAGGATCTTTGACAGCCTCAGAATAAGACTTGGGCTCAGAAACAGCAGTTATTAGGGAACAAAAATGGGAATAAAAAGGTGATAAACCAGACAAATTGAGGTAATCAGATAAGGGATATGGAGTACCTGACATGGGAGAGGGACACCCTGTCTTGATGGAGGAATTGGAATGAGTAATCTGAGCATGAACAACATTACTGCATTTATAGTCTTGCAGATAAGTAGGAGCTTTACTGATTCTAGTAGATTTTCGTAAGGAAGGAATGGAAACAGGAGTAGGGATAGGAATAGGATTGGAAACAGGTAAAGGGTCTACAGAATTAATAGTAGAAGGTATAGGTTCTGCAGAATCAGTAACAGCAGGAATGAAAGAACCAGGAATGGAATTGGGAATGGAAGCATGTATAGGTTCTGCAGAATCAGCAGCAGCAGGAATGGAAGGATCAGGAATGGAATTGGGAATAGGATCATGTATAGAACCTGCAGGAGTAGCAGCAGGAAGAATTGGAGAAGAGTTTGATAAATCTGAAGTAAGGTTGGAATCAGAAATAGGCAAAATAGATGTAGAATCAAGAATTGGAGGTGTGATAGGAGTAATAGGGTGAGAATTAGAGGGTAAAAGGTCAATGTAAGAATCAAGGGAAGGAAAGATATGAGGCAAGTGGATGGTAGAATAAGGTGAAGCTGAATATGTGGAGGATATGAAGGGAAAAACAGTCTCATGAAAAAGGACATCCCTAGAGATAGAAATTTTCTTAGTAGCTAAATCAAGAACTTTGTAACCTTTACCCCGTAAGGATAACCCAGAAAAACACATGGCAAAGATCTAGGATCAAATTTAGACCTATTGTGAGATAAAGTAGAGGCAAAACACAGGCATCCGAAAACCTTGAGATGAGCATAGGAAGGAGTTTTGTTATAAAGTTTTTCAAAAGGAGTTTTGTTGCCTAAAATGGAAGAAGGTAATCTGTTAAGAATATACACAGCAGTTAAAACACAATCACCCCAAAAGGTAAGAGGCATATTGGACTGAAACTTTAAGGCTCTTGCAATGCTCAATATGTGTTGATGTTTCCTCTCCACAACTGAATTCTGTTGTGGAGTGGCTACACATGAATGTTGATGCAAAATTCCATGAGAAGCATAAAATTCTTTTAGGATAAACTCTTGAGCATTATCAGTTTGAATAGCCTTGATTTTGGTGTTAAACTGTGTGGATATCATGTTGAAAAAGGAAATCAACAATGGTCTGGTTTCTGATTTGTTTTTCATAAGATACAACCATGTGGACCTAGTGGCATCATCAACTATGGTAAGGAAATATCTAAAACCATCATGAGTGGATTTGGCAAAAGGACCCAATACATCACAGTGAATAAGATCAAAAGCAGATTCAGACATATGATTGAAGAAAGGAAAGGGCAAACATTTCTGTTTAGTAATAGGGCAAAGAGTACAAGTTTTATTGCTATGAATATTGCTTACATCAGGAATACAATCATATAAAGCAAGTAATTTTACATCTGAAGCATGTCCTAGCCTAAGATGCCAAAGAAAAGGCTTGGTTATGACAGGAATCTCAGAAACATTATTGACAAAAGTACTAAGAACAGAATCCAGAATAGAAGATGTTGCAGAATCAGGTTTGCAAGGAGTTGTAGATAGCAAGTAGAGGTTGTTATGTAGCTTACCCACTCCAATCGTTTTCCAACAAGAAAGGGCCTATATGAAGCATAAATTGGACAAGAAAACAAAACAACATGATAGGCTTTTTGTCAATTTACTCACTGAGATCAAATTGAAAGTGAAAGCAGGAACACATAGCACATTTTCAAGAACAAGGCTAGCTGTAACTTGAATGGTGCCAATGTGTGTGACAACTACTCTTTCACCATTAGGTAATTGAACAAAGGATGAAATGGAACTTGTGATTTTAGTGAAAAGTTTAACAGAATGGACAATGTGATCTGTTGCCCCAGTGTCCAAGACCCAAGTTTATGTATCAAAAATTGTTTTATTGGCTGGATTTGAAGCAAAAATTGAATGCTGCATATTCAAGCACACAAAGTCTTGTAAAGAGGCACAAAGATTACCTGAAATAGCAGAATTTGCTGTAGCTAGAACATCATTGGAAGTACCAGATGTGGATGCATGAGTATTCAGTAGAGAAAGCAATTGTTGATACTGTGCTGAAGTAAAAGGAAAATGATTATTCTGATGCACGAATTCAGGTTGACCTTGATCATCATCAGTCATAACCTGATTAGCCTCAGAAATCCTTCCTTTTGCTTATAACCTGGAGGAAATCCAACAATCTTGTAACATTTTTCCATGATGTGACCAAGCTTCCCACAGTGACTGCACACAGGTCTTCCTTTGCCCTTATTCCCTTTGAAATTACTCCCATTTCTGTTGTTTGAAGAAGAACCTTGATTGAAAGCTTGGTTCTTAATAGCAAGAACAGTTGATTCAACAGAGGGAGCACCATTAAAGGTTGAAAACCTTTGCCTTTCTTCCTGGATAACCAACGAGAAAGCCTTATCTATCGATGGAACAGGCTCCATCATAAGGATTTGAGTCTTGACTTGTGAATAGCATTCATTCAGTCCATTGAGAAACTGCATGATTGAATCTTGATGATAAAGATATGCAATCTTATCATTTACTCCACAATTGCATTTGCCACATGAACAACTTGGTAAAGGCCTGAGATTCAACAATTGATCCCAAGCAGCTTGAAGATCAGTGAAAAAGGTTGTTACTGTGGAATCGCCCTGCAATATAGTGGAAATTTGCTTCTGGAGATGAGAAATTCTAGGTCCATTGGCTTGCAAGAAACGAATCTTGAGTGCATTCCACACTGCAAGAGCTGTGTCTCTGTAAATGACACTAGCTTTGATGTGAGGTGATACAGAGTTCAAGATCCAAGATGAGATCATTGAATTGCATTTTGACCATGCCTGTTTCTCGAGCAGTGTGACTGCCATGGAAGCTGTGATGGAGACATCAACAAAACCAAGTTTACTTTTGGCATCCAAAGCCATTACCATCGCTCTAGACCAGGTTGGATAGTTATCCTCAGTCAAATGTTGAGCAACAAGGATCGCACCAGGAGATTCTCCATGATGCATAAAGAATGGGCTGCGAGGATCCTCCATTGGAGTAAGCTCGTGATGTGAAGAACTGGATGAAGCAGTTTCAGTGTTTGACACCATTGATAAAGACTCAGGCTCTGATACCATATAAGAAAGCACAAGGTTCTTTGGAAAGAAAACGAAGTGCTAGAGAGAATTCAAGTTGAAGAAGAAAACTGATTTCTCATTAATGAATGAATCTATACAACCTTTGTGACTAAATACCCAAAACAGAGAGCTTCAGAGAGCAAAGAAAATATCCCTAAATATACAGAAGCAGTTATGGCACGTGAGTGAGTTAGTTACTACACGTGTGAACTTTAATCCATCTAAAACATGATAAACTACATGTAGTTTTATACACTAAACAATAAATACACTTATACAGATGTCGTTTAAGTCTTGTCACTCATTTCTTTGTTTTAGTCTTCTTCTGTTGTATTTCTTCACTTCCTTTCTGATGTGAACTACAGTCTTGATATCAGTGCATTGGCAAGAAACTTGCTTCAAGATTTTGTGGCGTCACAGGATGTGGAACTGATGGTCACATTGCCATCTGATGTACAAACATAGGTGCCCTCCAGATGTGGATTCTTATGAGCTTAACTTTGATTTTCAAAGCTTCTTTTTTTTTTTTTTTTTGATTGGATCAAAGCTTCTAATATAGCTAGGATTGGGATTATTGCTCGTGATTGGCGTGGGGAAGTGATTGGTGCTTTGTTGCAGTCCATCTCGGTTTCTCACTCGGTGGCAGATATGGAAGCTCAGGCATGTCGAAGAACTGTCCAGATTGCTGTTGAAATTGGGCTTCGCAGAGGTTTTTTTGAAGGGGATTCGACTTTGGTGATCAATTCTATTACTTAAGGAGGTGCTGAATTTTCTACCTATAGAAACATCATTGATGACATTCGCTGCATTGCTACAGATTTTCAGTTTGTCAAATTCAATCATGTTAGTCGAGTATGTAATCGTGTTGCTAATGTTTTAGCTATAAAAGCAAAAAACGTTTTGGGGCTTCAGGTGTGGATGGAAGATCCACCTGATGACATTGTTCCCCTGTTGCTATTTGATGTTCATTAATTTTTTTCTTTCAATAAAGTCCCAGACTGCTAGTCTGGTTTCTCAAAAAATAAAAAACAAAAATCTTGTAGACATAAGCTGTACTTAATTAATGCGCTTTACACTAGGTTCATCATCTGTAAAGTAAAGGTTTGCCTGTCCAAAGGAGGCACATGCTTCCGTAATGATTCGCTTCTTCTCACAGTGTCAGTCACAGTCAAGGTTGGATGCCACCAAAACGTGGTATATTAAAAAAAAAAGAAAAAAAAGAGGGAGAGTGCACTGAGAGACCTGGGTGGCAGCCTCCTTTTTGTAGAATTAATCTCTTGCTATAAAGATATCACAATATTTTTTTTTATTGAACACATGTGACAAAATAGTAATTTTTCAAAAAGTTTTGTTAGTTAATTAGTTTTTTTTTTTTTTTGGTGTTTTCCTAAATGTGAAATTACCTATATTATTCTGATAAAAAAGCCCTATATTATTCTTACATTAAAAAAAAAAAACACATTGTCTCTAAGTATTGTAAAAATAATTTTTTATTTTAATTATATTTTATTAGTATAATTTTTTTATTGGAATCCATAGTATAATTTTAGCAATTTTCTATTTATATATATTGATTAATATATTATTTTAATTTTGTTATGCCATTTTTGCAAGTGCAAGTGCAACCTCCAAATAATAGTTAAATATTATTTTATATGTTTTTGTTAAGACTCACCATATGATTTAAAATATATATTGTTTCCTTTTCTTGGTTCTCTACATTTCATATTTCTATTTAGTTTATGATTTTGCTTAGCACTTTATTTACTTTGTTATTTGTTCTAATAAATAATTTACATACAATAGCTACATTGTTATTGTAATCTTCTTGAGTTTCTAAAGTAGAACTCTTGGTATAATCTATACCATTTAATGAAATTTACTATTATGGAAACTATAGTTTTTTATCTATCACCTATATAATTTAGATTGGCTAGCTTCAAAGCTGTAATTAGAATGTTAAAATTTTCTTTCCCCTTTATCCATTTCTATGACATCTGATTAATTAATTAAAACATATCATTGAGTTTTTATTTATTTAATTTTTATAATTCAAATTCAACCTAAAATCTTTTTAAGTATTATTATATTTAAAGAAAATATATATGCAACATGTAGGGATAAGGGCCCAAGATTATATATTGGACACTGGGCTTTGTCCGAGGATGTTGGTTGGTCCGATGACTAGTAAACAGTAGTAAATGTGTTAAGCTTAGAGTCCCATGAGTATGTTGTGAATAGAGAGGTTGGGGGAAGTTGGTTAGAGGAGCAATATCTTCTCGGATAAACAAGGCATAGATCAAATGTATATCCTGTTGGTTAAAGTGACTTTCCAGGAAGCTCCACTGATAGGGACATGCATTATGAACGTACTGGAATGATGGGAGCTAGGAAATATTTAAGGAAAAGCTGCTGCCATTGCATTGAATACTCTACAGTTAACTTTTTAGTCGTATTTATGTGGAAAAGACCCTTGAACAGTGTTGCTTTGGTTACCTCAACTTAAAAAGGGTCAGAGAGGGTGTCCAATGGGACAAGCACTCAAGAAGTGGCCTGGATGGTCAACAAATGGAGGGCTACAATCATTGAAAGGGAAGTATATAATGTAAGGAACTCTTGAGGAAAAGGGATCGAGAAATCAAGAGAGAAATAATGTAGCAATCAGGAAACTAACTTATAACCAAACTTTAGAGCAATTCATAAGAATTGATATTCTCGGATTCTGCCGAGGACGATTTTCTGTATTTAAAACTTATCCATCCTCTTTTCCTCGTCATTTGAATCCACCTTATTTGTTGTCCAACTCATTTTAGCCCAGTTTTCCAACTCACTCTCTACAAATTCATTGTTTTGGGCTTTTTGAACCCAAGTCCATTTATCTTTTGGGTTAAGGACTCAAATCTGGTCTTTACACAACAATATATCAAGGCATATATATATATATATATATATTATTTATCTCTTTCCCCCCTCCCAAATCTCTCTCTCTATCCTTGATTTTCTTTTGTTCATATTAATTAATTGGAAAATAGATTTTAATCATAGGAAAAACTAATGTTTTGGATTAAACAATATTGTGGAGGATATCAATGAGGCTAAGAAATTTTATAATTCTCATGATTCAACCATTTCCTCATCATACGTATTGGATTTGAATAATGTGCATATATATACATACATACATATATATATATATATATATGTCTGATGATTTATATAGAAATTGCATAGAAATAAATTTGTTTATGTGTTTAAAAGTGTTTACTAACTATTTGGATATATAAAAATAAGGAAAAGAAAAATTAATTGAAGTTGGACTCGTTAAAGAAGGTGAACGTTAACTTAATTGTTATCTAATTTGATTCAAATGTAAACTTCTATTAAGCAAATAAATTCAACACTTTGATATTACCCTATTTCTTATAAAATTTATGCAGGGGCGCACTACAGTTTATTCAGGGGGTTCAAATGAACCCCCTGACTTCAAAAAAAAAAAAAAATATATATATATATATATAAATTTTTTTTTGTTAGTTTAATACTTTAATTTATTCTTAAATTTTTTTTTTTTCACACCCTAACTTAAATTTTGCATACCCTTATTACAAGCATTTCCAACTCTAAGAGTTAAGAGTAATTGTGAGTGCCGGAGACAAGGTTGTTGGGCCTCACTTCTCTTGGGCTCACAACTTATTTGTAGGGTGGGTTTAAGAGTTTCCTACTATGGGTAATTCTCGACCTCTAGACTCAATAAAAACCTCTCGTCCCTATCTCTCTCCTCTTGTCTGCTGGTTTCTCCCTCTTCTCCTTGTATTCTCTCCCAATTTTTCAACCAACCCCAATCTCTCCCCCCTTTCTCATATTTATAGCTCCTTATTAATGGAATGGCCATCATTGTTTCCTTGGCAAGTGCGATGGGAGATCCAGTCCAGTTGATTGTAAGTGGGTGGTTAGGTGATGATGGCTTTGGAACTTGGTTCCCACTTCCGCGAACAGCTCGGCAGCGATGTTCCATGGTTAGTGCGATGGGGGGTCCAATACTGTTGATTGTAAGTGGGTGGTTAGGAGATGGTGGCTTTGGAACTTGGTTCCCACCCAGGAAGACCTCTCGGCAGCAACATTTCGCAGAGCATTGCTAGACATGTAAGGGTTGGTGATTTTGCTCGTCGACCTTTCCTTTGACGCTCGGGGACGCTCTTCCAAGTAGGGCCTTCGTTGCAAGACTTGGGCCCTTGGCTTGCACGGGTATAGGCTGGGCCCATGTGTTTTGTCCTTGCATCGAAGCTCTGAGCTCAAATGGGCTCGGGCATTTGGACACTGCACAGTAAGTATTTGTGATTGTGAATTGTAAGTATCACTCTTTATTATAAATTTATATTATATGTGTGTGAGTGTGTATAATATTAATTTTGTGCATTATTTTTTATTATAATGTTATTTGTGTGAATTATGATGTGCGTGGATGTTTGTGTGTACAGTATAAGTATGATATAACTTTATATAATTTAATAATTAAGAAATAAAGAGGGTTTGTTACATGTGTGTGTATTGTTATCATATTATAATAAAATTTAAAAAAAAAAATTAGTAAAATTCAACAAAAAAAATTTGTAAAATTAGTGATTATTTAAGCATTTGATTGGTTAAATAGACTAGTAGTATATAATTTTATATAATATAAATGAATGTGGCTGTCCGTCCTGCACCCTTTATAAAATTAGCTTGGAGTTGTTTTGCCATAGGAATCACATCATTTATTGGTTAAGCCCTGTCTTCCACCCGAAGTCTATTCCTTCTAAACCAAAAAGTCCAAATATACATGGCAAATGTTTTTAAATCCTTCTTCTCTTCAACCACGTATTTAACCAGATCAACAAATTTGGAGAAAACCTTGCTATCCCGAAAAGTCCAGGCTGCATCTGAATTCCACAGAACTGAAACTTCAAGACAAGCCCATAAAAGCGTAGATCACATCCTCAGGAAACTGTCTACACTGATCGCAAGAATCTTCAGATAGAACATTCCTGCGGACTAGGTTTGTTTTAACTTGTAAGGAATTTTTATAAGTTCTCCAAAGCAAACTCTACACCCCCAAATATTTTTCCAGACAAATATATAATAAATTAATAGCAACGGCATAAAGATAAAAATGTTAGGCAAACTTAACAAAATAAAATGGTCATAGGCTCATAACTACCTGCAGGATTTTGGACTCAAAAGTTCATTATCCATATGTACATTAGACTTATGGCCCAAGCTGAGGACAAGGTTTAATCCGATGATGAGGAATCTCTATTGGAAGAAACTGTGTTAGTAAACAAAAAAGTTAGTTTTGACCATAATGGCTTAGCAAGACGAGTCGCAGATAAATGCATCCTCGGCGGACCAAAGCTGAGGTCCACAGAGGTAATTTGCCACCTAAGGTAACACTCTGGGAGGTCCTGCTAGTGTAGATAAGCATTGTAAGGACATTAGATTGGAAAGTGTACTAAAAGATCTAAAGAGAAAGCTGCTACCTTCACATTAAATGCACTATAGCTAACTCTTTGGCCACATTAATGTGAAAGTGATATCTGAACAGTGTTGTTCCAGCCTTACAACTATTATATGGTGACTTTGGGGAGTGGCTGATGGGACAAGTATCAACACCAACCCTCTAGCATGCACGTGTAAGGTGGGAATGAGGGGAAAGAGGGTATAAAGGATGAAGGGGGCAAAAAGAACGGGGGATCGGAAATTCAAGAAATAAACACAGTAGACTTCCAAAACCAAACTTGTAAAACAGACTTGAGACTAATAAATAAGAACAGACTTCCTCGGACTTTGTCGAGGACGATTTTTCTTCAATATAACTCTTTTCTTTTCATTTTTTTATCATCTGAACTCTTTCTAGTGTTTGTTTAATTAGGTATAGCCCAGTTTTCCAACTAATTCTCTACAAATTCATTGTCTTGGGTTTTTTGGGCCTAAATCCATCTATGTAGTGGACTAGGAATTCAAATCTGGTCTTTACATTATCAATATTGGCAATAAATACTCATAATAAACTATCATGTAACAATTTAAAATTTGAAAATTTATAAAAGGAAATTATAAAACTTTATGTATTATTATTATTATTTTGTTGATAACTCGATATATTTAAAATTTCATTTTATTAAAATTTTTCTAATTAAAATTTTTTAATGATCCCTAAAAAAATTCTTAATGCCGCCATTGAATTTATGCAAAGAAAAAAATATATTAGTTCAATAAAGACTAATATTTACACATTTATAAATAAATAAAGAAATTCGTGCAAAATACGAGACAACCACTAATCTCTATAAAAGTCTTTATCCTAATTCCTATGATAAACAATTTCCTCAGGTTAAGACTTTCCGAATCACGCGTTCATTATTTTCCAATTTTTTTTTGGGGGTGAAATAGGACTATTTCCTTTTGAAATAAGTGTATTACTATTTCCAATTTTTTTTTTAAAAAAATGTATGGTATCTAATCCTACCATTATAATATGAAAGAAATATCCGTGCTTATCATTTAGGATGACGAAGGTAGCTATAACTATTTTACCAATATTCAAATATTTTAGTTGAATATTTGCAACTTGCTAGCACCATTGAGTATTATTGACTAAAAAGTTTCGTCAATAACTAGCTTACAGTGGAATGTCAGGCCAAAACGTTGTTCAAAGTCGAAGGCCTGAAGCCTGTCTCTCTCTCTCTCTCTCTCGCAAGTTGTTGTTCTCAGGAGGACCCAGAGGCAAAATAAAGGAAAGGAAGGGGGTAAAAATTAAGAAGAAGAAGAAAGAAAGGGACAGGTTGGGTCAAAAATACACCTGTCAGTTCAAAAACAAACAGCTCCTTCGTTATCCTGTCATTAATGAATCGTTGGTCAGAGGAGATCGAGGAACTGCGGCGACAAATGAAATCACTTATTATGGATCTGCAGTTACAAGTACAGGTGAGGGTTATAAGTACAAGGAATAGTAATATCATTGTGTTGCTTTGGTTTTTGGCAGCGGCAGCGTTCTTCGAAGCTCATAGCCAGGCCACACCAGCCGATACTTTTGCGTTCGGTGGTCCATTTAACAGCTCCTACTACAACACCTTCGCGGTGGTATCGCCGGCCACAATCAGCAATGATGCCCTTCAAGTGACTCCAGATTCAGCCGGTAATTTCACCCTCTCAAACAGGTCAGGCCGAGTGTTGTTCAACCATTCATTCAAGCTTTGGGAAGATCTTGCTGGAGCTGGAGTCAAGCTGGCATCTTTCAACTCTTCCTTTCTCATCAACATTTTTCGCGTTAATAAGTCCACCGCAGGAGAGGGTCTTGCTTTTATCATCGCCCCGGACTTGGATCTCCCAACGGGTAGTCACGGTCAATACCTGGGTTTGACCAACTCCACCACTGATGGCAACTCCAACAACCGTCTCATCGCCATCGAGTTGGACACCTTCAAGCAGGATTTCGACCCGGACAGCAACCATGTGGGTCTCGACATCAACAGCGTTCGATCTAACAAAACCGTGTCTTTGTCCCCATTGGGCATCCAGCTGGCCCCTAATGACACCAGATTTTACATGGTGTGGATCCAGTACGACGGGGGAAACAAGTCTCTGTCGGTGTTCATGGCAGAGCAAATGCAAGAAAAGTCAGGGAAACCCCTACAGTACACTGTAGACAAGCCCAACAAGCCTGTGCTCACTGCGGATCTTGACCTTGGTAGCCTTGTCAACGAGAACTCCTACTTCGGATTCGCCGCCTCCACAGGAACGAACGACTTGCAGCTCAACTGCGTGCTCAGGTGGAATCTGACCGTGGAGAAGCTTCCGGGCGGTGATGAAGAATCATCAGGTAGTCACGAGGGGCTTAAGATTGGTTTGGGGGTTGGAGTGCCTTGCTTGGTTTTGGTGCTGATGGGGATTGCTGGTTTGGGGTATTATGTGCACAAAAAGCGTGTTGCAGCAGCTGCTTCAGGTCCCAATATATTGGGTGCGCTTAAAAGCCTCCCAGGAACGCCTAGAGAGTTCAGCTTTAAGGAACTCAAGAGTGCTACCAACAACTTCGACGAGAAGCATAGATTGGGTCAAGGTGGTTTCGGTGTGGTCTATAAAGGTGTGATTCCTAAGGAGAATCTGCAAGTCGCCGTCAAGAGGTTCTCCAGGGACAACCTCAAGGGTACAGATGATTTCTTGGCTGAGCTTACCATTATCAATCGCCTTCGTCACAAACATCTCGTCCGATTGCTCGGTAAAGTCATTTTTCAATCTCTTCCTCTGTTTCTATATATAGCATGTGTTAGCCGTGTCTCACCTAATTTGCTCTAATACGTTTGCTTTAATAAACTGATTTGTTAAACACCATATGCAATGCATTGAAATGATCTCCTTCAACAAATTAAGCCCAATGCTAGCTAGCTAATGAAAATTCAAATTTGCTCTGATTGTTGCTAGCGAAGATAGTGGTCAAATTAATATATGCTTAAATTATTACTATTATCACTGCTTGCTATTCTTTTTTTACCATATATTAGGGCCAGGGATGAGGGAACAAAATATAAGGTTTTGAAATTTAACTACAATATGACTTTGGATTCCAATAACTTCATGTTTCTGTTCGTTCTTCTCCATGATTCGAACTCGTACCCTGTTACCTGTGTTGAATCGATGCTCTTTGGTAACCACTTTTTTAGTTAGCCAGTCTGTTTTGTTTGTCCCACTATCAATAATATCTTTTGTTATTATTGTTTTAGACAAAAAAGAAATAGGGTTAAAAGTATGATTAATGCTAGAGAGATATAATTTGACATGTCATAACTCGTAACGCGAAAGTTGTAATTAGTTAAAGTGTGATGATGGATCATGTAGAGTGATCAGTTAAAGTGTGATGGTAAATCATATAGAGACATTTTTTTAACTCATCATGTGACGAGTTATGGCACAAAATTTTGCCAAATTATGTGTCTTTAATTTTACTCTAAAAGTATTGCACCCACCAACAACCTCTTCATAGCATTCTCAACAAGAATACTAAAAAATATAGCATTTAATAACTTAAAACATCATTTTATATATTTTAATACTCCACTTTATATTGCACTAAACATTAAATGTTTTATTCTTTTACCCCTCTATTAAAATATTCATTCTTTATTTATTTATTTTTATTAATCATCTTTTTCTTTTTCTTTCTCATCCTTTCCTTTTTTCTCATCCTTTCTATCTCAATTCTTGGAAGCAATAAGAACCACCACAACCCACCACACAAGCCCATCCACCCACCAAAAAAAACTCACCATCCATACTACAACCACCACAAACCCACCACCCACAAACCCCAATCACCCACCAAAAACCCACCGCCTATACCACAACCACCAAAAACCCACCACTCATACCACAACCACCACAAACCCACCACATAAATCCAACCACCAACAAAAAACCCACCATCCATACCACAACCACCACAAACCCACCACATAAATCCAACCAACAAAAACTAGAGCCATAGACTTGGCGTTAGAAACAAAGACAAAAAATAAATTAAATAAAAGAAAAATAGGTAGGTAAAGTTAGAAAGTAATAAAATAAAAATATATTTTTTTTGTTCCAGTTAACTCTGTGGTAAAATTTATCTTACTATAGTATAGTGTTAGAAATGATAACTTACTGTAGTTAGATGTTAAAAATAAATAGCTTTAGCAACTTTGATGCAGTGAATTTTTTAGTGTGTGAGGTGTTAAAAGTGTTAAAAATAGCTTTTGACACTTTTAATGAGAATGCTCTCACGTATTTACCTAGGAAAAAAAATTTAAAAAAAAAAAATTTTGGGTGGGGGCTTAGGTCAGGTCACAATTTGTATTTATTTTCATGGGAATTAGGTCCTTGTTGCGGGGTAGGAAATTAATAGGAATCTTCTGCACATGCTATAGCAAAACGAAACGAATTTTTAAACGTGCGATCTGACTGTCGACCGCGGGAAATTTTTGCCCTATAGCGTATAGTAGTGGGTCTCACTCTCTCATATATATATATATATATATGAATTTTACTAAAGTCACGTAGGATATACCATTTTTAGATAAAGTTTTATTTGAGATTGGTTCCAAAAACGGATTTGTTAACTCTCTCTCTCTCTCTATGAATTTTGTTAATGTGTGCCTTAAGAGTACATAATAATTTTTTTTTTTGAAATTTTTTTTTTTGAAAATTTAAAAAATATTGACAATTTTTTCAATTTCTAAAAAAATGTTCCTAAAAATAATATGCAAAGGCATGTATTAATCGGACTCTATATATATATATAAAGTCAAACTATTCATGACATACTACTGTGCAAGGATGTTGTATATATACCTGATACGTAATAAAATACGGGACCGGCTCACCTCCCGTTAAGAACTCTCCCATTACCTCCTGATTTTAAATAAATTTGAGACACCTGTCAAATGATAAATCTAATGGGCAAAACAAAACCACGTCACCCCAGCTTATTTATCACACATCTACTCTTTTTTTGTCTCAACCTTTCTCCCTCTGCAACATCACTGTTGCCGCACCATCACCAGAAAGGGAACCTTTCAGCAGCAAAGAGCATAAGAAGACAAAATCTGGTGTAGATCTTTCCATTGCCATTTACCTCTCCTTTAAAAACCCAGAAGCTAACAGATGGAACTTGACCCAGAAATCTCTGATCCCAATCTTGTTTTATAAGCTTCACTTTCATAGGTTTGCTGGAATTTTATTAATGTTTGGGTTTTGCGGAATTTGAAATAAAATTGGCTCATGTTGTTTATAGATTTGACTTTTTTGAATCATTAAAATTTAGTAAATCAATTCTCCATCAAAAGAGACAGAGAAAGGTACTTGTACTTTGCTCCATGGCCTTGTGGACTTGTGCCTCCGCCAGCAACTGAAGCTTTCTTCTGTCCACTGCGTGTTCTGGTAGATTTTCGATTTGGCAGCGGTGATGTTTCAAAGAGAGGAAGTTTGAGACAAAACAGAGGAGAATGTTTGATAAATAAAGTGGGGTTGACATGGTTTTATTTTTCACCATTAGATTTATTATCTGACAGGTGTTTCAAATCTATTTAAAAATAAAAACGGGAGGTAATAGAAGGGTTCTTAACGGGAGGTGAGCCGGTCCCATGAAATACTTTCCTAAAGCTGATTCTCCAAAAAAATAATTAGTAAAGCTATAAATGTCAGCTTCGTGATCGGTAGCTTTTATCCGGGCTTGGGCTTTTAGACAGATTTTCAACCATGAAATTAGAAAGAAGATTTCAGCCCTATTCCTTATTATTCCACCGCTGAATAGTTGTTACGATGATAGGAACATCATTATCACATCACAAGTACCATTTTCTCATGCATGTATACCTTTATCATTTCACATAGTGTTACAAACTCACATAGTGTTACAAACTCAATTGACCCAATTGAGTTTGTTGATTGCTTCGAGTGAACCAAGACCGCCTAATTGATAAGTAGGCTATTTCGAGAGAGTCTAGACTTCAAAGTGAATATTCACTTAATAATAACATTTTTCAGCTTTCTTTATTAATCAACATCAACCCATATAAATAGATGACTTTACAAAATAAAGCTAACATTTAAATTCAAAAGAAACCTAATCTTTATTTACAAGTAGATAAGATTTATTCAAATATTAAACTAACAATTTATCCTATTCATTATTTGATTACCCAACTCCTAATAACAAATATAAAATCTTAAATAATTAAATAAAAACTAGGCATGTAACATTCCTTCTCCCTTGAAATCAGCCATTGTCCTCAAGGGTTTAATTTGAGAATGATTCTTGCATAAGAGCTCGATCTTCCCAAGTTGCTTCTCACCTACTGGATCACTTCTTGGGCTTGAATAGTGCAAAGGTGGAATGATTTGATTTTGTGGAGCTGCCATGGTCCTCTTATTTTTCGAGTTTGCATTGCCTATCATTTTCCTTAGTAGAGAGCCAAATTCCTCTCTTTGGTTGCGCATTGCCCATGCCCTCTTTAATTGGTGTCTCTTGTTCATATCTAGCCAATCGCAAGGACTTGCCTCTTGTTCATATCTAGCCAAACGCAAGGACTTGTATATCACTTGCATTTTCTTGATATTTTCAACTGCTAGAGATTGTATCTCTTTTGGTTTGCCCATGCATTCCAACAATTGTTCCAACCATTGTTTCTTCATGCTTGGCTCTGATACTAATTGTTACAAACCCAATTGACCAAATTGAGTTTGTTGGTTGCTTAGAATGAACCCAAGACCTCCTAATTGATAAATAGACTACTTCGAGGGAGTCTAGACCTCCAAAGTGAATATTCACTCAATAATAATATTTTTCAGCTTCCTTTATTAATCAACATCAACCCATATAAATAGATGACTTTACAAAATAAAGCTAACATATAAATTCAAAAGAAACCTAATCTTTATCTAAAGTAGATAAGATTTCTTCAAATGCTAGGCTAACAATTTATCCTATTCATTATCTGATTACCCAACTCCTAATAACAAAAATAAAATTTTAAATAATTAAATAAAAACTAAGCACGTAACACATAGTTGTCGAGTTCACATTATGAGAGATGATGCACATCCTCCTCGATCACATGGAACTATTCATAAATTACACTAGTTTTATTATGCGTCAATCACAAGCAACACTAGTTGTTAAAGATTTTTATTTATTTATTTATTTATTTTTGGTTCTTTGTTTTAAAACTCTTTGTTTTTACTTAATTCCACTTGAAAAAAGAAAAAGGAAAAGAAAAAGAGTTTGGTATAACTAATATTGGCATGTAGCACGTATATCCTAACTAAAATTCAAGTTGGTGTATGTGTTTGGTTTTTGGTTGCATTTGTTTAATCAATTAATTAATAACCCATCTCGGATCCCAGTCTGAACACTAATCAACAATTAATTAATGCTAGCTATGGTTTGGCAATTGGTTCACAATTAATAACGCTCGCATATATACATGATGATTTCAGGATGGTGCCACAAGAATGGAGTACTGCTTTTGGTGTATGAGTACATGCCTAATGGCAGCTTGGACAATCACTTATTTTGTGGGCCAGAGAGCAATACAACCCTGGAGTGGGAGCTGAGATACAAGATCATATCAGGAGTGGCATCAGCGCTGCATTACCTCCATAACGAGTACGACCAGAGAGTGGTGCACCGGGACCTTAAGGCCAGCAACATCATGTTGGATTCCCACTTCAATGCTCGTCTGGGCGACTTTGGGCTAGCACGAGCGTTAGACAATGAGAAAAACTCTTACGCGGAGCTGGAGGGTGTGCCAGGGACCATGGGCTACATAGCTCCCGAGTGCTTCCATACAGGCAAAGCCACCTGCGAGTCCGATGTTTATGGTTTTGGGGCAGTGTTGCTGGAAGTGGTATGTGGTCAGCGTCCATGGACCAAGATTGCAGGCTTCCAGTCCCTGGTGGATTGGGTTTGGTGGTTGCATCGCGAGGGACGAATATTGGACGCTGTGGATGAGAGGCTGCAGGGAGATGAATACGTGGTTGAGGAGGCACAGAGACTTTTGCTTCTTGGCCTCGCATGCTCACATCCGATTGCTGGGGAGAGGCCCAAAACGCAGACCATTATTCAGATTATATCAGGAGCAGTGGCGGTTCCCCACGTGCCACCATTCAAGCCCGCTTTTGTGTGGCCTTCCACAATGCCAGATGGCAGCAATAGTAACAGCATGATGGCTACTGTTACAACAGCTGATTCCACCCCCATTTCCATGTCATCTTGGCGTTTTGGGTCAGGTTCGGAATCAGCTGGTTGGACACCTCACTATGCAAGCAGGGAAAGTTATGGAGGTGCAGGTGGAGGTTACAGTGATATATAGCTAGCTCTCTCTTGTAGGGATGGATTACTACAGTACTATTGATTGATGCACCATTAATTTCCTGTTTGATATTTCCTCTTCTACTTCTTTTCTGTTTTAGTTTCCTTTTTCTTTTTGAAGAAACAAATTTCTAAATTCTAAACAACATTCTTCAATTAAATTTGGGTTGGGAATGGGTAGGCTCAAGCTCCAAGCCGTATTAAACAAACGGTTTTTTTTGGCTTTAAAATATCAAATGTGTGTAAAAACTTAATTACCAAGGAAATTATTAATTATATATATAGATCTCATGATTTTACTTCTGTATATGGTCAATTCACTGCTATGTTTCACACAGCATGACGTTTATGTTCTTAATTACTCGTCCATTGTCATCTAAATTAGTCCAAATCTCCGAAATTTTCATTTGTTCTTTCCAGGATTTCCTATCATCCTTTTGTCCTCTCGTGTGTTTCAACCATGTTTAATTGCTTATGCCAGTATATTGAATACCTTAGAACATTGTTAAGACTATTACTGTAACAATGTTCGATACCAACTGTTCCAAATGATATCACAACATGCATAATTGCAAAGTCTAAAGTAACATAAAAAGCTTAGGCCTAAGATGAGCCTTTTATTTAAAACCTTTTATTAGTTACATAAACTGGCAAGTCTTGACTTGATACGCATGCATTTATGGGTTGGTGCGTACAAATTGGAGGGCTTCACCAGCATGCAATTTTGTGGAAATTCGGAGTTTCCTATATTCTTCATAAGTAAAAGGGAGAAACTGGCGAGGGTTGTCAGAGTCCACAAGTTCTGGTGGGGCTTCAACTGCCTCTTCCTTGGGTCCTAAGAGAAATGAAGCAATTGACACTCGGATACATGCTTCCTTGCACTGTACTCGATGCTTCACGTTACAAAATCTTCCATTGCTCCATGCCTTCAACATATATTAACAAACATTAATTAACTCAAAATCAAAAATAAAAAATCAAATCATATAGTATTATTATAAAATGGGATCCTCATGCATATTGCATACCTTAGCAACATCCCCAAGATTGACAAGCAAGGTGCCTACCCAGGGATCCACAGATACGAAAGCACCAGACTTGTCCATGACTTCAAGACCACCCACGTTTTCATCATCTTGAAGTATGGTTAGGAATCCTGAATCCGTGTGTATTTGTACACCAGAGGATCCTACAGTTTCAGGTGTGAAGTTGTATTTGTTAATTCTAAACTGGCAAGGCCATCCCTTGAACAAGTCGCTAGCCAAACCCATACTTTTGGCCAACATTCGTCCTAAATCAATGGCCAGCTCGTGTATTGCTTCAGCATACATCTCTATTGTTTCTCTGACAATAAAAGTATTGCCCAAGTAGAATTAAGCTTTCAAAACAAAACAGGTGGTTCAAACATGTGAATAACAAACATGCTCCAAAACTTGGGTTAGGGAAAAATCATCTAGGAAACTACCAATTTTTAGTACATAAGCTTCACAAATTGATGCCCCATCAACATAATATGTTCATACTTAATATGGACTTCAAATTTCATGTTAATAAGATCTTATTTACTATCCAACAGTTATTAATCTGTGATTATCTTAATATCTATGAAACATTAATTATAATCTTTTGTCAACATAAAATAGTCATAAAAAATCAACTTCTTATAATTTCAAGCCATCATATATGTTTTACTTTAAATCTCAAGTCTTGGCATGCAAATTATGTGTGTTTTGTGTTTAGAATTTTGAGAAAATTGTTACACTAGAACAACAGTAGTAAAAATAAGTATTACTATTAATTAAGAGGGAAATAAGAAAAAGGAAGGAAGAAAGAAAGAAGAGCTAGGGAGGCGGAAATAAAAAGATGAAAATTAAGAAACCTTTGGTGAGGGGAGAGATCCAATTGAGAAGAAAAGGTACGCAGAGATTGAGAAGAGGCCAAATCATAGAGACCCAAGGCCTCATAAAGAGGGTTGACCTGGGTGGGTGCCATGTAACCACTGCCCGCTATGACGTCTGTGTTGCGCATTTTGATTTCCATGGGAAGGTCAAGCACTTCTCTCACTACTTTCTTCATCTCTGACATCAGACTCGAGGGGATCTTATGGTTCACAATCCTGAAACAACCCCACTCCTCCGATGCTTCTCTCAGTCTCTTTAGCTGTTGCTGTTGCTGTTGCTCTCCATCATCTTCTTCCAATTTCTGCATATCAATCACCGGGATACATTTCCCCCCCTCCTCCTCCATCTTATCTTAATTAATTTGCTCTGTACTGCTCTCTACTAAATAATTGATCTTAACTACTCTCTACTAAATAAATAAATATATAGGCTTCTCCATTCCATACTCATACTACACTAAATAAATAAATACTTTACCTTTTTTTATTATATATTACTTAATTTATTCTTAGTAACTAGTAAGTAAATTAATGGAATACTTTCTACAAAACACTAAACATGATAAGAGTCCCAGCAACTCATCTCATTACGGAGTCGGACAATGCAAAAGAAGAAGAGAACTCTTTTTTAATCTTTAGTTGACCAATTTACACTCTTTTCTTTTCTCTTTTTAGAGTATGCTTGCGCCACATAGAAAGGCACAATTTTTGTACCAGAACTTGTACACGTGTTAAGTTGTGAAAGATAAAGAAGTGATAGTAGATTTATGTAGAAACGTTCCTCTATTATTCACAACTTATCGTGTAAACATGTAGCACAAATGGTATCACTTTATGTTACGTTAGCATATCCCTTTTTTGTTTAAAGTTGCCATCTCCGAAAGCTATCCTAGCTCTCGAGGTTCCGTATCTCAAAAACCATGATCATTTGTCATTTTCTTTGTTTTTATTATTTTATTTATTTTTACCTACATTCCTTTTCCTTTCTTTTCGGCCTGTTTGTAATTTAGGGGGGGGGGGGGTGTTTGGTAGAGTATTTTGAGAAATATTGTTTGTAATTTTTTAAAATACGTATGGGTGAAAAAAAGTATGTAAAAATATGTATAGTGTTATTTAAAATGTAAAAATGTGAGTTTGAGATGAGGTACCAAACATGCTCTAAGTTTTCAATGTTTTTAGTTTCTTAATCCTTTTATTCAAAAAACTAATCCATGTGAAATTAAATATATTTCCCCAACATAACTTCTCTCCAAGTTTGTCTATAAAGAAACTCTTTAAATTATATATATATATATATATATATATCTTTTTTGGGTATAAATTTTAAAATTTTCATATTCTCTATGCTCTTAACATGCATATTAAATTTTGTTTAAATTAGATGTTATTCACTATTCGGTCAATAAACTTATTTTTTATATATAATTTTAAATTGCAAAAACTTAATTTTATTTTAAAATAAAAAACTTAAAATTTTAACATTTGAATGACATACAATTCAAATCTCATTTACCCAATTCTCTAACTTTTAAACTAGTTCTATTTTTTAATCAGCCTGTGAACTAAAACTCTATAATTTACCAAACACCCGTGCATCTAAAATCTTCAAAGTCTTTTTTTGGTCTTTCCCAACCAAACCCAAGAAGGTAAAACCGTGGCCTGGCCTCATGCCACCACCAACCACTAGGCTCATAATGTAAATGTTACACTACAACCAACTGGCTTAAATCCATATCATATATGTTACACAACTTGCCAAACAATCTGAACAGCTTGTACTCGTTGTTGATGCTCATTTTGGAAAAGCCCAATAGTAGGAAGAAGCCCAACAATATGGGTAGAAAAGAGTTAGTAAATTAAGAGAAAAACCATTATGCCCGAATGACAGGAATGATGGATCATAAGCCCATAAAATGATAAATGGGCTTCGGAGGAAGCAAGCGGGCCTAAGGGAGCCCAAAGAAAGAAGTAGTAAACTCATGGGCAGTAGAAAAGTAAGAATGGGCCAAAATAAGCCTAAAGTAATGAAGTAAGTGAGTAAGGGGTTGATGGAAAATCCATGAACCCCAAGGGTAAAGGATATGGTAATTGGGTCAGGGAAGCCCAAAAGAGTTAGCAAAAGCCTATGGAAATGCAGAATTGGAATGGGCTAAGGATGCCCAAAGAAAGAAAATGGGCCAAGGATGCTCAAAGAGGAAGAAATGGGCCGATGAAACCCGTAAGCAATGGAATTGGTTGAGGAAACCCAAGTAGCATGAATGCAGACCTAATGACAATGCTGGGTCACTGTAATCAAGTGAAAGAAAAGCATGCAGCAGGCCCAAAAAAGGCCCATCAAGCACGGGTTAAATAACACCATAGCAAGAATAACAAAGTGGCATAGCAGGAATGTTAGCAAGTTTACGGAAGGAGCAAATAGTGGGCTAAAGAGAGAAAAACCCACAATCAAGCAAGGCCCAGCCCTTGAAGTAAGCAAGCCATAAAAAATGGAAGATCAGAAAACAGTTCATGCCACAAGAGGTTAAGGATGAGTGGCAGAATGCAGAGATGAACCTCTAGACCATGGCAAACTCATAAGCAATAGACAAGCTTTAGACATAGACGGAAGTGGAGCACGTGCAAGGCCTAGGCACCACCAACCTGTACCCAGCTAATACAGGAGTGGTGGGATATGGGTCAAAGGTAAGTGAGGGTATGGTTTGGAGGTGGGGAGAAGGGGAAGCCTATTCTGGGGTTCCCATTCAAAACCTTTTGGGAGAAATGTCATGCTGGGATGATATACCACCTAAAAGAGGGAATGGTGAGTTGGAACCACTAGGTGCATGCCATGAGGAATAGTGAAAGAAGATGCCCACCTTATTCCAGAAGAGAATGCCACGATGAACAAGCAAACAAAATAGTTTTCTTTATTTGGTAATAGAGAATGGCACGACCAGCACAGGTAAGTGGTAGTGGCTAGGCTGCTGACAAACCAGTGGGTGGTTTGGAAGGACACCCTCACCCATACAAAAGTGGTTAAATGGTGAAATGGTAAAAAACTAGTCACGACAAGCAGTATATAAAGAGCCTCCACTGTGCACAGTAGGATCATCAACACAACAACAATCATAAAGAGAGATTCAGATAATAGAATGACAGACATGCACCAATAAGCTAACCCCTTCTCTCTCTCTAAAAGCCTATCCTCTGTTAAGGATTAAGGATTTTTTGGGCATGAGCTATTCAGGCCCTTTCTCTCAAAGTGGGTAATTTCTACAGCAGGATTTTCCTAAGAGATTATTCACATTGAGGGAGTGGTTCCCTCCTTGGTCTTAGTCCCGTAATGCAACTGAGCACGGCATACTAGTCATTCCTTCCTTGCTTTTATTGATTAAGTACTAGTATTATTTCTCTTTTGTCTTTGCCATTTCATTTATAATGTATTTCTTAGTGTTGCGTCGTTCTCTTTCTTTATTTTGATTGAGAATCCTTTACTCATTCTGTCTAATAGCTGTGGTGGGCCTTTTTGCAATGTTAGGCTGGGCTGCCTCTTGCTGTACTAGGCCGAAGTGTTCTGGATAAGAGAGTTGGGAACGGTCCAATTATAACCCACCTTGGTTCGGCTTATGCATAAACTACGCCCCGTTTGCCAAAACTTTGGTCACTTGCCCATGACAAGCGGAACTACTATGGGAAGGTTATGGCAGACATATGTAATAAAGATAGCAAAAGAAATACGCTCTCTATTTAGACAAAATAAATTAAGGGCAGCGACAGGAAGCGCCTCGTATATAAAATAGCAGAAATAAGTGGAGAACAAATAGGACTATTTTGTTTGTTTATTTGCTGTGGCACTTTTACCTGCTACGGTGTGGGTGCTCTCTCTCTCTCTATCCCTCATGGCATGCACCTAGTGGTTCCAATTCATTCTTACTTCTTTTGGGTGGTTAGTTATCCCAGCAGGATATTTCTTCTAAAAGAGCCTGAGCAAGAACCTCATAATAGATTTTCCCCTTCTCCACCCTGCCAGACCATGCCCTCTTACCTCTGACCCATGACCCACTACTTCCTATATTGGTTGGGTACAGGCTGGTGGTGTTGGGCCTTGTTCGTGCTCCCCTTCTGTGTATATCCAAAACCTGCCCGTTGCTCATGCGTTTGTCGTGATCTGGAGGCTCGTCTGCACATTCTGCCGCCCATCCTTGACTTCTTATGGCGTGGGCTATTTTCTGACTTCCCTTTATTTATGGCCTGCTCCCTTTAGGAGATGGACTTTGCTTGATTGTGTGCTTTTCTTCCTTCAGCCCACTCTTTTGCTCATTTCTGTAGTCTTGCTACTATTTCCTGTCACACCACTTTGCCATTTCTACTGTGATGTCATTTGACCCAAGCCTGCTGCTTATTCTTCTATCAATGACTCAGTATGATCATTGGACTTTTATTACATTGCTTGTTGGCTCTTGTGTCCCATTTATTTCCTCTTGGGCATCCTTGGTCCATTTAATTTCGTTGGGCATCCTTGGCCCTTTCTAATTCTGCGTTTCCATGGGCTTTTACTAATTTCTTTGGGCTTCTTTGGCCCAATTACTTTATCCTTCATCCTTAGGGCTCATGGACTTTTCATCAACTTCTTACTTTCTTTACTTGCATTACTTCGGGCTTGTTGTGACCCATTCTCACTTTTTTATATCACATACTGCCCATGGGTTTTGTACTTCTCTCTCTCCAGGCTCCTTTAGGCCCATTTGCTTTCTCAAGGCCCATTTGTTTATTTTATGGGCCTATGATCCATTATTCCTGCTGTTTGGGCTTAATGACTTTTCTATCCAATTACTAACTCTTTTTTGCCCATGTTGCTAGGCTTCTTCCTTCTATTGAGCTTCCCAAATGAGCATCAACAACAGCAAGTATATTTATTTTATTGTTGTCATATTGTATTTGCCTATTATAACTCTTTTGTAACAGTCTCATTTACTATGGGCATATAACCAAAGTTTCAATAAAAGAGCTTTAGTTTGCGCACATGCCAGTTTGAGGTAAGTTGCAATTGGACCGGTCTTGACTCTCCTACCCAGAACCTTTAGGCCATAGTGTGGTAAGAGGCAGCCCAGCCTACGATCCCAAGAAGGCCCACCATACTCGTTATTGAAAAAAAAAAAAAAAAAAAAAAAAAAAAACTACTTGTACTCGGCATATTTAAGGCAATTATAGTAATAGTTGGGTGAATAATAAACAACTAGCTTCTAAGTACATGTTCTTAGCATAGTTTTAAAAATCGGATCGGACCAGCCGGTTCAACTAGAAACCAAACCTTAGTTCGGTTCAGTTATTATTAAAAACGGAAAAATTGCCGGTTTAACCGAAAAACCAAAAACCGGTACAGTTAAACCAGTTTTAAGCTACTTTGGTCATTAACCCTTCGGCCACTGTGTTTTTGACCCAAAAAAAAAAAAAGCATGAGATTTTGTTTCAAATTTAAGAAGAAGAGAGATTTTGCCTTTGAAGATGTTGTTAAGTCAAGCCTAAGACACCCACATTGATACAAAAAATATCAAAATTCCAAAGAGATGCAGCCATGCAGGTACAATCTGTCTGCATCAGTTTAAGAGCTTTTCTTGCTGTTCTTGTATTATTATTGTGGGGCCCTAAATGTCAAACATTCATGGCCAAATTCCACAGCTGGCCCAAGGCCTGTGCCAAGGAGAATATAGAGGCTGAAATTGGGAGGGAGGGCCAGTTTGAAGGGGGAGAATCCTCGGACTGGGCCGAAGACAAGAAAAACACTCAAAAACATTTTATTAAGATCTTCACTGATACTTAATCAAGGGGATGATGGGGTTTCTAGGGAGATTCTTGGCCTTTATAAAATTAGATGAATGCTTTGGTTTGAATGGGGTTTTTTGTCTTGTTAACGCCTAGCCTTTTTCTTACCCACGCTCTACAAATTCTATTGTCTAGGGTCTATTACAAAATTTGGCCTTACAATTGGCGCCGTCTGTGGGGAGGCTTTGTGCGCTAGCAAGTGCGATGGTCGGTATACAGAAATCAAAAGCAACGCTTTCAAAAATAAAAATGCCAAAACAGTACAATCTACAGCAACAACATTCATTCAAAAGTCAGCAATTGCAAGAACAAAAGTACGCAAAAAAAAAAAAAAAATATATATATATATATATGTACATATACAAAACAAGTCCACTTCTTTATTAATATATGAAAAAAAAGTTACATCTCTTACAAGCGGTGCCCGTGGGGCTTGTTCTAAAGCTAACTACAAAATCCAGACGGCTAACAAAGCTGGCAGAGGAACACAAGATAGAAAAGAAAGTTGGCAGAGGAACAAAAGATAGAAAAGAAGGCTGGGGATGAAGGAAGAGAAGAGGAAATAGAAGAGATAAAAGGGAAAAAAGGGAAGAAGAGCTACTTTGAAGGCGGAAGAGGCCGCGGCATAGGACGATTCCATTCCTGGGTTCCGCCTGGTTTCCCTCCCGCCCCCATCATAGCTAGCTTGGAGGGTCAGAGACCCAAACCCAAGAGGGGGAGGTTACGTTCTCGATGGATCCTCCTCCAGACGGCGAGGAGGGTTCCGTTTCCGATTAGGTTGAAAAGAAGGAGAATCTTCGGGTCTTTCCTACCCCAACCCCAACTAGACGTCTAGGGTCGAAGTACCATCCTTGGCTTCGGATGGGGGCTGTGCAGCCCCGGGACCTTTCTTTCCCAGGGCCGATTCATTCCAAGGGGCTCAAACGGCTACGTCTTGCAGAGTCTTTAGGACGTATTTTTGGGAGAAATTTGGGGTCAAATTTTGTCATGTGTGAAGAAGAAGGTTGCCCTAGAGACGCCTTATATAGAAGGCGGAATATTGGTGAGAGCCAATCTGCAATAAATCCCAGGGAGAGATTTCCGGAGGCAATAATGCCGCCCTAAGTTCCAAAGGGCTTGTCAGCCGTTAGATCCTCGCAGATCCACGAACAACATTAATGAGGTAGTGCCTCATTAAAGAGAGGGCACCGAAGCGTCACAACGCGTTACTCAGACGACCCATAAGACGCTTCGTAATCAGAAGAGTCCCATCATACGAAAGGGCGGAACAAGGCAGGATCTTATCCTCCACCTACTCCAATATGCATTTATTATTATTTAGCTTAAAAGTATATTTATTTAATGATTTATTGTAAATTATAGCAATGTATAGTTAGGTGGCTACGGATAAATAGATAAAATAATAAATAAAATGAGAAAACTGGGTACTGGACAGAACCTAGACATTGCATGGTCTTCGGACTCAAGCCTCAGGGGAAACTAGCTACTTCGAACTGGGTACTGGACAGAACCTAGGCATTGCATGGTCTTCGGACTCAAGCCTCTGGGGAAACTAGCTACTTCGAACTGGGTACTGGACAGAACCTAGGCATTGCATGGTCTTCAGACTTAAGCCTCTAGGGAAACCAGCTACTTCGAACTGGGTACTGGACAGAACCTAGGCATTGCATGGTCTTCGGACTTAAGCCTCTGGGAAACCAGCTACTTCGAACTGGGTATTGGACAGAACCTAGGCATTGCATGGTCTTCGGACTCAAGCCTCAGGGGAAACCAGCTACTTCGAACTGGGTACTGGACAGAACCTAGGCATTGCATGGTCTTTGGACTCAAGCCTCTGGGGAAACCAGCTACTTCGAACTGGGTACTGGACAGAACTTAGGCATTGCATGGTCTTCGGACTCAAGCCTCTGGGAAAACCAGCTACTTTGAACTGGGTACTGGACAGAACCTAGGCATTGCATAGTCTTCGGACTCAAGCCTCGGGGGAAACCAGTTACTTCGAACTGGGTACTGGACAGAACCTAGGCATTGCATGGTCTTCAGACTCAAGCCTCGGGGGAAACCAGTTACTTCGAACTGGGTACTGGACAGAACCTAGGCATTGCATGGTCTTCAGACTCAAGCCTCTGGGAAACCAGCTACTTCGAACTGGGTACTGGATAGAACCTAGGCATTGCATGGTCTTCGGACTCAAGCCTCTGGGGAAACCAGCTACTTCGAACTGGGTACTGGACAGAACCTAGGCATTGCATGGTATTCGGACTCAAGCTTCTGGGGAAACCAGCTACTTCGAACTGGGTACTGGATAGAACCTAGGCATTGCATGGTCTTCGGACTCAAGCCTCTGGGGAAACCAGCTACTTCGAACTGGGTACTGGACAGAACCTAGGCATTGCATGGTATTCGGACTCAAGCTTCTGGGGAAACCAGCTACTTCGAACTGGGTACTGGATAGAACCTAGGCATTGCATGGTCTTCGGACTCAAGCCTCGGGGGACACCAGCTACTTCGAACTGGGTACTAGACAGAACCTAGGCATTGCATGGTCTTCGGACTCAAGCCTCAGGGGAAACCAGCTACTTCGAACTGGGTACTGGACAGAACCTAGGCATTGCATGGTCTTCGGACTCAAGCCTCTAGGGAAACCAGCTACTTCGAACTGGGTACTAGACAGAACCTAGGCATTGCATGGTCTTCGGACTCAAGCCTCAGGGGAAACCAGCTACTTCGAACTGGGTACTGGACAGAACCTAGGCATTGCATGGTTTTCAGACTCAAGCCTCAGGGGAAACCAGCTACTTCGAACTGGGTACTGGACAGAACTAAGGCATTGTATAATCCTCGGACACCAGCCTCTGGTGAAACCAGCTACTCCCAATGAGTAAGTTAGGTGCTATACAGAACCTAGACATTGAATGGTCCTCGGACACCAGCCTCTGGTGAAACCAGCTACTTTCAATGAGAAAATTAATCCTTAGACAAATTTGGTGCACCGTATGACCCAAGGACTCAGACCGACGAGAGGACCACTCCACTAAATACTAAAAGCAAGAAAGGCTAAGGTTTTGTATGGTCTTCGGACCTAAACCTATACCAAAAACTAATTACTATGAGACAGTATAAGCCCAGGGCAAAACAAGGGCCTTTGAATTGACCACGAACCCAAAATCTACTGCTACGCTCACCTTTTTTATGCTAAGTAATTAGATCTATTAGCGATGAAAATCGCAAGAACTGAGTGCCGAAAGGAAAAATTTCAAAAGCCGCTGAAATAACGATAATGCTAACGGAGAGGTGACGATCAGTAGGGCACGAAAATACGCCTGGAAATTCAAAATCCTCCTCCCTGCCCGAGAGGACAGGAAGCAGAATTTTGAGGGGCTATTGTGGGGCCCTAAATGTCAAACATTCAAGGCCAAATTCCACAGCTGGCCCAAGGCCCGTGCCAAGGAGAATATAGAGGCTGAAATTGGGAGAGGGGGGGGGGGGGGGCTAGTTTGAAGGGGGAGAATCCTCGGACTGGGCCGAAGACAATAAAAATACCCAAAAACATTTTATTAAGATCTTCACTGATACTTAATCAAGGGGATGATGGGGTTTCTAGGGGGATTCTTGGCCTTTATAAAATTAGATGAATGCTTTGGCTTGAATGGGGTTTTTTGTCTTGTTAACGCCTAGCCTTTTTCTTACCCACGCTCTACAAATTCTATTGTCTAGGGTCTATTACAAAATTTGGCCTTACAATTATTATTATTATTATTATTATTATTTTTTTGCTGAATAAATAGAATGAGAAAAATCTTGCTGCTGCTCTTGTAGACTTGCACATGCACATATGCACATATATTGACGAGATAGAGAGAGAGGAGTATTGAAGGCAAAGAGATGAAAATTAGAAAAAAAGTAAAAGAAGAAACTAGTACAGAACTTTTATTTAACCAAGGTGTGGATGTAAGATTTCAAAATATGTGATAGGTGGAGTATCAATGCGTAAAGGACTAAAGGTAGGATATGTGGTGGAAAAGAAATATCAAGTGGGTAACACACAGGTGACTTTTTGTTATTTGAAAAAGGGTAAATTCCACAAACATACCTTGAGGTTTGGCATAATACCAATCAAGTCCAAAGAATTTAAAAACTGACCACTTCAGTCCTTGAACCAAAACGGCTTATAACGCCGTTACGTATTTTTAATTCTATTCCAAAACTCTCCTCTTTATCTCATCTGTCTCCTTCAGTCTCTCTCCTTTTTTCCCAGAGCTCCTTTCTCTTCTCTTTGTATGGCTTCTTCGTCCCTTTCTCTAACCTCTCTTTGTTTTTGTGGTGCGCTGCGGTGGTGGAGTTGCAATGGTTTATGAGTTTTGGTTAGATCTGTGTTGGGAGATTTGGATTTTTTGTGTGGATTGGCTTTGGAATTTTGTGTGTTTTAGTTTGAATATTTTGTGGGTTTTTTTTGGTTTGGATTGGTGGAGGCATGTGGCTGTCGCCTCTAGAATTTCCCATGTTGATTAATCCTCCACAGTTGTAGTCATAGAACACACGCGCTACCACGGTCTCGACCAAGCCGTGATCTAGACATTTCCAACCTTCACACACGACGAGTCACTCATTGAAAGTAGAGGCTAGAGAGTTGCAATTGCATGCAAGTGGATGAGATTGTAAATCAAAAGAGTGGGAAGCTCCCAAGGTGACCTTCATACGATGGGTCACTCACTGATTCAACCTGTTTACAACATAGAGATGTGATTGAGATTTTTCATAGAGAGCCAGAGTTTTGGTAATGGAGTGAGTTGCTTGTGTTGGGGTTTGACATTTTTGTGAATTTGAGAGATTTTTTTTTTTTTGGGGTTTTGATTTGTTGGGTTTGGTTTTGGATTTGAAGCTGAGATTGGATTTTGATTCTGTGCTGGGTTTTGACATTTTTGTGAATTTGAGAAGATTTTTTTTTTGGGTTTTGATTTGTTGGGTTTGGTTTTGGATTTGAAGCTGAGATTGGTTTTTGATTTTGTGTTGATGTTGATTTTTGGTATGGTTCTTGACGGCAAGTTCTTTGACTTGGATTTAAATATTCAAATGAACTAATTTGTTGTGTTTTACTCTCATTAAATGAAAATTTGTTTTGATTGTTGGTTCCATTCAAGGTTTTTTTTTTTTTTTTTTTTTTTTTTTTTTTTCTTGTTTGTTTACTGGGAACGTGTTCTTCAATTTCTTCTTCTTGTTGTTTGTTTACTGGGAAAGCTCTGAGAGTCAGAGAAAAAGAGGAAGGAGACTGAAGGACAGATGAGAGAAAGAGGAGAGTTTTGGAATAGAATTAAAAATAAGTAACAACGTTATAAGCTGTTTGGGTTTAAGGACCGAAGTAGTCAGTTTTTAAATCCTTTGGACTTGATTGGTATTATGCCAAACCTCAGGGTATGTTTGTGGAATTTACCCTTTGAAAAATGAAAGAATAACTAAAATAATTTTTACAGTGGACTTGAGTTTGGTTGTCTAATATATAAATAAAGAGAGATGCTATATCTATAATATTTTTATAACAAATTATAGATGATTAGTTGTTATTTGTTTAAATTTGAACTTAATAATAAGATTACTTTTTTACCCTAATAATAACAACTAGTAACAATTTACCACTTAAGATTTATTATAAAAATGTTGTGAAAATATTATGGATATATCATTTCTTATAAATTAAAGTTAAGGTTTATTGTTTTATTGTTATTTAATTTAATTTTTTATTTAAAATATTAGTTATAAAATTATTTATTTATATTTTATAATTATTAATTAATTATTTATGACATCATCGGTTCGACCATCGATCTGACCTCGGTCCGACCATAAAACCGAGAACCACTCTCCATTCCGGTTCTTTGAGCGTTCCGGTTTTTAGAACCATGGTTCTTAGAGGCCTTTTTTTTCCTCTTTCTTTTTTATTTTTTTATTTTTTTTTTAAGGTTAATAATTTTTATTCATTATAATTTGGGGTTGCTATATTTTTCCAATCATAAAAGGTGAATAATTTTGAAATATATAAATCTTATCATACCTCTAGGTATTTTTGTTATTGAAAAATGCAGCAACCCTGAAATATGATGAATGAAAATTATTAACCTTTAAAAAATAAAATATAAACTATTATTAATTAACTGGCAACAAATACATTCGTACAACAAGCCAAGAGGCATCTAAATTTAGCAAAAGAAGAACATCCAGGAGGATCAAGAAAAATAATAAAATCTTAGTAGAGGTTAACTCCACGTCTTGCAAGGGTGTCCACCCACTTGTTAGCTCTCTATAAGTGCTCACCAAAGGGATACGTTTCAGACACTCCCTGCAATTAGCCAAGACAGTATCATTGGCATTGGAAGAATCTTTATTCTCATTCATACCATGATAATACAACGGCATGGATAGAAAAATCCACGTTTGTAATTCTACCAAGTCTTCCGAAAGGTAGAGACCATAATAATACAACATGTATAGAGAAACTCTTTTTTTTGGTAAAAGGAAGAAATTTTATAAACTAAACAACTGATAAAGGAGCGCAGCTACGCTCATACATAGTCCCAGCTGCATCTAAGCTCAACAAAAGAGCGACATCAGCTGGGGGAAATGAAAAGAGTACAAAATCCTGGGGTAATAAAGCTCCCCTTCTAGTGAGTGCATCCGCGCATATGTCTGCTTCCCTGTAACAGTGTTGGACTCTAACTCTCGGAATCTTGGATAGCCCTTCTTTGTAGTCGGCAATTATGGTGTCATTTCCATTTGGGCCGTGTCCCTCTTTCCTTAATAGATTCACTACGAGCATAGCATCAAGCTCAATTATTTTAAAGATAAATACACAACAGAATACCATCCCTCATCGCCCATAACTCAGCAGCTACACTAGTAGCATTCCCAATGGCTCTCGCATATCCACTGACCCAATCACCATTAACGTTCCTGATGATTCCACCTCCCCCCGCACGTCCCGGACTCCCCATTGAAGAACCGTTTGTGTTAAGCTTAAACCAGTGTAACTGAGGTTTTACCATTGCACCTAAATGGTTGGCCTCGCCCTCCCATTCTTCTCATTACTGCCCAAGAAAACATATTATGGTACTTTGGCTAGAACTTCAACATTTAGAAGTGTCGGAGGATATTTGTCTCTGAACACTACCTTGTTGGTATACAACCAGAGGCTCCAAATCCCAAAGGAGAATATAATGTTCCAAGGAATGCCCGTTTAGGAGGTCAAGTGACACTTACAATTGGTGCGGAGCCAATCCACCAGATTAGTGCCATAAAATTATCTGCCCTCAACAGGGGAGCCAAGAAAGTCCAGAATTGGCGAGCCACAGTACATTCTCTCAGCAAATGGACAATAGACTCAGGAGCATTATTGCATAAAGGACAGAAATGAGAGATATCCATACCCCTAGCTGCAAGCACCTTTCTAACCGGAATGCTTAGGTGACAACACTGCCAAAGGAAGCATCCGATCTTTGGGAGGGATGGAATCTTCCAAACCCAATTGCCAATGTCAGTGCCAAAAGTGGAGCTATTGTCCTCAAGGCACGCAAGCTTGTAAGCTTCCTTTAAATCAGAATCCCTACTCGGGGCTGAGAACCATGAGAGCTGGTCTATACCAACCGTCTTTAAGGGCATTGGGATGGCTTTAATGTCTTGGATCAATGTCATAGGTATAGCAAAGGAGATAGTATTGCTATCCCAGAAACTCAGCTTATAAACATCCTTGAGCTGCAGTAGCTTTTCTCCCCGGTTTAGAGGTCCTGAAATGAGCTCTCTTAACGCCCCTTTGCTTAGCCATTTATCAAACCAAAAAGAAAGGCGACTCTCCTTGCTTGGTATCCATTTGGTACCTTTATTGAACACAGCTTCACCTCTCTTGATTCCTCTCCAAGTGGGGGAAGAATAATTAGATTTGGAAAAGATGACCCGGTTCTCAACCCTTCTTCTGCGATTAGCATATTTCTGTTTCAGCACATGCTCCCAAAGGGAATTTGATTCACAATGAAATCGCCAATTAAGCTTTGCAAGGAGGCAGAGTAGCTTCAATCTACACACATGCTTGGTTAATGGTCAATGGTCAATCCTTAAGAGAGAGAAAGAGGTAGGAATTATAACATAGAAAACATACATACTTTTTTGAGAGAACAAACCTAGGCTTATACACAGATTTTTGAAGAGGCTGAAAAATCGAAATTAGCGCTGAGATGGTACTGCGGAAGAGAAAAATTAAACTTGTTGTAGGAAGTTTGGTTTACAGTGGATGAATATGAATATTTTTTTTTGGTTAATAGTATTAGAAGTCATGTTGATAAAGAACCTTGAAACTGAAATAAAATTATAAATGGATATTCCCTTGGGCTTGTCTCATATCCAGTCAGATTGTGGAGCAGTGTTGTGTGTGTGTGTTTGTTTCTCAAAAAAAAAAAAAATAATGGGTAATTATCATACATTGCTTAAGAGAGTGTGTTGCTTAGTATAACTTCCTTACCCTCTCTTAAAAGTTACCAAATTCTTTTGAGTGGAGTTGTAGTGTGCCTTTGTGTTAGAACTAGGAATGGCAACGGGTCGGGTTCGGGCCGGGTTTTTCCATACCCGGACTTGACCTGCGGGCCAAGACCCGTGGCCCGAACCTGGCCCGTTTACTAAGCGGGTGTTTTTCTCGGGGCCTGGACCCGCCTTGTGGGCCCCGTTAAGGGATTGGGCCCAATTCGTGGCCCAACCAAAAAAAAAATTTTGAAGCCCAATCAATTAAAAAAAAAATTGTTTTCCTGAGAAAAAAGAATAACCCTGCCCAACCCGATTATATATATATATATATATGTATGTATAATTACTATAATAACCTCTTATATATATATATATATATATTGTTATAACCCTAACTAAAATTTCTCACCTCACACACAATCTCTTCAGACTTCAAAGCCGCCTCTCATTTCTCTCTTCAACTCACTCTCCTCTCCCACTCTCACTCACTCTCCTCTCATGTCTCTCGTCGTCAGCCTCTCTCATGCTCTCATGTCTCACGCCATCAGCCTTTCTCATGCTCTCATGTCTCACGTTGTCAGCCTCTTAATCTCACTCTCTTTGCCGAAGAAGATGAAGACGAAATCCTAAGATTCTTGCCGCAAAGATTCTTGGTCTCACTCTCTCATCTCACTCTCTTTGCCGAAGAAGATGAAGACGAAATCCTAAGATTCTCGCCGCAAAGATTCTCGGTCTCACTCTCTCATGCCCCATTTCGGGTAAACTGGACCCTATTTTTAATCAGACTGGGTAAAATTCGATCCATTAGGGCTGGGTATCCGCGGGTTTGGCAAAAATTGCCATCCCCAGTTAGAACCCCTTTTCCTCTCCCTTACGTGTGTGTGTGTTTGTTTCTCAAAAAAAAAAAAAAAATAAAAATAAAAAAAATAAACAATGGGTAATTGTCCCACATTGCTTAAGAGAGTGTATTGTGTGTAATATAACTTGCCCCATCCTCCCTTAAAAGTTACCATGGCTTTTGAGTGGAGTTGTGGTGTGTCTTTGTGTTAGAACCTATTTCCCTTTTTTGTGTGTGTGTTTGTTTTACAGAGAAAAAAAAAAAAAAAAGATTGGAATATTTTTTTGCTTTGGAGGATTGAAATATTAAATAAGAAGAAAATGAGTGAGGAAATCTAGAAAAGAAGTTTGCTTTGGATGTTGGAACGATACGCTTGGAGAGTAATTGACCGTAAGTGAGGAAGTGGAAAGTGTTTTTTTTTTTTTTAGTGGGAAGTCTGGAGTTTTCTCCTGAAATTTTTCATTTTGTTGAACTACGTCTTAACCTCATTTTAAGACTATCTAAATAAATTAAAGGTATTTTTGACAATTTTTAAAGTGATAACCAACTTTTTGAGTCATCTTTAAAAGTATTTTAAACAATTTTTGAAGTGATAGCCAACTTTTTAAATTCTCTTAATAATAATAATAATAATAATAATAATAATAATCCCCCAAAGCTCAGATTCCAGAGATCACCGTCTAAAATACTAAATTCTTTGCTGTTTTTGCTTTCCACGAATATGACAAAATAATAATAATAATAATAATAGTAATAAAAAAAGTCTCTAATTTAGATTTTCTATTTTCCTTTTTCTAATAAACACCAAGCTGGTTCCTTTCATATATGCATTTGCAGTGAAATATAACGATTAACACTTCTAAAACTTTCATTTGCCTTCATGGTTATATCTTCGAATGTATATAGTGGTCTACCTATCAATTTAACCGTAAAGTTCCCATAAATTGGAGGATTTACCAAACGAGATGTAAGATACAGAAACTAAGATATTCACAATACTCAAACCTATACAACTTAAATCCTGCTAAATTAATTACAGCTCCTATAGCTTTAGTAAAATGTTGGAGAAAGATCATGAAGACTCCACAACATGGTTAACTACAACAGGCAGTCAATTTACTTAGGTTGACCAATATCATCAACCTTGGCAAAGCCCTCGCTCAGGTGCCTCATAACCCTGCCTAGCAACTTGTCTGAAGTATTTCTTTTATGGGAAAAGTTTCACAGTATCCACAGATACATTACATGGAATGACGGCCATCTGGCCTATCTCTAACTGGTCGTTCTTCTTGAATTTCTTCAAAATCCTCGTCATCTCCTTTCCTACCAGCTTGCTCTTTCCAGTATGCCACTAACTTTTTCAATCGAGCTACCTCTTTTGATGAAACATTTTTGCTTGGATCATTCACAATTGATCGGACTCTTGATGCATACCTAAATAAGCATAAAGGCAAGAATTATTAGAATGAACAGATATATACAATGTAAGGAGAAAGAACAACACTATATCAAGGCCAATGTCAAAATTGAAATTGAGCTAAAAATTATTGATGACCAACAATGCTATCCCATAACAATATGCCACTAGCAAAGTTGAAACTGAAATTATTAAGTTTAACTACTTACAACCATTGCAAATTATTACAAGCATCAAGAATCCATGAACTCGAATTGTAGAAAAGAATAGAAACATAAATCAGAATAATGATCAGTTCACATTGTCATTCAATAATTCCGCATTTGTAAAATTGGATAGGATCTCATATGCATAAAGAATAAGAAAGTTTAAAGCAAACCTTTTGCTAATGCAGATTTCTATAATTTAAACAATTTTTATTTTTATTTTTTATGAATTAGAAGAACTTCACTTAGATTAGTTGAACGTCGCAGAGCACATTGTACACTAATCCTCAATGTTAAACAAACTCTTAGGGGCAATTGACCCCACCTGCCAAAGCCAGTTACCAAGTAATCCAGGCTAAGTGGTTTATCCTAATGCCTAGGAGGCATTTCTATAATTTAAACATATTTAGTGGCTTATCACTCAATTTCAATAACAATATTTTTTTTATGTTAGGCTAAGGATACTTACAGAAGTTAGGGGAGAATGAGACTCAAAAGTGTAACTCTCAGACTTGAGCCCACCCAAAAAATTAACAAAAAAATAGTAGAAATGCTTAAAAAAGATGGAAAACATACATGAGAGAATTGTATGTCTCATCCAAGTTTGATTCAGCAGGTGATACATTTACGAACATGAGTGTTTTGGCATTACCACCAAGAGAATCACTCATCAACATTGTTAACTTGTGATTCCTATAAGGTATGTGTTGACCACCAGAAGCCAATGCACTAATAACATCACCTAGTGCTGATAGTGATTTATTAATGCTTTGAGCTTCCTTGAGTTGATAACCAGAAGAGCCTGACTTCTTCACTCTTTCTGAACCAGCAAGATCCACAAAACTTAGCTGCATTTGAAATCAGATAATAGTCACATATTAACAGACAAAAAATAAATCAACTCAACAAATAACCTACTCACTCTAAAACATCTAACAGTTAAATTCATGCTTCTTCACACTGCATGACAAAAAAGCAAGGGAGAGTAGGTGCACAACCATGAAAATCCCCCATAGCCAAAGAAAATAAAAGCATATTTCATAATTTATTCGTAGATAAAATTCTGATTGATAATGAAATACCTTTCCTCTGGCAACAGATTGAGTTTGAAGGTTGGTACTTTCAATAACAATTGAAAGTATTAGATGAGATCTTGAACTCTCATCGTTCATCTGAGTTCCTGATGTATGTCGTTGTTCAGATCCTTTTTGAATAATGCTCTTCAATTCCTCAAATGTTGAAATTGATACAACCGTCACATTTTCTACTGATACCATACCCTAACATCACAAGATATCTAACCATCAAGAGCAATTTCTGAAAGGAAATGATTTTTTTTTTTAAGTGATATTATCCCATTGCATAAATGATATCTGTCGGGGAGGATTTGTTCCAAGCCCGTAAACAGTTTGTCCACTCTGAGGCCAAAGGACCCGCACAGCTTTGTTATTTCAAGTAACATGAGCAGTTTTTGAGACTTGCTCCCACATCAAAGAAAGATGCGCCTCACTCATGCCTTATAAGCCTTAGCTGAAGGCAAGAATGTACCCCCACAATATCGTTTACCATTTAAATCATTGAACCTCTTTATAATATTTTCTTAGAAATATAAATGGAATTGGATAACAATACTTACTTTTGAATCTTTCTTAATCTCCAATCTTAAACGTTTTGCAGATTTTGGTAAAAGAAGATCCACTAGTGTGTCTTGATATAACTCCACCATATATGCCTGCATTAAAAAAAGAATGATGTCAAGTCTATGACAATAAGATAAATAACAAATGGCTATACAACTAATTAGGAAAATTGTCATGCAAAGAAGGAAAAGTAAGAGAGCAATAGCTACATCTTAATTTTTATGAGGGTTGTAATATTCAAACTCATACAAAAAGTGAATACAAGATGTATCAACCAAAAACCAATGCAGCAGATTTTGAAAAAAAATAATAATCATAATAAGCTGTGATAACAACTCAACATCTAGCATAAGCAACAATCGCCACTAATCATATAGATTGGGAACAATCACCTTCAATGAAAATGAGAATTTTTTGCCATCGCGCTTTATAATTTTAAATAGTTCTGCAATAGCTCGGGGAGTGAGTCCAAGATTGTTTTCCGATCCATAAATTGTAAATGTCTTTCCGGAACCGGTTTGACCGTAAGCAAATATGCACACATTATACCCATCTACAGAAGATTGCACCAGATACTGCATTATAATAATAAAAACAAAAAGACAATTAGAAATTAGAAATTGCACTCTTTATATATTAGATAAAAGAACAAGGTCAGAACCCTAAAATTAATAATTCTTTAAATTCCATCAAACTTGCCTTTGTATCCTCAAATACATCTTCTTGGGTAGCATTGCCATCAAAGACACGATCGTATATATGTTGTTTGGGTTTATCGTCTTTCCATGGATGTTCAACTGTAAACTCATCAAGCCATGTAAGCGCATATTTTCCTTTTTCACCAATCTCTTTCTCATTAAGAGGTCTTAATCGGCAGAAAACTCTAATCTTGCCCTTCATATCTGGAATGTATCAAAGGAACAATATATCGCTAATGTCATTGATAAAGAATATAGGTGTTTTCAAACTTGCACTACATTATAAAAGTTATAAAATTCTTTTTGCAAATGCAAACCTTCAATGGTATTGAAATAACGCTTTCTTAAAACTTGTTCCTCCTTATAAAGCACTTCCAACTCGGCAAGCTGAGCCCCTTGCATCTTCAAAATGGCAGCAGTTTGCTCATTCTTTCTATCAATGTCCTACATGCAAGTGGAAAGTAATTAGCAAAATATGCTCACTTTATATACACACACATGCACACACAAAAACAAGTAAACATGTACCAAATATATAATGTTACCACATGGAATAAGTCCTTACAGGATCAAATTTTTTCCAAATCCAGTGCCTATCATAGATACCCAATATCAAGATAATCAAAAATTAAGAATTCCATCTTAAACATTTTACATTTTGAAAATCTACCAGATAAATGAGTTTTGGATTGGATGGTAAATGGCATTGGATTGACATGAAATTTAGCATCTAGGTTTAATAAACAATATAACTACTAACTAAGCATAACAATTTAATGCTAAACGGATGTCATTTACTATCCAACCCAAAACCCATATATTTAGTGAATTTTTAAGAATTTGAAAAATACACATTTTGAAAATCTACTAGATAAATGAGTTTTGGATTGGATGGTAAATGGCACTGGATTGACGTGAAAGTTAGCATCTAGGTTTAATAAACAATATAACTACTAAGTAAGCACACCAATTTAATGCTAATCGGATGTCATTTACTATCCAACCCAAAACCCATATATTTAGTGAATTTTTAAGAATTTGAAAACTATACTTTTGAATCATTTTTTTCAATGACAATGTTTAGTCTTTGATATCTCGATCTTTTGTGGGCATGATGAATTTTGCTCAATGATGGGTTTAAAAAAATATTGATCTAATAAAATATTATTGAATAGTGCAATATTATCCAAGAATAACAGCAATTGTAACTTAAACCTCTCTCTCTCTCTCTCTCTCTCTATATATATATATATATATAATACATGGTACATTAAGGCTTGAACTATTGTGATGCAAATGATAAACACTAAAACAAAAAGAATGAAGGAGAAGATCAAAAGTATCAAACCTCTTTCATTTCTCGCAATTCCTCTAATTCCTTTAGATTATGCTGTAACGAAGCCAAATCAGAATTCCTGATTTCAAGAGTTGACTCAACAACAGCTAACTCTTGTGTGATCCCTTCAAGCTTCTTTTCAAGTTCAAGCACTCGAAACTTTAAGGCTTTACGTTCTTGCTCAAAGTTTTTTTCAAGAAAATCCATCTGTATTTTCAATAATTTCTATGGATAAGAATTCTCAACCCTATGAAAAAAATAGAAGTTCCTACCATCAAATTCAAGTGTTAACAGTACTACCTCATCAGCTTTTGTCTTTTCAAGTTCAGACATCCTTTGTTCCAAAGACAACTTTTCATTTTCCAGCTTCTTTATATTTTCTTCTGCTGCATGCAACTGCTCACTACGAAGCTTTAACTCATCTTGGAGCTTTTGTAACAACTGTGTTAAATACCATTAATAATCCGAATGTTATTTACCCATCACAGGAGAAATAAACTAGATTGATAAAAGGGATTATCTTGAACACATGAATTAACTCTAATAGATACATCTCTATTGATAGCATAAAATTAAATTCCAACAAAGATTACCTTGGAATCGGCTCCTATCACATCTTTTTTGGTATTGTTTTCTATCATAAGATTTCCTAACTTAGCCAACCTCACTTCCATGCTCCTTTTCTCCAGCAGTGCAGCCTAATTAATTTCAAAATAATTAATAGGGTAACTTAAAAAAATTTAAATCCACAAGGTTAATAATACTGACCTGAAGTGCCTTATCCTTTTCATCACACCATGATCGAAGTCTGTCACGATCAGAAGTAACTTTTGCTAGGTTCTGTTTATCAGATCTCAAGGATTCATTCAATTCCTCCAATTCTTCTTGCATGCTCACTTTTTGCTTTTGTTTTTCTTGCAATTCTTGCAGCAACTAAATTAACAAACTTAACTTAAATCTCATGTGAAATTCCAAGAGAGAGATACATTTAAACTTCTTAAATTATAGGATACATAAAAGAAATTTTTACACTGCACATGAAGCAGCTCTTACCATTGACCAAAGCCTTCCTTACAAGACCTAGATGGCTTATTAGGTCATTTCTTCTGTACAAATACAATGCCTATTTGGCAAGTATGGATTTTTCAAGGAACCCCCAGGTTACAAACCAAGGAGTCCAACTTCCTATATGAGCATTCAGTATATGTATCAGTCAATGGAAGACTGAAAGGATCCAAGCAATCTTGAAAGATTTAGTCTTAGTAATTATCTAACCTATGATTGCTTTAGACTAAATTTAGTTGGTGCAACTTTACCTATAAGCTCAAATGTGGGATCTTGAAGGGACTTTATCAATAGATTTTTTTTTTTTTTTACTGCTAAGTCATACACACCCAGTGGGTATAAACACACAATGCCCTCCAACCAATAATAATGAGAGAAGGAAGTATCAATTGAGTTATAGCTCATTGGTGGCTTTATCAATAGATTAGAACTTCATTATGTGCCCCTGATTTCTTGTCATATGGTAGCAACTGCTAAAGGCCCATTTATCCATCCTCTGGGATAAGGACTTGGAATATGATGATGGACTAATTTATTAAATAATAATTTATTCAACTACAGTTCAATCTGTTTGAATTTTCTTCAAGCCTTACTTCATTTGCATTCCTTTGAGATTCTTCAAGAGCTTTAGACAATTCTTGAATGCGTTTCTCATGCACTTCCTCAGTAGGAGGTTTAAGATTGTTAGGAATATCCCCATTTATTGAACTGCTGGCAGTGGATCGGGCTTTAGAGTAACGGCGCAACATGACATCATTTATATGAGTCTGAAGAGCAACACAAATTTCTTCTCCCTAACAATGAGGAAATCACTACTTAGTCGATAAGAGAAATCTAATAATGGACAACTGACGTATAAAAAACATTGAATATCAAACCTGCTTTGTTTCAAATTGAAAGATGTGAAGAACGCCAGCAACTCTCATCTTAAAGAAAACAGCTGTATTACTGCTTCCAAATTGCATTATGTCTCGTAACTCGGCCGAATGTAGATATTCCTTTGGAACTGGACGAAAAAAATGAACCTATAGGCAAGTGTGCAAACAAATAAACAGAGTAATTGAAAGATTGGCGATATGAAATGCCATTTTGTAATTAGTATATAAAGCTTATAAATTGATGACTTACCCCCCTCTTATTAATGCCTAAAATTATCCGTCCTGGCAGTAGTCCAATAGGGTCATCAATCTTACGAACACTAAAGAAAACTGAATTCCCATAAGGAAGTGTTCTCAATATTCGCAAAAATTGTTGTCTTGCATCATCTTTTGTCAAATGTTCCTAGAGAGGAAAAATGTAAATTTTTATAGAAGAATTGTCACCATTAGTTTAGCACATAGTGATCACAAAATCAAAGATTGGCTGATAAGTGGCAGATAGCTAACACAACACGCATGAGCAAATAGTTAGACAACCAAAACAGAGAAAATACTTGAAATATAATGCAGCAATAGAAATAAAAGGTGTGTAGTTTTAAAAGTCTAGTTATACTAGTTATATTTGTCCTAGGGTTAAAACAGTTTTAATTTGGTTTCTATTTAACGTATTACGGTCAATTTTCTTTCAAGGACAAAATTTTATGCAACTCTGTAAATTAAGGGTATTTTGGTAGTTTAGTTGAATTTAAATTTTTTAGGAGGTCCCAAGTATCTTAGGCTTTATTTTCTTTTAGTCCTAGTTAGTATTTTATTAGTTAGGACCATATTAGGCTTTTAGTTTATTAGTCAAACTTGGACCCCTGATACTACTAGTGCAAGAATGAACGGTCCTGATAAGTAGTACCTCTATTGTATCATATATAGAGTTTTTGCCTTTCAGTACATAATTTTTTCTTGTCGCAAGTTTTTAGTCTACTTTGTGTATTGATTCATTAAGCAGTCTCTTTTAATAAAAATTAGTCTTAATTAAAAAAAAAAAAAAAAGTGTCCTAGGGTTAAAGGCAATTTTTAATTTAGGTTTATATTTAACAAGTTATGGTCAACTTTGTATTCAAGACAAAATTGTTATTTCTGCAACCCTACGAATCAAGGGTATTTTGGTAGTTTAATTGAGTCTAGAATTTTCTATGAGATCCTAAGTATCTTAGGTTTTCTTTGCCTCCTAGAGTTTTTTTTTTTGATAAGTTAGTCTTTATTAGTTATTACCTAATTAGGTTCTTTGTTTACTAGTCAAGCTGGAAGTCCTAATACTTCTAGTACAATAATAGACAGAGTTGATTAACAAAAATATTGAGTTTTTTTGAATGTTGAGGCATGTTGGCCTTCGTGTTATTTTCTCTGTTTCCTCCTATTTTTTGTGTTCCTTCTTCCTTACAATCCCAAGTCAAGCCCTTCCTCTTACCTATCAAAACCCCTTGCACGTATTTTCTCTAACAAACAGCCTTAAAAAACCCCTCACAAACCCTAGCCAATTTCAAGCCCTAATTTTTTCTTCTACAACTGTACACCTAGATCCACAAATTCTCCTAACCCACCACAAGCACAAATAGACAAATCTCCCAATTTGTCCTACATCAAAGTAGACCACATGTATTGTCAAATTCAGTTTGAAACAGCAGATGCTAACCCAATAGGAACTTACAAAAAGTAGTTATAAACACTAATTGCAAATACTTCATTATAAAATTGTGTGACAAAATGGACTTGGAACACAATTTTTCTTTGGAGCAAGTTGTGGATGCATAAGAAATCTCAAAATTTTGATTCTTACCATAGAACGATAACGAGAAAGAATATCCAATTCCCATTCTCTCTTTGCTCGTGTTATTGCTATTTGTCTGGGTAGGAATCGTTCCAAAAGTGAATTCCAGTCACTACAAAATATTACTTCAACAATTAGATGTGGATAATGATTAGTAAAATTGAACTCCCCTATGCTTTTAATTAATATAGAAAATGAAAGCAAGTAAAACACCATAAAAATATAAATGAAAAATAATGGGATATAATTACATAACACAAAGTGACAGAAACACTCACGTGCATGATTCAGGGGTATCAACAAATCCAATCTCAACCAAGATCTGCAATGCAGACAGCTGAGCAGCATCATCCCTTCCAACAGGATAATTGCCCAATATATAATCATGTTGCAACTGTAACAATACTAATATGTATCAAGACAACTAAAAATAGCTATTATGTCAGACATACATCTATCATTTATGAAAGTAAGGCAGTACTTTCATAATGTTAATGAAGCAGTATTGTAAACTTGAAAATGAACATCAGTTATAGATAAGAAATTTCTTACTTGAACATAGGATAGCTGCACAAACATTGGATCCGTCACAGCTTCATCTGACTCTCGGAATAGCTTTTTTTTAAATGTTAATTTGCAGTGCAAAATTTCTCCTTTACTTCGATCCTTTGCAGCCTTGAACTCCGCCAACAGATCCCCAATATATTTGTTGTCATCTAACCCAATATACTCCTCTGCATGACAACAAAGTCCAGAATAGCTGACTATTTCTGTGAATCTGACATAAGGAAAGAATCAAAAAGTAGATAGAGTAGATACCATTTCCAGGATCAGGTGATTTAGAGCCAGCAACAACTTTACGGCATTCAAACAGACTAAAGCTAGAGTATGCTGACAATTTAATTATCCCTGCAAGTTCCTGAAGTGGATATAAGTTAATTTAACTTCTTTAAAAGTCAATAAAGAACAAGAAAGGGCAGCTCTTAAGGCTTAGAACTAAACCTTTTTTTATTAACACATACACAAGAGATACATATATTTCAGATGGACAGATAACAGAAGGCTGAAATGTACCTCTACAGCATCGGCCACTGTGGTTGCCATGTCATACGTGATTTCTTCGAAAGTTTCATCTAAGAAAAATACTATAGTTGTAAGTTTTCGACTCGTTAAAAGAGCTTCAATTTCCTCGCGCCCAGGTATTGTATGCCTGGGACCAGCTTTAACAGCTCGCTTCAAAGCATTTAGCGTATTTAATGCAAGGACTCGAACCTCAGAATCCACATTCACACCATGGGCAACATTATGAACATACTCCGATAGATATCCACCAATGTCCTTACTAGGAGGCATGGAGGATGCACACAAATACATTAACTCCCATGCTTTGACCAAGTATTGCCTGTAAATCAAGTATGATAACAGTATTAAGCAGAGAAGTGACAGCAGTGTTCCAACACTAATAACTACATGCCCCAATAATAATAACAATCTTATAATAATGAAATCGCAGTAGAGCCATACCTATCAGGAGTATTCCTTGTTTGTTTTGATATCTGAACAAAAAGTTCATCTCGGAGCTCTGAACGCTTCAAAGTATGCTTGTATAATTTTCCAACAAGCTCAATCCGTTCATCTAAATTTGTTGGAGTAACTCGATCAGATGAATCAACTCCCATGTACTTCAAAATTATCTGGAAAAGTTTTGTTGCTCGGCTTACTAGGTCACTATTGATTTTAAGTAACGAAGTTGGTATTGGATCCTGTAAAATTTTGTGATTTAGATCTTGATAAGCTTTTTTTAGGTGTAAAAGAAAATGGCATCATTAAATAGAGAAAGTAATCACCTTTTGGAAACAAAGCATATCCTCAAAGGTGAATCTTTCACGAACTTGAAGGCCTACAGATTTTTTAGAGAAAAACCCACGTTTTCCAGCAGACTGAATCTGTTTCTGCATCAACCTTAAAAATCCCTCCACCTGTTGGGAGAACAAATGAGAGATTAGAAGAGCATAATTAGCAACAAGCATAAACCTAAAGCAAGGAAGAATATGCTTTAATGTGGATTGAGGTGAGGTGAGGGAAAAAAATCTTTTGAATTGGAAGGGTTAGTTTATTTCCCCTTAAGAGGGGTAGAACCCACCTGGAATCGATTAATCAAGGGTATAGCACCAGCAAGTTCTTCTGGAATAGCCATTGAAAGGGTTGTTGGTGTGCTGCAAGAAACAATAATAATGGTAACTATAATTGGAAAATTAACTATCAAGTTAAGGACTGCAAATACATATATAAAACATAGGGAAAGAAAGTTAATGAAAAGTTTCCGTAAGCTAAATTAGGTTATACGGTTAACAAAATTTGTTAATTGTCCTACAAAAATGGGTTAAGGTTTGACTTCGATTTGATTAAACAGTAAATAAGATAAGAAAAAAAACAGACAGACAGACAGACAGACAATATTGGTGTGAGTTGTTGTGAATGAAAATCATCAGTGAATAGGTACAGGTATAGGTATAGGTGAAGAAGAGAAGAGAAGAGAAGAGAAGAGAAGAGAAGACACTTACGGGGGTGCAAAATTAGAACTATCACTGTCATAGTCATCCCCATAGCCATAGGAGACAGCAGCAGAAGCAGAATTGTGCAAAGGAGTATCGTCATTGCCATTGCTAGAGCTGAAGGAAGACCTACTTGTTCCCACATTTTGATTTTGGGACATTGACATTGTTGGACTTGGTTGCATATCAATCGTCATTTTCCCTTAAATCACCTCATAATAAATTAATTTAATTAAAAAAAAGTGAACAACAACCTCTATTCCCACAAAATACATTTAACTGTTTTAGCTTCTTCGAATCGAATCCTCTATTAACTGCAAAGAAAGATTTAACTAAATAAATAAATAGCAGAGTCAGAAAATTCAAAAATACAGAAATAAAAACCAATCCCTTTCCAAAAATCGAAATGCGTAAACATGGAAGATGTACAGATCCAAACAACAGACACACCTTGCTTTTATACAAGTTATGGGATAAAATCATCTCTAGGTTTGTAGAGACACTAGTGGTTAGTTTGGCATTGAGGAGGAGATTTGAATCCGCACCACCAACACACAAAATACAACATAGATCATAGATCGATCGACACAACTTAACTCAGAGGAAGGGATCGAAAAACTCAAGTACGACTACAATGTAATTCAAACAGAAATAGATCTGAGCTAAAACCAAAACTTAACTACTAACCAGTTCTTCATCCAATAAGCCCAGCCCAGCCCAGCCCAGAGAGAAGAAGAAGGTGGGGGTCACGAGAGTGTTCAAAATAAAATGAATGAATTGTTCCTTCAATTCATTCATCCACCTTCTTACTTACCTTTTCTTTTCTTTTTTTCTTTTTTTTGCCAGTATTACCAAATTTTATCGAATCTGATTTTCTTAATTAGTATTAAAATATTTAGGTGATGTGATTTATAGGTTGAGTAAAGCTTCCGTCCTTATGTCACTTCACTGTACATTAACTTTGGAGGCAAGTTAAACCATATCATGTTTTAAAAAAATTACTATCATTCTTGTTAAATTGCATTTTTAATCCCATAAATATATGGTCTTTTTATGTTTGCTTTTGATCCTCAATTTTGAAATGTTATATTTCATTCCTTCAATTGTTTTAAAATGGTAACAATTTGTTTTAGTCTTTGTGTTTATTTCTTGTTTAAGAAATAACGAAATAGTATTATTAAGTAAATAAAATTGAACTCACCCATATATTTTATGGGCCAATAATACATGTAAGAAACGCGTTGGAAATAATAAACAGACAATAATGGAGGAACTAAATTGTTATTTTTTAAAATTTTAAAAAGACTAAAATAAAAAAAGATTCTTTTTTAATTTTAGAAACCAAAAATACAATTTACCCAAAAACTTATATATAAGAATTTGTAAGAACTTTAATATTTTGCATTTTGCATTTGTTTTTAACTGGAACAAACCATCAAGATTAATTCCCAATTTTTTATAAAAAAAAAAATCAGCCCCAGTGTGATACTAGTATAGTGGAAATTATTGTGTACTTTCAGAGTACTATAAATGCGTACTTCTCTTCTCACATAAACGGTGAGTCTCACTAATTAAATTTATAATGGAATCTACCATTTATATGAGAGAAAAAAATACACATTTATAATATTCCAAAAATACATAATAATTTTTTCTAGTTTAGAAATGTTATTAGAAAAAACGCATTCATTCATTGTCACACTTTTTTTAAGTCCGAAATAATCGGCGAATCAATAATATATACCCAGACCCGGCCAGTATATAAAAATAAAATTCAAATAAAGTACCACTCTTTTGTAGGCGGGAAGATGCCAAAAATTTGCACAGACCGCCAGGTCTGCACTGTCTTGGTGCCTGCACCCAAAGACACCCTTTCAGTAAAATTACCACACCATAACTCATGTGTTCAAAGAATTCTTATCTTCTTTATCCTAATCCTCTCTATTTTTGTCTTTAGTTTAACTCTTTTCTTTTCGTCCTTACTCCTTCTCACTTTCAAAGGGTATCCTGAAATAGTAAATATAAAACTAGCATATTTTTATAGTTAAAAAAAATATTCTTTTCTTTTTATACCTCAATAATTAGGTGGAGAGATTTGAACTTATATATATCAATATAAAGAGATGCAAACTAATTAAGATAAAATATTCTTTTTTAAGTTATAAGAATTTGTATAACTCCACAAATAAATTATTTGTTAAAGAAAATTTTACAACTCCACAAATCTTGCATATATAATATTTTTCTGAAAGTTATATAATAAACTTTTATAATTTCACAAATCCCACATTGAAGCCCAATGCCACTATAAAAAAGAAAAGAAAGGGGTATTGAGTTTCGGAAAATGTTATACTAACAAATTTTTGGTAAAATATTTTTACAACTTTTAAACACAAATTTTTTGGTCAATGAATTTTTTTTACAGGTTTGACAAAAATTTTATAATGAAACAACTACTTAAAAAATGTTTTTAACATATTTTTTTAATATATATTTTACAATGAAACAAACAAAACCAAAATGTTTTTTTACCACAATTGTCCGCATTTTTATAGATTAGATGCACACCTAAAGTAAAACAATATATATATATATATATATATGTAATTGTTTGAAATAAAAATAATGGGTATATCTTTGTCTAAATAAAATAAAATAATAATAATGGGTATATCTTAGCATAAATTTTATCATAAATGTTGGGTACTATAAGTTTTGACTTAAACAAGTAGCTTTTATCAGTATCATTATCCTTTACAATATAGCCAAAAATGAGAAGTAAAATGATTAATATGGATCATAGAAGTTATTTTTTTTTTTTATTTTTTTTTTGAAAGAGTTTCAACCTATGGCATCCGCTCCTGATAATAACTCTTTATTATCAGACAAAGATACCAATCAGTTTTAGTGTAGGCGAGAATTGAACCTCAGATCTCTTATACAACCATCAGAGACTTTACCAGTTAAACTAACTGGAACCCACGGATCATAGAAGTTGTAGTTAGGTCAAGTAGCTATTATATCTTTGTAACAAGTTTCAAGAAATTTAAATTGTTGCTCTAATTAAAACTTAATTACCAAAAGTATTAAAAAAAATTAAAGGGATCTATTATTCCAATTAAAACTCAAATACCAAAAATATAAAGAAATTCAAAAAAAAAAATTATTATTCATTTCAAATTATTTTAATCATATACCTTAATTTGTTTATTTCAATAAATTTTTTATAAATAATAATTAAGGTCGATCCTTACATATTGTATGTGCGTTGTATGATTTAATGTAAATGTTATACATTATAATTATATATTGTGTTTCTAGTTTTTACAATTTGACGTATAGTATATATTTTTTGAAATTGATCCATAATAAATATATTAAAATAAATAAAATATTCTGTTTAAAAAAATTTCTGCCTACCTAAATTTTAAGAAATTTTAAATACTTCCCTGTTAAAGTATAATGAGCAGAAATTTGAAGAAATTAAAATATGCAATAGCCGGCAATGCCGGCCACTCTGGCCTTAAGAAAAGTTCTACGGACAGGAACAGCTAAGGGGGAACGGGTATAATTAATGTTTCGATACAACTCATGAGAACTGCCATAGTGCCATACTTGAGTCCTTGACTGACTACTAAATTATCCATTAAAAAATCACATAAAAACCTCTCTTTATTTCTGTTATTTCTTTTGAAATTGTAAAGACCAACCTTAAAACCAGAAACTATAAACTAATTAATAATAAATTACCTGTATTTAAGTCGAGCATGAGAAAGTTGAGGAGTACTTCCAAGTGGATACATTAAGAATTTCACCAAAAAAGAGAGAATCATGTAAAAACATCCAACCGGATTTATTATCTTAGCCAGTAGGCAAAAAAAAGCCCTTCTCTACAGTACCCATACAAAAACAAATATCATTAATTTTTTTATTTTTTAAAAATTTCACAAGCATAAAAGATATAGAAAATAAATATATTTCAATTGTGAATTATCAAAATTCACATAAAAAAAAAAAGATAGTGAGTAGAGTTATAACCATTGGCTACAACTAAGTATGTACTCAAATTTTGTCTTAAATAAGTAAAATTCAAACATAATATAATGTGCTTGTATACAATTTCTTAAAGATGAAACTCTATTTAAGTATATTTAATATTATATGTTCATATGTATAAAAATATATTTATATATACTTAAAAATGGATTATTTAAGTTTGTAAATAAACTCATAAGATATAAAATTATTAGATGTTATTTATTGATAAGATGAATAGAGGATTTTGTAGTAGAAATTTAGTTATATTAATTAATAACATAGATTTGTGAAGATGTAAAAGATTTCAATTGTAGTACTTGCTATATCATGGAAAAGAATAAGCTAATCAATTAGTGGGTGAATAAACTTGAGTTTGTTCGACAATAAAATGAACTAATTTGAATAAATAATTTAGATTGGTATTGAGCTCAAGCTCGACTTGTATTTGAAATAAAACTAAATAAATAATTATGAAATTTTACTCATAACTCTAACATGAAAGGATGCATGAGATTGACAATCACAATAAATAAAATTACAAAATGGTTCTTGTGGTTGGGCTCAAATGATGGTTCTTAAATTTCTCTCTCTCACACAAAGAAAATGACATACATAAAGTTTGATTACGATTTTGATTTTCAAATGCTCCTTGGTTCATTTTCGCAACGGGTTAGATGGATTAGTCACGGAGATAAGGAGGGAAAAGATTTTTTGGCCACCAAAGTGAAGCTCATATTAAAAGGTAGTATATGTAAGTGGGCTTAGAATATGGGCTTTGTTGGAGTGTCCAAAATGAGAAAAGAGAGCCAAGAATGATGGGGAAAATATTTGAGTGAGAAGTGGACATGCATATAATTAGGCCCGAGGAGAGCAGGGAGGTCTTCTAGCCTCTGGGCTGAAGTGTCTGTCAATCGAGTCTCATCAGTCTTGGTATGGTATCTTCTTGTTTCTCAGTTCGAGTTTGTTACTCGTGGGACCGGTTACCCCACGTTGAGTGGCAGTAGCAGCAGAGCACCTAGCTAGCTTGTTTGTTGATTTGTGTAGAAGTGGGACCCAATTATATGTTAATTATATATATCACCCGACGCGGTCCAACCATCAGATATTAGCTACTAAAAAAAAAAAGCTTTAACTAAAGTAGTACGTAAAAATGATGACGATGTTGGTCATCGTGGTTGCGGGCTGGGAGCAAGCGTAATTAATTACCTTACTATAAGTTAGTAGTATTCATTATAAATTATAATGAGAGAGAAGTAGTATGATGGCATTGGTGATGAGTGGTGGAGTAGTGGTAGTGGAGGTAGTAGGATGGCTAGATTGGCTTCAAAGACAAGCAAAAATCAAATCAAAGCGGAAAAAGGTCCTTTTCTCCTTTCTGCTCCGAGATCCCACTACTGTTTTTCTTATTATAGCCTGGAGCTTGGAGCTGCTACCATTATCCTCCTAAGCCTCAGCCTCAGCCTCAGCCAAGCACATGCCATGCCATGCATTGCTTAATTTGCTACGGCCCTTCACCAACAACAATTGCCTACACTACTACTAACTGTTACCTTCTTGATAATTAATCTTCACACACACACACACACACATTCAGAGAGACTGAGAGGGAAATAATTAATTTAATATTATTGTAGCCATGACAGTCATCCGGTTGCTTCTCTTTCTGGCTTTCTTCTCTGCAGGAGGAATTCACCTCATCTCCTCGCTTACAGATCCTCATGATGGTAAATTTACCTGTTCTCCGTGCACATTTATATTTGATGCTTGCTATTGCTATATATATTTGGTAATATAAGCAAGCTATATATTATATAATTAATTACGCTATCAATTTTATTGGTGCGGTACGTGCAGCCGCTGCTCTCCAATCTCTGAAGGACTCATGGCAAAATACACCACCGACTTGGGAAGAATCAGATGATCCTTGTGGAGCATCCTGGGAAGGAGTCACCTGCAACAATTCAAGGGTCACTGCATTGTAATTATTCTTCTTCTCTTCTGTTACTTTTCCTTTTCCTTTTTCAAGTTCCATTTCCTACTTTTTGTTCACTGTGTGTGTTGTTTTCCATTTTTTTTTTCTTAGGGGATTATCAACCATGGGATTAAAAGGGAAACTCAGTGGTGACATTGGGGGACTCACTGAATTAAGATCCTTGTGAGTATTATTGATCGATCTTCCTCTTTTTCTTTAATATAGTAAGTTGTACTAATTAATAATATATATATATATATATATAGGTCTAGTAGTCTGTTCGTTGAAGTTGAAATAGTTGCGATATTAATGTTATCCAAATTCCAGGGACTTGTCCTTCAACAGAGGACTCACAGGTTCCCTCTCTCCACGGTTGGGAGATTTGCAAAAGCTAAATATCTTGTAAGAGCCAATAAACAAACGAAGTTATTAATTTTCCTATATATTTCTTATCCATGATCCAACTCTCTTATGTTTTATTTTCTATATAACTGAAGCTTTTTTCCATCTTTCAGAATTCTAGCTGGCTGCAGCTTCAGTGGTGATATTCCAGATGAGTTGGGCAATCTTGCAGAGCTGTCCTTCCTGTAAGATCTACCAAAATTATGCATGAATCAATTAATATGTCTGCAATTTATTCAAAACTAACTAATCTCCCTCTCTCTCTCTCTCTCTCTCTCTCAGGGCTCTCAACTCGAACAACTTCACTGGTAAGATACCTCCATCACTGGGTAAACTTTCCAAACTCTACTGGCTGGATCTAGCAGATAATCAGTTGACAGGACACCTCCCAATATCAACCTCCACTACCCCAGGCTTGGATCTCCTTCTCAAGGCTAAACACTTGTAAGTATTTCTTTTTTCCCCCCAAAACCCCAAATAATTCACCTCTGGTACGTGCAAAAATATTAGTAAGGATGAATGTACCTGCATCTTTTACAATTTTTGATTGGTGTTTGCACAAAACAATATTTTCGGGATAAATAACAATACATAGTTTGATTCTACGATCTTGCAGCCATTTCAACAAGAACCAGCTTTCAGGTATCATTCCAGCCAAACTTTTCAGCTCTGAGATGGTATTGATACACATGTAAGTTGATACCCCATGCATCGATTTGGTTTCAATATTTCTCTTGCTCCTTCTAAATGCGCATGGTTCTTTAATTACAGTTTGTTTGATGGAAATCAATTTTCTGGAGGTATCCCATCAACATTAGCACTTGTGCAGACTCTTGAGGTTCTGTGAGTAAAAACCACCTTAATTTAATAATCTTCTTCCGCTTTTCCTTAATGCACCTTTTTTTCTTCCTCTCTTTGACATTTCATTGGAGTTAAAATTATTCTTATTTGCAACAGTCGGCTTGATAGAAATGCTCTGACAGGAAATGTCCCATCGAATCTCAACAACCTTACAAACATCAATGAATTGTGGGTATTTAGTTCTTAACACTATGCACTGGTGTTGCTTTTAATATAATCTAATTGGTGGTTACTCTTACCTTTCTTCTTCATAATATATATATATATATATATATACATATTTTTTTGTGCTTAGGAATTTAGCCCACAACAATCTGACAGGCCCTTTACCAATCTTATCTCAAATGAACTCCCTCAATTATGTGTAAGTGAATGGCATGGAGTTGCATTTCCAATTTTATTTTCCTATGGCCTTTTCTCTTGTACTGATGAATCCTCTCGGTGGCTTATTTTTAACAGGGACCTTAGTAACAACTTGTTTGACCCATCAGAAGCTCCCATTTGGTTCTCAACCTTACAATCACTCACCACTCTGTAAGTCTTTAGTAGGTTACAGATGGAAATACTCCCTGCATTTCTCCAAAAAAAGAAAAAAAAAAAAGAAAAAAGTAAATGAGAGATCTGATAAATTTGTTCAATTATAGTCATAACCTTATGTGATTGGTGCCCAGAGTTATGGAATATGGATCACTTCAAGGGCCTGTTCCACAAAAACTCTTCAGCTTTCCACAGATACAGCAAGTGTATGTTCTGATTTGACTTGGAGCATTAGAATTTGATAAAAATAATTTTGCGAAAGAGAAACTGTACGTTTGACAACTCTGTTCTTTCAAATGCTCAGGAAATTGAGGAGCAATGCATTTAATGACACGTTGAACATAGGTGAAAACATTAGCCCACAATTGCAGCTTGTTGATTTGCAAAACAACCAGATTTCCTCAGTAACATTGAGTTCAAGTTACACAAATACATTAATGTGAGAGAGCTCATCGCCCCTTACTCTTTTGAATGATATTTTGTATTTTCCTAATCATAAATCTTATGTGTCAATTTTTTGCACTTCAGACTAATAGGAAACCCAGTGTGTACCACTGCTCTCTCCAATACTAACTACTGCCAGCTTCAGCAACAAACTACAAAGCCTTATTCTACCAGCCTGGCTAATTGTGGAAGTAAATTATGTCCCCTTGATCAGAAGCTTAGTCCTCAGAGTTGTGAATGTGCCTATCCATATGAAGGGACATTATACTTCAGAGGACCTTTTTTCAGGGAACTGTCCAATGTGAATATGTTTCATTCACTGGAAATGAGCCTGTGGGTCAAACTGGGCCTCACTCCCGGATCAGTTTCTCTTCAAAATCCCTTCTTCAATAATGACGACTATCTTCAAGTACAACTGGCGCTCTTTCCACCAACAGGAAAATATTTTAATAGGTCAGAGATACAGAGAATTGGGTTTGAATTGAGTAATCAAACTTATAAGCCACCTCCAGAGTTTGGACCCTATTATTTTATTGCATCTCCATATGCTTTCCCAGGTAGTTCAAATCACATCCGTACTCTCTCTCTCTCTCTCTCTCTCTCTCTCTCTCTCAGCTGAGAAAATTATATCTTTACCCTTGAATGCAAATTTAGTGCTAGAGTATTGAACTGATAACATAAATTTTCTGCAGCCACACATGGAGGAACTTCTGTTAGCACTGGTGTAATAGCTGGGATAGCAATTGGCTGTGCCATTTTGGTTCTGGGGCTCATGGGAGTAGGCACATATGCTATTCAGCAAAAGAAACGTGCAGAAAAAGCCATTGGATTAAGTAAACCATTTGGTAATTAATACATAAATCACTGCTCTTGGATTGATTGGGTTGTTCAAAAATCAGGCATCTGTATGTTGGAAGATGAAACACCAGACATTTGTTGGCTTATATCATTAATCTTCTCTCTCTTCCAGCTTCCTGGGCACCAAGTGGCAAAGATAGTGGGGGTGCACCACAATTAAAGGGAGCAAGATGGTTCTCTTATGATGAACTCAAAAAGTGCACCAATAATTTCTCTGAAAGTAATGAGATAGGATCCGGAGGCTATGGCAAGGTAAATGTCCCACTATCTAGTTGAGATTTGTGAAAATTTTAGCTTCTAGTCATTGGTTTCTGTTTTTCTAATTTTCTCTTTAGGTTTATAGAGGGATTCTCTCTGATGGACAAGTTGTGGCAATCAAAAGAGCTCAGCACGGATCAATGCAGGGTGGACTTGAGTTCAAGAATGAAATTGAGATGCTTTCCCGAGTTCATCACAAGAATCTCGTTGGACTTGTGGGTTTTTGTTTTGAACAAGGAGAGCAGATGCTGGTCTACGAATTTATGCCAAATGGAGCTCTTAGGGAGAGCTTGTCAGGTACATTCACCTTAATTAGTTAAGTTAATCAAAAGGGCAGGTACACGAATGAAGTGAAACAAAAACAATGCTGGTTTAGACAAGATAATATGTTCTAATAGTTAAAGTAGGCTATTGTTGCATATTAGGTTGTAGAACTTTTTTTTGCAGCATGCTTGAATTACTCCTTAGGGGTGGATCCAAAGGTGGCCTTGGTGAGGTTCCATGTCATCGAAAAAAAAAATCCCTTTTTTTGATTGTGAATATATCCACAATGAGAGTTCCCTTTGGTAAATCATAAAATACTTGATACCCACCTCTTTTAAAATGTCTAATAGGACTGTTTGCATAAATATGAGTTGTAGGGAGATCTGGCATTCATCTTGATTGGAAGAGAAGACTCCGCATTGCTCTTGGCTCAGCTAGAGGACTAGCTTACCTGCATGAGCTTGCTAATCCTCCTATAATCCATAGAGATGTTAAGTCCACCAATATTCTGTTGGATGAAAACTTAACAGCAAAGGTTGCAGATTTTGGCTTGTCTAAGCTGGTATCAGACAGTTCAAAAGGGCATGTTTCAACTCAAGTTAAAGGCACGCTGGTAATTATTACCCCTGAGTCTGTTATTCTACAGATTTCTTCATTCTGATATGTTCAATGCACAGTTACCTTTTCTCCCTGCATTTGCATGCGAAGGAGTCAAATGAAATTAAATCTATTGATGCAAATCTTTGTCTGAGCGATAATATTGAGTCCATGCTAGTTGCTTAACCAAATGATGATCCTCGACTCAACCTCCTTAATAAAGCATCCTAGTAAAATAATGTGCATTAATATATGCATACCTTCATCATAATTACAAGGAATGAGGCCAACATATTTTTAAATTCGAAAGTGAAATAAATACATGTAGGCATATAGATGGGCATACAAACATGCGTGCGCACACACACATGCTTGTATAAACATGCTGACAGACGTGAGTTTTAGTTAACTAAATTGGTAAAGTCTCTTGTTGTTGAATAAAAAATTTAGGGTTCGATCTTCATCTACACTAGAAAACTAACTAGTGCTTTGATCTGATGATAAAAAGTAATCATCCGGAGCGAATGTCAAAAGGTTTAAACTATTTTTATATAATAATAAAAAATAAAAATAAAAAAACATGCTGATAGACAATGCATCAAGTATTTAGTTAATATCATTTGCTTGTTCTAAAAAAAAAAAAAAAAAAAAAAAAAAAAAAAAACCTCATGTACTACCTAATTCTGTATCTCTTGGTATTTTCCAATTTCTCATACCCCATGAAGTATGAAAATCAAACAGGCTCAAAACTCATGAGATTTATTTGTGTCTGCACACCACTTTTCTATGTATTTATTTATATATGTGCACTACTTCTGTTGGAGATAATGAGCTAGATGAAATGTCTTATGCAAGTTGTAAGCACTCCAAGATGCTTTAATCAAAATTTTGCTACTTTAACACTTTTCCATTTAAATTTCTCAAAACAAGCTCTTCCAGTGTAAACATATCATTTGATGACTTTCCCTCCTAACTGAAAGATGTAGGTCATGACTTCCCTTCCAAACACAACAAGAGGCTTTAATAAAAAAAAAATTGCGACTTAAACTATAGCTGATTACTATGCTAAATTGATCATTTGAACCATTAAGATGTTGGGAATATCACTAAGCATTGGAACTTCTTGTTGGCATTTTCTCAGGTTTGATATTATGAGGTTTTTCTTTGGGAATTGAGTTGGCAGTTTTCAGGTTTAATTTAATGAGGTTTTTCTTTGGGAATTGAATAAATCTCAAATTTTTTTACTTAAGATTTCAATTAAACATACCTAGTTCCTCTTCACTTTTTCCTCCCTAAATTTGTTGGTATTAAAATCCTTACAAATTTTTCTTATAAAATTGTGTTTGAGTTCTTCTGCTCTATTTAACTTACTGGCAGTAGAGTTGGTTATTGCCTATGGAAGTGAGCAGTTTTAAGATTTTCAGTGATTGATATAGCTTCTGCATAATGTTTGTGGTAGATTGGTTAAAGATAATGGATGATGGGTAGACTAATAAGTAATTAGGATGATGAAAGGTCATGATATCAGAGAGAGAGAGAGAGAGAGAGAGAGAACCGGTAGTTATTGAAGGCAGATGCTTGAAGAAGTGGAACTCACTGCAAGTAATAGAAAGTTGTGGCCAACAAATTGGTAGATTAGATGTCTCATCTCATGTCTATATGTAATGAATGTAGATTCTCCATTCACAAGAAATTCTGTTGAATTTTTGTTCACAAAATGGCTTCTTCTTGCAGGGTTATTTGGATCCTGAATACTACATGACGCAACAGTTAACTGAGAAGAGTGACGTGTACAGTTTTGGAGTGGTTATGCTTGAACTGGTAACAGCCAAGCAACCGATTGAGAAAGGAAAGTACATTGTCCGTGAGGTGCGAATGGTGATGGATAAGTATGATGAAGAGCACTATGGCTTGAGGGACATGATTGATTCATCCATTATAAACACGGCTAGTCTTTTAGGGTTTGGGAGGTTCTTGGAGTTGGCCATGCAATGCGTTGAAGATTCAGCTGCAGACCGTCCTACAATGAGTGAAGTGGTAAAGACACTTGAGACTATTTTACATAACGATGGGATGACTACAAACTCAACGTCCGCATCCTCATCCGCCACTGACTTTGGAGCTTCAAATGGTGCCTTTAAGCATCCTTACAATGATACTTTACCAAAAAAGAATATTATTAGTGACAGCAATGCCAATGCCTTTGATTACAGTGGTGGATACACACTTTCAGCAAAAGTCGAACCCAAGTAGCACATACGGTTTCTGTTCTACATTTTTCTCTTCATTTTGCTTTTCACAGATTGAAGCGTCACATGTTCACAAATATTTGTTTGCATATTGATATGGGAAAAATTTAGAAGACTTGAACGTTGGCTTTGTTACTACTCGACCAACCTTCTAAATTGTTGATTATGTAGATGTAGTGATATAGTTTAGTATTTTATTCTTATTTTTATATAGACTAGTATTATTCTAGACGCACCAATTAATATGAAAATGTTTTCAAATATTGTTCATTTAAAAATTACAAAAATTAAAAGGTGGCTTGGGTGGCACCGACCTAAATACTCTAATCCTAAGTTGATGAAGACCTCACAAAAAGACTCTTTATGGAGATGGGCAATGTTTATTTCACACTAGTTATGTGTTACAACTGTACACACCTTTTTTTTTTTTGCACTAATTTTTTTTTTTTTTTTGCACTAAAATTGTAAGTCACGATTTTAGTTCCAAACTTTTTTGGAGAGAGTAATAGAGTTCAATTGAGTTTTGTGTTTGGAGTTTATCACTCCAGATCAAGTTGCTGCAGGATAATTTTGTTCTTCCGCTTTGTATTATAGTGTTTTACCTTTTTGTAATATGTATGATAATTACAAATTTTATGGGAGTCCACTAGTACTAAAGACTTAAGAGTAATAGGTTTAATGTTTTTGTGTTTTACCTTATTGTAGTATGTGTGGATTTCGGTTATTTCAACTGGTAAAATCTCTAATGGTTGAATAAGAGATCTAGGATTCAATCCCTTCCTACACCAAAAACCGATTAGTATCTTGGTCTATATATAAAGAGCTATCATAAAAAACTGACATCATAAGTTGAAACTCTCTTAAAAAAAAAAAAAAAACCATAATGTAATTTGTATGATAATTACAGATTTTATGGAAGTCCACTAGTTAAAGTAATTATATATATATATATATATATTAGGTATAAATGCATTTTTAGTCCCTACATTTTGACTTTTTTCCATTTTAGTCTATACATTTTATTTTTACCACTTTTAGTCCATAAACTAATTAACGCCCTTCATTTTAGTCCTTCAAGCCCCATTCCATCACCAATTAATGGGGAAACTGATGGGATTAATAAAAAATTATTTTTTTTACACGCTGGTGAATAAAATATCTTCTTCTTCTTCTCTCTCTCTTCGGTCTCTCATCTCCTCTCTCTTTCATTACGTCTCTCTCCCTTCTCTCTCTTGTTCTACACTCTCATCTCTTCAAACCCACCATGGCCAGACCCACCATCACCAAGCTAGGTTGGAGCCACTTACCATTCCCTGACCCAAGTCCTCAAAAATTTCAACAAAATCCGCTTCCTTCCAATCGAGCTTTCCAACGGCGAATCAGGTATCAAGGATGGGGTTTTGCTTAATTGGCGTGCCGATTTTGGCTCCACCCTCGACGATTATGTCATTCTTGGCTCCAGAACGATTTTTTGCTCCCTTACCAGTGCCGCCAATTTTGGGTATTTGTTGTGTTTGTGGGTGAAAATTGTGTGGCTTCACAGTGGGTTAGCGATGGAGATTGCGGTGGGTTAATGATGGAGATTACAATTCTCTCTCCCTAGTTGAAGGCGGCTGTAGCATGGATTTTGCCGCCGTAGGTAGGTTGCTCTCTTCTCTCTCAGACTCTCACTCTCTGAGGATCGGTATGGATGGGTTATGATTTGTTGTCGTATGTCAGTTTTTGATGGGTTGTGATTTATGTGGGAGTGGGTTTTAGGTCGATGGGTGGTGGCGACGCGGTGTGGTGGTTGCTACAGTGGGGTTTGGGTTTGGGTTTTGTATTTGTTGTGATTTTCTGGGTTGATTTGGGTAGTGCAATAGTGGTGGTGTGGTGGTTGTGTTGTCAATGATGGTGGTGGTCGGTGGTGCAACAATGGTGTTGTTGATGATGGTGGTGGGAGGTTTTGTTGTTGGTGTTGTTGATGATGAGAGATCGAAGAAAGAGAGAAGAAGAAGAAGAAATTTTATTCACCAACGTGTAAAAAAAAAAAAAATTTTATTAATCTCGTCAGTTTCTCCGCTAATTGGTGACGGAATGGGGCTTGAAGGATTAAAATGAAGGGCGTTAATTGGTTTAGGGACTAAAAGTGGTAAAAATAAAATGTAGGGACTAAAATGGAAAAAAGTCAAAATATAAGGACTAAAAATGCATTTACGCCTATATATTAATAGGTAAATTTGAGAGAAAATCTAATTATATTTCAAATTGAAATTTAATTAGAGTATAATTTTGCACCACGTGTCCTATCTAATCTAAGATTTTAATTTTTGTGTCAAGTGCCTATGCACCTACTTTCACGCTCCAAACTCGATACTTGGATTTATGATCATGACCGGCATGCTAATATCAAGCCTAAACCTGATATTAATAAGAACCAACTTAACTTTTACAAAACTTTTATAAAAGTTTTTCTCTTTCTTTTCATTCTTGTTTCTTTTCTTCTTTATATAACTTTTCACTTGACATTCAGAGTATCTACACTGTACTAAAAAATAATATAATCCACAAATTACTCAAATTCTAAATTTCACATAATACATCTCTGAATATTTTGAGGTACACTACTTTCTTTAGATCCTAAATTACACAATACTACAAAGCTAAACATTAAATTGCTAATTTGGGACCTATACTTTTAAAACTAAAACCAGCTCCTTCCAAAACTCAACTAAGGCTCTCTCTGCTCCAAATCAAAACCTGTTGACTGAAAAATAATAGGGTAAACTGTGAAGCCCAGTAAAGGTAAGATATATGAGAATTTAATAAGGATGCATGAAAATCAATTCATTTCCTTTTATAATTGCTCAGATAGGAGAACATCTTTTCATGCATAGTATTTTATACTATTTATAATAATAACTTATACGCTTCTCGTAAGAAAATAATTGTTTTCATTTTTCTTATCAGAATAATATTATCAAAACCTTTGAGATTGAATTTTTTTTATTTCTTACAAAGTCACCATATATATTTTCATTACAAAATAATCATTTTAACTTAAAATCAGATAATTGATAACTTTGTCTTAAACTGGAAGCATCTTAAAGAATAATAAAACTTCCATTCATAAATTTCTTCTTGTAAAATATTATAACTTTCATAATTATAAAACTTATCGTTTCATAAAGAAAAAAAAATATCTGACAATTTCTTAACATAAACTTGTACTTTCTTCAGAAACTTTATCTTTATAGCATAACAGAATTTCAGAAACTTTTATCTTTAATGAACAGCTTTCTTTTCATCAGAAACTTCTTCTTTTCATGAGAGCTTTTAACTTTCCACAGTGCATTTAACAAAATAATTCTCTCATGATTAATAACATAATATAGCTGTTCATAAATAACTTATTGGTTAGTCCATATCTGATAAGTCTGTACTTATTTGGGAGGCTTCTAACACCACAGTGCTAGGCATCCAGCATTCTCCACAATGCCAAGTATTCTCGGGATCACATCATTATACATATCTTCCAACCATGGGGGTAGGTTGGCTTCCTCCACAAGTTGACTGTAACCAACAAGGGAGGGTACAGCAGAGCCAGTCCCACTTAATGGCCAATCATATAACGTTTTCCATGGAAAGCCAGTAATTAACCCCTATTGGCAGAGTTCAGATCACCAGAGAATATAACCTAAAAAAATTTCATACTTATTTATCATATTGAAATTTATAGTTTGCATTACATTTCACAATAATAGCATTTCTATTGTTTTCTTTAATCATCATGTTCGTGGAATTAGTAATAGCATCAATATGCTTAAATCATATACATAAGGTTTCGAAAGCTCACGAACATAATCTACTTTAAAATAACCTCATGACTTACCAAATACTCATATAATTTATCCCTCACGAACATAATCCCTTACTTGTTACTATCCATTATTCCTTATCGTAAACTTATACATTCATCCTAAAACTTATCTCTTAGAATCAAGGAAATCCTAATCCCACCTCAAAGAGGTTCCCACAAACATATCATGCATACATCAACAAATGACGTACCAAACTAAAGAAAACCATCATTCTCATATTTATATCATATCTCCATAGGAGCCAACTTCATTTCAAAAGGTACTTGGAGCTTGGGGTAATAATGCATGCATAAATATAAACTCTTTTAAGTATTGTCATGTAACCATAAACACTCTTAAGGAAACATATAGCATGTTCAACAAAACAGCTTCATAAATATAACCGTCGAATGGTTTAGAACCCCTCCTTTAAGTACTAAACCTTAAACCAACTTATACAAAATTACTCTATGATCCAGACACATCATATGATGAGCATAATAAATCACAGCTCAAATCATTCACCATAACTTTAGAATTAAATCCTCAAAGTTAGGCATGTCCCTTACTGTTTACTGTTTCATTCCAGAAGCATATACTTTACTTATAAAATACAAATGGACTACCAATTCACATCCAAACCTCATGAAATTTTACAGAGCAACTCCCCTATATGTCCAGTATATACCACAAATATTTCGTAGTCAAAGCATAAAACCATAATTTACTAAAAATCATACAATACAGCATACCCAAATCTGTCCTGACAGAATTTCCTGCACTTTAGAAATTAAACCATTATTTTTATATAGACCAAAATACTGTGAGACAACTTCCATAACAACCGTATGTGTCTTAGCTTTCACAGAAAATAACCCTAGCATCCAATTTCACTATATACAATTTAATACATAATTTATCATGCATAAACACGGAATCTGTCACAGTGACAGCTTTGCAACATTTTTTTTGTAAATTCACTAACAATTATCAAAGGATGGTATTTTCATATGGGGATTTTTATGTACTCATTAAACATGTTAGAAAACACTTATATATGGTCATTTAACCATTTTATAGCAAAATTAAATACAATAAAAATGTCAGTAGTAACATCAATAGTACTCCTCCTAACTTTTTCTCACTTCCTTAATCATATACCATCATTAATTAGTAAAAACTCTTATCTACCTTCAACAATTCACCAACATAGTTTCAAAGCTTCTTAAAACAGCATATATATATATATATCTTGGGGAGATAAACACCTTGGGGAGTTTCCTTGAGTAATTAAGATAATATATAGAGACACACTTTAACCCAAAAGGCCTAAGCCCAATGGGTATGTGCTCAATTATGTGTTGACACCCCATTTTGCAACCAGCATTTAACCTCACCGGGAGGGTAAAATGGTAAGTTTGATTTGGAAATATGCATCTTAATTCTGGTCATTAGATTTTTAATCTCATTTCATCAAAATGATCTTGATGTTGTAACGATCAAATCGACTGGTCATAAGCCCTAATCAGACCATCAGATTGAAAGTTATCATCAAATCAAGTTTTAATGGCCGAGGTGCACTATCACAAATTGAGTCTGACTATATGTGATTATGAACAATTGATTCCAATTGGTTATAATTCTAATCAATTTGAGATCAATGATGTGTCATAATTTGATTGGTTAGGATTACATTTTATAGTGAGGTTGCATACACCTAATTAATTAGATAGTTAAACATTAATTATTCAATGAGTAATTTGTGTAATTATCTTTTAATTAGAGTAAATTTGGAACCAATTAAGTCTGAAATGGGAGTGATTGGAGCCATTTAATGTTAATTGGGAGCTAATTTGGGACCTATTAATGTTAATTGTGCTGAAACTATTTTCTAACAAATGACCTCTTTTCACCATTTCATCAATATCTCTTATAACATTTTGAATCTGTGAATGAGATTAATTTTCCCAGAAACTAGACATCCGGGGCTTCAATTTGAGCACAAGAACGAGGCAATTCCGATCAGAATTGAGTCAGATATGATTTTTTGAAGTTAGCTCTACAAGCTGTTACAGCAGCTACGGGAAAACCGAATTTTGGCTTGTTCCTCACTCCTACCAATCTTTCCATTTAATGCACCAGATTTTCCCTAAGGCTAAAATGAGGTCTAGGTTCATAATCCTTGTCAACTCTCATTAAATAGCCTTCCATTCATATTCCCCTCACTACTACTATATAAACCCTCCCTCTCATTCATTCCAGGACACAAAAAAACCCCCTCTCTTCTCCTCTCTTGACTTCTAGTGAAGTAGAGTAGTCTTGTCATATCTTGGTCTTCCTGAGACTCAAGGTATTGAGTGAGAATCACTCTCCCTCTCCTAGTTCTTTTTCTTTCCTCTACCCTTAGGACCTCCACCAAGAATCTCCTCCTCCACCGTATGGATCTTGCATGAAGGTATAATCCCTTTCCTTAACTTGTTTTTTATGTTGCCATGATGAGAGTTTAAGATTAAAGCATGATAGTAACTATTTAAATTCCCTCGAATATCTTTGAATGTTCTTAATTGTTCTTATATGTTCTTCGCATGTTCTTGGTTGTTCATCACATGTTCATGCGTATCATTAGTTTTAATCTTAAATCCACATCAAAAATATGAAAAACATGTTTGTCTAATATTTCTTTTAAATCCTTGAATCTAGGTTATCACCATTCACACACATTCACTAGAATTTAGTTTTCAATCTAAATGTAATGCTCAATAAATTGAATTAGGATTTATCACATGCACACACATTAAATTCAACATGTAAATTGATTGACATATTGGATGATATGATATGATTGTTGGCCACCATAGTCTAGAAGACCGGTTTCGCCGGGCAAGGTGGGTGCCTAACACCTTCCCACCTTGTAACATAGCCTCCGAACTTAGATCAAGGGTTAGTAGATCAAATGCTTATCCATGTAATTTTCGATTTTTAGATTGTAACTAGGAAACAAAACCATGTACTTTATCTTAGATTGTATCTAGGACCAAAGCCATGTAATTTCCTATGTTCAATGTAAATTCAATTTCAAATTAATAAAATGATGAATTTTTCAATTATGGTTTTCTTATTTATTCCAACAATTAAATAAGTGGCGACTCCATTGTAAAACCCTTAATCTAAAGGGGAAAATATAACTAGTCAAATCTCCATTTTGAGAGGCAATAACACGACTCCACCCATTTACGTGGGTTTGGCCCAACACCTATAAAAAAGGGGGCCGGGGGCGCGGTCTCTCACATTATGTTATATTAACTACTCATTCTCCTCATCATTATTCAATGTGGGACGTCACTCACACGTGTAACCCAACAATCTCCCCCTCACGTGTGAGTCTGCCTCTCTATGGGCTTCAAGACCTCTCTGTGGGCCATGATCAAGTCCTACTCACTCCCCCTTGACTAATGAGCTTTTCACTTCATCAATGCGTCATCCATGGGTCTCTCGTCCGCTATCCATGGAAACCACGTGTCAACCCCGCATGCACATCCATGGAAACTCCGCACATCCATATCCATGGGAACCTTGCATCACACCATTATTTAACACCATTAGCAATATTCCATGATTTTTGTGTGTGGGCCGTTTAGGCTTTCTCTATCCCCGCTGGGTAGGGAACATGAACACCTCACCACCTTCGCCGAAAACCACCATGGGCTCTGATACCACTTGTTGGGGAGATAAACACATTGGGGAGCTTCCTTGAGTAGTTTATGTAACATATAGAGACACACTTTAACCCAAAAGGCCTAACCCCAAAGGGTATGTGCTCAATTATGTTATATTAACTACTCATTCTTCTCATCTTTATTCAATGTGGGACTTCACTCACACGTGTAACCCAACAATCTCCCCCTCACGTGTAAGTCTGCCTCTCTATGGGCGTCAAGACCTCTCTATGGGCTACGAACAAGTCCTAATCACTCCCTCTTGACTAATGGGCTTTTCACTTTATCAACGCGTCGTCTATGGGTCTCTCGTACGCCATCCATGGAAACCACGTGTCAACCCTGCACGCACATCCATGGAAACTTCGCACATCCATATCCATGGGAATCTCGCACCACACCATTATTTAACACCATTAGCAATATTCTAGGATTTTTGTGTGTGGGCCATTTAGGCTTTCTCTGTCCCCGCTGGGTAGGGATCATGAACACCTCACCACCTTCGCCGCACATGATTTCGTTGGGGAGATAAACGTCTTGAGGAGCTTCCTTGAGTAATTAATATAACATATAGCGACACACTTTAACCCAAAAGGTCTAAGCCCAATGGGTATGTGCACAATTATGTTATATTAACAACTCATTCTTCTCATCTTTATTCAATGTGGGACTTCACTCACACGTGTAACCCAACAATCTCCCCTTCATATGCGAGTCTGCCTCTCTATGGGCGTCAAGACCTCTATGTGGGCCATGAACAAGTCCTGCTCACTCCCCCTCGACTAATGGACTTTTCACTTCATCAACGCGTCATCAATGGGTCTCTCGTACGCCATCCATGGGAACCACGTGTCAATCTCGCTCGCACATCCATGGGAACCCCGCACGTCCATATCCATGGGAACCTCACATCACACCATTATTTAACATCATTAGCAATATTCCAGGATCTTTTGTGTGTGGGTCGTTTAGGCTTTCTCTGTCCCCGCTAGATAGGGACCATAAACACCTTACCACCTTCGCCACACACTACCATGCGCTCTGATACCACTTGTTGGGGAGATAAACACCTTGAGGAGTTTCCTTGAGTAATTAATATAATATATAGAGACACATTTTAACCCAAAAGGCCTAAGCCCAATGGGTATGTGCTCAATTATGTTATATTAACTACTCATTCTTCTCATCTTTATTCAATGTGGGACTTCACTCACACGTGTAACCCAACAATCTCCCCTACATGTGTGAGTCTGCCTCTATGTGAGCTTCAAGACCTCTATGTGGGCCATGAACAAGTCCTACTCACTCTCCCTTGACTAATGGACTTTTCACTTTATCAACGCGTCATCAAGGGGTCTCTCGTACGCCATCCATGGGAACCACGTGTCAACCCCGCACGCACGTCCATGGGAACTCCGCATGTCCATATCCAAGGGAACCTCGCATCACACCATTATATAACACCATTAGCAATATTCCAATATCTTTTGTGTGTGGGCCATTTAGGCTTTCCCTGTCCCCGCTGGGTAGGGACCATGAACACCTCACTACCTTCGCCGCACATGATCTTGTTGGGGAGATAAACACCTTGGAGAGCTTCCTTGAGTAATTAATATAATATATAGAGAGACACTTTAACCCAAAAGGCTTAAGCCCAATAGGTATGTGCTCAATTATGTTATATTAACTATTCATTCTTTTCATTTTTATTCAATGCGGGACTTCACTCACACAAGTAACCCAACAATCTCCCCCTCATGTGCGAGTCTGGATCACTACGGGCTTCAAGACCTCTATGTGGGCCATGAACAAGTCCAACTCACTCCCCCTTGACTAATGGACTTTTCACTTCGTCAACGCGTCATCCACGGGCCTCTCGTATGCCATCCACGGGAACCACGTGTAAACTCTGCACGTCCATATCCATGGGAACCTCGCATCACACCATTATTTAACACCATTAGCAATATTCCAGGATCTTTTGTGTGTGGGCTGTTTAGGCTTTTTCTGTCCCCGCTTGGTAGGGACTATGAACACCTTACCACCTTCGCTGCACACCACCATGGGCTCTGATACCACTTGTTGTGGAGATAAACACCTTGGGGAGCTCACTTGAGTAATTAATATAATATATAGAGACACACTATAATCCAAAAGGCCTAAGCCCAATGGGTATGTGCTCAATTATGTTATATTAACTACTCATTCTTTTCATCTTTATTCAATGTGGTACTTCACTCACACATGTAACCCAACAATCTCCCCCTCACTTGTGAGTCTGCCTCTCTATGGGCTTCAAGACCTCTCAGTGGGCTATGAACAAGTCCTACTTACTCCCCTTTGACTAATGGGCTTTTCTCTTTATCAACGCATCATCTCTGGGTCTCTCGTACATCATCTGTGAAAACCACGTGTCAACCCCGTGCGTACATCCATGGGAACTCCGCACGTCCATATCCAAGGGAACTTCGCATCACACCATTATTTAACACCATTAGCAATATTCCAGGATTTTTGTGTGTGGGCCGTTTAGGTTTTCTCTGTCCCCGCTGGGTAGGGATAATGAACACCTCACCACTTTCACCAAACATGAACTTGTTGGGGAGATAAACACCTTGGAGAGCTTCCTTAAGTAATTAATATAATATATAGAAACACACTTTAACTCAAAAGGCCTAAGCCCAATAGGTATTTGCTCAATTAAGTTATATTAACTACTCATTCTTCTCATCTTTATTCAATGTGGGACTTCACAAACACGTGTAACCCAAAACTCTCACCCTCACGTGTGAGTCTGCCTTTCTATGGGTTTCAAGACATCTCTGTGGGCTACGAACAAGTCCTACTCACTCCCCCTTGACTAATGGACTTTTCACTTCGTCAACGCGTCATCTAGGGGCCTCTCGTTCGCCATCCATGGGAACCACGTGTGAACTCTGCACATCCATATCCATGGGAACCTCGCATCACACCATTATTTAACACCATTAGCAATATTCCAGGATCTTTTATGTGTGGGCTGTTTAGGCTTTTTCTGTCCCCGCTGGGTAGGGACCATGAACACCTTACCACTTTCGCTGCACACCACCATGGGCTCTGACACCACTTGTTGTGGAGATAAACACCTTGGGGAGCTTGCTTGAGTAATTAATATAATATATAGAGACACACTTTAACCCAAAAGGCCTAAGCCAAATGGGTATGTTCTCAATTATGTTATATTAACTATTCATTCTTCTCATCTTTATTCAATGTGGGACTTTACTCACACGTGTAACCCAACAATCTCCCCCTGACTTGTGAGTCTGCCTCTCTATGGGCTTCAAGACCTCTCTGTGGGCTCTGAACAAGTCCTACTTACTCCCCTTTGACTAATGGGCTTTTCTCTTTATCAACGCATCATCCATGGGTCTTTCATACGTCATCCGTGAAAACCACGTGTCAACCCCGTGCGCACATCCTTGGGAACTCCACACGTCCATATCCATGGGAACCTCGCATCACACCATTATTTAACACCATTAGCAATATTTTAGGATTTTTGTGTGTGGGCCGTTTAGGTTTTCTCTGTCCCCGCTGGTAGTTTAGGTTTTCTCTGTCCCCGCTGGTAGGGACAATGAACACCTCACCACCTTCGTCGCACATGAACTTGTTGTGGAGATAAACACCTCAGAGAGCTTCCTTAAGTAATTAATATAATATATAGAGGCACACTTTAACCCAAAAGGCCTAAGCCCAATAGGTATTTGCTCAATTAAGTTATATTAACTACTCATTCTTCTCATCTTTATTCAATGTGGGACTTCACTCACGCGTGTAACCCAAAAATCTCACCCTCACGTGTGAGTCTGCCTCTCTATGGGCTTCAAGACCTCTCTGTGGGCTATGAACAAGTCTTACTCACTCTCCCTTGACTAATGGACTTTTTACTTTGTCAACGCATTATCCATAGGCCTCTCGTTCGCCATCCATGGGAACCACGTGTCAACTCTGCACATCCATATCCATGGGAACCTCGCATCACACCATTATTTAACACCATTAGCAATATTCCAGGATCTTTTGTGTGTGGGCCGTTTAGACTTTTTCTGTTTCTGCTGGGTAGGGACCATGAACACCTTACCACCTTCGCCGCATACCACCATGGGCTCTGATACCACTTGTTGTGGAGATAAACACCTCGGCGAGCTTTCTTGAGTAATTAATATAATATATAGAGACACACTTTAACCCAAAAGGCCTAATCCCAATGGGTATGTGCTCAATTATGTTATATTAACTACTCATTCTTCTCATCTTTATTCAATATGGGACTTCACTCACACGTGTAACCCAACAATCTCCCCCTGACTTGTAAGTCTGCCTCTCTATGGGCTTCAAGACCTCTCTGTGGGCTCCAAACAAGTCTTACTTACTCCCCTTTGACTAATGGGCTTTCCTCTTTATCAACGCGTCATCCATGGGTCTCTCGTACGCCATCCATAGAAACCACGTGTCAACCCCGCGCGCACATCCATTGGAACTCCGCACATCCATATCCGTGGGAACCTCGCATCACACCAATATTTAACACCATTGGCAATATTCTAGGATTTTTTAGTGTGGGCCGTTTAGGTTTTCTCTGTCCCCACTGGGTAGGGACAATGAACATCTCAACACCTTCGCCGCACATGATCTTGTTGGGGAGATAAACACCTTGGGGAGCTTGCTTGAGTAATTAATATAATATATAGGGACACACTTTAACCCAAAAGGCCTAAGCCCAATGGGTTTGTGCTCAATTATGTTATATTAACTACTCATTCTTCACATTTTTATTCAATGTGGGACTTCACTCACACGAGTAACCCAACAATCTCCTCCTTACGTGTGAGTTTGCATCTCTATGGGCTTCAAGACCTCTATGTGGGCCATGAACAAGTCCTACTCACTCCCTCTTGACTAATGGACTTTTCACTTCGTCAACGCGTGATCCACGGGCCTCTCGTACGCCATCCACGGGAACCACATGTCAACTCTGCACGTCCGTATCCATGGGAACCTCGCATCACACCATTATTTAACACCATTAGTAATATTTCAGGATCTTTTGTGTGTGGGCTGTTTAGGCTTTTTCTGTCCCCGCTGGGTAGGGACCATGAACACCTTACCACCTTCGCTGCACACCACCATGGGCTCTGACACCACTTGTTGTGGAGATAACACCTTAGGGAGCTTGCTTGAGTAATTAATATAATATATAGAAACACACTTTAACCCAAAAGGCCTAAGCTCAATGGATATGTGCTCAATTATGTTATATTAACTACTCATTCTTCTCATCTTTATTCAATGTGGTACTTCACTCACACGTGTAACCCAACAATCTCCCCCTCACTTATGAGTCTGCCTCTCTATGGGCTTCAAGACCTCTCTGTGGGGTATGAATAAGTCCTACTTACTCCCCTTTGACTAATGGGCTTTTCTCTTTATCAACGCATCATCCATGGGTCTCTCGTACGTCATCCGTGAAAACCACGTGTCAACCCTGTGCGCACATCCATGGGAACACCGCACGTCCATATCCATGGGAACCTCGCATCACACCATTATTTAACACCATTAGCAATATTCCAGGATCTTTTGTATGTGGGCCGTTTAGACTTTTCCTGTTCCTGCTGGGTAGGGTCCTGTTCCTGCTGGGTAGGGACCATGAACACCTTACCACCTTCGCCGCATACCACCATGGGCTCTGATACCACTTGTTGTGGAGATAAACACCTCGGCGAGCTTTCTTGAGTAATTAATATAATATATAGAGACACACTTTAACCCAAAAGGCCTAATCCCAATGGGTATGTACTCAATTATGTTATATTAACTACTCATTCTTCTCATCTTTATTCAATATGCGACTTCACTCACACGTGTAACCCAACAATCTCCCCCTGACTTGTAAGTTTGCCTCTCTATGGGCTTCAAGACCTCTCTGTGGGCTCTAAACAAGTCCTACTTACTCCCCTTTGACTAATGGGCTTTCCTCTTTATCAACGCGTCATCCATGGGTCTCTCGTACGCCATCCATGGAAACCACGTGTCAACCCCGCGCGCACATCCATTGGAACTCCGCACATCCATATCCGTGGGAACCTCGCATCACACCAATATTTAACACCGTTAGCAATATTCCAGGATTTTTGTGTGTGGGCCGTTTAGGTTTTCTCTGTCCTCGCTGGGTAGGGACAATGAACACCTCACCACCTTCGCCGCACATGATCTTGTTGGGGAGATAAACACCTTGGAGAGCTTCCTTAAGTAATTAATATAATATATAGAGACACACTTTAACGCAAAAGGCCTAAGCCCAATAGGTATTTGCTCAATTAAGTTATATTAACTACTCATTCTTCTCATCTTTATTCAATGTGGGACGTCACTCACATGAGTAACACAACAATCTCCCCCTCACGTGTGAGCCTGCCTTTCTATTGGCTTCATGACCTCTATGTGGGCCATGAACAAGTCCTACTCACTCCCCCTTGACTAATGGACTTTTCACTTCGTCAACGCATCATCCATGGGCCTCTCGTACGCCATCCACGGGAACCACGTGTCAAGTCTGCACGTCCATATCCATGGGAACCTCACATCACACCATTATTTAACACCATTAGCAATATTCCCGGATCTTTTGTGTGTTGGCCGTTTAGGCTTTTTCTGTCCCCGCTGGGTAGGGACCATGAACATCTTACCACCTTCGCCGCACCCCATTATGGGCTCTGATATCACTTGTTATGGAGATAAACACCTTGGGGAGCTTCCTTGAGTAATTAATATAATATATAGAGACACACTTTAACCCAAAAGGCTTAAGCCAAGTGGGTATATGCTCAATTATGTTATATTAACTACTCATTCCTCTCATCTTTATTCAATGTGGGACTTCACTCGCACATGTAACCCAACAATCTCCCCTTCACGTGTAAGTTTTCCTCTCTATGGGCTTCAAGACCTCTATGTGGGCTATGAACAAGTCCTACTCACTCCCCCTTGACTAATGGACTTTTTACTTCATCAACGCGTCATCCATGGGTCTCTTGTACGCCATCCCTGGGAACCACGTGTCAACTCCGCAAGCACAACCATGGGAACTCCACATGTCCATGTCCATAGGAACCTCGCATCACACCATTATTTAACACCATTAGCAATATTCCAGTATCTTTTGTGTGTGAGTCGTTTAGGCTTTCTCTGTCCCCGCTGGGTATGGACCTTGAACACCTCACCACCTTCGCCGCACGCCACCACGGGCTCTGGTACCATTTGTTGGGGAGATAAACACCTTGGGGAGCTTCCTTATGTTGTTAATATAACATATAGAGACACACTTTAACCCGAAAGGCCGAAGCCCAATGGGTATGTGCTCAATTATGTTATATTAACTTCTCATTTTTCTCATTTTTATTCAATGTGAGACTTCACTCACACGTGTAACCCAACAATCTCCCCCTCACGTGTGAGTTTGCCTCTTTATGGGCTTCAAGACCTCTCTGTGGGCTATGAACAAGTCCTACTCACTCCTTCTTGACTAATGGGCTTTTCACTTCATCAACGCGTCATCCATGAGTCTCTCGTACGCCATCCATGGAAACCACGTGTCAACCCCGCACGCACATCCATGGAAACTCCGCACGTCTATATCCATGGGAAGCTCGCATCACACCATTATTTAACACCATTAGCAATATTCCAGGATTTTTGTGTGTCGGTCGTTTAGGCTTTCTCTGTCCTCGCTGGGTATGGACCATGAACACCTTACCACCTTCGCCGCACGCCACCATGGGCTCTGATACCACTTGTTGTGGAGATAAACACCTTAGGGAGCTTTCTTGAGTAATTCGTATAATATATAGGAACACACTTTAACCCAAAAGGCTTAAGCCCAATAGGTATGTGCTCATTTATGTTATATTAACTACTCATTCTTCTCATATTTATTTAATGTGGGACTTCACTCACACATGTAACCCAACAATTTCCCCTTCACGTGTGAGTCTACCTCTCTATGGGCTTCAAGACCTCTCTGTAGGCCATAAACAAGTCATACTCACTCTCCCTTGACTAATGGGCTTTTCACTTCATCAACGCGTCATCCATGGGTCTCTCGTATGCCATCTATGGAAACCACGTGTCAACCCCGCACGCACATCCATGGAAACTCCGCACGTCTATATCCATGGGAACCTCGCATCACACCATTATTTAACACCATTAGAAATATTCCAGGATTTTTGTGTGTGGGTCATTTAGGGTTTCTCTGTCCCCGCTGGGTATGGACCATGATCACCTCCCCACCTTCGCCGCACACCACCATGGGCTCTGATACCACTTGTTGGGGAGATAAACACCTTGGGGAGCTTCCTTAAGTTATTAATATAACATATAGAGACACACTTTAACCCAAAAGACCGAAGCCCAATGGGTATGTGCTCAATTTTGTTATATTAAGTACTCATTCTTCTCATCTTTATTCAATGTGAGACTTCACTTACACGTGTAACCCAACAATGTCCCCCTTATGTGTGAGTCTGCCTCTCTATGGGCTTCAAGACCACTCTGTGGGCTATGAACAAGTCCTACTCACTCCCCCTTGACTAATGGGCTTTTCACTTGATCAACGCGTCATCCACGGGTCTCTCGTACGCCATCCATGGAAACCACGTATCAACCCCGCACGCACATCCATGGGAACTCCGCATGTCCATATCCATGGGAACCTCACATCACACCATTGTTTAACACCATTAGCAATATTCCAGGATTTTTGTATGTGGGTCGTTTTGGCTTTCTCTCTCCCCGCTGGGTAGGGACCATGAACACTTCACCACCTTCGCCGCACATGATCTTGTTGTGGAGATAAACATCTTGGGGAGTTTCCTTGAGTAATTAATATAATATATAGAGACACACTTTAACCTAAAAGGCTTAAGCCCAATGGGTATGTGCTCAATTATGTTATATTAACTACTTATTTTTCTCATCTTTATTCAATGTGGGAGTTCACTCACACGTGTAACCCAACAATCTCCCCCTCACGTGTGAGCCTACCTCTCTATAGGCTTCAAGACCTCTATGTGGGCCATGAACAAGTCCTACTCACTCCCCCTTGACTAATGGACTTTTCACTTCGTCAACGCGTCATCCATGGGCCTTTCGTACGCCATCCACGGGAACCACGTGTTAACTCCGCACGTCCATATCCATGGGAACCTTGCATCACACATTATTTAACACCATTAGCAATATTCCAGGATCTTTTATGTGTGGGCCGTTTAGGCTTTTTCTGTCCCTGCTGGGTAGGGACCATGAACACTTTACCACCTTCACCGCACACCACCATGGGCTCTAATACCACTTGTTGTGGAGATAAATACCTTAGGGAGCTTCCTTGCGTAATTATTATAATATATGGAGACACACTTTAACCCAAAAGGCCTAAGCCCAATGGGTATGTGCTCAATTATGTTATATTAACTACTCATTCTTCTCATTTTTATTCAATGTGGGATTTCATTCACACGTGTAACCCAACAATTTATATAGATATATATAAAGTTACAGGTTCTTGATTCCCTAATTTCACAATCCACAAATACCATTACTAAAATTCTTTAAAGAAATCTTGGATTCTAAGATGAGAGTGGCTAGCCCTTACCAATTTTCTTGTTCTTGAGGGGAATTAGAGGTAGAGAGCTTGAGAGAGTTTTCTCTCTTTTTGGTGTTGGAGCCGTGGGCATGAGAAGGGGAAGAGAGTCATTGATTGTTGTAGTTGGTAGGAAAGAGTCAAAGATGAGATAAGATGGAGACTTATGTTTCTTTTGGTGTGTGAACCCTTGGACTCAAGAGAGTTTCTAGCTAGCTATTTTCTTAAGAGAAAAGAGAGTAGGTGATGTGAGAATTTTCTGATTTAATTGGACCCATGGGAATGGAGAGGGAGAGCTTCTTGAGTCTTCTTTCTTTGAGAAAGTCAAAGAAGAGATAAAGATGCAACCAATAAGAGCAAAGAAGGAAGAAAACAAAGAAGCAAAGCAAGAAGACCAAGAAAGTTTCTGCAGCCAAGAAGTCAAGCAAAATATCTTGGGTGATTCACATATATTGCTAGGAAAGAAAGGATAACTCATCTTTTCAACTTTTAGTGTTCACACTTACACTTTTATACAAAGAATAATATCACTTTACACACACACACACACACACACACACACACACACACACACACATATATATGTATATCCTTACCTTTATACCCTTAATTAGACACCAACAAAATATATATCTAATAACTTAAACCGCTTAATATAATTTTGTACATACTTAATATATATACATAGTACAATTAGCCATTCAACTATTTATAATCTCTACAATTCTTATTCAATGTCATTATAAAATAATGTGTTTATTAAATACTCTTCTATTAATTTAGAAAGTAAGTGATTAAAATAATAATTAACAACTTAAACATATAGATTAATTATAAAATTGGGTCGGGGTGTTACACCTATTCCTATTCAATTTAGGAGATACTATTTGAGTAATTTATTATTTTATTTTGTGTTATATTTAGTAGAATTGTACCGACAATAACTGTGAATTGATATTATATATTTAGTATCCAATAGTGATTTTCAAAATTATAGACTACTGTTTTTCTTATTATAGCCTGGAGCTTGGAGCTGCTACCATTATCCTCCTAAGCCTCAGCCTCAGCCTCAACCAAGCACATGCCATGCCATGCATTGCTTAATTTGCTACGGCCCTTCACCAACAACAATTGCCTACACTACTACTAACTGTTACCTTCTTGATAATTAATCTTCACACACACACACACACACATTCAGAGAGACTGAGAGGGAAATAATTAATTTAATATTATTGTAGCCATGACAGTCATCCGGTTGCTTCTCTTTCTGGCTTTCTTCTCTGCAGGAGGAATTCACCTCATCTCCTCGCTTACAGATCCTCATGATGGTAAATTTACCTGTTCTCCGTGCACATTTATATTTGATGCTTGCTATTGCTATATATATTTGGTAATATAAGCAAGCTATATATTATATAATTAATTACGCTATCAATTTTATTGGTGCGGTACGTGCAGCCGCTGCTCTCCAATCTCTGAAGGACTCATGGCAAAATACACCACCGACTTGGGAAGAATCAGATGATCCTTGTGGAGCATCCTGGGAAGGAGTCACCTGCAACAATTCAAGGGTCACTGCATTGTAATTATTCTTCTTCTCTTCTGTTACTTTTCCTTTTCCTTTTTCAAGTTCCATTTCCTACTTTTTGTTCACTGTGTGTGTTGTTTTCCATTTTTTTTTTTCTTAGGGGATTATCAACCATGGGATTAAAAGGGAAACTCAGTGGTGACATTGGGGGACTCACTGAATTAAGATCCTTGTGAGTATTATTGATCGATCTTCCTCTTTTTCTTTAATATAGTAAGTTGTACTAATTAATAATATATATATATATATATAGGTCTAGTAGTCTGTTCGTTGAAGTTGAAATAGTTGCGATATTAATGTTATCCAAATTCCAGGGACTTGTCCTTCAACAGAGGACTCACAGGTTCCCTCTCTCCACGGTTGGGAGATTTGCAAAAGCTAAATATCTTGTAAGAGCCAATAAACAAACGAAGTTATTAATTTTCCTATATATTTCTTATCCATGATCCAACTCTCTTATGTTTTATTTTCTATATAACTGAAGCTTTTTTCCATCTTTCAGAATTCTAGCTGGCTGCAGCTTCAGTGGTGATATTCCAGATGAGTTGGGCAATCTTGCAGAGCTGTCCTTCCTGTAAGATCTACCAAAATTATGCATGAATCAATTAATATGTCTGCAATTTATTCAAAACTAACTAATCTCCCTCTCTCTCTCTCTCTCTCTCTCTCAGGGCTCTCAACTCGAACAACTTCACTGGTAAGATACCTCCATCACTGGGTAAACTTTCCAAACTCTACTGGCTGGATCTAGCAGATAATCAGTTGACAGGACACCTCCCAATATCAACCTCCACTACCCCAGGCTTGGATCTCCTTCTCAAGGCTAAACACTTGTAAGTATTTCTTTTTTCCCCCCAAAACCCCAAATAATTCACCTCTGGTACGTGCAAAAATATTAGTAAGGATGAATGTACCTGCATCTTTTACAATTTTTGATTGGTGTTTGCACAAAACAATATTTTCGGGATAAATAACAATACATAGTTTGATTCTACGATCTTGCAGCCATTTCAACAAGAACCAGCTTTCAGGTATCATTCCAGCCAAACTTTTCAGCTCTGAGATGGTATTGATACACATGTAAGTTGATACCCCATGCATCGATTTGGTTTCAATATTTCTCTTGCTCCTTCTAAATGCGCATGGTTCTTTAATTACAGTTTGTTTGATGGAAATCAATTTTCTGGAGGTATCCCATCAACATTAGCACTTGTGCAGACTCTTGAGGTTCTGTGAGTAAAAACCACCTTAATTTAATAATCTTCTTCCGCTTTTCCTTAATGCACCTTTTTTTCTTCCTCTCTTTGACATTTCATTGGAGTTAAAATTATTCTTATTTGCAACAGTCGGCTTGATAGAAATGCTCTGACAGGAAATGTCCCATCGAATCTCAACAACCTTACAAACATCAATGAATTGTGGGTATTTAGTTCTTAACACTATGCACTGGTGTTGCTTTTAATATAATCTAATTGGTGGTTACTCTTACCTTTCTTCTTCATAATATATATATATATATATATACATATTTTTTTGTGCTTAGGAATTTAGCCCACAACAATCTGACAGGCCCTTTACCAATCTTATCTCAAATGAACTCCCTCAATTATGTGTAAGTGAATGGCATGGAGTTGCATTTCCAATTTTATTTTCCTATGGCCTTTTCTCTTGTACTGATGAATCCTCTCGGTGGCTTATTTTTAACAGGGACCTTAGTAACAACTTGTTTGACCCATCAGAAGCTCCCATTTGGTTCTCAACCTTACAATCACTCACCACTCTGTAAGTCTTTAGTAGGTTACAGATGGAAATACTCCCTGCATTTCTCCAAAAAAAGAAAAAAAAAAAAGAAAAAAGTAAATGAGAGATCTGATAAATTTGTTCAATTATAGTCATAACCTTATGTGATTGGTGCCCAGAGTTATGGAATATGGATCACTTCAAGGGCCTGTTCCACAAAAACTCTTCAGCTTTCCACAGATACAGCAAGTGTATGTTCTGATTTGACTTGGAGCATTAGAATTTGATAAAAATAATTTTGCGAAAGAGAAACTGTACGTTTGACAACTCTGTTCTTTCAAATGCTCAGGAAATTGAGGAGCAATGCATTTAATGACACGTTGAACATAGGTGAAAACATTAGCCCACAATTGCAGCTTGTTGATTTGCAAAACAACCAGATTTCCTCAGTAACATTGAGTTCAAGTTACACAAATACATTAATGTGAGAGAGCTCATCGCCCCTTACTCTTTTGAATGATATTTTGTATTTTCCTAATCATAAATCTTATGTGTCAATTTTTTGCACTTCAGACTAATAGGAAACCCAGTGTGTACCACTGCTCTCTCCAATACTAACTACTGCCAGCTTCAGCAACAAACTACAAAGCCTTATTCTACCAGCCTGGCTAATTGTGGAAGTAAATTATGTCCCCTTGATCAGAAGCTTAGTCCTCAGAGTTGTGAATGTGCCTATCCATATGAAGGGACATTATACTTCAGAGGACCTTTTTTCAGGGAACTGTCCAATGTGAATATGTTTCATTCACTGGAAATGAGCCTGTGGGTCAAACTGGGCCTCACTCCCGGATCAGTTTCTCTTCAAAATCCCTTCTTCAATAATGACGACTATCTTCAAGTACAACTGGCGCTCTTTCCACCAACAGGAAAATATTTTAATAGGTCAGAGATACAGAGAATTGGGTTTGAATTGAGTAATCAAACTTATAAGCCACCTCCAGAGTTTGGACCCTATTATTTTATTGCATCTCCATATGCTTTCCCAGGTAGTTCAAATCACATCCGTACTCTCTCTCTCTCTCTCTCTCTCTCTCTCTCTCTCAGCTGAGAAAATTATATCTTTACCCTTGAATGCAAATTTAGTGCTAGAGTATTGAACTGATAACATAAATTTTCTGCAGCCACACATGGAGGAACTTCTGTTAGCACTGGTGTAATAGCTGGGATAGCAATTGGCTGTGCCATTTTGGTTCTGGGGCTCATGGGAGTAGGCACATATGCTATTCAGCAAAAGAAACGTGCAGAAAAAGCCATTGGATTAAGTAAACCATTTGGTAATTAATACATAAATCACTGCTCTTGGATTGATTGGGTTGTTCAAAAATCAGGCATCTGTATGTTGGAAGATGAAACACCAGACATTTGTTGGCTTATATCATTAATCTTCTCTCTCTTCCAGCTTCCTGGGCACCAAGTGGCAAAGATAGTGGGGGTGCACCACAATTAAAGGGAGCAAGATGGTTCTCTTATGATGAACTCAAAAAGTGCACCAATAATTTCTCTGAAAGTAATGAGATAGGATCCGGAGGCTATGGCAAGGTAAATGTCCCACTATCTAGTTGAGATTTGTGAAAATTTTAGCTTCTAGTCATTGGTTTCTGTTTTTCTAATTTTCTCTTTAGGTTTATAGAGGGATTCTCTCTGATGGACAAGTTGTGGCAATCAAAAGAGCTCAGCACGGATCAATGCAGGGTGGACTTGAGTTCAAGAATGAAATTGAGATGCTTTCCCGAGTTCATCACAAGAATCTCGTTGGACTTGTGGGTTTTTGTTTTGAACAAGGAGAGCAGATGCTGGTCTACGAATTTATGCCAAATGGAGCTCTTAGGGAGAGCTTGTCAGGTACATTCACCTTAATTAGTTAAGTTAATCAAAAGGGCAGGTACACGAATGAAGTGAAACAAAAACAATGCTGGTTTAGACAAGATAATATGTTCTAATAGTTAAAGTAGGCTATTGTTGCATATTAGGTTGTAGAACTTTTTTTTGCAGCATGCTTGAATTACTCCTTAGGGGTGGATCCAAAGGTGGCCTTGGTGAGGTTCCATGTCATCGAAAAAAAAAATCCCTTTTTTTGATTGTGAATATATCCACAATGAGAGTTCCCTTTGGTAAATCATAAAATACTTGATACCCACCTCTTTTAAAATGTCTAATAGGACTGTTTGCATAAATATGAGTTGTAGGGAGATCTGGCATTCATCTTGATTGGAAGAGAAGACTCCGCATTGCTCTTGGCTCAGCTAGAGGACTAGCTTACCTGCATGAGCTTGCTAATCCTCCTATAATCCATAGAGATGTTAAGTCCACCAATATTCTGTTGGATGAAAACTTAACAGCAAAGGTTGCAGATTTTGGCTTGTCTAAGCTGGTATCAGACAGTTCAAAAGGGCATGTTTCAACTCAAGTTAAAGGCACGCTGGTAATTATTACCCCTGAGTCTGTTATTCTACAGATTTCTTCATTCTGATATGTTCAATGCACAGTTACCTTTTCTCCCTGCATTTGCATGCGAAGGAGTCAAATGAAATTAAATCTATTGATGCAAATCTTTGTCTGAGCGATAATATTGAGTCCATGCTAGTTGCTTAACCAAATGATGATCCTCGACTCAACCTCCTTAATAAAGCATCCTAGTAAAATAATGTGCATTAATATATGCATACCTTCATCATAATTACAAGGAATGAGGCCAACATATTTTTAAATTCGAAAGTGAAATAAATACATGTAGGCATATAGATGGGCATACAAACATGCGTGCGCACACACACATGCTTGTATAAACATGCTGACAGACGTGAGTTTTAGTTAACTAAATTGGTAAAGTCTCTTGTTGTTGAATAAAAAATTTAGGGTTCGATCTTCATCTACACTAGAAAACTAACTAGTGCTTTGATCTGATGATAAAAAGTAATCATCCGGAGCGAATGTCAAAAGGTTTAAACTATTTTTATATAATAATAAAAAATAAAAATAAAAAAACATGCTGATAGACAATGCATCAAGTATTTAGTTAATATCATTTGCTTGTTCTAAAAAAAAAAAAAAAAAAAAAAAAAAAAAAAAACCTCATGTACTACCTAATTCTGTATCTCTTGGTATTTTCCAATTTCTCATACCCCATGAAGTATGAAAATCAAACAGGCTCAAAACTCATGAGATTTATTTGTGTCTGCACACCACTTTTCTATGTATTTATTTATATATGTGCACTACTTCTGTTGGAGATAATGAGCTAGATGAAATGTCTTATGCAAGTTGTAAGCACTCCAAGATGCTTTAATCAAAATTTTGCTACTTTAACACTTTTCCATTTAAATTTCTCAAAACAAGCTCTTCCAGTGTAAACATATCATTTGATGACTTTCCCTCCTAACTGAAAGATGTAGGTCATGACTTCCCTTCCAAACACAACAAGAGGCTTTAATAAAAAAAAAATTGCGACTTAAACTATAGCTGATTACTATGCTAAATTGATCATTTGAACCATTAAGATGTTGGGAATATCACTAAGCATTGGAACTTCTTGTTGGCATTTTCTCAGGTTTGATATTATGAGGTTTTTCTTTGGGAATTGAGTTGGCAGTTTTCAGGTTTAATTTAATGAGGTTTTTCTTTGGGAATTGAATAAATCTCAAATTTTTTTACTTAAGATTTCAATTAAACATACCTAGTTCCTCTTCACTTTTTCCTCCCTAAATTTGTTGGTATTAAAATCCTTACAAATTTTTCTTATAAAATTGTGTTTGAGTTCTTCTGCTCTATTTAACTTACTGGCAGTAGAGTTGGTTATTGCCTATGGAAGTGAGCAGTTTTAAGATTTTCAGTGATTGATATAGCTTCTGCATAATGTTTGTGGTAGATTGGTTAAAGATAATGGATGATGGGTAGACTAATAAGTAATTAGGATGATGAAAGGTCATGATATCAGAGAGAGAGAGAGAGAGAGAGAGAGAACCGGTAGTTATTGAAGGCAGATGCTTGAAGAAGTGGAACTCACTGCAAGTAATAGAAAGTTGTGGCCAACAAATTGGTAGATTAGATGTCTCATCTCATGTCTATATGTAATGAATGTAGATTCTCCATTCACAAGAAATTCTGTTGAATTTTTGTTCACAAAATGGCTTCTTCTTGCAGGGTTATTTGGATCCTGAATACTACATGACGCAACAGTTAACTGAGAAGAGTGACGTGTACAGTTTTGGAGTGGTTATGCTTGAACTGGTAACAGCCAAGCAACCGATTGAGAAAGGAAAGTACATTGTCCGTGAGGTGCGAATGGTGATGGATAAGTATGATGAAGAGCACTATGGCTTGAGGGACATGATTGATTCATCCATTATAAACACGGCTAGTCTTTTAGGGTTTGGGAGGTTCTTGGAGTTGGCCATGCAATGCGTTGAAGATTCAGCTGCAGACCGTCCTACAATGAGTGAAGTGGTAAAGACACTTGAGACTATTTTACATAACGATGGGATGACTACAAACTCAACGTCCGCATCCTCATCCGCCACTGACTTTGGAGCTTCAAATGGTGCCTTTAAGCATCCTTACAATGATACTTTACCAAAAAAGAATATTATTAGTGACAGCAATGCCAATGCCTTTGATTACAGTGGTGGATACACACTTTCAGCAAAAGTCGAACCCAAGTAGCACATACGGTTTCTGTTCTACATTTTTCTCTTCATTTTGCTTTTCACAGATTGAAGCGTCACATGTTCACAAATATTTGTTTGCATATTGATATGGGAAAAATTTAGAAGACTTGAACGTTGGCTTTGTTACTACTCGACCAACCTTCTAAATTGTTGATTATGTAGATGTAGTGATATAGTTTAGTATTTTATTCTTATTTTTATATAGACTAGTATTATTCTAGACGCACCAATTAATATGAAAATGTTTTCAAATATTGTTCATTTAAAAATTACAAAAATTAAAAGGTGGCTTGGGTGGCACCGACCTAAATACTCTAATCCTAAGTTGATGAAGACCTCACAAAAAGACTCTTTATGGAGATGGGCAATGTTTATTTCACACTAGTTATGTGTTACAACTGTACACACCTTTTTTTTTTTTGCACTAATTTTTTTTTTTTTTTTGCACTAAAATTGTAAGTCACGATTTTAGTTCCAAACTTTTTTGGAGAGAGTAATAGAGTTCAATTGAGTTTTGTGTTTGGAGTTTATCACTCCAGATCAAGTTGCTGCAGGATAATTTTGTTCTTCCGCTTTGTATTATAGTGTTTTACCTTTTTGTAATATGTATGATAATTACAAATTTTATGGGAGTCCACTAGTACTAAAGACTTAAGAGTAATAGGTTTAATGTTTTTGTGTTTTACCTTATTGTAGTATGTGTGGATTTCGGTTATTTCAACTGGTAAAATCTCTAATGGTTGAATAAGAGATCTAGGATTCAATCCCTTCCTACACCAAAAACCGATTAGTATCTTGGTCTATATATAAAGAGCTATCATAAAAAACTGACATCATAAGTTGAAACTCTCTTAAAAAAAAAAAAAAAACCATAATGTAATTTGTATGATAATTACAGATTTTATGGAAGTCCACTAGTTAAAGTAATTATATATATATATATATATTAGGTATAAATGCATTTTTAGTCCCTACATTTTGACTTTTTTCCATTTTAGTCTATACATTTTATTTTTACCACTTTTAGTCCATAAACTAATTAACGCCCTTCATTTTAGTCCTTCAAGCCCCATTCCATCACCAATTAATGGGGAAACTGATGGGATTAATAAAAAATTATTTTTTTTACACGCTGGTGAATAAAATATCTTCTTCTTCTTCTCTCTCTCTTCGGTCTCTCATCTCCTCTCTCTTTCATTACGTCTCTCTCCCTTCTCTCTCTTGTTCTACACTCTCATCTCTTCAAACCCACCATGGCCAGACCCACCATCACCAAGCTAGGTTGGAGCCACTTACCATTCCCTGACCCAAGTCCTCAAAAATTTCAACAAAATCCGCTTCCTTCCAATCGAGCTTTCCAACGGCGAATCAGGTATCAAGGATGGGGTTTTGCTTAATTGGCGTGCCGATTTTGGCTCCACCCTCGACGATTATGTCATTCTTGGCTCCAGAACGATTTTTTGCTCCCTTACCAGTGCCGCCAATTTTGGGTATTTGTTGTGTTTGTGGGTGAAAATTGTGTGGCTTCACAGTGGGTTAGCGATGGAGATTGCGGTGGGTTAATGATGGAGATTACAATTCTCTCTCCCTAGTTGAAGGCGGCTGTAGCATGGATTTTGCCGCCGTAGGTAGGTTGCTCTCTTCTCTCTCAGACTCTCACTCTCTGAGGATCGGTATGGATGGGTTATGATTTGTTGTCGTATGTCAGTTTTTGATGGGTTGTGATTTATGTGGGAGTGGGTTTTAGGTCGATGGGTGGTGGCGACGCGGTGTGGTGGTTGCTACAGTGGGGTTTGGGTTTGGGTTTTGTATTTGTTGTGATTTTCTGGGTTGATTTGGGTAGTGCAATAGTGGTGGTGTGGTGGTTGTGTTGTCAATGATGGTGGTGGTCGGTGGTGCAACAATGGTGTTGTTGATGATGGTGGTGGGAGGTTTTGTTGTTGGTGTTGTTGATGATGAGAGATCGAAGAAAGAGAGAAGAAGAAGAAGAAATTTTATTCACCAACGTGTAAAAAAAAAAAAAATTTTATTAATCTCGTCAGTTTCTCCGCTAATTGGTGACGGAATGGGGCTTGAAGGATTAAAATGAAGGGCGTTAATTGGTTTAGGGACTAAAAGTGGTAAAAATAAAATGTAGGGACTAAAATGGAAAAAAGTCAAAATATAAGGACTAAAAATGCATTTACGCCTATATATTAATAGGTAAATTTGAGAGAAAATCTAATTATATTTCAAATTGAAATTTAATTAGAGTATAATTTTGCACCACGTGTCCTATCTAATCTAAGATTTTAATTTTTGTGTCAAGTGCCTATGCACCTACTTTCACGCTCCAAACTCGATACTTGGATTTATGATCATGACCGGCATGCTAATATCAAGCCTAAACCTGATATTAATAAGAACCAACTTAACTTTTACAAAACTTTTATAAAAGTTTTTCTCTTTCTTTTCATTCTTGTTTCTTTTCTTCTTTATATAACTTTTCACTTGACATTCAGAGTATCTACACTGTACTAAAAAATAATATAATCCACAAATTACTCAAATTCTAAATTTCACATAATACATCTCTGAATATTTTGAGGTACACTACTTTCTTTAGATCCTAAATTACACAATACTACAAAGCTAAACATTAAATTGCTAATTTGGGACCTATACTTTTAAAACTAAAACCAGCTCCTTCCAAAACTCAACTAAGGCTCTCTCTGCTCCAAATCAAAACCTGTTGACTGAAAAATAATAGGGTAAACTGTGAAGCCCAGTAAAGGTAAGATATATGAGAATTTAATAAGGATGCATGAAAATCAATTCATTTCCTTTTATAATTGCTCAGATAGGAGAACATCTTTTCATGCATAGTATTTTATACTATTTATAATAATAACTTATACGCTTCTCGTAAGAAAATAATTGTTTTCATTTTTCTTATCAGAATAATATTATCAAAACCTTTGAGATTGAATTTTTTTTATTTCTTACAAAGTCACCATATATATTTTCATTACAAAATAATCATTTTAACTTAAAATCAGATAATCGATAACTTTGTCTTAAACTGGAAGCATCTTAAAGAATAATAAAACTTCCATTCATAAATTTCTTCTTGTAAAATATTATAACTTTCATAATTATAAAACTTATCGTTTCATAAAGAAAAAAAAATATCTGATAATTTCTTAACATAAACTTGTACTTTCTTCAGAAACTTTATCTTTATAGCATAACAGAATTTCAGAAACTTTTATCTTTAATGAACAGCTTTCTTTTCATCAGAAACTTCTTCTTTTCATGAGAGCTTTTAACTTTCCACAGTGCATTTAACAAAATAATTCTCTCATGATTAATAACATAATATAGCTGTTCATAAATAACTTATTGGTTAGTCCATATCTGATAAGTCTGTACTTATTTGGGAGGCTTCTAACACCACAGTGCTAGGCATCCAGCATTCTCCACAATGCCAAGTATTCTCGGGATCACATCATCATACATATCTTCCAACCATGGGGGTAGGTTGGCTTCCTCCACAAGTTGACTGCAACCAACAAGGGAGGGTACAGCAGAGCCAGTCCCACTTAATGGCCAATCATATAACGTTTTCCATGGAAAGCCAGTAATTAACCCCTATTGGCAGAGTTCAGATCACCAGAGAATATAACCTAAAAAAATTTCATACTTATTTATCATATTGAAATTTATAGTTTGCATTACATTTCACAATAATAGCATTTCTATTGTTTTCTTTAATCATCATGTTCGTGGAATTAGTAATAGCATCAATATGCTTAAATCATATACATAAGGTTTCGAAAGCTCACGAACATAATCTACTTTAAAATAACCTCATGACTTACCAAATACTCATATAATTTATCCCTCACGAACATAATCCCTTACTTGTTACTATCCATTATTCCTTATCGTAAACTTATACATTCATCCTAAAACTTATCTCTTAGAATCAAGGAAATCCTAATCCCACCTCAAAGAGGTTCCCACAAACATATCATGCATACATCAACAAATGACGTACCAAACTAAAGAAAACCATCATTCTCATATTTATATCATATCTCCATAGGAGCCAACTTCATTTCAAAAGGTACTTGGAGCTTGGGGTAATAATGCATGCATAAATATAAACTCTTTTAAGTATTGTCATGTAACCATAAACACTCTTAAGGAAACATATAGCATGTTCAACAAAACAGCTTCATAAATATAACCGTCGAATGGTTTAGAACCCCTCCTTTAAGTACTAAACCTTAAACCAACTTATACAAAATTACTCTATGATCCAGACACATCATATGATGAGCATAATAAATCACAGCTCAAATCATTCACCATAACTTTAGAATTAAATCCTCAAAGTTAGGCATGTCCCTTACTGTTTACTGTTTCATTCCAGAAGCATATACTTTACTTATAAAATACAAATGGACTACCAATTCACATCCAAACCTCATGAAATTTTACAGAGCAACTCCCCTATATGTCCAGTATATACCACAAATATTTCGTAGTCAAAGCATAAAACCATAATTTACTAAAAATCATACAATACAGCATACCCAAATCTGTCCTGACAGAATTTCCTGCACTTTAGAAATTAAACCATTATTTTTATATAGACCAAAATACTGTGAGACAACTTCCATAACAACCGTATGTGTCTTAGCTTTCACAGAAAATAACCCTAGCATCCAATTTCACTATATACAATTTAATACATAATTTATCATGCATAAACACGGAATCTGTCACAGTGACAGCTTTGCAACATTTTTTTTGTAAATTCACTAACAATTATCAAAGGATGGTATTTTCATATGGGGATTTTTATGTACTCATTAAACATGTTAGAAAACACTTATATATGGTCATTTAACCATTTTATAGCAAAATTAAATACAATAAAAATGTCAGTAGTAACATCAATAGTACTCCTCCTAACTTTTTCTCACTTCCTTAATCATATACTATCATTAATTAGTAAAAACTCTTATCTACCTTCAACAATTCACCAACATAGTTTCAAAGCTTCTTAAAACAGCATATATATATATATATATATATCTTGGGGAGATAAACACCTTGGGGAGTTTCCTTGAGTAATTAAGATAATATATAGAGACACACTTTAACCCAAAAGGCCTAAGCCCAATGGGTATGTGCTCAATTATGTGTTGACACCCCATTTTGCAACCATCATTTAACCTCACCGGGAGGGTAAAATGGTAAGTTTGATTTGGAAATATGCATCTTAATTCTGGTCATTAGATTTTTAATCTCATTTCATCAAAATGATCTTGATGTTGTAACGATCAAATCGACTGGTCATAAGCCCTAATCAGACCATCAGATTGAAAGTTATCATCAAATCAAGTTTTAATGGCCGAAGTGCACTATCACAAATTGAGTCTGACTATATGTGATTATGAACAATTGATTCCAATTGGTTATAATTCTAATCAATTTGAGATCAATGATGTGTCATAATTTGATTGGTTAGGATTACATTTTATAGTGAGGTTGCATACACCTAATTAATTAGATAGTTAAACATTAATTATTCAATGAGTAATTTGTGTAATTATCTTTTAATTAGAGTAAATTTGGAACCAATTAAGTCTGAAATGGGAGTGATTGGAGCCATTTAATGTTAATTGGGAGCTAATTTGGGACCTATTAATGTTAATTGTGCTGAAACTATTTTCTAACAAATGACCTCTTTTCACCATTTCATCAATATCTCTTATAACATTTTGAATCTGTGAATGAGATTAATTTTCCCAGAAACTAGACATCCGGGGCTTCAATTTGAGCACAAGAACGAGGCAATTCCGATCAGAATTGAGTCAGATATGATTTTTTGAAGTTAGCTCTACAAGCTGTTACAGCAGCTACGGGAAAACCGAATTTTGGCTTGTTCCTCACTCCTACCAATCTTTCCATTTAATGCACCAGATTTTCCCTAAGGCTAAAATGAGGTCTAGGTTCATAATCCTTGTCAACTCTCATTAAATAGCCTTCCATTCATATTCCCCTCACTACTACTATATAAACCCTCCCTCTCATTCATTCCAGGACACAAAAAAACCCCCTCTCTTCTCCTCTCTTGACTTCTAGTGAAGTAGAGTAGTCTTGTCATATCTTGGTCTTCCTGAGACTCAAGGTATTGAGTGAGACTCACTCTCCCTCTCCTAATTCTTTTTCTTTCCTCTACCCTTAGGACCTCCACCAAGAATCTCCTCCTCCACCGTATGGATCTTGCATGAAGGTATAATCCCTTTCCTTAACTTGTTTTTTATGTTGCCATGATGAGAGTTTAAGATTAAAGCATGATAGTAACTATTTAAATTCCCTCGAATATCTTTGAATGTTCTTAATTGTTCTTATATGTTCTTCGCATGTTCTTGGTTGTTCATCACATGTTCATGCGTATCATTAGTTTTAATCTTAAATCCACATCAAAAATATGAAAAACATGTTTGTCTAATATTTCTTTTAAATCCTTGAATCTAGGTTATCACCATTCACACACATTCACTAGAATTTAGTTTTCAATCTAAATGTAATGCTCAATAAATTGAATTAGGATTTATCACATGCACACACATTAAATTCAACATGTAAATTGATTGACATATTGGATGATATGATATGATTGTTGGCCACCATAGTCTAGAAGACCGGTTTCGCCGGGCAAGGTGGGTGCCTAACACCTTCCCACCTTGTAACATAGCCTCCGAACTTAGATCAAGGGTTAGTAGATCAAATGCTTATCCATGTAATTTTCGATTTTTAGATTGTAACTAGGAAACAAAGCCATGTACTTTATCTTAGATTGTATCTAGGACCAAAGCCATGTAATTTCCTATGTTCAATGTAAATTCAATTTCAAATTAATAAAATGATGAATTTTTCAATTATGGTTTTCTTATTTATTCTAACAATTAAATAAGTGGCGACTCCATTGTAAAACCCTTAATCTAAAGGGGAAAATATAACTAGTCAAATCTCCATTTTGAGAGGCAATAACACGACTCCACCCATTTACGTGGGTTTGGCCCAACACCTATAAAAAAGGGGGCCGGGGGCGCGGTCTCTCACATTATGTTATATTAACTACTCATTCTCCTCATCATTATTCAATGTGGGACGTCACTCACACGTGTAACCCAACAATCTCCCCCTCACGTGTGAGTCTGCCTCTCTATGGGCTTCAAGACCTCTCTGTGGGCCATGATCAAGTCCTACTCACTCCCCCTTGACTAATGAGCTTTTCACTTCATCAATGCGTCATCCATGGGTCTCTCGTACGCTATCCATGGAAACCACGTGTCAACCCCGCATGCACATCCATGGAAACTCCGCACATCCATATCCATGGGAACATTGCATCACACCATTATTTAACACCATTAGCAATATTCCAGGATTTTTGTGTGTGGGCCGTTTAGGCTTTCTCTATCCCCGCTGGGTAGGGAACATGAACACCTCACCACCTTCGCCGAAAACCACCATGGGCTCTGATACCACTTGTTGGGGAGATAAACACATTGGGGAGCTTCCTTGAGTAGTTTATGTAACATATAGAGACACACTTTAACCCAAAAGGCCTAACCCCAAAGGGTATGTGCTCAATTATGTTATATTAACTACTCATTCTTCTCATCTTTATTCAATGTGGGACTTCACTCACACGTGTAACCCAACAATCTCCCCCTCACGTGTAAGTCTGCCTCTCTATGGGCGTCAAGACCTCTCTATGGGCTACGAACAAGTCCTACTCACTCCCTCTTGACTAATGGGCTTTTCACTTTATCAACGCGTCGTCTATGGGTCTCTCGTACGCCATCCATGGAAACAACGTGTCAACCCTGCACGCACATCCATGGAAACTTCCCACATCCATATCCATGGGAATCTCGCACCACACCATTATTTAACACCATTAGCAATATTCTAGGATTTTTGTGTGTGGGCCATTTAGGCTTTCTCTGTCCCCGCTGGGTAGGGATCATGAACACCTCACCACCTTCGCCGCACATGATTTCGTTGGGGAGATAAACGTCTTGAGGAGCTTCCTTGAGTAATTAATATAACATATAGCGACACACTTTAACCCAAAAGGTCTAAGCCCAATGGGTATGTGCACAATTATGTTATATTAACAACTCATTCTTCTCATCTTTATTCAATGTGGGACTTCACTCACACGTGTAACCCAACAATCTCCCTTTCATATGCGAGTCTGCCTCTCTATGGGCGTCAAGACCTCTATGTGGGCCATGAACAAGTCCTGCTCACTCCCCCTCGACTAATGGACTTTTCACTTCATCAACGCGTCATCAATGGGTCTCTCGTACGCCATCCATGGGAACCACGTGTCAATCTCGCTCGCACATCCATGGGAACCCCGCACGTCCATATCCATGGGAACCTCACATCACACCATTATTTAACATCATTAGCAATATTCCAGGATCTTTTGTGTGTGGGTCGTTTAGGCTTTCTCTGTCCCCGCTAGATAGGGACCATAAACACCTTACCACCTTCGCCACACACTACCATGCGCTCTGATACCACTTGTTGGGGAGATAAACACCTTGAGGAGTTTCCTTGAGTAATTAATATAATATATAGAGACACATTTTAACCCAAAAGGCCTAAGCCCAATGGGTATGTGCTCAATTATGTTATATTAACTACTCATTCTTCTCATCTTTATTCAATGTGGGACTTCACTCACACGTGTAACCCAACAATCTCCCCTACATGTGTGAGTCTGCCTCTATGTGAGCTTCAAGACCTCTATGTGGGCCATGAACAAGTCCTACTCACTCTCCCTTGACTAATGGACTTTTCACTTTATCAACGCGTCATCAAGGGGTCTCTCGTACGCCATCCATGGGAACCACGTGTCAACCCCGCACGCACGTCCATGGGAACTCCGCATGTCCATATCCAAGGGAACCTCGCATCACACCATTATATAACACCATTAGCAATATTCCAATATCTTTTGTGTGTGGGCCATTTAGGCTTTCCCTGTCCCCGCTGGGTAGGGACCATGAACACCTCACTACCTTCGCCGCACATGATCTTGTTGGGGAGATAAACACCTTGGAGAGCTTCCTTGAGTAATTAATATAATATATAGAGAGACACTTTAACCCAAAAGGCTTAAGCCCAATAGGTATGTGCTCAATTATGTTATATTAACTATTCATTCTTTTCATTTTTATTCAATGCGGGACTTCACTCACACAAGTAACCCAACAATCTCCCCCTCATGTGCGAGTCTGGATCACTACGGGCTTCAAGACCTCTATGTGGGCCATGAACAAGTCCAACTCACTCCCCCTTGACTAATGGACTTTTCACTTCGTCAACGCGTCATCCACGGGCCTCTCGTATGCCATCCACGGGAACCACGTGTAAACTCTGCACGTCCATATCCATGGGAACCTCGCATCACACCATTATTTAACACCATTAGCAATATTCCAGGATCTTTTGTGTGTGGGCTGTTTAGGCTTTTTCTGTCCCCGCTTGGTAGGGACTATGAACACCTTACCACCTTCGCTGCACACCACCATGGGCTCTGATACCACTTGTTGTGGAGATAAACACCTTGGGGAGCTCACTTGAGTAATTAATATAATATATAGAGACACACTATAATCCAAAAGGCCTAAGCCCAATGGGTATGTGCTCAATTATGTTATATTAACTACTCATTCTTTTCATCTTTATTCAATGTGGTACTTCACTCACACGTGTAACCCAACAATCTCCCCCTCACTTGTGAGTCTGCCTCTCTATGGGCTTCAAGACCTCTCAGTGGGCTATGAACAAGTCCTACTTACTCCCCTTTGACTAATGGGCTTTTCTCTTTATCAACGCATCATCTCTGGGTCTCTCGTACATCATCTGTGAAAACCACGTGTCAACCCCGTGCGTACATCCATGGGAACTCCGCACGTCCATATCCATGGGAACTTCGCATCACACCATTATTTAACACCATTAGCAATATTCCAGGATTTTTGTGTGTGGGCCGTTTAGGTTTTCTCTGTCCCCGCTGGGTAGGGACAATGAACACCTCACCACTTTCACCAAACATGAACTTGTTGGGGAGATAAACACCTTGGAGAGCTTCCTTAAGTAATTAATATAATATATAGAGACACACTTTAACTCAAAAGGCCTAAGCCCAATAGGTATTTGCTCAATTAAGTTATATTAACTACTCATTCTTCTCATCTTTATTCAATGTGGGACTTCACAAACACGTGTAACCCAAAACTCTCACCCTCACGTGTGAGTCTGCCTTTCTATGGGTTTCAAGACATCTCTGTGGGCTACGAACAAGTCCTACTCACTCCCCCTTGACTAATGGACTTTTCACTTCGTCAACGCGTCATCTAGGGGCCTCTCGTTCGCCATCCATGGGAACCACGTGTGAACTCTGCACATCCATATCCATGGGAACCTCGCATCACACCATTATTTAACACCATTAGCAATATTCCAGGATCTTTTATGTGTGGGCTGTTTAGGCTTTTTCTGTCCCCGCTGGGTAGGGACCATGAACACCTTACCACTTTCGCTGCACACCACCATGGGCTCTGACACCACTTGTTGTGGAGATAAACACCTTGGGGAGCTTGCTTGAGTAATTAATATAATATATAGAGACACACTTTAACCCAAAAGGCCTAAGCCAAATGGGTATGTTCTCAATTATGTTATATTAACTATTCATTCTTCTCATCTTTATTCAATGTGGGACTTTACTCACACGTGTAACCCAACAATCTCCCCCTGACTTGTGAGTCTGCCTCTCTATGGGCTTCAAGACCTCTCTGTGGGCTCTGAACAAGTCCTACTTACTCCCCTTTGACTAATGGGCTTTTCTCTTTATCAACGCATCATCCATGGGTCTTTCATACGTCATCCGTGAAAACCACGTGTCAACCCCGTGCGCACATCCTTGGGAACTCCACACGTCCATATCCATGGGAACCTCGCATCACACCATTATTTAACACCATTAGCAATATTTTAGGATTTTTGTGTGTGGGCCGTTTAGGTTTTCTCTGTCCCCGCTGGTAGTTTAGGTTTTCTCTGTCCCCGCTGGTAGGGACAATGAACACCTCACCACCTTCGTCGCACATGAACTTGTTGTGGAGATAAACACCTCAGAGAGCTTCCTTAAGTAATTAATATAATATATAGAGGCACACTTTAACCCAAAAGGCCTAAGCCCAATAGGTATTTGCTCAATTAAGTTATATTAACTACTCATTCTTCTCATCTTTATTCAATGTGGGACTTCACTCACGCGTGTAACCCAAAAATCTCACCCTCACGTGTGAGTCTGCCTCTCTATGGGCTTCAAGACCTCTCTGTGGGCTATGAACAAGTCTTACTCACTCTCCCTTGACTAATGGACTTTTTACTTTGTCAACGCATTATCCATAGGCCTCTCGTTCGCCATCCATGGGAACCACGTGTCAACTCTGCACATCCATATCCATGGGAACCTCGCATCACACCATTATTTAACACCATTAGCAATATTCCAGGATCTTTTGTGTGTGGGCCGTTTAGACTTTTTCTGTTTCTGCTGGGTAGGGACCATGAACACCTTACCACCTTCGCCGCATACCACCATGGGCTCTGATACCACTTGTTGTGGAGATAAACACCTCGGCGAGCTTTCTTGAGTAATTAATATAATATATAGAGACACACTTTAACCCAAAAGGCCTAATCCCAATGGGTATGTGCTCAATTATGTTATATTAACTACTCATTCTTCTCATCTTTATTCAATATGGGACTTCACTCACACGTGTAACCCAACAATCTCCCCCTGACTTGTAAGTCTGCCTCTCTATGGGCTTCAAGACCTCTCTGTGGGCTCCAAACAAGTCTTACTTACTCCCCTTTGACTAATGGGCTTTCCTCTTTATCAACGCGTCATCCATGGGTCTCTCGTACGCCATCCATGGAAACCACGTGTCAACCCCGCGCGCACATCCATTGGAACTCCGCACATCCATATCCGTGGGAACCTCGCATCACACCAATATTTAACACCATTGGCAATATTCTAGGATTTTTTAGTGTGGGCCGTTTAGGTTTTCTCTGTCCCCACTGGGTAGGGACAATGAACATCTCAACACCTTCGCCGCACATGATCTTGTTGGGGAGATAAACACCTTGGGGAGCTTGCTTGAGTAATTAATATAATATATAGGGACACACTTTAACCCAAAAGGCCTAAGCCCAATGGGTTTGTGCTCAATTATGTTATATTAACTACTCATTCTTCACATTTTTATTCAATGTGGGACTTCACTCACACGAGTAACCCAACAATCTCCTCCTTACGTGTGAGTTTGCATCTCTATGGGCTTCAAGACCTCTATGTGGGCCATGAACAAGTCCTACTCACTCCCTCTTGACTAATGGACTTTTCACTTCGTCAACGCGTGATCCACGGGCCTCTCGTACGCCATCCACGGGAACCACATGTCAACTCTGCACGTCCGTATCCATGGGAACCTCGCATCACACCATTATTTAACACCATTAGTAATATTTCAGGATCTTTTGTGTGTGGGCTGTTTAGGCTTTTTCTGTCCCCGCTGGGTAGGGACCATGAACACCTTACCACCTTCGCTGCACACCACCATGGGCTCTGACACCACTTGTTGTGGAGATAACACCTTAGGGAGCTTGCTTGAGTAATTAATATAATATATAGAGACACACTTTAACCCAAAAGGCCTAAGCTCAATGGATATGTGCTCAATTATGTTATATTAACTACTCATTCTTCTCATCTTTATTCAATGTGGTACTTCACTCACACGTGTAACCCAACAATCTCCCCCTCACTTATGAGTCTGCCTCTCTATGGGCTTCAAGACCTCTCTGTGGGGTATGAATAAGTCCTACTTACTCCCCTTTGACTAATGGGCTTTTCTCTTTATCAACGCATCATCCATGGGTCTCTCGTACGTCATCCGTGAAAACCACGTGTCAACCCTGTGCGCACATCCATGGGAACACCGCACGTCCATATCCATGGGAACCTCGCATCACACCATTATTTAACACCATTAGCAATATTCCAGGATCTTTTGTATGTGGGCCGTTTAGACTTTTCCTGTTCCTGCTGGGTAGGGACCATGAACACCTTACCACCTTCGCCGCATACCACCATGGGCTCTGATACCACTTGTTGTGGAGATAAACACCTCGGCGAGCTTTCTTGAGTAATTAATATAATATATAGAGACACACTTTAACCCAAAAGGCCTAATCCCAATGGGTATGTGCTCAATTATGTTATATTAACTACTCATTCTTCTCATCTTTATTCAATATGCGACTTCACTCACACGTGTAACCCAACAATCTCCCCCTGACTTGTAAGTTTGCCTCTCTATGGGCTTCAAGACCTCTCTGTGGGCTCTAAACAAGTCCTACTTACTCCCCTTTGACTAATGGGCTTTCCTCTTTATCAACGCGTCATCCATGGGTCTCTCGTACGCCATCCATGGAAACCACGTGTCAACCCCGCGCGCACATCCATTGGAACTCCGCACATCCATATCTGTGGGAACCTCGCATCACACCAATATTTAACACCGTTAGCAATATTCCAGGATTTTTGTGTGTGGGCCGTTTAGGTTTTCTCTGTCCTCGCTGGGTAGGGACAATGAACACCTCACCACCTTCGCCGCACATGATCTTGTTGGGGAGATAAACACCTTGGAGAGCTTCCTTAAGTAATTAATATAATATATAGAGACACACTTTAACGCAAAAGGCCTAAGCCCAATAGGTATTTGCTCAATTAAGTTATATTAACTACTCATTCTTCTCATCTTTATTCAATGTGGGACATCACTCACATGAGTAACACAACAATCTCCCCCTCGCATGTGAGCCTGCCTTTCTATTGGCTTCATGACCTCTATGTGGGCCATGAACAAGTCCTACTCACTCCCCCTTGACTAATGGACTTTTCACTTCGTCAACGCATCATCCATGGGCCTCTCGTACGCCATCCACGGGAACCACGTGTCAAGTCTGCACGTCCATATCCATGGGAACCTCGCATCACACCATTATTTAACACCATTAGCAATATTCCCGGATCTTTTGTGTGTTGGCCGTTTAGGCTTTTTCTGTCCCCGCTGGGTAGGGACCATGAACATCTTACCACCTTCGCCGCACCCCATTATGGGCTCTGATATCACTTGTTATGGAGATAAACACCTTGGGGAGCTTCCTTGAGTAATTAATATAATATATAGAGACACACTTTAACCCAAAAGGCTTAAGCCAAGTGGGTATATGCTCAATTATGTTATATTAACTACTCATTCTTCTCATCTTTATTCAATGTGGGACTTCACTCGCACATGTAACCCAACAATCTCCCCTTCACGTGTAAGTTTTCCTCTCTATGGGCTTCAAGACCTCTATGTGGGCTATGAACAAGTCCTACTCACTCCCCCTTGACTAATGGACTTTTTACTTCATCAACGCGTCATCCATGGGTCTCTTGTACGCTATCCCTGGGAACCACGTGTCAACTCCGCAAGCACAACCATGGGAACTCCACATGTCCATGTCCATGGGAACCTCGCATCACACCATTATTTAACACCATTAGCAATATTCCAGTATCTTTTGTGTGTGAGTCGTTTAGGCTTTCTCTGTCCCCGCTGGGTATGGACCTTGAACACCTCACCACCTTCGCCGCACGCCACCACGGGCTCTGGTACCATTTGTTGGGGAGATAAACACCTTGGGGAGCTTCCTTATGTTGTTAATATAACATATAGAGACACACTTTAACCCGAAAGGCCGAAGCCCAATGGGTATATGCTCAATTATGTTATATTAACTTCTCATTTTTCTCATTTTTATTCAATGTGAGACTTCACTCACACGTGTAACCCAACAATCTCCCCCTCACGTGTGAGTTTGCCTTTTTATGGGCTTCAAGACCTCTCTGTGGGCTATGAACAAGTCCTACTCACTCCTTCTTGACTAATGGGCTTTTCACTTCATCAACGCGTCATCCATGAGTCTCTCGTACGCCATCCATGGAAACCACGTGTCAACCCCGCACGCACATCCATGGAAACTCCGCACGTCTATATCCATGGGAAGCTCGCATCACACCATTATTTAACACCATTAGCAATATTCCAGGATTTTTGTGTGTCGGTCGTTTAGGCTTTCTCTGTCCTCGCTGGGTATGGACCATGAACACCTTACCACCTTCGCCGCACGCCACCATGGGCTCTGATACCACTTGTTGTGGAGATAAACACCTTAGGGAGCTTTCTTGAGTAATTCGTATAATATATAGGAACACACTTTAACCCAAAAGGCCTAAGCCCAATAGGTATGTGCTCACTTATGTTATATTAACTACTCATTCTTCTCATATTTATTTAATGTGGGACTTCACTCACACATGTAACCCAACAATTTCCCCTTCACGTGTGAGTCTACCTCTCTATGGGCTTCAAGACCTCTCTGTAGGCCATAAACAAGTCATACTCACTCTCCCTTGACTAATGGGCTTTTCACTTCATCAACGCGTCATCCATGGGTTTCTCGTATGCCATCTATGGAAACCACGTGTCAACCCCGCACGCACATCCATGGAAACTCCGCACGTCTATATCCATGGGAACCTCGCATCACACCATTATTTAACACCATTAGAAATATTCCAGGATTTTTGTGTGTGGGTCGTTTAGGGTTTCTCTGTCCCCGCTGGGTATGGACCATGATCACCTCCCCACCTTCGCCGCACACCACCATGGGCTCTGATACCACTTGTTGGGGAGATAAACACCTTGGGGAGCTTCCTTAAGTTATTAATATAACATATAGAGACACACTTTAACCCAAAAGACCGAAGCCCAATGGGTATGTGCTCAATTTTGTTATATTAAGTACTCATTCTTCTCATCTTTATTCAATGTGAGACTTCACTTACACGTGTAACCCAACAATGTCCCCCTTATGTGTGAGTCTGCCTCTCTATGGGCTTCAAGACCACTCTGTGGGCTATGAACAAGTCCTACTCACTCCCCCTTGACTAATGGGCTTTTCACTTGATCAACGCGTCATCCACGGGTCTCTCGTACGCCATCCATGGAAACCACGTATCAACCCCGCACGCACATCCATGGGAACTTCGCATGTCCATATCCATGGGAACCTCACATCACACCATTGTTTAACACCATTAGCAATATTCCAGGATTTTTGTATGTGGGTCGTTTTGGCTTTCTCTCTCCCCGCTGGGTAGGGACCATGAACACTTCACCACCTTCGCCGCACATGATCTTGTTGTGGAGATAAACATCTTGGGGAGTTTCCTTGAGTAATTAATATAATATATAGAGACACACTTTAACCTAAAAGGCTTAAGCCCAATGGGTATGTGCTCAATTATGTTATATTAACTACTTATTCTTCTCATCTTTATTCAATGTGGGAGTTCACTCACACGTGTAACCCAACAATCTCTCCCTCACGTGTGAGCCTACCTCTCTATAGGCTTCAAGACCTCTATGTGGGCCATGAACAAGTCCTACTCACTCCCCCTTGACTAATGGACTTTTCACTTCGTCAACGCGTCATCCATGGGCCTTTCGTACGCCATCCACGGGAACCACGTGTCAACTCCGCACGTCCATATCCATGGGAACCTTGCATCACACATTATTTAACACCATTAGCAATATTCCAGGATTTTTTATGTGTGGGCCGTTTAGGCTTTTTCTGTCCCTGCTGGGTAGGGACCATGAACACTTTACCACCTTCACCGCACACCACCATGGGCTCTAATACCACTTGTTGTGGAGATAAATACCTTAGGGAGCTTCCTTGCGTAATTATTATAATATATGGAGACACACTTTAACCCAAAAGGCCTAAGCCCAATGGGTATGTGCTCAATTATGTTATATTAACTACTCATTCTTCTCATTTTTATTCAATGTGGGACTTCATTCACACGTGTAACCCAACAATTTATATAGATATATATAAAGTTACAGGTTCTTGATTCCCTAATTTCACAATCCACAAATACCATTACTAAAATTCTTTAAAGAAATCTTGGATTCTAAGATGAGAGTGGCTAGCCCTTACCAATTTTCTTGTTCTTGAGGGGAATTAGAGGTAGAGAGCTTGAGAGAGTTTTCTCTCTTTTTGGTGTTGGAGCCGTGGGCATGAGAAGGGGAAGAGAGTCATTGATTGTTGTAGTTGGTAGGAAAGAGTCAAAGATGAGATAAGATGGAGACTTATGTTTCTTTTGGTGTGTGAACCCTTGGACTCAAGAGAGTTTCTAGCTAGCTATTTTCTTAAGAGAAAAGAGAGTAGGTGATGTGAGAATTTTCTGATTTAATTGGACCCATGGGAATGGAGAGGGAGAGCTTCTTGAGTCTTCTTTCTTTGAGAAAGTCAAAGAAGAGATAAAGATGCAACCAATAAGAGCAAAGAAGGAAGAAAACAAAGAAGCAAAGCAAGAAGACCAAGAAAGTTTCTGCAGCCAAGAAGTCAAGCAAAATATCTTGGGTGATTCACATATATTGCTAGGAAAGAAAGGATAACTCATCTTTTCAACTTTTAGTGTTCACACTTACACTTTTATACAAAGAATAATATCACTTTACACACACACACACACACACACACACACACACACATATATATGTATATCCTTACCTTTATACCCTTAATTAGACACCAACAAAATATATATCTAATAACTTAAACCGCTTAATATAATTTTGTACATACTTAATATATATACATAGTACAATTAGCCATTCAACTATTTATAATCTCTACAATTCTTATTCAATGTCATTATAAAATAATGTGTTTATTAAATACTCTTCTATTAATTTAGAAAGTAAGTGATTAAAATAATAATTAACAACTTAAACATATAGATTAATTATAAAATTGGGTCGGGGTGTTACACCTATTCCTATTCAATTTAGGAGATACTATTTGAGTAATTTATTATTTTATTTTGTGTTATATTTAGTAGAATTGTACCGACAATAACTGTGAATTGATATTATATATTTAGTATCCAATAGTGATTTTCAAAATTATATACGTAATAGCAATGTAGTGAGAAATGTAGGGTCCAAATTTTGTTGCCCAAGCCTAAAAGGTTTGGATTATGAGTCCAACGAACCCAGAAGAGAGTGGGTAAAAGAGCTGGGCTAGTTATGAATTTGGCAACAATTAACTATGATACACTGAGATGAACTAACGTAAAAATGCACTTGAAAGCTAAATAAACTGAAATCTGAAGAGGGTTATTATTGATTAAAAAGTGAATACAGTTCTTAGAGTTACAGTCCGATCTTTTTTCCTTCCCCCCCTCTCTTCTTTAGAGGCATATGCCATTTATATATCTCTCTTCTAAATCATCTCCATCGTACACTTGTTCTTCATCTAAGCATTCACTTGAGTGCATGTCACATCAGATATCTTCTTTAGTTTCCCATGAGTGATAGTAGTTGAGGTTGCACTGTTCAGGGGTCTTCTCCACGTAAATGCGGTCAGGAAAGTTGCTGCAGTGCATTAAACATGGTGGTAGCAGCTTTTTCTTTTAGATATTTCTTGGTTCTTGTCATCTCCAAGCATGCGAAAAGCTTGTCCTTATCCTTGGAGTTGTTAGGAAGATCACTCGAATCTTTCAGATACTTGCTTGATCAAGTCCCTTTGTATCCGAGGAGAATGACCTCTTCAGACCACTGGGGCTCCCTTCGGACTATACTCCTCATTCATTTCCAGGTTTCTCTTCCATAGGGACTCCTTCTTAAGCACTTTCTTCTCTTCGGAAAAACAGTAATATTCAAATAGGACCTTAGGCCCAACACGTGATGTTGGGCTTTTACCCCCATAATAGCCTATCAAAATTTTAATTTTTCCCTCGCATCCAAGGAGAAAAAATAGGATTTTAATTTGTTGTGAAATAAAAGCTTAAAACACAAAAATATCTGAATTCACACGTGTATGAGCATAGATCTAGGCGCTTCATCATTGCTGTTGTCGTTTCAGTATTCCCAAGGCGCTATTAATTACTCTAGGCAGCGTTTTGTCTCTGGTATTCAACGGTGGACTATTGATCCAACGGACGTGATTCTTCCTCAGAATTTGGGCGGGATGACTCCTACCCTTTCATCTGTCCCTATATAAAGCCTTAGAGAAGGTTATTTCTCCTTTACTTTACAGATTTTCAGATTTTCCAGTGAAATCAAGCATTCACATCCACCAAGCTCTTCCAGTCATCAATTCTAATTCTTCCCAGAATCTGTAAGAATCTCTCCATGAGTTTGAAGATCATTCTCCGATTTAGTTTGTGTAAGTTCTCCTTTACTCAAGCCTTTCATCTTCTCTTCAGCTAGCTTCCTCGGCCTTCGAGTATTCACTCCCCAGCCACTGTGTTTAGCGTTTTCTCCTTTTCGTTTAACTGAGATGGGTAGGTTTCAGTATATGGTGGATAGCCCTGCCTAGATGGAGGAGTTTAGGGCAACATATCGCATACCTCAAGATGTGGGTTTGAGATATTGTCCTCTAGAAGGGCTACTAACCGATCGAAAGGTGGGCGAAGTTATAATCCCCATCATCGCCTTTTTAGAGGAGGGGATGACTATCCCTATGGGCCTCATTACCAGAGATTACCTCCGAAACCATAGACTTAGTCCTAACCAATGTGCGCCTAACGTATTTAGAATCTTAGGAGCAGTTGATGATTTGAACCGTCATCTAGGATTAGGACTCACCTGGCTCGACATGGTACATATGTACGAGTGTCATAGCCAAAAAGCAGTGGGATACTACCTTAAATCCCAATCTGACATTGTTAGGCTCGTCTCCTACCTTCCCAAATCTAACAAAAGGATGAAAGACGACTATCTGATCGTCTCGGGCGCGTGGCATGACGGCCTTCATTGCCCAACCCAATCAAGAGAGCCAGGTGGGACATCCTAGATTTAAGTTTCCTAACAATAGATTTAGGATCTCCGTTTTTTAGCAATTCTGTCTTCTCTTTGTATTATTATTTTCAAGTTTCTGACTAAGTTCTATTGTGATGTTAACAGATAAAGAACACGTTTCTCCTCGGCTCAGCCTCACAAATGTCGCCGCGCTCAATTACCTACTTCAATCACAAATTTTGTAAGTGAAGACGGGCAACTCCGGTCCGTGCCCTTTATTCTTGGTTTCACGCCAAAATCTGCCGATTTTCAGTCGGTCGGCAACGCAATAAGACTGGGTAACCGTCGTATCAACTGCATAGACGTTGCTCGGAAGGACTTTTTGGCTCCGTTTGACCTTGCCCCTGTACCACATCCAAATCCGCAGGGGATACCACTGCTCCTCCAACCAGTTCAGCAGGTTCCCATCGAACTAGTAGCAGTAGGTGAAAGAGTTGCTTCTTCAACCTCTTCGCTTGACGAGCAGATTGAAAAGTTTAAGCTCGAAGGAGAAGCTTCAGGAGAGGTTCAAGTTTTAGCCACCGAGGGAGAGACCGACAGGCAATCCAGTGTTTTCCCAGAAAGGATAGACGTACTAGATGATTCTTCAGAAGAAGACATGGCAAGCCTGAGGGACTTAATGAAAGATAAAAGTAGAAAAACTGGGCCCAAGGAGATTGGTATGTCTCAACCAACGGTTAGTCTTCCTCCTCCACCTCCTCAGGTTCCTTCGGATCTCGGCTTAAAGCAATTGCCAGATTCGAAGAAGAAGAGGCCCCTCACTGATGAAGAAGAAAGGGAGGTGGCGCCTCCAAAAAGAACCAAGCAACAGAAAGTGGTCAAAGACCACTGGAGTAAAAAGGACTTCGTCCATCGAGAGCCGAGATGACCCTCTCGTTGCAAAGGTGCGCCGAGGACCTCGCACTTGGTCTCCCAGGCTGGAATTGGATGGTGTTCCTATCTCCTAGAAGGCCTCCCTTAGAAACTATAGTGGAGGGAAGGCAGGTCTCGTTGCTGAGGCCTTGGAGCAACCACTGCTCCTTCCATGAGACATGGAGTCATACAGGCGCTTCAACCAGTACGAACTCTTCTTATCCTTTAAAAGGGATTTAGCTATGGTGAGTGAATTAATCTGCTTCCTCAATTTAAGACGCTAGTCTTTTTTATTCACCCCTTTACTTTGCTTTATATTGAAGTTTTTCATTCTGCTATGTAGATTACTCAGCAAGTTTATGTGGCCGAGGAGTGGAACAAAAAGTCATATACTGAAGCCCAAGCACAGGCCCACTCTCGGTCTGAGGCAGAAAAAGCGCTGGGCAGTTTGAAGGATGATTATGTTCATCTGTCCGAGTAGTTGAAAAAGATGACCAAGCAGAGGAACAGTCTAGATGCGGGTCTTAAAAATGCTGAGAAGTAGGTCGAAGACCAACGCTAGCAGCTGAATTTGACTGAGATAAATATGGAAACAGAGAGAGAGTTGGTGAAGGGTTTTCGGGCTGAGCTTCAGAAAGCTAGGGAGACTGCCAACTTGGCTGAAAAGGACGTTCAGTTGGCCAAGGAGGCATTCGAGGCTGAAAAGCAGGCAGCCTATAAATTGGGGGTGGAGGAGACCCAAGCCAGACTTACTGAGGAGTTTGCAGCGGTCTGCAGAGAGTACTGTGATATAACATGGGACAAAGGCCTTGACGCTGCTGGGGTCCCTCCAGAATCTGTCTTGAGGCAGCCTGGGAGTGTTTACTACCATCCGAACATTTGCAAACTCCCAGAAGCTTTGGAGCAGCCCCCAGTCAGCCAGACCCCTCCTGCTCCTATTGATGCAACCCAAGGGTTTGATCAGGCTGGTGGTATGGGTAAGCCGTCCGAGGATGTTCAAGACTCAAACGCTGCTGTTGCTCAGCCTGGCCAGACAGTTGACTCCTCAGCTACCCAGACGAAGGATTAGATGTTTAGGAGTTTTCAATTTTTACTTGTATTAGTTAGTTATTTATTTATTTATTTATTTTATTTTTTATAAGGGATTGCAAACTACTTTCTTTTTGATCAATGAAATCATTTCTCTGTTATTTTTAATGTCCTCGGGGTACATATTATAACTCATCATCACTGCAAATAACTATAACTTGTAAACTTAACCACCATATCATGCTGATGATGTAAATAACCTAAATTAATACTGAAAAGAGCAGTTTGTATAAGAATTACAGGTCTTATTGAACATGCATAGAGAATGTTACTACCCATTGATTTTGATTTAAACATGACTAAGGAGGACTACCATAAGTTCGAGTTTACTTAAACGCATCCGAGAATTCCAGGCGTGATTCATTTTAAATCCAAGCTTTAATAATGACTGTATGGAGGTGTTAACTAGCCCTAATCATCTGGTCCGAGGACTTTAGGCACGATTGGTTTTAAGTTTAAACACTTATGCAAATTGTAAACGAGTGTTAACTAACCCAAATCATCTGGTCCGAGAACTACAGGCATGATTGAATTTAAGTTTAAACACTTAGAAAAATTGTGAACGAGTGTTAACTAACCCAAATCATCTAGTCCGAGGACTACATGCATGATTGAATTTAAGTTTAAACACTTAGGAGAATTGTAAACGAGTGTTAACTAACCAAAATCATCTGGTCCGAGGACTACAGGCATGATTGAATTTAAGTTTAAACACTTAGGAGAATTGTGAACGAGTGTTAACTAACCCAAATCATCTAGTCCGAGGACTACAGGCATGATTGAATTTAAGTATAAACACTTAGGAGAATTGTAAACGAGTGTTAACTAACCCAAATCATCTGGTCCGAGGACTACATGCATGATTGAATTTAAGTTTAAACACTTAGGAAAATTGTAAACGAGTGTTAACTAACCTAAATCATCTGGTTCGAGGACTACAGACATGATTGAATTTAAGTTTAAACACTTAGGAGAATTGTAAAAGAGTGTTTACTAACCCAAATCATATGGTCTGAGGACTACATGCATGATTGAATTTAAGTTTAAACACTTAGGAGAATTGTAAACGAGTGTTAACTAACCCAAATCATCTGGTCCGAGGACTACAAGCATGATTGAATTTAAGTTTAAACACTTAGGAGAATACTTAATATAATAAAATGGCATATTGATTGAAGCAAAGATTCGATTAATAATAGTACATTTTGAGGTTATTTACATTCTAAGGCCATGGTATTACATGGCTATCTAGGTCTTCTAAGAAATACGCCCCAATACCAGCCCCTGAAGTGATACGATATGGTCATTCCCAATTTGGTCCTAACTTTCCCCAAGCTGGGTTCTTTGCAGTGCCCATAACTTTCCTCAGCACCAAATCGCTAGGTTCTAGAGGCCTTAGCTTTACGTTGGCATCGTAACCCTGCTTGAGTTTTTGTTGGTAATGTGCCAATTGGACCATTACATTTTCCCTACTTTCCTCAATCAGGTCTAAACTCTTCTCTAGCTGCTCATTGTTATTGGTCAGACTGAACAAACTAGTTCTCAATGTTGGGAACCCAGTCTCCAAAGGTATGACAGCTTCAGCCCCATAGGTCATTAAAAAAGGGGTTTCTCCAGTAGACCTACGAGGCGTAGTTCTGTATGCCCAAAGTACATGTGGTAATTCTTCCACCCATCTACCCTTTGTGTCATCTAGCCTTTTCTTTAATACATTAATTATGACTTTGTTAACAGCTTCTGCTTGTCCATTCCCTTGGGGATAAGCAAGGGTGGAGTATCTATTTGTGATTCTCAGTTCGTTACAATAACTCCTGAATGTTTTGCTATCAAATTGAAGACCATTATCCGAGATGAGGGTATGGGGGATCCCAAACCGAGTGATAATACTTTTTCAAATAAATTTCGTTACATTTATGTCCCTGATATTAGTTAGAGGTTCAGTTTCAACCCATTTGGTGAAATAGTCTGTGCCGACTAGAAGGTACTTCTTGTTTCCTGCAGATTTAGGGAATGGACCCACAATATCCAATCCCCATTGAGCGAAAGGCCATGGTTTGGATAGTGGATTAAGGGTTCCACCTAGTTGGTGTATGTTTGGCACAAACCGTTAGCATTGGTTGCATTTTCTTACGTATTTATGGGCTTCTTTTTGCATATTCGGCCACCAATAACCTCGGGTAATGGCTCGGTGAGCTAAGGATCTACCTTTAGTATGGCTCCCACAGATTCCTTCATGTAATTCTTCTAGTAGTAACTCAATCGCTTCAGGATGCATGTATAATAAGTACGGCCCTGAATAGGAGCGTTTATACAGTCTCTGGTCCTCGGATAGCCAGAATCTAGTCGCCTTCCTCTGAACTTTGTCAGCTTCCTACCTTTCTTCGGGCAAGATATCATCCTTCAAGAATTTAATTATAGGATCCATCCAACTGAGTTCGGTCTTGATTTGATGAACTTGGACTATCTATCTTCTTGCCTCTGTAGGCCTATGCAAATCCTCGACGAGGATAACTTTTGGCAAATCTTGCGCCGAGGAGGTAGCGAGTGTGGCCAAAGAATCAGCATGTGTATTACCACTTCTAGGGACGTGCAGCAAATTAAAAGAATCAAACTCAAACTGCAGGGATTTAACTCGACTCAAGTACCTCTGCATTCTTTCATCCTTCGCCTCAAACTCACCTTGTACTTGACCAACAACTAATCTTGAGTCCGAGAATACCTCTACTGACTTTTCTTAATTGCTTCAACTCGTTTGAGTTTCATCACCTCTTTCCTGACAGCATCTGCGTGTTCTCTTGATGGCCATCAGAGTGGTTGCTTTTTAGGGATGATGGCTGGGTTAACGTTCAGGTGATGGCAAATGAACTCTGGGTTTACTCCTAGGGCCTCTGTGGAGTCCCATGCAAATACGTCAATGTTAGTCCTGAGAAATTCTATAAGCTCTTCCTTCTCTTGAGGAGACAGCAGAGATCCGACTTGAAAAAACTTCTTTGGATCACCATCAATAACTGCCTTTATCAAGCTTTCACACTTTGTTCCCTCGGCTGAGGCCTCGGTGTCCAGCACTGGGGATTTTAACTGCTATAAGTCCCTTTCGTTGTGGGCCGAGGATTCAACTTCAGGTTTATACCGGATCGCTGCCACCAGACATTGTTTGGCCGTAGATTGATCTCCTAGGATCTCCCTGACTTACCTCTCGGACGGGTATTTGATCTTTTGATGAAGAGTGGAGGAAACAACCCCTAGTGTATGGAGCTAAGGTCTAGCCACAATCGTGTTGTAGGGTGAGTAAGCGTCTACCACTATAAAATCTACTTCCACTGTTTCAGAGCCAGTTTGCACGGGTAGCCTGATTTGGCCTCTCGGGACGACCACTTTCCCATCGAAACTCACTAAGGGGGAGCTATAGGGCATTAGGTCTTCAGGCGTCAAGTTCAGCCCCTTATAAAGGTCTGGGTACATTATTTTTGCACCGCTGCCCTGATCCACAATCACTCTCTTCACGTCATATCCCCTAATCCTAAGAGTGATCACTAGAGCATCATCATGGGGTTGGATAGTTTCGACTCTGTCCTCGTCCGAGAAGACCAACACTGGTTGAATATCCATCCTAGCCCTCTTTGGCTCTCTGTTAACGTTTTAGGAGGGCAGCTGAGCAACGGATAGTATTCTGGATGGGTAAGACCCTGTTCTTCCTAGTGCAGTAAAGATCACATTTATCATACCCAGGGAGGGTTTTAAGGAGTCATCTCTTCGGGATCCTATGTTTGCCTGGTTACCCTGACTATAGGTATGGTGTAAGAGTTGTTTTAACTTGCCTTCGCTGACGAGTTGGTCCAAGTGGTCCCATAGACTCCTACAATCCTCCGCAGTGTGTCCATGATCTTGGTGATATTGGCAATAGAGGTTGTGGTTGCGCCTTTCAGGGTTTCCCACCATCTTGTTCGGTCTCTTGAAGAAAGGCTCATTCTTAATCTTCTCTAGGACTTGGTGCATCGACTCTCGGAACATGGCATTAACCTTCTGAAGGTTCGCTGAACCTTGTTGTCCAATCTAGTCTCTCCGCGACCTGTTGTGGCCTTGCCGATCCGACCTGAAATCCCTCATCTCCTGAGGGATAACCTTATCCTTTCCTTTACCCTGTTGCTGGTCTTCCTCGACTTTTTTATACTTGTCAATCCTGTCCATCAGCTGCCGTACACTAGTAACAGGCTTGCCCATCAGGGACTTCCTCAAGCCGTGTTCAGTGGGGAGGCAGAGCTTAAAGGAGCTGATGGCCACCTGGTCGCAATCGTCCTCCATCTCGTTGTACATTTCCCAGAATCTATCGGAATACGACTTCAGAGTTTCGCCCTCTCGCATGCTTACAGACAATAGGGAGGCCAAAGACTGCGAAACCCTGCGACATGTGACAAAACGAAACCTAAATGCCTGAGTAAGCTCTTGAAAAGAGCTTATAGAGTTCGCTTTCAAGCTACCAAACCATCTCATAGCGATCGGCGCCAAACTGGACGGGAAAACTTTGCACATTAAGGTTTCATCTTTGGAATGAACGGCCATTCTCTGTTGAAATGACTCACGTGTTCCACAGGGTCTGTCCGGCCATTATAGATGGTAAACGTCGGCTGGTGAAAACGTCAAGGAAGTCTTGCATTCTTGATGTTGCGTGTGAAAGGGGACCTAGATATTTGTCTCAAGGCCTTACTTATAGCGTCATGCCCTATGCCTCGACTTGATGGGCTCCGCATTTACCGCTGATGATGATGCTCTTCTTCGTCGGTGAACGGTTCGCTCGGTGGGGTTCGAGACCTCCACCTGTACTCAGCGTCTCTCTCATCGTCAGAGGAAAGGTTCGAATATTCAGAAGCTTTTCTCTTCCTTGCGTGGTGCAATTCTCTTTTTAACCGATCAATCTCTAACAACATGTTCTTGTTGTCATTTGCATGGGGGATATGGTCCTCCCTACGAGATTGACTCCGGTCAGCGTGCGTGGTGTGGAGGCTTCCTTCGCGATCACCTCTTTGCTTAAGGATGAGGAAAGGGTCATCGCGTTTAGAGCCCCTCGATTCTGCTTGTCGTTGACCTGTTTCAGCCATAGTTAGTCGTTACACCCCTTAAGCTCTCCCCACAGACGGCGCCAATTGTAGGGTCCAAATTTTGTAGCCCAAGCCTAAAAGGTTTGGATTATGAGCCCAATGAACCCAGAACAATGAATTTGTAGAGAGTGGGTGAAAGAGCTGGGCTAGTTATGAATTTGGCAACAATTAACTATGATACACTGAGATGAACTAAAGCAAAAATACACTTGAAAGCTAAATAAACTGAAATCCGAAGAGGGTTATTATTGATTAAAAAGTGAATACAGTTCTTAGAGTTACAATCCGATCTTTTTTCCTTCCCCCCCTCTCTTCTTTAGAGGCATATGCCATTTATATATCTCTCTTCTAAATCATCTCTATCGTACACTTGTTCCTTATTTAAGTATTTACTTGAGTGCATGTCACATTAGATATCTTCTTTAGTTTCCCATGAGTGGTAGTAGTTGAGGTTACACTGTTCAGGGGTCTTCTCCACATAAATGCGGCTAGGAAAGTTGCTGCAGTGCATTAAACACGGTGGTAGCAGCTTTTTCTTTTAGATATTTCTTGGTTCTTGTCATCTCCAAGCATGCCGAAAGCTTGTCCTTATCCTTGAAGTTGTTAGGAAGATCACTCGAACCTTCCAGATACTTGCTTGATCAAGTCCCTTTGTATTCGAGGAGAATGACCTCTTCGGACCACTAGGGCTCCCTTTGGACTATACTCCTCGTTCATTTCCAGGTTTCTCTTCCACAGGGACTCCTTCTTAAGCACTTTCTTCTCTTCGGAAAAATGGTAATATTCAAATAGGACCCTAGGCCCAATACATGATGTTGGGCTTTTACCCCCACAAGAAACTTGGCATAAATGAAAATTGCTAGGAAAAACTATTGTAGTACTTTCAAATGTTCTAGTCGAATTATGTCTTGTATGTTTAATAATCCAAACTAACATCAATAATACCACTACAATTCATCATTCACGTGCGTAAGCATAGGTTACATGCTAGTAGGTTTAATGTTAGAGGTATTTTGGTCAGTGGCTGAGCCACACACAAAGGTGGGGGAGCCAAGGGCCTCCCAAAATTTTAATAAATTAATTTATAGTATGTATATTATTTACATTTTAAAAAATGTAGCATGTAAAAATTGAAGTTGGCCTCTCCAAATTTTGAGTTATTTCAATGGTGCTCTTAAAAGAAAGAGAAATTATATTAAAATCATATAATTTAAGAGATTTAATGAATTAAACTATGTAAAAAATAATAAATTTTTGTACATGTCTAATAGAAGAAATACATGACTTTTATATACTCATTAAAATTTAGAAGAAGATAAATTCTCTTAGTAAATTAATTTATATATATGTGTGTATGTAGAGGTTTGTCTTAACTAATATATTAGCATTACAACTTGGTCTCCCAAACTAAAATTTCTGGCTCCGCCCCTAATTTTGGTAGTATTTTAGACATTTCATGGTTGAATATTTTTGGAATTAAAAGATTCCATCAGATTTAACTGAGAAAGTAATGTAATGGGGGTATTTAGTTAGTTTAAAAAATAAAGGAAAGAATTATAAATTATATTTCTACTCCTGTGATTGACAAAAATATTATATACATTTTTTTTTGGCCTGCAGAGGGTTCTTTGAACCCCCGGGCTCCAAGTGCAGCCGCCCATGCGGTATACATGAAAACACGAGTCAATATTTGCCTTCTTGAATCAAATAAATTCCTGTCCAATCAAATAAAAATAAAAATAAAAATAAATTCCTAAATTTCTTTTGTGATGACTTTTCTTAGTTTTTATTCTTCAATCTTTTGGAAAATGGTCGGAATGAACTCCTTTATCCACAGATAATTACTGATACTAGTCAATCAAACAAATTAAAAGGGACATTTCATCTTTGAAGCTTATTGGAAGTTGAATTTAATGGTTTGTTGTCTATTTCCTGGCCGCTTATTTAAATCTTTAAGTAAATTCCACCGACAGCAATTTAGGTGTGCAAGTTGGAATATTGACTCTGCCCATTTATAAGGTCCATGTTAACGAAGGAAGAAAATCGGCAGGTGCGGAAAAATCAAAGACAAGCACAGCCTCAGCCTCCTACTACTATTGACTCTGCCCACTACTATTTTTCTTATTATAGCCTGGATCTTGGAGCTGCTACCATTATCCTCCTAAGCCTCAGCCTCTGCCAAGCACATGCCATGCCTTGCATCGCTTAATTTGCTACGGCCCTTCACCAACAACAATTGCCTACGCTACAACTAACTGTTACCTTCTTGATAATTAATCTTCACACACACACACACACACATTCAGAGAGACTGAGAAGGAGATAATTAATTTAATATTATTGTAGCCATGACAGTCATCCGGTTGCTTCTCTTTCTGGCTTTCTTCTCTGCAGGAGGAATTCACCTCATCTCCTCAATTACGGATCCTCATGATGGTAAATTTACCTGTACTCTATGCATATTTATATTTGATGCTTGCTATTGCTATATATATTTGGTAATATAAGCAGGCTATATCAGGGTGGCCCAAGGCCTAGGCAACTTAGGCCGAAGCCTAAGGCCCCACAACAAAATAAAAAATTTTCTATTAAAAAATGCCTCATTTTTCTTTGTAAAAAGTCCAAAATTGTATAAAAATATAATATTTTTAAATAATTGATACTTTTTTTATTAAGAGTGATGCTAAAGATATTACAAATTTTATTATGTTTATAAGTTTAATTGATATATCACCAATTACATAAAAAAGTAATTCAAATACAAATAAATTAAATTGTTAAAATTCATCAATTACAGTCATTATTATATCACATTGTGAACACTTTGTAATATCTTTAGCATTTTTTTTTTTCCATTTCTAACAAGGCTTCCAAAATAGGAGACTAGCAGAAATTTAAACCAATTAAAATCCTAAAATATTTCAAAAAAGGTGTTGCAAATATGATAAATCATCAATGATGACTTATCTCCTCTAATAGTTTGAGACCTTAATTTTTGTAAAGTAGTCTCCTTCAAAATCATACATCAAATAATATCTATCTCTTTCCCTTAAAAAAAATATATAAAATTTAAATTTAAATTACAACTATACTTAACTATGTATAGTCATATATCCAAGTTAAAATAAGTTTTTTTTTAATAATATTTTTTTTAATTTTTTTTTGTTTAAATTTATGATTCAACTATGATATCCAATCCTCTATACAAAATTAACCTTAGTTTAGTTAGTATTATTCATCAACTAGTATTATGCCCGTGCGATGCACGGCTTAATAAAAAATATTTTGATAATATAATTAAATTTATTAACAAATAAAATTAAAAAAGAATTAATTCAAAATTTAAGATTAAAAAATAAATTGTACTTGTACACTTAAATGAAATTTAATTTTTATTTCTTATTTTGATATTTAAATCGTTTGTTTTAGTGTTGATTTCATTCAAATGGTTATAAGTTATATCAACCCTAAACTAAATTAATGATAAATAAAAATATAATACTCTAACTTAATGTAACATTCTAACTTACTAATGTTTGTAATTGTATTGTGTTTTAATCTTTAAGAACACATATATTATTTTTTTATCATTAAAAAAACCCAGATATTAATATTATACATGAAAAAAATAATGAATTCAATAATTGAAACAGTTGAAACAAAATTAAGCCAAAACCTTATTTCAAAAAAAAAAAATAAAAATAAAAAAACGGAGTTAAGTAAAGATAGACTTACATAGAAATTTGGACAAATGGATTCTTTTGTATCCAATTTCATGTTTGACAGCAAATTTTGCTTTTAATTAAAGAATAAATATTATATGGAACAAAACATCAAACAAAAGCCATAACAAATTAAATCCATAATAAAATATTGATATCAACAACAAATAATCATGTAATAAGAAATTAAAAAATACAAAAATATTGCTTGCTATATTGACTTCTAAAAAAAAACACTAAAAGGTGTGATCAAATATAAAATTTCAGTCTTTCTATAAAACTTGTTGATAAAAATCATATTATATATAACAAAAAGGCAACAAATACACTAAATCTATTCAATTTGATGAAAGAAAAAAAAATACATGCAAGGTTGTAGGTAGGGCAGAGAGGAGAAATGAAGGATACAGCAAATAATTGTAAAGTACGTAGTAGAAATAATGAAACACCAAAAAAAATTGTGTGTATATATAATGGGAATTTTAGGTTGTGAAGAAGATATGAACAAAAAGAAGTAGTTTAGGTGAAACTCAAATACTTTTTTTGTTTTTTTTTTGTTTTTACTTTATTATTAGGAAAAAGATGACATAAAATGCAAATTTATCCACAAAAAATAATAATAATAATAAACGTAGGAAAAAAAAAAAAGAAAGCAAATTCTATATATCTTCTTTTTTTTCCTTTTACGTTTTTTTAAAGAAATGTAGAAAAAAAAATTCATCAATTCTTTCACTTTAACTACTGTACGTATACTATAATTTTTTTTTTTTTTGAAATTATGGATAAATTAATAATAAAAGGATTATATGAAAAATTTGGATTGTAATCAAATTAAAATTTTTATCAACTTAGAAATTATAGGAGAAAAAGATAAGGACAAAAAATATATATCTATTTTTTTATTGTAGGATTTGTTGATAATATTTTAGATAGACACAACTGTTATAGTCGTAAAATTTCTGCAATTTGATGAAGTCACATGGTGCAACCACGGCGTTTAAGCCCAGCTTTTATTATATGATAATATGATATATCTATTTTTAAAATCTAAAAATTTATTAAAATTTCTGCAATTTGATGAAGCCACGTGGTGCAACTACGACGTCTAAGCCTAACTTTTATTATATATAATATGATTTCTATATTTACATCAAATTTGTCTTAATTTAAATTAACCTTATAAAATTTTTGCTTTAGGCCCCATATTTTCTTAGGTTGGCCCTGGGCTATATATTATCTATACTACTATTTAAGGGGCTATACCTGTTTGGACTGGATTTTTTTTTTTGGTTCCAAAATACCCCTATTTCTCTAGGTTTAAGTAAAGATAAAACTAAAAGATAATTTGATAAAATAAATGTCTAACTCGCACTAAAATATTGCCTACAAAATAGGCAATATTTAACTTCTACGTTTAACTCCAAACATTGCTCACGTTTACACTTTTCTTTCTTCAGTTTTTTTTTTTTTTTCCTTCCTTTATCAAGACTTAACTTTTTTTTTTTCTTTGCATAAAAAAAAAAAAAACTTAATTTTTTTTTTCAATATCCGGTTTCCCTTAATCTCATCTCAATGTTTGGTTTTTTTTTTAAATTTTTTTTATAAGAAAAAATATACTAAAAAGTAGAAGTCAATCATATCAAAAAGAAATCCAAAAATTTTCAAATACCACATTCAAACGAATCAAACCCACGGTCAACTTCTATAAAAAAAAAAAAACCCATGTTCAAATTTATCCCAAAAAAAAAAACCCTACTTTCAAATATTTAACAAAACTTTTGGATAACTACAGCTAAAAAAACTGAAGTTAAAAACAAATTCATAAAATTTTAAATACCATGTCCAAAATTTTATTAAAAAAAAAAAAATGCAACACATGTATATGTTTTGAAATTCAAATTCTTTAAAAAAAAAAAAAAAAAAAAAAACCACGTTTAGATTTTTAACAAGAATTTCGGATTGCTACTTACTAAAAAAATTGAAAGAAGTTAAAAATCTATCCCAACTTAAACCGTTATCAAAATATATAGCTCTCCACCCTTTCAAGTTTCAAATATTTAATTCATTCTCAAAAAAAAAAAAAAAAAAAAGGTTTCAAACATTTAATTGAATAGAAAGGTTGACAGTGGTTTGTGGGCTATGGAGGATTCTTGGTTAGTGTTCATAGTGGCTAATTTGATATGGTCATAAGCCTGTAATGGAGGCTACTTTGGGATTTTATCATTGCACAAATATGGGAGCAGAATTTGAGTTCTAGCCAAGGGGGTTAATTGGTGGGGTGAGTGTTTAGAGGTAGGGATGGCAATTTTGCCCCGCCCTGCTTTGACCTGCCCCTCCCCGCTTTGTCCCGTGCGGGTTTTCCCCGCCCCGCAAAGGTGGTGGGGCGGGGATGGGGCAAGATTTTAGACGCGCACTCCGGGGCGGGGCGAGGATGGGTTTACACTTTTTAGACCCACCCCGCCCCGCATTAATAAGGGTTAAATTGTAATTTTTTCATATCTTAAAACCCTATTATTTAAACAAAAATATCATCAGCTTATTTTATTCTATCTAACGTGGCTCTCTACTTCTTTTTTCTCTCTAGCAAAGTTGGAAATAAGGTACCAATTTTAACATTTTCTTTTGTCTTTATTAGAAAAAAATTTATATACTATTGAATTACTGATTTTATTCATGATTCATACGACTTTCTCAACTTACTTTTCATCATGAACATACTTTTTTTTTAATGCGGTACAGGTTTGGGCCTAAGTCTAAGACTCTAAATATTTGTGTCTGTGTCATTGTGTGTGTGGACATTTGGCTATTATAACTTATAAGGTACAGGTTTGAGACTTTGTCCCATTCTCTATGAAATAGTCACAAAATGGGAGGACCTCAGTGTGCTAGTTTTTAAACATACGTAGGAAAAAAAGACAACCAATACTTCTTATAGTTTTTCTTTGTTTGGACACAATTTGTTACTTTATTTTATTTTATTTTATGTTTTGGAGGGCTGCTGTCTGCTAGTATCCTCACTTTTAATTTGTAAGTTTTTGGGCTTCAGTCCCTTTTTTCAATATAATTCTACCTTCGAAGTAAAAAAAAAAAAAATAAAATAAAATAATGCACACTACTTAGTAATTTATAACATTTATTGGGTCCAAGTATATTTTTATTATTGAAACATGTCATTTTATTTAGAAAAAATGATAATAGTTGTAAGGAAAATTAATAAGAAATAAAGTTTTATAGGATGGGGCGGGGCTTCGCGGGGCCTTAAGGGGCGGGGATGGGACAAGAAATTTTTCCCGTCATGCGAGGCGGGGCGGGGATGAGGCAAGAAAAATCCATGCGGGGCGGGGGCGAAGAACCCATCCTTCGGCCCCGCCCCGCCCCATTGCCATCTCTATTTAGAGGTATAGGTTTTTACAGATTTTGTGAGTGAGTATGTGTTTTTTTTAAACTTTTTTTTTTTTTTTTTTTTTTTTTTTTTTTTTTTTTTTTTTTTTTTTGTTATTGGCTTTGAATTCAAGTATATACATTTTATTTTATGTTATGTCATATGTGTGTCATGTATTGCATATTACAAAATCAAAAAGTTTGTGTTCAAGAGAAAATGAATTTGAGATAGAGAGTTTTGGTGATTTTTTTGTATACAAGTTTCAGTTTGTAGACCAAAAAATCTGATTGGTGTTAATTTGGCTCATTGTGAACACTTACCGTTACTTTGGTTTTATCATCATTTATGATATACTAGTCTCTGAGCACGCGCTCACGCGCGTGCTCAGAGGCTCTTTTATTTTTTGAGTAAAGGTTAATTTATAACATTTATTATAATTTGGGATTACTACATTTTTCAATCACAAATTAATTATAATTTGTGATTGAAAAATGTAGTAATCCCAAATTATAATAAATGCTATAAATTAACCCTTACTCAAAAAATAGAAGAGCCTCTTGAGCACGCGCGTGAGCGCGTGATCAGAGGCTAGTATAATTAATTACGCTATCAATTTTATTAGTATAAATTTGTGATTGAAAAATATAATAATCTCAAATTATAATAAATGCTATAAATTAACCTTTATTCAAAAAATAGAAGAGCCTCTGAACACGCGCTCACACACGGTGAGCGTATGCTCAGAGGCTGGTATAATTAATTACGCTATCAATTTTATTGGTGGGGTACGTGCAGCCGCTGCTCTCCTATCTCTAAAGGGCTCATGGCAAAATACACCATCGACTTGGGAAGAATCATATGATCCTTGTGGAGCATCCTGGGACGGAGTCAGCTGCAACAATTCAAGGGTCACTGCATTGTAATTATTCTTCTTCTCTTCTGTTACTTTTCCTTTTCCTTTTTCAAGTTCCATTTCCTATTTTTTGTTCACTGTGTGTTGTTTTCCATTTTTTTTCTTAGGGGATTGTCAACCATGGGATTAAAAGGGAAACTCAGTGGTGACATTGGGGGACTCACTGAATTAAGATCCTTGTGAGTATTATTGATCGATCTTCCTCTTTTTCTTTAATATAGTAAGTTGTACTAATTAATAATATATATAAATATATATATATATATATATAGGTCCAGTAGTCTGTTCATTGAAGTTGAAATAGTTGTGATATTAATATTATCCAAATTCCAGGGACTTGTCCTTCAACAAAGGACTCACAGGTTCCCTCTCTCCACGGTTGGGAGATTTGAAAAAGCTAAATATCTTGTAAGATCCAATAAACAAACAAAGTTATTAATTTTTCTATATATTTCTTATCCATGATCCAACTCTCTTATGTTTTATTTACTATATAACTGAAGCTTTTTTCCATCTTTCAGAATTCTAGCTGGCTGCAGCTTCAGTGGTGATATTCCAGATGAGTTGGGCAATCTTGCAGAGCTGTCCTTCCTGTAAGATCTACCAAAATTATGCATGAATCAATTAATACGTCTGCACATTTGTTGGTTTCCCATTTATCCGCTCAAAATAAACAAACTCCTTTTCCCTCTCAACTTGTGATACTCTGATATGCTCATTTTGCTCCTCCTCACTGTCACGTCCATCAGAAGACGAATTGTTTAATGACTGAGAGTGAGAGTTGGATCCTTTTCTCCATGAAGAAGAGTCAGGCATTTGAGTAAAACGAGTCTCTTGCCTTTGCCTGTATAAAAATCTTGAACCTTCAATGTCACCATTATTTGACTTGGGTCTTATTTCACGCTCACGCACTTTTTCTGCATCAAAATCCAAGCAGAAAATTTTTAAAAATTTTTAGGGTTAAATCATAAAAAAGAAAAAAGAAAAAAAAGAAGTCAAAGCCCAGTTGGTACACTATAACCAGTAAACGAGCAGTAGTTATGAATCAAAGAGAAAAAAGAAAAAGAAAAAGAGAGATAATTCTTACGGTTGACGAGGGAGTGAATACGAGTTTGGAGAAGAGACTTGCACTGACGGCAAAAGCCTTCTGATAAATACTCGAAAATCTCGTCGCGTTCTTCTAAGCTCTTCAACAAGCTCTCTCCGTCGGACTCCCAACGAGTCAACTCTCCGGTCATCGCCCGAGTCACTCGTTAACTACAGACTTTTTCTTTTTCTTTTTAGAGAGAGAAAAATAATAAATAACCTGGAAACGATTTATATAACCAAAGATTTGGTTTTTTTTTTTTTTACTACTGGTAGTATGTTTATGTTTACTTTTTTGTTTTGTTAACTTTTAACTCCTAAGTTCTCTCTCTCTCTCTCTCTCTCTCTCTCTCTCAGGGCTCTCAACTCGAACAACTTCACTGGTAAGATACCTCCATCATTGGGTAAACTCTCCAAACTCTACTGGCTGGATCTGGCAGCTAATCAGTTGACAGGACAGCTCCCAATATCAACCTCCACTACCCCAGGCTTGGATCTCCTTCTCAAGGCTAAACACTTGTAAGTATTTCTTTTTTCCACCCCAAACCCCAAATAATTCACTCTGGTACGTGCAAAAATATTATTAAGGATGAATGTACCTGCATCTTTTACTATTTTTGATTGAGTCTTTGCACAAAACAATATTTTTGGGAATAATATATAGTTTGATTCTACGATCTTCCAGCCATTTCAACAAGAACCAGCTTTCAGGTATCATTCCAGCCAAACTTTTCAGCTCTGAGATGGTATTGATAAACATGTAAGTTGATACCCCATGCATCGGTTTGGTTTCAATATTTCTCTTGTTCCTTCTAAATGCGCATGGTTCTTTAATTACAGTTTGTTTGATGGAAATCAATTTTCTGGAAGTATCCCATCAACATTAGCACTTGTGCAGACTCTTGAGGTTCTGTGAGTAAAAACCACCTTAAATTAATCTTCTTCCGTTTTTGCTTAATGCACCTTTTTTTCTTCCTCTCTTTGACATTTCATTGGAGTAAAAACTATTCTTATTTGCAACAGTCGGCTTGATAGAAATGCTCTGACAGGAAATGTCCCATCAAATCTCAACAACCTTACAAACATCAATGAATTGTGGGTATTTAGTTCTTAACACTATGCACTGGTGTTGCTTTTAATATAATAATCTAATTGGTGGTTACTCTTACCTTTCTTCTTCATAATATATATATATATATACATATTTTTTTGTGCTTAGGAATTTAGCCCACAATAATCTGGCAGGTCCTTTACCAAACTTATCTCAAATGAACTCCCTCAATTATGTGTAAGTGAATGGCATGGAGTTGCATTTCCAATTTTATTTTCCTATGGCCTTTTCTCTTGTACTGATGAAATCCTCTCGGTGGCTTATTTTTAACAGGGACCTTAGTAACAACTTGTTTGACCCATCAGAAGCTCCCATTTGGTTCTCAACCTTACAGTCACTCACCACTCTGTAAGTCTTTAGTAGGTTACAGATGGAAATACTCCCTGCATTTCTCCACCAAAAAAAAAAAAAAATGTAAATGAGAGATCTGATAAATTTGTTCAATTATAGTCATAACCTTATGTGATTGGTGCCCAGAGTTATGGAATATGGATCACTTCAAGGGCCTGTTCCACAAAAACTCTTCAGCTTTCCACAGATACAGCAAGTGTATGTTCTGATTTGACTTGGAGCATTAGAATTTGATAAAAATAATTTTGCGAAAGAGAAACTGTACGTTTGACAACTCCGTTCTTTCAAATGCTCAGGAAATTGAGGAGCAATGCATTTAATGACACATTGAACATAGGTGAAAACATTAGCCCACAATTGCAGCTTGTTGAGTTGCAAAACAACCAGATTTCCAGAGTAACATTGAGTTCAACTTACACAAATACATTAATGTGAGAGAGCTCATCGTCCCTTACTCTTGTGAATGATATTTTGTATTTTCCTAATCATCAATCTTATGTGTCAATTTTTTGCACATCAGACTAATAGGAAACCCAGTGTGTACCACTGCTCTCTCCAATACTAACTACTGCCAGCTTCAGCAACAAACTACAAAGCCTTATTCTACCAGCCTGGCTAATTGTGGAAGTAAATTATGTCCCCTTGATCAGAAGCTTAGTCCTCAAAGTTGTGAATGTGCCTATCCATATGAAGGGACATTATACTTCGGAGGACCTTTTTTCAGGGAACTGTCCAATGTGACTATGTTTCATTCACTGGAAATGAGCCTGTGGGAGAAACTGGGCCTCACTCCTGGTTCAGTTTCTCTTCAAAATCCCTTCTTCAATAATGATGACTATCTTCAAGTACAACTGGCGCTCTTTCCACCAAGAGGAAAATATTTTAATAGGTCAGAGATACAGAGAATTGGGTTTGAATTGAGTAATCACACTTATACGCCACCTCCAAAGTTTGGACCCTATTATTTTATTGCATCTCCATTTGTTTTATCAGGTAGTTCAAATCACATCCGTACTCTCTCTCTCTCTCTCTCAGCTGAGAAAATTATATCTTTACCCTTGAATGCAATTTTAGTGCTAGAGTAATGAACTGATAACATAAATTTTCTGCAGCCACACATGGAGGCACTTCTGTTAGCACTGGTGTAATAGCTGGGATAGCAATTGGCTGTGCCATTTTGGTTCTAGGGCTCATGGGAGTAGGCACATATGCTATTCGGCAAAAGAAACGTGCAGAAAAAGCCATTGGATTAAGTAAACGATTTGGTAATTAATACATAAATCACTGCTCTTGGATTGATTGGGTTGTTCAAAAATCAGGCATCTGTATGTTGGAAGATGAAACACCAGACATTTGTTGGCTTATATCATTAATCTTCTCTCTCTTCCAGCTTCCTGGGCACCAAGTGGCAAAGATAGTGGGGGTGCACCACAATTAAAGGGAGCAAGATGGTTCTCTTATGATGAACTCAAAAAGTGCACCAATAATTTCTCTGAAAGTAATGAGATAGGATCCGGAGGCTATGGCAAGGTAAATGTCCCACTATCTAGTTGAGATTTGTGAAAATTTTAGCTTCTAGTCATTGGTTTCTGTTGTTCTAATTTTCTCTTTAGGTTTATAGAGGGATTCTCTCTGATGGACAAGTTGTGGCAATCAAAAGAGCTCAGCAAGGATCAATGCAGGGTGAACTTGAGTTCAAGAATGAAATTGAGATGCTTTCTCGAGTTCATCACAAGAATCTCGTTGGACTAGTGGGTTTTTGTTTTGAACAAGGAGAGCAGATGCTGGTCTACGAATTTATGCCAAATGGAGCTCTTGGGGAGAGCTTGTCAGGTACATTCACCTTAGTTAAGTTAATCAAAAGGGCGTGTACACAAATGAAGTGAAACAAAAACAATGCTGGTTTAAAGTAGGCTATTGTTGCATATTAGGTTGTAGAACTTTTTTTTGCAGCATGCATGAATTACTCCTTAGGGGTGGATCCAAAGGTGGCCTTGGTGAGGTTCCATGTCATCGAAAAAAAAAATCCCTTTTTTTGATTGTGAATATATCCACAATGTGAGTTCCCTTTGGTAAATCATAAAATACTTGATACCCACCTCTTTTAAAATGTCTAATAGGACTGTTTGCATAAATATGAGTTGTAGGGAGATCTGGCATTCATCTTGATTGGAAGAGAAGACTCCGCATTGCTCTTGGTTCAGCTAGAGGACTAGCTTACCTGCATGAGCTTGCTAATCCTCCTATAATCCACAGAGATGTTAAGTCCACCAATATTCTGTTGGATGAAAACTTAATAGCAAAGGTTGCAGATTTTGGCTTGTCTAAGCTGGTATCAGACAGTTCAAAAGGGCATGTTTCAACTCAAGTTAAAGGCACTCTGGTAATTATTACCCCTAAGTATGTTATTCTACAGATTTCTTCATTTTGATATGTTCAACGCACAATTAACTTTTCTCCCTGCATTTGCATGCAAAGGAGTCAAATGAAATTAAATCTATTCATGCAAATCTTTGTCTGAGGGATAATATTGAGTCCATGCTAGTTGCCTAACCAGATGATGATCCTCAACTCAACGTCCTTAATAAAGCATCCTAGTAAAATATTGTGCATTAATAGATGCATAGCTTCATCATAATTACATGGAATGAGGCCAACATATTTTTAAATTCAAAAGTGAAATAAATACATACAGGCATATAGATGGGCATACAAACATGCGCGCACACACACATATGCTTGTATAAACATGCTGACAAACGGGGGTTCTAGTTAATTTAATTGATAAAGTCTCTTGTTGTTGAATAAAAAATTTGGAGTTCGATCCTCGTCTATACCAAAAAACTAATTAATATTTTGATCTGATGATAAAGAGCAATTATCTGGAGTGAATGCCAAAAGGTTTAAACTATTTCTATATAAAATTAAAAAAAAAAAAGAAAAAAGAAAACTCGTATACTACCTAATTCTGTATCTGTTTGTATTTTCCAATTTCTCATACCCCATGAAGTACGAAAATCAAACAAGCTCAAAACTCATGAGATTTATTTGTGTTTGCACATCACTTTTCTATGTATTTATTTATATATGTGCACTACTTCTATTGGAGATAATGAACTAGATGAAATGTCTTATGCAAGTTGTAAACACTCCAAGAGGCTTTAATCAAAATTTTGCTACTTTAACGCTTTTCCATTTAAATTTCTCAAAACAAGCTGTACGCACCCAAAATTGAGGGGCCAATGGGCCTACACCGTTTGGGCTTACAATTTATTTAATAACGTGGGTTTGAGGGTTTCCTACTAAGGGTGGTTCTTGCAACCAGACTTCTGTGCTTTGCTTTCTCTCTCTTGCTCCCTCCTTTTTCAACAACCCCTTCCCTCTTCTCAACCCTTAGTATTTATAGAGAAACGTTAGTGGAACAGTGATGATTGCCTCTGACGCTAGTGCTCTTGGAGGTCCAATGCTGTTAGTCGTAAGTGGGTGTTTAGGTGGGAGTGGCCTTGGAATTGGTTCTCAATCCGAGATGTTCGGCTACGGAGATTCTCGGTCAGGAGTGTGTCCGGCGTTGGTCCCCCGGGGGGTATTCGCGGGTCATGATGCTGGTATTGTACGGCCCGTGAATTTAAACAAAACCGGGGTGTGTTTCTCGGGAAAGCAAGGGAAGTCGTCACAATGGGCCTGGAAGTTTCGGTTGGCCCAAGTGACTTTGTTCAATGTTCTGGGAACCTCGGACGGCCCAAATGGCTTACTTGCCGTACAATAGCCCCCCTTTGATTCGTCCCCCGTTCTCGGGGACGGATCAAGGAACTTAAGCGGTTGTCGGCTTGGGAATTGTCCTTTGTGAGTTACACATTCGCTTTTCCCAAGAAGGCACGTCAGATTTGATAGGGTATCATTACCACCTGACGCTTCGCGAACCGAGGCGTCGCACGTGTGGCAGTTTGATATGATGGCCTGTTGGGTTTCCCACCAAGCGGCCCATTTATTGCCATTTATCCTTCTCCTATCCCACTATATATATCCCCTTAAGTTTTCTTTTCTCACTTTCGCATTTCCATTCTTCCTTCCCTTGCTTTGCTGAGCATTCTTCCTTCTAGTTCAGGACTCCATTCATTCTTAGAGCCCATAGTAAGTACTCTCTTCTTTTATCTAATTGCTCTGTTTCATTCTATTCAGTTCTATAAATTACAGCTTTCCTTTAGAAAATTCTAGTTTTAGGCAATGGGTTATTCTCATTTGCTTTCGTCAGAAACCGCCCTGGCCACCTTTAGGGTTGCCTTTAACATCCCCAGGGACGTTGATATAGCGTATTGCCCCGAGGGTGATAGAGATATTCAACGGCGCCAGGGCATAAACACAGTTTTCTTTCCTCTAATGGCCATACTGGAGGGCGGGGTTAGATTCCCGGTCGACCCTCTTATAATGAGTACACTTAGGTTTTATGGTCTTTGCCCCGACCAACTCCCCCCAATTTTTACCGGGTGAGTTGCGTCAGTAGGCTGAACCGGTTGTACGGTTTAACCCTAAACTATCATGACATTAACTATATGTACAGTCTGTGTGGTAATATCAACTCGGACTACTATCTACGGACTAGGGACATGAGGGTACGGCTAATCTCTTGCCTGCCTGATTCCAATAGGAACTCGGCAGGGGAGTTCGTACGGGTGAGCGGCAATTGGTTTACCGAGGAGCTCCCCTGTCCGTTTTCGCTGCGCAATGTCGGTCGGTACCGAGCTCTCTTTGTATTATACTTCGTTTGAACTTGATCTAAATAACTTCTAATTGTTTGCGCGGTTTCTTTGCAGATGGAAAAAGGTTCAAGCCAGATCGCAGGGTGGTGCATGTCCGGGATCTGAACTTCGTCCTCAGATCGGAGATCTTCGTCCATTCTGACGGCCAGCTCTGTGCATCGCATTTGATCCTCGGTGTAGACCCCGTATACACCACCTGGTAGGCATTTAGCCAGGCACTGCTGGTTGACAGCCTGTTTCTCTCTTACATAGACGTGCGCAACGCGAACTTCCTTCCTCCAAAGTTTGCGGTAGGCGAAGCACGCGACCTCGGCCCAAGGTTCATCTGTTCGGACGAGCGTCAACCGATTCGTGACGAGTTAGCTGAGAGAGTTTCACGTGCGCTGAAAGAGAGGGCCCACGAACGAATTCAGCCCCAAGCCCCCGATCAACCTGAGGAGCACGAGGGGCAGGAGTTACCCGTTCAAGCGGCTGAAGGTGCTGTAGCCGAGCCCGTTGGTCCCTCAGAAACCGAGTCCGATCGCAGCCGTGAAATGGTGCAAAGGAGGGTGATGACCATCGGCCGTTTCATGCCGGGCGCCCAGCCAGCGGCTCAACAGCAAAGGGACTCAAGTCAGCCCCCTCGTGCCCCTCCCGCTCAACCAGTCCGTCAACGCAAAAAGCAGCGTGTCGCGGATCAGACACCGCCCGGCCTGCGCGGTTCCCCGGCCCATTCGCCTCCCCGCCCGTCATCTGGCATCGTCATTCGCGAACCGGTGACCCAAACCCGGCCGGATAGCGCGTCCACCTCTCAATCTGCCGCCAATTGGAAACCTTCCTTCCTGCTGGACGGCGAGCCCCTCCCGGCGACCGCCAGCGACAGAGTATGGGAAAAGGGCCAGGGGGGCCGTGTTGCCAGTGCTTGGCGAACGGCTTGCTCTTGCCCGAGGATGTGCACGCATACGCGGAGGGCACGGATGAGTCCGTGGGTAGGCGGCTAGTATGGTTCATCGTGGCGGTAAGGTTTTCGAGGATCCTAACACTTAGTCTTTTTTTTTTTTTTTTTTTTTTTTTTTTTTTTCTTTCTTTCTTTCTTTCTTTTAGATTGGCCTTTGCACTAACTTATGCAAGGGGTCCTCCCCCGTACTCTTTGCCCTTATGCTCGTTCAGGCTGCGCAATTATCCCAGATAGTTGACGGGCGGATGAAAGAGCTCGCCGAGGACGCTGGTCGGGAGAAGGCTCTTAAGGACGTCGCCGACGCCAACGCTGCGGAGAAGGCAAAGGCTGTGGAGGAGGCCGAGGGAAAAGCTGCCGCGGCTGAGGAGGCTAGGGCCCGTGTCGAGGCAAGAAGCGCCGTCCTGGAGGAGCAGCTGGGGGACGTGCAGATAAAGCTAGCCGAGGCCGTGAGTTTGAATACGGCTCTGGGGGAGGAGTTGGGTGACTTAAAGGCCGCGTTGGACGCTTGTGAAGGCAAGTGGTACAACAAGGGGTTTGCCGACACCGAGAATTCGGCAGAACCTGTCATGCGTCAGGCACATAAGCTCGGGTTTGAAGAGGGATGGTTGGCCGCACTTCGTGCCGCCGGTGTTCCCGAGGACTCTCCCCTATTCAACCCTGGTAATATCCCCTTTCCACCCCCGGCTGCGCAGGCGCAGGGCGCCCCTCATGTCATTGATGAAGATGAAACATCTAGTATGCGGGAGTTAGTGGAGGCCATTGATGCCCACGCCGAGCCAACTGGTTTGGAGGTCACCAGCGACCCTCAGGCCGAAGATCCAGCAGTGTAACCAGCCGTGCCCTTTTTTTTTTTTTTTTTAAGTATGCCTACGTCGTGCGGGCTGTGGTGACAAGACAATTTGACTCCTTAGTTTTTATCCTTAGTATTTTAAACATTGTGATTTTACCGACTGATTTAGTTGAAGTTATGTTGTTTCTTGGTTTTATCCCTCTTTCTTCTGTCTGTATTGCTTGCCCGAATCGCGGCCTGCTCCATTGTGTTTTTAGACAGGTTGTTGCATCTAATAAAAGCGGAGGCTCCCTCCGTCCAGCCATATTGATTGAATATGGGCGCGGGGGCTGCCCCTAAGCGCTTAAGTTATAGTACGCTCGGCGATACCGATCCAACTGTGAACGGGTCTCGGAAAAATTTTAGGTTTCGGCTTGCTCGGCTGTTGTGACCGAGTCGAGAAATGGGATTCTGTCCTTAGCGAAAAATTTTAGGTTTCCACCCGCTCGGCGATAGTGCTCGAACCGAGAGACGGGTTTCTGTCTTTAGGAAAAATTGTAGGTTTCCACCCGCTCGGTGATGGTGATCGAACCGAGAGACGGGCTTCTATCCTTAGGAAAAATTTTAGGTTTCCACCCGCTCGGCGATAGTGATTGAACTGAGAGACGGGTTTCTGTCCTTAGGAAAAATTTTAGGTTTCCACCCGCTTGGTGATAGTGATCGAACCGAGAGACGGGCTTCTGTCCTTAGGAAAAATGTTTTTTTTTTGGACAACACACATTTGCCGGTTTAAACATTATTATATTCATTAACAGGACATGTACAATGTACTTCTCTTTTTCTTTTGCTTGAATACTCGGTGGTATAGCCGATCAGTGGTAAAACTTCTTAAGGTTGTGGACATTCCACGGTCGGGGTAGGGGCTTCTCGTCAAGCTCTTCTAGGTAATAGGCGCCCGTGCTGGCGACAGTGGTGACTCGGTACGGCCCTTCCCAAGTCTGCACTAACTTCCCGGAATTGGTATCCCGCATGTTGCCTACAGCTCTTCTCAATACCAGGTCCCCTGCTCTGAACTCTCTCGCCCTTATACCTTGGTTGTACCTGTTGGCTAGCTTCTGCTGGTACTCTGCGAGCCTTATAGTAGAGGCTTCTCGGCGTTCTTCTAACCCATTCAAACATTCTACCAGTGACCCATCGTTCGTGTCGGGGTCGAATACGGATGCTCGCCCGCTGCCCAGATGTACTTCGGTCGGTATAACAGCCTCGGACCCGTAGGTGAGGGAAAACGGCGTTTCCCCCGTGGACCTTCTGGGCGTCGTTCGGTATGCCCATAAGACGCTTGGCAGCTCCTCGGTCCAATTCCCCTTAGCCCCGTCTAGTCTTTTCTTCAGGCCGTTCACGATCACCTTGTTTACTGCCTCGGCCTGGCCGTTGCTTTGAGGGTACGCGGGGGTGGAGTATCGGTTTTTGATGCCGAGATCCTTGTAGAAATCCTGGAAAGCTCTGCTACAAAATTGCAGGCCATTGTCGGAGACAAGGGTGTTCGGCACTCCAAATCTGGTGACTATGTTTTTCCACACGAACTTCTTTACATCCACGTCCCGTATGTTGGCCAAAGCTTCTGCTTCTGCCCACTTGGTGAAATAATCAACGGCTACCACTACATACCGTCGGTTGCCTGTCGCTCGGGGGAAGGGTCCGAGTATGTCCAGCCCCCACTGAGCAAAAGGCCACGGACTGCTCATCGGGTTCAGGCAGCCAGCAGGCTGATGGATCGCAGGGGCATGCTTTTGGCATTGCTCACACTTGCGGACGTACTCGGCTGCGTCCTTCTGCATCTTAGGCCACCAAAATCCCTGCGTCATGGCCCAATGAGCCAGTGACCGTCCCTTCGCATGGTTGCCGCACACGCCTTCATGGAGCTCGGCCAAGAGTTCAGCCACCTTGGTGGGGTGTAGGCATGCTAGATACGGTCCCCCATAGGATCTCCGATATAACTTTTTGTCGGGTGACAACCAGTACCGAGGAGCTACTCTATGGATCTTTCCTGCCTCTTTTTCATTAGGTGGAACTTTATCCTCGGCCAGGTATTTGATGATGGGGTCCATCCAACTGCCCCCTAAGGCTGTTACTGCCGAGACTGTGATCCCTGCTTGATTCGTGTTTATGGTCGTAGTGATGCTTGGTTCTGTGATTACTTCCACCGTTATCAGCCGTGGTATGTCCTCGGTCACCGACGAAGCCAGTGTTGCGAGGGAATCGGCGTGTCTATTCTGCGTCCTGGCCACTTGCATTACTCTCACGGTACCAATTTCGGAGATGGATTGCTTTGCCTGCTCCAGATACGCCTTCATACGGGGATCTCTAGCTTCAAAGCTGCCCGTGATCTGATTGGCCACCAACCGTGAGTCCATATATACCTCTACTTCCTGAGCGCCGACGCTTGAGACAGCCCTCAGTTCGGCCAAAAAAGCCTCGTATTCAGCCTCATTGTTTGAAGTTTTGAATTTCAACCTGAAGGAATGCTCCATCTTTATCCTCTCGGGGCTGATGAGGACGACGCTAGTGTCGGCCCCTATGGAGTTGGATGCACCGTCCACATACACTTTCCATGGGCGACAGTCCAGCACACATACCGGCTCTCCCGGGGTTCTGGGTGAAAACTCAGCTATGAAATCTGCTAGCACCTGTCCCTTTATTGCCTTTCTCGGCCTGTACCGTACGTCAAAGGCACCAAGCCGAGTCCCCCACTTCGCGATCCGTCCTGTGAAGTCGGATCTTTTCAGCAACGACTGCAATGGGTATTCGGTCAGTACATACACGGTGTGAGCTTGGAAATACTGGGGCAGCTTCCTCGTGGCGTGTACTAATGCCAAGACCAACTTCTCCAAAGGCAAGTATCTGGTTTCCAAGTCCACTAGGGTTTTGCTGATGTAATACACCGGTTGCTGCATGCCCCGGTCTACTAGTAACACGGCACTCACTGCGTGATCGGACACCGAGATGTACATATACATGTCCTCCCTGGGCTTTGGAGCGGTTAGTTCGGGCGCATGTGTTAAGTATTCCTTTAGTCCCTGAAAAGCCTCCTCGCATTCATCGTTCCATTGAAACCCTTTCCATTTCTTCAGAAGCTGATAGAACGGCCGACATTGGTCCGAGAACTTGGATATGAACCGATTGAGGGCGGCTAATATCCCTGTTAAGACTTGTACCTCCTTAGGATTTTTCGGGGATTGGAGACGCTTCACGGCTTCAATCTGGTCCGGGTTAATCTCTATTCCTCGGCAGGAGATCATGTATCCTAGAAATTTTCCGGCCCCTACACCGAAGGCACATTTCTCAGCGTTTAGCCGTAACTTATGCTGCCGCAAGCGCTCAAACACCACCCTAAGATCTTCCCCGTGTTGCACCTCCTCCTTGCTTTTTACTACCATGTCATCAATGTATATCTCCACTGTTCGGCCAATCTTGTCACGGAACATTCTCGTCATCATTCACTGATATGTTGTCCCGGCATTTTTTAGCCCAAATGGCATCACGGTGTAGTGGTAATTGGCATCCGGGGCTATGAATGCTGTCTTCTCCTGATCTTCGGCTGATAAGGCAATCTGGTGGTACCCCTGAAATGCGTCGAGGAAGCTCATTCTCGGATGTCCGCATGCGGCATCCACTAACTGGTCAATCTTTGGCATAGGGAATGGGTCTTTTGGACATGCTCGATTTAAATCCGTGAAGTCCACACAGACTCTCCATTTGCCATTCTTCTTCCTTACTACTACGGTGTTCGCCAACCACTCCGGGAAGAAGATCTCTTTCACGGCCCCTGCTTCTTTGAGCCTTTGGACCTCTATATTTACGGCTTCCGCATGCTCTCTAGCCACCCTCCTCGGCCTTTGTTTCTTGGGGGGGAAGGATGGGTCCACGTTGAGCTTGTGGACGATGAACTCAGGATCCACTCCGGGCACGTCGTAGGGACTTCAGGCAAACACGTCTACATTCTGTATTAGGCATAGTAACACCTCTACCCTTTCATTGGTCGTCATGCTGGCCCCTATTTGGAAACACTTGTCGGCGTCCGGCAGTATCTTTACTCTTATAAACTCTCTGGCGCCTTCAGCCCCCATTTCCCTTTGGGGTCCCTGTAATTGCTATAATGGGGGATGCTCGGTGTACTCCCTTTGCCCGGCCCTCTTACTTCCGAAGCCGGCCGCAGCGACGAGGCACTGCCTTGCCATTCTCTGGCATCCCCGGACCACGGCGACGCCGAGATCCGTAGGAAATTTGACCTTAACGTGCAATGTGGAGGGGACGGCTCCCACGGTGTGTATCCAAGGCCTTCCCAAGATAGCCGTATATGGGGAGAAGGAGTTAACTACTATGAACGTTACTGCGACTTCTTTCCCCTCCATACTCACGGGGAGGGAGATACGTCCTTTGGGGATCACGATTCTCCCGTCAAATGATACCAGCGGCGTACTGTACTCTGCTAAATCCTTACTTTTTAGCCCGAGCCCCCTAAACAAGTCCGGGTACATTACGTCGGCTTCGCTGCCTTGATCTATCATTACCCGCTTCACTAGGAATCCACTTACCCGGGCTGTAACCACCAGCGCATCATCATGCGGTTGTATCGTTCCTTCTAAGTCTCGTTCGTCGAAGGCAAGCGTCTCCCGAGCATGCTTCGCCCTCTTTCTCGCCTGGTCTCCGTCTGGTAGACCCATCATCGGTGCAACAGTCAACACCCCTTTTTCTACCGCAGACGATCCCCCTGGGGCGACGAGGGTCATCTCAATTACTCCCAGGGGCAGGGGAAGAGGGTTCCTTTGCTGCCGGGCACTTTCGTCGGTCCCCCGGACGTCGTCACCCACCACAAACTCTTTCAGGTGTCCCGCCTTCGCCAACTATGCCAGATGATCTTTTAGTACTCGACACTGCTCGGTAGTGTGTCCTTTGTCTTTGTGGTAGGTGCAGTACAGGTTCTGATTTCTCCGTGAGGGGTCACCTCCCATCTTGTTCGGCCACCTGAAGTAGGGCTCATTCTTGATCCGCTCCAAGATCCGATGCACTGGCTCTTTAAACGTCAAGCTCACTTCCCCCGCCCGCCAAAGCGGCTCGTGTATCTTCATATCCTTCCGATTTCTCGGCTAGAAACCCCCTTGCCGAGGACAGTTTACTGCCGGAGCCTTGCCTTTACTTTATAACCGGTCGTCTTCCAAGCGCTTATACTCCTCGATCCGTCTCATAAATTATCTCATATCCTCGGGAGGCTTCTTTGTTAGCGAATCCCGCAGCTCGGAATCTTCGGGGAGCCCCATTCGGAAGGTGCTCGTTGCAATTTTCTCATTACCCCCACCTATCTCGTTGTAAAGTTCCCAATATCGGCTGGCATAGCTGCAGAGTGTCTCCCCTACCCATATCTTCATAGATAGCAGCACGTCCACGGGCTGCGGCACCCGGCTGCATGTCATAAACCGGGCATCGAATTCCTGGATTAAATGGGCAAAACTGCGAATGGATCCCTTCCGCAGTCCATTGAACCATCTCAGGGCGGTCGGGCCGAGGCTGGAGGGAAACACCCTGCACATTAGCGCGTCGTTGTGAGAATGCAAGGACATCATGTGGATGTAGTGACTGACGTGTTCGACCGAGTCTGTTTTCCCATCATATATGTTGAATGGGGGTCTTGTGAACCTGCTCGGTATTGTGGCTCTTTCAATGTCATCTGTGAACGGGGACCGCGCTGCTCCCCGTAGAGCGCGGCTCATTGCGTCCATTGCCGTGTTATACATTCGTCGCTCGACTGGCGAATCAGATCCCCTATCCATGCATTCCCTTGACCGCGATCGACCCTTGCGACGGCGGGATTCCCGCGAATGCGAGCGGTTCCGGTCGCGATAAGGCTCATGTGATCGGGAACGGTGTCGGTGTTGGTGGGACCCTGATTGGTGGGATCCCGCAACACGGTGATCTCCCCCGGCCGCTGCCCTGCTCCGGTCGTCAAGCCCTCTTCCTAGGCTTCTGTCTGCCTCTAACTCCAAATCCCTCACCCGCCTGCGCAGCCGCTCTAGCTCCTCGTCTCTCTCGTCGAACTGTTTGTGCCCCGACGCCCCCGATACCGCCCGCTGCGTCTGGTACGACCCCTCCCCGAGGCCAGACCGCTCTTCCCGTTCGCTACCCTTGTCTTCACGTCTCTTGTGCCTTCGTTCTCACCAAGATGACCCCTGAGATGGTCCTGCCGGGTGACTTTCAGCCTCGCTCTCAGCAACTCCCCCTGACATCCTGCCGCGTGCGAGTCTTGGCTAAACCACAACTTCGTAGGAGATTCCCACAGACGGCGCCAATTGTACGCACCCAAAATTGAGGGGCCAATGGGCCTACACCGTTTAGGCTTACAATTTATTTAATAACGTGGGTTTGAGGGTTTCCTACTAAGGGTGGTTCTTGCAACCAGACTTCTATGCTTTGCTTCCTCTCTCTTGCTCCCTCCTTTTTCAACAACCCCTTCCCTCTTCTCAACCCTTAGTATTTATAGAGAAACGTTAGTGGAACAGTGATGATTGCCTCTGACGCTAGTGCTCTTGGAGGTCCAATGCTGCTAGTCGTAAGTGGGTGTTAGGTGGGAGTGGCCTTGGAATTGGTTCTCACTCCGAGATGTTCGGCTACGGAGATTCTCGGTCAGGAGTGTGTTCGGCGTTGGTCCCCTGGGGGGTATTTGCGGGTCATGATGCTGGTATTGTATGGCCCATGAATTTAAACAAAACCGGGGTGTGTTTCCCTGGAAAGCAAGGGAAGTCGTCACAATGGGCCTGGAAGTTTCGGTTGGCCCAAGTGACTTTGTTCAATGTTCTGGGAACCTCGAACGGCCCAAATGGCTTACTTGCCGTACACAAGCTCTTCCAGTGTAAACATATCATTTGATGACTTTCCCTCCTAACTGAAAGGTGTAAGGTCATGACTCTCCTTCCTAACATAACAAAAGGCTTTAATAAAAAAAAATTGCTAGTTTAACTATAGCTGATTACTATGCTAAATTGATCATTTGAACCATTAAGATGTTGGGAATATCACTAAGCATTGGAACTTCTTGTTGGCATTTTCTCAGGTTTGATATTATGAGGTTTTTCTTTGGGAATTGAATAAATCACAAATTTTTATACTTAAGAGTTCAATGAAACATACCTAGTTCCTCTTCACTTTTTCCTCCCTAAATTTGTTGGTATTAAAATCCTTACAAATTTTTCTTATAAAATTGTGTTTGAGTTCTTCTGCTCTATTTAACTTACTGGCAGTAGAGTTGGTTATTGCCTATGGAAGTGAGCAGTTTTAAGATTTTCAGTGATTGATTTAGCTTCTGCATAATGTTTGTGGTAGATTGGTTAAAGATAATGGATGATGGGTAGACTGATAAGTAATTAGGATGATGAAAGGTCATGAGAGAGAGAGAGAGAGAGAGAGAGAGAGAGAGAGAGAGAGAGAGAGAGAGAGAGAGAACCGGTAGTTATTGAAGGCAGATGCTGGAAGAAGTGGAACTCACTACAAGTAATAGAAAGTTGTGGCCATCAAATTGGTAGATTAGATGTCTCCTCTCATGTCTATATGTAATGAATGTAGATTCTCCATTCACAAGAAATTCTGTTGAATTTTTGTTCACAAAATGGCTTCTTCTTGCAGGGTTATTTGGATCCTGAATACTACATGACGCAACAGTTAACTGAGAAGAGTGACGTGTACAGTTTTGGAGTGGTTATGCTTGAACTGGTAACAGCCAAGCAACCGATTAAGAGAGGAAAGTACATTGTCCGTGAGGTGCGAATGGTGATTGATAAATATGATGAAGAGCACTATGGCTTGAGGGACATGATTGATTCATCCATTATAAACACGGCTAGTCTTTTAGGGTTTGGGAGGTTCTTGGAGTTGGCCATGCAATGCGTTGAAGATTCAGCTGCAGACCGTCCTACAATGAGTGAAGTGGTAAAGACACTTGAGACTATTTTACATAACGATGGGATGACTACAAACTCAACGTCCGCATCCTCATCCGTCACTGACTTTGGAGCTTCAAATGGTGCCTTTAAGCATCCTTACAATGATACTTTACCAAAAAAGAATATTATTAGTGACAGCAATGCCAATGCCTTTGATTACAGTGGTGGATACACACTTTCAGCAAAAGTCGAACCCAAGTAGCACATACGGTTTCTGTTCTACATTTTTCTCTTCATTTTGCTTTTCACAGATTGAAGCGTCACGTATTCACAAATATTTGTTTGCATATTGATATGGGAAAAATTTAGAAGACTTGAACGTTGACTTTGTTACTACTCGACCAACCTTGTAAATTGTTGATTATGTAGATGTAGTGATATAGTTTAGTATTTTATTCTTATTTTTATATAGACTAGTATTATTCTAGACGCACCAATTAATTTTCAAATATTTTCAAATATTGTTCATTTAAAAATTACAAAAATTAAAAGGTGGCTTGGGTGGCACCGACCTAAATACTCTAATCCTAAGTTGATGATGACAAGTTGATGAAGATCTCACAAAAAGACTCTTTACGGAGATGGGCAATGTTTATTTCATACCAGTTATGTGTCACAACCATACACACCTTTTTTTTTGCACTAATTTTTTTTTTTTTTGCACTAAAATTCTAAGTCACAATTTTAGTTCCAAACTTTTTTGGAGAGAGTAATAGAGTTCAATTGAGTTTTGTGTTTGGAGTTTATCACTCCAGATCAAGTTGCTCCAGGATAATTTTGTTCTTCAGCTTTGTATTATAGTGTTTTACCTTTTTGTAATATGCATGATAATTACAAATTTTATGGGAGTCCACTAGTACTAAAGACTTAGAGTAATAGGTTTAATGTTTTTGTGTTTTACGTTATTGTAGTATGTGTGGATTTCGGTTATCTCAACTGGTAAAGTCTCTAATGGTTGAATAAGAGATCTGGGATTCAATCCCCGTTTACACCAAAAACTAATTGGTATCTTGATTTATACATAAAGAGTTATCATTAAGAATTGACATCATATGTTTAAATTCTCTTAAAAAAAAAAAATACCATAATTTAATTTGTATGATAATTACAGATTTTATGGAAGTTCACTAGTTAAAGTAATTATATATATATATATATTTATATTAATTGGTAAATCTGAGAGAAAATCCAATTAGATTTTAAATTAGAATTTAATTAGAGTCTAATTTTGCACCACGTGTCCCATCTAGTCTAAGATTTTAAATTTTTGTGTCAAGTGCCTATGCACCTATTCGTATTCAATTTAGGAGATACTATTTGAGTAATTTATTATTTTATTTTGCGTTATATTTAGTAGAATTGCACTGACAATAACTGTGAACTGATATTATATATTTAATATCCAATAGTGATTTTCAAAATTATATACGTAATAGCAATGTGTAGGGGCATTTTTTTCTATTTGGGCTGGACTGCTTCCTTCGGTGATGGGCCCGAATGTTTCTTCTGAGTAGGGAAGTTGAGACCGACCCAACTAAAACTCACTTTGGGCCGGCTTGGCACAAACTTAGCCTTATCTGCCAGGAATATCTCTTACGGCAAGCAAAGCTATTACAATAAGATTACGGCAGGCAGATATAATGACAATAAAAAAGAAAACAGAGTGCAGTAACTTTCAATAATAATAATGACCGAATATCACAGTAGTAATAGTAGTAATAATAATAATGGCTTTTAAAAGAAAGAACAATGAATTGAACAATGATGGAAGTTTAATCAAAGATAAACATCAAGCCAAAATCGAGTCTGTAATGGCAACCGTTCAAAGAGGAAGAACGCTTCCTCTCAATGAAACTAACCTCCCAGGAGAATATCCTGCCGTGGGGATTAATAACTTTGAGGGAATCGGACCTAAGTGATGGATGCGTGAAGAAAATTTTTTATTGTTTAATTATTCCTTAGAGAATGGGATCTTAAGGGGGAGAGGAAAGAAAAGATCTATTGGTGCATGCCCATTATCCTCACAAGTTGTTTTCTTATCTTTCCTTCTTTTCTTTTTCTTTTTCTCTTTTGTTTTCCTTCTATGTTTTTCTTCCTCTGTTTTTCGGTCCTTTTTACAGGGCATGGCAAGGATCCTTTTATAGGGCATGCCGTGATGGTTTTTTACCATTTCACCCCCTAACGGCCTTTGTCTGGTCTGGGCATGCTTGCCGACCACCGTCTGCACACTGCTCACTCTCGCCAGACAAAAACAGGTTGGTGTTGTTTCTGTTCGCCGTGGCACTGTCCTCTGCCGTGGCTTAAATGCTCTCTCTCTCTTCCTATGGCATGCACCCAACGTTCCTTCCCTAATCTTACCTCTTTTGGGCGGTCTGTCATCCCAGCAGGACGTACCTCCCAAAAGGGTTTGGACAGGGAACGTAAAATAAACATTTTCCCCCCTCCCCACCACCAAACCGCACCCCCCTTTACCTCTTTCCACTGACCCGTGGCCCCACCACGACCCATATTGGCTGGGTACAGGCTGGTGGCACCTGGGCTTTGCGCATACTTTCCTGTTACGTACGTTTGAAAAAACCGCCTGCGGCTCATGTGTTTGTTGCGCTCTGAAGCTTTACTTGCATTCATCTGCCATAATTCTTCGTTCTTTCATGTGGGCCGTCCTGTACTTTCACTGTTTCCCTTTGGGATTGAGCTTTTCTTAATACTGGGTTTCACATCTCCCTTGGCCCATTTCTTGATTTACATTCATGTCTTGTTTTATTACTTGACATTCCCTGCCATGATGATATGTTCCTGCTAGGCCTCTTTCAAGTCTGCCGTTCCCTTCTTTCCCCCAGTGACTCGAGAGAGTCTACTGGTGTTCTTACTCATGGGCTTTATTGTCCATTTCTTTCTTTCCCTTTGGGCCTGCGGCCCTTTTACTTTCCTTGGGCTTCCTCGGCCCATTTTCCTGACTTTACTTTCCCATGGGCTTTTACTAACTTGATTGGGCTTCCCCGACCCAATCTCCTCATACTCATCCTTGGGGTTTATGGGTTTGCCATCAACCCCTACTTTCTTTGTTTACATTGCCTTGAGCCTGCCACGGCCCATTCTTACTTTCTCATACCATACATTGCCCATGGGTGTCATTTCTCTCTTTCCGGGCCCTTTGGGCTCATTTGCTTTCTTAAGACCCATTTATTCATGTTATGGGCCTTTGTTCCATTCTTCCTGCCGCTTGGGTCTAATAATCTTATTCTGTGCATGCCACTCTTATTGCCTGCTTTGCTGGGTTAGGCTGGCTTTACAAAAATGACCCTCAACACAATGTAATGAGAAACTTGGCATAAATGAAAATTGCAAGGAAAAACTATTTTAGTATTTTCAAATGTTCTGGTTAAACTACGTCTTGTATATTTAATAATTCAAACTAACATCAATAATACCACTACAATTCATCATTCACGTGCGTAAGCACATGTTACATGCTAGTAGGTTTAATGTTAGAGGTATTTTGGTAGTATTTTAGACAAAACTATTTTAGTACTTTCAAATGTTCTGGTCGAACTATGTCTTGTATGTTTATTAATCTAAACTAATATCAATAATACCACTACAATTCATTATTTATGTGTAAGCGCAGGTTACATGCTAGTAGGTTTAACGTTAGAGGTATTTTGGTAGTATTTTAGACATTTCACTGTTGAATATTTTTGGAATTAAAAGATTCCATCAGACTTAACTGAGAAAGTAATGTAATGGGGGTATTTAGTTAGTTTAAAAAATAAATGAATGGGATATTTAGTTAGTTTAAAAAATAAAGGAAAGAATTATGAATTACATTTCTACTCCTGTGATTGATAGATTGCTTGCCAATCTGAAAAGGTAGAAAGCAGTTTTAGTGACCATCCTTCAAAGTTGAACACAGCTGACTCGAAATCCACAAAAGTCTTAGAAATTGTTTGCCTGACATCGAACTTCAAACTACCAAATTAACAAGAAAATTGTTGCCACTACCAAGAGCATTTTAGTCTTAAAAAAATACCACTGATCTTATACATGTAATTTATGTTAACACAGTAACAAACACATCTCCTAGCCCCACTAGAACTGTGAAACTATATTACAAATCTATATATCCTTTTATCCGGTGCAAAATCTACCTATCCTGAAGGAGGATCGACAGACCTCATCACGAATCAAATCAGCAAAATATAGTGGAAACAAAAGAAAAGGATTATAAGAAATTTGCATCTTAATTCATTTTAATCTTCGGTTCAAAGGTTAACTAGACTTTCAAAATAAGCGGATGCTCATCAAACACCAGAATCCAACTACTAGCACATTATTGTCAACATCTACTAAGGTGACTACTATCCCACTAAAGAGACATTGATCCCTCAACAGATTCAAGGCTTTGCAACCAATTAGTTTTATGATTTTCAGAAAAATTAGGAAGCTGCTGGGTGCACTTTAGACAAAGACTTTACTTCACTGGTTCTCAATGATGCAGTGGAACTAGGAAGCTGTTGTTGTAAGGTAGATGACGCAGCTCCTTTCAGTTTATCATTTGTTGAGGCTGATGGTTCTGATAGAGTAGAGATGGACACTCTTCGCCATTGTAGAGGAGAGCTTGAACAATATAGTTTGTTGGGGATAAAATTTCTGTTGATGTGAGTTAAAGGTGTTTGGCACTGCCTCCCAGCAAGCAGGGCTGATCCAGAAGTTGAAGCAGCTGTTTCTACCTTCCTCAACACCTACACAGGGATTTCAAGGGTAATTGAAAAAAAAAAAAATCATTATCAACTATCTTAATCTCTAGTATAACTATTTAGATCATTTTGAGTCTGAGAAATTTATACCGACCTGCGGTGTTTCCCTATGTTTGAAAACTTTAGCAGAAAAATATTGGGAAAAGAAGGGTTGCCACCCGGATCAGGGGAGGGGGACAATGAAGTAGAAACAGCACATGTCAGAATTTCATCATTCAATTCAATTCTGTCCTCACAAGTTTTCAGTGAAACACAACTATCAGGTTTTCAAAATATCAACCTCAATCAAGTCATTTGACAAAATAGAGTCAATCTACATAAATTTGTACCAGTTCAATCTTTTCTAACTGCTTAATCATCAAATAGCCATATTGCAGCCAAGAATGATCGAATAGATTATGTGATACATCAGGAAGTGTTTACCTTTATAGTCCTTGACAAAAATGTAGTCCCACTCAATTCTAATGCTTTGTCAACAGACTCCTTGCTGGAAAAAGTAATATAAGCAGACCTAAAAGAGAAGTAATTTCAGTAACCTGTCCCAGACAAAGTTATCGACATAGTCAGCGACCATAACAGAATAAATGATAAAAAATATTACTTACCCTTTTGGTTGTGCAGTTGCTTCATCAATCAAAATCACCAAGTTGGCAATCTCCCCACATTTAGCAAAGTACAATGACAACCCTTCTTTAGTTGCTGCAAAATGTACCTGATATTTCCAGACCAAACTATGTTAAACAATCCACTTGTTATTATCAATGGGAGAAACTTGTCCAAAGATAATGACATTGAAATTGTAAAGTTCCCTACAGCCTTTTTTTTTTTCGTAACAGTTTGATTAAATTTCAAGGAAATAATTCCTTGTCACTTAATTCCTTGCCACTTAATTTGAAATACACTCAACAAATAGAACTTCAAAAGTTGACACAGTCACCTCATAGGAAAGACAGATCAAATGCATGCCAATAACTCCTAAAATCTGGTTTAACTTCAACATAAGGTCCAATTGGGATCCTCCATAGGTCACTCGTCCATATGAAAGTTGCTTCTATAGAAATTAGTTTTACTTATATTTTCTTGAGTTTTAGTGTGAGATATGTGTTTGAAATTTCAAGATTTTTCAGACTCAGGCTGTACTTGTGTCCATTTTAGGTAATGGTATTGGGTCCTTAGTAACATAGGAAAAATTGGGGAATTTTTCTACGTGTGGTTGTGGTGGGTAAAGGATTAGGAGGATTTGTATAAATAGGATTTAGAGTTGTAGGGTATGGGTTGTATTAGGAATTAAAAGGTGGTTTAATGAGTTATTTGGTAGAAGTATGTGGCAATTTAGGAATTTAACAGGTAAAAGATAAGGCTTGATTTGGGGTTGTAACAAAGAAGGAAAAGAGAAGAGAGAGAAGAGAGAATACATCAGCCAACATGCCTCAATGCTCAAAACAGTCCATAATTTTATTAATCAACTCCAGTCTCCTTTGAATGCAAGGAGCAGTGGAACACAAATATATATAGTGTTAGGACTTCTACTATTAAGAGGACTACTAGCTTGACTAGTAAACTAAAACTTAATAAAAGACTAACTTGGACTCAAAGAAACTAAAACCTAAGATACTTCGGATCTCCTAGAAAATTCTAGACTCAACTAAAGCACCAAAATACCCTTAATTCGCAGGACTTGTGGAATTTACAGATTTGCCCCTAAATATAAAATTGACTGTAACTACTAAAATAAAAACCCAATTCATACTTAGACCTTTTAAAATCACTTGACTTTTACTTCAATTGGACTTCGCACGTGTACCCAATAAAATAAATATTAAATAGGCGAATTTGCAAAGTAATGCCAAATCAATCTTCCATGGCTGCATCACTTATTATTGTAGTCTTTAGTAGTAAAAACATAGTGTTAGTAGTTTTCAAAGTTTGGATTATGTCCTAAAATTGGCATTACTAGAATTCTGACTATATTGATGTAAGGCTTTCACTCCTATAACAAGGTGTGGTACATAGGAAACCTAGGTGTGATGATGCTTAGGAAATTCCAGGGGTGATGTCCAGAAATTATTTTCTTCTTCTTTATGTTCCATTGATCACAACCAGCAGCGAATGTCTAGAGATTTTCATGACAAAACCATTTTTCCACAACCCAAATCAATTCCCTACCACTATTTTAAGATCCTAGCTACACTAAAATCCCTTAAACCACTTCATGAAAACCCAGCAACCATCATTCTTGCTTCCAGAAACTTAAAAACCATCAACATTCAGTAATTTCCAGCTCAATTTGAACCAATAACCCCATATTCCCCTTTCCAAAACTTCAGAAAATTAAAACATCAATCTTTTCCTATACTTTGCCACCATTTAATCAAGAAACCACATTTTCCTCCGATGCCGAGTCTCTGCTCCAACATAACTTTGGCATCATCTCCAAGAGATGAGCATTCATCCAAGGCCAATTTGGAATTGGAGCCAAAGAATGACATTACTAATAAATTATGAAGTGCCAAGCTGGCTATATTGTAGCATTGAATATCAGCATACTTGACAAGCATATAGTCTTGGCCTTTTGATTAAATTTTATTTAAAAGCTTAAAAATTGAATCACCTCTACATTGCGGATTCAAAATCCACTGCGTGTATGTAACTTACCATCCTCAACAAAATAGTAGTTTGAAATTCTAAAGCAAACAGGAGTTTCTTGAAATCAATATTTCACATTTTAGGATTTGCCTCCCCTGCAAATACAATCTAAATCTGTCTCACAAACTGATATCAGTAATTTTGTTGACATTCATATAACACTGTTAATCAGGTTTTTCAATAGTTACAATGGGAGAGGGGGATTATAATCCTGAATGTCTCCGTTGGAAACACCAAGAGATACCAGTTGATTTACAAGAATTTTGGCACAAAACAGTTAATCAGATTGACACAAAAACTCATAGCTGGGGCCATATCTTCTCTTACTTCATGACCATTAGCACCAAATCTAATATGTTGTCATCTGAGGAAGGGGGGCAAAAAGTAAAAAGATCTAATTATGTTGAACTATAATCAGGATGATCTTCCTCTCAATGGTAAAAGCTAAGATATCTATTTTGAATCAATTTTTGGTAGCCACTTAACTAAAATTGTTAGGAGATGTATCCTAAAAAACATTTAAGTCATTCTATTTGAGGAATAGTCTGATGATTTATGTTCAAGATTATAACTAGAAACAAAAGACATGAGATATAGGCCTTAGTAACTGTCACCAAGGAACATGCATTATTAGCTTGGCTAACATGGACGGCTAAAGCAGACTAAACAGAAATAGTATAAACAACTAAGAAACAATTATGAGGATTAAAATTATTTAATAGTGATTAAGGGAACTATAAAGTTTTTTTGGGTTTCTCAAAAAAAAAAAAAAAAAAAAAAAAAAGGTTTTTTGAGTTTACATTTGTCACAAGCACTGTTCTTTCACTGTCTTCTTCTGGAAGTCTCGATGAACCTGCAAACAAACAAGTCAATAAAAATCCTGCATGAAGTTGAGCATTTAGTACCGTACTAGACACTTAACGATCTTCACTGTCAACTAATTAAGCTTACTACATATCAGAACTTTGTAAAAGAGTAAGAGAAGAAGAAGAAAGAAAGAAAAAGGAAAGGTTCAAAAAGTGAGTATCAATTAAGGAGAAGAATCTGTAAATTCAATAGGGGAGAACAGCAGTGCCCGTGAAGACATAACAAGAAGATGATTGATCATTTGAACTGTAAGAAAAATTCAAATGTGCCTCGACAAAAATAAAAGTTTTAAGAAAGTGAAAATTTTGAAACTAGTATTTACTTTCTTCATTAAAATATTCAGAAGATAAAAAAGAAGAAGACTGATCCTCTGCTGATAGTGTAATAATTAAAAGTGTCAAATCCAAACTGAAGAGGTAAAGGGCCAAAAATGGAGCAACCTTTGTAAATGCCTTTTCCAGTATTTGAAACATATTTCTGTATTGCTATTCTGAATATCGCCTACAAGTAGTTTCTACTAGGAATCTGGGGGCATAACTAACCGTGTTTCAATACTATTCTCAACATTTAGTTCCATTCTACTAAAAGAGGATCAACAATTGATTTGAACACACTATCAATTTGTAGAAATACTTATTTGTCAGCATAGAATTTACACAAATAAAAGAAAGTATGATGTCCTGTCTGGGAAGTAAAAGGACAAAGAAATTAAAAAAAAAAACCCTAAGGAACCCCAACCCCCCCCCCCCCCCCCTTACTGTAACTTCATTCTCCACCAACCCCCACCCCTTTTTCCTACAATAACAATGGCAAATCAGCTCAAATTCTAAAGAAAACTGAAAAACATTTAAAACCTTAAACAAATCCAATGCTTTAGAAATTTTATGGAATGGCCTTACGAGAATTCAACAACAAATTGGGCTTTCCATCTTTTTCCATTGCCAGACGCCTTGATCGTAGCATGGACATTTCAATCTCAATCTGATGCAATCGTTGCTTCACATCTAAAACTTCCTGCATACATAAGGGCATTGAACAAAGTAAAACCCTCTCTCCATATCATTCTGATTTCTGTGATGTTCCCAAAGGGCCACAAAGTAAACCCCCTCAAATTTGTGTACTGCGATTAGCAACCATGTTTCTATTCATTATTCAATGACATTGGTTTAGCAGGAAGAGAACATACTGAAGCCATGTTTGGAGTTGTGGTTTTGGAATCCTTGGTCAAGTTTGAATTCTTGAAATCCTGCGTATTTTCTTTGCATTGAAGATCCACATTCCTTTCATCCACCACAGGAACTGAATCAGCACCAAGGCCAGTACTAATTTCACCAAAGTGTCTCTTTCGCTTGATGTTACTCACAGAATGAGGACCACACTTTGTACCCACAACATCTGGCAACTTTCTAGTCTCAGAAAGGTTGTTACCAAGCCGAGTAACTTCCCCTGCAATAGTCCTGCTTTGTTCACCATTTGGAACATGAACTACTGATAGTTTTGCATTAAGTATTTGCTCCTGTTGCTTCACAAAAACAACACCACTAACATCAACAGTCCTGCTTCCTTGGGATATGTCGTCAGGCTTGCCCAGTCTATCCCAAACGCTACCCCGTGGCCTATCAATGCGGTGGGATACCACAGCTGCGGGTTGTGCAGTGACATTAGGGGCAGAAATATGTCTGGGATGAGGGTTTTCTGCAAGGGAAAAAATTGTTCAATGTGATTGGCATATGAGCAACCACAATTAAACCAGTATACAATTACATTCTCTAGCATATTCTACATTGTTACAAACGTAGGATGAATGAGATAATATTGAAAGTAGGAGTTACATCTGATATGCAAATCTTGGTAAGCTAAGAAATAGAAACCTCACCAGATGGCCATGGGATTGGGGAAGAGGACTTTAAATGGGTAGAGGTAGAGGGTGTTTTTATTCCTCTTTTTGGCTGTAAAAGCTGCCTGTTAGGTAATGGTAATGGATTGGACTCGCAGTTAACAATCTGCTCTACAAATGAAATATGCAAGCAGATATGTACACATAAGTTAGACAAATAAATTTATTTAAAAAAAAAAAAAAATCCAATGTACTAATAATAATTTTAATTATAGTTCTTGGCTTGCCAACCTTGGAATTAGATTTATTGATAGAGTGAATGCAGGTTTCCTTTTTGGTCTGCACATTAAAATATATATATATATATATATAATTTTTGGTAGTGTGATGCAAAATGCAAAATGCAAATGAATGCATATAATATACCAATGAGAAGGAGGAGGGAAATGCATGGTGATCTTTGGTAGTGACAGATGCAACATGTATCGGATCTGATAAAGCAGTAATAGTAATCTGTGAATCAGATTGACGAGCACGATTGAAGAGAAGACCCCATAACCTACACACAAAAAAGAAAGACAGATTGATTGATTGATTGAAGAAGAAGAAGAAGAAGAAGAAGGAGGAGGCCTGGGCGAGGGAAGGAGACATACATACCAAGATACGAAATCGGCACTTCTCTTGCCAAGAAATGCCTCCAAATCATCCCTTGCCTGATATTGATGCTTTCCGTTGCAAACAAGCACCGTTATATATTCCTGTTGTTTGTTTGTTTTTTTTATACACACAAAAGAAAAGAATCAATTAAAAACAAACATCGGAAATGGATTTGATTTGATTGAAGAAATTTCAGACTGACTTACAGCGAGAACTTCGTCGGAGTAATCAGAGAGGAAGTCAGGGAGCTTTGAGGCAATTGAAGATTTGAGAACGGAAGCGGCTTCCGATTTCCTGTTTATCTTGAATGATACAACAGGACCCTGACCCTGACTATTACTACTACTACTACCACCACTATCACCCTCACCCATCGCTAATCTCCAATTTACTACTACAACTCAACCACCACTGCTACTTTTCTTAATATAACAAACGCACTTTTCCAATTTCCATACGCCATTCCGTGGAAATGTGCAGAATAGCTGTGCAAAGGACTTGTATATAGCTAGTTAGGAAACGCGTGAAAGAAAAAGGAAAACTAGCATCTCAAGTTTCTAAAACTCGAGATACTGTTTAAATTCCACTCCACCACGCAGCGGACCAGTTGGTGAGCTAGACTTAAGTTGTCCACTTAGATCTCGAGTCTTTAAGACTCGAGTTTTACTGAAATAAAAATGCATAGATCTCGAGTCTTTAAGACTCGAGTTTTTATTTATAGAACTCGAGTCTTAAATACTCGAGTTTACCTAAAAAAATATTCACATACAAGCACCGCAAAACAGAGCATAAAAAAAAAAAAAAAAAAAAAAAAAAAAAAAAAAAAAAAAAACTTACAAAGCAACAGACCCATACACTCAGCCTGACTAACTCTTATTCACCCATAACTCTCACATCACATTGCCTCTCACTCTCTCACTCACCACATTGCCTCTCACTCTCTCCCTTACCAAAAAAAAAAAAAGACTTATAGAGCAACAGACTTACCCATACACTCAGCCTGACTAACTCTCATTCACCCATAACTCTCATATCACATTGCCTCTCACTCTCTCACTCACCACACTGCCTCTCTCACTGCTCTTCCCTCTCAACAATTTCATATCTCAGGTAAGGGTTTTTTGATTTGATTGTTATTGTATTTGGGTATTAGTTGTCTATGGGTGTGGGTTAAGGAGTTTGAGTATCAGAATACCTTAAAGACTTCTTAAATAAGAAAACATGGTTTCACTTGCAGATGTAACTGTATATACACAATATTCATATTTTCACACCTAGTGTCCACATCTTTTAAAAATGTTCACATTTAAATCACAATACTTTATTTTTTGAATATAGTGTTAGATTGTTATACCAATTAGACTGTTAGATTGTTAACATTTTCTAGAGATTGTGTATGGGTAAGTTTGTGATTGTCAAAAACTTATTTTTGTGGTTGGTAAAGTTGATGAACTGCATAAAGTTTATGTTTAGACTTAAAAATGTGGCAGATAGCTCTAACAGATTGTGTTGTTTTCAATCTTTAGAAAATGTGAACATAAAAATATGAATATATAAATTTGAATAATATACATATTCAACTCCTGAAGACCAATTTGAAAATGTGACAGATAATGTTCACAATCTCTTGAAAATAATATACAGTAGGAAGGACATATGGATTTGCCTCTCATACCATCCTGTTGTAATTAGCTTATTGTATATAGGAAGGACAGATGGATTTGTATATGTCTAAATGTTAAATATAGTTGTACTACAGCCAAAGTTTTAGAAAAAAAATGTTCAGTTTGTATCATGAAAATCAAATTAAAAAAATTTCTTGGTCGCTTCTTTTTATTAGACAGTTAAAGACTTGCTTCAAGTTTCTTTTAGATCAGGGAACTTCAAAATGTTTTTTAACTAGCATAGTAACTTGACTTTAACAGGTTCACAATGCCTAAAATTGATATAATCCTATACCATGGTGGTCCGCTGAAGAATGCCAATGAGAACAAGGGATTGCCATTTGAAGGGCCTGGTATAAAGAGCTATTATACCCAAATTGATCATAGGTTCAAGACTCTTGACGAATTGAAGATGATGGTTATGGAAGAGTTGTGTGAGAATCCTACTGTGCACAACATAGAAATTACTTATCGTATGCCAAATGAAATCTTGAAGCACCAAATTAATTACAAGTACATGGCGATAGAAACAGACAAACATGTGAAGATCATGTTTGACAAGTTAGAGAGAATACCTGAAGTAACTAACATTGAGTTGTACATATAGTTGGAGTTGCGTACAGAAGTTGGTATCGACGAAATCCAACAAACACAAACAAGTTTACAAGTTACAGTTCCGAATGCTCAATATAAGTATTTTACACATGTTGAGCATGATAATGTTCATGCTGATGATGATGATGATGATGATGAGGATGAGGATGAGAATGATGATGAGTATGAGGATGACGATGATGATGACGACTATGTTGATGGGAGTACTGCCATTGACGATGAAGATTTTGTCGATGGAAATGAGATTGAAGACAGGATTGAGAGAGGGGACTTTAGGGACTTTAAGAGGGACATTGATGATGATGAGACATTGGACGATAGTGAACCTAATGCAAACAATGTTCTTAGTGTCCAAAACATTACGAACACAATCCCTGCCTACACACCTCCTGCTTTGTCATTTTTTGCAAATACTTGGGAAAATATGGTTGATCCTTCACATATGGAGACACCATTTGTGTCTACTTGGAGAAAGGGGATGAATTTGTACAAAGGCTTGACTTTTGCCAATAAAGTGGAGGTGCAGCGTGTATTAACAATTTGTGCCCTTAAGGAAAACAAACAGTATATGATCAGTAGGTCGACGACGACAAAACTTTGTGCAAAATGCGTGGATGAGTCATGCAAGTGGTATGTCTATGCAGTCATGAAGCCCAATCTCCAGGGACTATGGATGGTCATTGTGTACAAGGGTCCTCACACGTGTATACGGACTGGGGCGCGAAATGATGGTAGAATAATGAATTGTAATTTTATTGCATCAGACATCCTTAAGAAGTTAAGTGAGGATCACACTACCCTAATTAAGTATCTCAAATCTATGATAGAGTCGAAATATGAGGGCCATAAGCCTTCTTACTACAAGGTATGGGATGCGAAACAAAAGGCGATTGGGAAGCTGTTTGGGAATTGGGAAGAGTCTTACCAGAGGTTGCAAAAGTTGCTTATGGCATATATTGATATGGATCCGACTACCCAGGTGTTCTATCGTACGACATCCACCGATGAAGATGACACCGTATTATTGAATTATGTGTTTTGGTTTTTCGGTCCAAGCATTGATGGATTCAAATATTGCAAGCCGGTTATCAGTATTGATGGGACCCATCTGTATGGTAAATATTAGGGAAAGTTGTTGGTTGCAATGGCAACCGACGCTAACAACAAGGTATTCTCTCTTGCCTTTGCTGTTGTGGATTGTGAGTCAGGGTCCAGTTGGAGGTGGTTTTTACAATGCCTCAGAGATACGATTGGCCACGTGATACCTGATGAAGGCATTTGCATAATTTCTGACCGACATCTCGGTATCAAAAACGCCATTGCAAATTGGCCTAGAGGGGATGATGGAAGAACACGGGTATTTCATAGATATTTCCTTCGACATGTTGCTAGCAACTTTAACACACATTTTCAGAACTCGACTCTAAAGTCAGCTTGCTTGAAAGCAGGATATGCTACTTAGGTAGTTAAATTTGATACCATAATGGAGTCCATTAAGCAGGTGGAAATAGAGGCCATTCAGAATAAGAAGAAGGTGACGGGGAAGGATAGGAAGGAAAAGAATCAAGATTATCTTCCATACACATACCTAATGAGCGAGTCTGTGGATATGTGGACCCAATCACATGATGGTGGGAGACGTTTTGGGGCAATGACAACCAATATATCAGAGTGCTTCAATGGTGTACTGAAAGGTGCACGGGGCCTTCCTATTGCCACGTTGGTAGAGTTCACTTGGTCCAAACTTGTTGAATATTTCCACAACCGGCACAAAGAATACCTCAATCGCCTGTCAGAGGGTAAGAAATGGAGTCAATATGCCTTTGACAAGTGGGAAGGAAATAAGCTTAAATCTGAGAAACACTATCTCAAGCCATTTAACAATGAACAGATGATATATCAGATAGTTACTTCATTCATGGGTAGCACAGGAGGGGGAAACCACAGTTATGAAGTTTGGATACGGGAAAGAACATGTAGTTGTGGGAAATGGCAAAACATAGGGATCCCGTGTTCACATGCAATTAGAGTATGTGACTATTTAAATATTGATTCGGCCGCATATATTCACCCATGTTATGGTTTGGACAATGCCCTTAACACTTATCAGCATGCATTTGTGATTCCCAAGTCACAATCATTGTGGAGGGATCCCATGGGGCCAAAGTGGTTGCCTAATCTAGCATTGTTGCGGGCCAAAGGTCGACCAGTGAAGTCAAGAATAAGAAATGAGATGGATGGAGTGAGGAATAAGGATCGAGGGTCGGGATGGCGGAGGGAAGATGCAAAGAGTGCTACTGTGAGATCATTAATAGTTTGGGGGCAAAGGAATGCTATTCTACATGCAAGGAAAATCTATACTGAAGAGCAGCTTATTGGCATTATTTAAAAAAGGATGCTAAAAGAATGGAAAGCAAGAAGAAGTACATCTATAACTCAAGATTAAATAGAGTACTTTGCGAGGCATGGCTCTTGAAATGCTTGTTTGCTAGGATATTTTGGTATTGGTTGTTTAAAGGGTAGGGCAAACAAAGAATATGCAGCATGCAGGTAACAATACTTCTCTTTCAAGCTGTTAGGCTTCTTAGATCTTACTGAACAACTTAGTCAACCATTATCTAAAGATACAGAGTACCTAAAGATAGCACTATTAAAGTATAAAGGATAAGCTTTCTTCTCCTTAACAAGGAAAAACCTTATTTCAAAGATAGACTTATTCCTTTGAAACCTATTTTAAATTATTTGGACTTTCATCCATTATGTATGAGATTAGAAAATAAAATGATATTCATCCCCACAAGTGCAAGGGTTACCTTGCAAAAAACAAGATATTGTGGGAATATCCATCAGTGTGTTACACATATGTGTGAACTTGCTTTTTATGCATCATTTTAGGGATAATATTTTAATTGTATTGGATGTATATAGCATAAGGAGAATATAAAGCAAACTAAGTAACCCATAGTACATTCGCTTAAAAAAAAAAAAAAAAAACCATAAAGTTAAAGAAAACAAAGTAAGGATAAAAGTCTAAGGAAGCTTATCCATAAACAAAACTATATATCATATACTTTGTATTCAAGATGATTTTAACCTTGAAATTTTATAAATTGTGTCTATTGTGTAGAGGATACCACAAAATATGAAAAATTGACCAATTTTTTCAAGCCTGACATTAATGTCATCAACCATACTCCTATTCTTACAATAGGACTTTGCAATTTTTGGAATTTCTTGGCATAGGATTTGCTTTCCTTGTTTTGGAGAGTTTTGAGGAGAATTTAGGCAAAATGGAGTCTTTATATGATTGTATATTAATAAGATTTGTTGAAAATTGTTTTTCTCTCAGAATAGGTTTTTTGGACTCCTTACATTGGCCCTTAAGTAGTAAAAAAGAAGAAGGAAGTCTACAATCAATACAATATCAGTCTTTTATTCTTTATTTTTTAGGTGGATAGCAGATATCAACCTTGTGGATTCAAGGTGTTTTAGATTTTTGTCATACACTAACCCTTCTTTTGCTTTAACGCTGCATCATATTCACAACCCAACTTAGAAAACTGTAACTAGCTTTTGCCCTCAGCCACAAAAATAAAAATAAAAATAAAAAAGTTAAATAAAGAAGAAGATAATGTACCTTTCATAGAAACTCAATAGATTCATAGATATGTAATGGGCCCAGTCAACTCAATAGATTCATAGAAACTCAATAGTAACAAATCAAACACTCAGCTCATGTTAAACCCCAAACACAATGACAGTCCACTTAAATGGGAGTGAAGTTTAAACCGAAATTAAACAAACCTCAAGTTTCAAAAGCAACAAATTAAACCCTGAGGTTTGTAAAGGTAACAAATTGAAACCTCAGTATATTAAACCCAAACACAAAGGCAGTCCACTTAAATGGGCTGAGATTAAACTTGCTACTATTTAAAACCTCAGGGTCTAACTGAAATCAGCCTCACTGACCCCATCAAAACCAGCCCTACCAGTTTGGCTCAACAAAGGGTCACTCCCATCAAACCACACTGAACCCGAAGCTCTAATAAGGAAACTGTTCAATGTCTATTGTTTTCCCAAGTCTTTAAAGCAACCAAACCAAACAAAAGCATTACAAACCCAAACTAGCAAAACCCATACAAAACCATAAATAGGAAAAAACTAGCAAAGTATTTCAGCAAAGTAATCCACACCCAATAAGCTTAGTAAACAATATTTCAGCAAACTATTTGCCTCAAAAAGTGAATCAAAGTTCCAAAATGCCATCTTTGAATCAAATCCAAAAATGGGTACTTGGGTTTCCTTGAAATGCCACATTAATTTTTTTTTTTCAACTCTAACAATCACATAAAAACTAATGTCATTGCCAAAACATAACCATATTCTCAGAACACCAACAAAAAAAATACACAAAAAAAAAACCCAAACAGCTTCGAAATTGAAAAATGAAAAACCTAGGTCACATCATGAAATTCCAAAATCTAAAATTGGAGAAAGAGAGAGACAGACAGAGGAATCTAAGAAGCAAAAACGACAAAGTATTGAGAAGAAATAGAGAGTACCTTCGGCACGGTGATCTACGAACGGCAACGGCGTTGACAATGAACGATTGCTTCAGCACTAGGCTATGAATTTGCTGGTGTACTGGGGTACGATTGCTTGAGAGTGAATGAGTGAGTGAGTGACTGAGTGAGTGAGTGAGTTTGAGAGGGCGGAGCGAAATGGTGTTCAAGTGAGTGAGTGTTTCAAATTTCCTGATTTTGTAATGAGCCATTTGAAAGGGCGCTGTAGGAGTTTTAAGCAGTGGATTTCGAGTCTTATAAACTCGATTTCTACGTGGCACACGTGGCAATTTTGTCCACGAAAGGTCGGCAGAAAAACACTGAAATCGAGTTTTTAAAACTCGAGTTCTAAATGAATCTCGAGTTTTAAAAACTCGAGATGTTATTTTTACAATTTCTTCTTAAACCGGGCAACTAAGGAAATTGTTAAAATATGGCTGTTATTTGGCAAGGGTGTTCCGCCATTCCTCTTTCGCCTCCTCCCAGTACTACATCCCCAGGCTTGTTTATTTTGTTTTCATTTGTTTTTGTTTTTCATTTTTTAGTATTGTAATAATAAAATTATTATAGACACTAGCCTTTAAAAGTTTGAAGTGCGTGCTTAAAAAGGCTATTTTATTTTATTTTATTCCTCTTAAGGTTATTAGCCATTTTAGAAGGGGTTATTTTATTTTAGTGCTCGAACCATTCATCAAGTGAAGCAATTCGAGAACTTCAACCATTAGGGGTCATATAGTTGCACATTGATGATGATTCTTGATTTTAATTTTTTTTAGAGAGTTTTAACTTATGGCATCTCCTCCTAATAATAGTTCTTTATTATCAGACCAAGACACCAATCAGTTTTTGGAGTAGGTGGAGATTGAACCCCAGATTTCTTATACAATCATCAGAGACTTTACCAGCTGAATTAATTGGAACCCACTGATTTTAATTATTAATATATAAAGAATGTGCCTCCTCATCAACAATGTAAAATATTTTGGTTTGTGGCCCATGTGAACCAAAATGTATTGTATATTCCAATTCTTCATTAGCTATTAAAATTTTTAATTATGAAGAGAAGTTCCAACAATCACTCCTATCTCTCATCACGCTTAATACTAAATATTCCATGAGAAGTTTTAAGAATGGACTCCAATAACCCACTTTACATTTAGCACAGGTGTACAACATGAAATGAGGTAGTAGAAGATAATAGTTTTTCAGCATATTCAAAATATCAACATTGGGCAGGACTAAAGTCATATATGAAAGCGTGAAACTATAGCCATAAAAAATTTACATTCAGCAAAAAAAAAAAAAGAATTACATTCATTTGTCATTTGCTTAAGACATGTTATCTATGATGCTTCGGCAAAAAATGTCCAACAGTGATGCTTATCAATTTTTATTTTTTTCATTTAAGTAATGAAAAAGTGGTTACTAAGAAAAACTAAAATTTCTGGATCAATTTTTTCACTCTACTACTGAAAAATATGTACAGCATGACTCATAACTCTTCGTTCATAACTTTGCGCTTGAGATTTCCTTTCCAATAGACATAAACATAGAACCATTGAAAGACTTCACATCTGCCAATATAAACGATATTTAAGCAGAAACAAACATAAGATATAAACATGAATATGTAGTGTAAGGACACGTTATGCAGCCTAAGCCCAAGATGTGTGGGATCTTGGCTCAGTGAGCCTAGTATAATAAATTTGTAGAGAGTGGATCAAAGAACTAGGTCCTAATAAATTTAACAATGGCTAATACGGCTTTAAAAGATGATCAAGCAAGAACAAAGCACATAGGACTGAATAAATTCACTGTTCGAGGAGGCAAATCTTCGTATAAATTAATAGAACTGCTTACAAATACAATTTTGATTGTTACAGAAATTCTTTCTTTATTTTTTTGATATCCATCTCATGGAGGGTCTCTTACATTATATATCTCCCTTTGGATCATCTGCATCCTACACATGTTGATCATTTGAGCCCTTACTTGAGTGCCTGTCCCATCAGACACCCATTTTGGTTTTCTGTGAGTTGTGGTAGCTAAGGCAGCACTGTTCAGAGGTCTTCTCCACATAAATGTGGCCAAAAAAGTAGTTGCAGTGCATTTAATGTGGTGGTAGTAGCTTTTCCTTAGATATTTCTGAAATCCCAGCCCTCTAGTACACTTAGAGATATACGTCCCTGTCACTGAAGTATCCTGGAAGGTTACCTTGATCAAATAAGATATACATCTGATTTGTGTTTAGCTTATCCGAGGAGATATTACTCCTTGGACCACCTTCCTATTTGCATCTTTCTCATTAAATCCTAAGTCTGAACCACTCATTACCATTCATTGCTCCTCGGACTAATCATGCTCTTAACTAAGGCCCAAGGCCCAATATATGTTTTGGGCCTTCAACCCTACAATAGCCCCTCAAAACTTCGGTTTTCTCCTTTTCACTCGAGGAGAAAAATGGGGTTTTGAATTATTTCGAATTGATTTTACCTGACTTTCTAATTCACACACGTGTGAGAATGCCGTTTTACACGCCCCATAATTGCTTCTGACGTTTCAAAGCCCACGAAGCCTCATTAATTGCTCCCAATGGCGCTTTGTTCCCCCAATCTAACGGTGAGGCGCAGATCCAACAGTTGACCTTTCTCTTGGAATTTCGAGCAGGATAACTCCCACTCATCTTTACCCTCTATATAAAGCCTTGAGGGAAATCACCTTCCCCTCATTTTACGAACTCTCAAGCTCTCCAGAAATCCCAAGCATTCAAACTCACTAGGGCTGTCCATGGGTCGGGTCGGATCTGGTTTGGGTTTGACTCGCACTCGACCCGATTGAATCGGGTGAACAGAAAATAGACCCAAGGTCGACCGAATGTTCAGGTTGAGTTTGATGGAGCGAGTCATTAGTTGAGCGGGTCAGAGCCTCGGGTGATTTCAGGTCTCAAGCACAACAACATTTCGAAACCCAGAACAATCTTCTCAAAAAAAAAAAAAAAAAAAAACCAGTTGATCTATGAGACTAAAACAAAATCAAAACCAAGAACAATCTTTAAAAAACAAAAACCCAGAACAAAAAAATTAAAATCCAAACCAAAAACCCCAGATCAATGACTAAAACGAAAAAGAGAAGATTAAACCAACAGCACCATCACCACTCCCTCCCTCATCACCAACCAACACATCCATCACAAGATTAGTACAATTTTTTTTTTTAATAAAAAAATAGAACCTCTTTTACTGACCCACCATCAAAATGCAAAGATCAGAGTATCAAGAGGAGATTTTAAGTTGATTAGAGGAGGCTTGTGGAGTTTGAGACTCAACCAAGGACGGCGAGTACAACGACGAAGGGGCAACGTCTTGAATCAGCGCCGGCAGACTGGGCAACATGGAATTTAAATCAGCACCAGCGGACTTGGGCAATGTCGGTGCAGAGGCTCGGGTAGGGGTGGCGACAAGGCCCACCTTGGTGATGGTGGCAGTAAGGAGGCTAGGTTAGGGATTTGAGTGAGAGATTAGAGAAAGTGAGCGTGAGAGAGTAGAGAAAGTGTGAGAAATTTTATGAAACTCAAACGTAGAACATACCCATCACCGTGTTTTTTCCTTTTAAAAATTTTGGGTTAGGCGGGTTGGTTTACAAGGGTTAGAAGTCTAGGGACCCGAAACTGACCTGAAAAACCGAATTTTAAAATTAATTGACTCGCACCCGACCTGTTTGGACATTCAGATCCGTCCGTGGGCTTTCGGGTCGGACGGGTGGGCCGGGTCAGCCGGGTTACTCGACAGCCCTAAAACTCACAAAACTTTCCGAGTTACCAAGCTTTTCATACCTTTTCTCCAAGAAATCTTCAAAAATTTCTCTAAAGGTTTCAGGGACTATCACACATATTAGTTCTCGTAAGTTTTAATTTCTTTAAACCTTTCTTTTTTCCCTTCAGCTAGTCTCCTTGGCCCTCCAGTTCTTATTTCTCCATTTATCAACTTCGGTGGTTTCCCTTTAGCTTGTCTAGATGGGTAGATTTAAGAACTTAGTGAACTCCCCTGCCAAAATAGAGACCTTTAAGGAAAAATACCACATACCTCAAGAAGTCACCTTGTGATACTGTTCCCCAGAACAAATAGTAAAAAACCGAGAAGAGGGAGAAGTTGTCATCCCCATGATAGCTTTCATAGAAGGGGGAATAACCCTCCTTATGGGTAGGATAACACGAGATTATCTCATCAACCATAAGATATGCCCCCACCAGTGCGCGCCCAACCTATTTAGGGTATTGGGTAGCGTTGATGCTTTAAATGAGCATCTGAGTCTGCGGCTTACCTGGCATGATGTGGTCCACATGTATGAGTGCCATTCCCAGAAAAGTGCAGGATATTACCTCAAGCCTTGATCCAACGTTGTCAGGCTAGTATCATGTCTACCAAAATCAAACAAGGGTATGAAAGACGACTATTTGATAGCTTTGAGATCGTGGCATGATGGCCTTTACTGCCCTATCCGAGAGGGAATGCCAGGTAGGGTACCTTAGAGTTAGGTTCCTTAGCAAAAGATTTAGACTCTTTAACCCTGACCATGCTTTGCTCCTTTTCATTTTGCTTTCTTTTAATGATGGATTTCAATTTTCTAACCATGTTTTGCTCCTTGGCCATTTTTGCATATAAGAGGCAAGTAGCTCCCCAGCTTAGCCTAACCAACGTCGAGGTTCTTAACTACCTATTGAGGTCCAAGATTTTTGTAAGTGAGGACAGACAGTTGCAAGTCGACCATTTGATTTTGGACTATCAGCCCATCTTGAAAGTATATTAGGAGATAGACCACGCCATAAGGGCAGGTGACTCGAGGTTAGCTCGGATTGACGTATCATGCCCTAACTTTCTAGCCCTCGACGACCTTTCACCAGTCGCACATCCATTCCAACAAAGCCTTCCTCTGGTGGTGCAACCATTTCAGCAGGTTCTGCCTGAAGCAGCAGCAGTGGGGGAAGGGATTATCTCCTCAAATTCCTCGCTTGAAGAAGAAATTGACAAGTTTTATTTTGTGGAGGAGGAGACTCAGGGAGTACAAGTGATTCTTGTCTCAGACGAAGAGGACGAACTAGATAGGCATTTCAGTGTCCATGTTCCAACCCTTGTGACTTCTCGTCCAGACGGTACTTTCGAAGAAGAGGAGAGTGAAATGGCCTTGAACAGGGGGAATAAAAGTTTAAGAGATCTTATGGCCGCAAGGGGCAAGGCGTTAGCTTCCAAAGAAGCCACCAAGCCCTAAATTCCAGCTAATCTTCCACCTCCCCCTCCTCTTCCAGTGACTTTGGCCGAGTTGCTCCCCTGCCCTGATCTGAAGAAGAAGAGGAAAATGCCAGAGGTGCACGATGTAGAGAAGGGTGAGATGGTTCCTCTAAAAGGGGCGAAGCAGCCCAAGCATACGAAAGACAAACAAGCTTCCTCTGTGGAGAGCAGGGAGGATTCCCAAGGGGCTGATGTATGCCGACCACCACAAATGTGGTCCTCCAAACTAGAGGTGGATGGTGCCCCTAGAGAAATTGCAATCACAGCTTAGAGTCTTCATTCGATATAATTTGTTCCAAGTTTTTATAATTTTCTCTATACTATAGTTGGCTATACTGTTTGTTTTGTAGTAGCCCTACATGAATGCCAGGTTCTAAAATACAATGGAGTCGATAAGGTTTCACAAACATATTCCATATAACCAAAAAAATTGAGATTCTAGTACTAGCAAAAAACCATAACATAAAACAGAACTAGGAACAAATCCTTCTTAAATATATTATGAAATTCATGAGTCCAAATGATAGAGTAGGATTACAATAATTCTATGAAAACTAAAAAAAATTAAGAATAGGATAATCACAGCACCAATGGATAATCACATTAAACAAAGAGGTGTGATTTAAATCCAATGTAGAGTTTTATAATATGGATAAATTAGGTCAGTTCCAAGGGGGAAAAGAAGCAGAAGAAGGTAAGAGTCTAGTTCCAGACTTCTGGTTACAACTCAATATCTCTGTGCACATGTTAAAAAGGCCTATTTCAACTTTTGAACATATGTTCCCAATGGGTAAATTTCATGGCTCGCTCTTGCGCCTTCCCCTTTAGATGCTTTCTAGCTTTTTGGATTGCATGAAAACGGTCTAGTCGCCTTTACATTTGATTGTTCTCTTGTTCAAGACGAGCAAGTATGTTGGCAGGTTCATCTCTAGGTAACTCGGCTGAGCGTGCCTTAGGAACTCGTAACCCGTGCCATCGACAATACACCTCCAACTCACACCTCTTCTCCATGGTGGTTCTGATACGGTGAACTCTATTGCGGTGGTATTTGTACTTAGTTTTGTAGGTTTGCCGACCATGATGTGCCCAACGTTTCCAAGACTCTCGTATGTGTATATTGGCATATTAACGAAATCTCTCTTCTTTCCAACTCATTTCCCTCCATAGTGGTCTATGTATATCTGTAGTTGCTGATCTACCAGAACTTGTGATGATTCACATGTTGAACTAGATCCAAACTTGTTTTGCATTTTACGATTTGACGTTGAGTCATTGTGACTTATAGCTTAGTCAATCTACGAAGTTAGTGGGATAGAAAGAAGATCATTATTGTGGTGCATTTATTACCCCATTTCAGGGTCCAAGCATTACAATTTCAGTTATTAGGGCTTGTCATGTCAATACAGGCTAGAAAAACAGTATATGAACATTGAAATGTTAATAATGTCATGTGTCTAGATTCATGTGGGGACCAGACCAATTTCAATATGAAATATAATAAATTTTCTGGAAATCATACTAAATTTAACTGGGATCAGTTGTAATTACGGTCACTTTTATATAGAAGTTAAGTGAAAGTTAGCTATGCTCCTTTTTTTTTTCCTTTCCCACACCCGTGTATTTTCAGGTTCACCTACCCTTCTACAATAATCAAAACCCAAAATCGCTCCTCTCCTACTCAACTAATGGTGCATATTCTCAATTACCACTACCACACCGATTCAAGAACCTTAACATACAGCTCCCCTCTTCATTTTCGTGTATAACCATTTCATCATCAAATTCATGTAAATCATTTCAAAATTCGTAAACACATTATTATTATGTATTGTTATTTAATATAATACTATGAACCTTAACAAATCATCTATATAATACTAAAAGCTGAAGCGTAGAATTTAATGTTGTTATGCTCACGTTGAGCCACATCAGTAGCCATGTCATTTCCATCCTCTTTTATATAGGTTCTAAAATAGTTTTTGACAATTTTAAAATACTAATAAATATAAAATATTTTCCAGCCCTATCTCCACCTAAATCCCACTTCTTATAAATTTAATTCCACCATAAAGCCCAAACCCAAAGCCTTTTCAACTAAAACCCTTTCTGAAACTCTGTTTTCACGGTTACAACTTTCAATCTTGTCTCCCACGTTTTGTTTCAGTTTCACCGTCTCATATTTTGTTCCTTCCCCTTCCCCACCTTCTCTTTCTCACGCACATTTAGCTCCTTCCCCTTCCCCACATTCTGTTCTACGGTTTTGCACTTATTTCACGTTAGCCTCTTTCCCTTCTAACGGCAGCCTCTCTGTCTCCCTTCTTTCCTGTCTTACTCTTCTCACAGTATATAAATATTGGCAGAACCTGGATGATTGAGTTGAGATATCTCTAAATCCCAGTTTCTTTTGTGCTTTGTTCTTTTGCTTGATTTTTTTTTTTTCACTTTTACTTTCCAAATCGTTTTTCTTAGGGTGTTGAATTTTTTATTGGTGGGTTTTTTAATTGGAGCTCTACCTCTTTTGGGTTTGTTCATTTTGAGTTTTTTGATTAGGTCTTATCCTGTGAAAATTTTCTACTTATTGTTGGGTATTGTACATGGCATATGAAGTGCATCTGTTTTTGGTAAAAAATTGAAGTTGGAAGAGGAAAGCATGGTGGAGAAAAGACATCGAATTGCTTTTATCCATGACTGATTAAAAGAAGGAACAAATATGGAGGTGATAAATATGTTCACAACCTATGTAATTTTGACCATGTTAATTCCCTCTCAAATGTTTTTTTTTTTTTTTTTTCTTTTATGATTTGATCCTCTCAAATGTTTTTTTTTTCTTTTATGATTTGATAGATAACAGTAACTTTGCAAAGATTGTTATATTGCTGAGTTCGTGTTGACTGGTATATTGCTTATTACTATTTTTTAATGAGAAAGGGGCTACTTATTGTTGTCTGAATTTTTTTTGTGGTTTTATATTTTTGAAAGTGATCTACCTACAGGTTCGCACTCTATCCTCTACTTAATTGATCTTATATTTTCCCCTGTATTGATTGGTTCTTGTGATTGATTTAATAGTATTATAGAGTGAATTGGGGAATTGAACATTTACTTAGCATAACAATGCTTTTGTTAGATTTTTATTCAACTGACCAACCAATTGTCTTCATAGATAATTTATAATAAATTTTCTTCAATGGAACTCCAAAAGTTGCTTACAAATTTAGATGTTATTTAAAGTAGAATTAAAAGTTCATATGCTTGATGCAAAGTGTCCTGCACTGTCATCTATTACTTCAGTCTCATTTAATGAGCAACTTCATTGATTATGAAAACTCAGTTTTTAGTGTGGTGGTACTAATTGAAGTTTTCTAGAAGGTGACAAGGTTGGTTGGATATCCAAGTTGTTTAGAGAGCTTGGTGGTTGCGGGCATTAGAAAATTAATTGATGTGGATTCCATCGATTCCCATATTTGCTGGGTGCTTAGCATGTTTGATTGGATTGTAATGCCTGGACCATGTCTCAAAAGATATTTACTTTTATGATAATGTATTTACAAAGACATTAAAGTAAAATTGTACATGTAAAAATCTGCTGCACACCATTTTCTTGCTTTGGTAGCTAGCTTTTTTGGAATTAATTACGGTTTATTGTTAAGAGTTAATTGTATAGCCGCTTTAAGTAACTTGATGTTGGTTTTACAAACTTGAGTTAGGTTGTAGCTTAATTTGTTGACTTGGTTCAATTTGGTTTGGTTAACATGTGGGGAAGTTCTAGGTAGGGATAAGCCAAAAAAAGTCTGACAATCATGTAGTGCAAAATCAGGCAATATTGTAGCAGCTAAAGAAAATTTCCCAATAAAGCATTTATACCTGTAAACTTTCATCTGAACCATTGTCTCTTGCCACAAGCTATGATGCAAGAGCCATATCATCACCTTCCATAGTATCCCATTTGCATTTTGGGATATGATTTTGCGGATTCTCTTTTGTAATGCACAATAAATAACCGAAGTACATCAACCATGTGCCTCCTTGGTCCACAAGTGTCATAGATAGATTCAGAGCTATTACCACTATGGAGGCAGAGGTAGCTGTCTATCTGGATAAAAAACAAATATGCGTGCGGTCAAAGCTTGATATAGTTGCACATAATCAGAACATATTACTTCTACTTTTCTGCAATGTATTCTTTAATGAGTTGCTTTGCTAGGAAATTCCATTGTTGCCCGAACAGTTTGTGTAGCCAAAGAACATAACCAAAAAAAAAAAAAAAAAAAAGGACATTGTTGAATGAGTTGCTTTGCTGGGAAATTCCATTGTAAATAAAGTTGGAATGTTTCTTCAAGTATGTCCAACACTCAATTATAAATAAAATGAAAAGGCTATGCTAAAATATTTTTTATATTTTCTTTTGGTCGTGTAGGTTGTTCATATTTTCTACCAGTTGATTACGGATTATCTATTAAATTGCAAGTTCAACAGCTGGATTGTTTTGTAAAGTACGTCCAACTCTCAATTAATGAAAAGGCTATTATAGAATTGAGATAATATTATCGATCTTTTGGTGTGCTAAAATATTTTTTATATTATCTTTTGGTTTCTACCAAATTATAATGGATTATCTTGGGGGAATTTTATAAATAAAATTTTTTCCAAATACTTAGAACCACATGATATTCAAATTTTGAGATAACTGTCAGATGAGATTGTAAAATAATTTAGTAAAAATTCCAAATTCTTTAGAACCACATGATATTCAGATTTTGAGATAACTGTCAGATGAGATTGTAATATGTTTAGAGATTAGATATTTTCTATTGAAAAACATGTCTGGTGCAAAAATATCACATAAAAGGTCTTGGTGTTGAATAATGTGGACACCTGTCATCGTTTTGATTACTATTTTAACCACCAGTTGCTCACAAGTTACCTATTGATAGGCCACAAACTGAATGACTCCTTGTGATTTAAACTAATTAATTAATTTAGCCAAGTTATTAATTAATCAATTTAACATGCAAATACGTGGCAGCACAAACAAATCACCGAATAACTAAATATGCAGCGGAAAATAAATGACACGGTGATTTGTTCACGAATGGGGAAAAACCCTAACGGCAAAAACCCCACCGGGTGATTTTCAGGTCACCACTCCCGAAACTCCACTATTATCAAATCAAGCGGTTACAAATAAGGAATCCCAAGTACCTTACCAACCTACAGTTGAACCCTTACCCCAATACCCAATCGGACTTGATCTGTAGTGACAGTTCCCCCTTTTGATGCACGGCTCCCAAGTACGTGACTAACCAGATGCGCGGATCCCAGTACGCGACTTCAAACACCAACTTTAGGAAGAGAGGTTGGCTGCAAAGTTCTTCAGATCATCCTATGCAATGAAGATCAAGAAGATGCTTGGTCACAAAACCCTACGGTGCAAAGTACACAGCAACTTCTTGAAGAAGATGAACTAGGTCAAGAACTTCGTCTTAGATCACAATTTGCTTGAACAAGGATTGCTCAATGCTTATGCAACTTGTGTCTATGTTGACGGCTCTTAAAATACTCCTTAAATATGTTTAGGGTTAGAAGAAAAGAAGGCCCAAAAACACATTCACGGATCCCAAGAAAATCAGATTGGAATTCTGACTTTTTAATTCTCGACAGATAGCAGGTGTCGAGGTAGCTATCGAGCAGGTGTCGAGATTTAAAAATTCTGCACTTCGACTTGCTTTTTCTTGGACAGACTTGATGACTTCAACACTTGATCTTGAAACCTTGTTTCTTGAAGTATTAAAAACACCTAGAACTACCAAATTACAAGTATAGTGCGTTTTGTCAAAGGATTAGCCAATTTACATAAACATTATGACATATGTTCTTAATCATGTGAACACATATGTCCTAACAATCTCCCCCTTTGGCAATCCGTGACAAAACCACGACAAACAAATGAACATATGAGAGAAGTCATAAATCACTCAACTCATATTCACTTGTTACATACAATAAAATCTATCCTAACACAAACTCTTGAAAAACTTTGCAAGAAGAGAGTTTATGGCAAGTAGACTTTGACAACCTGTATTTTTGAAACACTTTTAAACAAAACTCATCAAGGCATCTTGTGTGAAACAGAAATTAATAGATTGCTTACAAATATAAAGAACATGTGTATAAAGAGAGAAAAGAAACAACACATGAAGAGATAGGTGAAAAGAAAAACATACATCCACATATAGAGAAAGATAAGTACAATGTATGTAAAACTGGTCACAAGACCTCATATACAAGATCAATGTATCTATAAAGACTAGAAAAGAAAAAGATACATCAAAATCTCACTACATCCCTCAAAAATATGAACACTCCCCCTATCAAAAATGTCCTATACTAACTCTCCCCCTAAGATGACTACTCTCATAATCCAAAACTACTCCCCCTTTTTGTCACGAATGACAAAGGGTAGAGTGTCATGTAGACATCTCATCAGTAGAGCTAGCATCTCCATCATCATCATCTGAAGCATCATCGTCATCACCATCATCATCATCATCCTCAGAATCAGAATCTGAAGCCACTGGAGGAGGTGGTGGAGGAGAAGCCTCAGAAGCAAAACCACCCATGGTCGCCTGCCGTCGTGCAATACGACCAACACGAACATTCACCTGATACAACTCAGTGGTGAGTGTATCGAGGCGAGCATCCATGCGCTGCAGCTGCGCCATAATGTCTCCAAGAGATACATCGCCTGAAGAAGAAGGAGGAGCCGATGTAGATGGAGCAGATCTGGATGGAGCCGAACGGGAGGGCGGAGTGGAATCCGGCTGTCTCGACCTGAACTGTGCCTCACTACGTTTTACGGTAGCAGCATCTATGGCTGATATGTGTGTGAAGTGGTCGGACGAAGGGAAAGGGATGGAAAAATGGCGTAGAATCCTCGTGATAGCGGAAGGAAAGATGAGCTTATCACGGGACGCCGCATCTAAATGAACATCAATGATAGAGAAAATGAAGTGAGAAGGAAAATCTATCGTGAGATGCTCAAGTAGAGATAACAAAAATCGAGCACGAGGCTCTGTAATAGAGTTATAGTGAGAGAGAGGATGAAGTACAAAGGTCATCACCATGTTAAGGAACCTAGGACCTTTAGCAAAAGGTCTACATGATGTGTACTGGTGCTCACCTCAGTCAGAAGGGCGCTCACAAAAAGCAGAAATGAGCTCATCCTTGGACACAGTCCTCAGTCGCTCACAGGTAGGATAGTCAGGAAACTCTATCCTAGGAACATGAAGTACATCCGCAACCAGCTGCGGTGTAACAGCAATGCGCGTACCTCGAACGCGAGTATGAAAAAGAGGTACTGAACGATCAATCCCGCACATGTTGGAGTAAAACTCCTGAATAAGTACGAGAGGACAAGTGACCGGGACGTCACACAGTGACTCCCATCCCCTACTGTGAATGACAGAGGGAAGGTCAGTGTCGGCAAAGTCTGCCAGAACAACGTGGCGTTCCGAATGAACACCTCGTTTAGAAAAGTTCTCAGTAAATGCCTTGTAGGCATCTCCATCACGGAACCGAAGATTATGAGGAGCAGTATCAGAAGATGAAGAAGCTCCAGAACGTAGAGGGTTCCGAGCCGGAGTGGATTTACGTTTAGGTGCCATAGATGCAACTAACGTAAAAGAATGAGAAAAGAGATAGAGAGGGAGACAATCAGAAAAGTCCCAAACAGTTCAAATATGAAAATATGTTGAACAAAATGGACGTATGCATGGGAATGCATGGTCATGTAACATACAAACATAAAAAGCATCATGGGCTCAGCCCAATCCAATCCTATCAGCACACAGACAAGAATCACACAACTAAATGCATGAAAATATCATTCTAATGCACATGAAATGCAATGTATGACATTTTAAACACTTTTCATTGAAAAACCAACCCAAAATTTCAATAATAACTCAAGGATTTTGAAAAACCCCAAAGTTTTCAAAAAAAATCCCAAACCCTAAGATTCAAAACATGAAATGCATGAAAAGGAATGGAAAAGAAGATCATACCACTTGATTTGAAGCAAGAAGGGCTGAAAATCACTTGGGATGAAGATTGGGTTGAAGAAAAGTGCACAGGACGACGAACCGCCTCGGACAGATCGAAGAGAGATCGAGAAAATGAGAGAGAAATCGCGACAGAAGCATTTATAGACACCTCAGTAAATCTCGACAGCTGAGGTGTCGAGAGGTGTCGAGGGTGCTGTCGAGGTAGGTGTCGAGAAAATGGCCTTCGACAGATAAGGTATCGAGGAGGTATCGAGGTACCAAACAGCTGAACCAATACCAGAAGCTCGATCGATCGACTAGGTGTTGAGGAGGTATCGAGGAGACAGAGATTTTCTCGATCGATCCACCAGGTGTCGAGGAGGTGTCGAGATTGCGATAAGAAAAAGGCTTGAAAATCGCGACAGCTGATCAGGTATCGAGGAGGTGTCGAGGAGGTGTCGAGCCAGCAGAGAAAAGCAGTTTTTCGAGAAGAGAAAAACACAAACATATATGCAATCAAGACAAACACCTCAACCATGATCCAACCAACATAAAAAGCTCTCAAAAATCATCTCTCAATGAAAATTTAAGCACATGGATCTCCCAAAAACACACACACACACTAAACAAGTCTAACCAATTTTATATTTCAAAAATAAGTCATGACAGTTTAGTGAGCATACAATAGTACATGTAAAACCTTTGTGATGGCCAAATCACATCGTACCTGCACATGTATCAAAAGTAGCAAAGAATATTGCGTGTTGTGTGTGAAAAACATTGCAAGATTGCATATGTGTATACATGTTATGACGATCTAAGATATGAGAAAATAACTTTAACTCATACACAATCATAACTGTTTGATGGGGACTATCACCTTCGAGGTACATCCTATAACTCCCACATCTCCTAGAATACACGCTTGCAACCATTTTTAAAGCATTTTTTAATCTTTTTGCTTTTTATTTTCTTTGCATATTTTCTTTTTAAACATATCATGCATGGGCTTATGAGAAAGAAAAGAAATACCCATTGATATTTGACATTTCAATTTTGCTATGCCTAAGCACACAAATGTCATTGACATCACACTTTTGCTATGCCGAAGCATACAGATGTCATTAATGATTGGCGGGCAACAGTGGTGAGATGGTTATTAATGCCTTTCTCTTAGGATTTTCTAGTCCTACCCGTCAAAAAGAGTGATATGAGTGTTAAGTTTAAGAAATAACCTGATCTTACTCATCACAATCAAGAGCCACAAAGCTCACTTGCTTAGTTGTGCATAAAGATGCTCATCTAAGCTACAAGAGATACAAAGTTTAGAAAACTTTGTTTCATTGGCCATCCAAGATACACAAGTACCAAAGTACACAAAACACACACTGTTTTTGCATTTTTCAATTTTTCAATTTTTTATTTATTTTTATTTTTATATGAAAAACAAAATAAACAAAACTGAAAGTAAACACACAAAGACATGTTAAGAAAAACAAAAACAATGCATAAAACTAGACTGACTCAGCAAAAATGTAAAACACACAAGCAATGCAACAAACAAGATAAACACGAAGGGAGAAGAAAGTGATAAAATCACTTAGAGTCCTTTTTCTTCCACACCTTGGAAGAACATTTCCTTTGATTAAAACTTTGAACTGGCGGTGAGGGAGAAGAATTACACCCGTTCAAGTTCGAAAGGAACATGAGGGCTTTCAGAAGATCTCCAAGAGGAGCAAGAGAGGATTGAAGCTGATTTTGGCTTCCAGATGCTGTCATACTGTTGCTTTGTTGGGTGGCTAGCCACTTGTAGCAATTTTGTCGAGTATGACCTACTGCACCACAATGATAACAGAGATGCTGCTTCTTTTGTTTGGGCTTTTGAGAGTTAGCCTTCTTATCCTTAGGGAGTTTAGCATCTTTCTTTTCTAACTTAGGGGGTGCTCCTAAGATGGATTTACCCTTGTCTATGTTCTCACTAGCTAATTCAGTTTTAACATCAATGTTTTTAATTTTATCAGTATTAGCAGGAGGAACAAAAACAGTAGAACTAGTAGAAGCAGAGTTAGAGATAGAAGGACCATACCCTAAACCTGTTCGATCTGAAGCAGATTTTTGGTTGCTGAGCATCTCATCAAGTTTTGCACTTGAAGTCCTCTCCAGTTGAGCTCTGACTTGAAACAGCTCTGCTTCAAGCTTCTTGGTCTTCTCAGCCAGGAAGTTGTTCTCAAACCTCAGTGCTCCAATATTTTGATTTGCTTCATCAACCTTTGTGGACAACTCTTCATGGTCAAGTTCCACATCACTGAGCTTCTTGGTGGCCAGCCTGTACAACTTTTCATGCTTCTCAGAAAGCTTGTAAAGCTTCTCATAGGCTGAATGGATATCATCTTTGTCATCCATCTTCTCGCATTCAGTATCCACCAATTCTTCTTCCTGTTCCACTTCTTCAACAATCCCTTCAGTAGGATTAACTATGGCAGTGAAGGCATTTAAGATTCCATCATCTTCGCTATCGGAATCATCTTTAGGCTCAGTGTCACTCAGGGTTGCAGCAAGAGCCTTGCTCTTTCCAATGCTCTTCAGATATGTAGGACACTCATTCTTCATGTGTCCAAACTCATGACACCCAAAACACTTTGGTCCTGCTGGAACAGTGTACTGACCGCCATCCTTGGCATCCTTCCTTCCTTTGTCTTGGCTCTTGAACTGTGAAGAACTGGATTGCCTTCGGTCCTTGTCGAAGCTCCTTCCATTGGCATTCTTCATGAACTTCTTGAACTGCCTTGTAATGTAGGACTTCATCTTGGAATCTTCATCATCGGAAGACTCATCTGTGTCACTGCTCTTCGCCTTCAGGGCCATGCTCTTGCCCTTGCTTGACTTGCCTATTCTTGATAACCCTAGCTCGTAGGTCTGCAAGTTCCCAACCAACTCAGTTAAAGGAATTTTATCAATGTCCTTTGATTCTTTAATTGCCGTAATCTTGGCATGAAATCTCTCAAGTAGAGATCTGAGCACCTTCCTTACAACCTTGGGTTCAGGGATGGTTTCCCCAAGATTGAAGGCTGAGTTCACTATGTCTTTAAGCTTGGCATAGAACTCATCGAATGACTCATCCTCCTCTATCTTGATTTCTTCAAAGCTAGTAGTGAGCCTCTGTAGCTTTGAATCCTTGACAGCCTTTGTTCCTTCATAGGTTGTCTGGAGGATGGTCCACGCCTCCTTAGTAGTTTCTGTTGAGGATATCTTCTTGAACTCCTTATTAGTGACAGCGCTAAATAGGGCATTCAATGCTCTGCTGTTGAAGTTTGCCGCCTTGATCTTGGCTTCATCCCAATCGGCCAGCGCTTCTTTTGGCTTGGTCCAGCCAATCTCAACAGCTTGCCACACCTTCTCGTCTAAGGACTGCAAAAAAGCTCTCATGCGTACTTTCCAGTAGGCATAGTTAGTCCCATCAAATAAAGGAGGTATAATGAGAGATTGTCCTCTATCCATGACAGCAGGGGTCAATGGATCAACACAGCAAAGATTAACCTAATCAGAGTGTGCCTGCTCTGATACCACTTGATCGGCCACAAACTGAATGACCCCTTGTGATTTAAACTAATTAATTAATTTAGCCAAGTTATTAATTAATCAATTTAACATGCAATTACGTGGCAGCACAAACAAATCACCGAATAACTAAATATGCAGCGGAAAATAAATGACACGGTGATTTGTTCACGAATGGGGAAAAACCCTAACGGCAAAAACCCCACCGGGTGATTTTCAGGTCACCACTCCCGAAACTCCACTATTATCAAATCAAGCGGTTACAAATAAGGAATCCCAAGTACCTTACCAACCTACAGTTGAACCCTTACCCCAATACCCAATCGGACTTGATCTGTAGTGACAGTTCCCCCTTTTGATGCACGGCTCCCAAGTACGTGACTAACCAGATGCGCGGATCCCAGTACGCGACTTCAAACACCAACTTTAGGAAGAGAGGTTGGCTGCAAAGTTCTTCAGATCATCCTATGCAATGAAGATCAAGAAGATGCTTGGTCACAAAACCCTACGGTGCAAAGTACACAGCAACTTCTTGAAGAAGATGAACTAGGTCAAGAACTTCGTCTTAGATCACAATTTGCTTGAACAAGGATTGCTCAATGCTTATGCAACTTGTGTCTATGTTGACGGCTCTTAAAATACTCCTTAAATATGTTTAGGGTTAGAAGAAAAGAAGGCCCAAAAACACATTCACGGATCCCAAGAAAATCAGATTGGAATTCTGACTTTTTAATTCTCGACAGATAGCAGGTGTCGAGGTAGCTATCGAGCAGGTGTCGAGATTTAAAAATTCTGCACTTCGACTTGCTTTTTCTTGGACAGACTTGATGACTTCAACACTTGATCTTGAAACCTTGTTTCTTGAAGTATTAAAAACACCTAGAACTACCAAATTACAAGTATAGTGCGTTTTGTCAAAGGATTAGCCAATTTACATAAACATTATGACATATGTTCTTAATCATGTGAACACATATGTCCTAACACCTATTAATTTACATGTTTTTAAGTTGGATTGTTTCTTCAAGTATATATTTGTAACTTTTAATTATAATTAAAATGAAAAGGCTATGCTAAAATATTTTTTAAATTTTTATTTGGTAGAGTAGGTTGTTCATATTTTCTATCAGTTGATTACGGAATATCTATTAAATTGCAAGTTCAAGAGCTATAAAATGAAAAGGCTATGCTATGCTAAAATATTTTTTATATTTTCTTTTGGTTATGTAGGTTGTTCATATTTTCTACCAGTTGATTACGGATTATCTATTAAATTGCAAGTCCAACAGCTGGATTGTTTTGTAAAGTATGTCCAACTCTCAATTAATGAAAAGGCTATTATAAAATTGAGAATATGTTATCTTTTGGTGTGCTAAAATAATTTTTATATTATATTTTGGTTTCTACCAACTTATAATGGATTATCTATTAAATTGCAAGTTCACACAAGCTGGAATATTTCTTCAAGTCTGTCTAAAATGAAATGCTTTGCCAAAATAGTCCTCATATTATTGTTAGGGTGTTCATGTTATCCACCAATTATTTGAAATGATCTTTTACTATAATGATGGATAGTAAATGATGATTGGTAGGTACTATGGAGCCACGTCAGCAGCTAGGGTGCCTATCTTTCAACATGAAATTTTACTGAATTACATTCCCATGGTACAAAAGATATAAAACCCAGACAAGTTGGGAAAATGGGGGAATTTTATAAATAAAAAATTTTCCAAATACTTTAGAACCAAATGATATTCAAATTTTGAGATAACCGTCAGATGAGATTATAAAATAATTCAATAAAAATTCTAAATTTTTTAGAACTACATGATGTTCAAATTTTGAGATAACCGTCAAATGAGATTGTAATATGTTCAGAGATTAGATATTTTCTATTGAAAAACATGATTGGTGCAAAAATATCACATAATTTTTATTTATGTTTTGTAGCCACAATTAGGGGTGCAAATGGGCAGGTTGGGTCATAAATGGGTTGGGTGTGTAATTACCCATTTATCCATTTATGACCCGTTTATATATAACTTAATTATCCATTACCCGTCCAACCCATTTAATTGTAACCCACCCATTTAACCCATTTAATTTTAATATTGCCACCAGCGTATTGAAACACATTTCTAACTCATTTAAACTTTGCTTTCTCTCCTAACTTTCTTGGAATCCAAACAAAGCGTAAATTTTAATAAAAAGAAGAAAACATGAAGATGTGAGCTCGCCTAAAACAAAAAGAAAGGGATTTTCTTCACAGAAATTTTCATCGGAAAACACCGAATTGTCGCTGTTGCCGGAGATCTCCGTGACGGAGCTCGAAACACTACGTTTCGTGACCTTCTTCTTCTTATTATTCTCATTTTACACTCCGATCTTCGAGCTCGACTCTCTTCAGACCAGTGGCGCACGACTCGGAGCTCGAAATGCAATATGAAGAAGAAGCAGAAGAATTGTAATAAGAACCAAACTCGTCCTCTGCACGAGCAAGCTAGGTAGTAATACCACTGGAGACGATCATTCCCGGCGCCGGAGATCTGATGATTGGAAAAAGCCTTGCATTTAAAGTAGAGCACCAAAAAATGTGGCGAGCGACGAGGAAATTGGCCTGGTGAACCTTAGCATCGCAACGAAAGCAAAGAAATGTAGAGCCCGAAGCACAGTACAGCGAAGCCTCTTCACTACAAAGCTCACAAGCCCTAACCTTCTTCATCTTTTACAGAGTAAACGGAATAAGAGGGAATATTTCGGCAAAAAATGGCTAAGTTGGGGTTGGCGTTAAGTAGTAGTAGTGTTTGTTATGAGTCTGTTTGGATGATGAGAAAATGTAGGAAATGTCGAAGAGTAGGTGGTAAAGTGTGTTTGATTTTAGAAAGGTTTAGTGGTTTTTTGTGGGTTTGTTTAAATTTTAGATGGGTTTAGTGGTTATTAGTGGTTTTATCCATTTAGACCCATCTAATTAAATAACCAAAGGGGTCTTTATCCATTTAACCCAAATATTCAAATAGGTTGGGTTAAGACTTATCCAAATAAGGTGGGTAATGGACGGGTTCATGGATATGGATAAAAATTGCCACCCCTAGCCACAGTGCTTAATATTTTATTTATATTTTCATTTTGAATACAATTGCATAAAGGTGGGAATCTCCAAATAGTCTTAGAAAAATGCTCTCCATGTTACATGTGTCAACTTACTTACCAACTAGGAAGACACTATAAATAGATGATAGCAAAATGAATGCACCCAAAAAAGAAGCCTAAAATATTTTTATATTATCTTTTGGTTGTGTAGGTTATTCATATTTTCTACCAATTGATTACAAATTTTCTATTAAATTGCAAGTTCAAAAGCTGGATTGTTTCGTCAAGTATGTCTAATTCTCAATTATAAATATAATGAAAAGGCTATGGTAAAATATTTTTATATTCTGTTTGGTATGCTAAAATCATTTTCATATTATTTTTTGGTCATGTAGGCTATTCATATTGTCTACCAAATTATTGCAGATTATCTATCAAATTGCAAGTTCAAAAGCTAGAAGTTTTCTTCCGGTATGTCTAAATGTCAATTTTAACTAAAATGAATGTTTTTCTAAAATTGTCCTCATATTATTTTTGGTCGTGTAGGTTGTTCATAGTATCCACCAATTATTTGAAATTATTTTTTACTATAATGACAGTTAGTAATTAATGGTTTGTAGGTACTATGGAGTCTTCTTATTATGCACGATTGAGAAGAAGGATGATTCTTGCATCTAGGAGAAATCGCAATTATCCAACCAATATTCATGCTCCTGCAACTCAACGTATTTCTACTGACTTATAGTTGGATAGGGGTTACTGTGTTGGATAGGCAAATGAATATGAGTTATTGGGTAGCTAATAGAAGTCATTTAGTAGATGCTAACTTCAACAATGTTGATGCTTTGAGAGGAGAGGTTTCTATAGAAAGAGGATCTACTTCATTTACGATTGTGTCACCTTCACATCGTATTGTTGGTAGGTTTTTCATAAAGTTACATTTTTTTATATATATTATTAAAGTCTTCAATTTAACATATGTGTGTGTGTGTGTGTGTGTGTGTGTGTGTGTGTGTGTGTAGATACATGTGTGTGTGTGTTTGTGTGTGTAGATACATGTATGTGTGTGTGTGTATAAATTATGGATTACTTATATTTGATTACTCTTTAAGCCATTCAAGAGATATGGAGGATGATCCATTTGTGAGGAGCACAAGATAGAGATGACATGATTATAATAGTGAGACTGCGAACAAAAATTCTAATATCTATATACGCACTACTTTAAATGAAAATGGTGATATCACCAAAAATGTATCTGAAGACCGAATTCCTCCAGGTAATATATTATGGATATCAAGTAATATATTAAGATATCCGTTAATATATAATGGATATCTTAATTGATTAAGACCAAACTAGAGAAATGCCTTTCATATTTCCTTAACAATTCAGAAGGCAAAAAAAAACTTTTGACATACCATTAACGTAATTACATCTATAACTATTTAAGTCATCCATGATATCTATTTCTTATTGATAACCATAAAATTTACAACTAGCAAGGGAACATACAAAGTAATAAAGAATAAATGAAGGAAGAAAAAAAGAAATGAAAGCAAACGTCAATTAATAACTATTATTTGGAAAATAAAAAGGTGGTCAAGAGGAGTAAGAAATAAAATAAAGATGGTTATACAGAGGACATTGAAAACTTTATAGTGCAATAAAATCAACCATTACATTCACTTAATTAAATCAGTAATCAACAATTAAATATAATAATACAACATTTAAATTTAAAACTAATCAAACTCTAACTAGGGAAATTATATATATATATATATATTCATAATCTTCATACACCATGACTTAAAAAAATTTAATGAATAGTTTTACCTCTTATTTAATGTCTATGTTATGCAAATCATCAACCAATAAATATATGAGAATGGTTAAAAAAAAAAATGTTATAAACAAGATTATGAAAAATATGATAATTTTTTTTTTTAAAGGCTCTTTACAAAGTCTAGGGACTAAAATAGTATTTTATTTAAAAAATGATCATGCGCAACGCGCGGGTTTGCGACTAGTTTTATTATAAATAGTAACTGAAATGTTATAACACTGTTTCAAAAAAAAAAAAAAAAAAACCAAAAAATGAATACTTTAGAAAATCTTCATACTGACATATTGGTTCAAATCTTTTCGAAAGTAGGCAAAGATTCGGCAACACTCTTGGGAAACATTAAGTTAAGGTATAAAAAACTATTTTCTCGATTTGTATCTACTTATTATTTCCCTCTATATAAATTATTTAGTCTATTAATTTAATTTTTTCCTTTTTCTTAATTAGTTGCAAACGCTTTAACAAGTTAACAGAAAGCAAACTAGTCCTCCAACAAATTCAACTGACCCCATTTTTCAATCACCCAGCTTTACTACATGACAAAGAGAAAACCCTAATTTTTATGAAGTAGAAAATCCCAATGCACTACTAATAATGGGAAGCTGAGAATACTTTTTGAATGAAGATGTTGTTGAAGGAAAAAATTTAATTGAAAAAGTTGTTCCATGTGGCAATTTTATTGCAGCTTATATACATGGAATCATGCTACTTTGTGAGTCAAATTGTGGAGGCATTGATAACCTTTTGGAAATTTTAAATGATGAACATGGGAAGCATTGGCTGCGGGAACCACCCTGTATCAAATTCCAAACTTTCAAGCATGCCACAAAATTGGAATGGGACACTGGAACCAAGATGAACCTTATCCTTACAGTTATGCAGAATTTCTGGTTACGTGCAAAAGATGCTCAATCGACCTTGAAATGTTTAAGTTGGTGAATAGGCTTCTTTAATTCTATTTTATTATATTTTTTCTTTCATTGTAGGATCACTTAAATAATAGTCGAGAAACCTTTTGTTTTTTTATTAATTGTTTGTTAAGCTTTGCAAAAGTTTTGCAATTGTGATTTCCTTAATGGTTTGCCAAAAGGAATGATTATCAATTGTAGAAAATTCAAAGTGTAATGAATTGTTATCCTTGTGATTATCAAAAATTTGTTCTTACGTCTCATTGAATATAAAAACCAAACTAAATTCCTTTTTAAGATTTCAGCTAAACTCTCATTTTCATCCCATCAAGTTTGAATCATCTGCATTTTCTAATAAAGTTTGCTAAATTATAAATTAGAACCATCATTTCTAACTAAAAATACCAAACAATACCTACTAAATAATAAAGCACAATCTTTCTTGTCCAAAGCATATTTTATGTCACTGTGATGACAATACATCTGACTCATGTGGAAGCACACATTAATGAAATAAAAGTAAACCCCATAGGTCACACATCACATAGCTCCCAGAAATCAATTATACAAATTCATTCAAACTATACTGATCTAAGCTAGCAGATAGACAATCCAAACAACATTTCCTATACACCCAACGTACAATTCACCTATGCACACAAACCACTCTTATGCCAATTATTTATAAGCAATTACAAGTAAAGCCCCAGTTGATAAGCCATATCATATAAGGTTTGCTGGTCTGCTTGACTGAAATTGTGAAAAAATTATGTAATGCTAATTTTTGTTAATGAAAATTTCTGGTTAATAATACGAATTTAGACTTAACTGAGCCTTTTAAAGATGAATAAACTCATGATTAATAAATAAATAACAAAAACCAATAGCATCACTTAAATAATAAAATGCAATATTTTTTTCATTGTTTTATTTAATTATTCATTCCCGTGTGGTAGCACGGGTTACATACGTTGTGCTTAATGCTACTACTCTCACGTTGCACCACATCAGCTACCACGTCATTTTCTAAAAAAAAAAAAAATTCCTTCAATTTTTAAATGGTTTTTACAATTTGCAGCCCTATAAATCCCAGCCCTATAAATGCAGCCCACTACTTATTTATTCACTCCCACTATCACCCTATAATAAATTTGTATAATTAATCCAACCCACCTCTTATTTATTTAGTTCCACTATCAAGCCCAACCCAAATCCTTTTAAGATCAGCTTAAAGGAATAAGAAATTAAAAATACCTAACGTTCAAGCCGGTTTGGAAGAAAAAAAAAAAAACCAAAAAAAAAAAGAAAAAGAAGGGGAAGTGTTCAGGTTTTTTTGCGTGACTAGATAGAAACGTGAGCAGAGAGAGAGAGAGAGTTTGAAATATGTAACGTAGAGGGAAGCTTAAAGGGAGGAAAAAAAAAATGTTGAAGCCTTCACCAGATAGAAACGTGACCAGAAAGAGTTTGAAATATGTAACGTAGAGGGAAGCTTAAAGGGAGGAAAAAAAGAAGATAAAAAAAAAAAACGTTGAAGCCTTTAGGTGTTGCGTGAGAAAACAGAGAATAATAAAGCTACCCACCTTCCTGCTCTACCGTTTCTCAGTAACGGCAGCGTATCTAATTTCCTTCCTCCCTTTATTCCTTTCCACACGGTTTATAAATATTGACAAAACCTCCTTGCTTTGGTTGGGGTATCTCTACATGTCAATTCTTTTTTTTTTTTTTTTGGTGCAAAACTTCTATGCCTTATTTATATTAATATGAGACCCTTTTTTTTTTTTTTTTTTTTTTTTTTTTTTTTTTTTTTTTTTTTTTTTCGTTTGTTTGTGTTTGTGTTTATATTAGACAAGCATCCTTGGTTTATTTTATTGCTAAAAAAACTATTTTATTTTACCTTGGTTTATTTGGAAATATCTCAGGTCTTATTTTTTTAATGTCTTGTGGCTTATTGGAAGAATGTAAGACTCTAAAGTACTGAAGTATAAAATGTTGGTGGCACGTCTCATCCATTCCAGGGGATTTAAAGGTGAGTTTTCATCTCTCTCGATTGCTTATAGTCTCAATTGCTTAAAGGTGAGTTTATATTAATATTCCATGATTGCTTATATTACATCCTTGGAATGGACGTCAGACCAATAATCAACATCAGGTAATCAACATTTTTCCCCAATAATGTTAGACCAATAATATATTTTGTTCTCAATAAGCTTAACACTAAATACATTTCATTTTTTCTTTTATATTGTAGGAAAATGTCTTCACATGCCTTGCAACAATTGAAAATATTGAAAATAACTTTGGATGGTACTATATTGGATGCGCAAAGTGCAACACATGCATTAAATCTAAAAATGATTTTTGGTGCAGCCATTGCAAAAGTAACTCCAATTTTCCAATTCCAAGGTAAAATATAAATTACCAATTTTAGAATCATTCAATATATGTAAACATAAAAAAAAAAAAAAAAAAATGTATTTATCAAACAAAAATGAAACAAATTATATATTTATACATGCAGGTATAGAATTCAACTCAACGTTGATGATGGAACAGAGCATGCTATATTTATTTTGTTTGACAAGGAAGCTGAAAAATTACTTCACACAATAGCAAGAGAACTATCAAACAAATATGCAACTGTAAGACCATACAATTAGCATATATAATCTTTTGTTTAATTTGAAAAGAATATACAACACTACATTTAATATTTTATCAAATGAATGCAAATTCCACCCTACCAAATGAAATAGAGAAGGTCATTGGAAAAACATTTGTGTTCCAACTAAAGCTTAACGACTATAATTGGAAGGAATGATGGGAATTATATACAATTGAAAAGGTGTTTGACAACATTTCAAATGACGAAACGGCAATGAGACTTGATCATATTACAACAGTAAGCTGTCAACTATTAAAAACTTCAGCTTATTTGCAAATCCAAATATTATATTTTAAACCACATATTATGTTTTAGGAACCACTGTAAACTGATGAAATCAAGGAAAGTATGAAGTCAAGAAAAACACAATCCAAACTTCTGAGAAAAACAAATTTGAAGTTCTTGATACAAAACCATTAACAAGCACAAATAATGATGAAAAAAGATCAAAACAAGATCACAATAATGGTGCCATCCCATCAATGAGTTTTGCCTCTAATGTTGAAGATGCTGAACCAAGTGACGATAACATGTTCCTTCGAGATCTAATCAATCGTCGAAAAGCTACAAAACACAAGCCGTCAAAAAAGAAGAAGCTTCAAAGACGCGAATGATATTGGACTTTTATATTTTCTTCCCTTTATTAACTTATTTCACGGTTCTATTATATCTTCATATTGTCCCAAAAAAGTAAAATAAAACCAGCAACAAATAATAAAAGTTTTTTGGAAAATCAAATTGGTGTCCAATTAACCACAACCACTAATAAAATAAATACCAGCCACCATTGTTGTTAAAAAAAAAAAAAAAAAAAAAAAAAAAAAAACCCAAAAGCAAGGAAAAGCAAGTAAAAGGTTCATTTCACATCCCCAAAAACCAAGCATGCAAGAACAATGAAGTGAGTCATAGGGATCGTGAATGCCCTTACCCATATGGAAATGAAGAATTACATGTAACATGCAAAATGTGGTCAATTGACTTGGAAATGTACAAATTAGCCAACCGAGTTTGGTAGAAATTATGTTTCCAAAAATCATAATACAATAAAATTTCCTCATCCTATTTATAATACTAATCTCTATCTTTAAAGGAATAGATCTTTTTTTATTATTAATATTTATTTAAAAACACTTGGAACAACTTAATTACAGTCCTCTAAAGTTTTCACCTAGCATGACGCTAACTTTAAATTTATAAAATTATTTCTATATAATTTTAAGTTAATTAAATTTTACTAACTTGGAAAGACAGATGATTAGCTCTTCACTGACTGCAAGGCCAACTATAGTTGTATCCTTTCCACATCTAATTCCAAGACAATTTGTGTTATCATCATGAATCCTACAATATATTCTTTATACATATATAATGTAACTTAAGTAGTAATACATTCAAAAATATTTCAAATAATAACATGATCATAAAAAAAAAAAAAAAAAAAAAAACCACGTGCAACGCGTGGGTTCACAACTAATTATCATAAAATTAAAATCATGTTTGTGGACTTTGAAGAGTACATATAATAATATACAAATATTGGTAAATCACATTAAATAACTTTCATATAATCTACAGAAGCTACAAAAACTACTTTCCCCCCTACGCTACAATCCCTACTTCCCTTGTCTGTTATGTATTGCCAAAGGCAAACATCAAGAGTCAGAAGGTGGAGGAGGTGGAAAAGCACTCATATACGCTGAAAAATCTGCTCTCAAAGCAGCAACCTCTTGTTAGAAAATTTAGACCCCGGTTGATAGAATTAACAAGTTTTAAATTCAAATTGTTAATTAGATTTATTATGAATAAAACTTGTTAAAATAAACAAACATCAATATCATGTCAATAATGAATGCAGCGGAAAAGTAAATAAGACAAGATATGATGACCCAGGAAAACCAATGAAACCAACCAGTTTCACAGTAAAAAACCTGGGGAGAAACCTTCCCAAAAGGCAATCCACTATAGTAAAGAGAAGTTTCAAATCTAGTACAAAACTTTTGTCTCTAGACTTTACAATCCCCGTAGATGAACTTATAGCAAAAACCTCTTACCGCTTCAGAACCTCTGAACTCTTCAATATATGAACGCCACCCTTTGATGATGCACGAATCCCAGTACGTGACTAACCAATTGTGCGGATCTTAGTATGCGACTTCAATCACCAACTAGAAGAAGATGTTGGCTGCAAAGTTCTTCACTTCATCAAGAATGAAGATCACGAAGCACTTGGTTACAAAACCTTAAGGTGCAAAGACACAGTAGCTTCTTTTAGAGAGAATAAGGCATCGGTCACCTTTTGCATATGTTCTCCTTGTATTCTCTTATGTGACCGCTTCTAAAATAGGCTTTATATAGGTCTAGGGTTGTGAGAAAAAAAACCCTACACAAATACATAAGCCTGGCCCAAAAATCAGATCTGAAAATTCTGATTTCCGTAACCTCGATAGATAGTATTTGTCGAGGTTCATTAAACCTCGATAGATAGCTAGGTGTCAAGAAGCTGTCGAGGGGACAGGGGCTTTCTTGATCGATCCACCAGCTGTCGAGAAGGCGTCGAGATTGCGATAACAATCAACAGAAGAGCTCAATAGATAACCAGCTGTCAAGAGGTGTCGAGTAGCTGTCGAGCTATCTGTCCGCAGGTGTCGAGCTATCTGTCCAGCTTTATTGAACAGCTTTTCTTCACTTGTTTCTTGGTCCAATCTTTATGGCTTTAATACTAGACTTGAACAACATGTTTATTGAAGTATTAAATACATCCTAGATCTACTTAAATACAAGTAAAGTGCATTTTGTCAAAGGATTAGCCAACTACATAAAATATGTCTTTAACAATCTCCCCCTTTGGCAATCCGTGACAAAACCACAACAAACAAATGAACATATGAGAAAAGTCATAAATCACTCAACTCATATTCACTTGTTGAATACAATAAAATCTATCCTAACACAAACTCTTGAAAAACTTTACAAGAAGAGAGTTTATGGCAAGTAGACTTTAACAACCTATATTTCTGACACAATTTAAACAAAACTCATCAAGGCATCTTTGTGTGAAATAGAAATAATAGATTGCATACAAATAATAAGAAACATGTGTATAAATATAGAAAGAAACAACACATGCAGAGGTAGGTGAAGAAACATACATCATCATATATATATCAAAGATAAGCACTATGTATGTAAACATGGTCACAAGGCCTTGATCCAGAAGCCGTGGAAGAGGAAGGGCTGGAGGAAACAGCATTTCCTAAGCTAGTCTTGTCAGAGCTAGGCTTTTGAGCAATCAAGACCTCATTAAGCTTTGCACTAGACATCCTCTCTATTTGAGTTCTAGCTTGACTAAGCTCAACCTCAAGATTCTTGACCTTCTCTTCTAATGAGGTGTTCTCCACAATCACCTTATCAGTTGAGGTAGCAAAGGTCATAACATGACGGCATTCATTCACATACTCATCAGAAGAGTCATCCTCAATATCACTCTAGGTAGCAACCAAACCTTTCTCTTTTAGCTTCTCGGTCTTTTCTTTCATAAGGTAATTTGGACATTCTATTCTCATATGACCAAAACTTTTGCACTCATGGCATTGAATAAGGGGTTTCTTATTCTTGCCCTTCCTTGAGGATTTAGGTTTCCTAGGAGGTTTGCCCTTATCCTTTCTCCTAAATTGAAGAAGTTTGATAATCTCATCAGTCATGCAGGTTAGATCCTCATCCTCATCATCATCTTCATCTTCAGAGTCCTCAATCTCTTCCTCTATACCCTTGTGAGCCAAGTTTTTACTCTTTCCACCTTTTCCCATTAAGCCTAATTCCATCTCATAGGTTTGAAGGTTCCCTACAAGCTCAGTCAAAGGAATTTGGTCAATGTCCTTTGTTCTTCAATGGCAGTGATCTTGGGATGGAATCTTTCAAGTAAGGACTTAAGGATTTTTCTAACAATCTTGGATTCTGCTATAGATTCTCCAAGGTTGAAGGAAAAATTCACAATATCCTTGAGTTTAGCATAGAACTCATCAAAGGTCTCATCTTCCTCCATCCTTATTTCTTCAAAACTACTAGTGAGTTGTTGAAACTTCACAATCTTTACTGCCTTGGTACCTTCATAGGTGGTCTCAAGAATGGCCCATGCTTCCTTAGCAACTTCAGTGGATGATATTTTATTGAATTCTTCATTGGTCACCCCACAAAATAAAGCATTCAAGGCCCTACTATTGAAATTTGCTGCTATGATTGTTGCATTATCCCAATCCACCGGCGCTTCCTTTGGCTTAATCTAGCCAACTTCAACGGCTTGCCATACTTGTTCACTTAGAACCTGCAAAAACACTTTCATACGAACTTTCTACTACGCATAATTAGTTCCATCAAATAAAGGAGGAATCAAAAGAGATTGAGCACGATCCATGACAACAAGGGTCAAGGATCACACTTTAGAAATTAATCTAATCAGAGTGAACCCGTTCTGATACCACTTGTTAGGAAATTTAGACCCTAGTTGATAGAATTAACAAGTTTTAAATCCAAATTGTTAATTAGATTTATTATGAATAAAACTTGTTAAAATAAATAAACATCAATATCATGTCAATAATGAATGTAGCGAAAAAGTAAATAAGACAAGATATGATGACTCAGGAAAACCAATGAAACCAACCAGTTTCACAGTAAAAAACCTAGGGGGAAACCTTCCCAAAAGGCAATCCACTATAGTAAAGAGAAGTTTCAGATCTAGTACAAAACTTTTGTCCTTAGACTCAACAATCCTCGTGGATGAACTCACAGCAGAAACCTTCTACCGCTTCAGAACCTCTGAACTCTTCAATATATGAATGCCACCCTTTGATGATGCATGAATCCCAGTACATGACTAACCAATTGCACGGATCCTAGTACGCGACTTTAATCACTAACTAAAAAAAGATGTTGGCTGCAAAGTTCTTCACTTCATCAAGAATGAAGATCAAGAAGCACTTTGTTACAAAACCCTAAGGCGCAAAGACGCAGTAGCTTCTTTTAGAGAGAATAAAGCATCGGTCACCTTTTGCATATGTTCTCCTTGTATTCTTTTATGTGACGGCCTCTGAAATAAGCTTTATATAGGTCTAGGGTTGTGAGAAAAGAAACCTTACACAAATACAGAAGCTTGGCCCAAAAATCAGATCTGAAAATTCTGATTTCCGTAACCTCGATAGATAGTATTTGTCAAGCCTCATTAAATCTCGATAGATAGCTAGGTGTCGAGAAGCTGTTGAGGGGACATGAGATTTCTCGATCGATCCACTAGCTTTCGAGAAGGTGTCGAGATTACGATAACAATCAACAGAAAAGCTCGATAGATAGCCAGCTGTCAAGAGGTGTCGAGCAGCTGTCGAGCTATCTGTCCGCAAGTGTCGAGCTATCGTCCAGCTTTATTGAATAACTTTTCTTCATTTGTTTCTTGGTCCAATCTTCATGGCTTTAATACTAGACTTAAACAACATGTTCCTTGAAGTATTATATACATTCTAGATCTACCCAAATACAAGTAAAGTGTGTTTTGTCAAAGGATTAGCCAATTACATAAAATATATCCTTAACAAACCTCAGCAATAAGCCCATCTAAAAGCTGTCCATGAGCTGCTTGAGTTGTCATAAAAGTCTCCATGTACCTTATCATCACCATCTTCAGTAATAGTAGCTATAGGATCAACAGGACTCTCCTCAGCATGAACATCTACAAGTAACGCCTGTACTCGTGGTCTTTTTGATGAACCAACACTCGGTCCAACATTCTTCTTTTGTGCACTCCGCTGCTTGAGAAAGGTGGCTCCTATAGGGGCTATGATGTGAATAAACTTTAGGGAAGGAAAGTTTTCTAAGTGTAAATAGTTTAGAACCCTATAGATGAAAATTGGAAAGAATATGACAGGCCACAAACTGAATGACCCCTTGTGATTAAACCAATTAATTAAATAGCCAAGTTATTAATTAATCAATTTATCACGCAATTGCGTGGCAGCATAAACAAATTACCGAATAACTAAATATGTAGCGAAAAATAAATAATACGGTGATTTGTTCACGAATGGGGAAAACCCTAACGGCAAAAACCCCGCCGGGTGATTTTCAGGTCACCACTCCCGAAACTCCACTATTATCAAATCAAGCGATTACAAGTAAAGGAATCCCAAGTACCTTACCAACCTACAGTTGAACCCTTACTCCAATACCCAATTGGACTTGATCTGTAGTGACAATTTCCAACTTTAATGCACGACTCCCAAGTATGTGACTAACTAGATGCGTGGATCCCAGTACGCAACTTCAAACACCAACTTAGAAGGAGAAGTTGGTTGCAAAGTTCTTCAGTTCATCCTACACGATGAAGATCATGAAGATGCTTGGTCACAAAACCTTTTGGTGCAAATACACAGCAACTTCTTCAGAGAAGATGAATTAGGTCAAGAACTTCGTCTTTGATCACAATTTGCTTGAATAAGGATTGCTCAATGCTTTTGCAACTTGTGTCTATTATGAAAGCTCTTAAAACAATCATTTTATATGTTTAGGGTTAGAAGAAAAGAAGGCCCAAAAACATATTCACGGATCCCAAGAAATCAGATCAGAAAATCTGAGTTTTTAATTCTCGACAGATAGCAGGTGTCGAGGAGCTATCGAGCAAGTGTCGAGGAGCTATCGAGTAGGTGTTGAGATTTAATGATTTTGCACTTCAGCTTGTTTTTCTTGGACAGACTTGATGACTTCAACACTTGATCTTGAAATCTTGTTTCTTGAAGTATTAAAAACACCTAGAACTACCCAATTACAAGTAGAGTGCGTTTTGTTAAAGGATTAGCCAATTTACATAAATAAGTATGACATATGTTCTTAACATGTGAACCACATATGTCCTAACAATCTCCCCCTTTGGCAATCCGTGACAAAATCACAACAAACAAATGAACATATGAGAGAAGTCATAAATTACTCAACTCATATTCACTTGTTGAATACAATAAAATCTATCCTAATACAAACTCTTGAAAAACTTTACAAGAAGAGAGTTTATGGCAAGTAGACTTTGACAACCTGTATTTCTGAAACACTTTAAACAAAACTCATCAAGTCATCTTGTGTGAAATAGAAATAATAGATTGCATACAAGTATAAAGAACATGTGAATAAAGATAGAGAAGAAACAACACATGTAGAGATAGGTGAAAGAAACATACATCCACATATAGAGAAAATAAGTACAATGTATATAAAACTAGTCACAAGTCCTCATATACAAGATCAATGTATCTATAAAAAATAGAAAAGAAAAGATACATCAAAACCTCACTACATCCCTCATAATATCGACACTCCTCCCATAAAAAATGTCCTCTACTAACTCTCTCCCTCAGATGACTATTCTCATAACCCAAAACTACTCCCCCTTTTTGTCACGAGTGACAAATGGTAGAGTGTCATGTAGACATCTCATCAGTAGAGCTAGCATCTCCATCGTCATCCGCATCATCCTCAACATCAGAATCAAAAGCAACTAGAGGAGGTGGTGGAGGAGAAGTCTCAGAAGCAAAACTACCCATGGTCGCCTGCCATCGTGCAATACGACCAACACGAACATTCACCTGATACAACTCAGTGGAGAGTGTATCGAGGCGAGCATCCATGCGCTGCAGTTGAGCCATGATGTCTCCAATAGATACATTGCTTGTAGAGGAAGGAGTAGATGTAGATAGAGCTGATCTGGATGGAGCCGAACGGGAGGGAGGAGTGGAATCCGTTTGTCTTGACCTAAACTGAGCCTCACTACGTTTTACGGTAGCGGCATCTATGGCACAAATGTGTGTGAAGTGGTCGGACACAAGAAAAGGGATAGAAAAATGGCGTAAAATCCTCGTGATAGCGGAAGGAAAGATGAGCTTATCACAAGATGCCGAATCTAGATGAACATCTATGATAGAAAGAATGAAATGAGAAGGAAAATCTATCGTAAGATGCTCAAGAAGAGATAACAAAAATCGAGCACGAGGCTCTATGATAGAGTTGTAGTGAGAGAGTGGATGGAGTACAAAAGTCATCACCATGTTTAGAAATCTAGGACCTTTAGCAAAAGGTCTACATGATGTATACTGATACTCACCCTAATCAGAAGGGCGCTCACAAAAAGCAGAAATGAGCTCATCCTTGGACACAGTCCGTAGACGCTCACAAGAAGGATAGTCAGGATGATCTATCCTAGGAACTCGAAGCACATCCGCAACTAGTTGCGGTGTGACAGCAAAGCACGTACCTCGAATGCGAGTGTGAAAGAGAGGTACTAAACGATCGATCCCATGCATGTTGGAGTAAAACTCCTGAATCAGCACTAGAGGACATGTGATCGGGACGTCACACAGTGACTCCCATCCCCTACTGTGAATGACAGAGGGAAGGTCAGTGTCGGTGAAGTCCACTAAAATGACTTGGCGTTCCGAATGAACACCTTGTGTAGAAAAGTTCTCCGTAAATGCCTTGTGGGCATCTCCATCACAGAACCGAAGATTGAGAGGAGCAGAATCAAAAGAGGAAGAAGTTCTAGAACGCAAAGGGTTTCAAGAAGGAGTGGATTTACGTTTGGGTGCCATAGACACTAGTAACGTAAACAGAATGAGAAAGAGATAGAGAAGGAGACAATCAGAAAAGTCCCAAAATAGTTCAAATATCAAATATATTGAAAAAAGAGTATGTATGCATGGAGAATGCATGAGCATGTGACATGCAAACTTAAAAAGCATCATGGGCTTAGCCCAATCCAAACCTACCAGCACATATACAAGAAACACACATCTAAATGCATGTAAATATCATTCTAATGCACATGAAATGCAATGTATGACATTTTGAACATCTTTTAGTGAAAACCCAACCCAAAATTTCAAGAAAAACTCACTGATTTTAAAAACCCCAAAATATTTTCAAAAACCCCAAAACCTAAGATTCAAAACATGAAATGCATGAAAAAGGAAGGAAAATGAGATCTTACCAAGTGATTTGAAGCAAGGAATGGCCGAAAATCACATGGATTGGAGATTTTGAGTGAGAAAAGGTGGTTTGGGAGATGAACAGCCGCAGATAGATCGAGAGAGATCGAGAGAATGAGAACCGGATCGCGACAGAGGCTTATATAGAAGCTTCAGTAATTCTCGACAACTAAGGTGTCGAGGAATCTGTCAAGGAAGGTATCGAGAAAAAGCACGTCGACAGTTGAAGGTGTCGAGGAATGAACACCAGAACCAAGAATAGAAGCTCAATCGATCGACAAGGTATCGAGAAGGTATCGAGGAGACAGGAACTTTCTCGATCGATCCACCAGGTGTCGAAGAGGTATCGAGATTGCGATAAGAAAAAACTTGAGAAGCTTGATAGATAGACAGGTATCGAGGAGGTGTCGAGGAGGTGTCGAGCTAGCTTTTAAAAACAGTTTTTCGAGAAGTAAAAAACATAGACATGAATGCAATCAAACATGCATCTCAACAATGATCCAATCAACATAAAAAGGCTCTCAAAATCATCTCTCAATGAAAAATTAAGCATATGGATATTCCAAAAACATACACACACACACACACACTAAACAAGTCTAACCAATTTTATTTTTCAAAAACAAGTCAGGACAGCTTAGTGAGCATACATTAGCACATGTAAAACCTTTGTGATGGCCAAATCACATTGTACTTGTACATGTATCAAAAGTGGCAAAGAATATTGCGTGTTGTGTGTGAAAAACATCGCAAGATTGCATATGTGTATACATGTTGTGACGATCTGAGATATGAGAAAATAACTTTAACTCACACACAGTCATAACTGTTTAATGGGGACTATCACCTTCGAGGTACATCTTATAACTCTCACATCTCCTAGAATACATGCTTGCAACCATTTTTAAAGCATTTTTGATCTTTTTGCTTTTTATTTTCTTTGCATATTTTCTTTTTAAGCATATCATGCATGGACTTATGAGAGAGAGAAGAAATACCCATTGATATTTGACATTCCAATTTTGCTATGCCGAAGCACACAAATGTCATTGACATCACACTTTTGCTATGCCGAAACATACAGATGTCATTAATGATTGGCGAGCAACAGTGGTGAGATGGTTATTTATGCCTTTCTCTTAGGATTTTTTAGTCCTACCCGTCAAAAAGAGTGATATGAATGTTAAGTTTTAAGAGATAACTTAATCTTACTCATCACAAACAAGAGCCACAAAGCTCACTTGCTTAGTTGTGCATAAAGATGCTCATTTAAGCTACAAGAGATACAAAGTTTAGAAAACTCTGTTTCATTGGCCATCCAAGGTATACAAGTACCAAAGTGCACAAAACACACACTGTTTGTATTTTTCTGATTTTTCAATTTTTATTTTATTTTTATAACAAAAACAAAATAAACAAAACTGAAAGTAAACACACAAAAAAATGTTAACAAAGTAAAGCATAAAACTAGACTGACTTAACAAAAATGCAAAACACACAAGCAATGCAATAAACAAGAAAAACAAGAAGGGAAAAGAAAGTGATGAAATCACTTAGAATATTTTTTCTTCCACACCTTGGAAGAATCTTTCCTTTGATTAAACCCTTGAATCGGCGGATAAGGGGAAGAATTGAAACCGTTCAAGTTTGAAAGGAACATGAGAGCTTTTAGAAGATCTCCAAGAGGAGTAAGAGAGGATTGAAGCTGATTTTGGCTTCCAGATGCTGTCATGCTGTTGCTCTGTTGGGTGACTAGCCACTTGTAGCAATTTGGTTAAGTATGACTGGCAGCTCCACAATGATGACAGAGATGTTACTTCTTTTGTTTAGGCTTTTGAGAGTTAGCCTTCTTAGCCCTAGGGTTTCTATCATCTTTCTTATCTTGCTTAGGGGGTGCTCCTAATATAGATTTGCCATTGTCTAAATTCTCACTAGCTAATTCAGTTTTAACATCAATGTTCTCAACTTTAACAATATTAGCAAGAAGAACAAAAACAGTAGTACTAGTGGAAGCAATATTAGAGAAAGAAAGATCATACCCTAAACATGTTTGATCTGAAGCAGATTTCTGAATGCTGAGCATCTCATCAAGTTTTGCACTTGAAGTCCTCTCCAGTTGAGCTCTGACTTGAAATAGCTCCGCTTCAAGTTTCTTGGTCTTTTCAGCCAGGAAATTGTTTTTAAATCTTAGTGCTCCAATAGTTTGATTCACCTCATCAAACTTTGTGGACAATTCTTCACGATCAAGTTCCACATCACTGAGCTTCTTGGCGATTAGCCTATACAACTTCTCATGCTTCTCAGAGAGCTTGTAAAGCTTCTCATAGCCTAAATGGATATCATCTTGATCATCCATCTTCTCACACTTGGTGTCCACCAATTCTTCTTCTTTATCCACTTCTTCAACAATCCCTTCAGTAAGATTGACTATGGCAGTGAAGGCATTTAAGATTCCGTCATCCTCATTGTCGGAATCATCTTCAGGCTCAGTGTCACTCAGGGTTGCAACAAGTGCCTTGCTCTTCCCAATACTCTTAAGATATGTAGGACACTCATTCTTCATGTGTCCAAACCCATCTATAGTATGACCTATTTTAATAATATCTTAATTTAAAATTTGTTACTTTATCCTTGGTAATTTCCTGTTAAAAATGAAAGTAAATATATAAATTTTTGTTCTTTTTTTGTTTGTCTCTTTCTTCCATATCCCTTTTTTTAGATACATAAAAAAAAAAAAAAAAATTAAAACTAAAGAAAATAAGATAAAAAAGTGCTATTGGTACAAATCCTGGGTCTCGTAGTAATTTTCTTTATCCATTTATTTTTCTCTTTCTTTTAACCCCGCTCTTTCTCCATTGTTTACCAAAACTTTTATGGGTCATGTTAACGAGTGTCTTTAGGGCACTTATTAATAATTTATTTTAGGAAAGTTTTGATACCACTTTTATGGGAAATGAAAAAAAATGTCAAAATATTAATCACTTTCTTTTATTTCCCATAAAAACTTATTTTAAATGAATTATTAAACAGTACCCTAAGAGTACTCGTTAGTATTTTATTATCCTTGAAAGTCCCACCCACGTGAACCTATCGGCAAGGAGCGAGAACCAAGAAGGGTGGTGGTGGGTCCATACTCTTGTTTTGTGTACTATTCCAAAGTTGACCGTGTGATGGTGACTGAACACCTAAAGGAAGAAATTATAATATTCAGTCCCCATCAAAGTTGATAGGAACACAACATTTTCTACGCAAAAAAATCAAGTACAGTCCTCATCAAAGGGTTTCTTTTTTTTTTTTTTGAAACGAAGTCCTCGTCAAAGTTTTTTTTTGCTAAACAAGTCGTCGTCAAATCAACATTTCCTATGCATAAAAATCAAAGTTTTATTTTATTTTATTTACAAAGGAAATCAAAGTTATGAATTTATCTTTGTCTTTCAAATAAATCTATAAAACATGAGATTTATAACTTTTAAAATTTTCATGGATTAGTGAAGTATAATGATCAATATTTAAGGCTTCAAAAACAAAACTAATTAAATTACTTACTCTTTCCGTCCTAAAATGTTGATTTTGTTTGAAAAATTAATTTTTTTTTAGGAATTATCATTTAATGTATTGTTCATCTCTATCAATTAAAAAGAAACAAATTTCTAGTACCATTATGTATTGAACAAATCTTGCCTTTTTTCAATGTATGGTTGTATAGATATTTTCCCTTAATGCTACTCAAAAATGCATTGTCTACACTACTATTTAAGATACTTTCACTATTTGTAATTATTAATTTAGATACTCAAAATACTCTCAAAGTTATTGTTTAAAAAGTTTAAATAATAGGGTTAAATATGTAAAATTACTAATTAAAAAATTCCAAAAAAAAAAAAATTTGCATGCTTCTCTCTCCCTTCTGTTTGCCTTTTTTTTTTTTTTTTTTTTTTTTTTTTTTTTTTTTTTTTTCATATCTATTTTTCTAACATGAAGGGATAAAACTGCTCATGCTCCTAAAATTTACCTAAATTTTAAAAAGAATTATTAAAAAATAAACACATTTCTTCCTCACATTTTTTCCCAATGTGAATAAATAAAATTGCTTTCCTTTTTCTTTTTTTCTTTTTTTTTTTTTTTTTTTTTTCATTTTTATAGAGTCTCCCTTTTCAAATATTCGTTCTTTTTTTAATTACTTTTTTCTAATTTCCAAAACAAATGGCCACAAGTTTTTACATGAAGAATGCCGAAGGGAAACCAAGCTAAAGGAGAAAATGAGGGAAAACTCATTGGAGATGTTATGGAAATGTTGAAAAACATTTCATCATGCCTTGTTAGCTTCACCTCGAGATTTGAAAGTTATGTTGGTTGTACCTCTCCATCTAAGGATCTCACCTAAAACACTTGTACAATGTGGGCACAGAAGGGTACTCATGCATAATCACTCACTATGCCCATGCATTAATACTTCCATTGTATTAGGGTTAGGACATTTAGACACATTTACAAATCTAGAACCATTGCCAGAATGAAGCTTTAAAACCTTTAAAGAACTTCAACCTTTGAATATGTAAAAAATTCGAAGAGAAATTATTCAAATCATCCTTCTAGGCATGGATGGACCTAGGTGGGGGGGGGGGGGGGGGGGGCTTGAATATGTGTGAAAATACAAGAGCTGTTTAGACTCCCAAATTAAAAATTATGGCTTATTTAATTTTACTCAAAGCCATATTCATCAAATCACAGCAGTAAAAAAACAACTGAAAGAGTAGGGAAGAAGAACGGAACACAAGATAACACGCCGATGTGTTATTGAAGAGGAAACCGAAGAACTCGACGAAAAACCTCTCCGCCACCCTCCAAGCATTAAATCGATCCATTAGAGAATAAGTTGAAGTACACGAATAACAAAACCCGTGAAAGAGTTATGGTTAAGAATGACAGATTTTAGCCTAGTATTGTTTCTAAACAACCAATCAGGAAATGGTCCTTTCAACCCATTGTGTGAAAGATCAAGTTTTCTCAAGCTATGCTGGTGAAAGAGAAATGTCGGAAGTTGATGGGATTGCTTATTCAGAGAACAGTTATACATCACTAAAGACTCCAACTTAAATAGGGGTACCCAATTCGAATTTTCTATTTCTATCTCAACCTTCTCGTTATCACATCTAAATTGAAATGACTCAAGCTTGGAATGATTAGCAAATAAGCTGAATGATAAACCCTCAAAAAGGTTATAACTGAGATCAATATACTTAAGGGATGTAAGGTCAACTATCAAAGATGAAATGTTTCCTCAGAACTGATTCCCATTGAGATCTAACCGTCGAAGAGATGTCAAGTTGTATAGGCAAGATGGAAGGGCCCATTCAAAAGAATTCTAGCTAAGATCCAACTCTTCAAGTTTTTTGAGTCCACATAAACCTGTAGAAAATGACTAAACGTTTGAAAATCTTCAACTTTATTATATACATAGGATCTAGAGTAGAGTTATTATATATATATATATATATATTCCTATTTCATGAAAAACTATTGACATCAAATTTTGATTAAATACATGGTAAGGAGCCATCAAAATAATTTCAGCTCAAATTAAGATAAAGATTTGAGAGAAAATAATACTCCTATGGAAGGAGGAACAATTCCAGTGAAGTGATTGTTACTAAGATCTAAAAGCTCCAACCTACCCAAAGCTGCCCAATCTCTATAGCAAAAGAAAATCATTTGTGGTGTGGAAAAATCACTGCTCAAATTATGTGTGTGATAATTACATCTAATATTACTCTTTGTTATATGTATTACACAATTTTATAACATTTAATTAGATTAATATTTTAAAAATCTCACCGAATATACAATCTTAACACATACACCAAATTTATGCCAGTAGAATTTTATTTTCCTTGTGATCATTAAAGGCATGTTCTATGCATGATTTTATTATTATTTTATATTTCAATATCAATAATTGTTGAAATAATTTTTTATTACTCTATAATTATAATAGGAGAGGGAGGTTTGGAACCTCAGATGTTATAGACATATCAGGAGGTACCAATCGATTTAGCTACAAGGCTCTGGCATTATATTTTTTTAATTATTGATTATCATAATATATATTAAATAATGTATTCAAAGTGTGGGTTTTAAAAAAAAAAAAAAAACTCATAAAATACAAAATTATTAAGTAGTGCAATTTGAACATGGCCATTATATAGACATGCACCCAAAGCTAATTCAACCATAGAATTTAGGGAAGAGAGAGAGAAGAAGAAGAAGTAAAGAGAATAAGAAAAATCCATTACATTTTGGCAAGGAACCATTGAAATTATTGCCTCCTAAATAGAGGACCTCCAAGCTTCTTAGACTAGCAAAATTTGCAGTATTATGAATATAACATATTTAGAAGAAACAGAGCAACATGTATTGCAACGTTAAATAATATATATAATTATATATTGAAAAGCAAGACGGCAGTCAACTTCTTTCCAAACAAGTCCTTATGGGTTTATTTTTGGAAGACCAAACAACTTTGAGTAATGTTTTAGTAGTCCCACTCACTTCCTAAAATATTCGGGCCACGTCAAAGAATTCCTTACCGTTCAAAAGTTATTGTCAAAACGGTGACCAAAGGTCGCTTTTCTACTCACTTTCAAAGCGATTTTGCCTCGTGAATAACTAGCCACTAACGTATTGTGTACCAAAAATTTGATTTTGTGTGGATTGGTTTCGAGGTATAGGTATAATATTTTTAAACCAAATTTGTAAAAGAAACATTAGATTTCCATTTTTATGCATTTCTATAGACACATAGTTAGAATCCGAATTTTGGGTAACTCAGTAGGCCATTTTTCAAATGACAATAACTCTCAAGATTTTCTCGAAAAAATTCAAAATTTGTGTTGAAATTCATGCTAGGAATGTCTACATTCTAAAACATTAAGACCGCATCTAAGAAGTCCTTACCATTCCAAAGTTATTGTAAAAATGGTGGCCAAAGGTCACTTTTCAACACATTTTCTAAGCGATTAAGTCTTGTGAATAACTAGCCACCAATGTATATTTTTTTTTTTCCAAAAATTTGATTTTGTGTAGATTGATCTCATGGTATAGGTATAATATTTTAAACCTGAATTCATGATCGAAATGTTAGACTTCCATTTGTACGCCCTTCTATCGGCACAAAGTTGGAATCTGAATTTGGGGTAACTTGGTGGGCTATTTTTCAAACGACAATGACTCTCATGATTTGTGTCGAAAAAATTCAAAATTTGTGTTGAAATTCAAGCTCTTAATGTCTACTTCCGAAATATTTAGGCCACGTCAAAGAATTCCTTACCATTCCAAAGTCATTGTAAAAACAGTGACCAAAGATCACTTTTCAACACATTTTCTAAGCGCTTAAGTCTTGTGAATAACTAGCCACTAACGTTTTTTTTTTTTTTCAAAAATTTGATTTTGTGTGGATTGATCTCATGGTATAGGTATAAAATTTTAAAACCAAATTCATGAACGAAATGTTAGACTTCCATTTTGATGCCCTTCTATTGGCACATATTTTGAATTTGAATTTCGGGTACCTCGGTGGGCTATTTTTCAAACGACTTGAACTATATTGATTTTCTTTGAAAAAATTCAAATTTTGTGTTCAAATTCAAGCTCGGAATGTCTACTTCCTAAAATATTCAGACCGAGTCAAAGAATTCTTTGCCCTTCAAAACTTTTTTTCAAAAAGGTGACTGAAGGTCACTTTTCAACACATTTTCAAAGTGATTTAGTCTCGTGAATAACTAGCCATTAACGTATTTTTTACCAAAAATTTGATTTTGGATGGATTGGTCTAAGTATAATATTTTAAAACAAAATTCGTGAATGAAACGTTAGACTTCCATTCTTATGCCCTTTTATCGACACAAAGTCGGAATCCAAATTTCGGGTAACTTGGTGGGTCATTTTTCAAATGACAATAACTCCAATAATTTCTGTCAAAAAAATTCAAAATTTGTGTTGGAATTCAAGCTTGGAATATATACTTTTCAAACATTCGACCACATCAAAGAATTCCTTTCCGTTCAAAACTTATTGTAAAAACGGTGACCAAAGGTCACTATTCTCACATTTTCTAAGCGATTAGGTATTGTGAATAACCAGCCACTAGCGTATTTTTTTTTTCAAAAATTTGAATATGTGTGAATTGATCTCAAAGTATAGGTATAATATTATAAAACCAAATTCTTGAACGGAATGTTAGACTTCCATTTTTACGCGCTTCTATCTACACATAGTTGGAGTCCGAATTTCGGGTAACACATTGGGCTATTTTTCAAACAACAATAACTCTTATGATTTTTGCTGAAAAAATTCAAAATTTGTGTTGAAATTCTAGTTTGGAATGTCTACTTCCTAAAATATTTGGGCCACGTCAAAGAATTCCTTACCTTTCAAAAGTTATTGTCAAAATGGTGACCAAAGGTCGCTTTTCTACTCACTTTCAAAGTGATTTTGTCTTGTGAATAACTAGCCACTAACGTATTGTGTACCAAAAATTTGATTTTGTGTGGATTGGTTTCGAGGTATAGGTATAATATTTTAAAACCAAATTCGAAAACGAAATGTTAGACTTCCATTTTTATGCCTTTCTATAGACACATAGTTAGAATCCAAATTTTGGGTAACTCGGGGGGCCATTTTTCAAATGACAATAACTCTCAAGATTTTCTCGAAAAAATTCAAAATTTGTGTTAAAATTCATGCTCAGAATGTCTACATTCTAAAACATTCAGACTACATCTAAGAATTCCTTACCATTCCAAAGTTATTGTAAAAACGGTGGCCAAAGGTCACTTTTCAACACATTTTCTAAGCGATTAAGTCTTGTGAATAACTAGCGACCAACGTATATATATATATATATATATATATTTTTTTTTTCCAAAAATTTGATTTTGTGTAGATTGATCTCATGGTATAGGTATAATATTTTAAACCTAAATTCATGAACGAAACGTTAGACTTCCATTTTTACGCCCTTTTATCGGCACAAAGTTGGAATCTGAATTTGGGGTAACTTGGTGGGCTATTTTTCAAACGACAATGACTTTCATGATTTGTGTCAAAAAAATTCAAAATTTTTGTTGAAATTCAAGCTTTGAATGTCTACTTCCGAAAATATCGGGCCATGTCAAAGAATTCCTTACCATTCCAAAGTTATTGTGAAAACAGTGACCAAAGATCACTTTTCAACACATTTTCTAAGCGCTTAAGTCTTGTGAATAACTAGCCACTAACATTTTTTTTTTTTTGAGAAATTTGATTTTATGTGGATTGATCTCATGGTATAGGTATAATATTTTAAAACCGAATTCATGAATGAAATGTTAGACTTCCATTTTTACACCCTTCTATTAGCACAAAGTTGGAATCCAAATTTGGGGTAGCACGGTAAGCTATTGTGAAAACGGTGACCGAAGGTCACTTTCCTACTCATTTTCAAAGCAATTTAGTCTCGTGAATAACTAGCCACTAACGTATTTTTTACCAAAAATTTGATTTTGTGTGGATTGGTCTCGAGATATAGGTATAATATTTTAAAACCAAATTCATAAACGAAATGTTAGACTTTCATTTTTATGCCTTCCTATCAGCACATAGTTAGAATCCAAATTTCGGATAACTCGGTGGGCCATTTCTCAAATGACAATAACTCTCTTATTTTGTGGTTAAAAAATTCAAAATTTATGTTGCTATTCAATCTCGTAATGTCTACTTTCTAAAACTTTCAGACTGCTTGGTAGAATTCCTTATCGTTTCAAAGTTATTGTCAAAACAGTGACCAAAGGTCACTTTAGAACACATTTTCTAAGCGATTAAGGGCTTGTTTGGTTTAGAAATTGCTTAGTTTTCTTAACTTAGTTTTCAAAACTCATAATTCAAACTGAAAACTAATAACTCTTAACTCAAACATCACCTTTACTCAAAAATTTTAAAACACTTGTTTGGTTTAAAAACCCAGTCACATATCTCATTCTAATAACTCAACTTTTTGCCAAAACTGTGAACCCCACCAACTGAAAATCAATTCTCAGTTTTTGAAAACACTTAAATGTTGTTTCCAAATTCCATCACTCAAACTCAAATTTTTGAGTTTTGAGTGATGGAAATAGGTACTCAAAACCAAGCCAAACGCAAGATTTTTTTTGTGGGACCCATGCATTTTGGAAACTTAGTGATGGAAATTGTGTGATATCACTCAAAATCAGTGTGATCCAAACAAGCTCTAAGTCTTGCGAATAACTAGCCATTAACATATTTCTTTCCAAAATTTTGATTTTGTGTGGACTGATCTTAAGGTATAGGTATAATATTTTAAAACCAAATTCATGAACGGAATGTTAGGCCTTTCTTTCGGCACATAGTTGGAATTTGAATTTTAGGTAACTCGGTGGACTATTATTCAAACGACAATAACTCTTATGATTTTCGTCAAAAATGTTAGGACATATATGTTTTACTTGTTAATAATATATGTCATTCTTTGATGTAATTGGCTAATCCTTTGACAAAATATACTTTACTTGTAATTGGGTAGATCTAGGATGTGTTTAATATTTCAAGAAACTGTATTTCAAGATCAAGTGTTGAAATCATCGAGTTTGTCCAAGAAACAAGCTGAGAAGTGCAATTTTACTAAAGCTCGATAGCTAGCATGTGTTGAAGTTTAAGAAGCTGTTCAGCCCGTGTGCTCGACACCTGCTCAACAGCTGCTCGACACCTCCCATCTGCCGAGGTTTATGAAAGAAACAGATTTTCTATTCTATTTTCTAGGGATCCATGAATACGTCTTTGGGACTTCTTTTCCCCTAACCCTAGACATATAAAAGGATTATTTTAAGGGCTGTCAAAGAGGACACAAGTTGCACAAGCTTTGAGAAAAAGTTTGCTCAAGAAAATTGTGACCAGAGACAAAGTTTTGCCCTTGTTCATCATTCTTGAAGAAGTTGTTGTGTATGTGCACCACAGGGTTTTGTGACCAAGCATCTTCTTGATGTTCATCGTGGATGAACAGAAGAACTTTGCAGCCAACAATCTTCTCTAGTTTGCAATTGGTTAGTCATGTACTTGGGAGCCATGCATTAAAAGGGGAAATTGTCATTACAGAACAAGTCTAATTGGGTATTGGGGTAAGGGTTCAACTGTAGGTTGGTATAAGGTACTGGGATTCCTTTACTTGTAACCGCTTGTTGTGATAATAGTGGAATTTCGAGAGTGGTGACCTGAAAATCACCTAGTGGGGTTTTTGCCGTTTAGGTTTTCCCCATTTATAAACAAATTACCATGTCAAATTTATTTTCCGCTACACTTAGATTAATTGGTGATTTGTTTGTGCTACCACGCGCTTTGCATGTTAATTGAATTAATTAATTAAACTTGACTAATTAATTAATTTAATCAATCACAAGGGGTTAATACGTTTTTGGCCTATAAAAAAAAATTCAAAATTTGTGTTGAAATTCAAGCTTGGAATGTCTACATTCTAGTATATTAAGATCGTGTCAAACAATTCCTTACTGTTCAAAAGCTATTGTCAAAACGATGACCAAAGGTCACTTTTCAACACATTTCCGAAGCGATTTAGCCTTGTGAATAACTAGCCACTAACGTTTTTTTTTTTTTTTTTTTTTTCCAAAAATTTGATTTTTTTTAGATTGATCTCATGGTATAGGCATAATATTTTAAAACCGAATTCATGAACAAAACGTTAGACTTTCATTTTTACACCCTTCTATTGACACATAGTTGGAATCCAAATTTCAGGTAACTCGGTGGGCTATTATTCAAATGCCAATAACTCTCATGATTTTCATAGAAAAAATTCAAAATTTGTGTGGAAAGTCAAGCTCGGAATGTCTACATTCTAAAATATTCAGACCGTGTCAAACAATTCCTTACCATTCAAAAGTTATTGTCAAAACGGTGACCAAATGTCACTTTTCAACTAGCCACTAACGTATTTTTTTTTTTTTTTTTTTTCTAAATATTTGATTTTGTGTGGAGTGATCTCAAGGTATAGGTGTAATATTTGAAAAAACAAATTCGTGAACAAAACGTTAGACTTCCATTTTTACGCTCTTCTATCAGCACATAGTTAAAATCCGAATTTCGGATAACTCGGTGGGCTATTTTTCAAACGAGAATAACACTCATGATTTTTGTCAAAAAAATTCAAAATTTATGTTGGAATTCAAGCTAGGAATGTCTACTTTCTAAAATATTAAGACTGCGTTAAAGAATTCCTTGCCGTTTAAAAGTAATTGTCAAATGGGTGACCAAAGGTCACTTTTCTATACATTTTCAAAGCTGTTAGGTTTTGAGTTTGTAATGTTGGCAAACCATGACAAAACATGACAAAAACTAAGTCTCATTAGTTTAGAATGGTCTACATTGAAGCCCAGGGCCAAAAACTCATGTTCAGGATGAAAAAAAATGTGTTACAATCTGTTTCATTCGATTGGTACTCAATTGGTACTCGATCGATCGAAAGTCGCATATCAGCAAAATCAGCAAACGTAAAAAGGCCATAACTTATCCTTTCAAAGCCTAAATCGTGAGCCGTTTTTTCCAGTGTTTAAAGGACATCATAAGCTAACCTTAGGTAGGGTTTTAAGAGTTTTTTAGAGATAAGAGTGCAATTCTTTTGTATTTAGGGTTTTGTACCTAAAAAGCTTTCTCATATTTTTTACCAGTGTTATTACTTGAAGAATCTTAAGATTTGGTGTTGTAGAAGTTGCTGCCTTCTCTAGTCATCAAAGGTGCTAATGATCTAAACCTTCAAGGGTGGTCTTGGAGTCACAAACAGGAGAGTTTGTGTTGCTAAACCTTTTGAGTGAGATTTCAAAGTCACAAATGTGGGTGTTTGTGTTTTGCAAAGGCCAAAGAAAGAAGTAGTCCGTGGACTCAGAGCTATCATAGGGTCGCGGTAGTAAGTTTCCTACTCGAGGTAGCAATAGGATGTTAGTGGTCTAAGTCACTATTGTGTAAACTTCAATTTTTTCATAGTGGATTTGGTTTACCTTGAGGATAGCTAGGTTAAATCCTTCCTAGGTTTTTTACCAATTTGGTTTTCCTAGGTTATCATATCGTGTGTTCTTTATTTTCCGCACTTTACATGATATGATTTATATGTGTTAACCTAGATCTGCATAATTTACCTAAGTTAATCACTTGGCTAAATAACTAGATTAATCTAGTTGTGTTTTAAGGGGTCTAAAAATGAACAAGCGGTATCAGAGTGGGTAGCTCTTTTGTTTTAGATCTTTTGATCTAAGATCTGATCCTTGACCTCTGTTGTCATGGATAATTTTAAGTGTCTTATTGTTTTTTATTGTGATGATTTGAATAAAAATGACACTATTGTTTCTATTGATCTTTTTGAAGCTTGTGAAACTCTTCGTCAGAAATTATCTAAATCTTTGAAAATTGCTAAGATATTTAAAGAAGAGTTCAAATTTGCTAATCTTGAAAAAGAGGAATTGATTGTGAGATTGGATGAATCTAATAAAAAGAATGAATTTTTGAGAAATCAAATTTCTTCTAAAGATGAAAAGATGAAAAGTTTGGAACAAAAGTTAGTTGAAGTTGAAGCTAAATTGGAAAATTTGTCTAATACCAAACTTGCTGTTGATAGCAGACTTGTTTTTATTTCTGTTCCTATTAAGCCTAAAGACATAATTTATATTCCTCCTTTTAAGAGGAATTATAAAGAGAATGCTTATTTTGCTAGGTTAGACAAAAGTAAAAGTTCTGATGTAGACGCTGAAGTTTCTAAACATATGTCTAAACCTACTGCTATTGTGCAAAAGAAATTTGTTTTTGTGCCTACTTGTCACCTTTGTGGTGTTGTTAGTCATATTAGACCAAATTGTTCTTTGTTAAGGCAAAAACCAAAATCTGAGACTAAATTTGTTGTTAGGAATACTGATGTTCTTAAATATGTTCCTGTTTATCACTTTTGTGGTGTCTCCAGTCACATTCATCCTAATTGTCATAAATTGAAATTTAAAAATTCTGTATGTCAATCTAGGATATGTGATGATATTTCTTCTGCCATAAATCCATATAAACTGTTTCATATTCTTTTGAAAAATTTAAGCTTATTGGCTTGTGAAAAGAATTTGCAGGATTTCAGTCTTTCTCAAAAGATTGGTGTAATCTCTCAAATACACTCTGCTTCTCATGGATTTTCACCTATAAAGCCAAAGACTTATGCTATATGGGTGAGAAAAGATTTTCTAAGGTGAGTGTTGTTTACTTGTCATTGATTTAATTCTTCCAATTAATTGTGGACATGTTTTGTTTTTGTTCTTGGTTGTTTTGTTTTGTTTTTTGTTTTTTTTTTTTTTTTATATTGTTTTTTATTAAAAAAAAAATCCAAAAACATTGAAAAATTTTCAAAAAGACAAAAATATTTTATTTTGAGTCTTGTTTTATTTTTCTTGAGGATTACATGAATTATGATATCTCTCTCTTGATTTAGAACATGCTTGACATTGTGGAGAAACTTAAATAGTATGTGTTATATAAGTGTTAAGCTATTTCTGATTTTGTGTGAGTATGTACTAGTTTGTACATGTACTCAAGGGTTAATTAAGAAATTGATATTTCTTGTTTGTGTACCCTCTATAGCTTAGTTAAGCACTATCATGCATAGCTTTGCATTGTTCATTTAGCATAATGTGTGCTTTTTGTTTTTGGTCATAAAATTTTTTTAAAACCAAAAAAATTTGTGTTTTGTATTACATATCTTGGATTTGAATCAAGGGTGGTCATATTATCTTAACATAACATGTTTATGTACCTTGTTTAGTTTTGATGAGCTTATTTCTTGCACTTTACTAGTTTGAGCTTTGTAGTGCATGTTGTGTGGGAAAGATGTTTATAGTTTTTGATCCCTTTGTCTTGATCTTGAAGTCACATCTCTTTAATTGTTGGACTTGAACCTTTTGAGAAAGGCATAAATAACCATCTCACCACTGTTTACTAGCCAATCATGAATACCTTAGAATATAGTAAGATTTTGTGCTCAAGAAAGTGTAGCACATGCACAAAAAAAAACATAAGGTGTAGCCTCGGTTTAAATGTTAAAATTGGTGTGTACATTATTGGACTATAATTAAATAAATCAAATAAAATTGGTGTGTACATTATCCTGACTATTTTAATAAGTTTTTGCTTAATTAAAATTAGTGTGCACAATATGAGGAAAATCAAGAAACTTACATGATTCCAAGCTTTTATTTTAGGAGATGTGGGAGTTATATGATGTAATGCTTTAGGTGATAGTCTCTCTCAAATTCTATGTGATGAATTTTTTAGATTTTGTGCTTGATTTCTATTTACATATCACCTCACATGTATCTCAAGTTTTTACTAGTTACACACACTACACAAGTTACTCTTTGCTAAACTTAGTACATGTTTTTGTGTGTGATCTCGTTGTGGCCATCCAAGATTAAAAATTCCTTGATTTTGATGCAAAATATGTTTAAAGTTTGAGATTTAAGGACATATTGATTGAAAATCTTGTTTTTGGAAGATCTGGGTTAAATTCAAAGGTTTTTTGAAAAACTTTTCATCTCATACTCATGCATTCTTTTCATAAAAATATTGTGCTTTGAGGAGTTTTTGCATAAACATGCTCTGTTTTTCAAAAAATTGATTTTTCCAGATTTTCGATCGATCGAACTTGTTGCTCGACCGATTGAAATTGCGATAAAAATTTTAGTTTGAATTTGCCTGGCTCGATTGGTATTCGATTGATGCTCGACCGATCGAAACTGAAAATTTTTCAGTTTTTAAGTTTTTGACCTAATTTTTTTTATGCATCATTTATGTTTAGGATTCACATGCATTGCATTGTTTTTTGTATCCATCTTGCAATTTTGCAGTCATATCTCTCATTGTTTTCACACATAACATGCATACACTTTGTTAAATTAGGTACTTGATTTAAAAATTGATTGATTAATTTTTGAGTCTTTTGTACATTTTAGTATATGCTATTCTTATGTGTGAATTGTAGAAAATATTTTCCTTAAGAGATATGATGGATAAGCAATGTGCAAATATTTTCTCTACTCATGCAACTGTTTATGGATCACATAGTGTCAAGTTTGCATTTACTGAAAAAGAGAATATTTTTCTGCATGTGTATCCTTAACTTATTTTTTTTAACTTTGGTTTGTGTCTCTTTATTTTCCCTACCTCCTAATTTTTCCCTAAAACTGTGTTAGGTTTTTAGACTCCTTAAAAACAACAATTGGATTAACTTAGTCTATTAGCCAAGTGATTAACTTAGTCAAATTATGCAAATCTAGGTTATCACAATCAAACAATCATATCATGTATAAAGCTGCGGAAAAATAAATAACACAAAGATATGATAATCTAGGAAACCACACGGTAAAAACCTAGGGAGGATTTGACCTAGCTATCCTCAAGGTAAACTTGAATCCACTATCTTGAAAGAATTGAAGTTTATACAAGAAGATTTATAAGCACCCACGCTCGACTTCCTATTGCTACCCACCAGTAGAATTTACTGACACGACCACGTGCAAGCTTCAAATCCATGGACTCCTTCTTTCTTGGATTCTCCACAAGATACAAGCATTCCCGCATGTGTTTCTTTAAGTTCCAATGGAAGCAACTGAGTTGATCATCAAGATGTTGAAGTTATCTCCTTCTTGATAACCCTAAGTTTATGTGAATGAAAGCTCCTGAAGGATCTCATAAGAGATTCACATAAACAGCAAATATGAGCAACAAAAGCAACTAGAGCAACCTCTAAAACGTGGCTAGGGTTTGCCTTATATGCCTAGGGCAAAAACATAAAACCCTAAATGTTTTAATGAGATAGAGCTGAGTTGGAAATCTACAGAAAAACGTAATTTGGCCGACTTTCGATCGATCGAGTCTAAGTTTCGATTGATCGAGCTAAGCCGAAATGCATAGTAACTTCTGCATCAGCTCGATTCCAACTTTTCATGAATTACACAACTTTGAGCAAGTCTAAACAAGACTAAACAACCTATTTTGATCATGGTTTGCCAACATTATATATTAGAGTTCTAAATACATAAAATCCTAAGTCTTTAGAACCTAACAAATTCCCCCTTTGGCAATTCGTGACAAAACACAAATTAAAAACTCAAAGTTTACAAGTAAAAGCCCTTTACAAAAATAATGCTCATAACACAAATTCAATCCTAACTACTATCCATTAGTTGCAAGTGTAGACAACAGCTTAATTGAATCAGCCTGTATATTCCTGAAACACTCAACAAATGCATAAATACATGTGTGACAGAAAAACAGTAAATCAACAAGTATGTAAACTAACTCTCCCCCTAAGTTAGATACAACAAAAATAAAGCATTCTTGTATGTTTCACACAACACAAAATAAAGACATATATCAATGAATAACTGATAAATATAAATCAATAAGCAATGAACACAAGAATCAAGAATCATATATATCAAAATAAATGTATCTCCCTTAACATGAATAGCAAAAAAAAAAAAAAAAAAAAAAAATGATATCAAAAGAAAGTATACACAGTGAAGCACCTAGATACAATCTAATATCTCCACTAGCTCTGCAAACAAAAGAAAACTCCCCCTAACTACAAGATCTCCTCTACAAGTAACAAAACTCTACTCCCCCTTTTTGTGACGGAATGCCAAAGGACAATCATAAGCCATCATCAAAAGGAGGTAGTGAGGGTGAATGACGAAAATGCGCCAAGTCGGCTCTCAAAGCACATAGCTCATCAAGCAAGTCCACCAAAATCTGACTATGAGTCGCCTGAATGGTCATGACAGTCTCCAAGGTACAACGTATATCAAAGTCATTTGAAGGTGGTAGAGGAACAGTAGTAGCAGCAGCATTACCAACAGGATCAGCAACATCCTCACCAGCAAGACTTGTAGAAGTAGAAGAAGGGTGTGCAGTACCAGAAGGCTCAGACCTAGGGTGTTTAGAACCAGCTCAAAGATGAACAGACCTTTGCCTAAGAAAATACATACCTATGGGAGCAATAACATGAACGGGCTCAGAGGAAGGGAAATCATCTAGAGCAAGATATAACAAAATCCTATGAATAAAAATAGGATGGACAAGAGTATGAGCGGAAGATGAACTCCTATAAACTTCATTCAAAGAACGAAGAAACAAGTGAGGAAAACTAATAGGAGCATTAGTAACAAGAGCGTACAAAAGACACACTACTTAAGAGGAATGGTGTGAAGATGAGAGAGACAGGCCAAATAGAATGACAGGCTATCCTAAGAAAAAGATAAGTAGTCTCAAGAAGCTCAGCAGAAGTGATCCGAGGATCAGTACCCCATTGGATAGAAGACCTAGTGATGTATGACATGACATCATCCAAAGATAGAGACTCATCATACGGGTAGACAAGGTGTTGGACCAAAGGTACCCCTAGAGCATCAGCCACTACCGTAGGAGTAATGGTGTACTCTACACCTCGTATCCAACTCTTTACCAAAGTGTTGGAACCATAGATGCAGATAGAGATGTTCGAAAAGAACTCTCTAATCAAGGTAGCCAGTGGAAAAGGATAAGAAATATCCAACAGAGGTAACTAGCCCCGATGCTCAAAATTTACCCTAATGACAGGATCAAGCTTATCTAACACAACAGAACGCTCAGCCTAAATTTTTCTCTTAAGGTTCAAAGTGTTAAAGATCTCTTGGTTTTTCTCACTAGGAAACCTCACACGGTCAAAGGAAGGAGGAGAAGATGAGGGAACAAACTTACGAGCTTTAGTCTTCCTAGGCATAATGCTAAGGAAATGACAGAGACACAAAGAAAGAACCAAAAAGATCAAAACAAACACAAACCAAGGGTAGAGTGCAAGTTAGCACAGAAAAAATATCGAATAAAAATTTATATAATGCATGAACAATCACAATGATATGATGCATGTTCTAATGCAGTAAAACTAAGTTCAATTTCACAAAATTGGCTTGAGCATAAAGTTTCTAACAAAAACCCCAAAATTTTAAAACCACTTGTTAAGTTTTAGGAAAAATTTGACCAATTGATCATCACACACGCTAGAATACATAATATAATGATCAATTACATCAATTCAACAAGCCAATTGCATTAATTGAACCTAATTTGAACAAAATCCCCAATTCGGATTAATTACAAGTCCTAGAATTTTCAATTTCTCACAAACCACAAAATTGATCAAATTAAACCAACAAGATCATGTTTATATCATGTCCTAACAAAAACCCAATGATCAATTTTACATAAAATGGCTTGAATCATCAAAAACCCCAAATAGGAATAGGTCTGAAAATTTCAATGAACAATGCATGAAAAATGCATGAAATATGAAAATAAAAGAAAAAGGAAGGGTATAAAAGACTTATCGGCCTTAAAGGAGAAAAACCTTGCAAAAATTTTGGAAGAAAATGACAAAAAATTTGCTGAGTGAGCTTGCTGAGTTGGAGAGAGAGAAAAGGGTTTGAAAACTTTTTGAAATAGTGATTTGAAAAGTTTTAAAAAATCTGATTCGCGATATTCGATTGATTGAAAATTACATTCAATCGATTGAAACAACCCAAGACTCTTAAAAAATTTGAAGCACATTTTCGATCGATCGAAAAACAGATTGAATCAATCGAAACAGACAGAAGCTCACAAAATTTTTGAGAAAAATCACAGTTTTGAAAAAAACAAACACATTTTGGGTAGTAACACTCAAAGCATTGAAATTGATGAACAAAATGCATGAGTATGAGATGAAATGCTTTTTCAAAAACCCTAGTTTTAAACCTAGTTTCTCCAAAAAAAATTTCAACCATTCTTCCTTTAAAATTCTTCAACAACAAATATGTTGTGCATAATACTCAAGATATTTTCAAACTTGGTTGGTCAAACCAAAAACACACACAATAATATGTACAAAGTTTAACAAAGAGTAACTTGTGTAGTGTGTGCAACCAGTAAAAACTTAAAATACATGTGAGGTGATATGTGAATAGAAATCAAACACAAAGTCTACAAAATTCATCATATAGAATTTGAAAAAGACTATCACCAAAAGAGTTACATCATATAATTCTCACATCTCCTAGAACAAAAACTTGCAATCATGTAAGTTTCTTGATTTTGCCTCATAATATACACACCAATTTTAATTATGTGATTTGGCATCAAACCTAATAGTATACACCAATTTTAAGCATTAAACAATTAAACCAAAGCTACACCTTATGTTCTTTTTATGCTTGTGCTACACTTTCTCGAGCACAAAATCTTATGATATGCACTAAGGTGTTCATGATTGACTAGTGAATAGTGGTGAGATGGTTATTTATGCATTTCTCAAAAGGTTTAAGTCCGACAGTCAAAGACATGCAACTTCAAGATCAAGACAAAGTAATCAAAAACCATAAACATCTTTCCCATACAACATGCACTACAAAGTTTCAACTAGTAAAGTGCAATAAATAAGCTCATCAAAACTAAACAAGGTACATAAGACATGTTATGTGAAAATAATTGACCAACCTTGTTTAAAAAAAAAAACCAAGAAAAATAATACCAAACACAATTTGCTCCCTCTTTTTTTTTTTTTTTTTTTTTAATTTTTGAAAGAGAAAAAAAAAAAAAATTCTAGAATGAAATGCATGAATGTTATACAATACAAATCCTAGAACAAAAAAAAAAAAAAAAAAAAAAAAAAAAAAAAAAAAAAAAAAAAAAAAAACAAACAAAAGCCAAAGAACAATGGTCACAAAGAGTAAAGCAATGAAGTATAGGGATCATGTCAGAAAGACTCAATTAGATCGAGTATTTTGCATCCAAAACCTTTTAGATTCACCATGAGCATTGGAGGTCCTATTCACGTTCGAGTGATTTGCAACTCCAAGATTGGAATAAAGGTTTCAACCCTTTACCAATTCACCAATGAATACCATAGAATCTTTTGCTTGAGACACAGACACTTTTGGTTTGTTTGCTCTCTTAGCAGCTTGAAGCTTGTAACAGTTAGGACGAATGTGTCTAACTACCTTTGAACCAGTTTTTTGAAGAAAAAACACAAAAATGCATTTTGAACAAAAACTTAAAACATGAAAGTATAAAATCACTTTAAAAAACATAGCAAACATTCAAAAATCTTTTTGGGTTTAATCGACAAACAATTGAGCATACACATCACATTTGAACATGTACAATCACACAAATGAGATAAGCATTTTTTGAATAAAGTCTTGTGTATTGTGGGTGAGTACCAAATGTGGAATAGTCTTTAAACCAGAGTGAAACTTCAATGCTCAATTCAATCAAGTCATACACAACTAGTACTAAGTCAAGCGGTCTATCTCAATTATAGAAATGAACATATATGACCTCCCACAAGAGAATGATTACAAATCATACAAGCTTTTCATTTGGCTTCTGCATAAATCATAACATTTGATCCTTTTTTTGGATAATACATCTCTTTTTGAGATTGGTGCTTGAAATTTTTGATATTTCAACATTGGGAGTTAGCCTTTGGCTTTTTGAGTACCATACATTTCAATACAAAAGTCGCTTTCCTTTTTTCCTAATCAAACACTAGTATGTGCGATAGGCTTTTGCAGCTCATAATCTTTTTTTCATTTTGAGATTTACATTTGGTGAGCTCTATTGCAAAAACATAAAAGTAAAGGAGGGAAGATATATAGGCACAAGTCTATGCAAGTATCAAGACCATCAAGACTATTGACAAATCATTCATGACAAGTTTGAAGATCTATTTACAACAATCACACATAGTTTTCAAGATTTCTCTTACAAAGGTATTTGTGCATACATAACAAGTTAAGCTCGTAAATATACTACGCCATTAGTACGAAGGTACTAGGCAAAACTCACATGTGATATACACAACACAAGCGATCAAACTTTTTGAAGATTTTTCAATTTTTATGGGATTTTAAATTTTTGAACACACTCAAAAACAAAACAAGTAAAGTAAGATCAACAAAATCAAGTACAAAACAGAACTTGAAAAAGAAACATGACATCATCCAACAGAACATATGAGACCTATAAAGCAAATATGCAATAATGAACACAATGAGGTCACATGAGAGATAGAGTTCAAGGAATGATATCGACACCAATGGTCTTATGCAAAGATTCAAACCTCAGACTATCAAGAGGTTTAGTGAATATGTCAGCCTTCTGGTTGTTGATGTTGATAAACTCTAGATACACAATCTTTTCCTCCACCAAGTCTTGAATGAAGTGATATTGAATCTTGATATGCTTTGATTTTGAGTGTTGAATTTAATTTTTTGACAGATTTATGGTACTCGTGTTATCATAGAACACACACATAGTATCTTGAGTAATCCTATAGTCATGTAAAAGCTTCCTCATCCACAATAGTTGTGCACAACAACTCCCCGCTGCAATATATTCAGCTTCAGCCGTTGAAAGAGAGACTGAATTTTGCTTTTTGCTCATCCATGAGACCAAGTTTTTTCCAAGATATAAACAACCACCGGAAGTTATTTTCCTATCATCAATGCACTTGGCCTAGTCAGCATCTGAATATCCAGCTAAGCATTCATTTCAGTCTTTTGAATACCAAATTCCATAATCAGATGTGCCATTGATATGTCGAATAATTTGCTTGACTGCCATCAAGTGGGACTCTCTAGGAGTTGCCTGAAATCGTGCGCATACCCCAATACCAAATGCGATGTCCGGTCTACTTGCAATGAGATAGAGAAGACTACCAATCATGCTTTGATAAAGTGTTGGGTCTACGTCCACACCGGCTGCATCAAGGCTCAGTTTTGTCGAGGAACTCATGGGAGTGGAAGTATGTTTCTTAGAGTCTAGACCAAATCTTTTGACAAGATTTTTGGCATAGTTCTCTTGAGAAATGAATATCCTATCTTTCCGTTGCTTCACTTGAAGCCCTAGGAAGTAGTTTAACTCCTCCACCATGCTCATCTCAAATTCCATTTTCATTTTTTCCGAAAATTCATGAGCTAGGTGATTGATTGTGGATCCAAAAACAATATCATTCACATACGCTTGAGCAACAATGAGAGATTTCTCATCTCTTTTAACAAACAATGTTCGATCGACTTGGCCTCTCTTGTAACCATGATCTGATAGGTATGTGGTGAGGCGATCATACCAAGCTCTTGGTGCTTGCTTCAGCCCATATAATTCTTTCTTCAACCTTAACACATGATCCGAAAAATGTGGGTCTTGAAACCCCTTTGGTTGCTCAACAAACACTTTTTCATTTAGAAAACCGTTCAAGAAGGCACTCTTCACATCCATTTGGTATAGCTTGAAGTTCATAATACACGCTATGGAAAGAAGAATTCGGATTGACTCTAGTCTTGCTACCGGAGCAAATGACTCACGAAAGTCTATGCCTTCAACTTGAGTATATCCTTGAGCCACCAATCTAGACTTGTTTCGAACAACTTCACCATTTTCATCGATCTTATTCTTGAAGATTCACTTGGTGCTGATTACATATGTATCCTTGGGCCCTGGAACCAACTCCTATACATCATTTCTAACAAATTGATGCAGCTCTTGGTGCATGGACTCTATCCAATTTTCATCTTTTAAAGTTTCCTCTACTTTCTTGGGTTTAAATTGAGCAAGATAATAATTGTACATCACATGATTCACACTATAGCGCGGTCCTCTTCTCAAACGAAGTCCTTCATTTAGATAACCAATGATATTGCTTGTGGGATGATTGAGAGTTACTCTTGCCGATGGTCTCTTTGAAGTGGAAGGTTCCTTATCACAAGAGATTGGAGGTTGGACTTCTAGAGGAATGAGTGGACTTGAAGATCCTTGTGTTGATCTAGTATCTCTTCTTGATATAGGAGGTGTAGACTCCTTTTCTGGTGATTCTTTTTCAGCATCATCACCTTGAGACATATCATCTTCACCCTCATTCGTCTTAAGGCTTAATCCCTCACCATCATCATCAATGTCCTTTTCTGAAATGGTGTCATCTATGACCACATTTATTGATTCCATCACCGTCTTAGTGCGCTTATTGTATACTCTATATGCTCGGCTATTTGTGGAGTATCCTAGGAATAGCCCTTCACCACTCTTAGCATCAAATTTTTCAAGATTCTCCCTATCATTGAGAATGTAACACTTACTTCCAAATATTCGGAAATATTTCACCTTTGGCTTCTTTTCTCTCTAAATTTCATATGATGTCTTCTTTGTCCCTGCTCGGAAGTAAATTATATTCCTAGTGTGACACGAAGTATTCACCGTTTCAGCCCAAAACTTTTGTGGAATGTTTTTGTTGGGTAACATGACTCTCGCCATCTCTTGAATCACCTGGTTCTTTCTTTCAACCACCCTATTTTGTTGTGGAGTCTTTGGAGGTGAAAATTCCTTCTTGATGCTGTGCTCATTGCAAAAAGTTTCAAATTTTGCATTTTCAAATTCCTTCCCATGATCACTTCTGATTTTGACTATGGGAACTCCCTTTTCATTTTGTAGCCTTTCGCATAACCTTTCCATCTTGTCACATGCTTCTGACTTCTCTCTAAGGAATTCTACCCAAGAGTACCTTGAGAAATCATCAACTACCACCATAATGTAGCGCTTTCCGCCTATGCTTTCAGTTATTGTTGGACCCATTAGATCCACATGAAGTAACTCCAAAAGACGTGAAGTAGCAACTACATTTACTTTGGGATGGATTGACTTTGTTTGTTTTCCCATTTGACATGGACCACAAACATTCTTCTTAACTTTTCCAAACTTTGGTAAACCAACCATTGCTTCAAGCTTTGATACTTTTGCCACTTGCTTGTAATTTGCATGCCCGACTCATTGATGCCATAACTCCAAAAGGTTCACTCGAGCACTTTGACATGCTATGCTTGGTTTGGGAATAATCCCATAACAATTATCGGTGGTCCTTAGTCCCTTCAAAACTTGAACACCTTCATCATTTAGGATTATACATCCCTTTTTTTTAGAATTGGACTAAGAAGTCTTCATCACATATTTGAGTGATGCTCAGCAAGTTCACTTTCAATCCTTTAATGTACAGTACGTCAGTCAATAAGGGCAATCCTAGAATATCAGCAGTTCCCTTTCCAAGAACTTGTGAGTGGCTACTATCTCCAAATGTTACAAAGCTGTTTTCCTTCTCTTTAAGAGTTTTGAACAGATAGGATCACACAGCTAATAAAACCACAGCGAGTGTACCTGCTTTGATACCAATTGAATGCTCTAAAAAGTGTGAAAACACAAGATCTATTTAGACCCTCAAATTAAAATTACGGCTCAGGGTTAGGGGTTTAGGGGTTAGGGGTTAGGGGTTAGGGGTTAGGGGTTTAGGGTATAGGGTATAGGGTATAGGGTATAGGGTATGGGGTATGGGGTATGGGGTATGGGGTATGGGGTATGGGGTTTTAGGGTTTAGGGTTTAGGGTTTTAGGGTTTGGGGTTTGGGGTTTGGGGTTTGGGGTTTAAGGGTTTAGGGGTTTAGGGTTTTAGGGGTTTAGGGTTTAGGGTTTAGGGTTTAGGGTTTAGGGTTTTAGGGTTTAGGGTTTAGGGTTTAGGGTTTAGGGTTTAGGGTTTAGGGTTTAGGGTTTAGGGTTTAGGGTTTAGGGTTTAGGGTTTAGGGTTTAGGGTTTAGGGTTTAGGGTTTAGGGTTTAGGGTTTAGGGTTTAGGGTTTAGGGTTTATTTTAGGGTTTAGGGTTTAGGGTTTAGGGTTTAGGGTTTATTTTAGGGTTTATTTTAGGGTTTAGGGTTTAGGGTTAGGGTTTA